>OX352296.1:16608747-18086247 GCA_947086415.1 Pammene aurita | reverse complement strand
TAACTAATATTACAATTAATTCGTTTTTAGTATATTCGTTAATAAGTTATGATATGAAGTATGGATTTTATTTAGACTGCAACCGCGCCTGTTCTTACCTTTTCATTCTTAAACTGATTTGACTGGAGGGTCGATTTGGATGATATTTGCCATGGCCATGATAAGAATAGGTACATACAGTCAAGGACGTATAAATACAAAAGTGGTACTATATCGTCCGATATACACCTACTAAGTATTCTATGTCGTTTAAATCATGTCAAAATTTTTAATAAGGACGAAAAAAACTATTGATTTTGGAGTGTAAACTTATTTAGTGGTAATTGTAAAATATTTTATCTGGACTGCTGTCCTCTAACGTATCCATCTGTCAACTTTACTTCAAGACCTTCAAGTTACGCCTCCAAGGGGAGGGAGAGAAATTAGGGGTGAATTAGCCGCTTACTGACAAAGACCGAATTCTACGCGGGCTGAGCCGCGGGCGTTATAAGATAATATAAGTACTGTGTACTTATAAACTTATATAGATGTCATATACAAAAGAAAAAGGGACCTAGGCCGAGGAATCGAAATACGTATTAACATAATTTGATTTGTTGTTCAGTTGTACTGTGTACTTATTGCTATTTGCATTTGATGGTTTCACTTTGGCAATATACGATAAACATTATAAAGTTCACTAAAGGCCTATCCAGACACACCTAGTCTAGACACATTTTACCTAGACAACGTTAGGTTCTGTTCTTAAAGTATGAAACCTTTAGAAACCTGTAGGAATTCATACCTACCTAATGTATTAATTTTTTGTTTTAAGAGGTTGATTCGAAGTATCTGAAATCAGCAGCCGAGGAACAGTATTATACATATCAGGTGAGACTGCTGTATTAACATTGTTTAGCCCATCAAGTTATTACTACCTATTTCAGTTACCAACGATAATAATACTAGGTTCTTTGACAAATAGCTCTTTCAATAAATGCTGCTTACACTACCTTTAGTAATTCTTAACGATTGCTTAAACTTAAACTAGCAATTCACCTTGAACTGACAACTCGGGATTCGTATTTAAACACTTTAGATGCCTTTATGATTTCAGGTAGTAAATGCAAAAAAAGTCGAACTGAAAGTGTATTATGAAAGCCTGTGTAATGCCTGCAAATACTTTCATACAGAAACGCTTCACGACACGTATAAAACACTTGGATCTTATATTGATCTTAAATTATACCCCTACGGAAATGCTCAGGTTGGTCAAATTAATTTTTATGGTTTCGTACCTCAAAAAGGAAAAATGAACCCTTATAGCATCATTCGTGCGCCTGTCTATCTGTCCATCTGATCTGACGAAGCCAATTTGCTCGAAACGGGCCTATCGAGATGAAATTTGATACACATATGTAAGTTGATATTTGAAGGTTAATTTAAAAGGTATTCCAGATGGAAGAAGATAACGGGAAGACGAAAATTATCTGCCAGCACGGAGAAAAAGAGTGCTACGGGAACAAACTGCACGCGTGAGCCATTGATTTACTAAAGAACATTGATACGTCAGAATTATACATTTCCTATATGATGAACAGTACATGGGGAGGCTATGGATCATCTGACATGGATGCCAAAAATGTAAGTAAATTGACGTACGTATGGATTTATAAAATAACTACGGATACCAGGCCACTGTATTTGTTAGCACCCATATCTCTTCTCCAATTTGAACACCGCTCAGCCCTTCGTTATCAATGTGTGTGTACGTGTCGCGGGACTTTATCGCGTACGAGAAATTGGGTACTTTCCTGGGTAAAAAATATATAATTATATTTAGTCCGTCAGTTAGATTATCAAAAAATATTGGACACATATTTTTTATTTTGTCAATCAAACAAAAATTGGTGAAGATATAGCCCGTTAAAGTTCCGCGTGACGTCACATTATACTAAAAATTGTACTGAAATGTGACGTCACGCGGAACTTTAACGGGCTATATCTTCACCAATTTTTGTTGGATTGACAAAATAAAAAATACGTGTTCAATATTTTTTGATAATCTAACTGACGGACTAAATATATTTTTTTAGGAAAGTAGCCAATTGTATCAACATCTTCTAGCTGCGTGAACTCTCGAACTACCCGCACTTGATGCTCGTTGTATAGACAGGAATATAAAAGCAACTGTACGCGACTGACTAATAGTTTAAATCCGCCCTGTTGCAATTATATACATCTTTACGATTTCAGTGTGGCGAGATAATGAAAATCGACCCTATCATCGAATGCGCTAAAAGCCAAAGGGGTGAAGATCTTCTAGAATACTACGGTAAAGAAACTGACAAGTTGACCGACAAAGAATTCGTGCCATGGGTGGTTTTGGATGACAAGGTGTTCGACCTTGATGACGACTTGATGAAGACCATCTGCAAAGCTTTGAGTAATCCACCACCTGAGTGTAAACTAGTTGTACCTTATTAATGGTAAAAGGTATTGGTTGTAAATAAATTAGCCACTTTAACAGGTGGATGAATCATTTGATTTTCATTATTAGTGTTAGTGTTATGCGCCACACAAAAACAGCAGCTGCAATGCTGTTATTACACACCTAATAAAATATAAAAAGGTTACAAAATGATCACGCAGAAAACGGATAGGAATAATCACTATGTTGAAGAATTTGGGACTAGAAACTAGAAAAGTAAAATCACGCATTTTAAAGTTTTACCGTAATATCTATAGAAAAACTATTGAATTGCCTTGGTAAGTGGTGGAGATGCTTCTTTCAATGTTATTACTCAAAGAGTACATCTAAATGTCTGTCAAATTAGTCCAGCCACAGACTACTATACTAATAGTCCAGCTGACAAAACTAGTTTCCTACGAGGCGCTATTGACCCACGGAGATGCTCTGCTAAGAGGGCCTACCGCGAACTTCGAAAATCGGTAGAGGAAAGGGGGGAAACACCTACTCATCACCGACTGGACGACCTGTTTCCACTTTTACTTTTTTTCTTATTACTACATTATGAGTTATTAGACTCGAACATCATATTCATTCTCTAAAGAGGTGAAACGAGGGTTCAAAGTACGTAGTCGTAGCCGAAAGCTAGTAATTTATATGTTGATTGTAACGCAGTGTCTTACTTGAACAAATCAACGTGAACGCGAAGCGATGCGGTCTGGCCGGTGTGGTTAGAAGCGGCGCTAAAGAAACAATCAGCGGCGCGAAACAAAGCGGACGCGATCAGTTGGTTTGATATTTTCGCGCGAATAAGACGCTTCCATTCGCCAACGTAGGACACGGCCCGAGAAGAATAGATATAAATATATTGCCTTTTTAGGGTTTCGTAGTCAACCTATCAGGAAATCCTTATAGTTTGGCCATGTCCGTCCGTCTGTCTATCCGGGGTCTAGCTCAGTGACCGTGCGCACTAGAAAGCTGAAATTTGGTATCAGTATGTGCAATAATTACGCCGACAAAGTGATAAAATAAAATCTGAAAAATATTTTTTGTTAGGGTACCTCGCCTACACATAATGTGGGGGTGAATTTTTTTTTTCGCTCCAACCCTATCGTTTTGATATCATTGGATACCGTTTTCAAAAAGAATAGAGGTCTTCACATTTTTTGGATAAAAAAATAGTTTTGTAAATAATAGCTCTAAAAGATCAAAAAGGCCCGCCCCATTTAACTTCATGGAAATTCATAGAAGTGAGGCCTGATAAGTACTTTCAATTAAAACTTTATTGAATAAAATCGGTTCAGCCGTTTTTGAGTTATCACTCAAAAACGCGTAATAAAAGGACGTAAGGGCCGGATAGTAAAATGATGTATATGCCGCGAATATCCCTTAATTTAACGACCTTTTTAACGGATGTATTGCAACCGGCCGGCAAATACGGAACCCTACACTGAGCATGGCCCGACTTTCCGACTACGGTCCGCGCACAAACTTTTTGATACACTACGTTCAAGATTTGTAATGTGGTTACTAGACGTCGATAAAGTTTATGATATGCTAAAATACTACAAATTTGTGATATGCTAAATATGCTAGGCTTTGCTAAAATATTATTTTTTCAGCGTCCAAGATTAAAGATTGAGTCCAAGTATTGTGTTTTTAAACCTGTTGTTTTAAGGAAAAACCGTTTTTTTTTGTTTTTAAAGATGAATTTTTCCAGTGCGGAAAATTAATGGAAATAAATTCGAAGCCAATCATGGAATGCGCTAACAGTGAAAGAGGCGAAGCTCTTCTGGAATATTACGGGAAAGAAACGGACAAAGTGACAAACCGACGCAATAAGCACGTGCCGTTTATACTGCTCAACGGAAAATAGTTTCAAAGTAACCAGGATTTAATGGAAATAATCTGTCATACGCCGCCACCACAGTGTAATAAATATTTTTAAATTTTTAAACAGGCCTTGTTAAAATTGTTTCAACATTAAGCAATAAAGATTTATTCAACTGAAACAGTATTTTTTTGAGTGTAAACTCATGAATCAGCATTCGAATATACTATTATACTATGACTGTTATTTGCCTGATAATAAATGATTATTTGACTTTTCCACATTTCTTTAAATAAATAATGTATATAACTACTAGTATCCGTTCGTTTTTATTTTTTTTAAATATAAACATTAATTGCATAAAAATATAAATAAATAATGCCGACAATTTCCACAGATCAATCTAGCCTAGCCTCAAACTAAGAAAAGCACAAGCTTTCAGTAGCAGTACCTACAAAGGTACTATAGATATACATATACATATACCTACACATATGTGATAATTCGAATCAAAAGGACCTTTTGGCGGCCGGCGCTTACGCCTTTATTTTATTACTTGAAAATTATATTGAATCTATAGAATTACTACAACGGAAACGCCCACTGCCATATCTTTTTAATTTGGGTTACCACATATCTATGTATAGATAAACACAAACAAAGATACAAAGAAAACTTCCATAACTCAGGAACAAATAAATACTTGTCATAAAACCCGATTGGTTTTCCCCAACTTGCCTATTAAGAAAACTTAACTCAGATCGTTTTGGCTTGTCTATTTGAAACATCAAAACATAGTATCCCTCCGGTCTCCGGTTTGCCTTTTGTAGACTTGACCCACGCTACGGTCAGGACGCTATTTTGATGCAACACATCTCCCATGACGAAATATTGCATATTGCAATACAATCTACTTTTTCACGCCACTGCTCTGAAATGTGGCAATCTCTAAATCCAAGCTGGAAAGTAGGGTCTAGCTGTACACCTAAAACACCAGGACAATAATATATTTATAATCCAGACCCACAATATTTTTTGTCAAGTGAGGTACGAGATTGAAAACTTTCCTTATTGTACGCATATTTTGATACTCAATAATTTTAAACAAAAGAGAACCGACTTCACTTAGCATCCACCTTTCCAAAAGCAAATGCTCGAACTGCTGTAAAAAATACTCAAATCACTATAGGTGTGCCTATAATAGTTGAAGAGTTCCCTCGATTTCTCCAGGATCCCATCATCAGATCCTGACCTGGTTACAATGGGACCAACTGTGAAGTATACTCTATCAAACAAACAAAGAATTTTCCAAATCAATCCAGCCGTCTTCAAATAATCGGTGAACATACATAAAAAAAAATAGCAAAAACAAGGATCCCGACGAATTGATAACTTCCTCCTTTGAAATCTTGAAGTCGGTTGAAAATAGTAAGTATAGTTCGATTTTACTGAAAGAGAGGGAAAGGCATGGGAAAGAGTGGAAAGGGATAGAAAAGTGTGGGAAAGGTGTGGTAAAGAATGGGAACGGTGTGGGAAAGGTGTAGAAAATAATGGAAAAGGTGTGGGAAAAAGTGGGAAAGGTGTGGGATAGCTGTGGAAAATAGTGAGACATCACCCCATTATCCCAAATGTGGTCCAAAATGGAACTCAATTATTTCTATCAATATAGGTACGTTTTTAGGGTTCCGTAGTCATATAGGAACCCTTATAGTTTCGCCATGTCCATCCGTCCGTCTGTCCGCGGTCAAGCTCAGTGAATTCTGAAATTTGGTATGGGTATGTAAATCAATCACGCCGACAAAGTGGTAGAATAAAAACCGGAAAAATATTTTTTATTAGGGTTCCGTTCACATTATGTGGGGGTGAATTATGTTTTCGGTCCAACCCTATCGTGTTGGGTATCGTTGGATAGGTCTTTCAAAAAAGAATAGAAGTATTTTTTAAAGAATAGAGGAATCCAGTTTTTGGATATAACTAATAGTGTCGTAAATAATAGCTCTGAAAGTTCAAAAAAGGGCATCCCCCCTTATCTAACTTTTGAACCGTGGGTCCAAAAAAATTTAAAAATATCATGATAACTTATCAGGCCTCGCTTGACTTTCCATTGAGAGTATTTACTCTCAATGGAAACTTTATTGAATAAAATCGGTTGAAACGTTTTTGAGTTATCATTCAAAAACGCATAGCGAAAGGACGTATGTGTAGGATAGTAAAATGACGTAAGCGCCGCCATATATCCCTTAATAAACGACTTTTTGAACGGATGTATTGTAACAGGCCGGCAACTACGGAACCCTACGCTGAGCATAGTCTATACCGACATGCTCTTAGCCGGTTTATTTTCATTTAAACAAGCACGTAAAATATCGGAATATAAAAACTTTATTTTCATGTTTTCAACGTTCTTTTATTTAAAGTATTAGAAATATTTTTATTATTTATGATTTATTACCATCATTATCAATATTTTTATTAAAAGTCTAACTTACAGGCTAAAAAAATTGCGACCTACAAATAAACAATAAGGTATGTGCATAACATTATGAACTATTCATGTATTGTCAAAATAGAGTTCGAAGAAGTAGGGTTCTATGAAAAAATTAAGAGGTTTACTAACTTTCTAGAGAGAGGGTGAAAAGGAAATAATTTATAATTTACCTTTCCTTTTTCTTCGTAGGTGCCAAATAAGGTGAAAGTGCCAAATAAAAAAAACTAGGCTCTTAACCTGCCAAAACTTGGCGACTTTTTCACACGCCCCATCACTTTATGCTTCTTATCTTTATGCTTTTCTTTTTATTATCGCCATAAAGGTCACTAAGCTGTTTCTGAAAGAATCGTGAAAACCTTTAATTTTTGTTCAAACTTCACTACTACGCCACTTACCACATTCTCACTGATTCGTGCGCCAATCCTACCGCCTCCCACCACTCTTCGGCATTTCTCCCACACTCTTCCAACCCTCTTCCAACTCTTTCATCGACTCATACTCATTTCCACCGTATCCTACCCCACTTTCATTATCTTCACCCACTCGTATTAAAACCATCGAACCTTTAGGTACTTAACTTCCAAAGACCATGTACAATTTTTTTTAAATTTTCCCAATACATACATTTGGGGCGGAAATGAATTCAAAAAAATCAAAGATCATGTAAATCGTTTCTGCCGTTCTTAAGTTATAAATGGTGTGTGTCTTTGAAATCTGGACAATATACCTAACTAATATTTAACGGCCTCCTAGCCCAGTCGGTAGTGACCCGGCCTATGAAGCAGGAGGTCCCGGGTTCAAATCCTGGTAAGGGCATTTATTTGTGTGTTTATCACGAATATTTGTTCCTGAGTTATGGGTGTTTCCTATGTATCTAAGTATATATTTATCTATATAAGTATGTATATCGTCGCCTAGTACCCATAGTACAAGCTTTGCTTAGTTTGGGACTAGGTTGATTTGTGTAAGATTGTCCCCAAATATTTATTATTATTATTTATTTATAATACACTTTCTTGAACTCATTTTTAGGGTTCCGTAGCCAAATGGCAAAAAACGGAACTCTTATGGATTCGTCATGTCTGTCTGTCTGTCTGTCCGTCCGTCCGTATTTCACAGCCATTTTATTCGGAAACTATACGACGCATCTAAATAAAATTTACACATAAGGTGTATTTTGTATGCCGCTACTTAGTTATGTAGTTAAATTTGAAAAAAAATATATTTTAGGGGGGGCGCTCCATACATGTAACTAAATTTAAAAACAAATTTAAACCAAATATCAACATGTGACACATTAATCGATAGGTCTTTAAAAATAACATTGAGGTTTCCTTGACCATTTTGTGATTAAGTGAATATTTTTTGAAATAATCGCTTCGAAAGTCAGGAAAATTGTGTTCTCTCCCTGTAACTTTTGAACCGCAAGTCCAAAAAATATTAAAAAATTTGAGGAGATGCGCTTTATCATATACTTTCTAGGAAAATTGTTTTGAATATTATCGGTTTAGCCATTTTTGAGTTATCTCCAAAAAACTTCATCCATAGGCATCAGATACGACCTTTTGGTATTAGTTTGGTTCTTATTCCATTGAAGGTACGGAACCCTCCTATGCGTGGTCCGACACGCACTTGACCGGTTTTTTTGTTTTGTTGTAAGTAATACGGAACCCTATATATGGCATGCACAGTCTTTATGTGGTACATAAGAGAAATGCCATTATATAAATAAATACTAGTGGATCAGCCTACTATTATCATTCGTATGTTTTCTTGCGCAAGTTAATGTACTTATATAAAAGTTCAGAATGACAATGTATTTGAAAATACTGTTTTATTTGTCTTCTATAAGTTTTGCTGTTAGCATTGGTAAGTAATATTATATACGTGTATTGTATATACATAGTATGCATAGGCTAGATTTTTTTTAAGTCAGCAATCTGAATGGAATTTATTCATCATTAACTATTTTAGAATTAGAATTAAATTCACTGTGTAAAACGATCATTGTGGCCACGGCCCACGAATCAACTAAAACCTTGAAATTTTTTAAGTTTTATTATATGCCTTATTACGCTGTTTACTTTATTATTATGCTCTTTATTTATTTTTCTTCTTAGTTTAGGCTTTTTACAATATTTTTATAAAAGTAAAATATAAAAATTATTATTATTATTATTATATGGAGCCTGTCGTGTCCCACTGCTGGGCAAAGGCCTCCCCCAAATCTTTCCACCGATCCCTATCCTGTGCTCTGCCTGACCATTCCTTCAATAATTTTTAAGAAAAAAAAACCGACTTCAATGGGGGTAGCCGGTGAAGGATTATTGTAGATAGATGGTGCACTTAGATTCCATACAATGAAATAACTTGCTTAAAAAACGCAGCGGAGAGGACCAATCGCCAAACGTGAACTATGCGTCGTTGAAGAGTTCCGTTCTGATTATCATCAACAGTTCCACTTCATCAAATGTCACTCTTTTGAATGAAAATGCTTGATTTGTTGATAAAAATACAAAAGTCACTTTATGTATGCCTTTAAGATTTGAGGAATTCCCTCGATTCCTCGTGGAACTCATCATCAGAACTTGAGCTTGACGAAAATTGGTCCTGACAATCTAACTTGCTTAACAAACATAGCGAAGAGGAAGAATCGCCAAACATGAACTATGCGTCGTTGAAGAGTTCCGTTCTGTTCATCATCAGCAGTTCCACTTCATCAAATGTCACTCTTTTGAATGAAAATGCTTGATTTGTTGATAAAAATACAAAAGTCACTATGTGTAAGCCCTTAAGATTTGAGGAGTTCCCTCGATTCTTCATGGATCCCATCATCAGAACTTGAGCTGGACGAACATTTGTTCTGACAATTAAACTTGCTAAACAAACACAGCGAAGAGGACGAATCGCCAAACGTGAACTATGCGTCGTTGAAGAGTTCCGTTCTGATCATCATCAGCAGTTCTACTTCATCCAATGTCACTGTTTTGAATGAAAATGATGGTTTTGTTGATAAAAATATAAAAATCACTATATGTATGCCTTTAAGATTTGAGGAGTTCCCTCGATTCCTCATGGATCCCATCATCAGAACTGCGTTTTGACAAAAACGGGACCAATCTGTATATATATACTTACAATCAAAAAAAGAATTTTCAAAATCGGTTCAGACATGACGGAGTTATGGAGTAACAAACATAAAAAAAAAAGGAGTCTAGTTCATCCCGCCATCGCCTGCGGGGTTTACCGCGTCCAAACTCAAATCGGGTTTTCGGGCTCCCACTGTGAAGTGATTTTGCCCCACTTTACTTTATATATGTATAATATACAAGCTGACTTAATACGAGTAGTATGTTTGTACGTAAACGTCGAAGTACACAGTTTACAAAGTAACGTATTGCAAGTTATAAAATTTCAGTTTTAAAACCTAACCCCATACTTTTTGCCATTAGGTGTTGACTCGATGTATATTGGTGTAAAACTGATCGAACGATATAACAACCAGCAGGTAAGGCTTTACAGTCAATTAAGAAACATTTCTGGCATAAAATAATAAAAATAATTATATTTTACGAAAACAGTCATAATAAGTAATAACCATCGGAAACCTAGCTTCTACTATCCTTCGGAATACCTAAGAGACGCGCCGGCTGCGGCCATGTGCATCTTACAATTCCTGATTCTCTAATAAGTGTTGTGTTGTCATATACTCGTAGATTAAACAGATACTTACATTTAATTATTTGCTTTTGTTACAAGCAGCAAAGAAAATATATAGAACGCGCCCTAAGTACGAAAAATGGTTTCCAAAACTGGCCAGACATTTCGGATTCAATGATCCATTCCTTGGCTTTAAACTTAACCTACTAAGCAATTACTTGCAATTTAAAAAAAAGTTATTCATGTTCATGGCACATAATGTTCCGATTGGCCGTCTTGTATTGAATATGAATACAATGTCCTCCTATTAACTATACTTTCCTTTTTCAGGTAATAAAAAGCGAAAAAGCTGACCTGAGAGTCTATTATGACGTCTGGTGCGGTGGCTGCCGTTACTTTCATATACATAAATTAGACCCAACCTACAAGAAAATCGGATCTTATATAGATCTCAAAACGTATCCGTATGGACTTTCTGAAGTTAGTTGAATTAATTTATTTTAATTTTATCCGGCTATCACAAAATATACGGACTCTAGCCCGATCGTGCTAACTCTGCATAGAATTTGCAGTGGAAATTTGTATATATACGAGGGTTGCTACTTATATATCCGGAAACAAAAAAACAAACAAACGTACACGGCTGAAAATGGTTTTATTGTTTTTCAAAGTATTCCCCTTGATGATCTATGCACTTTTGCATTCGCGTGAACCAATTTTTAAAGCACTTCTGCCACTCCGCCTGAGGTACCTCCATAACGTGTTGTTTGAATGCGTCGACAGCATCTTCAGCGGTCGAAAATCGTTGACCGCGTAATTTATTCTTTATATTTGGAAATAAATAAAAATCGTTGGGTGCCAAGTCAGGGCTGTACGGCGGATGACCCGTTAATTCCACATTTTGACCCTCCAAAAATAGAGTTGTTTCGCGTGACGTATGACAGCTGGCATTGTCATGATGAAGAATGATTCTTCGTCGCTGGTTAGTTTTACGAATTTGTTCAAATACTTCCGGTAAGCAAATGGTCGTGTACCACTCTGAATTAACCGTTCTACGGTTTTCTAGTGGCACTGTAGCTACATGGCCATTAATACCGAAGAAGCAGGCCACCATTTGTTTCAATGTACTTTTTGCACGAGTAACTTTCGTAGGGTTCGGCTCATTTTGAAACACCCATACCGTTGATTGTTGCTTCGTTTCGGGATCGGTTGCATAGATCCAGGATTCGTCACCTGTATAGATGTTATAAACGGCTTTTGAGTCACCACGGTTATATTTTTTTAACATTTTATTGCACCATTCGACGCGAGCATCTTTTTGCTCTTTTGTTAAGTTGTGGGGTATCCAACGCGAACAAATTTTTTTTACAGCCAAATAATTATGTAATATGCTATTAATGCTGGTCATAGAAATACCCAGAGTCGCCCCTATCTCGCGGTACGTAACATGTCGGTCGTCCATTATAAGTTTTCGCACAGCCTCGATATTTTGTTGTACAACGACCGATTTCGGGCGACCTGCCTTAACTTCGTCCGTAAGCATACTACGTCCACGATTAAACTCACTAAACCAGTGATACACAGTAGTTTTAGATGGGGCTTCATCACCAAAAGTTGAAGTTAGCCGATCTATGCACTGTTGTTGCGTTAAACCACGCCGAAAATCATAATAAATCATAGCACGAATATTTTCACGAGTGAGTTCCATTCTTGCTGCGAGATGACATTTAAAACCCGTCAAAAACAAAACACGAGCGTTAATAAGAAAGAAAAAATATACCGGCCAGTACTTAAAAAAGTTCAAATTTTACCATGGAGGTCAAATATGCTATTTAAGAAGATTGTAATCCCGGTTTCCGGATATATAAATAGCAGCCAGTATAACACAATAACGAAAGCAAGGAAACCCCCTAGACACGCGGTAGCGTGTCAAGCCAAGTTCAAGTATAACAGGACTGGCGAGCAGCACCGTGTGTAATATTACATGAACCATTTGGACCCACTTTTTACCCCCTCATAACTCAAAAACTATTTCACATAAACATGTCAGGCTAATATATTGAAACTTGCGGGATACATATGTTCGCCAAATTTCAAATTTCAAACACACCTCAAACGGTTATTTAGATATTAACGTCCAAAAATCGATATTTTTATCACCTATAGACCAAAACTCTAACCCTGTTCATTAGTGTTCCAGGTGACCTAAAATATACAAATTTGGCATCCAGATAGGTAGTTGGAGGAATACAAAGAAATAAATCAGAAACTAGTATTTTTTTATCATTTTATTATAATTTTTCAATAAATTTATTATATTAGGAAAACTTACTTGTAGTGCCTGTAATGTAAGAATTAGCAACAAAGTTGATGACAGCTTGTCTCAATGTGGATTTTAAGGTCTTCACGTAAATATATAACGAGTAGAATACCACCCTTATTTTTTTTAAATCCAGACTCATTTCAGTTTTAGTGCTTATTATAACTACTTATAACTAAGATATAGTCGACTTTCGTATTTATTACGTTATTAATTGGGATTTAGTATTAATTATTATTTCAATATTTAGCGCACATTAATAGTGAAAGACCATTACTTATAAATGGGCAATTCATTCGAACATTTCAAAGGTACAAGGAAATATAGAACAGAGCACAAAAAAGACAATTATACCCCGTCAACGTAAGAAAATACAATAGAATAACAAAAACCATTTGGTATTAATTTTATTACGAATAAGAACCTAAAAGATAAAAAAAAATATAAAAGATATTTATTCTTCAATTTAGGCACATCACATTGCACTTATAAACGTCAGAGAGAAAAAAACTACCACCGGTTCTAACCCAGAGGCGTACCTCTGACCCAAAAAGTCTTATGACCGGCAAGAAACTCGGCGGGACTTTTTTTTTTCAAAACAGTAATACATTAGATACTAAATATACACAATATGCGTAGTTCTATAAGAAGACATATCAAAACAGCTTGAGAGACAGACAATGTACGTATAGAGAACATGCATGAAAAATATTTAATTGAATATGTGGCATAAACACGTTCAACAACCCCAAACTAATATAAACAAGTGGAAATCCGTAATCATTTTTAACAGTTTTTTAAAGATATTGCGGTTTGAAAACGTAACATTTTAGGCATTTTTTTTTATACATCAAATGTATTTTCGAAACTGCAGTTCGATTACTTATGTCCTAACAAGAAAAAAAATGTACGACAACTATATAGCTAAACGCATTTTTTCGTGCCTAAAATTACAAAAATCTTACAAAAACTTGTTCCATCCAAACAGTTTTCTGCAACTTTGTGAACGGTGACGTCACAATCTACACACTTTTTGTATGGGGCGTTTTGACGCGCGGCGCAGACGCCTAACGTATTTTCACATTTTTGACGTTTCAGGGCTATCATAGATAGTAGGTTTATTAGAGACATTTGAAACTACAGGGAAACAGAATCGAATGACGACTTCCAAAAAAATCATGCATATTCCTAATTGTATAATTTAAAAAAAAAAAATCCAAATCTGATTGCTTCGCACAACGTTTGATATGCTTTTCTATCTGAAATGTGTCCTCTAAATGTTAGATGATTGTGTAGTAGTTTCTGGTTTGGGCCATGCATCTTTTAACCTACTAATAATTTCTGTACAAAAAGTAATGATATCCCATCCAAAACATAAATGTGAAATGAGAGCCAAGTTCAATATATGAATAATAAATAAATAAATGTTTATGCCATTCATGGCTGGCTATGAACTTGGCACCCATTTAGATCTCACTTATTTTGTCGTTGAAGTCAACTACCAAGGCATATATAATATATTGAACTTGGCTCTCATTTCACATTTATGTTTTTGATGGGATCCTTATTTCTAGATCCGGACAGCGGCAGCAACATTATAAAAAAAGTATATATACGAGTATATTGCGAATGCTGCTGTCATTTCAGATTTCACTTGAAATTTATGAATGATACTCCATCATTACATTTGATCGACCAGCGGCTTACACCATCTACCACAATGCTGCCCCACTAACACAATCCTATGATACATTGTAAAACTCATTCAATCAGGTTTAAAAACTCTGAGGCAAAAAAGATAATAATTGGTCTCTCTGTCTTTTGTTTCGAAACCATTCACAAGTAAGATATAAAGAGATTTTTGAAAACGTTGGCAGCGCCATCTGCGCATTACTTTATGAATCCTGGGGCGGCAAGGCTCCTCGTATACCTGGGGCCGTATTCTAACTTTAAAACACGTATAGACACGATCCAACTTCAATACAACTCCAATGCATTAACAACGCAATACAGCTACGGCATAAACAACTGAATCAGAAATATGAGAATTTGCTTGAGAAATATTCCAACGCAACTCCGATACAACTTCAATATTGGTTGAATGTTTGTTGTGTGTTGGAGTTATGTTTGAGATAGGTTGTATTTTTATTGTATTGTTGATGTATTTTTAAATTAGAATCCGGCACCCGATATAGAATATAATTCACAAATATTAAATAATAAATTCATTTTTCAGAAATGGGAACATGATGGAAAGGTCATTATATACTGCGCCTTTGGTCCTGAAGAGTGTTACGGGAACAAGCTGCATGCATGCGCTATCGACATACTGAAGAACGTCTCCAAATCAGAATTCTACAACTCGTGTATGATGAACGGTACATGGGGTGGCAAAGGATCCACTGATAAAGATGCTATTAATGTTAGTATATTGGCACCCATTTGGTATCTAAGTTAAATATAGTTTAAATATGAGAGCAATAATCGGTAGGATAATCGGTTTGTAACTACTAAATACATAAAATTGAGATTTTTTAAATATAAATATGAAAGTTTGATCGTTTAGGTGCTTCACGCAAGAACATCAAGTAAGTACTCGTATGTGGATGAAAGTTGACAAAGGATAGATTTAATTATCTCAAGAGGAGAAACTAGGGTTACAATTACGGGATTGCGAGTATATTGCGGGGTTTGGCAAACTTACGACTTCTACGCGGACGTAGTCGAAAGTGAAAACTAGTATGATATGGTTCCTTGAAGACTTTTTAAGAAGAATTTCTTTCTAAGTTTCAAACACTGCGCGCACAAGTTCTAACCATTATTACTGATTTGTGTAAGATTGTCCCATAATATTACTGTCTTTATTCAATAAGTCAACAAAACAAAATACATTATAAACAAAATAACTTAAGACTATCTTAAGCCTAGTCACAAAGTCCCCCTCGAATCGTCCCCGGCGCAAAGGTGCCCATCACGCTAGCCACGTTACCACGTTGAATGGCGATTGACAACCTTTGCACCAGGTACGAACCCGCGCGGGCGTCAGACCCCTTCTCTATGATGCGGCGTCCCACTTCCCTAATAAAGGCAATAGCCTCTGACCCCCAGCACCCAGAAGTCTCAAAGTCAAGGGGTACAAAATAATAGCTACCACCCAGGGCCGAATATTTAGCCCGCTTTTTTCCAGCGGCACCAGCTGTTCGCACTGTTCAGCCTAGGTGCGAGGCAGCGAAAGTGCTAACGCACGTGGTGTCCCAGAGCAGACACTTTCCCCTCTGCCACGGTACTAACGTCAAGCCGTCTGGCCTTTTGCCATCGGCACGGCAGAGGCCTGGAGGCTCCACAACAGAAGGGATGTTAGCGGATCTTAAAGCCCTCCTTATGTCGTTGAGAGCGTGGTGACGCGGAAATCTTCCCGAACAACGACAGTAACTCAACGCATGTTGGCCATTCGCCTCCACCATGGAACCGCAGATGCATTTATGAGGCACACAAACATCAAATAATATTGATTTTAGTTATTATAATATTGTGCCTTATTAGGAGAGTGTGCGCCGTACCGTGCAGGGAAGGAACACTGTTATGACCCCGGGACAGGAAGCTGGGCTCTCCTGCGATTTCTCAGAGCTCTTGTTTAGACAATACATAAATAAATATTATTTGATAATGTTACACAAAACTGGTCCCACATGTCAATAAGGTTTGTGATGTGGGTACTAGATGACGATATAGTCTACTGTACTGGTTTGACTTCTAGTATTGTTTTTATACAGGATATCTTGAAAAAAAAAACTAATTTTGTTTATAATATTTAAGTTCATCATCTGCTTTTTCAGTGCGGAAAAATAATGGAAATAGAGTCGAAACCTATCATCGAATGTGCTAACAGTGAAAGAGGTGAAGCTCTCCTGGAGTATTACGGGAAAGAAACGGACAAGGTGACAAACCCAGATAATAAGTCGATGCCATTAATACTGCTCAATGGAAAAGAGTTCGGAGGAGGGGATTTAATGAAAACCATCTGTCATACTTTGACCAAACCGCCACCACAGTGTGACAAATATTTTTAAATTATCAAATTAGGCCTTGTCAAAGTTGTTTGAACATTTGCTTTAATAAAATTTCATACAACTAAAACAGTGTTTTTTTTTTCGATTATAAATTCATGTATTAGTAGGCAAAACTAACTATGACTGTTAGTGTCTATAAGGCTAATGGCCTGTTTCACAATCTCCAGTTAAAGCATATCTGTCAGATAAATGTTTGCTGTCCTTTTCTTTTATATACCTACCTGGAGAAAAGGATAGCAATAATTTTAACTGGCAGATAAGTTTATCTGGAGATTGTGAAACAGGCCCTTAGTATAATTTATTCTACGAGTAAAGACTTTTCAGATTCTATCAAATTACCCTGATACACACATTACCAGACTTCACGCACACTACCACACTTTTGGTAGTGACAATGCCAATAACCACTCTATATGGCTCTCGATAGGGCGAAAATCCAATGAGGTTTAATCACTTTCTAGTGAAAAGAACTCAGGACTATCTGCAAGAACACACCAAAATAACTATGTATGTATACAACAGTATATATCATGTATGTAACTATATTATAATTCTTAACTATGTGATCACAATAGATGGCTAGTATGAACTATATAATAACTATGAAAACCAACACTTCTAACTTATTAATAGTATGGTAGTAGAGCTGAGTTCATCCTTGAAAAAAACTGGCCACGAGCATGTCGGGCCATCCTCAGTGTAAGGTTCCGTAGTTGTCGGCCCATCACAAGACACCCTCTTCAAAAGGTTGTTCTTATAGTATTTTTTGCGGCACTTACTATACTGGGTCAGTGTAATCATTGGTAGGGACAAATAGGGTCAATATTTTTACCTCTAGTTGTCTTGTACCTACTTAGGAGTAAGAGTTTTACTAGCATAGTTTTTAATGTACCTAAATTTAAGTTACTAACAATTCTATGGATTTTTATGGTCCGAAATAAACAGTTTTTATTTTTTTATTTACTTACGTCCTTTAACCAAAGATCAATTTTATCCGATAACTCAAAAACGACTTGACTGATTTTCTTCAATATAGTTTTCATTGATATTACTAATTAGACTTCACTTTTATGAATTATTCCATATTTTTGGACACACGGGTTCAAAAGTTAGAGAGGGGGACACATTTTTTTTAAATTTGGGAGCAACTACAGTTACTCCGTTATTATAATGGTGCATGCTACTGTGCCGAAATATAGGGAACTCGGAAAGATAAATATACATGGTAGTTGACAGCTGTACGAGGACCCACACGAAGGTCTCAACCCAAGGGAGCTGAGGATACTCACAGACGGGTCTAAAACAAGGTCTGGCACTGGCTCGGGAGTTTTCTCAGAGGACCTAAACATACATATCTCAACACCATTAGGAGCCCGCAACACTGTCTTCCAGGCAGAGTACATGGACATAATAATGGCAGATCACGCAATCGCCTCTAGGAAGGTAACGGAATACCCCATCCGCATACTTTCCGACAGTCGATCGGTTCAACAAGCCCTGCAAAGTCACAAAATAACCTCAGGTCTAATATACGAATGCCACAGAATCCTAACGGAGGTATGTACCACCAATAGCATAACCCTGCAGTGGATCAAAGGGCACAGCAACTCACGTGGCAGCGACGCAGATGATTTAGCAAGAGGTGGCTCAGAGGCGAAAGTGGCAATTTAATGTAGGTTTACTCAATTAGAAAGATTAGAAAGACAAATGAAATATCAATTACATCAGAACTGGACCTAAATAGGACACTGGCGTCTTTGAGAAATAATGTTATGTTAAGCTCAGGAATATACCCTTGAAATTACCGGAAGTAAAAAAAGACACGGTGTATAAATAGTTTTCTGATTGGGTACGTTTTAGATATGTGCACTTAAATGTACTTAGTTGTAACAATGCATTAAATGTAGGCCTCACACCTTATATTTATGAAAAATATCCAACTTAGTAGGATTTAGAAAAAAACCGTTTTTGAATTCATGCCAAATGTAGTCTTTCAAAATGACTGAATTTGAAAACTGAGATGTCTATATAACGTGAAATTTTATTCTCTTCAACTTTTAATATGCAAGTTTTTCAACAGGAGTCATCTGTTTCAAAGATATCAATCGTGTGGTATGGAACTCAAAATATGAGTTTTTCAATTAAATGAACATTTTCCCGATTTATAACTTTTGATTTCGGCTGTACCGCTGAACTGAATTAGAAGTTAATAAGCTCATTCGACGCAGAATTTATCCATCCTTAATATTGATTTAGATGACATTTTCCGTCTGACGTACCGTTTTCGAGTACTGACAAAACTGACAAAGAGCAAAAATTTCGCTAATAAGTTATGCACACCTCCTGGGATTGGGCAAACTCAGATTACATGCATTTAGAACCAGCTTGGCCTATTGGTCAGTAAATATAAAATCTTCTTCTTCATGTGCCATCTCCGTCCAGGAGGTCGGCGACCATATGGCTATATGTCTCTCTTAAGCAGCGCCATCTATTATTCCCGTTGTGACACTTGCAATAGGGTCGGCGGGAAGGGTATCTAACTCTAGTAGTTAGCACCTAGATGTCGCTTACGGCTGCTATAAAGTCGATGTAAAAATAAATGCAAAAAGATGATTGAAGGCATTGAGAATTTCGTCAACTTAGTAACTGAACCCATAGCTTAATTGGTAAAGCGATCGAGCCCCGGTAAGGCGTATCGATGCGAGGTTCAAATCCTGCTGGGTTGATTATTTTTTCAATGTTTTCAATGTTTGTATTTGATTGAATAACATATATTGTATGAGTGGAATGCCCCACTTTAAAAACATGTAAAATAATTATGATTTGAAATAAATAGTAAATAAAAATAAAACAAATAACAAATTAAATAATGAAATAAATAATATAAAATGAATAATGAAAAAATTTACATTAAATAGGTAGTAGATTGTTTGACAAGGGTCTAAAGTAGGCCATATAACCACGATGTAGTTATTTTCCCGAACAAAGTGAGGGAGAATTGTTAGAGTGGTAATATGGCTTTTGGACCAGAGTAATACATTTTTTTTTTCACTTCGATTGTGACTATCCATACTAATATTATAAATGGGAAAGTGTATGTGTGTGTTTGTTTGTCCGTCTTTCACGGCAAAACGGGGCGACGAATTGACGTGATTTTTTAAGTGGAGATACTTGAAGGGAGGGAGAGTGACATGGGCTACTTTTTGTCTCTTTCTAACCCCCCACTTCCCTAAAATGGGGGGTGGAAGTTTGTATGGTTTGTTACCCGAATTTAACGCGAGTGAAACCGCGGGCAAAAGCTAGTAAAAAATGAAATAAAAATAATTATTATTTACGCACAATGACTAAACTAAGGTGAAATTATGGTTTAACTTGACATACTTTTTATTTATTTTTACTTTTTAGACACAATACAAACACCGGGAATAAATGCCACAGACGACGGTTTAAGTAGAGCTCGCTAGACTAAGGCGTGAAATACACACAAACGGCGTAAGGCACAGGCGCAGCGCAGGCACGATGCCGCTTCAAAACGTTTGTATACAAAATGTACTAAGGAGACGTATTTTGAATTACACTCAAGCGGCGCGGCGCAGGCACGCTAGCGACGCGCCGCCTGCAGGCACAACTGAAGCGTCGCGCAGGCGCGGCAGGCGGCACGTCGCTTGCTACAGAAGGTGTAACTAAAATACTGGTGATCCGTTAAAGGGCATAATTGGAATAAGAAAAAGTGGAAGAAAAATTTTTTGGACGCGACAATATTTTTTTTGTATGAGCCACGTCATCTTAGCCGGCCGACTATCCATACAAAACCAAATTTCGTTTTCGCGTAAAAAATGTTTTTTCTTAGTTTTTAATAATTAGAATACGATACCTATTATGCCCTTAAACGGATCACCAGCATTTTTGTTAATGTTACACCTTTTTTAGGACGAGTATTATTTATCAGCAACAAAGATGCGGGATAATATAGAATTTAATATACAGTTCTGAGAAATTGTCGAACAATATCCGGCTCTTTACGACTTTAGCATGGAGTATAGTAATAGTAATGTACAATCAGGATATTCATGTAATTTTTTCCATTATTTTAAAATACCTATGCTCTTCTGATAATTTCCACACAGGGTGGATCCAATATCTTCTATACCTCTGCACATTAATGAGTTGCAGCAAAGCAAGCGCATCTTCGTCATCTGAAGAGGAAGACATGCTATCGCAACAAAATCAGCCTGTATAGTGACCCATCGTGCCGTGTCTCTTCACCTCTTCTATATAATTTAAATCGCGTCCGCGCCGTATCCGTTCCTCGCCTTATGCCTTATGCCTTACGCCTTATGCCTTACGCCGATTGTGTGTATTTCACACCTAAGACGCTCTAAACACGGTTTAAAGCGCTTCGAAAAAATATTTTTTTTAAATTATTGTGAAGTAGGAACTAAAAAAACAACATATGTTTTGAGAAATAAATTGCGTTTCCTGATTGGTCGATTTTAACATTGCTGTATTCTGATTGGTTGATATTAAATACAATGCTTTTTTAAGGTCTTAAATTATTTAAACAGAATACGCACCAAAAAAGAATCCAGCGTTCCAATTATCTTCGATATTATGTGTTGTGATTGGTGGATTTAATATGGTGAAGTGTGCTGATTGGTCATTTTAAAATGTTTTGTAAATCATAAATATGTATGCATATTTGCCCTAGAGGTTAAATGTACTACTTTAGTCTGCCTTGGTAAGCATAATATGACACACTTGATGAGCATGAGATGTGAAAAATTAATTAAAACAAGAGTTTTAATTTTTAGGGTTCCGTACCTCGTAAGGAAAAAACGGAACCCTTATAGGATCACTTTGTTGTCCGTCCGTCAAGACCCTTTTTCTCAGGAACGCGTGGAGGTATCAAGCTGAAATTTATATCAAATACTCAAGTCTACTGTCCCTTGGTGCTGTGAAAAAATAAAACTTCTATGCCAACGCAATCAAAAGATACAGCCGTTTATGCCGCAAAATTCCGCAAATTTTCGAAACTCACATGGGAATCAAAACCTACAGGGTACTTCCCGTGAACTAGGGATCTCGAAATTTGGTACGAAGCAACGTCTTATAGCACAGATAAAGGAAAAATTGCGAAAACCATAAATTTTTAGTTACATCATATAATAAAAATATTTTTAATAATTTTAAAGTTACTACCCCTATACGAGCCCCAATGCATATTAGATCGTCAAGTCACACTTAAAGATATTTTTTTAAAGACTGCTATTTTAAATCCGGATTGACTTTGATGATTAAAGGAATACGCTACATACAAAGCCATTGAAAGTAGTTTGATGTTTCGTTGTACAAAGTGTAATAATGTTATTTAATTTAGAGTAATTGTATCGTAAAGTTAACTTTAAGCAAGCAAAAAATTACGTCTAGTTCATATTTTAGGCAAAATAGGTCGTCTATATAACATAAAAACTGTTTTTTAAGAGGTTTAATATTTAATTATATTTCAAATTAAATATAGAATATTCTCTGTCATTTAAAATGACAGATGGCTATATAAAAACGCAATTGCAGTGCAGTGCGTGGACACATTTTTTTTAACTTCTAGACCGATTATTTCCGAAAATATTTACATTATCAAAAAATGATTTTACTAAACCCCTATTCATTTTTAAATGCCTATCCAACAACATATCACACGTTAGGGTTGAAATTAAAAAAAAAATCACTCCCCACTTTACTTATAGGGGAGGTACCCTAATAAAACATTTTTTTCCACTTTTATTTTACCACTTTGTCGGCGTGATTATATTATTGCCAAATTTCAGCTTTCTAGTGCTAACGGTCACTGAGATTATCCGCGGACGGACGGACGGACGGACAGACATGGCGAAACTATAAGGGTTCCTAGTTGACTACGGAACCCTAAAAAATATGTCATTATTTACACATATTCAATAAACTCATGTAAAAATTATTTAGCATACTTGATACCGGCGTAGCGCGGGCGTATCATTCCGGCTTTCTAAAGTCCTGGAATCTCGGAGTTGGGAAATATAGGAAAACTGAGTTTTTGGGCTTCTAAAACCTCGAAGCCCGGTACCTTCAAACCCGGTAGCCGATATCCCAGGTTTTAAATCTTCGAATCCCTCCGTAATTCTGGAATCCCGAATCGGGATTCGGGAGTTCCTTATATCCAGACTATAGGAACCTCTTAAATCCCGGTTTCTCGCAATTCAGGATTCCCAGGATTTCTATAGCCCCGGAATCCTGTACTTCTAAAGTTCTGGCCTCTCCCGGGACCCTAAAATCCCAATTGCTTGCATTCCCGGAATCCCTGGTTTATAATATCTTGGAATCTCGGCCTCGCGCAGTTACGATATTACGATGTTTTTATATTTCGGAATCCTGGGCTCCTGGGACCTAAAATTCCAGCAAGCCGTATTTTCAGAATTCCCGCCTCCTAAATTTCCGGAATCCCGGATTTCTCTATATCTGGATGCACAGCACCCTAAAATCCCGGTTTCTCTATTCCCGGAATTCGGGGTTTAGTAATTCCCGGAATTATAAATTCTCTCTCTAAAATTTCTGCCGCATTTTCGAAATCCAAGCTTTTAAAAGTCACGGAATCTTGCATTTCTAAAGTTCCAATTCGCATTCGCATTCCGCATTATACGAATCCCGGATGTCCCGGAACCCATCCGACTTTTTTGGTATCTAGAATTCCTAAAGTCTCAGAATCCCGCAGTTCCTTATACTGGGACTCCCAGCACAAAATCTGGGTTTCCCACATTCTCGAAATCCTGGATATAAAGTTCCCAAATCGGGGATATCAAAACTCCGGACTCCCTTGACTCTAAAATCCCGTCGTCCCGCATTTCCGAAATACCCCTGCTTTCTAAAGACCCGAAATACCGTGCTACCGGCTTATTAAACCCAGATTTCTAAAGTTCCGGTCGTCCAGGATCCTTATACATATCTCAGTGTCTAACATTCTCTGAGTACTTGGTTTTTAATATCTTATAATCCTGGAATCTAGGACTTAAGAAAACACAGCTTTTGAAAGTCCCTGAATCCCGGATTTCTATAGTCTCTGACTCTCAGGATCCTAAAATCCCGTGCCGCATTTCCCGAACCCCGGCTTTTTAACGTACCATAATGTCAGCTTTTTAAAGTTCCAGAATCACGGGGTTCAAAATTTTCGGTTTCCCGCATTCCAGGGTTCCATAGACTGCGAATTCTGAGACTCTAAAGCCTCGGTACGACTCACTTCCGGGCTCCCAGGATTTGTCGCGTTCCCTGGTTTTAATAAGTATCTTGGAATTTTCGAAGCCACATTTTCGAAAGCACATAGTCCCGGAAGCCCAGAGTACCTTGGTGATCCAAATAACAACCACTCAATGAAGTTGAAGTTAATGCTTACAGCAGACAGAGACAGCAAACAGTCCATTTATTCACTTTGAAGGCGGTTATTGTGACAAATTGATGGGTATATAGAACGCTTGAAAACCACTGTCCAAAAGCAGGACACTGCAGACGCGGCTTCAGGCCTTCAACATGTTATTTACATTTATTTTTAGTAAAAGTATTCATTTTTACTTACCTATATTTCAGTGAAAAGAAAACTAATTTCTGTACGAATATATTTTGTCGTGTGTCAAATGCTTTTTTTTCCTTGTCAGTCAGCCGGGTTTTCTTAATTTATTTACTTTCGTCCTCTTTTTGACCAACTAACCTGTCAAATACGCCGGACGTAAACATACTTAGTTCACAATTTCCGAACGCACCCCTCACTGTCAAGTTGGCAACTACTAAAATATGTAATATGGCCTTTCAAATGCAAAATACGGCACCATCCGAATTTTGCCCATATATGTCTTCGATTCAAAACTGTAATTTTTTTACGCTTTTTCATTTGAGCATAATTTCATTCGGGTCTAGCGTACCCCTCGACGAAATTATTAATATAAATTTATTCGGTCATGTCACGTGTCCGTCTTACGAATTTTCAACCTGACGATGCTGACGGTCACGTGACCCTGACGCGAGTTTAACATTTTTTCCCCATCACAAAAAGTGCACAGCGCCGCTAAAGAAGTTTTCACTTCAAAAATCCCTACCATGCCATGGCCGTCCAGCAGCCCGGACTTGTCTCCCATAGAAACTTTGTGGTGGAAAATGAAGAAGAGGCTGCGAAAGGACCCTTCTAGATCTAAAGCTGATCTTAAGGAGAAACTTACCTGTGTCTGGAATGAAATAACCACCAAAGAGTGTAGAGAGTTGGTAGATTCAATGCCGCTCAGGATCAAAGCCGTTTTGGATGCAAAAGGTGATACCACCAAGTGGTAGACAGTCTATTATGCTTCGGCTAAACCGAAGACGAACTTTTTTGCGAATACCTCATTTGGCAAAACAATGTTTTTTTTTTATCACTGTGGAAAGTTGTTATTTTTTTCATTCGATACATAAAGTATTATTCATTTTATTATTGTTTTTATATTACATGATCTTCTAAACACCGCTGTCATCCTGAATTTTTAGGTTAAAGTTAGGTTAGTACATTTTTTACCTGCTAGACGAAGTCATTTGCATTGGGGCTATACCTATAGATTTGTACGGAACCCTCGGTGCGCGAGTTCGACTCGCACTTGGCCTGTTTATTTTATAAAATAGTTACAAACGATTAAAATATTCGTTCACGAACATTAGAATCTTCCTGCCAAACCCACGAACACTATCGGCAAATATGTCAATCTGTGGAGCATCAATGGACACGATATTGAGTATAGAGGTACCGATCCATGGGCGCATTGTTGCAGCCCGCGAGGCGCAAACAGGCGCTGTATCCGCCGCGGGGGCAGCGCCACCAGGCCCGGGGGGCAGGGGCGCCAAACTGGGATTAAGAGCCCGAGCCTCTCTAGCACACTGGGATTATTTACTGCGTTGTTTATGACACCATTATAGTGCATCAACAACAACAGTTTCCTCCTCAGTTCCACTTCCAGAGCATAAAGCCTCACCTTCCCTAGGATAATAACAAACCGTCTTTGAACTCTCTGTATCATTATCTAATTTTTTTCTTGCTGGGGTCCCAAGCTATGGTCGTAAATTCCAACTTACAAATGCTCGTATTACGCGTGGTATTTAGATAATCAAGGATCAACAACCCAAATGACGAACTCATGATGTTCCAACTGTAAGGCATTGATCTCTTAAATAAAATAATGGTATATTTGATAAAATTGTAATTATTCATCCAAATATGTTGGCCCAGTGAATAGTGATGTTTCCTTATCATATTGCAATAAAAATACGTATCGAGTACGTGTGAAGAAATCGGCACGCGCGTTATCATACTATTGAGAGTGCTTGCTTCTTCTAGCTTACTATTTATTCTGTGGTATTTTAGGGACCAGAAAAACTGCACACATAGATTTAAAAAAAACTTGTACTCAGTTTGGGAATCGACCCGGTCGTTTTGAAAAATAAAACTTACATTATTTCTATTTGGATATCGATTATACAAGTTTTTTAAAATCAATGCAGTTTTTATTTTGCCTAAAATCGATGACATGGTTCCTACGAAGAGATTGCTGTATGTCTCATAGTTACAGACTCGCCCATATTGACCGATCTAAATGTACTACTCATATTGATGCGATGAAGTTACGCTACGATTGATTAATTTATACAGACTATTTGACAGACAGTGGGTACCTATTTAAGTACTTGACAAGCGCCAGTATTATCATTCGCATGTCACTTGTGTGCCAGTCAACGGTCAGACGGTCGGCAAACGTTCAGAATGTTATCGTATTCAAAGTGCTTGTTTTGTGTCTTGGCTATTAGCATCGTTGATAGTGTTGGTATGTACACATTATGATATTTATGATTTATAACTTGGCTATTTTTATAAGTTGAGTTTTGAGCTTACACGTGTAATATACACTCATACTTGAACGTACACGTGTATTTAAATTATATGTGCTGTAATGATGATTTATGATAGGTAAGTAAGTCACATAATCTTTTTTGATATTTTTCTATTTGCTTTTTACTGTGCTTTTATTTTGATATCATACTTCTACATTATAATTAGAAGAGGTATTTATTGGTGGCCTTAAAAGTAAAATCCTATCACAGATTGTTCTCTAATCGAATGACATGAAATATTTTCTGCTAAAGTTTAAGTCATAAATAAACACTAATATTATTATATACACTTTCGCTGCACTTTACCTGCAATGCCCGAACGCAATGACACGTTTGAATTTAGGCACATACTTATTTAAATCTCTTTTATCCTCCATCCGGTCCTGACTACAGTATTTCCCATCATTCTCTAGAGAATGCGTCCAGGACGTCTCACCGTCTCCATTTCGTGAGATGTACGATTTCCCAAAAATACAATTAAAGTACTCATAAGAAAGTATTTAACTCTTTACTCATAATTTCTTTTCCTTCCAGTGATTGAACCGGATCTTCAAGATTTGGAACAATACTATCACTATCAGGTACTTAACACTATTTATTTATTTGTTTTCTATTAACCATTTATATAAACTCGTTAGGTGTCCTCCATTATTTACTCGTACCTCGAACGTTTAGGGGGTAGAAGGGGATCATCAAAGTGTGACAAGTTGTGACAAGAGGTAGTGGAGAAAACTAAAGTTATATACATTTTCAATTTTTGGAAGCAAAAGAAACTTTCTTATCGCGTAGTCCGACAGACACTTAAGGTTCTAAATAGTATATGTTGATTTACTCGTAAATGTACATAAATGTTTATCTTTTTTTAATTGAAAAGACCTACATATAATGGAAGGTGTACTTAAAAAAACCGCAACTCGATGTACAGTTTAGCCGTTTGGCACACGCATACTAGAGGGTAAAAAAAAATTATTGACTGCCAGTTCTTTAAAAAAACCCCTTAAGAGGGGAGTTCTGAGTCATACTTTCCAAAGTGACACAGTTCTACTTCAGTACCTATTTTACGAGACTTACAGATGCTTGCGGTTTTTCCTTGGAATTGGTCTCGTACGCCGTAGTAATATAGATGTGGAGATATTTGAATCATTTGATAAGTCGTGGGGCATCGAGAAATTTGTAGTTAATTGTGGATAACCCCTTATTAAGACTAGCTAGCAGATAAACGAGGACTTAAATAACCCCCGTATAGGAGCAAATGCAAAGTTTTGATTTGTCGTTTTATGTTTTCAGGTAGTAAATGGAGAAAAAGTCGATTTGAAGGTGTATTATGAGTGCCTGTGCCCTGATTGCACAGCCTTCCATACAGGCCCTTTAGACGACGTGTACAAGAAAATCGGATCTTACATAGATCTCCATATATATCCTTATGGAAATGCTGAGGTTGAGTATATTAAATTACTCCAATAGATTTACATAATAAATATGTAGAAAACCAGAAACGTTGTGTGTTTTGCCGTTCTAGATAATTTACATTATAGTCTAGGTTTTTACGTTACTCCTGAGGTGAACACAGCGTCGACCTTTGGTACCTAGTACGCATATCAATCTGGGACCAGGCTACCTACAAAAAACAATTTGTAATCAAGTCGAATGAGGAAAATAAATAAAAAATGGCCTGCAGTTAGTCTTCGAAACCAATATCTTATATAAAAATGAGTTACCTAAATTTGAAGCTATCATTTTCAGAGAACTGAAGAAAATGGAAAGACCGTTATAAAATGCCAGCACGGACCAGATGAGTGCTACGGGAACAAGCTTCACGCATGCGCTATCGATATACTGAATGACATCTCCAAATCAGAGTTCTATAACTCTTGTATGATGAAAGGTACCTGGGGAGGCAGAGGATCCACTGATATGGACGCCACTAATGTAAGTTTGCTGTTGATGTTGATATGATCGAACGAGCGGAGCGTAACCGAAGTGAAGTCCTTTCAAACAACTTCGGCTACCTAGACGTCTGTCCATTTTGATGGCTTTTTGATTTTGAATAATTGTCGCGCGATAGCTTTAGTAATTTTTTTCTGATTTATATGAAATTTGTTGGGGTTGTAGTAGAGCTCAATACAATTTGAGAGTTCGTTCATGAGCATGATCGATCAAGGGGTTATGGAGCTACAAGGCTCAAAAAATCATCATTAGGGTCTTATCAAGCTAAGCTAAGCTGTCTTTTCAAGCTAAGAAACAAGTCGATTCCATTTATACAGACTTTGCTAAGGCTTTCGACCGAGTGAACCATACCATATTGTTAAAAAAACTGAATCATCTTGGTATCCATGGAAATTTGCTGCGTTGGTTTGAGTCATACCTCTATCGACGTTCCCAAATAGTTAGCATCTACGGCTATGATTCCATTCCGTTTATGGCTGATTCTGGCGTGCCGCAGGGCTCTAATCTGGGCCCATTATTATTTATTTTTTTCGTGAATGATCTACTAAATCGGATTAAATCACAATGTCTCGCGTACGCAGATGACATAAAGATCTTTAAAGTCATCAACACGGAAAACGATTGTCTTACTCTCCAGGATGATATTGACTTGATTTTTGAGTGGTGTAATACTAATCTCATGTCCTTAAATATCGATAAATGTCAGTCAATTTCGTTTACTAAAATAACCAACTGGATTAATCACGCGTATAATATTAATGGCATACAGATAGTTAGGGTTTCTTCTATTAGAGATCTCGGTGTGTTTTTTGATAGTGAATTGTCGTTCCGTTGTCACTATGAGCATATGGTGTCAAAGTGTAATCGCATGCTTGGTTTTGTTAAGCGAACCACAAAACCTTTCAAATTAACAAATAGCCTCATTGTTCTGTATTGTGCGTTGGTACGGACTACGCTTGAGTACTGTTCTTCGGTTTGGCAACCAATTTATAAGACACACTCTGATAGGCTGGAATCAGTTCAGGCAAAGTTTTTACGATATCTCTCTACTATAAATAAGACTCGCCGAGCGCTACCCGAGTATCGAGATAGACTATTTGCTTATAATCTACAATCGCTATCGTCCAGACGCGAAGTCGTTGATCTGGTTACACTCCATAAAGTTGTGCATGGTGGACTCGACAGTAACCTCATGGATTATGTGTTTATTAGAGCCCACAGGAAGAGAACTCGAAATCTGGAATTGTTTGCCTTGCCTATGGTCCCTAATAACAATGTTTTTAGCAACGCACCTATAGTTAGAATGTATCGTTTATATAATAACTTAGATATTGATGTGGATATACTGAATACTTCTTTACCTAAGTTCAAAAATATTTTGATGTCCCAATATTGTTAATTGTTAATTAAAACTTAAATATTATATTATTATATTAATACTTCATATATTTTTTTACTATGTTTACTATCTTTAAAAAGAAAAAGAAGATTCTATAGTCAAAATTGCATTTAGCTTAATAATTGTTTCCTTGGGAATGTTGTGTACAATTGTAATAGTAATGTAAGTTATGTACAAGTTGCTTATATAAGAAACATTTTACGATGTTGTTTGGCTACATTATGTTATTGTACCTAATAAAATAAAATAAAATAAAAAAATATAATTATTATATTGGTCACTCGTTTGCAAGAAAATCGCGAGTTCTCAGTTCGAGGCGGAGTACTGGTATAAATTAACTACAAAATATTGATACTCGTTATTTCACTCTTTAGTAACAATACAGAAAAAACATTATTTTATAGTTTTATGTAGGTACATCAGGTGATGTACATTCTGGAGCTATGAAATTACTTTAAAGGTTTTATTAGTAAATCCAAGCATTTGTCGTATTTTGGGTATTTACAGTAACATAATACTGATTTATGAATAACACACAATAATACAACTAATGTTTTTTATGTCTACAAAAACTATTTTGTAGATGCAATTATTTTAATTAAATGCTTAATGTCACATTTGTTTCAGTGTGGGCAGTCAATGGGAATCAATTCAAAGCCCATCATCAAATGCGCTAAAGGTCAACGAGGTGAAGATCTGCTGGAATATTACGGGAAAGAGACAGACAAGCTGACAAACAAGAAATACGTGCCCTGGGTACTGATAAACGGGGAGCTGTTTGACACCGATAACGACTTGATGGCGACAGTTTGTGAAAGGCTGATCAATCCACCAACTCCATGTGAAAAACATTTACCTTACGGTCCTTAAAGCTAACGAGTATCTTTCTTACCACAGAGTGCTTAATCCATACATTGCTAATTACCTAATTAGAATAAGTCATAAGCTTGCTTAAAATCCCATACAACTTTTTATTAACAAGTAAAGGTAGCAATGTATGGTGTTAGCACCCTACGATTAATTATTTCTCGGTTACAAAAGTTACTGTATTGGTCTGCATGTTACTTTAATACGTTATGCCAAAACTACTAAACTAATTTCGATAAAAATAGGGCAGACAAAATTTCCTACTGAAATGTTAACTAAAAATTATTGCTGAATTGGTTAAATTCGTCTGAGTAGGTACTAATACTTATTTAAAACAACGTTTGTATTACTATGTTAATGAAAGATAGGTACTGCCACCACAGGAAAAATATAGGTAAGCTATAAGATATGAAAAATCAAAGCCAAATGCTTTCAAAATTATGTAATTCAAAATAATCTCTTTAAAAATATGGACCTTATTACATAGGTATACTGTGGTTTGGCAGAAGTACTGATATGAAAAAAAATTGTAAACCGTTTTGTGAATAAATATTTATTTTTATTATTTATTTTTTTATATTATTAAAGTCCATCCTGCCAAATAACGTGAAAAAACAAGGCAAAACTTGTACCAAATTACTTTCCCCACATGTGGATAAAATACGTTTTTCCCCACCGCTTTCAAGGGCGCGTTCCCGAAGTGGAGTGTTGAAAAAGGTTTATAGTGTACCGATTATACATGTAAATAAAACATATAAGATACATACATAAATAGCTGACACTGTGAATTCATTTTTATATGTGGGTTTTCAATCTCTACCTACAGGGGCTGCACTTAAGTGTTTTGCCGGTTTTGCTTATAATTGTACTATTTCTAGAGCATTATATTCAGTCTACCGCTTTGCAATGGCAATGTTGAAAGGCGCTACAAAATGAAACAAGTACTACGAACTCTACGAAGTATGTATTTGCTTTAGCCATAATGGTAGGAGCAGTTACGGTCGTCAGTTAAGATATGTTCAGCAGCTACAGTGCGTGAGCTCTTAAAATAACATTCGAGTTTTAGAAACATACTTTCTGCTCCCTCAATAAGTCACAAAGCTTTTAAACTTAATTAATAGAATAAAAAGTTATGTGAATAATACCCATTAATATAAAATAAGGTATTATTATGCCTAATAGGATTATCTTGATAATGTTATTGCAATATGACTTTTTGCCAAAGTCAGAGACTATAGGTACATATATAGACAGCGATAGTATAAGAACTTTTTGAGAGTCCAAGTCTAAAGCGCCATCTGAACGAGACCAACCAAAGCTCTCTAAAGAAAGGCAGAGTACTCTGTGCCCCTCAGCGCCATCTAATAATTGATCAAACGCGACGCGACGCGATTACCTACGTCCGATTTTGCTCGAAAGTTCCGAAACCAGAATTTAATTCCTAGAGCTCATGGACTGTACTGATTTGCCCTCTTATTCATAAAACTTAGCTAACCTTAATTTAACATAAATTTTCTAACAAACGTACATAAATGTCAAAACGGCAAAGAAGGACAAACGGCAGCATTCAAGTATGACAGGAATTTGCAGAGTAGACATTGTTATCAAACAATAATTAGGCTAAAATTTACCTTCATTTGGGGTTGTACAGGATCAAGGAATAAAAGTATAAAAATAGCTCAATTTCTCTGATTACCCATTAGTTTTTAACTCCAAACAAATTTATTTCCAACGAGAACTCTGAGCACTTGATTTTGGTATTATTTTAGTTCACAATATTTGTTAATTAATAATTTCAATAATGTGTAGAAAAGGTTAATTGATAATATGTACAGCTTGTATATTAAAGCAAGCAAAAAAGATTTTTTTTAAATTCTCTTACGTGTTTTTGATATCAAGGAGAATGTTGTATAATCAAGTTGAGAGTCAACGGTATGCAGCCAAACACTGCACACTGGTGTAGATGAATCATGTAGAAAACTTGCGTTATGACTAACAAGTTATTGGTTGTAAAAGCGTACTTTAGTCATTCGTGTACAATGGTCAGGACCAGGATATTCATTGAAAATGCGGTTTCGGCGCGTCTTTAGAATGCCTCAGTTGATGGCCTATTTGTCTGAGGTCGTAATACAAGTTTTCAAAATATAGAAGAGACGCAATATTTTGGTTTCGTACCTATATACGTACGGGAGATGAGGGTTACTGCATGCACTGGTAAGTGAAATACCTATACCCTAGATCTTTAACCTTACCAGAGAGCAAAGTATATAAAACATAAAAAACATTGTTTATGCCTAGTTTAATTTTTGTAGATAAACAAGAACCATGAGCAGAATGCTTTTGCTTATACAAACCTTACAAGACTGGCCGACAAAAGGTCAACGAAAAAAAAGTTATTTGTTTTACAAGGAAGCATAGTCGCTGTTTACCCCTTGTGCTTATATTGAATCTGAGCAAGCGAAATATTATAAAATTGATACACAAGCGTCGTTCTAAAAGCTCGCAGAGACCCTGGCAACTTGGAGAGACTTGTGGTGATGGGAAAGGTGGACGGTAGACGGCCTAGAATAATCCCAAACGTAAAAATCGCCTTATCTAGGGTAAACAATATTGACTACTATGGAGTTTTCACGTCTCTCATCAAGCCCTAAGTTAAGAAGCGGAAAGATCGTGCGAGAGCCGGTGCTATTTGTTGTAATGGGCCCCGGGGCGATGTCGGTGTTCACGCGATTCCGACTATTAATTATTTCCACGAGACCCTTGAGATGGGACTCCGAAACTCTGAATTGAAGTAAACACTGCCATTGCTCTGACATTAATTATTCCGATTAACATCTAACGGCTAAGTATTATCAAAAAACTCACTGGCCCAAGGCCCGAGGCTGAGGCGTCACTGCCCCAGTATTAGGTAAAACTTGCATGACATCAGCAGTAAAGGACAACAGTGTGTCAACCATTGGACATCTACGAGCCGAGTGCTAGGGCGTTTACCTTAATTCCATAACAAAGTTAGTTGGAAGGGCATTAGTATTTTTTCATTGTGAACAATGAGCAAAGTCTATGTCAGCAAAATGAAATTATACATGTATCATGATATTTACCTTCAAGATAGTTTCGATTTAGATTTTTCCTGGTTTTTTTGTGATCTACATTTGCGTATTAGCAACAACGATAAAAGTCATAAATAGATGATAAGCTCACCTTTATATTCAAAATACATTATCGCGGAGAATAATGTAACGATAATATATTTATTGAAGAAATTAATATTCACATAACCATTCATACCTGTGTTATTTTGCCATTCTTTCCTACAAATATAGGTACGTACCTAATTATTAAAACAATATGAATAATGAGGTAAGGGAACGTACCCATACTACGTGACCAATTTTTTTACAATTTTCACCCCCTCCCCCCCCTCAGTGACCAACCGTAGTATATGCCAAGACCCCCCCCCCCCTCCCCCTCTGGTTGTCACGTAGTAATTCTTAATATTGTTTTTTTGCAAACAGAAAGTAAAAAATATCATAATTTGACGCATATTTGTATTTATTAAAACGGCGGTTGCCGCGTAACGCCTCAAGGTGCGTGCAAACCATAATTAAAAAGTAAAAAAAACAATTGCGCGAGATTTCCCTAGAGCATAATTATAATAATTATTGATTACGTGACGTAAACCTAAACCCCCCCCTCCGCCTTGTGACCATGAGTAGTATTTTGACGACCCCCCTCCCCCCCTAAACGGGTCACGTAGTATGGGTACGTTCCCTAAGTAATGAGTGTGTAAAATGTTATTGAAGAACATACTCGTACATAATACGAGTAAGTTTCTTGTATTTCTTGCAGCGATTGAACTGTATCTAGAAACTACAGTTATGTTACGAACACAAAGTAACCAGTTAAACCGAGAACTGAAACGGAGAGTGAGTTTACAAACAGTCCCCTAACCTATCTGTCATCAGTATCACATCACCACCGCTGTCTGCACATGCTGTTCCTTGACGGGTGGTACTAGTGAGTTGCTAAAGTCGGGCCTAGACGCTTAATGCTGCCTAAGCCGGTCAAAGGGGCTAAGTCGGCAACATTACCCAGCGTCGTAACATATAGGTAGCTTTTGACTGCTGCCATTTTGTTAGCACTATATAAATTCGTACTTAGAGGGCCTCCCCTTTGGGACGGACCTTAAACTAACGGGTTCACTTATGTCTCACTTCTAGCCTCTAACAATGTACTACCTATTATACTGTATGTCAGTTAACTATTTTTTTTAGGTATGCTAGTAATCTAACCACTCTTTAGTACATACCTTCACGCAACGCAAGGTTAGTCAAAGTAAATTAATATTCAGGAGTCGCACGCATGTGAATGCTCGGGTTGTCACGGTAACGAACGGCGCTGAATTTTTCACGCGCACGTTATTCCTGAAGTGCGCGCTGAAACCAGACTGCTGAAGGGACGAGGGTGAGGTAATTAAAAAATGGTTGTTTTGAAACCTTACTCAATCTATAACAATTGTGTTTTCGAATGAATATCATTACTTCATTACAGTTCGTGCGAAAAAAAGGTTCGTTTATATCGGGAACTAATGAATTCTACGACGCATCTATTTCCTTACTTCGAGGTGGACTACTAGTATTAGTATAGATTTGAATATCTTGTCGTTCCGTTTTTTATTGCTGTGGGTACATATTTGTATCGTTTGTATATTGTAAATTGCGATAATTCATTTCAGTTTTTTATATGATAATTATTTTTTATATATTTAATTTAATATGACAATGATTTGTTATTGATATGATAGTGAAGATTTATAGTAAGTCCCGGTACTACCGACCTACTAGAATCGGTCTAAAGGTCGGGTGGGTCTAAATTTATCAAATTACCTACTGATTGTAAAGTACGTCTCGAATATCACAAAAACATAAGTCTATAGGTCCTAACCCGCCGTAACGATATGACAGGGTGCAAAAGAAGTATCTTAGTATTGTAAGAGAGTTTACATATATAGAGCGCCACAGTCTAAGAACTTTTTGACGCTCCAAGTCTGAAGCGCCATCTGAGCGAGAGCAACCCAAAGTTATCGTAGTAATACCGTAATAATAGTAACGCTATCAATTACTAGTTGGCGCTGAGGGCAGAGTGTACTCTGCCCTACATTATACGGTAACTTTGGTTGGTCTCGTTCAGATGGCACTTCAGACTTGGAGCCTCAAAGAGTTCTTACACTGTGGAGGTCTATATATGTATACTCTCTGGTATTGAGAAGTCGGAAAATATGAGAGATAATAGATTTATTCTGACTTCAAGAAACCACAAAATAGATACATTTATGTAGATGCAAATATTCAAATTTCCCGACTGACGTTATTTCCTATGTTTCAGCGATGGCGTGACGACCCGCAAGGCTGCGGCAAGGCCAAGGCCCGAGTTTCATTATGTAAATTATGGCGCCTGCGCAGCGCTAATCGCCACGCTAATACTACCTCCCTAAACCGAATAGACGTATGTCACTATGGACTCCACATAAAGATGCAACATTTTACATAGTAGGACAGCATTTGGCTTCATCACTGAAATGACTTAAGCAGCTAAAAATTGGGAATAGATGACGCTTTTTCATTTCTGTGTATAATTGAAATATCTTATATATTTATAGTCAATTTCTCCTGCTTTTTATACTCTTACGCCAAGATTTTCGTGATATTTTTTTTTTATGTCCTACCACTCAAAGTACTCAAACTATCTCCATAACTAATTTCATCTAAATCGTTAGAGCGATTTAGTAAGTGTAAAAATGTAACAGACTCTCAGTCAGAGTTAATTTCGCATTCTTAATATTACTCGTATGAGTACCTAGGATTAACTTATATTAATATGTAGCACCTAGTCGGGCATGTTCACATTCAGCTCAAACCTAATTTCTTGTGATACACGTAGATGGGACTATGATTCCTGCTGGTGCAATGTGTCAGTCATAATACCAATATGTTGTTTGGAGAATTAAAACAATATTTTTAAAGGAAAATTCAGTTATGACTACGTGAGTGTATGGCTGTTTCTAAAGTTTGGTGTTTCAAAGATATCCACACGAATCCTTGACAAATAAGACTATAAGCAATTAGGTTTCTTATACCAAATAAAAACATCTGTGTAAATTAATCAGTTTTTGACTTGCAATCTGAATCTACATATATATGATTATCTACATAAGTAGGTATACCTATGTGTATGAATGCACGTGCTCACAAAATCAGATAAAATAACATTTCATGGAACCTTTTTGAAATCTGACCTTCCTACATCCGATACATTCATTCGTTGCTAGCAACACAATTATAAAATAAATAAATGAAGTTAGATAACGTGAGTAGTTATAATTCTAAAAATACACAATGTAAGTAAATACGAAATTGAACTAAACTACTTACCTAGAGTTACAAAGTTAAAACGCATGAAGGGCCTTTTCTAATAATATGTCCTTTTCAACTAAAAGAGTACATCATTGTCGGTTGTAAATAAGACGTTACTGCAGTAAAACAATATTTAGATATAAACTCTATCAACAACCGACAATGATGTACCATCGGGTTCAAAATTGCATGGTCAATTTATCAATGAATTCATTCATAAATTGGCCATGCAATTCTGAACCCGATAGTACCTTTGACTTGAAAAGGTCACATACTTATGTACGATTGTTTGAACCTTAAAATATTTAACTAGCTTGATACCGTTATAATAATTCGTTACGCATCCGACTCCGATAACAATTTTCTTATTTAATTAAAGTGGAAAAAAATAACCCGAGCGGTAATGCGTAGGTATTTATCGTTATCAATTGTATTTTTTAAATGTATTTAATCATTCGGGTCTATTATAGTGCGCTTGCAAGGGCAACGCACCAACCCTAAATACAACGGTTAATAAAAGGTTAGAGAAGCTTCAACCATGATCGCACTATTTCCAGTATGGAAAGGGGAAAGGTGGAAAAGACTACCCATTATAGGATTCTTTTTACACTTCACACGTCTTAATAGTTAAATTACTTATTCACTACCGATTCTAACAAACACAACTTTCAGAGTGACAGATAAGGATAAAACATAAATTAACTAATGGAGGCCTGAGAGACGTTTTTGAAGAAGGGGCGTTAGTTACTTATTTAATAATTTATCCACCTTAGGCAATGGGTTAATAACCCATGTAGGCTAGATCGATTTTCCTTCATGTCATCGAAATGCGTTTCTCGAGTCAGTAGCTAAGTAAAGCCTGACCAGAAATATATGATCACGCGCCATGTTGCGGAATTTAATTGGAACTAATTTCTTACAATGGCAATAACTTTAATGACAGGATGGTTATGCATGATAGGCTGTCACTGTCATTGTGGCAGTTTACTTGAATAATAATAAAGTGTTGAATATTAAATAATAAACGACAAAAATATCCCAAAATTATCCATAGACAAAAGCGAAACATTGTAAATAGTGCATTTAATAAACTGCTGTAAATAATACGCTCGGGAAATAAAACTATTTAGCTGTGAAACATTTTCAAGTGAATATCATAGCTGACAGGTAAACAAATCAAGATGTCACCATACCATAGAGAATGATAGAGAATAATACGCTCTATGATTATACTGAACTGTTGCCATATAAATGAGAGTAATAGCGCCCTCTTGACAATAATCATATATTTCTGGTCAGGCTTTAACTTACCTATTAAGACGAAGGTGTAGGCTATAATGAGTGCCCGTTTTCATAAATATGTATTCGTGTAACAAACGAGATAATTTGTTGTTATTATATAACCCAACTCATTATTTGTCTAGCCCGCGGCTATTGTCTTTGGCACGACGCCCCAGAGTCCCCGGCCCTGTGCCAAATCTACGGGTGCCGGTTACAACGTAGGAACAGCTAGCATACAACATTGTAGACTAGTTTTCGACTCTCCGAAGTCTAGAATAAGTTTTAAATTAGTACACAACTTTGTTTGCAGACTTTACAATCCGCTCGATCATGTCGTCGACGTGCTGTGATGCTGTGAATGAAAGTGTTTAACAGCGAAATTTTTTTACTATTCAGCTACGTATTTACTGCAGTAAAACACTTCTATAATTGCATTAACACGTTTAATTTTGAAGACAAAGTAAAAATATTTAAGATTAGCAAAAATAGTCAATTATTTAAAATTTAGCATTCCACGTAAAAATCACAATAACGGCATCTATATAAGGATATTTCACATTCAATAACTTCCCTAGTGGTCAGAATGCAATTAAATTACAATAATAAAAATATTTAAAATTAGCACTTCACTTAAAAATGAAGACAACTGTACCTATTTCACATTCACATTCAACAACCAGAATGTAATTAAATTACAATAATAAAAGTATTTAATATTAGCACTTCACTTAAAAATGAAGACAACTGTACCTACATAAGGATATTTCACATTCAATAGTTAGCAAAACTGGTAAGTAAAAATAAAGACTCGGCTGGTAATAATTTGGCTGCAGGAAAATAATGGGTTAATGAGGCGGGTGATATGGATGGTGACAGATGATTCGCTGGCTGAACGTAGCCTAAATTAAAGAGCCAGGTCTTTATATGCCCGTCAAACGAGGCAATTGGAATTTGGGGAAATTTAGCAAAACAACAAAAAAAACTATTATGGCACAAAAATACTGGATACAAAGAAAAGGAATCGGATTTATAACGTTTTTAAAAAAAATGTAAATAATTTGATATTCGCGAAAGCAGGATGGCTAAAGCTGTTGTTTTAAATTAAAAAGAGTTCGTGGGCAAGTGTCCGCTTTGATTTAGGCGGACCCAATAGCTCGCTGAACTCCTTTTCTCACTTGGAGAGCCCGCTGGATGCGGACTCTAATTCTCCGATGAATGGTGAAGAAACCCGCGGAAAACGCGGCAGTTGCCGACCGTCTCGCCGGTCCGGCACCCACAAGTGCCTTCCGGAATCCTTCCGGCTCAGGCGGTCCCTCTGGTTGCCTTTTTGTCCGGCGACGTATTTGGTTTTTAAAAATTTGTATTTAATAATGTATTAGCACTTGCTATATAATGTTTGAGCGCAAAGATCTACAGAAATAGATCGCACTTCAACTCGATGCAACTAAGCAAATTACAGCAAAACTCTCAGACAAAACCAGAATATCTGTTTTTCTTTAAAAATCTCCCGTCGCTCTGACACACTCAATCAAAAATCAACTTTTTTCTTTTTGACAATCTGGAATACCTCAAAAATTCACATTCAAAATTAGCGCGAGTATTATCTAAATTTTATAACTGCCAGACGTATTACAAAATGCGGACTGATATAAGCGCCATCTAACTGTAATGCCGTGAATCACAATGTACGCTTTTTATATATCAACCGTGACCTAGCCTTAGACCTCCCTTAGACACAGAGGTTCAGAAGTTCTAAAGAAAGTCGACAGATGTCGTACGATACGTGGCGTCATGCTACAGCATCTCCCTACCAAACAAAGAAACAAACGAACAACAACACAAGAAAACTAACCCCAAGCAACAAAAAAAACACAACTTAATGCTAAGGCCAAAAAAGGTACAACAAGAGAACCCTAAACGAATTCCAAAAAAACAAAACTAACCAGTTATTAACATTACCCCTAAAGACTAACCTAATAGATTAACAAGATGACAAAACGCCAACCAACGCGTCACGCGGTCCAAGACGTGACGGCCGGGATAGGACAGAAACTGCACCTGGCCACAGATCTTAGTCCCTCACATCGAGTCATCAAATTATACAACCAGGCTATCATAGACCGGGAAAGATAAACGAAGCCTTAAGCACCAACGGTAAAAAAAAGTCAAATCTGGAAAAAGGAGCAAGGAAACGCTCAAACGAGAACAAAAAAACGATAAGAAACGAATCAAGCAAGGATTACCGATAAGGGAATGGCGGACTAAAGCGCATTTTAGAATTTTGAGAAAACTGAACCGGCCGAAAGAAGAAACTATTTCAAGATATCTTTAATATGATAGGTACCGACGTGCTCGGAATCGGTATCAGCCAGTACATATACCTGTGGAGACACCCGTCTAACCACGCGGCACCGAACGAAACGTGGAGCGAATTTACCGCCTCGAAAAGGATCAGCGGATCCACGCTGGAAATTCCGGCGCCAAACGATTTGGTCACCAACGATTCTTGGCGAAGAACGGTTCGTGTTGAACTTGGCGGCGTTACGATGAAAGGCTAAAGCCATCGAATCAGAAACTTTATCGTATACCTCACGAAGCGTCTGAAGATTCGAAGCGCGTTCCATCCGGCTGAGTCCCACATCTTGGCCCACAACCTGATTCTCAACACGTTCACGAATCATTGACAACTCGCGGCCGTACATCAAAAAATTCGGTGTATAAGCAGTAGCCAAATTTATACAAGAGTTTAAATAAAGAGCGACCCGATGTAAATGACCCGACCAACTGCGTTGGTCATTTTCAACTAAAATGCTCAAAGTAGTAATCACGACCTGGTTATATCTCTCCACAACATTCGCTTGTGGCGAATAATATGGGGTATAACACGGACCTGGAATATTATAGCTCGCCAGGAAATCCAGAAATTGACGACTATGAAAAACTGTAGCGTTGTCACAGAGAATGTTAGTAGGAACACCGTACCGCAAAATAACCTCCGACTCTAATGCCATCGATATTGACCTCGCATTCACCAACTTCAAAGGGACCAACCAAACAAATTTGGTAAAAACGTCAACCAAAGTCAAAATATAACGACACCCATTACGGCTAACCGGTAAAGGACCAATTAAGTCAATGGAAAGAAGATTCATTGGAGCCGCAACACGACGAGGAAATAAGCGAAGTCCACGAGGTTGTGAATTTGCAATTTTATAAGACTTGCAAATCTGACATTCGGAAAGGAACCTTGTAACATCACGGTACATATTCGGCCAATAGTATAAGTCACGAGCTTTTAAATACGTTTTCATAACACCAGGATGAACGTTGGGAAATCCATTATGAATTTCAGCAACCGCCTCTCTAGTCCTTGAAGCAGGAAGAACTATACGCCATGGATTAGGTGCTAAAGGGTTTTAGATAGATACCCTGCGCATTAAGACACCATCCCGAAGAGCAAATGCAGTAAACATTTGAGGATTGTCCAAAACTCCCTGGTAAATTCGTTCATACCAAGGATCTCCAGAAGGATCCATGCCACGCGCGAATGAGATAAGCCCAACTTGAGCGCGGGACAAGGCGTCAGGAACAACATGAAGGACACCTTTTTTATGTTCAATCTCAAAGTTATATTGGGAAATCAAAGTTGCCCAACGAGCCAAGCGCCCGGTAGGATTATCAAGGGTGATCAACCATTTAAGAGCAATATGGTCAGTAATGATCTTAAACCTCATTCCATCGAGATATCCGCGGAAATGCTTTATGGAATCAACAACGGCGAGAAGCTCATGTTCGGTTGTCCCGTATCCACGTTCAGCTTTAGTGAATAAACGAGAATAATAAGCAATTGGATGTTCAACGCCGTCAAACTCTTGAGCCAGGACCGAGCCTAAGCCAACCTGGCTAGCGTCACATTGAAGGATAAAAGGTTTCGAAAAATCCGGGCAAGCCATCAACGGAGCGCTCATCAAGGCATCCTTCAATTTAGAAAAAGCTTCACTAGCACTATCGTTCCAATCGATGGGATCACGTCCCTTTCTCTTACCGATAAGTGCCGTCAGAGGAGCAATAATCGAAGAAAAACCATCCACGAAACGGCGATAATACGAACACATACCAATGAAAGCACGTAGAGACTTGGCAGAAGAAGGGGTAGGGTAATCCCTAATAGCTTCTAATTTCTTCGGATCAGTTTGAAGACCACGCTCATTGACGATGTAGCCGAGATACTTCAATTCAGACTTACAAAACTCGCACTTATCTAAATTAACCGTAAGACCAGCTTCTTTCAACCTATCACGAACCTTACGAATAAGCCGCATATGACTGTCAAAATCACGAGACACCAAAATCAAATCATCAACATAGCCGAAGATAAAATCCTCAGACTCAGGGGTATATTCAAAATTGACAATCATGTCAGTAAGCCTCTGCATCTCGGACGCAGCGTTGGTTAAACCAAAAGGGAGACGAACGAACTCAAAGAGGCCCCTTTGGGGTACAATAAAGGCCGTTTTCTCACAACTGGCCTTATCAGCTAAGGGGATTTGCCAAAAGGCGCTCCTAAAATCCAACGAAGTTAGATATTTGGCACCTCGTAGGTTATCAAGGATGTCCTGGACGCGCGGGAGAGGGTATGAATCCCTGATGGTAACGCTGTTCAACTTCCTACTGTCCACGCAAAACCTGACACTACCATCTTTCTTGGTAACCATCACCACTGGGGAAGCCCAGGGTAATCGTGAGGGACGAATAACGCCTGACTCTAACATCTTGTCGATCTCTTCGTTGAGAATCTTGAGTTTGACTGGAGATAAGGGATAGTAACGTTGGCGGATGGGCGAACCAACAGTCTCAATCTTATGCGAAAGCCACGAAGTACAACCTAATCCAGCTTTATCAGAAGAAATCTCCTCAAACTCGTCAATAACACATTGGAGTTTTGATTCCTGCAGTGGTGCAAGCACCGTACGAGGGTGGACATAGCGAACCTCACCTACTCGTGGGACTGCGACAGGAACATGATGTGAAGCGACGTAAAGCTTACCTGACAAACCATCACGGAATGCCTTCTTTAAAATGTCAATGAGACCAACAGCATTCCAAAACTCAATTCCTAAAATAAATGCAGTAGGAAGATTACTGCTCACTAGACAGGGGTGCAGAACGCGAATGCCACTAAAAAGAATGGGGACGTCCAAACCGCCTAGGATTTCAATAGGAGAATTGTCGGCGGAGACAACATAAGGCCGGATATCCTCGTGATATGTTATACCGAGCTCCGATAAGAGGGATATATCAATTAGTGAAACCTGAGCACCAGAGTCTAAAAGAGCTCTTACCGAAGAGCCAGCAACTAAAACATCAATAAAAAGTCTATTATCCGGGGAATTATTCATATAAACGGGCGACACCGATGGACCTCTCAGTGCGCCACTTATTCGTTTTTTGACGGACCATAATTACAACTAGGACAATTGCGTGTGATTGCACCAACACGCTTACACTTGAAGCACACTGCCCCTGAAACGTTAGGACAATTACGATAGTTGTGACCAGTTGCATCACACTTCATACACACTATAGAACTGGGTTGACCTACAACTTGAGCACTAATCGGTGCAATAGCCAAACGTGCTGGTCGTGAACCTTGAAAGGCTTCAAAATTTTTCGCGACTTCTAACAAACCATCAATATCCCTAACCACGTTAGTTGCAAGACAAGGATGATATCTAGGATTCATTCCATATTTAATAATGTTAAACAGGTTGTCTTCGGAAACCGGTGTACGAAGCTTTGCGTTTAGATCGCGCGCCTGAATAATAAAAACAAACAATGACTGGTTGTCCTTCTGTGATAAAGCGCGAAGTTGGCTCTCAAGCTTGAAATCGAAATCGGCTACGTCGAAGGTTTTAACGAATTCAGACTTTAATTCCGCGTAAGTAAGACCCGGATATCTGATTGCCCTAAAATGTTTCAAGGCACTATCTGACAACAATTCATGGAAACGTCTGACAACATATGAAGGATTGACGTTACGCGCCATACCTTCTTCCTCGATTCGAAAGAAAAATTCGCGAACACAAGTGTCCCCGGAAAAGTTCAAGTTCCATTTCGTAAGTGAATAATCTTTGAAAGGAAAAGGCGGGGGAAGTCCGGACATATGCATCACCTGGGGTCGTGGTTCAGAATAAAAAAACTGTTCTTCATCGTCTGCCATTGGATCTAAAATCCTCGGATCGTACGAGTTTAAAGATGAGTGCGCATGAGGTGTCTCAGCAATTGATCCTTCATTACTTAAGTGCGACATGGCGAAAAGTCGAAAGTTGTCTTGCGTTGCAAGTTCAAACAAAAATAAAATTAATCGGACTCAAAATTAAAATCTGAAGTTCGAGTATATCAGTGGTCTAAACCAAGCGCTTAAGACAAAGAAATAAAATAGCACTCGAAGTCTAGATGCTAAGTTAGAGTTCGAATTAAAAAAAAAAAACAAGTTCAGTTTCTGAAAAAAAACAAAACGCAAATCATACATTCTATGTCTGACTTACCTGCGAATTCCCTAACGTCTACGGGCTCTAACTACAGGACTCAAACTATGAAATAAGGTATTCGGGATATGTTACGGGTAATTGAGAAAAAGGCATAAGTAAAGGTCAACAGATAAATTCGTTTTTTTTTAACATAAATAAAAGCAATATTTTAATATAACGGAATTCGGGTTAATGATGGGACGTAAGGAGGCAGCAGGCTGAAACAAACCAAAATCAAGGTTAATAGAACCGCGACCGGTCTACGGTCACCGTCTCACAAATCCAAAAAAAAATATTTAATTACAATTATTAAAAGTAAATCCAGAGTTCTTTACCTTATCGGGCGCCATTTTGCAGTAAAACACTTCTATAATTGCATTAACACGTTTAATTTTGAAGACAAAGTAAAAATATTTAAGATTAGCAAAAATAGTCAATTATTTAAATTTAGCATTTCACGTAAAAATCACAATAACGGCATCTATATAAGGATATTTCACATTCAATAACTTCCCTAGTGGTCAGAATGCAATTAAATTACAATAATAAAAATATTTAAAATTAGCACTTCACTTAAAAATGAAGACAACTGTACCTATTTCACATTCACATTCAACAACCAGAATGTAATTAAATTACAATAATAAAAATATTTAATATTAGCACTTCACTTAAAAATGAAGACAACTGTACCTATATAAGGATATTTCACATTCAATAGTTAGCAAAACTGGTAAGTAAAAATAAAGACTCGGCTGGTAATAATTTGGCTGCAGGAAAATAATGGGTTAATGAGGCGGGTGATATGGATGGTGACAGATGATTCGCTGGCTGAACGTAGCCTAAATTAAAGAGCCAGGTCTTTATATGCCCGTCAAACGAGGCAATTGGAATTTGGGGAAATTTAGCAAAACAACAAAAAAAACTATTATGGCACAAAAATACTGGATACAAAGAAAAGGAATCGGATTTATAACGTTTTTAAAAAAAATGTAAATAATTTGATATTCTCGAAAGCAGGATGGCTAAAGCTGTTGTTTTAAATTAAAAAGAGTTCGTGGGCAAGTGTCCGCTTTGATTTAGGCGGACCCAATAGCTCGCTGAACTCCTTTTCTCACTTGGAGAGCCCGCTGGATGCGGACTCTAATTCTCCGATGAATGGTGAAGAAACCCGCGGAAAACGCGGCAGTTGCCGACCGTCTCGCCGGTCCGGCACCCACAAGTGCCTTCCGGAATCCTTCCGGCTCAGGCGGTCCCTCTGGTTGCCTTTTTGTCCGGCGACGTATTTGGTTTTTAAAAATTTGTATTTAATAATGTATTAGCACTTGCTATATAATGTTTGAGCGCAAAGATCTACAGAAATAGATCGCACTTCAACTCGATGCAACTAAGCAAATTACAGCAAAACTCTCAGACAAAACCAGAATATCTGTTTTTCTTTAAAAATCTCCCGTCGCTCTGACACACTCAATCAAAAATCAACTTTTTTATTTTTGTCAATCTGGAATACCTCAAAAATTCACATTCAAAATTAGCGCGAGTATTATCTAAATTTTATAACTGCCAGACGTATTACAAAATGCGGACTGATATAAGCGCCATCTAACTGTAATGCCGCTTTTTTTTTTGGGCGGTAGGCGTAAAACAAGTGTCATATAGCTCTAGAAGATTTTATTTAAAATAATATAAAATACTTACATTTTTAAGCCCTCGCCACTTTAAACAACAGTTTAATTTGCATAGTTTTTGAAGTTATATTTGCAGCACTATATATGAAGTAGTTTTCTAATTATCTTACTTGTAATCCTGCTGGTCATCTCCAACTGTCACAGTTATAACCTCTGAAACACAACACATAACAATGGCAAGTTATTTCGACATCGCAGCAGCCCAGAAATCCCTCGAGGCAAATGTAAACAAGATGTTCGCCGAGTTTGAAGCCAGACTGGGCAAGTCACCGGCAGCAAAGGTCACTGTGGCCGGCCTTGGTGAAGAGTTTGGCATCTTCAAGGAGCAAACTTTGTCTCTGCTGAAACTTCTCCGGGACCAAATAAAGGGGCTCAGCAAGACACTGGACACCATTGAAATGAGGCATCGGAGGAAATTTCTTCTCTTCATTGGTGTTCCTGAAGACCCAGCTGAAACTGTCAGTTCTCGGATAGCCAGCATTATCACCGAGCAGCTGAAAATACCCGATGTCACTTCTGCTTCATTTAAGGCTTGTCATAGGCTTGGTAGGGTGACTGATGGCCGTAACCGGCCTATACTTGTGCGCTTCACTGATATGCATGTGAAAGCTGCAGTTTGGAGGAAGAAGACTTCGTGCAAAGGGTCGACGTATGCCATTGCTGAGTTTCTCACTCCTTTTCGGCAAGCTCTGTTTATGCAGGCTCGTAAGGCATTCGGGTTGAGAAGTTGCTGGTCTCAGGACGGCAGCATATTTGTGAAGTTGGCCTCGGGTGGACGGGAGCGCATCGAATCGGAAGAGGACATTGAATGTCTGAAGCAGCTTCCCCAAAGCGACGTGCAGGTACCACCTCCCTCTTCGACTCCTGAGCCTGGTGCCGCTGGCGTGGAAAAGGCCGCCGTGCGGGCCCCCAGCGGCCTGTCTGGCCGGTCGCAATCGCAGTCGAGGCGCAAATGAAGCTGGTACTCTTGGTCAACTGTATGTTGCTTGTGCTGTGCCATGTTAATACCTTATTTCTTCATTTCTTGTGCAGTTTTCACCTTTTGCATCCTTACTCATTTTGGCAGCAAGCGCTTGAAGCGCTTTTCATTACTTTTTTTTGTTTCTCAATCTTTAACTTGTTAACCGTTTTTATATTCTTATCTTACCCACTTTATTTTTATCAGCTCACTCTGTAATAACTTGTTTGTGTTTGTTTTGACGTTTAGTGAGTTTGACATTTGTAACGTCAATTTAGTCTGGTATGTTCGAGACACTGTTTAAACTGTACCATCACTATGAATATTTCTTGTTTTGATTCGATATGCCTTGCTGCCATTTAGTATACTGTAACTGTAGCCGTAATTATGTTAAGTTTTCTGGAAATTTGTGATCTCACTGGATAACCAGCAGGATAAGCAGGATTGTGAGGCTTAAATATTATTTTTTTGGATAATAAGTTATTTATACTGATTTTAATATTATTTTATTATATATTTATCATAAAGTATTGTTTATTTATATGTCTGATGACGAAAACGAAATTTATTATTCTGCTAGCGATGATAGCTCTTCTTTTCATTCTTTAAATTCTGTTAATGGTAATACTTCATTTACACTGGGTGTTCTCGTGTCTCGCGAATTTCTTAACTCTTGTCACTTTAACGTGTGTCACATTAATGCCCAGAGTATTCCCTCTCATTATAGTGAGCTTGTTGATACCTTTGAGTCCAAATTCGTTCACGCAATTCTTGTCTCTGAGACCTGGTTAAAGCCTACCCTAGACTCAAATTCATATGCTCTGCCGGGTTATGTTTTAATCAGAAATGACCGTACTGGCAAGGGTGGTGGTGGCGTTGCCATTTATCTTAGTAGTTCTATTCCGTATAAAGTCTTAAATGCCACTCCTTCACTTTACTCAGGCGCAGCGGAATGGTTATTTCTCGAGGTAAATGTTAAGGGAGTCAAAGCTGTTCTAGGAGTTGTCTACAGTCCCCCGACCATCGATTATTTCTCCGACTTAGAACGTGTTCTCGAGTCCCTGAGCTCTGATTACACGCACCATTTGATCATGGGTGACCTGAACACCGACCTTTGTAATGACTCTCCTCAATCCCGTAAATTGAAGTTGTTACTGCAGTCAGTGAACTTCTCTCTTCTTCCCTTGGCGCCGACGCACCATACCGCTACTTCTGACACTTGGCTGGATGTCATTATTAGTTCGAGCCCTAGTCTGGTCGTAAATCAGGGTCAATTTTTGGCTCCTGGGTTTTCCCACCATGACCTAATATTTGCGTCGTACAAAATTAAGCCCCCCAAGTGTAAACCAGCTCTTATCAATATACGAAGTTTTTCCAACATACATGCAGACTGTCTTTTGAAAGATGCTGCAGCCATTGATTGGACACCTGTGCTCTCAGCCTCATCGACCAGTATTAAAATCTCACTTTTCAATGCCTCTATTCTGAAACTCTTTGACAAGCATGCTCCTGTACATACTGTGCGAGTCAAACGTCCACCGGCCCCTTGGATGACTGAGGGCGTTCGCATGGCGATGAGAAGACGGAACCGCGCCTTCAGACTATTTAAGCGTGATCGGACTGAGGAGAGCTGGATTTTTTTTAAAACAGCACGCAATCGTTGCAACCAGATGGTGCGGACAGCGAAGCGACGGTATATTCACCACAACGTGTCCTCCTCCTCCATGGCCGATGTCTGGAAATTCCTCAAATCGCTCGGCCTAGGAAAACCTGCAAACGGTTTCGATGGCAATTCTTTCTCTCTCAACGATTTAAACAGACATTTTTCCTCGGCTCTTTCTGTTGATAATTATACTAAGGCCATTACCATCTCTGAAATTTCGTCATTCCCTCCCTTAGCTTTCGACAGCTTCTCATTTTCTCCCGTTTCTGTTTCGGACATACGCGCCATTATAAAAGCAATTAAATCTAAAGCTGTAGGTTTTGACGATGTCAGTCGTTTCATGATTGTGTCGGTCCTGGATTGTGTGCTTCATGTGATAGCTGACATCATCAACTCCTCACTAGTTAATGGCGAATTCCCCTTACTATGGCGTAAAGCATTTGTCGTGCCTCTACCTAAAATCAGCAATCCCACTTCCCTTAGCAACTTTAGGCCGATTTCGATTCTCCCTTTTCTGTCGAAGATCGCTGAAGCAGTGGTTCATAAACAACTCTCGTGCTATATTCACTCGCATACCCTGCTTAGCCCTTATCAGTCTGGCTTTCGACCCAGTCACAGCACGTGCACTGCTCTTCTTAAGGTGACGGAAGATATTCGTCGTGGCATGGAGGGTCAACTGGTCACAGTACTTGTTTTAATTGATTTCTCCAACGCCTTCAATACTGTGGACCATGACATCCTTCTTGCTCTTCTCAAACATTTAAACGTGTCACCTTCAGCCCTCAACTGGTTCTCATCGTATCTGGGTGGTCGGCAGCAAGCGGTTCGAGTTGACCGATCCTTGTCTGATTGGTGCGATCTTGCGACGGGTGTACCTCAAGGTGGAATTTTGTCGCCTCTCTTATTTTCAACTTTTATTAATTTCATTACGCCTAATCTCCGCTGTCCATACCATCTGTACGCCGACGATTTGCAACTCTATGCCCAATCTTCAGCGACTGACTTTTCATCAATTGTTGACAGACTTAACCAAGACCTTTCACACATACAAAAATGGTCTGAGAAGTTTGGCCTTTTCGTCAACCCATCAAAATGCCAGGCTATTGTTTGTGGTAGCAGTCGACAGCTCGCTAAACTTGACCTGAACTCACTTACACCGGTTGTTTTCAGTGGTAAGCCTATACCTTACAGTCAGAGTGTCAAGGATTTAGGTGTAATAATAGACAGTACGTTAAGTTGGAGAGCACAGGTTGCTGAAATCAGCCGTAAGGTCATGGGTTCCCTGCATTCTCTTAACAGGCTCAAGATGTTTTTGCCCATCAGTACAAAAGTGTTATTAGTCAATACCCTGATTTTACCCATAATCGATTACGGTGATGTGTGTTATCCGGACTTAAACGAGGAACTTCTTGATAAGTTGGATCGCCTTCTCAACAACTGTATCCGTTTCATCTTTTGTCTTCGCAAATACGATCATGTGTCCTCTTATCGCTCCCAGCTAGGGTGGCTTCCCATCCGTCGACGACGTAACATTCGCATGCTTTGCACTCTCTTTTCAGTTCTTAATGACCCACATTCCCCCGGATACCTTAAGTCTTTCTTTCAATATTATGGCGTGTCTCGCGACCGTCAACTCCGTTCTTCTGGCAATTTGTCTCTCTCAATTCCTCTGCACCACACCGGTTTTATGTCAAACTCATTTTCTGTTCGCGCGGCGCGCCTGTGGAATACACTTCCCCGTAATATTAAGAATGCTCCCAGCAAGTTTGCTTTTAAAAAAGCCGTTCGTGCCTTTTTCGCTAGTGGAATGAAAGATTAGTGTTTTCGGTTGATGATTTTCGTCTATATAATATATATATATATATATATATATATATATATATATGTATGTATATATAATGATATATGTATGTATATATAATAATATATGTATGTATGTATTTTTTTGTTATGTATCGTATATTATGTATATATTGTATTGTATATTGTTTTATTCATTGTTTACTTGTAGTTAACTCTTCACCTTTTGTTCTCGTAAGCACCGCCCACAACTTCTCTGCTTTGCCTTAAGGTTGACTGGTAGAGAATGCCTACTGGCATTAAGTCCGCCTTTTGTACATCAAGTTTTTCTTTTGTGCAATAAAGTTTAAATAAATAAATAAATAAATCACAATGTACGCTTTTTATATATCAACCGTGACCTAGCCTTAGACCTCCCTTAGACACAGAAGTTCAGAAGTTCTAAAGAAAGTCGACAGATGTCGTACGATACGTGGCGTCATGCTACATTACTCAATAGAGTTATCTATCTACCTTCTCTATCTCTCTATATATATAAATGCCTTTGTCCTGACTGACTGACTGACTGATCCACGCAGAGCCGAAACTACTAAAGCTAGAAAGTTGAAAATTTCAGGTCTGGTTACATTTGTAATGTGTACAAGTAATAGGGTTAAAAGTTTGTATGTGTAGGATTTTAAATTTTAAGTTAGAGAATTGAAACTTCGTACGTTTTCTGATATTTATAAAAATATAAAAGTGATTTCAGCGTTTTGGATAATTCCGCCCCTGAGGGGGGTAAATAGGGGTGCAAAGTTTGTATGCGGAAAACTTTTTTCTTTGAGCTAGAGACTTACAACTTTGTAAAAATATTACTTATTAGAATACACAAAAAGTACTTTTTAGCGTTTAGGATACTTTCACCCCTGAGGGGGTTAAAAAGGGGTGTAAAATTTGTATCGGGGAAATTTATTATTTTGAGCTAGAATCTTTTAACTTTGTAGGAAGATTACTTACTCAAATACAATAAAAGTACTTTTATCGTTTTGGATAATTCCACCCCTGAGGGGGTTAAAGAGGGGTTCGAAGTTTGTATGGGGAAAATTTATTTTTTTGAGCTAGAGACTTTTAACTTTGTGGGAAGATAACTTATTAAAATACAATAAAAGTCCTTTCTGCGTTATGTGGGTGCGAAGGTGCTGAAGGCGCGGATGAAGTCGCGGGGCGGAAAGCTAGTTATTTATAAATGTCCGTCGTTGATTGTGGGTGCGCGACAACTTCATTTTGTTTAATAGAAACTCATGACATGACATTATCAATAAAATCAAGGTCTAACCTGACTATATAATATCTTGAAGTTCTCGGGCTACTAGGTAACTATGTAATCTCTATGTGTAATTTATAAAAACATGGTAATTTATTTACTCTTTTGTTGTACTCATTTATTAACAACACTCTTCTGCCATATTACTATTTCCTCCTGGTGTTTGTCCCGGTTTTTGCCACCCCTTTTGTTGAGCCTGGGGTCCGCTTGGCAACCTACTGCCATGAATTGCCATACTGAATATTTATATAATGTAATTAGGTAGGTATATAAAAGGAACCGATCTTATCGAGAAAAGATGATATACAGTGTGTAAATTCAATACGGCCGAATCTTGAAACGGTTGTGAGCATAGGACATAGGAATAGGAAGTACGTTTAGATAAGTTTTGCTTAGAATTACAATCAAAATCTTAACCATACAAAATAATTCGTTACGCAATGTAATGCAACACACTCAAGTATTAAACGCTAGTTGACAAACACTACACTTCAATAATGTTTGCTCGGTAAATTTTAAAATTACGAAGTCATAATATTTTTTTATACCACGACGGTGGCAAACAAGCATACGGCCCGCCTGATGGTAAGCAGTTACCGTAGCCCATGGACGCCTGAAACCCCAGAGGATTCACATGCGCGTTGCCTAATACCCTTTAAGAACCTACAGGATGTAACATAAATACTGGTGATCCGTTTAAGGACATAATCGGTATCTTATTGCGACTAAGAAAAACTATGAGAATTTTTTTTAGGTCGCGAAAAAAATTTGTTATGTATGGGGCACGTCGTCCCAGCCAATTTCATTCCTTCATACAAAACCATATTTCTTTCGCGTGAATCCATACTAATATTATAAATGGGAAAGTGTATGTGTGTGTTTGTTTGTCCGTCTTCCACGGCAAAACGGGGCGACGAATTGACGTGATTTTTTAAGTGGAGATAGTTGAAGGGATGGAGAGTGACATAGGCTACTTTTTGTCTCTTTCTATCCCCCCACTTCCCTAAAATGGGGGGTGGAAATATGTATGGAGCATTACGGGGGCAATCAGGAAAGGAGAACCGTGTTACCCCGAATTTAACGCGAGCGGAACCGCGAGCAAAAATTTATTTACTACTAAATTATTTTATTTAGTACTAAATAAATTTGTTTAGTACTAAATAAATAAAGTTTTAGTTTTTCATAATTAGAATAGGATACCAAAATACGCCCTTAAATGGATCACCGGTATTTTTGTTACGACTTGTATAGTGGTAATTTTTAAAGATGTCGGAATCTTACTAAGGAGTGCTACCGACAATTCCGACATCTTAAAAAATCGTACTATATACACTCCTTTTTTGAAGAACCTCATACTGTAGCCCTCTAGGAAAAACCTCAGCAGGGAGTTCATTCCACAGCCGCAGCGTTCGTGGGAGGGAATGCCTCTTAAACCGAACAGTGCGCGACCCTTTAGGCTCGAGGGTGTGAGGATGAACACCCTGCTGACGGCGAGCGGTGCGGTGATAAAAAGCTGCCGTGGGCGTCATATCATACAGTTCTTCAGAGCACAACCCATTGTACAAGCGATAGAACACACTTAGGGAGGCAAAGTCTCTACTTAGACTCAAAGGTTCAATGATTAAGTATAACTTTAAAAAAAACTTGTAATTAATAATAACATTATTAAATCCTATATCTGGTTTAATTCTTTGTTCGGATTGGATTTACACACTGTTGGTTGTGTAATGAAATGAAATGAAATTGTTTATTTCAGACAGCATGTCCATATCAGTAGTTACAATTTAAAAGAACAAAACAAAAATTTACGGATTAAAATAAAATAAAATAATTAAACCTTTTGCTGAAATCTCACAGTTAGGCTTTGTGCGAGAACGTTAGTGTAACTGGCGTTACTAATAGCCTTGATTTTACAATTCGTTTTACAAGACGGTTTAAACCATTAATATGGGCAACGTAACTCTTAACTGAATAGTAATAGCTAAAATAATAAAAGCGAATTCAACTAGTCTTATGCACAGTTCGTTACATTGCAAGTAGGTATATAACTACTGGTGCCATATTGTACTTTTAAAATACATTAAAAACACAATCTATCTCAAATCTAACTTCAACACACAACAAATAATCAACCAATATTGAAGTTGTATTGGAGTTGCGTCGGAATAATTCTCAAGCAAATTCTGATATTTCTGATTCAGACGTTTGTACAGGCACTCGTAGTATTGGAGACGTATTGAAGTTGGATTGTGTCCGTTGTATTCTCATAATGACCAAACGTAACATTACAAACTTTATGATATGGCGCTTATTTGATTTAAGAAAATGACGGATGTTGACGTGGTTGCGATATATACTATAGAATCTATAGTATAGATGACTACTTTTGTATTACAATTTATTATGTAACTGTGACAGCTCGTATGCCAATACTTTTTTATTTACATATCAAATATTTTGCTTTATGGTACCAGTATAAAATAAAGAAAATAAATATTATGGGACAATCTTACACAATAGTATGTTATTCAATCAAATACAAACACTGAAAACATTGAAAAAATAATCAACCCAGCCGGACTTGAACCTGGCATCGATACGCCTTACCGGGGCTCGATCGCTTTACCAATTAAGCTATGGGTTCAGTTACTGAGTTGACGAAATTCTCAATGCCTTCCAATCATCTTTTTGCATTTATTTTTACATCGACTTTATAGCAGCCGTAAGCGACATCTAGGTGCTAACTACTAGAGTTAGATACCCTTCCCGCCGACCCTTTTACAAGTGTCACAACGGAAATAATAGATGGCGCTGCTATCAACTCATAATTATTTTACATGATTTTTAAAGTGGGGCATTCCACTCATACAATAGTATGTTATTCAATCAAATACAAACACTGAAAACATTGAAAAAATAATCAACCCAGCCGGACTTGAACCTGGCATCGATACGCCTTACCGGGGCTCGATCGCTTTACCAATTAAGCTATGGGTTCAGTTACTGAGTTGACGAAATTCTCAATGCCTTCAATCATCTTTTTGCATTTATTTTTACATCGACTTTATAGCAGCCGTAAGCGACATCTAGGTGCTAACTACTAGAGTTAGATACCCTTCCCGCCGACCCTTTTACAAGTGTCACAACGGAAATAATAGATGGCGCTGCTATCAACTCATAATTATTTTACATGATTTTTAAAGTGGGGCATTCCACTCATACAATAGTATGTTATTCAATCAAATACAAACACTGAAAACATTGAAAAAATAATCAACCCAGCCGGACTTGAACCTGGCATCGATACGCCTTACCGGGGCTCGATCGCTTTACCAATTTAGCTATGGGTTCAGTTACTGAGTTGACGAAATTCTCAATGCCTTCAATCATCTTTTTGCATTTATTTTTACATCGACTTTATAGCAGCCGTAAGCGACATCTAGGTGCTAACTACTAGAGTTAGATACCCTTCCCGCCGACCCTTTTACAAGTGTCACAACGGAAATAATAGATGGCGCTGCTATCAACTCATAATTATTTTACATGATTTTTAAAGTGGGGCATTCCACTCATACAATAGTATGTTATTCAATCAAATACAAACACTGAAAACATTGAAAAAATAATCAACCCAGCCGGACTTGAACCTGGCATCGATACGCCTTACCGGGGCTCGATCGCTTTACCAATTAAGCTATGGGTTCAATTACTGAGTTGACGAAATTCTCAATGCCCTCAATCATCTTTTTGCATTTATTTTTACATCGACTTTATAGCAGCCGTAAGCGACATCTAGGTGCTAACTACTAGAGTTAGATACCCTTCCCGCCGACCCTTTTACAAGTGTCACAACGGAAATAATAGATGGCGCTGCTATCAACTCATAATTATTTTACATGATTTTTAAAGTGGGGCATTCCACTCATACAATAGTATGTTATTCAATCAAATACAAACACTGAAAACATTGAAAAAATAATCAACCCAGCCGGACTTGAACCTGGCATCGATACGCCTTACCGGGGCTCGATCGCTTTACCAATTAAGCTATGGGTTCAGTTACTGAGTTGACGAAATTCTCAATGCCTTCAATCATCTTTTTGCATTTATTTTTACATCGACTTTATAGCAGCCGTAAGCGACATCTAGGTGCTAACTACTAGAGTTAGATACCCTTCCCGCCGACCCTTTTACAAGTGTCACAACGGAAATAATAGATGGCGCTGCTATCAACTCATAATTATTTTACATGATTTTTAAAGTGGGGCATTCCACTCATACAATAGTATGTTATTCAATCAAATACAAACACTGAAAACATTGAAAAAATAATCAACCCAGCCGGACTTGAACCTGGCATCGATACGCCTTACCGGGGCTCGATCGCTTTACCAATTAAGCTATGGGTTCAGTTACTGAGTTGACGAAATTCTCAATGCCTTCAATCATCTTTTTGCATTTATTTTTACATCGACTTTATAGCAGCCGTAAGCGACATCTAGGTGCTAACTACTAGAGTTAGATACCCTTCCCGCCGACCCTTTTACAAGTGTCACAACGGAAATAATAGATGGCGCTGCTATTAACTCATAATTATTTTACATGATTTTTAAAGTGGGGCATTCCACTCATACAATAGTATGTTATTCAATCAAATACAAACACTGAAAACATTGAAAAAATAATCAACCCAGCCGGACTTGAACCTGGCATCGATACGCCTTACCGGGGCTCGATCGCTTTACCAATTAAGCTATGGGTTCAGTTACTGAGTTGACGAAATTCTCAATGCCTTCAATCATCTTTTTGCATTTATTTTTACATCGACTTTATAGCAGCCGTAAGCGACATCTAGGTGCTAACTACTAGAGTTAGATACCCTTCCCGCCGACCCTTTTACAAGTGTCACAACGGAAATAATAGATGGCGCTGCTATCAACTCATAATTATTTTACATGATTTTAAAGCTGCTATAAAGTCGATGTAAAAATAAATGCAAAAAGATGATTGAAGGCATTGAGAATTTCGTCAACTCAGTAACTGAACCCATAGCTTAATTGGTAAAGCGATCGAGCCCCGGTAAGGCGTATCGATGCCAGGTTCAAGTCCGGCTGGGTTGATTATTTTTTCAATGTTTTCAGTGTTTGTATTTGATTGAATAACATACTATTGTATGAGTGGAATGCCCCACTTTAAAAATCATGTAAAATAATTATGAGTTGATAGCAGCGCCATCTATTATTTCCGTTGTGACACTTGTAAAAGGGTCGGCGGGGAGGGGTATCTAACTCTAGTAGTTAGCACCTAGATGTCGCTTACGGCTGCTATAAAGTCGATGTAAAAATAAATGCAAAGGATGATTGAAGGCATTGAGAATTTCGTCAACTCAGTAACTGAACCCATAGCTTAATTGGTAAAGCGATCGAGCCCCGGTAAGGCGTATCGATGCCAGGTTCAAGTCCGGCTGGGTTGATTATTTTTTCAATGTTTTCAGTGTTTGTATTTGATTGAATAACATACTATTGTATGAGTGGAATGCCCCACTTTAAAAATCATGTAAAATAATTATGAGTTGATAGCAGCGCCATCTATTATTTCCGTTGTGACACTTGTAAAAGGGTCGGCGGGAAGGGTATCTAACTCTAGTAGTTAGCACCTAGATGTCGCTTACGGCTGCTATAAAGTCGATGTAAAAATAAATGCAAAAAGATGATTGAAGGCATTGAGAATTTCGTCAACTCAGTAACTGAACCCATAGCTTAATTGGTAAAGCGATCGAGCCCCGGTAAGGCGTATCGATGCCAGGTTCAAGTCCGGCTGGGTTGATTATTTTTTCAATGTTTTCAGTGTTTGTATTTGATTGAATAACATACTATTGTATGAGTGGAATGCCCCACTTTAAAAATCATGTAAAATAATTATGAGTTGATAGCAGCGCCATCTATTATTTCCGTTGTGACACTTGTAAAAGGGTCGGCGGGAAGGGTATCTAACTCTAGTAGTTAGCACCTAGATGTCGCTTACGGCTGCTATAAAGTCGATGTAAAAATAAATGCAAAAAGATGATTGAAGGCATTGAGAATTTCGTCAACTCAGTAACTGAACCCATAGCTTAATTGGTAAAGCGATCGAGCCCCGGTAAGGCGTATCGATGCCAGGTTCAAGTCCGGCTGGGTTGATTATTTTTTCAATGTTTTCAGTGTTTGTATTTGATTGAATAACATACTATTGTATGAGTGGAATGCCCCACTTTAAAAATCATGTAAAATAATTATGAGTTGATAGCAGCGCCATCTATTATTTCCGTTGTGACACTTGTAAAAGGGTCGGCGGGAAGGGTATCTAACTCTAGTAGTTAGCACCTAGATGTCGCTTACGGCTGCTATAAAGTCGATGTAAAAATAAATGCAAAAAGATGATTGAAGGCATTGAGAATTTCGTCAACTCAGTAACTGAACCCATAGCTTAATTGGTAAAGCGATCGAGCCCCGGTAAGGCGTATCGATGCCAGGTTCAAGTCCGGCTGGGTTGATTATTTTTTCAATGTTTTCAGTGTTTGTATTTGATTGAATAACATACTATTGTATGAGTGGAATGCCCCACTTTAAAAATCATGTAAAATAATTATGAGTTGATAGCAGCGCCATCTATTATTTCCGTTGTGACACTTGTAAAAGGGTCGGCGGGAAGGGTATCTAACTCTAGTAGTTAGCACCTAGATGTCGCTTACGGCTGCTATAAAGTCGATGTAAAAATAAATGCAAAAAGATGATTGAAGGCATTGAGAATTTCGTCAACTCAGTAACTGAACCCATAGCTTAATTGGTAAAGCGATCGAGCCCCGGTAAGGCGTATCGATGCCAGGTTCAAGTCCGGCTGGGTTGATTATTTTTTCAATGTTTTCAGTGTTTGTATTTGATTGAATAACATACTATTGTATGAGTGGAATGCCCCACTTTAAAAATCATGTAAAATAATTATGAGTTGATAGCAGCGCCATCTATTATTTCCGTTGTGACACTTGTAAAAGGGTCGGCGGGAAGGGTATCTAACTCTAGTAGTTAGCACCTAAATGTCGCTTACGGCTGCTATAAAGTCGATGTAAAAATAAATGCAAAAAGATGATTGAAGGCATTGAGAATTTCGTCAACTCAGTAACTGAACCCATAGCTTAATTGGTAAAGCGATCGAGCCCCGGTAAGGCGTATCGATGCCAGGTTCAAGTCCGGCTGGGTTGATTATTTTTTCAATGTTTTCAGTGTTTGTATTTGATTGAATAACATACTATTGTATGAGTGGAATGCCCCACTTTAAAAATCATGTAAAATAATTATGAGTTGATAGCAGCGCCATCTATTATTTCCGTTGTGACACTTGTAAAAGGGTCGGCGGGAAGGGTATCTAACTCTAGTAGTTAGCACCTAGATGTCGCTTACGGCTGCTATAAAGTCGATGTAAAAATAAATGCAAAAAGATGATTGAAGGCATTGAGAATTTCGTCAACTCAGTAACTGAACCCATAGCTTAATTGGTAAAGCGATCGAGCCCCGGTAAGGCGTATCGATGCCAGGTTCAAGTCCGGCTGGGTTGATTATTTTTTCAATGTTTTCAGTGTTTGTATTTGATTGAATAACATACTATTGTATGAGTGGAATGCCCCACTTTAAAAATCATGTAAAATAATTATGAGTTGATAGCAGCGCCATCTATTATTTCCGTTGTGACACTTGTAAAAGGGTCGGCGGGAAGGGTATCTAACTCTAGTAGTTAGCACCTAGATGTCGCTTACGGCTGCTATAAAGTCGATGTAAAAATAAATGCAAAAAGATGATTGAAGGCATTGAGAATTTCGTCAACTCAGTAACTGAACCCATAGCTTAATTGGTAAAGCGATCGAGCCCCGGTAAGGCGTATCGATGCCAGGTTCAAGTCCGGCTGGGTTGATTATTTTTTCAATGTTTTCAGTGTTTGTATTTGATTGAATAACATACTATTGTATGAGTGGAATGCCCCACTTTAAAAATCATGTAAAATAATTATGAGTTGATAGCAGCGCCATCTATTATTTCCGTTGTGACACTTGTAAAAGGGTCGGCGGGAAGGGTATCTAACTCTAGTAGTTAGCACCTAGATGTCGCTTACGGCTGCTATAAAGTCGATGTAAAAATAAATGCAAAAAGATGATTGAAGGCATTGAGAATTTCGTCAACTCAGTAACTGAACCCATAGCTTAATTGGTAAAGCGATCGAGCCCCGGTAAGGCGTATCGATGCCAGGTTCAAGTCCGGCTGGGTTGATTATTTTTTCAATGTTTTCAGTGTTTGTATTTGATTGAATAACATACTATTGTATGAGTGGAATGCCCCACTTTAAAAATCATGTAAAATAATTATGAATCTTACACAAATCAACCTAGTCCCACGGTAAGCTCAATAAGGCTTGTGTTGTGGGTACCAGGCGACGATATATATATTAGATATATATACATAATTACTTAAATACATAGAAAACATCCATAACTTAGGAACAAATATCCGTGATAAACATACAAATAAATGCCCTGACCGGGATTCGAACCCGGGACCTCCTGCTTCATAGGCAGGGTCACTACCGACTAGGCTAGGAGGCCGTTAAGACACTTACATCACGTTTGTTAAGTCACGAGCTGTCAAAAATCAATGTCGAATCGCACCCCTATACCTGTTACTAATGCTGTGGAAGTACGCGCATACGCGCAGCGGCGCCGGCACGATGACGTAGTCGTCATAATATATTTAGTTTTATGTACCATGACGGTGGCAAACAAGAGTACGGCACGCCTGATCTTAAGCTACTGGCCTATGAACCTATTATACCAGTAGGCTTAATATGTGGCGTTCGTTACCTAAAGGGCCGTTATAGACGGAGAGCTTAGCCACGTTTGATTTGACACGAGCAACGAAACCTCTCTAGTCAGTTTGCTATACTATGCTTATTTCTAAATCTGGACATCTGGCAGCTTTAAAGTGGTGGCGGTCAAATAATGCAAACAACTTCAAGAAAACCAATCCTAGAGTCCTAGAGAGAAATTATATAAATAATTGGATTATATCATTGCCAAAAGTTTCTGAGGGGGAAATGTTTTTTGTTCTAATGTTAAAATATAGGGCCTGTCATTTATAACTGAGACAATTTCGAAAGTTTTTGCCTATATTGGTATTGCTATTTTCCAATTGAAAAAAATTGTTACTCTGTAACTCTGACCTCCACCCATTAAAAGCTGCCAGATGCCCGCTACGATGCCACTACGCAACGGGTTTTGTTGCCCTCATTATGACACAATAACGTGATCTGACGTGGCCGGCTCTTTTTCCATTATGCTCATTTTTGGTTGGGGTATTATTGTTCTTGTTTGTTGCTTTAGATTAGGTTAGCATATTTAACTTAGAATTAGGAACCTACTTAACTCTAAAAACAAAATTTATTTATTTATTGAAATTATATTTGCAACTTACAGCTAACACCATAGCGTCACAAACTCAGTATATATAACTAATTATATATATATATAAATAAGGAATGGAACGCCACATTTTACAATAAAGTCTAAACGCCAAACAGCTTTTAATTAATGGACAAAGGGTCTGAATAATTATTTATTAATATGTAACTGTGTTTTGGACCCGGGGTATGTCCCTAAACTACGTCCGGACTTGGGTATGTCCTTAAACTACGCCAAAAAGACAGGTATGGGCACTGCGAATGGCATCTCGCTATGTGTGGTAGGGCACGTTCAGCGAATGTCATCTCGCTCAAATCTGGAGCAGAGCCCGACTGGGGAAGTACCTCCACCTTACCTTACAGAAAACCACAGCCAAATAGCTCTAGACCCTACTCATAGTGTTGTGTTCCTGCTGGTGAGTAAGGTTGCCAAAGAGCTCAAAGAGGACCCAGTGTGTGACCTTATGCGTTTTGTAATAAGGTCCACCGATATACAGTTGAGAGTGTTGCTGTTTGTACCAAATTATTGTATTGTCATCCAAGTTACGTAGTTATTCTTAATATCAGCTCAATTAGACATAAGGAAGGGGTTCAAATCTGGAGATTTCACCTAAGCAACAAACTTACTGTTAAAATAAACATTATTTTAGCTACATTTCTAACAAGAGTTATTCTTTTAGCAATTAGTGCGGCTTGGCACTGAGCGACCTGTTATAAAACTTAAAAGTCGTTGCCACGACCGCGATGGCAATTATGAGTTTAAATAGTCGTACCGGTGGTTGCAATCATTTTGATGTTATTCAAAAAGCATTTTGTCAGAATTCAAAAAACAGACGATAAACATTCCGCTCGTTTGTAAGTAAATGAATGAATGAATCATTGTTTGTGTTGCTTCATCTAAATATACTTACATATAAAACCGTCGCGTTAGGTTAGGTACCTACAGTCGCCATAAAATATATCGGAGCGGCCAAGGTGGTCACAAATATCGAAACAACGCCTCTATTGTTAAGGCGATAAAACCTTAGCCGATACGATATATTTGATAGTGACTGTACAACTTTAGAAATTGGAACATACTCTTCAAATTACATGGAATTCCACAAAGTAAGGACGTGGAAATTCAACTCCTGAGGGTTTGACGTCTAAGTTTTGACGTCCTCCACACTGAGGCTCTCAGTCACAGTGAGGTAATCAGTGTCAATTCTAGACAAAAATCTGCAGATTTTTAACGACAGAGGTTTATAATGTATTACAACTCTATTTCCTTGGCTTCGCTGTACACCATCTTATTTTATAAGACGAGAAATAGACTTAGGTACTTTTTGTGCTCTCTATTTATTTATAATGCGTTGAATACGATTCTTTTAGACAGAGGCATATTCAGGTATAAGAAATAATCCATTCAATTTCAATAATACGTCGCTCTGCACAACACACAATAACATATGTGTGACTGCGACGCGCTGATATTGATATCAAACGGATATGATGAGATGTTTCTAAATACGCCCCGGTAAAAAAAACAGGCGGGGTCGACTGCTGATTCATTCGAGCGCATCGTGGAGCGACGCTCTTCTCGGATGCCCGGATACATCACTCGTAGACTGGCTTTTATAACAAAAAATTATAGGTATACAAAATATTTCCTCCTTGCAACCTTTGTACATCCTCTGTTTGGCGCCATGACTGATAGAGAAAGCCAATTGGCTTCAAGTCCGCCATTTGAACATTCATTTTTTTTGTATTTTGTGCAATATAGTTGATTTATTATATATTAGAGTAGGTACTTACTTAGTTACTACGATTTTTCCCCCAACGGTACGGATACGGTTCAATGCATTGCGCGTGATAAACTGTGTTTTTGCATAAAAAATAATACCCATCCCATCCCATTTACCTTCAAAAAGGGTAAGGGTCTGGCCGACTGGCTGAGTTTTTCGCTAAAGGCTACGAATTTAATACACTAGCGATGATCCGATGATACTTAAAGGAGATCGTCAATTCTAGGCCCACTTGCGATATGGTCTCGTATAAAGTTTGGTCTTAAATTTTAAGCAAACACCCATTTTATTACGAAACTAGACAAAATATTGCATGAAAATAAAACGGGAATTAGAAATGAAAAATAAAAAGTAATTTCGTTGATCCTTCCGCCATCCAAATAGTGCTAAATAAGTTGTTAACGTCTTTACAGCATTGACATAAGGTTAACTTATCCTGGGCCGAGACGAAACGGACATTTTCAGTAAGGAGTTACGTTTATTTTGCTAATCTTGTTTATGATTATAGTTTGACACTATTAATGTATGACGTAACCGTCATCCATGTCTGCCGCATGAAGTTATAATTTGAAACTGGAGTGTGCTCTTCGGCCACAAGGTGGGGCCGAAGGAGTTGGTGGTATGGGGGGGATGCGTCTCGTTTTGACTATTTTTCTATTAAGTAATGTCTGATACTACCATGGATTTCTAAAAAGTGGATGTAATTGTTGCACTTTTTCCCTAACCACAGATTATAAGGTTCATCTGATGAACCTTATTACCGTGTAAAATAGACGTTCATAGGTGACTAGAAAAAACGGTCCGATAGAGGGCATAATATGGGGAGCGGTGTTTCACTCGAACTCGTTACAAAATTGACATACATACATTGACATTTTGACTTGGTGTTATGCTGGCATTATTGTCTAATGACGTCAAAACTCCCTAAGTCAACGCGGGACGCGGCTCCCTAAATTACTCTCTCTTACGGCCTTGCTTTTTGGCCCAAGAGTGTGCTCCGGTTAAAAATTATAACTTCATGGATACTAGTAGGAGCGCACTAACAGTGATAAACCTTATCTCTTTGTAATAAGTGCTACGATTGTTTAGTTAATAGTAGCAATGATGGTTTGACAGCCATTATCATTGTTTACCCAAATACAAGAAATCTGCGGCAGGATCAAAATATGACTTTTTATTATTTTATTATGATTTCCGTTTCATTATCATGTCAGATTTTGTAGAAATTCTTTATAAAACAGGTATTTATTTTGTGCTATACTTTAAATCATAAACATGTACGCTTTAAAATATTGTCCTTATCACATTCATTGTTTTTACATCCCGATTTCTCAATTTTCCCGTTACATTTCATGATTATTTTATGACCACCCTGATCTAGAAATTAAAGCGAATGTTTTGATATCTGTTTCATAATTATACGCATCTTTATGATCTGGGGCAAATCGCCTAACAAAAATTGACGATCTCCTTTTAACTTTTAACTCTCTACCTACATTTTATCGAGGGTTTTCGAAATTGAGTCTTGTTTATGTATATGTTTATTAATGTGCATAAGGTATAATATACCAGTATCACTGTTCAAGTGTATGAAACATTGTCTGTTAGCGTCATGTGTGACAGAAAATACCTAAATACAAACTCCGAGCAGCTCGATACCAGAAAATCTAAACATATTCACAGAACCACACATATACACACATGAAATCGCAATGTGTAGATAGCCTTTTTAACCACGTCACTGCCACCTATCAGAGGTTTTATTATTAGCAAAGTCAGGACAAACTTCAAAACATCGAAATCTTATCACGACAGCCTTATCTACTGATCCTGAGTCCAATAAATAAAAATGCAAGTGCTTAGCATACAAATACAATCATTATACTTAATTAACGCTATCAAAAACTTTAATCAAATAAATCGAAATTTACCTAGTTGTGCTCAACTTTAGCTACATCGATCCAAGCCAAAAAGTTCACCTCATTTAAGCTCTAGTATACTATCATTTAACACCAATCAATTCCTAAAATAAGCTAGAAGTGGTAATTCTTATTTGAGCTCCTGCTAATTATGAACCTATAGCAAATACCGAATGTGTACTTTAGCCAAACCCGCCCAGAAATGAGGAGCGTTGTTAGTGTTGTTACCTACCTAAGTATTCCAGTAGGTATAGGTATAGTCGGGAGAGTCGTATACGTCCCAATAGCAGTTTTTTTTAACAAACACACATCCCTTTGTTTGCTTATGCAGTTATGACATACAATACAATACAAATACTCTTTATTGAACACCCAAAAAGAAAACCAGTATGTTTCCATGCATTTTTGCATAAATTCAAATTAGAGGTAAACAACACTGTCTTATCGCTCAAAAGCGATTTCTTCCAGATAATCATATCTAAAGGATGTTTGTAGCAGCAAAAAATATTGTTGATCCGTTTAAGGGTATGATTGGTACAGTCAAGTGCAAAAATACGTATCGAAAAAATCGTCTCATAAATATGGTACTACGCACTTATTACAACGGAATAAGATACTATGGGACATATTTTTGAGTAAGATGAGTACACCCATATTTTTACACTTGACTGTACTAAGAGAAAGTAGGAGGACAAATTTTTGGACGAGAATTTTTTTGTATGGGATACGTCATCCCAGGCGGCCGACCATCCATACAAAACCATTTTTTTTTGCGCCAAATTTTTTTTCCTTAGTTTTTCATAATTAGGATACGATAAGTATCAATTTTGCCGATAAACGGATCACCAGTATTTTTGTTACATATTGTTAATTGTTGTTAGTTGTTATTTGTTGTTAGTAGAAATCATTAACAATTCTAATATAACTCTACTTTGTCTATTCCTTTCTTATCATTAAATAAGTCATAATTAGAAGATATATTATATTTAAAGGTAATAAGTAACCTAGTTTTTATTTCTTCATTATAATGTCTTTATCATGTATGTTTCATAAAAATAATTAGTAAAATTACATTGCTTTAGAAACTACGGCAGTAATTATTGGCAAACGAACCACCGTGGAATCTAGTTCATGTAATATTTATTAAGGAAAGTAAATCCACATTGCTGTTTTCCTTGTTTTAATGTAACTAAACTTGACATCATGCACGCGAAGGTACGCGTATGGCATTTTTATCCACACACACGTTGGATTTAACAGTGCCACGTCCCTAAAGCGGTATTTTATCTTTAAAATCATGACTTGTTATAGATTTGATATCAACATGATCTTCTTTGTCATCAAAATGAGATCTAAACGAATTGTAATTCAGACAACCATGTCAATAAATTTATTTAATTGTCACCCTTTTTTGGAAAGGTACCATTTCTCGCAAGGGCCTATTGATTAGTGTTTAGTGCGAGTGCATACTTACATTTGTTACTAAACACAAGTGGCAAATGTATGAACTTGCACTAATCAATGTGTAAATGGGGCCGAAGGCGTATACGTTGTACGTTGCTTGTCCAATTTCAAGATTCAATGTATTCGAGCAACAAGAACGTAAGCGCCGACCGCCAAATGGTACCTTTTGATCTAGTCTATCACAATTGTTTCTGTAGCAAGTAGGTTTTGTATGAAACACAATTTGGTCACACACTATTTTTAACTTCAATTTTGATTGATTTCCCGGTGTTAAACTGATACAATAATCCAATTTTTAGCTCTCCTTTCAAATTATTCAGTATGTTTTTAATCGTAAGATCAGGCACGACTTAGTCACAGTACAGGAATGTGTAGTTGTGTGGTCAATCACCAGTTCGGTTCGTATTGAAAACAGTACACGATCACGCTATAAATAATATATTGCTTTCGTATCAGAGCCATTACCCTGGAAGCACTGTCACTGCTGATCACTTACCTAATAGACGAAGAATACAAGCCCCATAATTGGCTACTTTCCTGAGGTGTCAAATCAGCTACTCTCTATGAAACGACAGCACGCTTTATTACCTCTACTATAAAGTGTCTATGTGAGATTTATGGTTTCGTCAGACTGCCGCGTTTTGTTAGCGGAATGGAAGCGGGGCGCGATGAGAGCGCATAGCGAGTGCGATCCGCGCGTGGACGCAGCGCCCCACCAGCGTGCCGCGCCCGGGAAGACAGAGACAACCATATATAACTGCCCCTTGTGACTCGCTCATGCGCATCGCTCTCACAAGTTGTGAGAGCGATGCGCGCGAGTTGCGAGCGTGATGCGGGCGCGACACGCGCTGCTCTCATCGCGCTCCGCTTCCGCCCCGCTAACAAAACGCGGTAATCTGACGGAGTCTTATACTGTTACGTATCCTGATGAATTCTTTATATGGGTTTTTGCTCATTTTGAAAAATAATGTTCCCCGTGTATGTTCTCAACATTTGATTCCATAGACGTAAATTTGGGGTTCACTATAAAATGATGTAGAGTGCATCTAAAGGTCAGTTGCGATAAATACAATAATTGCTCGATAAGAGAAATTCACCAGCAAAGGAGCGTCAATGTAATGTGATTGCGAGTTTACATAATGTGGAGTCTAGAAGAAGTAATCTTAGTACTGTCACACGCGTGTGGAAACATTAATCAAACGTTGATAACAACTCCAGTACCGCAAATATCGCTACAGTAAATCACTCTTTTGTGCGATTGTGAGCGTTATGTTTATTAATTTGTAATAATTCTCACTACCTATAGGTATAATTGTAAATTATCTGTTACCTACTCTTAGCTTGGGCAAAGGAAGTGACTAACCGCAGAATCGCAGATACTTGTTAAAATAATTGCATGCGTAATATGTACATGTAGGTACGTACACTCGAGTTCTCTAATATCATACGATTAATGTGTACACAAATAAATGATCAGAACCTTATTTGTATGGGTTTAAGGTAACATTTTTGTCATTTTGGGGATCAGTGTTACTATGCGTCCGTAGGAAACACCTTAAACAACCCTAACACGTGATCCCTGATTGGTGCTAAAAGAGTAACAAGCTTGGCAGCTGGACTGTCACACCTGGACCTCGCAGCACTCACTGGATTTTCTTCATCATCTGCTTTCCCACTACTACTATCCCAGGGAAGAAATGCCTATCTATATCCACACTGAGAAAAATAATGGCTAACAAAGTCACAAAATACGCTTTGTCAGGTTTTTTTTGTTGTAGGCACAATAAGTATTGCATTTGTAACAAAGCGGGTCTATTTACTATCACAACGTTTTTGTTGTCAAATATATATTGCAGTATTAACAAGTCGTATTTTGTCACCGAGACAATATTTTTGGGTTTGTTGACTTGACAATAGAATTTTGTGAATTTAACTAGTTTAACATTAGTACGGCAACAAAGTCAACAACTATTAACAAGTCGTATTTTGTCACCAAGACAATATTTTTGGGTTTGTTGACTTGACAATTGAATTTTGTGAATTTAACAAGTTTAACATTAGTACGGCAACAAAGTCAACTACTTAACAAAGCACATTTGTATCTGCATTAAATGGTTTTATTGTTAGATTGACAATGTAAAAAATTGACAAAATTACATTAACGCATTAACAAAATGCGCGGAATGGAGGGGAGGCGGGGAACGGAACGACGTTGTACAGGTCAGTTGCTAATGGATGCCGGAAGTGGAGGACGTGACGGAGCGCGGGCGGTGTAATAAGCGCTTAGTGTTGTGGTTTTTCAATAGGAATGTGTGTCGAGGTGGGCGTGTTTCTGCAAGATTGGTTTCTGCAAGGCTTGTACACCTAATCCCTAGCATGCTTGGTGAGTAACTACTCATTATTTTTTATTACTTAGGTAATGTTGTACTTCAATTCCATTTTACACGCATGAGCAGGACTGTCGAATGCAAAATTGTATGCATTCCAGATTGAACTCTTCATTAGGTTGCACAATTTTTCTTTAGCTCATTACATACAACACTATTTATATTAAACATTCGGTCTAACTGGGCAACCACGCGGCCGCGCGCCATCTTGCACACAAGTAATAGCACAAGTAGCTGATAATTTAACTTAATCTCTTAAATAGGTATTTACGATTTTATTTATGATTTGTAAGTACGTGGGTATCTGCCATCAACGAAATACTTTACTGACCATCGGCAGACTTTATTGGTATGAGTATGACAATAGTAACGTCCCGTATAAGTAATCTAATGTATCTAAATTACATACGGTGTAACCGTACCTACTGTATGTCAATAATCTTAGTAAAAAAATGCATGATAGTTGTAAGATGTATGTATTGAAAAAATATCTATGTAGGAGCTGTAGGGTTAGAATCGGAAGTAGTTTTATAGCGCGTGACCTTGACGACACGCCTGTTCGGCGTGTTTCCGTAAGAACCACTAGAAGTAGACCCCGGCTCGCTTCTTAATAAGCTAAACCGTGGGTCAACTAGACCTTGGCGTGTGCCGCCATCTTGTATCACCGCGGAGCGTTTCAAGTGCTCTCGCCAGTGGGCAGCGCACCGCCGCATGGTAAGCACGCTGTACTCGCGTGCCACCGACCTACGATACCCATTCGTTACTTTGTTAACCTAGACTTTAAAATATTAGCTAGACTTGTGTCTGTATAACCCATTTGTGTTCAATTTGTTTAAATAAACATTTTTAATATCAGTGCCGCTGTTTATATACAGCCAGACCCGCTATAGTTTCTTTTTGATTTTCATAAGTGCATTGTAAAGTACCTAAATTGAAGAATAATTAATAATTATTTTCATTTTCACTTTAACATTGCCATAAGGTCTACCGTGGTAATTAATATTTAAGTGTGTTGTTGTTTGTAGCATTATAATATATGTTTGTTTCAGGTGTCGCCTGACTTTCAATGTGTGTACCCAGCAGCAAATAAAACATATAAAGAAAGATTTCCTCTTATAAAGTTGAAGATTCTGAAACTACGAGTACTCGTTGAAAGAGGAGAATGTAACAAGGCTGACTTATCAACCATCGACCTTCTCGATTTGGCCTCTGGTAAGATCCTAAATATGTATTTTATGTTTTGTATTTCTTCAAATAATTTCTGCATTTTTAAAAGGTTGCTCATGACGACTTTATACAGTAGCACGTTTCGTAAAACAGTCAGGACAGTAGTATATTTAAGGTTTATGTATTAGTACACGGTTCAAAACTTGCATCTGAATTTTAAACCAGCTCCCGATTTCTGACCGATCTGAAAATGTTCATTCCTTCGTAACTCGGATAAAAATGCAATGTTTTGGTACCATCGAGCTGATCTGATTGTTGGACACTGGAGGTGACTATAAGTACTCTGCAATAAAACAACAAAACCTAATTGTGTTTGAGTCTGTTATAATTGTTTGGATGAGTAATATGACCCTAAAAGCTTATGTCAAAAATGAAACGTTTGACAAAAAACTTATATTAATTTATTTTTCAGTAGGCGAAGAGAAATGTGTGGAAATTATCCAAAGAAGAGCAAGACATGATTACCTGGCTCGTGTTGCGACAGTTTCAGACATAGGAACATACTGTTATCAAAGGGAAATGCTTTTCGGCACCAAAGAAGTCACCATCATGGAAGTTGCTGATATTATATTGAGGGCTCTGCAATATACTTTGAAACGTCCATTTTAAAATAAACGAAAATATATTACTTTTTGGTTTGATCTTACGTTTTATACTCCCTAAATATTTTTAGGTCACTGTTTTTCTAACGTGAAACGCTGTTTCTTGATGTAATAATCGCGCAACAGGAGTATGCTTTGTTTCAGCATCATTTTTTTGGGTCGTAATGGTTTGCACTTGCTCGCAGTTTGGTCATGATTGGCACTGCTTTTTGTTTTTTCTGTTTCAACATAACATTTAGGTACATAATGTTATTCATACAACATTGGTTCCACCTTTAATAATGTCAACGGCCTTGATCGACATTTTAACTATTTGGTCTCTCGCAATTGAAAAATATGCAATTTATAGAAATTGGTCTTTTGCATAATTATCCAATTGCGAGATATAAATTAAAATGTCGAAAATTAAAGTTGAAGGTCGTTGTTATTAAAATATTGAACTAATGTTGTATGAATAACAATAAATTGTATCTTGAAACAGAAATACCAAATGGTTAGCACAACAAAGTGCCTTTGTCATTATGACTATAAAAAATGATGCCGAAACAAAGCATGTTGCTATTGCGACCACGTAAGATTTGGTTAATTTAACAACGTTAGCAGAATAGTGACCTAAAGATTTGATGCAAAAACAAAGCATTTTGCTGCTATGACAACGTTTAATTTGGTTAGATTAACTACGTTAGCAGAATAGTGACCTCAAAGATTTGATGCCAAAACAAAGCACATTGCTATTATAACAACGTTTATTTGGTTAGGTTAACAAAAACTATTTTGTGGTATTGCCACAATACAATACAAATTTGTTGCAAGAACATAATTTAAACAATACAATAACAAAGTTACTTTGTCATTTGCACAAAGCAATTTTGTCTAGGTAGCAACTTAAACCAGAACGTACTAGGTTAAAAGTTGCCAATATCACAAAGTTTATATTGTTGTAACGACAACATATAAAGCATTGTAATAATAACAAAGTGAAAATGTTATTTATATAATATTGTCAGATTAACAATAAGAGTTTGACAACATAAAAGTTGTACTATAGACCAAGCTCCATAGACGGTTGTATAGCGTTTAAGTTTTATTGTTACGCCCAACAACATTTTTTTCTCAGTGCAGTGACATGTAGCCATACGATAAATAAATAAATGTCCTAATCTAAGAACCTGACTGTACAGTGGCAGAAGTAGCTAACCGGACGAGGTGGTCGAAACAACCTACGCCGACGCTCTTAATATTATAAAAATAAAATCGACTCAAGTTAATTTTGATCATCTGTCACTCTTAGCTACCTCTGCTTTATATGGTACAACTTACCGACGGATTTTTAAGGTCTCACATACATCCCAAAAATACCTCTTCCCGATCCTTGCAACAATATGCCTATATCTCGGGACTAAATATGTCTCGTTCTCGAGAACGTTGTTGGACTTGTAAAGACAAAGTGACATACTTTTCGGCTTTGCACTAAGTGTAGTGTCTATTGCATCGCATCAAGAGCGTTCTTGATTCGCCGAGAGCGATGCATTTATGGTCAGAACGAAACAATAGATACACACCTCACATTCTAACTGAACGTCCCCAACGCGCATGATAAGTTGAGTCCAATGTTGTTGCATCTGTAGATACTAAGCTAGCAACAAACCGCGAACCAACGCTGTTATTTAATCCGTCCCGGCTGACTAACTACATGATAAGATCAACGTACTGCGAAATAATTTAATGATCATTAGCAAAAGCCGTTTATTTAGATTTAGACATATACTGAGTTCGTTTGGTTACCTATAAAACAATGACATTATGTCTCTAGCTTAATTGGTATATTGAGTCTTGAAAATTTAGAAGACACGAGTGTCTTGCCTACCGAGAACCTATATGCGAGAACGCTATTTTATTATACCTACTATTGTGCGTCTCTAGCTCGCTGCACATGTCCAGAATGGTTTATCGAGCCCATAGGTAGGTATACCCTTACTTAGAATCACAGGATACCAATATACGATATGACTGTCACATGCTTAATTGTACCACTCGTGTCCAATTATAAGCTCATTCGGTTCCTGTTAAACTTTACGAGCAGGCTGCATAACTGCAGGATGACGCGTGGTACAGCACGTGTACTAAAGGAGTAATCACAACATATTGACTCTGGAAGATGGCCATTAAAGTGTGGGCCTGCATAGTAACTTGGGACATTTCTCTACCGACAGCGCTGGACTGATTGTAAATGAACTAGAGCAGGCGAGCTCGAGGCGAACCAATATAAGCGTAACCTCAGAATCGTAAGTATGCTGTGATCACAGATACAGTGGTTCCTGTCACGCGAATGTTCTTTAAGCGAACGAAATACAGACCCTGGAGGTGCAGTGTGAGCCGGGGTGAAGAACCGGAGGGTCGGCGCGATAAACCGCCGTCCTGTTTACTGGGCGATCATTATAAATCATAGCAACCAGCCTCTGACCCCTCGAGTGTTTGACTCCCGATCACGGTTAGGCCGCACCAAAATAGATCGCTACGCTCCGCCGATACTCGCGCAAGATTTCCGAACGAATCAATTCTGCGCAGTAATGAGGTCAGTAGATCATCGCCATGGATATCATTAATAATGAACTGACCTTGCTGAACTTAAGTAGTTATTTCACTGATTTGAACGGGTCATTGCAATGTTAAGCTACGATAACGTTTTTAGCTCGGGTATCAACTCTACAACCAAAACGCGAGGTTGTTCTGTGCGCAATTTGCTCCTATCAGTCGTTTCTCACGCTGCATTCAGTATTTTCAAATTTAATTATTTCTTCTATACACAACTTATTTCGTGGTTTGAGTTTCGTTGCGTCGCTGTGTTAGTTCAATTTGACATATTGAGGAAATATATGAAACCAAAACTAATAAGAAGTAACGAAGTAACTGTCGAAAACGACGGCATCAGTCGCACGCCTCAAATGCTGCATTATATTTAGAAAATGTCTGCAAATATATGGTGCTGTATACTAATTTTAAAATACATAAACAATACATTAAAAACACAATCCTTCTTAAACATAACTCCAACATACAACAAATATTCAACCAATATTGAAGTTATATTGGAGTTGCATCGGAATAATTTTCAAGCGAATTCTGATATTTCTGATTCAGACCTTTAGGTGTCATCTGTATTGCGTGGGTAATGCGTTGGAGTTGTATTGAAATTGGATCGTATCTAAACGTATTTTAAATTTGGAATACGGCCCCTGGCGTTTAAAACTGTATTTAAAGTATTTATGTTGGTAAACACAATAATTACTAACCATGTTAAACATTTACCGTCCACTACCTTCTATTGATCATCGATATAAAACAAGATCCTAACCTGTGTTTAATCGTAGTATTGATACGCACTGCCCCAGTGGTGGCGAATAGAACTTCCTGTGATAGCCACCCGGCCAGATAAACGTGCCGACTTCCGTCTCAACCGGACTGGACACCTACCCCTATCTCTTTCTCTCCCTACCAAAAAAACTATCTAACGGCCACTCTCAAAAAATATGCCAACAGTTGTATCTAATCACTATCCACTTTTCTCAGTACATGTAATACATTGAGTTGTGGTATTTCATATTTTTTTAGGTTTAAGATCATTTATTCTCACTAAGAACTTATAAAGACTTAAAAATAATTAATTAAGTATATTGCATGAAATCAGGAAAAGAACTTTAAACATTGAGGGTATCTATTTTAACTTGCGGTAGTTAAACAAAATCTGCCGATACAGTTTAACAAAACAAGGTAATTAGTGGTGCATAGCACTTAATAAACATTTTGTAATAAACAGTAAGCTATGGCCGAGCATAACTTGTATTCATGATTCGTTGAGAACTAGGTGTCATCGGAGCTCAGTCCTTTACTGGTTTGTACGGTACGGCGGTAAACTGTTGAAGTTACGATTTTAAGATGCAAATGTTTTAAAACTTTGGTAGTGCTGTATATTAACCATAATATTTCGCTAATTATGCGCATGTTAAATATTATGACACTAAGGAGCGGTTGCACCAAACAGTATGTTAACGTCAACGTCATCGCTAAAAACATCTTGCCCAGCCCTGGGCACCGGAGGCCTAGGTCACTTTTTCCTTTGTATATGACATCTATAAGTTTAAAAAAATCTTGTATGAAAAGTTTGACAGTTTTCTATGGGACGACAGCTCCGTCGCCATATTTAACGTGGATGAGTTCATTAGTTGTGCGTGGTGCAACCCACCCTTATTCATCAGTTAAATAAATTTAAAAAAGTCGTTTTGATCAAGGAAATTTAGTGGTGTCTACACTGAGCTTTTCAACCGACTTCAAGATTTCGAAGGAGGTTCTCAATTCGCCGGGATCTTTGTTTTTTTATGTATGTTTACCGATTATTTGAAGACGGCTGGACCGATTTGGATAATTCCTTTTTTGTTTGGAAGGCGTCGTTTTATACTTGACAGTTGGTGGTCCCATTGTCATCAAGTCAGGATCTGATCATGAGATCCTGGAGAAATAGAGAAACTCGGGCATTAGCTCTTGGAAAGGTAGAGCCTAAGTGAAGTCGAATCTTTTTTTGTTGAAAACTATTTGTGATTGGAATTTGTACTTGAAATACAAACTCGAACTAAACCACGTTTATTACAATTTTCACGTATCATCTTGAATCAATTAACTCTCGTTCGCAATATTCCACTTGCCCCCCTTATGCACAATGTACTATTTAAAGCAGTTTTGAATACTTTAGGTTTTCAATTTGTTTTAATTAATGCACATGGCGCGAGGTCCGGAATAAACTAATTTTAAACTAGACGTTGACAAAAGAAGGTACTCCTTATGACGGCGAGTTTGTATGTCGATCTTTAGCCTGCAAAAAAAGAGTTGCAGGCTTTTAATATGTACTTACATGTAAGGAATTATGAAATACAGAAAGTCGTAGAAGTGGGACTCATAATACAACTCATACCCTAAATACCTAAATCCTGTCGATGGGCGGCTTGCTTGGACAATAAAGATGTTACGAAGCCCAATCAATAATCGTATATCATCGTTCTCTGGTGGCCATAGCGATATTTCACTATGATTATCTTTGATACTCGATGTGTTGCAATAAAAGTCCTGTTAACAATTTTGAGTCATCATCAATTTCAGTCATGTGGGGCTCTATAATGTCGAGTATAGTAGCGATAATTCGTTGTCAACAGATATTAGGGTCAATTGCCTTGCCCGCCATCGCTGTTGGTTTGAGCTAGTCTTTAACTTCGATAACACTATTTAGACAAGCAGCTACTGCCGCGTACTGGGTAAACATTCAAAATATCAATAGATAGGGAGACCTAACTCTGAAGTTGACCTCAATTTGAAGTAGGTACACATAAGGTAAATAAATCATTTTCTTGTGTACGTGCTCTTAATCACGATTAGGTATCATTAGTTCATTATGTTGTTCCTATTTGTTTAAAACATAGGTCTGATATATACTAAATAGATAGATGACATTTTATGTAAACGTACTTTTAATTGAACAATCTATTAAACTTAATAAAATGTTTCAGCCTTTTTTATCCCTTCACATTTTCAATTTGGTAATTAAAAAAATATAATTTTACACAAGTGGATACAGAAAAAAATAATCCAAACAAGCAGATTTTCAAGAATTAAGTAGGCATAGGTTTTGACAAAAACGAGACTTAAGCGCGTACACTTACTTTTATTATTTTACTGGCGCTTCGAGCGTGTCGTAACGCTCCTTGTTGCAGCCAGACTAGGACAGCTGTACAACGTTAATTCGTTGAATGAATTTATATAAATTTTAACAAAATGGTTTCCTCAAATGAGTAATACATATTGTTTTATCAGAACGGAAAAATAAACATAACTGTATACAGGTCAGTTTGTGGTCGTATAAGTACAGCAGGCATTTTAAATAATACTCGTATAATAGAGAAATTACGTATTCTTCTAAACCCCGGGAGTAGGTATGTGGTTGTTTTGTTTTTGAAATTAAAATCCATTGTTACGCATTACAAGTTTAAAAGAAATAGTATAAAAATTTGAACGTGGGGGTTTTAGAACGGTATATTTCGATTTTTTTATGGTGTCCTAAAGTCTGAATGGTAACAGAAACAGCCCAACTCTTACGTAACATTCGAATATCCCAAGAAATTCTTACTACCTATTTACATCTTTTTTATTATTTACATCACGACGCATTGAAATATTAGAAGTGACGTGACAGCTACGGTGCCGGTGTTCCAAGTTTCAACTAAACACAAAAAACGTAGGGTGTAAATCGATAGCAATCACGTATCAAGCTATCTGCCACTATTAAATCCTTCGAGGGGTGAATACGGGATTGTGTGCATTCCCAATACAAGGTTTTTTGCTTTGTGTGAATAAAGAAAAACCAACCATGTGTAAGATACAAATACGTACACGATACGTATATTCTTCCTCCTAGCGCTTTGTCCCAGCTTGTTGGTCTATTGAGCCTGGGGTCCGCTCGGCAACCTAATGCCAGGAATTGGCGTAAGCACTAGTTTTTACGAAAGCGACTGCCATCTGACCTTTCAACCCAGAGGGGAAACTAGGCCTTGTTGGGATTACATCCAGTTTCTTCCAATGATATTTACTATGGATGGGTTATACTCTAACAAAAAGTGCAGAAAAAATACTTACAGAGTTATTTCATAACTTAGCAACGATTCTGTTATGTTTATCTATTTTGAAAATCATTACATTTTGTCACTCTCATTGCTAGAAAATTACAATTTGTCTCTTTCTCACGCGGGTGACGGGAGCCCATTGGCACGTCCGCATCTCACGCTGGCTGGTGCGCGACTAGCGACAATTGTTTGAATTCACTCATTTTAAATGCTTCACTTTTGGAGCGTACATAACCCATCTGTCTTTATTATATATCATAGGTTTCCTCACGATATTTTCCTTGACCTAGAAGCGGCTGGTAAATATCAAATGCTATTTCGTACATAAGTTCCGAAAATCTCAGTGGTGCGAGCCGGGGTTTGATACGTACACGATAGGTATGTTTCTTTTAATACTTAATTATATACTTTATAACAGAGGATACCTGACTGATCATGGTCATCCTAAATAAATTCATTTTAAGGCATATATCACTGCTCAGAAGGAAAACAATTCTCTAATGGTAAAAAACGAAGTATAGAACAGTGCACTGCCGTGTTATACTAAATAGGATTCATTACTTATTATGAAGTATAGCATAATAGGAGCTAATGAAGAACCACGTGTTATAATCATCGAGTCCATGAACCATAACCGCTACTTGCTTTGCTTCATTTTTTATCTGCCTTTGCTTCCTGCTTGAATCATTACAAGTTATCTTTGCTGATATAAAAACAAGACAACAAGAAGGGTGATAATTCCAAACACCAGACACCCACTGATTTATTATTTCTATTCTACAGGTATGATTTTTTAATGATATCATCATAAGTATGTTTTTTCCGCGTCTGGTACACATTGTTTTACCTGATTGAGTTTAAGTGAATGACGGTCACTATGACAGACGATAAAATAGAATAGCGACCATCATAGGCCCGCTGTTTGGTATATTATCTTTCGGGAAATTGCATACACGTATTTTTTTGTTTTCAACCGACTTCAAGATTTCGAAGGACAAGGTTATCATCAATTCGTCGGGATCTTTGTTTTTGCTTGTTTATTTTTTAATGTATGTTCACCGATTATTCGAAGACGGCGGGACCGATTTGGAAAATTCTTTTTTTGTTTGAAAGAGTATACTTCAAAGTTGGTCCCATTGTAACCAGGTCAGGTTCTGATGATGGGATCCTGGAGAAATCGAGGGAACTCTTCAACTATTATAGGCACACCTATAGTGATTTGAGTATTTTTACAGCAGCTCGAGCATTTGCTGTTGGAAAGGTAGATGCTATGTGAAGTCGCTTCTTTTTTATTTAAAATTATTACTCGTGCGAACGTATACGAACACACGAATGGTTAAAAGAGGTCAGCAGCAGCGGGGCGGGGGGTGAGGCTGCGAGATGCGGTTGCGGTGCGACGGCGACTGCGTACGAACGAATTAGTCGTGCGTACACATTCGAGTAGGGCTTACGTCCGATTCAATCCAGACTTGTTGAGATATCTAAACGTTGCTGCTCCTCTTAATGAACCGAAAACATGGATATAAGGAAATTTATTAAGTCAGTCAATAAAAATACGTGCCTCTGGAATCAGAATGATGCGGATTATCATTCACGTGACCTTCAACGAAATGCTTGGCAAAAAATATCGGATGAAATGGATATTTCCGGTAAGTAACTTCATATGTAATAACGGCCTCCTAGCCTGGTCGGTAGTGACCCTGCCCATGAAGCAGGAGGTCCCGGGTGCGAATCCTGGCCAGGGCATTTATTTGTATTTAGGACGGATATTTGTACCTGAGTTATGAATGTATTTAAGTATTTATCTATATTTAAATGTTATATAACGTCCCGTAGTACTCACAACACAAGCTTTATTGACCTTAGGTACTGTTGGACTAGGTTGATTTGTGTAATATTGTCCCATAATATTTATTTATTAGGATTTATATGTATGACGAACAGATATTAATATCGTACTCGTATTATAATTACATAATAATTGCGAACATGTGGCGAATAGCGGGAACATGCACTAAGCCGTGACTAGTGGCAGAAACGAGGGGAGGCCTTTGCCCAACAGGTAGGTATAGGTTCTATATAGTTGGACAAAATACCTAAGTACAGATAGACAGAGGAATAAAAGTCCAGTTCGATAAGTCCGCAATTTTCTGACGTACGCTTTCCTTGCGCTTCTGCAGCCTTGTAACATATCAACGAGTGTCTATCCTTCAGCCTATGAGTTGCAAGTATTTGTAGATCCGATAGATATACTTTGCCCTGTCTGTGCCCAGAATATGTACTGTAAGACATAACACGTAGTAAGTAATATTTTTATTTTACTTTCAGTTGATGAAATAAAAAAGAGATGGCGAGGGCTGAGAGACACTTTTGGGAAAGAACTCAAAAAAGCCAATACCATAAATGCTGGCCAAGAACCCGCTACAGAACTTGACTCCAAATGGCCGCATTTTAAGTATCTGCTATTTCTTCGGAACACGATGACTCGGAGGGATTCTAAAGGTAAAACGTGCGAGACTTATGATGAAGAGGATAGTGCAGATGTACATACAAATTTTAACAGTCCACCGCCGCCGTCCCCTGAACAATCTTCAGACGATGAACCTCCAAGCAAAATCTTTAAGTCACCACTTGGGAAGAAAATTAAGAAATTGCCAGATGTAATTGATAGAAGGATATTGCAGATCGAAGAGGAGAAATTACAGTGTTTACAAAGTGCTAATGATCCGGATACCCAGTTTCTAATGAGCCTTCTACCATTCCTAAAAGACACACCTAAACATCGTAAATTAACGGTACGTGCCAAATTACAGCAAGTTTTCATAGATGAAGAACAAATGATACTAACTGAAGACACGAAGATGTTTTATGACAATTATTCGTCGTAAATCGTTTTGTGATTCGTCGTAAATAAACCTATTGATTAATACCGTGTATTATTTAATAAGTCCTTTAAAAAGAGGATTATTGAAAAATTACGGTTCTGATAGTTATTAAGTGTAATTGAACTCAGATTTTAGAGTAAACAAAAAAGGACATAATTGCATATATATAGAATGTCCCAGTGAATGACAATATCCTAATGGACACATTCGTAGTTCATTAAAACAAAATAATACATGAATCAAGGATTAATCGGCTTATAAAGTGAGATCTATGAATTTTATTTAAGTATAAGCTATCGTCGATTTCTGTTGTAATTGTAATTATCGCGGAGGTAGGTCCTATATAATAGGGAATGCAATAACCGGTCGAATTTCATAACTGGTTATGAAATCGGTTATGACCTAAAAAAACGATAATCGGTTATAACCGGTTTCTGTTATATTTGATAAATAACCGTGTAAACGTCAAAAAAAGAACTCTTAGATAATTGTATAACGTAAGAAACGCTAGTAAGGATCTCTAATTCGAAAGAATGTGGAAATTTGTGGTTCATGTTCATCCGTACGAATTACTTAGGTGGCCTTACTCGTTGCAAATCGCTCGCCGAAATAGAGTTTAAACCTGAAATGAAATAATTATAAACTAAATAGTATAAAAAACAAAGTTCTAAACGAAAAACTATGATTAGGTACACAATCTATTATGATAACATTTTAGGTTACAATAGCATTAAATAAATAATCAAACATAACCATAACCGAATTTTAAAAAATCGGTTATCTAATTATAACGATTATTTTGATTTCGGTTATAACCGGTTTGCATTCTCTACTATATAATAATAGTCGGGACGGAACTTATTCCCATTCTGATACTGATCCTAATATCTGTATTGTTATATTTGTTATGTTGTTACCAGATAAGACCTGACCAGCAGGCTTATGATGGTTACTGTCGGCGGATAACTTGATAAAATGATAAACTGACAGGTTATCAAGTTATCAGCGGATAGCCAGATAACATGACAATATGTCAAGTTGTCGGCTAGTTGCCGACATGATTCAGTAGTGTGACATGATCAGAATACAATCCGGATAGTACTTTTACTATATTCCCCTAACCACAGTTGAACCTTATTACCGAGCAAAACAGTCGTTCATAGGTCACTAGTAAAAAGTAATAAAAACGGTCCGATAGAGAGCATAATGTAGGGGGCGGTGTCTCACTCGCACAATGCTGCCAACTTATGAAACTTACCAATATGGTTTTATTTATATACATTTATTTTAGTAACACACTAGAAGTTACTTCCTACTTACAATAATTTATTGCAAGATTTTGAATTAATACTTTGTCCCCTTTTAGCTGCTTTGATTTTTTTTACGTCGTAAATATTATTCATTCATTAAATTAAAGAATTGCAATTAATATTGCAGACAGTAGTAAGTTTTGTAATATTTAAAATACGGTCTGGTATCCCCATCCCATCAGTCCCATCACTGACATAATATGTCACTGATATTATTTCAAATGACGCCGCTCAGCTCAACATTTCGTAACAACATTTTTAAGTAAAAATGGTCAAGATATGTTGCGTAAAAGGGTGCAGGGGTGAGACTTTACAATAAAGTAGACTTGCCTTTCACCGGTAATCCACAATCATTCAATTTTACGATTTAACAACAAGTTAAAATTGTCAAACAATAGGGTGACTATGATGTCGGCAAGCTGCGGGTCGGTTTTGCTGTTTTTACAGAAATGTACATAAGTACATGGTCTGTTCCTAAGTATTACTTACACAGGAAAGGAGTTGCCCGCGGGTCGTTTTAGGCCCTTTCGAAAGGGTCCTAAAATGGCACAAGGCCATACAAAAAATGGTAGTAGTGGCAGTATAATAAATAAATATTATGGGACAATCTTACACAAATAGTGTTCCAAAGGACTCGAGCCTTTTAGCTCTTTTTTTTAAGGCTGGCCTCGATTTTGTCGCCTCGAGGGCTAAAAGCCTATAAAGCTCTTTAGCCCCTAAGCCTAGTCAAATTTAGCAGCCTAGACTCTCGGAGCTCGTCGCCTTATTAAGAGGCTATACATTTAAAGGCTAAAAGTTCTTGTCAAAATACTGAGGCTTAACATTATTTTAGCCTCGAAGCTTCATTAGGCTCAGAGGCTAAAATATTTGGAGTGTATAAAAATATTAAATTAGTTCGACGCTTTTTTAGTGTAGTGTTTTAAATAAAATTTAAGACTCGAGTCGGTATGTATGTTTATTTTAAAAATTATTATTATCACTATAAAATATAACGGTTACACTTACACACACGTCACTTTAGTCACTTCGCGCGACATGTTTCGGAGAGCTTAGGTCTCCATCTTCAAGCACTAAAAGTGGTATTTAAACCGGCCCGTAGGTTAACTATTATTATTATGAACATAATCTATTTTATATTTAAAACCGGAAAAAAACGCCAATAATATACATATTTAAAAATAAATAAATAAAATATAAATATTTTTAATACGTTAGAGTCTCACGAAAGTTTTATAGTTCAAATATACATATTTCGCGAAGAAGCTCCCTTATTTTTTATATATAAGTATTTCTTGTTATACCGGCAACACAAATACACAACTGATTTTTACGAATATGTTTCGTAGTGAGCACATCAATTATATTATAGTAATCCCCAATATTCACGGTATAAGATTTCGTTATCAGCATAGCACATATAAAACACTTGCATAGGTCTTAAATTATTTTATTCGGAAGTTCCGATTTAGTTAATTCTCTTCGTATACACTCCTTCCGTAAAAATAAGATGCTATTGCGAAAAGGAAAAACCAATCAAGAGCATATCAGGCCATGCTCAATGAAGGGTTCCGTAGTTACCGGTCTACCGACAGTACACCCACTCGAAAGGTCGTTTTCATAGGATATTTTTGCAGCACTTACGTCCTTTTCCTGGTGTCGCTTACGTCTTTTTCTGATTACAACATTTTACGAGAACTCAAAAACGGCTGAGCCGATTTCATTTACCTTAGTTTTCATTGACACTACTTGTTAAGCCTCAAATTCATTAATTTTTTCACATTTTTTTGACCCTACTGACTACTACATGACTAACTGACTGAATGCGATAACGAACGATGTTAGCTCGTAGGATAGAAAGAGTACGAAATTATATTTTTTTAAACATGAGGGTAGGTGCGTTTCTTGCATTTATCGTCTTGATTTATTTTGTTTGCAAGGAAAACGATTGAAGTATTCTGACCTTATATATTACGTAGTAGTAACCAAGTTAATTTCCTGTGTATACAATATTAAAATCGTCCCTTATTGTGTCGTTATTGGAAAATGGAAAACGATCTGGAAGACCGTGACTTATTTTTGGCACAATAAACAGCTGTAAATAATACGCTCGGGAAAGGGAACTATTTCGCTGTGAATCATTTTCAAATTAACATCAGAGCTGACAGGTAAACAAATCAAGATGTCACTATACCATAGAGAAATAACACGCTCTATGGCTATACTGAACTGTTGCCATATAAAGGAGAATAATAGCGCCCTCTTGATAATATTCATATACTCAGGTCAGGCTTTAAATTAACTAATATTCGTTTCTTCTTATCTGTCACTTTGACAGTTGTGTTTGTTAGAAACAGACAAAACATAAATTAACTAATTGAAGCCTGGGAGACGTTTATGAATAAGGGGGTAGGTATGTAAGGATTACAAATTATTTATTTTGTAAGTAGGCCACTAGGGGACTTATACAAGTTACAATTCAGCTTAGGTTGGAAAAGAGGCTACAATCTTTAAAAAGGCTTAAGCCCTTAAAAAGGCTAAAACCTTTAAAATAAGCCTATAGCCTTTTTTAAGACTAAGGCCTTATTAAAACCACCAGTTCTTCGAAATCCATTCCATTAAGCCAGCTCTAAAAAGAGCTCCGGAGCTGTAAAATTTGGGCTAAAAAGGCTCGAGTCCTATGGAACACTGTACACAAATCAACCTAGTCCCACAGTAAGCTCAATAAGGCTTGTGTTTTGGGTACTAGACGACGATATATGTAATAGATATATACATATAAATACTTAAATACATAGAAAACATCCATAACTCAGGAACAAATATCCGTGATAAACACACAAATAAATGCCCTGACCAGGATTCGAACCCGGGGCCTTCTGCTTCATAGGCAGGGTCACTACCGACTAGGCTAGGAGGCCGTTAAAATATACTTTATAGTACAACATTAGTACAACAAAAATGCAACAGGAAAGTACAAGAAAAATGCAACAGGAAGAATATACAATATTTGTACATGGAAGAGATCTCTTCCAGTCAACCATTGAGCAGTTTGATGTATTGATGTTTTCTTTATTTACCTTTAAGTATATTAAAGTCGGAGAACTGTCCACATCAGATATGACGCAAACTATTGCTCACTAGAGAGCCACGAATCCCCTGTACTTACTTAGTTTTAGTTTGCTACACTAACTATCCCCTATTTTAAGACGCGGACATCTGGCAATTGTTCATCGGTGTTATGCAAACGAGTTGTAAGAAATAAATTTCTTACAGTTCTAGGTTTGATGCAGTGCAGTATCATGTAATTAATAAGATTATATCATTTTCAGGAGTTTCTGTTGGGGGAAAATAGTGCAAAATGATGTTATGTTAATGTATTGTTTGTCGCCTACCTACTGTTTTTTTTCCGTAGCTATACGCAATGTTTTTACTTTTTTGTTATTATATTAGCGATAGGCTTCGACAGTTTTTACCTATTAACTGAAATATTTTGCTGGTCTGTCACTCTGACGTCCTCCGATAAATAGCTGCCAGATGCCTGGATCTAGCAATAAGTTTAAAATAGTAAAGTAATTAGAGGGGTTCTCTGCTCCCATTATTGCGCCAACGTAGCTGAAGTGGCCAGCTCCTTAAGCCAGTAGAATGTATAAGTTTCCATATGAACTATGAGACTTCTCTTTCTGGACAATACTTACTAGACGACAAGCATATTTTATATTTATCTTCATACTATCCCAATCCCACATACATCATAGTACATATGGTCACCCTACTTAGAATGAGACGCAGCCCCCCACATTACCCTCTCTTTCGGCCTCACTTTGTGGTCGAAGTATGAACTCCAGATTGTATTTAACTTCATGCAGTGTATACGATTGTCTACGACTAGCTTTTTAAAACCCATAAAATAGGTTAAGACTTTAAGGAGTACTAACTTCTTTTAGATAGTCTAGTCCATGTGTGGTCATACTCTAAAAAGTAATGCTTTAATCTTTAATATGTATAAAAAAACCGGCCAAGTGCGTGTCGGACCACGCATAATGGAGGGGAAGAAGTTTTTTGAAGATAACTCAAAAATGGCTACCTATATCGATAATGTTCAAAATAATATGTTGTGCACAAATCATTTGATATTTTTAAGCCAGTAAAGAAATATATTTCCTTTGTATATGACGTCTAAATAAGTTTATAAGAAATATATTGTAGGAATACCGAACCTAATCCCAACAAAACCTAGTTTCCCGTCAATGTTGAAAGGTCTGTATGTTTCGTAAAAACTGGTGTGTATGCCAAATCTTAGGATTAGGTTCTGGAGCAGACCTCGAGCTCCGAGAAAAACGTGCGGCCGAGATAATACGATCAATGCACGGTTTAGCCATGAAGTTATCATTTCAAACCCGAGTATGACCCTTCGGTCACAAAGCGAGGCCGAAAGAGAGGGTTATCATGGGGACTGTATCTCATTTTGGCTAAGGAGGTAATGACGTCATTAGACAATCAAAATGTCAATATGTGTCAAATGTGACAATTTTGTAACAAGTGTGAGTGAGACACCGCCCCCTACATTATGCTCTCTATCAGACCGTTTTTACTACTTATTACTAGTCACAGTAGTAGTGCTCGGTAAAAAGGTTCAACTGTGGTTAGGGACATAGAGTAATGTCCGGTTTCTCTCTTAATCCGTGGGTTTAGCACTTTGAGAATTCAACCAACCAACCAACAATAGCGACTCCTATTGACAGGCGTTCCCCTCTGCCGAAAACATATAACCAGGGCCCGGAATTAGGTGAGCTAAAATACCTAAAGTTCGCAAGAGGACATAATATAGAGTGGTTACAACCGGATGAAAATAATATTTTATTTGGATTCCGGGTATTCGATATTCATCCGGGCACTGCAAGTAATAGTCGTAATGATGAAAAATGGTTACATTGCAGCCATAAAGTTAACATTAAGTATAATAGTAAATCTGAAAATGTGACATATATTTTAAATTAGTAATCTTATTATTATAATGTTAACTTTATGGTAGCAATGTAACCATTTTTCATCATTACGACTATTACTTGCAGTGCCCGGATGAATATCGAATACCCGGAATCCAAATAAAATATTATTTTCATCCGGTTGTAACCACTCTATATTATGTCCTCTCGCGAACTTTAGGTATTTTAGCTCACCTAATTCCGGGCCCTGCATATAACCAGTGGTCATACACATGTATGGACTGGCGTTTATCTGACGTAGCTATTTGTACGTTACGTACGAATAGCCATACATTTGACGTTCCCCTCCCCCGCAAAAATCGGCAAACTTTTTGTATCGGAAATGACAGACATGGCTACTCCATCCGGGTTGAATTCTCTAAGGTTTAGCACGATTGCTTTCGTACTTGTCAATACTGACAAAAGTAAAAAGATAATAATTAATGTCATATTTTTATCTGAAGTGCTTATTTATATTTATAATTCGGCACCAAGCAAAATATCAGTAATACTTGTACCCAAAATAAGTAAAATAGCAAGAAATAAAATAAAACAATCCGAATATGAGGGTAAGTAAATGTAGATAAGCATTATAAGAAGACGCCTCCATAGATAGGCTTCTTATGCGTTTTTTATATTAGTTTTTTGGTCAAGTATCTTTCTTATTACGGTTTTGCTTGATACCGATACTTGATATTTTTTTCTCTCATCATCAACTTCTTTTCATTTCAGACTATCGCACGAAAAACTGTGAACTTCTTCAGGCTATGGCTACTAGAATGCAACTAAAGTGTCGTAAAAAAAAGGAAAAGTAAGCAATATGTTTATTAAAGTGAGTAAACAAGCTGGTAGTAAACAGTGAAATGCAGACCTAACTAATTTAAAATTCTCTTGAAAATTACTATACACATCATACGAGCAATCAAAACGTCTAGTGCATATTAGTTTATGCTACTCTGCATCGTAGGAAATGCAATCCGTGATGTCAGCCGAACTCTCCGGAAAATGATGACCGTTTCATGTAAACAGAATAGAAATAAATAATGTTTGTTCCTTATTTAGAGTTCCATAATCAAAGAGCAATAAATGAAAAGTCACATCAATTTACAATATTTTTAAGCTCTTGATGTCTGTCTGTCCGTCCGTCTGTCCTTGCGTTCGACTTATAGCGGGGTTTTCTTTCCCATCTCAAGAACCGTAGGATTAGCATAATTTTCTATTCAGTTGTTTGTCCTTTTTATTTATTTAATGTAAATAAAAGTATTGCTACCTATGTAATATATCGTAATACATTTTTTTTTCACATGTAGGGACTAACCGAATTCTATGGGAATAGAAGTGAAAAATAAAGGATATTTTTGTCGGTGATGTTTTCAATAATCAACGGTTTAGACTGTGTGGTTGTCTGTCCGACTCTATGTAACGTCTACGTAACGTTTTATAAGGAAATATCAAATATCAAATAAGAACAGTAGAACTATATATAAGATATGTAGGTATGCACGTTTATATACCGAATGAAGGCAAGATTTTCCATATAGGTAGTTTTCAGACTTCAAAATTATAAAAGAAGGAGATCGGCTGTATGTTGTTTTAGGGTTCCGTATCTGAAAAGCAAAAAACCCTTATAAGATCATGTCTCGGATGTCTGTCTGTCTATATGTCCGTGCCTGCGTCAGTATAATCGTTCTTTTTAGGGTTCCGTATTTCAAAACGAAAAAACGGAACCCTTATAGATTCATGGCGTGGAGGGTTGTCTGTCTGTCTACCTGTCCGTCCATCCGTCCGTGCGTCTGTCCATCTGCCCACCTGTCCGTCCGTCCGTCCGTCTGCCCGTTCTTTTTTTATAGGATCATGTAGTGGATGTCTGTCTGCCCGCCCGTCCGTCCATCCATCTGCCCGTCTGTCCGTCCGTCCCGTCCGTCTGGCCGTCTGTCCGTTCTTTTTTTATAGAATCATATAGTAGATGTCTAACTGTCCGTCCGTACGTCCGTCTGTCCGTTGTTTTTAAGGTTCCAAATCCATACCTCAAAAAGAAAAAAATGTCATGTCGTGTAGGTCTGTCTGTCTGTCTATTCGTCTGTCCGTCCCACCTTTTTATCCGACCGCAGAAGGAAGGTTATGATTTTCGTGAGTATTTATCAGAGCTCGGAATAGGTAGTGCCTATTTACCTTAACTTCGCAGGAGGACCTAACTAAGAGTGGCTACAACCACCAAAAAATATTATTTATTTTTATTGAACGCGGGATTTCCCGGGATTAATAAGAGTACATAATTGAAATAAAGTCACACTCGGGGTCAAATTAAGAATGAAATGCTATTGTTTAATGCATAAATTTTAATAGATACGTTGAGAACTCAAAAGTCGACCTCGTAAGTGGCCCGTCGTCGAACATCAACATGAGCCCGATATCTTTTTTTAGTTGATTTATTTTTAATTATGTTATCATATAGAAGATATTACAGATATATTCTGATTTATTTGTAATAATTGTACAATTGGTATAGAAATACAAAGTCTTTTATAAATATTATATTTCGTTCTTTGTATATTTTGTAACAACATACCTACTAGTTTATTTCATTGAACCTTGCCGCACGTTCGTGTACTTACTACCTGCATTTTGCGACCCTGCTGATAACAGGACGCTCTATAAGAACGTGCGAGTGCGAAAGAGATAACACGATGCTAATCCTTTCATTGTCTTATTCGTCTCCAGTTTGAACCTAAGTTTACTCGCTCTTCAACCTTTGGTGTTTGTTGTTGTGTGTGATTTTTTTCAATTGAACTGTGGATTTTCTTTTGACCTTGGCTTGTTATACGGACTTGGATATTTTTCGTACGATTAAGGACTAGATATTGCTGTACTTGAGGATCAACTGCACGGTATTATACGGTAAGTAAAATTAACTAATATTATTTGTATAAAAGGCTAAATGTGTCTACATACCTATTAAAATACATATTTAGGAGTCTTGCAGAAATTGGTATAGTGGAACCAGATCGATACTAAACGAAACAATGTTTTGTGCTTGTACATATATAAATAAAATCAGGGCCCGGAATTAGGTGAGCTAAAATACCTAAAGTTCGCGAGAGGACATAATATAGAGTGGTTACAACCGGATGAAAATAATATTTTATTTGGATTAATACTAAGTACTTGTTTCCTTATCTTTCTATATATACTATAGTAGTACTAGTAGCTTTCACTATTTTGACGCTAATACGCCACTCTGACAAGCATTGATAATGAATAGGAAAATACAGATTACTAATTTAAAATATATGTCACATTTTCAGATTTATTATTATAATGTTAACTTTATGGCTGCAATGTAACCATTTTTCATCATTACGACTATTACTTGCAGTGCCCGGATGAATATCGAATACCCGGAATCCAAATAAAATATTATTTTCATCCGGTTGTAACCACTCTATATTATGTCCTCTCGCGAACTTTAGGTATTTTAGCCCACCTAATTCCGGGCCCTGAATATAATACTTAAATATATATAAATTACCATGCGACAAACGGCTTAATCGGAAGTAGATCCATTTGTGCAAGACTGACTCCGTGATTTATTTCAGTAGGTATGTAGACACATAATAAACAGGGCCCGGAATTAGGTGAGCTAAAATACCTAAAGTTCGCGAGAGGACATAATATAGAGTGGTTACAACCGGATGAAAATAATATTTTATTTGGATTCCGGGTATTCGATATTCATCCGGGCACTGCAAGTAATAGTCGTAATGATGAAAAATGGTTACATTGCAGCCATAAAGTTAACATTATAATAATAAATGTGTAGGGAAACCCATATTATTCGTCTTACAACGACTTCTTATCTTATCTTATACATACCTTCTTATGTCTAGCCCTTTTTACTGAAAACTAACATTAAACATGCTGCACTGTAAACAAAACATATCACGTTCAATATTACGACAAGTCCCCGAATAAACATCGAATACCCGGAATCCAAATAAAATATTATTTTCATCCGGTTTGTTCACGCAAATCAGCGCCATCTAGTTCAAATGTATTCAAGTCTAATAGAGTGAATGCGCACGATCTTTTGTTCATTCGCTCCGTCTGATATTGCCGGTCTGTTCAGCTAGCCGTCGTAGTGGTTAGACGTGCTGTCATTGTCGCGGTGCGCGAGCCTTTGTTAAAATAAACATGGCGTAATTTAAGTGTAAAGTGTAATCTAGGTTAAGGCAAGAGAAATATACGTGTAACGAGTGCCCGTTGTTTCTCTTCGAAACCCATCCGTCGTTACCGCAGCAGGCGCGGCGGCGTACTCATCTACGTGACAGATGATGGTGGCCCCTTGGAAACTCTCTACAGCACCGTGCCGGAGCGACTCGACTGCTACCAGAGAAGTATGAGATGTACCTAACCGGCCTACCGCGGCGACTGGGTTAGTTCTGCGTACATTTTGGTGTGACCCATGAGAGGGAACAACCGCACGATAATAACAAAACCCGTGATTTGGGAAAATATAAAATAAAATCCCGTGATTGGGGCAAGATTGAAGCATTCCAGGGCCAAGAATCGCGCCACGGCAATCAAGGATTCGTCGAGTGGAATTTGCAGTTGTTAGCATTCATTGTGTAAATTCAGTGCGCGATTACGTCATAAACATTTCGATCAACGTGAAACGTGTCATTGTGGGACATTTGGAGGTCGCCATAGTGAAGTGCTACATCCGGTTGACGTTTACCGGTTTTGTGCTGAGTGAACGAACTAAATGGTAGGAACGTGTAGCGTCGATCCGGAACGACGTCGGGCGTCGTGGCGACAACCTTAGAGACTTTATTATCTATGTCATACTTCATTTGACAAACGTCAGTGTCAAAAGTCAAGTTGTGTTGTGTGCTATTTGTGATAGATTTCTCAACTAATATTACTTGAAAAATACTTAGGATTAGATTAATTGGATAGAATATAGCTTGGAATTGATTAGTAAATACTCACAAATAGGTGATTGATTGAAAATACGCGCGGCGCGGTGAAGTATTTGTGTTTTACCAGGTAAGTTAATATCTATTCACAACATGTCACTCAAAGCTAAGGTACAGTTGGGTACGAGGTATCAAATGCTTATTGATTACGCTGGCACGGTGGCTACCAGGTCCGGGTCTTCAGCGACAGCGGTGGCCAAGCGGCATTTTGATCAGGTATATAAAACATATATCACGGCCTATGAGGCGGTACTGACAAGCGATACGGAACTAACAGAGGCGGAACGTCTCAAGTACCAGGAGCAGTTCGCCGAGATCAACCGACTTCTTATCCAACTGGATGAGGCATCAGGTGAGGAGTCAGAACAGACAGCTGGTGCAGCTAAGTATCACAGTAAGGTTAAGTTGCCTTTGGTACAACTGCCAACATATGGCGGGGATATGACAGAATGGATGTCATTCTATGACCTTTTTATGGCATTAGTGGATGCAGGTCCATTGTCTGATGCCGAGAAACACTACTACCTCCGAACGTCCTTGAATGCTGAGGCCTTGACGGTAGTACAACATTACAGGAGTGGAGGCCTACGGTACCTGGTTTGGAGATGTCCTCATGGGAGCCATCTGGACACACCCTGCTGACACCTCGGCGCAGCAGTCGAGAGGAATGTCCGTGGAAGACTACGGAGTGCACGCTACCAAGCTTGAAGAGGTGCTGGAGTAGTTCTGGAAGGTGGAGCAGCCTCCAGAAGACCCACCAGATCATCCGGAACATTTGGAATATGAAAGGAAACTTCTACTACTAAACGTATGCCTGACGGGAAATACATGGTGCGGCTGCCCTTCTTGTCAGACAGACCCACGCTAGGCGAGACCAGAGCCATTGCTGTACGCAGGCTTCATTCGTTAGAGGCGAAGCTAGCCAAGAATCCAGTCTTGGCTAAGAAATATAAGGAGTTCATGCGGGAATATGAGTCTCTAGGACACATGTCTAAATCCAGTTACCAGTTTGACTCGGAGCACTACTGTGTTTCGCATCATGCGATTTTCAAAAAAGATTCAAATAAGCTTCGGGTCGTCTTTAATGGAGCATCGAAGAGTAGCAATGGCATAGCTCTTAATGAATGCTTGCATTCAGGCAAGCCTCTTCAGAATGATATTACAAAGATATTGTTGAATTTCAGACGGCACCAGTTCGTGTTCACGGCCGACATCCGGATGATGTTCCGGCAGACGTGGATACACCCCAGTGATAGGCGCTATCAGCTGATCCTGTGGCGTGAGGACCCGTCGCAGGACATACAGGTTTACGAGTTGAATACTAATACCTACGGACTACGGTCAAGCCTCTTTGTCGCAATACGGACGCTGTTGCAGTTGGCCGCGGATTGGCAAGCTCAGCATCCAGGGTCTCCAGCTGCAGACGTCATACGACGTCAGAGCTACGTCGACGACCTCCTGGTTGGAGCAAACTCCATTACAGAGGCTCGGCAGCTTCAATCGGAGCTCATAGAACTCATGAGCCGTGCCGGCTACGAGCTCAGGAAATGGTCGGCTAACTGTCACGAGTTACTCCGGGACCTACCACAGGAGTATTGTGAGCTGCCTCATCAATTCGACGCTGAAGACAGGAGCCTCATAAAGGTATTGGGAATACAGTGGAACCCGGTGCACGACACCATGTCGTATCAAGTCAATGTACCGTTGGGGCAGGCGGTAACGAAGCGAAGCGTTTTAAGTACTATAGCTTGGCTTTATGATCCGTGCGGTTACTGCGCACCGATTGTCTATAGATTCAAGCTGTTCATGCAGTCATTGTTTACCGATGGAATGACGTGGAATGAACCGCTCCTGGACACTCAGGAGGTTCAGTGGAACGAGTTGGTTCAGGATTTAAACCATTTGTCTCAATTACAGATCCCTCGTTGCGTCGCGTTACCAGGATCTGCCTCCTACTCACTCCACGGGTTTGGAGATGCCTCGGAGCAGGGCTATGGAGCGTGCGTGTACCTTCGGACAGAGGACACATCTGGAAACGTCATGGTACGGTTAGTCCTAGCTAAGACCCGAGTGGCGTCGAAGAAAGTCAAACAAACCATTCCGAAGAATGAGTTGAATGCAGCTCATATGGTTTGTAAACTCCTGAATCATGTCGCAGCGGCCTATGAAGACGAAATCGAGATTGATAGCATAAATGCGTGGTCTGATAGCAAAATCACGTTGTGTTGGCTTAACACAAAACCACATCTGCTCCAGACATTTGAATGTAACAGAGTACAGGATATTCAGCAGTCGAAGCGACCAATGACATGGCGCTATGTCCGAGGTGAGTCCAACCCGGCCGACGTCGCGTCCCGAGGTGCTACCGCGAAGGGGCTCCTCAAATGCAAGTTGTGGTGGTCGCCGGAGTGGCTACTCAAGGAGGAGTCACAGTGGCCGACGATGCCGGTCACCATGTCACCGGAGCTGCCAGGGTTCAAGCAGCTGGTTCATGTCGCCAATGACGAGCAGACATGGGAGGACTTATTACTGTCAAGAGTCAGCTCGTATAGTAAACTCATAAACGTGACGTCGTACGTTTTGAGATTTTGCAGGAATATTCGTTTGCCGAAGCAGCAACGAAATCTAAAACAGAACCTTACTATCGAGGAAAATCGTGCAGCAACGGATCACTGGGTCAAGAAGGTTCAGTTGTATGCATACCAAGATGAAGTCATCTTACTGAAAAAAGGAAAGTTGGTATGCAAATCACTTCAGAAGTTGAGCGTCTTCGTGGACGATAATCATTTTATTCGAGTCGGAGGCAGACTACGTAATTCAAGCTTACGTTATGACGCAAAGCACCCAATGCTTATACCTAAGGACCATCGATGGTCGCAATTATTGATGGAGCACTATCACCGGATCTATTGTCATGCTTCGACAAGCGCCCTGATTAATATACTTAGACAACGATACTGGATTCCGTCAGCACGGCGTCAGGTGTCACGTGTCATCAGGGGTTGTATGTCATGTTTCAGATTCAACGCGACAGATCAGGCGCCTTTCATGGCTGATCTGCCCGCGGACCGCGTCACGGCGACGCGTCCATTTTCCGGCGTAGCGACGGATTTCGCTGGCCCCTACTTGGTTAAAAGTAGCCAGCTCAGGAATGCTAAATCTGTTAAAGCTTACCTGTGTGTTTTTGTATGTCTAGGTACCAAGGCAGTACACCTCGAGGTCGTCTCGTCGCTGAGCACCGAGGCTTTCATCGCTGCATTCACACGGTTTGTGAGTCGACGTGGGCTGCCCGCCCTCGTCCGGAGTGATCAAGGTACCAATTTTAAATCTGCTAGCTCATACCTCCGAGAGGTTAACCAGTTCTTGCTTGACAACGAAACCATTCTAGAGGATGAGTTTCGTCGCCAAGGCGTCCGCTGGGAGTTCAATCCTCCCGGCGCCCCTCACATGTCTGGTCTAGTGGAAGCAGCGGTCAAGAGTAGCAAGAACCTGCTTAAACGAGAGATTGGGGACCGTATCCTGACCTTTGAAGGTCTGCAGACGGTATTCTGCAGGGCGGAAGCTATCCTCAACTCTAGAGCGCTGGTTCCAATGTCCGAGGATCCTTGTGACCTGGAAGTTCTCAGCCCAGGTCATTTTTTTGATAGGTCAACCTTTGGTGTCATTACCTGAACCTTCCTGGAAGGACACGAATATGTCACGGCTGTCGCATTTTCAATTTATTCAAGCTGCAACTCAAAAGTTTTGGGCTAGGTACCACTTAGAATATTTAAATAATTTGCAAGCCCGTAACAAATGGAACAAACATGTACCTAATGTAGCATTAAACGATTTAGTCTTGATAAAGGATGAAAATTCCCCGCCTCTACCATTTGGCGTCGAGGTAGGGTCATTCAAGTTTTCAAAGGCTCCGACGGAGTCGTCAGGTCTGTAAAGTTGAAGACACAGATAGGCGAACTTGTACGCCCCGTTGTCAAATTGTGTAAATTACCTATGGAGCTTTAATTATTTGAGCAGCTCTTGTAAGTTAACTATTATAAATCTTGGTTTAAATTGTAGCAATTAGTACTAATTATCGTGAACTATGTACCACTGTTTCCTCGGGAAACCATGTAACTAACTTAGTAAGTAGCTTACCTTTGTTGTTTTTACACTTTCATGATTCATATTTTGATATTATCTGGAATGTTATTGAGTGCAAGTGCACTGGATGGTCACAGATTACTTATGCTGTAGACACCTCATGTAACATTTATTAGTGTTAATAATTGTTTGTTTTCATATCTCTTGTTTATGCTAGATCGTAGCGATGTAAACTTCAGGTCTTCAGCTCACCTTTTCCCTGGGCCGGGAAGGAATGTTCACGCAAATCAGCGCCATCTAGTTCAAATGTATTCAAGTCTAATAGAGTGAATGCGCACGATCTTTTGTTCATTCGCTCCGTCTGATATTGCCGGTCTGTTCAGCTAGCCGTCGTAGTGGTTAGACGTGCTGTCATTGTCGCGGTGCGCGAGCCTTTGTTAAAATAAACGTGGCGTAATTTAAGTGTAAAGTGTAATCTAGGTTAAGGCAAGAGAAATATACGTGTAAAGAGTGCCCGTTGTTTCTCTTCGAAACCCATCCGTCGTTACCGCAGCAGGCGCGGCGGCGTACTCATCTACGTGACAGATGATGGTGGCCCCTTGGAAACTCTCTACAGCACCGTGCCGGAGCGACTCGACTGCTACCAGAGAAGTATGAGATGTACCTAACCGGCCTACCGCGGTGACTGGGCTAGTTCTGCGTACACGGTTGTAACCACTCTATATTATGTCCTCTCGCGAACTTTGGGTTTTTTAGCTCACCTAATTCCGGGCCCTGATACGAGTAATAAACGAATGAACTATTACGAAGTATCTAAATTAATTCATCCTCTTGCTGTTACTTTCCCAAATGGTTTTAATAAAACCCTTTTTTTACCTCTGTAGGCCTAGCGTAGATACTCTATAGTACACGTTGTATTTGTATTCATGACTTGTGTCTATACGACGATACGGTAATGATTTTTGTCGAAAAATACTTAGTTTGTTACTTTATTCCTAGGACTACTGAATTTACGCTAGCAGCGTGAATAACAAGATGGCTTTTGATGGAACTGTACAAACCTGGATTAAAGATTATCCTGAACTTTACTATGACCCTGCTAGTAAGACGATTTACTGCTCAAAGTGCGAGAGCAGTATAACAACGAAACAAAACAGTCTCAAGAGGCATATAAAAAGACCAAAACATCAAGGAACTAGTAAGAAACCGAACGAAGAATTCTATTTTGATTTAATAGAGTTTTTGATTATGTGTAATATACCTTGGTTTCAAGTAAATCAACCAAGATTTAAATCCTTCTTCCAAAAATATATTTACTGCAATTGTAGTAACCGTAAAACTATTCCAGATGAATCTTTACTGCGGAAAGTTTACTTGGATCTTCTTTTCAAAAAGAAATTAAAATCAATTTATGATAAAATTTCAGATCAAAAGCTTTGGATTTCTTTGGACGAAACCACTGATTGTCTTGGTCGATATATTGTTAATTTTTTAATAAAACCTTTGAATGATTGCTCACAAAAACCATTTTTAATCGCGTGTAAAGTTCTGGAAGTTGTTAATGGAAACACGATAAGTGAATTTGTGATTGAATGTCTACAAAATATGTGGGAAAACTCGTATGAGGACAAAACAGGAGATGTTTTAGTTTTGTGTTCTGATAGCGTATATGTTAAAAGCAGGACGTCTCCTAAAGCAATATATGCCGAATATGAAGCATGTTACATGTTTAGCACATGCTCTTCATCGCGTGTCAGAGAAAGTACGAGATGAATACTCAGATGTTAATGTTTTAATATCAAATGTAAAGAAGGTATTTTTAATAGCCCCTAACAGGGTAAAGATATTAAAAGAGAATTTTCCCAATATGCCCATTCCACCTCAACCTGTAATAACAAGATGGGGCACTTGGTTGGAAGCAGCTTCATATTATGCCAAATATTATGAAGAAATTAAGACAGTTGTAGGACTATTAAGAAGTTCTGAGGCAATATCAATTAGACATGCTAAAAACATTCTTAAAAAAGCGAATTTAAAAAATGACGTGATGTATATTGACGAATATTATAGAATAATTCCTATTGCTTTAAAGTCCATACAGACATCAAACTTATCTATAGTACAGTCTTTTGATATATTTGACGAAGTAAGGGCCGTGCTAGGGTGGTGTTCATCTGAGCCAGTCAAACTTAAACTCGACAATGTCATAAACAGGAATCCTGATCTCGATGTTATTAGAGGCATCCGTGACGACATTGTACAGAATAAGCAGGAAGAGAATCCGTTACTATCACATTATAACTTTGTACCTCTTACCTCTGTTGATGTTGAAAGGTCTTTTTCGATGTATAAGTGGATTCTAAATTTAAAAAGAAATTGTCTCAAAGTTGAAAATATTGAAAAACTTATGGTTATTTATTATAACTCTTTCAACAATGATGTTAACAATGATAACAGTATTGATAATGATCATATTTTTGATGTTGATGATGATGATACAGATTGAAAGATGTTTATATAGTACAAATTTGTATACAATAAATGTTTTAAACGTAAATATGATAATGAGTTTTTATTTCCATTACCTCGTTACACACATATTGCATTTTTGATCGATATTCTACACAGTGCGTCATATGCCTCGACACGCATTTTTCGGCATTAAACTATTGAATTTTACTAATAAATTGACCCCAAGTGTGAATTAGTGTAGATTATGTACTCTTATTAATCCCGGGAAATCCCGCGTTCAATAAAAATAAATAATATTTTTTGGTGGTTGTAACCACTCTTAGTTAGGTCCTCCTGCGAAGTTTAGGTAAATAGGCACTACCTATTCCGAGCTCTGGTATTTATGTATGTATGTTTGTATTGTCGCATAGTAACTAACTAATACGGCAACTTTTCTAGATGGACTGTGGTGCTCATTCTTTGATATATTTAGTTCATATCCTACGACATAACGATTGGATTACCAAAATACTTTAGTAATATTTTTATTCTATCAGTCGGTTCTTTACAAGTCACGAGAAAGCGGTGCTGCTAGCGTTGTTTCTTTTATTTATATGTTACCTACTATTCCATATTTGTGCGAATATTGCACTGCTTTTTCCTGAAAAAAAAAACCGTATCGACACATCCTTAGATTGACTGGTAAATATTTTGATAATTGCCACAAGTAAATGGAATAACAAATTATATTTTTTCAGAATTACCTAAGTACCTGAGAATTAAAAAGCAACTCTATCTATATGTAAGAGTTAAAGATTCATCACGCAACTTCGTGTCGTCGTGTGTAAAACGCCAAAAACCACAGTTCCGTGTCAAGAAAATACGCCAAGCCGAGAGCCTTCATAGACACTAAACACAGCATTTAATATTATTAAATAATTTTACTTTGTCCCTAAAACGTGGTATCTGCTGTTAAAAAAATACTTGAGGATATCTGCAGCACCCACGTATTAGGAGGATCATTAGATTCTAATCAATAAATTTTATTTCTGAAAGATGATGTGAATAATTGAATATGTACCTACCTCAAGTTTTGGGCGAGCTGTGCCAAATATGCGCATTATTTTCTCTTGTCTTTTATTTTTATATAAATCCACTGTTAAAACGTACAATTTGGGCACGCTTAGCACAATTTGCACAAAACTTCCACGTCACATCGTCTTTATTAAAATAATAGACTAAGAGTGTGAAAATTGTGACAATATAACGAGAACGGTGAAACTCCTCTTATTAGTTTGCTATACTATCCTTATGACTAGATCCAGGCAACTGGTAGCTAATCATCGGTGGAGGTTAGAGTTACACGACAGTAAATCTGTTGGGAAAAAGGAACATCAAAGTAGTTAAAAAGGTGTCTCTTTCATAGCGGACAGGGCCTATATATTTATTTTAACATACCTAAATACAAAAAATAATGCAAAAGAGAGAGATTAATAAGCTTAGTTACTTATTTATCTAAGCCTCCACCGATGAATAACTGACAGAAGCCAGGATCTAAAAATAAGGATAGAGCCTGAGATTCAGGGTAACTATGCGCACTCTTGTCTTTGACTTCATACCTCACAAAAAAAATAGTATTAGAAGAACAATTGGAGTATTTATGAAAATAATAATCAAAACAGTAGCTTTTTTTTGAAGCAGAATAAAAATAATGAGGAAAAACCGGAATGCGCATACTTGACCCTTAATGCGGGTAAATGTGCTTACCATTACGGGGTAAGTACCTAGGCGTATTCAGGATAAGTGTTTGCATTTGTTTCGTTACCATAAATAAACATTTTATACATATTATCAGTTAAGTAATTAAAATTAACTAATAAGTCTGAAGATCTGTTGAAATTGTTATGAAATTGAGTCATTTTGATACAGAAAATGCGCACACTTACCCGCGCAGGCTTTCCCAAGAAAGCGAAATTTTTTATTACCGCCACTACATTTGCGCAACGATTTTAACTTTAAATTTTCGAACACTTAAATATACACTCAATTGATATTTAATAGACTCACTGTTTTGAGCTAGCAACTTCTCACATAACAAGGCTTTCCAAAATGCAAAAAAAATTTGAAATGAGGCAACTAATATTTTTTGCAAAAATATTCTTAATGAAACGTTGTGCAGCGCAATGAGTCATCGCAACCGATTCGCCCCTCTTGCGCCTCCAATCGGATCATATGCGGCCACCTCCTTCATTTGGCTTCTAAGATATTCGCATTGCGCCCACTTACCCACTGCGCTCGGTTACCGCGAATGACTAGCATTTTCTTAGCTCTCGTTATTGTGTCCCATTTTCCGTGTCATGGATCCTGGCCCGACCACAACAAGATATTGGAATATAATGATTGTACAAATTCATCATAATTAGGTGCTATGTAGTGCTTATAGTCAGATGAATTTGTGCCACATAGTTTTCAAGTTATAGCAGTACCGTTGTGGTCGGGCGGGGGTACAGGATCCTGGCCCAATCACACCATTCAAACGAGATAAGGTGAACACAATTTCATCATTTTTAGGTGCTTTTTAGTGCCGCCAATTTCATGAATTTGTACCGCATAGTTTTCAAGTTATCGCGGTAACGTTGTGGTCGGGTGGGGGTACAGGTACCGTGATTACTATGTGGAACATATTCATGAAATTGAAGACACTAGATGACACCTAAATATTAGTTAATTTGTGCATTCACCAAATTTTCTTTGAATGGGGTTTTTCGGGCCAGGATCCTGTACCTACCCCAGCCCGACCACAACGGTAATAAGATAACTTGAAAACTATGCTGCACAAAGATACTTTCGACCAAAAGGCACTACATACCCAGGATGGTCAAACAAGCTATTGAAATTTTTAAATATAAGAATTTTATCAATCAAGTGTCTGGTATCCAGTGATCCGGAAGTTCTATAATCCAAAATATACTGTTTCGCAAAAAAACGCGCGAGTTGATACTGTAAGTGTTGTGTGTCGCAATCGTGATCGAGTTACAAGTGAGTACGCGGACAGTAGTAGTAGCAGTGACAATGGACGAAAAAAGCGAACTCGAAAGAGGGTAGATCGCTACGGTGTGTGGGTAGACTACTAAAACTCACTGCAACGTTAGTTACTCCGTGATGATGGTGCATGCAACTGCGCCGAAATATCGGGTGCTCGTAAACACAAATATACATGGACCATGTAACATGGTAAATATCCCGTATCAAATAATATACACCGTGGGCCCATATAACTAGACAGATTTTAACAGTGTATTCCTGATCATATTTAGATACTAAAATGTCCTATAAACTTTTCTGAAATACGCCTAGTTTCAGAGTTAATACCAATTTTAAAAAAATACACTTTTTATTATAACTCATCACAAAACGCCTTTCTAATGGCATTGTTGCCACTATTGGACATAGTTTACACGTCCTTATTGACAGATATCAAAGTGACAAGGAAAACTTTACAGAAACTAAATTTTTACAAAAAAAAATGTACCAATTTGTTTTAAGCGATAATTTTATTAATAACATTTGCTTTTCATGTGCAATAAACATTCAAAAAATAGAAAAAAAAAGAAAAAAAAAATTTTTTTTTCGGCGAAATTAACCTAAAATCACATAATATTTTTTCCTTCTTTTGGTCTTAGAAATTCGTGGTTAAGATCTGTCGGGTTATACCAGCCCACGGTGTATATAATGTGAATGACCATGTGAGCTTGAAATCAAACAAAAAAGTTAATAATCGTTCATGGTGAATCTTTCGCTTATTAAGCTAAACACGTAAAATTGCCTGTGAAAATGGTCATCATATCTTCTTCCGATCCTGACCTTTTTAATTAAGAGTTGCCTGCTTATAAACTAAAAATACTTCCTTGTTAGAGTTTGTGGTACAGGTACGTGGTTTATATGGGAACTCATACATTCTACGGCACTTCTATTTCCAGACAGGCTCTAATCCAAACTGTAAAGAGTTCCACAGTACGCACAGTAGGTATCTACGAGTAGATACGGTTGTACTTAACACAAAAATCGACATGACAGAAAAAGTGCGAATGTGTACAGTTAACAATCGAATAAAACTGCAAGGAGAACTAACCATACGAATATATTTCGCAATTATTAACTGTTTAAAGAATCACTACTGATTAATTATTTGGGGTATCTGAAGTTTTCAGTCACTCTCATTGTATAATTACGTGCCAAACTGAAGCCGGGCGGTAAGACGTCCGACTTTCAATCCGGAGGTATCGGGTTCAAACCACTGTGTTCTTCGCTACTTACGTACGATATATCATTTGAAATTTACCAGTCGCTTTTCGGTGAAGCAAAACATCGTGAGGAAACCGGACCTAATCCCAATAAGGCCTAGTTTCTCCTCTGAGTCGCTTTCGTAAGAACTAATTAATGCCTACGCCAATTCATGGGATTAGGTTGCCAAGCGCACCCAAGGCTCAAATGAGCCGTGGCTAAAGCCGAGTTTAACGCTAGGAGGATGATATGTGCCAAACTTCGTCAGGCATATCGAATGGATTACAGACATCCCTATAAGCTCTACGATGGAGTTTTCTCTGCTGTTTTTCTTCGGCAGCAGCAGCTGCCAAAAAAATTTAATGCCGCCATTCCTACAAAACAATAACATAGTAAGCATAGAATCATTCTAAAAAGTAACTTTTGTTACTTCTCAAAAAACAGCTACTTGCTAGAAATCAATGACAAAAAGAAGAATTTTCATACTTTTTAGTTCCCGACAACTCTTATCGGGGCCCGATGAGCACCTATATAAAATTAACAAGTTTTGCTGTCAAAAAATGATACATTATCAAGTTATCAGCTGGCGCTGTCAAAAGTGGAAAAACTGATATAACCATAGTGTAAAAGATATTTTTTTAGACACACACATTCAAAAAAACATGCGTGCGTACAGTGGACAATATGTCAAGTTATCCCGCTATCAGATGTCAAATGAAAAACGGCGACTGTTAGTTTTATCAGATTTATATCAACTTATCCGCTGATAAAATCTGCCATCATAGGCGTGCTGATTCGTATCAAATGTGCGAACTGCCTAAAAAAGCTTAAACTATTGCTGTGTAGGTAATACAACAACATTACGTTGCTGACCGCAGCAGATATCTACACCGTGGGCACGTATAACCCGACAGATCTTAACCACGAATTTCTGAGGCCAAAAGAATAAAAAAATATTATGTGACTTTAGGTCAATTTCGCCAAAAAAACATGTTATTGCACATGAACAGTAAATGTTAAATAAAATTATCTCCTAAAACAAATTGGTACGTACTTCTTTTTTCATTTAGTTTCTGCATAGTTTTTCTTGTCACTTTGATATCTGTCAATAAGGACGTGTAAACTATGCCCTATAGTGGCAAAAACGCCATCAGAAAGGCGTTTTGATCTGAGTTATAATAAAAAGTGTATTTTATTAAAATTGGTATTAACTTTGAAACTAGGCGTATTCCAGAAAAGTTTATAGGCCATTTTAGTATCTAAATATGATCAGGAATACACAGTTAAAATCTTTCTAGTTATAAAGGGCCCACGGTGTATAGTTGTATAGCCAGCCAGCTAGGCAAAACTGTTAGTACCTATGCTCTGTGGTCCCTCTTTTTATACTATAAGCAATCGACATAGTTGGTAGGTATAGTTATTTTATAAAATTCAGTTATGACTTATGATTCAGTAACTTAATACAATCATAGTGTGCGTCAAATCCGGTAGATCTGATTTTTTGCAGACTTGTTTGTGATGTTGGCCCAATAAATAATCCAAGTTTGTGACCTGCAGCGCCGAACGCAACTTTGTCAAAAAACCAATAATCAGATTTTTTTCAGATTTTGGAGATTATAACCCCTAAAGACTAGTTTTTGACAGTACCTTTTCAAGACATTTTTAAACTAGACTAAAGGAGATCGTCAATTCTGGGCCACCTGATATAAACCGTATACAGTTTGTACTGCAATGTAAAATAAATACTCATTTTATTACTAAAAAAGACAAAATATTGCAAAAAAATGAAACGGGAATTAGAAATACTAAATAAATCAACATTATGTTGATTTTTCCGCGATTAAAATACAGCAAGACAAATCGTTAACGTCCTTATGGCATTGACATAAAGTTTAACTTCACCCTGGCCTGAAACGGGATTGTTTTTTGGTTTGACACTGTAAATGTATACCGTTACATAATCTGCGTTTTGATACTGTTCGGTAAGTTAGAACATTGTAATATTAAAATAGTATCTAAGCCTACGAATACGGAAGTTTAAATTAGAAATCGACTGTATTAAAACGCCTAAAGATTGAAAATGCGTATTTTTGCATTTTTGATCGGAGTTTGAATATTAAAAGTGGGTTTCATAATGGCATAATATCATGCTCCTTCGATAACGAAACGCATCTTTTTTTTCAATTTTGTAATGTCAGATACTAGTGCTATCGCACTTAACGGTGGTAAACCTTATCCCTTCGCAATAGGTGTTAGGAATGTTCAGTTAATAGTATCAACGATGGTTTGACAGCAGTCTTTGTTTACCGAAATACAGGAACTATAAATACGATCAAAATATGACTTTTTTATTATTTCATCATGATTCCCGTTTTGTTTTCAAATCCGCTTTTGTACATTATCTTTAAAACATCGGTTCTTTTTTACATTAATATATAAATCATATGCAAGCACGCTTTCAAATATTGTCCTTGTCAGATTCAAGTTTTAAATGCATGATTTTTCAATTGTCCCATTAGATTTCGCAATATTTTTACCACCATCCTGATCTAGAAATTATGACGATTCTTTAAAGGTAAGAACCATTCCTCAACGGTCCTAAATAATCTGGGCCAGATCACCTAACAAAAATTGTCGATCTCCTTTACAACAACCATACCAACATCATAAGTAAGTCTGCAAAAAATCAGAACTACCGGATTTGACGCATAGTACTCCGTACTTTCAGGCGACAAGATTCCTGGATTATTAGTTAATCATGCTAGCCAAGTAACAATCGACAGCGCTAATCGGAATCACTTGTATTTTCGTTGATAAATGATTTTTGACTTTTCCTTAAACGATTTGTAATCTTGGCTACGTACGGCCCCGTCTGTATAACCTTACAGAATATTGTTATTGTGTAGATTACTTATATGAAAAACGTCCGCAGAGCACAGAAACCATTAGTATGCATGGGTGGATTTTGCATGCTAAGTTAAGCAAGAAGTCTTACAAGGCGCGTGTTATTAAGTTCATCAAGATGCTTGCTTGTGCCAGTTGTGCCACTGCATGCCACCAAGGCATACTGCCAGTAACCTGTTCAATGCAAAAAGTGCAGTTTGATGTTTTTACAGGCACATGCAACCGATATGGAGTGAGTGCTATTGATTGCAAATATAGTAAGTCGATAACATTTTCAGATGATTATCCTTTATGCAAGTTTTTAAAGTTTTATACGATGGCGCTGAACGACTCACTCTAGCGTGATTAATAAAATAAACCATCCATGTTTCGTATTAATCAAAATTACAATATGAGTAGATCGAAGAAGTAACTGTGAATAATAGTAGCTTATGTAGCCTACGTCTACACTGACAAGCAGCAACTTACCTGGCCAACTTTGTGAACCGTCACCACGTAGTCGCTGCAGTAACAAACAAATACAGTTAGCTCAAAATGTGCTAACCTAAATTAGTAGAGGTGCGTGGTACAGCTGAGTGGACAGCCAGGCTAGTGGATCATAAGGCCGCGAGCCCACTGCCCAACGTGGCGCGTGTTGTGACGCAACCGCGCGTGACCGTGACTTCGGCGTGAGCTGCAGGCTTGCAGTTGCACCTTTATGCCTTTATTACATTACGAAGTGGACGGAGCAGTGAGCAGCGTCACAATGAATGGCATAATATTCAGAGCAATGACGCGTAGTTTTAGTGTCTGCGAGGCAACCTGATGGCTCGCGGTATTTAAGCTCCCTACGTGTTGTGAAACCACCCTGTGCAACTCGAACTGACGCAGTGTTTTTATTTAGCTCGACTAATTCACTGCTGTTGGTCATGGCGTGGCAGTATTTGTGGTCGGCTTTAACTTCACCTTAATACCTGAAACTTGGATAGCGATTGTGAAGAGTGCACAGAATCGTCATTTCTCGCAGACATGTGGATACGACGAAAAGAGGGAATACCTACTCGCAGTCGTATGAATAGGTGCTCTCGCGGCAGAGAAATGAAAGTTTGTTGATGGGTCATACGAAACTGTATGTCGTACGACTCGTACGTTAATAATTATCTCTTACGTGTCATCAAGCGCTTACTATCTTAGCCTTACTGGCCGCCGCGGCGCGTGGTAGCGTGACGCAAGCGCGTGACCGTGGCGTCGGCACCGTTGGTGCTTATCGTGACGTCGACACTTAATGATGATATGATATGTGTGAACGATAGTATTTGGTGTAACCAATCCACGGCAGTCGGCGGCAGCGTTAAGCGATATCGCTCAGGGCGGTTTTTTTCGTGGCCGAGGTCCACTGCCGTGCTAATTAAGTATAGAGTTAATCAACCAAATTAACCCGTAAACCCCGTCGTCTAATCGAGTTCAAATAATGTTACAATTTTATTTAAAATATTGCACGCTTATGAAGCGTCCGCCTGAAGCTACTATAATCATTCTTCAGGATAATATTATTGTGAACACCAACTTTCACTCTTAATATTATAGGAATACTTCCTCTCTCATGGCGTTAGTTGGTCGTTCTCACTCGCAGATACCGAGTTTACGTCATTTGACGACCGGAGTATCTTTCAAATGCAACATTACCTACTTTGAAATCACGGGAATTTAAATTAAGTACATGTGGTGCATTTGTACTGAAATTGCACCGACTGCGTGCGATTAATTTTCGAAACTAGTTTCACTACGCCTATTTCAAAAGAGCAGTGTTGTATAGACTGGAATAAAATTTGCACGAATGTACATAATAAAGTAGGAGAGTAAAATTGAATGAAGGCAAACGAAAACACAATAGAATTAACTCTCACACACGTTTCAATTTATTGGAATCAATTTCATTTAATAACTAGTGGATTTTACTCCACAAACAAGCAATTTGCACAAACAAATCTCTGATTGAAAAGATATTACAATCATATACCTATTATGCATGTGGAAACGGTTTTTTATATCGACAAACTAATTAATACGTAATTACTTTCGATCGTAAATAAAAGAAAGTGAGAGCCCATTGTAAGTGTTCGAAAAAGTAATTTAAATGATACCTACTGTAATACTTCAAATCATTTAAACACAAGATCTTAATGGAGTTACATTCCCCTAAGTCGACTGTTACAGCGATTTTAAGACTGCGTTCATTATCCTCCCCTTCATAGAAGCTTTTAATCCCTACGCGGTTTATGCCGTCCCTGACGAATACAAAAATAAACCACTCTCTTCTATATTATGCAAATAAAATTACTAGCCTCTTCGTTAGATTTCAGTATAAGGTATCTTTGGGCGTTATCGTGTTTTTTTCGTTAAGACGAAACCATCACATAAGTCGTCCAAAATGAGTGAGCCGATTGAGCTCATTCGCAGTGTAATGTGCCCATTAGACAGGGATCCTTCCGGCCGCGCGGATTTTATACCCCACGTAAAAATAATCTTTTATATCGCCGCGCCGTTGAGATTCTCCGAAGTTCAATCTAACAACGAAAGAGCTAATAACACATGCTACTGTGCATGAACAGACTTCTTAACAAGTTGACTTATGTAAAGACTTCCAATTAACGCGAATCCAATTAGACGATACTCGGAATACTGCTGTTTCGCATTTTGTTAAGCTGTTTACTATGTATTTCCCGGTAAAACGGGGAAAGCTTATTGTGTAAAGCCGAGAGCATTTGCAAATGGGAAATGCATTCAGTGACATGCAGTGCTGCCATCCGCGTATCCCGGTTAATGGTATTTAACCAACAGATTTTCCAATAATTGAGTGTGAAACTGCACGCTAACTGGATATACGTCCACGAGCTCCTGGTAAAATTCAAACATACGAAAATGTATTTTATGATTACGAACTAATAGACGGAGAGCTAGCCACGTCAGATATGACACAATAATGAGAGCGACGAAACCCCTCTCGTTAGTTTGCTATACTATGCTTATTTCTAGATCCGGACATCTGGCAGCTGTAAAGTGGTGGAGGTCAATGAATGCAAATAACTTGAAGAAAACAAATCCTAAAGTCCTGGTTTTCATGCAGTATTATGAGAAATTATATAAAAAAATAGATAATATCATTGCCAAAACTTTCTGATGGGGGAAAGTAGTCCAAAACGACGTATAATTTAATTCATAGTTTATTGTCTATTGTTTCTGATTCCGATAATACGCAATGTTTTTTGTTCTAATTTTAAAATAATGGCCCTATCCTTTATATGTGAGATAACTTCGGCAGTTTTTCACATATTTTGGTGGTTTTCCAATAAAAAAATTTTGATAGTATGTTACTCTGACCTCCACCCATTAAAAGCTGCCAGATGCCCGGATCTAGCAATAAGGGTAGTATATAGCAATCGAACCAGACGGGTTTTGTTTTGTTGCTCTCATTATTGTGTCATATCTGACGTGGCCAGCTCTTAGTCCATAAATAAACTTACATTTTTTTTTATATTAAATTTTATTTTTTTCAGTGGGCAAATATTGTATCTATTATGCACCTGTCTGGTATTAGGAAGGTACCTGAAATATAAACTCAACTCATTAAAAATTAATTATATTACCTACTTGGCCCAAAATCGGGATATAAGTACACTATGAATCGTGGCAATTATATAATAATTTTAAACACGTTACCTTTAGAGCTAAGGATTCCATTTATTTTTTCGCGGTCTAAAGGAAACCTCATCGTGAGCCGTCTTACCGCGCTATTACATGCCGAAGTTAAATGTAGCTTTACTGGATTTACAGTGCGTGTATAGTCGGATTGGCATCCTTTTTACTCGGGACTGTACAAACAGAGGCTGGGACGTGACGAGCCCATTGCTTACGCGCAGGCGATTGAAATGCTCAATAAACCCAGTATAAGTTTTCTCTTCTATTACCCATAGTTCTTATGGAACTTGAGGTTGCAATTACACTGGTCTCGGACATTTGACCTGTAGTAAGCTAATAGGAACAGGGCCCGGACCCCTCACGCCCCATTATTTAAATCCCACTAGACGTGAGCGCCATTATCCACGGGACAGGCCCACTTGCGAGTGGACACGCTGCCCGTGAAGCAACTACCTATTTAGTTTTTCCTAGTGGAGTACGGGAACGCCTTTTTAACCTATAAAAATTACATAAATCACAAGTCCGATTTTATTTGGTGACCTGTTAGAATACGTTAAGTATTAATAATAAAAAATATTTTCTAACAATTGTTAGCATTGCGCTAGGTATAATACATGTATTTGTTTGCTACACATAGAAACAATTATGTAAGTTTTATTTTTCTCCACCAGGCTATAGCTTTTTACTATTGCAACATAACTTCACATTTTATAACGGTTTTGTCAAGAGCATATGTCGTCTTAGCCATTTGTAATTCGTTTAGAATTCAAGGTCACTTATATTTTGACAAATTGTTTTCGATTATGCTCATATAATCTATTGACCAAACTGTTATAAAATGACAGATAATGTTGAAATAGTTGAATGCTAGGGTATGGTAAAGGAAAATATATCTTGTATAATCTTTTCTTGTTGTTATTAACGAATATCTATATACTCGTAATACCTAGCGCGACGTCAAAACCTGTTAGAAAATATTTTTTAGTACTTATAAGTAATCATATCATATTCTCTTAACTAAAAAAGAAAATCGCACTTGTGAGTTATCGAAGCTCAAAACTGTTCACGTACTGTACCTACTATCCCACTCTCATCTTAACATTTAAAGCAACGTCCCTTTTGAAACCAAGTAAGCGCGATGAAAGCTATATTATGAAAGTAAATCACCTAAACGCGGTGTTAATAACTGAAGTAAGCAGAATAGTTGTCTTCCTGTTTTTAACTGGAAATAAAGGATTAGTCTCTATGTAAGTAGCGCTATTGTTATTGAAGAGGACATCCTATAATGGAAAGGAACCGGCGACACAGTTTAGTTTTTATAATTATGCATCTAATACAAAAATGAGTGGCTTCTATTCATTGATGTCTGTAAGATTTCTTCAGCCGTAGTGCCATATACTAAAATCTTTATTTATTAACCCATCATTTTCTGAATTCAACCGTAACTATTATTATGAAATTTATAAAACTCAGCTGTCCCGGTCGAAACGTTTGCTCACTTTGAAGACTGGTGGAACAGAGCAATAAAATTTAAATGCGTTTATTTCTAGAACAGACTAAGTTTTATTGGAAGCAATACTGCTATAAGTTATTTCGATTCTATTAATCAGCCGGCAACGGATGACGACGACGGTAAGCCAGCGTATTTTGCAACTTCCCATCGGGAAGGAGGAATCTCTCATAAAATCAATTAGTTATAGTTGCTCGATATTAAAGCGCTCTCGATTCGTAGAATCAATTGAATTTATTGCGTTGCATAATATTTTTTATGTTATGCTATCGTGGGTAATATTTTGTCAACATAATTAATACAATTTAGTTAGATTCATTTTAGAGTTCAGGTAACCTATAATACAAAACGATTCATGGAGGAAAAGTAACTTCTTTCCTCGCATCAATCATAGGCTAGCAAGTTCCTTTTGTACCTAATTAAGTTACTGTTTGTTTTCCTGGAGCGTTAATCAACCGTATATTTAATTAAGAAAATAACAGTCGTTACTTTTGCTATATCTTGTTATAATAAAATAAAACGATCTTTGTCCCTACCGGGGTCGCACAGAGGTAACGTCTTTCCTCTGGACATCGCCAAAGTTAGAGGTTTAAAGCGTAGTTTTTGGATGGATACATAGGCAAAGATCATAAAGCTCGATGACTTAGGATGATGCACGCTGTATTACACGAGACCTCTGACACATACATAGAAAACATCACGGGACCTCCGGAGGTCATGTGATGTTTTGTATACAAAATGAAGGGTCGGAAGTTTCGTGTAGGACGCGGAACGTTACAGCGTGCATCACCCTAAGTCCTCATGTAGGTACATATGACCCACCCACCTACATTTCAGACTAGCAAGACACAATAGAAGGTTACGTGCATTCGTGCCTTCATACGAAATCAAAAAAATTGAAATAAAAGTAAAAACAGTAAAAGCAACCTTCCATCTGCCATGAACCGGATAGGTACTGTACTGTACAGTCGCCATCAGATATATCGGAGCGGCCAAGATGGTAACAAATATCTGAACAACGCCTCTATTGTCAAGCCGATAAAGTGTACCTATGTTCAGAGATTTCTGAGTACCTTGGGCGCTTCGATATATTTGATGGCGATGTACAACATAATTCAGTATATTTTGTTGTAGGTATAATATATTACGTCACTAATCCTAGAAAATAAACATATGTAAGTAATTAAGTATATACCACTTCGGCGATGATATGATAGTGACAATGACCATATATACCTACTCGTTGTATTGTGTTCACAACATCAGCCGCACTGGATTAAAAGGATTGCTTGTTAATCTCGAATATGAATGCCAATATTTTTGGAAGGTCACAAGTCGCGAGTGACAATTGTTATTGGTTTTCTGTCCCAAAGGCCTATTTTGCTGTATTTTCACAGTTTGAGATCCGTTGAAATTATTTTGTTTTTATTTTCTCTAAATTAAAATGAGATCTGTTAAATAATATTATTAATTAAAAGTGTAGCACTTTTGCGTAAAATTTGTTTTTCATATGAAGTTGCATTAAGGGGTAAGATAAGAAAAATCGGGCAATTTGTCTAATCAGGACGTAATAATTTGCATATTAATTATTTATGCATATTGCTATAGAAGGATATTTTTATATATTTGTCTACAAGTGTCCTCTTCCTTTACATAGGGTAGGTATGTACAGTTTTCCTGTGTCAAGAGCTATACAAAGTAGGTAACAAATACTAACAATAACATTATCAACTTACCTACTTGATAATTAATTGTGAACACATAGAAAATGCATAATAATATTATACTTACTTATACATACTTACAACAAGAAATCCTACTAATATTATAAATTCAAACGCATGTCTTGAGCTTTTCCCTCCTTAACGTAAAAACGTCTAAACCGATTTGCATAAAATTTGGCACAGAGGTACCTAGATTAATTAAGAATACCAATGTGACGTTATAAATCCTAATTGCAGGGAATATTTCCCTAAAGTCCGGACAAGCTACCTTTGCACCGACTTTAAAAACGCTAGTGTGGACAAGCTAGCATAAACGTCAAATGTACATAGTAGTAGTCCGCCTCTTGAACTGAGAACTCGCGATTTACTTCCAAACGTGTTGACCAAAATAATCAAATTCTAAATATTTTTCCCGTAAGCAATCATACAAATATTTATTTAGAAAATGTTTAATGGGGTGTCAATATTATTCCACCTCAAATTCAAGTATTTTGAACAAATTGTAAAAAACGGGATCCTGCCTTTTCGCCGGATAACGTTTCCCAAACTGTTTCATTTGCCAACTGTGTCTTTTGGCAAACGGCATTTTTTTCTGAAACTGTTAACTTTTCAGGGTTTTCTTTATAATCATCGTGTAAAACCATTTAGGTTAGGTTAGGTTAGTTTTATAACAATCCTGAAATTCTTATAATTTTAGAAAAAAATGCAGTTTGCCAAATGACACAGTTGGCAAATGAAACAGTTTGGGAAACGTTATTCGGCGAAAAGGCAGAGAACCTGTAAACACATTATTAAATAATGTTTAATTCATTATATAAAATCAGCATAATTTTCTGTAATTTAAGACTAGTTTTACCCGCATTTTTTTTTGTTAGAACGACCGTTTTCGATTTGAACTACTCAGGGCCTCGATTTGAACTACTCAGGGCCTCGATTTGAACTACTCAGGGCCTCGATTCGACATGGCATAACTGACAGTCGCTTGCGAGACAACTATGATATCACACTTTTGTGACAGTTGAAATTTGGGGTGGAATCACTCAAGAGTGATATCTAAAATGGTGGCCATAGCTATAGTCAAAACGCTCTAGCGAGACCTACTGACAGCTTGACAGGTTGTGACAAATGGATATCACTCTATCCACTAGCGATACAAGTGTGGCATCCACGTCTCACAGTTTACCATGTCGAACCGGGGCCCAGGTCATAAAGTTCATAACCGTATGGGGTCAAACCGTAACATATACGATGTTGATCCAAAGTATTGGTTTCTAGCATAAAGTAAAATAAAAATGATTATTTGTATGTCTTTCCCGACCTCGGAACAATGGTGGTCCGGACCTTTGGGAGGCATATGCGGAGCCGAAGCCAACGCGCAGAGGCCCTTTCGACAATTTAATGAAAAGTGAGGGGTACACAAACTAGTATTATTACTATTATATAGGGTGTTTCCTGTGATAAATTAAAACGTAGAGCAATAAATTAAAACGTAGATTCTACTCCTCAAACAAGGAAACGTTTGTTCTACAATTTAAAAAAAAAAAGATTTTTTTGTATTGTCTCTTTTTCATACATAGTACGTTAAAATCCGTCTAATTGACATTGCTTGTCACTCTTGTCACCCAACAGAAATAATCAGTTTCGCAATACATTGCGTGTTCGAATAAACTTTAAAGTGAAATAAAAATCAAATTAAAAGTTATTTTTAAAAGTCGCTGAACTAATATTGTCCAGTTTGAGGAGTAGAATCTACGGTTTAATTTATTGCCCCTATTACAGGAAACACCCGGTATACAAAGTGAAGTGTCGGAAGTGTCGTGTAGGATGCGGAACGGGACAGCGTGAACCATCCTTTAGACTCTAATTTCTAATGAGTCCACGATGAACTGTTCAATTTTAAGAACTTAACGTTAATATAATATCACACAATGTTTCGAATACTTTCGAAGCTGTAACTTTCGCTAGAAGTGTCGGTTTACTGCAACGTTGAATTTAGTAATAAAATAATAGAGGGCAACACCGTCCACCCACGCCATCTGTTATGTCACCGTGTTAAGTTAAATATATACATGTCAGATGGAACCAGCATTCATCATGCGCACGAGTGGGTGATAGTACTGGCAGATCACGTTAGGTCCTACATGTAACCGTCACGGCACAATAGATATTGAATTGAATAGTACATACTAGTAGGAACCACACCACCACCTTACAGAAAACCACAGCCAAATACTCGTCGCACTAGACCCTACTCATAGTGTTGTGTTCCTGCTGATAAGTAAAAGAGGGCCCAGTGTGTTGACCAGGGTCCCTCGTCGTCAAGCCGTCAACACAGTGAATCCTCCTTTTTGTAAAGGGTCGGCAACGCGCATGTGACACCTCAGGAGTTCCAGGCGTCCATAGGCTACGGTAACTGATTAATATCGGGCGGGCCGTATGCTTGTTTGCCACCGTCGTGGTATTAAAAAAAACTAGTAGGAATAGTTGATTTGGAGTAAGTAAATAAGAAATAATACACTCATACATTAATCGTAATATCTCATACAGAAACAGTCGCTTAATTGTTACCTAAACGCTGGAAAAGTAAATAGTCTGTAACGCCAGGGAGACCGTACAGCGCCATCTAGTAACTGATATGGTTACTAGATGGCGCTGACGGCAGTGTTGGCCGTTAATTTCAATTAGAATTGAAAATTGATCAATAAGATAGAAGATTAATTCGGTAACTAATCTGGAGTGTAATTACACTAATCATCAATTTTTACTAACGTTAGTTCGCATTGACTTCGTGACGTCGTTAATTACACTAACCGTCAATAAGAATTAACCTGTTAGTTACACTAACGTCTTGAAAATTTTATAAGATTAACAGTTAATTAGATTAACGTTAGTGTAACTAAATTAATCTTGTCTTGTACTAATAATTAATGTTAAAACTGCATCTCGGGTATGGAAGTTGGGACCAATATCACAAGATGGAGCTCATGCTGGACCCTGGGGACCCCTACTGGATCTCGGGTTTGGCGCAACATAGACTCATGCTGTTTGGGCTCATTCGACTTGTACTGATGAGCAGATGGTACCGGTATCAAAATCTGGAGCTCATGCTGGACCCTGGCGATCCCCACTGGATCTCGGGTTTGGCGCATCATAGACTCATGCTGTTTGGGCTCATTCGACTTGTACTGATGAGCAGATGGTACCGGTATCAAAATCTGGAGCTCATGCTGGACCCTGGGGATCCCTACTGGATTTCGGGTTTGGCGCATCATAGACTCATGCTGTTTGGGCTCATTCGACTTGTACTGATGAGCTGCTGCTGGTACGTTGGTACCGGAAAATCTGGAGCTCTTGATATTGCATGCCCTGATATTGGAGTTGGAGTTGGGGAGTAGGGCAATTGGGGGGGAGTAGGGGAGTAGGGGGGTAGGGGGTAGGGGCAGGGGGTAGGAGTAGGGGGTAGGGGGTGGGGGTAGGGGGTAGGGGGTGTGGGTAGGAGGTAGGGGTAGGGGGTAGGAGGTAGGGGGCTAGGGGGTAGGGCAGTAGGGGAGTAGGGGAGTAGGGGAGTAGGGTAGTATGGGAGTATGGGAGTAGGGGAGTTGGAGTTGGAGTTTGAGTTTGAGTTTGAGTTTTAATTTGAGTTTGAGTTTGAGTTTAGGTTTGAGTATGAGTTTGAGTGTGAGTTTGAGTTTAGGTTTGAGTTTGAGTCGAATGAGCCCAAACAGCATGAGTCTATGATGCGCCAAACCCGACATCCAGTAGGAATACCCAGGGTCCAGCATGAGCTCCAGATTTTGATACGGGTACCATCTCGGCAACCATCTTGGTACCTCGGGCAAACGGCCTCCTAGCCCAGTCGGTAGTGACCCTGCCTATGAAGCAGGAGGTCCCGGGTTCAAATCCTGGTAAGGGCATTTATTTGTGTGTTTATCACGAATATTTGTTCCTGAGTTATGGGTGTTTCCTATGTATCTAAGTATATATTTATCTATATAAGTATGTATATCGTCGCCTAGTACCCATAGTACAAGCTTTGCTTAGTTCGGGACTAGGTTGATTTGTGTAAGATTGTCCCCAAATATTTATTTATTTATTTATTTATTTATTTATCTGCTCATGAGTACAAGTCGAATGAGCCCAAACAGCATGAGTCTATGGTGCGCCAAACCCGAGATCCAATAGGGATCCCCAGGGTCCAGCATGAGCTCCAGATTTTGATACCGGTACCATATGCTCATCAGTACAAGTCGAATGAGCCCAAACAGCATGAGTCTATGATGCGCCAAACCCGAGATCCAGTAGGGATCCCCAGGGTCCAGCATGAGCTCCAGATTTTGATACCGGTACTATCTGCTCATCAGTACAAGCCGAATGAGCCCAAACAGCATGAGTCTATGATGCGCCGAACCCGAGATCCAGTAGGGATCCCCAGGGTCCAGCATGAGCTCCAGATTTTGATACCGGTACAATCTGCTCATCAGTACAAGTCAAATGAGTCCAAACAGCATGAGTCTATGATTTATACCGGTACCATCTGCTCATCAGTACAAGTCGAATGAGCCCAAACAGCATGAGTCTATGATGCGCCAAACCCGAGATCCAGTAGGGATCCCCGGGGTCCAGCATGAGCTCCAGATTCTGATACCGGTACCATCTGCTCATGAGTACAAGTCGAATGAGCCCAAAAAGCATGAGTCTATGATGCGCCAAACCCGAAATCCAGTAGGGATCCCCGGGGTCTAGCATGAGCTCCAGATTTTGATACCGGTACCATCTGCTCATCAGTACAAGTCGAATGAGCCCAAAAAGCATGAGTCTATGATGCGCCAAACCCGAGATCCAGTAGGGATCCCCATGGTCCAGCATGAGCTCCAGATTTTGATACCGGTACCATCTGCTCATCAGTACAAGTCGAATGAGCCCAATAAGCATGAGTCTATGATGCGCCAAACCCGAGATCCAGTAGGGATCCCCAGGGTCCGGCATGAGCTCCAGATTTTGATACCGGTACCATCTGCTCATCAGTAAAAGTCGAATGAGCCCAAAAAGCATGAGTCTATGATGCGCCAAACCCGAGATCCAGTAGGGATCCCCATGGTCCAGCATGAGCTCCAGATTTTGATACCGGTACCATCTGCTCATCAGTACAAGTCGAATGAGCCCAAAAAGCATGAGTCTATGATGCGCCAAACCCGAGATCCAGTAGGGATCCCCAGGGTCCAGCATGAGCTCCAGATTTTGATACCGGTACCATCTGCTCATCAGTACAAGTCGAATGAGCCCAAACAGCATGAGTCTATGATGCGCCAAACCCGAGATCCAGTAGGGATCCCCAGGGTCCAGCATGAGCTCCAGATTTTGATACCGGTACCATCTGCTCATCAGTACAAGTCGAATGAGCCCAAACAGCATGAGGCTATAATGCGCCAAACCCGAGATCAAGTAGGGATCCCCAGGGTCCAGCATGACCTCCATCTTAGGATAGGTCCCATTGCTTATTAATACAAGCCCCCGAGTCCGGATTCAAAATCGAAACAAAAATCAAAACCACGTAGCTTTACCTAAATCCGCGTTTAGTTAGGTTAATTATTAATGTCAATTATGTATTCAATCTACACAAAAAATTATATTAATGGGTTAAATTTTTGAGAAAGACTAAAAATTAAATATCTTCAATTATTAGTTATTCGCAAAGGATTAACAAGTTAGTTACAATTAATTTTAATTCTAATTGAAATCAAATTGCATCAAACTATTAGTGTTCAACTTTAACTAACGTGTTTCAATCTGTAATTTTTAATTTTCAATTACACTAATGTTCGGCCAACACTGGCTGACGGTCCCCTACATTATGCGGTAACTTCGGTTTGCTCTCGTTCAGATGGCGTTTCAGACTTGGAGGCTCAAGAAGTTCTTAGACTGGGCTCGTATTTAAGGCGCTAGGCGCTAATTGTGGCCAAAAACTGTTACTTTCTAAGGGATATATCTGAATAACGGTTTATTCAAAAATTTTGAAAAAAATATATGTTAATTACCATTTCATGTACAACAATGTCAACGTTTGAATAACTCGTGTAACGTATAGTTTCTCCGTTATTTAAATGTAACGAAATGTCGTTTTACGGTTAATTTTGCTTATATCTACTGAACGGCTCATTCGATTTAAAATATTGCTGAACTAAAAAATGTGTACTACAGAACACTACAAACTCAACGTAGGATATTTAAATTGATTAAATTTTCTTAAACAACTTGACCATAATTCCACATTTCGTGCGTTGGTAGCTCGAAAACGGCGTTGCTGGCAGTCGTGAGCTAGCTTTGAGACGAGGAGGCTGTGTCGCTCGTCGCTCCGTGCTTCCCTTGTACTACAAATACTTGTGCTTGGCCCGTGAGCAACAATATCGGACTTACTGTGCCTAAAGACTAAATAACTGCAGAGGGTTCATGCGGTGCGGGCATAACGTGTCTTGTCGGAATCAATAGCGCATAGACGTTTTATCTTTTAAGATAATATACCCGTATGTGTGTTCATGTATTTACGTTCTTATCAAAAGTGTATTTTATTTAGATGACCTATATTACAAATTAAATAAAGAAATGAAATAAAAATGGAGCATCTTATAATGCCCTGAAAACAAATGTAGTCTTGTAAGTACACTACAATTATTATGTATTAGTACTTATTCTGATGAGTCACGCAAAACAGGCGTTAGTTGTCGAGTTGCGGAAACCTGCTATTGCTACAATACATTGGACTAATAAGTAATTTTCGGAGTTATTATTTACGAAAATATGCGTTATATCCAAAAGTTGTTTAACACTTATTCTTTTTGGAAGACCTGTCCAATAATACCACACACTATCGTGTATCGTATCAATCGCGTGGGTTGGAGCGAAAAAAAAATCACCTCCACTTCATTTTATTTTTCTGATTTTGATTTACCATATTGACGGCGTGATTAAAACACATACAAATTTCAGTGTACTAACTATCACTGAGCGAAGCCTGATCGAGATTCTAATTAAAAATTGCTGATATTTAAGAGTTTAATGTAAGTAAGAATAAAGGAAAAAAGGCTTTACTATCTCGCTGAAATACAAATTTATATTAATTAAATTATCAACACAAGTAAATAAATAAATTACTACTAACGGTTAATACTACATATCAAATATCTTTAAAAGACCGGCCAAGAGTGTATCGGACCACGCATAATGTAGGGTTCCATAGAAAGTAGTTTCTCGGAGATAACTCAAAAATGGCTCAGCTGATAATATGTGAAATAGTTTTCATATAAATAAGAATTAAGCCGTATCTTCTTTATTTTTTTCATATTTTTAGGGTTCCGTACCTCGAAAGGAAAAAACGGAACCCTTATAGGATCACTTTGTTGTCCGTCTGTCTGTCTGTCTGTCTGTCTGTCTGTCTGTCTGTCTGTCAAGACCATTTTTCTCAGGAACGCGTGGAGGTATCAAGCTGAAATTTATATTAAATACTCAGGTCTACTGTCCCTTGGAGCTGTCAAAAAATCAGACTTCTAAGCCAACGGAATCAAAAGATACAGCCGTTTATGCCGCAAATTTTTGCTAGCAAGGGAATCAAAACCTACAGGGTACTTCCCGTGAACTCAGAATCTTGAAATTTGGTACGAAGCAACGTCTTATAGCACAGATAAAGGAAAAATTGCGAAAACCGTAAATTTTTAGTTACATTATATATAAAAAATATTTTAAAGTTACTACCCCTATATACCTACAGGTTTGTACGGAACCCTAGGTGCGCGAGTCCGACTCGCACTTGGTCGGTTTTTTGGACTTACGGGTTAAAAGTTAGATGGGGGGGGGACTATTATTTAGACTTTCGAAGCGATTATTTCTAAAAATATTGACTCAATAAAAAAGGTTTTAAAAATCCTCTATATATACTTAAGATATTTTTAAACCCGTATCGATCGATAGATGTATATTTGCAAAAAAAAAAATTGTTTTGACATTTAGTTCGGCATATGTATGTATGGAGTGCCTCCCCTTAAAGTTTTTTTTTCAGCAATTTAGCTAAAAACTAAGTAGCGGCACAAGACACACCTATGGATAAAATTTCATCAATATATATTTTATAATAAAATGGTTGTGACATACGGATGGACGGACGGACAGACGGACATGTTTCAAGAAACTTTTTTAGTTTTGTAAATTTTTCGTAATTATATAAGTGATTTTTACGGTTGATATTCAAAATCGCTACAAAAAAATAACCATCTATTAAACTCACTTGCGCAGCAAAAAAACTAAATTCACATGAAAACATCGCTTTGATGTGCATTCAGTTTTTTTTTCTGATATGCAGAATATTTTTACCAATATTTTGCCGCTGACTGTACTTCAAATTCAAAATCTAGGTTTTATTTTATTACATTAAAATCTACTAATTGAGATCGTTATTACTATCTTATTTAATAGGTAAGTAGCATTCCTAAAAATATCACCATTGCAATACTTAATCACAGTATTCAAATCAAAAAATATCCGCAAAAGGATTATAATTATTATAAAGCTGCCCGCGCGCCTCTGTGTAAAGTCATATTCTTTGAACATCGTTCCGGTGCAGTGTGGCGGATTTACGTATGATCGCAATGAGAGGAGTAAGCTGGTAGCGCGGGTATACAGCGCCCAAACGCTCAAGGACACTCTGGCGACAATCGTCTTAAGACATACTCTCTGTTTTAACTTAATGCAAGTACGCGAAGAAAATGAAACGAGATAACCCAGCACTAGTAAGATCATACAGCCTTGGCCAGAAGTGTTGAGCATAGCTCTTTTTTGTTTACAATTTTGATGTTAAGTATTAATTCCCTATCATAACAATGTACGATGACGTAAAATGTTATATTTTATTGATATATCTAGAAAACTTCACTTAATAACACTTTCAAGGTACCTATAAAATATGAAAGTGGAGGTCCCAAAAATGCGAATTTAGGTCGGTGCGAAAAATTGCAAATATTCTATGCAGTGACTACTTACTTCACCAAAACATGCCTTCAGTTTGTATTAATTGATAAAATAACTTCAAAAAAGATAGAAACGCCGGTCTAAACTTTCGAGTTTTGTATGAAAATCGCAAGGGTGCTCAACACTTCTGGCCAAGGCTGTAATGTTAGTTACCAATAGTTGAATAAATATTTTTTCTCAAACATGCTCGGAAATGTTCCTGTTACGTTAGTAATTAGAGACCAGTAGGGACTCTATTCCAAGGCAGGTTCAGCGCGACGTACGTAAAGGATTTTCATACAACATTAAATCACTCAGCCAGTAACTGAAGCTTTAAACAAGTAATTTTATTTCCTTACATGTTTGAGAAAAGCACTATACATGCTTCGACCGTAATCAGCTTACCTGGCTTCGTATTGTAGCCGTCCTCGTCTTCGACTCGGACGGCTACTAAATACTCAGCCAGGAAAGCTTACTTACTGGTCTCTGCAGTAATGTACTAATACTTACGTAGCTACCTTCATACAAGGTGTTACAAACATACTGGTGATCCGTTTAAGGAAGGGCATCATTGGTATCATATTGCAAGTAAGAAAAAGTAGGAAAAAAATGTCTGGAAGTTTCTTTTTTTCTATAGGACACGTCATAAGCCGACCCTCCATACAAAACCAATTTTTTTTTTTGCGTGAAAAATAAATTTTCTTATTGGACTAAGAGCTGGCTACGTCATATATGACACAATAATGAGAGCAACAAAACCCGTTTGGTAAGATTGATAGATCCGGGCATCTGGCAGCTTTAAATGGGTGGAAGTTAGAGTGATAGACCAGCAAAATTTTTGAATTGGAAAATAGTAATACCAGAATAGGTAAAAACTGACGAAGTTGTCTCAGTTATAAAGGACAGGGCTTATATTTTAACATTAGAACAAAAAAGACTGCGTATTATTACAGAAATAAACGGTAGACTACAAACTATGAATTATATTATACATCGTTTGGCACTACTTTTTCCCCAACAGAAACTTGGCACTGATATAATCTAATCAATAACATAATTTCCCATAATATTGCATCAAACCCAGAATTCTATGATTTGTTTTCTTGAAGTTATTTGCATTATTTCAGCTGCCAGATGTTCGTATCCAGAAACAAGCATAGTATAGCAAACTAATTAGAGGGGTGTCGTTGCTCTCATTATTGTGTCATATATGACGTGGCTAGCTCTCCGTGTATATATTTTCATAAGATTATGATACCAATTATGCCCTTAAACGGATCACTACTATATTTGTTACACCTTGTAGATCCAAGCTTTTTTGAAAAATCTTATGAGATTTTTGCACTGGAAATTAAACAAAAACACAAGCATAAACAAAACCAGGGAAGTAAGTACAACAATGATTATTATTTATAGCATTGACAGAGGAAATGGGACTATCTAGAATTCCGTACGTTATAATAATTGACACATTTATTACCGCTCATTATCGATATCGCCACTGCGGCAACATTTCATTTGTAACCGCATATAATTTGCGATTTTAGATGTGGCGGCGAGTAAATTAAAGCATTTGTTATGTGTTAATTAGAATACTTCACGTATACGTATGTAAAAATCAAACTAATAAGTATAACGTTTATGTTAGTAACGAACGAATTCCACAATTTATCGTTTACAAAATCTATGAAGGGTCAGCGTGCTCAGACTCTGAAATCATTTGACTGTGTCTCGTATTACGTAACACTCTGTATATGTACATCTCCAAATAATTTTGTATTTCGCAGCCATCAGGTGAGTCTCAGTAGCTCAGTTGGTCAGAGCGATGGCCATGTATCCCAGAGTCGCGAGTTCGAGTCTCGCCTGAGGCAGTGGATTTTTCTACTTTTCCTTTTTTTCTAAGCATTATGTACATCGTCACTTACACAGATATAACGATAGGTACTATCGGGTTCAGAATTGCATGGCCAATTTATGAATGAATTCATTGATAAATTGACCATGCAATTTTGAACCTGATGGTACATACAGTATTGTAGTCTGCCTCTTCTCTTATAAGTCTTATAACATATAGATACTTATATAATTATATGAATGGCTGCAAGATTTTTTTTTCTAACTGTCCTTCACTTTTAAACTCAAAAGCATTCTTAAATAAACTAAAAACGCCTTTACTATAAAAATATAGGAAATATACATAGGCATGGCATACCTCTTATACAGATATGTTTAACGACATATCGTTAAAAATATCTGTAAGTAAGCCTAAACTAATTTGACTCAAAATAGACAATCCAGTGAAGACATTTATGGACACTGGCACTGTTGGCACTTCTATTTAGATTACATATTATTATGAAATGTAATAAAGTGGTGTATAGAATGCGTAAACGTGCACGATAGCTAATATACATAGTATCCCTATAACCCAGTAATATTAGGTTGGCCGGGAGCCGATAGAGTTACAAGGACGGCCGTATCGTAAAACTCCCTAATGGGGTAAACTTACGACCTCTCTAGTGTCGCACTGTCCATATAATCGTTGAATATTTGATCTCACCTTGGGACGATACTAGTCTTAGGTATTATCGTAACCTCTCGTCTGTGGTGAGGGCTTAATCGGGGTGATCCATGATGCAATATGTAATTTTATTGCACATAGAAAAGTACAAGTGGAGGAGAGGACCTTTAACGTGACTAGCGCCACTCGTAAAAATATATAAAATATACCATAAATGTACTTTAATATTTTTTGGGACAATCTTACACAATCAACCTATACCCAAACTAATAGACGGAGAGCTAGCCACGTCAGATATGACACAATAATGAGAGCGACGAAACCCCTCTCGTTAGTTTGCTATACTATGTTTATTTCTAGACCCGGACATCTGGCAGCTGTACAGTGGTGGAGGTCAAAGAATGCAAATAACTTAAAGAAAACAAATCCTAGAGGTCTGGTTTTAATGCAATATTATGGGAAATCATATAAATAGTTAGATAATATCATTGCCAAAACTTTCTGATGGGGGAAAGGAGTCCAAAACGACGTATGATTTAATTCATAGTAGCCTACTGTTTCTGTTTCCGAAATAATACGCAATGTTTTTTGTTCTAATGTTAAAATATAGGCCCCATCCTTTATATCCGAGACAACTTCGGCAGTTCTTACCTATGTATTACTATTTTCCAATTCAAACAATTTGCTAGTCTGTTACTCTGACCTCCACCCATTAAAAGCCCGGATCTAGCGATAAGGATAGTATAGCAATCGAACCAGACGGGTTTTGTTGCTATCATTATTATGTCATATCTGACGTGACCAGCTCTTAGTCCATAAGCAAAGCTTGTACTATGTCTAAAACAATATTAAGTTGTCAGTTCCATTCCAATTCCCAACTAACCCGGTTTAGTAGAGGTTAGCAAAATCAAATACGTCGATGATGTTGATGCCAAACATGAATTCGTATGGTGACAGATGATACTGTCATTGTCAGTTACTTCGGGACTTGTACCTATAATACCAGTATAACCTACCTCTCTCTATGTACCTGTAAAAGTACGAAGTTTTTCACTAAAGTTTTAAAGCAAAGTGTCACAGGTAAAGTAAGCTACATTTTGGCGGCTAAATATGTACACCAATGACACTTTGCTTGTAAAGTAAGATTACATTTTGGCGGCAAAATATGTACAGCAATGACACTTTGCTTTATAACTTTACTGTGAAAGAAAACATGACCTGGGTCAAAGCCATAACATTAATATGCCTGAGTGTAACGCAAAAGCACACTACGAAAATTTAAAAAGTTTTCACAACTTTGATGCAGCCTAAAAATATTTAAAAAAACCGGCCAAGAGCGTGTCGGACCACGCTCAGTGTAGGGTTCCGTAGTTTTCCGTTCGTCACAGTAAGTGTCCCCACTTAAGAGTTAAAATAACACCGCCATGTAGGATATGATATGAGCGTTCCACGTACAGCGACATCTATCGGCAAATTAAGTAAACTATTGCGCGCGAGCTTAAAGTATGGAAGATGATTTTTATGGGATAATTCTTGATTGCGTGAACCGATTTTCACTATTTTTACTTTATTTGAAAGCACGTCATTTCATTGTGATTTTGTAGAAATTACAGGTACAATAAACACCTGCTTATACGGTTAAATTACAAACTTAGTTCAGAAATTACTTTGTAATTTTTTTTCAAAAACTATTCAACCTATCAAGTTCAAAATAATTTTCCTAGAAAGTTTTTATAAAGTTCTACTTTTGAGATTTTTTTCATATTTTTAAAACTTATGGTTCAAAAGTTAGAGGGGGGCGGGACACATTTTTTTTTACTTCAGGAGCTATTATTTCCGGAAATATTTACATTATCAAAAAATGATTTTAGTAAACCCCTATTCATTTTTAAATACCTATCCAACAATATATCACACGTTAAGGTTAAAATGAAAAAAAAAATCACTCCCCACTTTACGTATAGGGGAGGTACCCTAATAAAATATTTTTTCCACTTTTTATTTTACCACTTTGTCGGCGTGATTGATATACATATTAGTACCAAATTTCAGCTTTCTAGTGCTAACGGTCACTGAGATTATCCGCGGACGGACGGACTGACGGGCAGACATGGCGAAACTATAAGGGTTCCTAGTTGACTATGGAACCCTAAAAAGTGTTTACAGAGCTATGAATACGCTATTCAAGCAATGTTTCATCCAATGCGCGTTGAAATAAAAAAGCTCAGACAAAAACGAACAGAAGCTAGAAGCTTAAACAAATCTTAATAAGTAAATGAGATATTAGGTTTTATTTTGGAAAAATTCCTAGATAGCTCCGATTTAAACTTTCACGGTTTTTGCACATATCTATTTGTACTAACGGGAGTTAACTGACCGGGTATATAATTTTAAAATTACCTTCGACGTTTCGAGGACGATTTAAACTTTAAATTCCCCAAACGTATGAATGTTCTACAGTTCGTTATAATTATAATTATACTTCGCTTTGTGATTCCTTCATATTATAATAACTTGTAGTAGCTCGTCGCTTACGCCCTTTTTGTCACGATATGTTTAGAGCTGAAAAGACTCCTAAAAAAATAACACTTAGAAATACAACTCCAATACGTCAAGTGGCACACGTCACTGTCAACTCCTACGCGCCAAACTCTCATCTTCGTGCTATCGCCCTAACGTCACGCGCTACAGTTCTTTCTTTTATTCATATTTTAAATGAATTTCCGATTGAAAGTTGAAAATCAAAATGCATTGCTGCTTAAATATAGCATATGAAGTGGTGGAAAGTGTATTTCAGGTTCCTAATTAACTTATTGCAAGAAAAATGCATTACGAAAACATTGGAGATGCCGACAAAGGACGCCGACGAAAGAAAACGCCGAAATAAGCAAAAGTAGCTGCAATTTCGACTGTGAATGTACTATTAAAGGTTTGAATGATGTCAAGACGGTGGACTATGTAAAACAAATTACGTCAAAGAGGTAACCTTCTCTTGTCGATTATACTTTAAGGTTATGTTGGTTGAACCGTAAACGAAAGTGACTTTCTATAAGAGTTAACATCAACATCTTCGTGTAGTACATATATCCGTCACATAATATAAAAGTACAAATAAAACATTAAAAGGCTCAATGAGTAATAAACCCTTAAATAGTCCTAGATTAGTCTCTTGTAAGTAATGCAAAATAAAATAATAATGGCATGCATGTAGAATACGCATAAGAAGTCCCATATTGTACTAAACTGATAGAATTGGAACTTTAAATGATAATAATAACCAAATCAATGTCCAATAAATCAGTAAGAATATGTTATATTCATGAACAAGTATTACACAATTACATTATTTAATTTTCTTAACACATATATACATAGTGTACAATGGCATACTATGATGTAACTGAGCAACCAAATTAGAAATTTATTTAATAAAATTATGTAAATCATTAAGTCTCACTTGATGAAAATACAAGAAATATGTACATATTTAAGAAAAAGCGTCTTGAGATTTATATTGACAAAATTTACATACTTGGGATACGAAATACAGATATAATTGTCATTGTGATGAAGATGCATGGAATCATTATAGCATGAACCGTCATGATGCATATCAAGACCCTACTGGGCTGATTATTCATAATTCAGTTTTACATCCACGGTATACTGATCAAAGCAATGCTTGATGTAACCTATGACAGCTGTGGTCTCGCTGGATATTTATTTGAACAAGGCGGTACTCACAATATTAACCAAATCACTTAGCAAAATTTTTTGCATCCTGCTGTATTAAGCACAACATAACAACAAAGTTTATGGCACTTTTATTTATGCTAAGCCTATCCCTTGAAACAAATCTACAATGATGGCATTATTGTCTATATCTGTGTTTATAAACCAGTCAAAAAAATTAAATAAAGGCAGTACATGCTATGCCGTGCTGCCCTGGATTATGACTGTATGCTTCTGTGGTATTGCTATCCTAGGCTCTAAACGAAGCAAAAATTTAACAGTGAGGACGTTGCTGCCCTGGATTATGAGTCAGACTGTATGCTTCTGTGGTATTGCTATCCTAGGCTCTACTCGAAGCAAAAAATTTAACAGTGAGGATGTTGCTGCCCTGGATTATGAGTCAGACTGTATGCTTCTGTGGTATTGCTATCCTAGGCTCTACTCGAAGCAAAAATTTAACAGTGAGGATGTTGCTGCCCTGGATTATGAGTCAGACTGTATGCTTCTGTGGTATTGCTATCCTAGGCTCTACTCGAAGCAAAAATTTTACAGTGAAGACATTACTGCCCAGGATTATGAGTCAGACTGTATGCTTCTGTGGTATTGCTATTCTAGGCTCTACTCAAAGCAAAAAATTAACAATGATGGTATTGCAGTAGAATATGCGTGATTCTGCTTTCCTAGGCTTTACTCGAAGCAAAAATTTAACAGTGAAAACATTGCTGCCATCGATTATGAGTCAGACTCAGACTGTATGCTTCTGTGGTATTGCTATTCTAGGCTCTACTCAAAGCAAAAAATTAACAATGATGGTATTGCAGTAGAATATGCGTGGTTCTGCTTTCCTAGGTTTTACTCGAAGCAAAAATTTAACAGTGAAAACATTGCTGCCATCGATTATGAGTCAGACTCAGACTGTTATGCTTCTGTGGTATTGCTATTCTAGGCTCTACTCAAAGCAAAAAATTAACAATGATGGCATTGCAGTGGAACATGCGTGGTTCTGTTTTCCTAGGCTCTACTGATGTAATAATTTGACTGTATGCGTCCATGTATTCTCTATTTTTGGCTCTATATGATGCTAAAAACTTGAGTTTATTGCAACTACTTAATTTCCAGGCATACTTAAAATCCAGGCTGTATAATTATTACATTCATTCGGTTTTATTCCAGCTGTTGTTAAATTTTACCAATTGTTGCACTGCTGGCTATTATTATGTTTTAGCCTAATTAACAGAGAAAAATGCATCACTGTTAGAGTTACGTTAGAACTTGGTTCACGTATTTGGATAGTACTCAAAGCAACATCCAGCAATTGTGTTAAAATAAACAGAACATGATGCATTTATTATCTACTACTCTAATATTATGTTATTACAATTGTATCATTTTCAGTATCTATCAACAACAGCAGAAAGCCTGATTAATGTTTGGTGTGTCGGACTCGATATAGACACAACTACCAGTGTTAAGAAAGTCTACAACAATACTTAAATTAAATGGATCTAATATAAAAGTATTCTGCGCTGCATATATTAGCAAGTATATTGCATAACTATTCGGTTCCCTTACCATGCTGATATATAATGGAGCCCACACCACTGTATTTGTGGGTCATAGCTACTTAATATAATTTTACATTGGATCAAATTTGACAATATATAAAGTCACTAGCTTTTGCCCGCGGCTTCGCTCGCATTAAATTCGGGGTAACACGGTTCCCCTTTACACGGTTGCCTCCGTAATGCTGCATACAAACTTCCACCCCCCATTTTAGGGAAGTGGGGGGTTAGAAAGAGACAAAAAGTAGCCTATGTCACTCTCCATCCCTTCAACTATCTCCACTTAAAAAATCACGTCAATTCGTCGCCCCGTTAGACCGTGAAAGACGGACAAACAAACAGACAGACAGACACACTTTCACATTTATAATATTAGTATAGATTTAAAACGATTTTTTTGTCTTATAAAGACAAACAATTGCCTATTGGCACAAGCGATAACAACTGCTTGATAAAAGCAACTGTTACTTAATCCCTCTATGATCATTAGGTAACCATATGGTTACTCTCTGTTAAATCTGCTTATGGTTTTTTTTTTGTTACTCTTGAACTACTTGGCATTGTTTGCTAAAATTTTGATATGTAACAGAACTCCATATCAGCTAAGGGGGAAAAATAAAATATTGCCATGCTTAATTTGAAACATTATATACCCGACTACAATGATATATTTTTTGTTTTGTTTAATATGCCTATGCCCTTGTGGCAGTTGTGGCACATCTTTGACGGATTATGACACTCAGTGGAAATTACGCTTACCGCTTATTAGTTTAAACTATTTGTCAATTAAACTCTTTAACTGAAATAAATTTTAAACCTAATCGTAACCACTAGGCGGACTAGGCCCGCTTTTAAAGGTTTAAGTATATGTAGACTGTTAAAGATAAAAACCTTTTCTTTAGGTAAAGGATTACCTTTGTTCTAGTAAATTGCAAACTGATGTGTCAAATGCTTATTTGAAATGTAAAAAGCAGTGCATACCGTTGTGAGAAAAATATGTTTCTTGTTTATATACCTAGCGTAAATTAATGCTCGATCCTGATATACTGTGTGTGTACTCAACACACACTTTTATATGAGTAAGGTTATCACAAAATTGATGCACTTGGTGTCTAATTGTCTATAAACCTAGTTATAACCTTTAATAATTATTAAAGGTATAATTATACAGCAAAATTTTTGCTCAGTAAGATAAGTTCCCTGCTCATCTTATTGATTTTATTATCATTAATATAACATAATGCAGTTAACAAATCATTAATATTTTACTTGAAGGCTATGCCACCTATTACAAATTTTGTGTACATGCCTACTTTATCTTACCTATTTTTGACATCTATTGTCATGATGTTTCAAGAAAGATGGTACTTGACATACTTAGCTCATTGTCACCATTTGGTATCAAAAGATATGGAAGTAAATGAATGGACTCTAAACAGTTGGGATTCTCTGAGCCTCCTAGCTGACGTGCCATAGAAACGATTTTTTAATGATGTAATAATGCTGTATTTTATGCTTTTATTGATTCAATAATTTATATAAGCACGTTAAAGCAAAATGCTTCAAGCACTACCTGAAATAATACTATGTCAGCATATAGGTACCTATAGTGGTAGCCAAAATATCTCTGGTCTGCTAGCAGAGTTATGCAATGAATTTTGTAATTTTAATTAATATTGTGAACCGGTGTTTTATATATATTGGTAGAATACTATCAAGGAAGTGCTTTGAACCCTTGGCGGTCATTCCGCATTGGGTTGCTACATTGGGCTGCATTGTATAAAGGCATGCCTATTTATACCTATGTTGACTATGTTCTCATAACATAGTATAATAATAGTAATAGTCACAAAAATAAATATATTTGTTATTTGTCATATTACATCTACTCGTATAAGATTGTGTCCTATTAAGATTTGGTTCATTATAATGATTATATACTGTCAATACTTTCATGACACATACACAGATATAAGTATTTAATTATTTAGGGGGTTTCTCTAAATTGACTTAACAGGTGTGGTCCTCTTCAAAAAGAATTCCTTAAAACGTAATGAAACTACTTGATTTTTTTTTTCTTGTTTCATTACTTAGAATTCTACAGATCATTCTTATTAAAATACGATATTATTAAAAATATTTTATATTTTAATTATTGGATCTTCACAGTCACAGGTATTGGGTTGTTTGGTTCTGTAGTGATACCATGTGCCGAGCAGGTATACTTTCATCAGATGTAAAAGTCATGATACTAATAAATAATATATGATTATTTTCGTTGTTTAAATATTACAAATCACATTTTCTTTTGTGATTGAACATACATAAATAATATTTATAAACTTTCTTGTCCACAATCAGGTCAAGATCCACAGATTATTATGTTAATTTCATTTGTTTTGAAACCAAACATATAATTATATAATTTAACCCAATCGCTATCACGGTTGTGTAGTGTTAATCCATATGTAAATAATTATTATAATTCACTTTAATGCTACAAAGCTAACTTACGTTGATTGACCAGAAATAAAAAACTAAACCTGGCATTGTTTCATACCTTGGACCAGATAGATCTCTCTCTCACTCTGATGTTCTCTAGTTAACTATACTGTTTTATATGCGGATCTAGTTCTGATTATTTTACGAGTCTCTGAACATCTACAAGTTATTATAATATGAAGGAATCACAAAGCGAAGTATAATTAGTAATTAAACGAACTTACCTTAAGTGAAGTTCCATTACAATTATACGAGCTTTGTGATTCCGAATATTAGTAACCCTCCCACCCGTGCTTAATGATTACAATAAGCTAAACCCAGTATAAGTGTACTGTACCATACTAGACTACAGTACTATGTTGTAAAATAATCAAGTGACTATTGAGAGGTAAACATTTCTTTATACATCTCAGCGGTGCTCTGAACTAAATGAGAGTTTGGCGCGTAGGAGTTGACAGTGACGTGTGTCACTTGACGTATTGGAGTTGTATTTCTAAGTGTTATTTTTTTAGGAGTCTTTTCAGCTCTAAACATATCGTGACAAAAAGGGCGTAAGCGACGAGCTACTACAAGTTATTATAATATTCGGAATCACAAAGCTCGTATAATTGTAATGGAACTTCACTTAAGGTAAGTTCGTTTAATTACTAAGTAAATGTTACGTAAATAGATATCATATACTTCAGAAAAAGTGACCAAACCCTCCGGTGTCCGAGGCCAGATGTTACGTATTTAATGTTGGATTTTTTGTTGTTACAGATTCTATAAATTTATCAATGTAAAGTTTATTTGATGTAGAATAAGACAATCATACGCAGCTTGGTCGAAGGGCAAGGCGTAGGTAGCTCACAATAATTACCGTGCCGTGTCGTGTCGTCGACTCCGGGCCGAGCGTTCACCCCGGGGGTACGCAATGCACAGACTGTACCACTAATCTGGACGCACTAACGATATATGACAGGGAATTATGTACACAATAGAAATGCTAAAAGATCGGTGATTTATTGGCGGTTTTTATGCATCATTTATTTAAACCAAGGGCCAAACGGTATATTTAGCACCATAGGTATTATTTGGTCTTTGATTCAAGTAAACAAGATTGGACTTTCGCGTACCACATTTGGTCTAAGAGCTGGCCACGTCAGATGTGACACAATAATGAAAGCAATGAAACCGGTCTAGTTAGACTGCTTTACCATCCTTATTGCTAGATCCGGGCATATGGCAGCTTTTAATGGGTGGAGGTCAGAGTGACAGACCAACAAAGTTTTTAAGTTGAAAAAAGGTAATAACAAAATAGGTAAACAAAGCCAAAGTTGTGTCATTTATACAGGACAGGGCCTATATTTTAACATTAGATTAAAAGCCATTGTCTATTATTGCGGAAACAAAAACAATAGGCGACTAACTAAAAATTGCATTTTACTTCATTTGGCACTACTTTCCCCCAACAGAACCTTCTGGATATGATATAAACTAATTAATTACATAATTTCCCATAATATTGCATTAAACCCAGAACTCTAGGATTTGTTTTCTTCAAGTTATTTGCATTCTTTGACCTCCAACACTTTACAGCTGCCAGATGTCCGGATCTAGATATAAGCATAGTATAGCAAACTAACTACAGGGGTTTCGTTGCTCTCATTATTGTGTCATATCGGACGTGGCCAGCTCTCCGTCTATTTGTATTTCTTCTAATATTTTTAACTGTACTTTACATTAATGGTCGCAGAAATGTTTGTAAATCATAATTTTTTGGGATCCGTACCTCGAAAGGAAAAAACGAAACCCTTATAGGATAACTTTGTTGTCCGTCCGTCGGTCAAGACCCTTTTTCTCAGGAACGCGTGGAGGTATCAAGCTGAAATTTATATAAAATACTCACGTCTCTGGTCCCTTGGAGCTGTGAAAAAATCAAACTTCTAAGCCAACGCAATCAAAAGATACAGCCGTTTATGCCGCAAATTTTCGATACTCGCATGGGAATCAAACCTACAGGGTACTTCCCGTGAACTTAGAATCTTTAAATTTGGTACGAAGCAACGTCTTATAGGACAAATAAAGTAAAAATTGCGAAAACCGTAAATTTTTAGTTACATCATAATTTAAAAATATTTTTAATAATTTTAAAGTTACTACCCCTTTCCTCTTGAACGCGTAGTTATGATTATGACTCGATTGTCGTGATAGGTGAACTTTTACTTATATACCTACAGGTTTGTACGGAACCCTCGGTGCGCGCGTCCGACTCGCACTTGGCCGGTTTTTAATTGAGTGGAGTAATTTGACAATTGAGAACTTTACCTTAATTTTAGTAAATACATAGAGAAGTTTAGGCGATTAGGCTCCGTTATATTTTGTAAGTTTTCTTCCAAATAAGTCTGACGACATAAGTAGGTCGAGTCTGATTCCGATAACACAGGATACATTTTACATACACTCGTAAAATTAATACAAGGCGATATTATCTCTCCAAGGGATCCATTCCAATTAACCTTTGAGCAATAAAATGTAATAGGTCTAGACAAAATTAATGTCGAACTTATTTTCTAATTTATCTAATAGGTACACACAATTATTTATGAATACCTGCTTTTTTATGCGATGAGTGCAAAAAGTTATTTTAATTAATAACAAGCGTCCAAAAAGGAAAGTTAATAATAGTGTCAAATGTGCCGCTGTAGCTTAAAGTAGTTTGTACATATGTATTTTTAACAAGAAACAGATATTTATTTTTATTTCTGTTGATCAGATTAAATTAATTAATAAGTACCTAACCAATTATAAACAATAAAAATCGACGCAGATTCCGCGTCTTGTCAAACCGGGGGCTTAGCCAAGATGACAATCGTTTGCAGAAAAGAATCGAAACGCTATCCGTCTCTCTATCCCATTAAGTAAGAGTGAGCAAGAGCGTGTAGCGTTTCGTTTCGTTTTCTGCAAACGATTGTCATCTTGGCTACAGTAGCAGATCTAAATGCAAAGTACACTTTCTTGAGTAAACCTAAAGTAAACCACTAACAATTCTATAAATACCTGGCACAAACATTGTTTGATAATGGCAGACTGGCACCACAGACAGTCTGGCTCGCTGATGAGAATGAACTCTTTGTGACACATCTGCCTTGAAGTATATTCGCTATGACTGGGACGCAGAGTCATGAGACATTTATCTCAACGTTGTGGAGAACAAAGAACAGAAACCGCAAAGATACTACATACAAATTTATTTTATAAAACATTAATGAAACCTTCACCTTCACCATTTCTGGACGGACCAGCAAGTCATACTCATACTTACTCATTTACATCATTACAGTACATTACGGTTATATCGTATTTATAATATCAAATATTTAAACAAAGATACAAATATTCCACAAACTGACAAAGAGAACACTCATGTTTAAATTCATTTGATTATTTAATTACAATATAGGTAAAGGAGAGGACTGGTTGTTCTTGTTCCATATCGGATGTAGAGCCTTAATTAAAGACACATATCACCTTAATTTTATGACCATATAATTGTGTTTATTTTACTTGTAGAATCAGTCTCGCGTCTCGATCTTCAAAAATACTAAAATGATGAAACGTTACGTAAAATCTTTACCAGTTGATACATTTCGTACAGTAGCGTAAAGGGTCATAATAAACGGGACAAGCTTCATTATGCTGTCTAATATAAGTTAGTGAATTGCCATACTGATTTGCTAATTATAGAAGTAGGGAAATTATAATTATTGAAGTATAGTCGGTGTCGCAATGTCGGGCGCGGCAAAACGCGCGGCTCACGGCCGCCCACCGCCCACTCGCCGCTTAAGCCCATATACAGCGCCAATGCACAGCAATATTCATATTTTTATACATCTCCCTCAATGAAGCCACTTGTTCTTTTAACAATCACCCACTAAACTATCCTTGTTAGTGGAGCGTCCGCTCGCGCTGCCCGGCATGACGTCAGACCAATCTCTGTCTTTACAAACTGTTTATTTTATTGGATTTGAGCATTCATATCTGGAATGGTTTTAGATGATTCATGGTAAATAGTAGGAGAATACAATTTCTTTGGAGCATGGTGTATGTTTAAAGTACAGTACATCGAAGGCGTGGTAAGTGTTAGGTAACACCGTACAGAATGCTTCCCTTCTATGCATTAGAATGCGGATTCTGCTCAAACAATGCATCCCGCTTTTCCCGCGATCGCAACATTAAACATTTACATCAAACACTACTTTACTCAGTGAAAGTACATTATCAACCGTCTTCACTCAAAGTTCATTATCTTGCCGCTCTAAATGTCGACGATAATGACAACTAGTGTGCTAAGCGAGTGACAAATAAATATGGGGAAGGACCGGTTGTTCAGTAATCCTATAGGTACACAATTACGTACAGCGCTAGTAATTTATGTAGCAGCGATCGTCGTAACCATAGACATATAAAATAAGGAGAAGTAATCCCACGAAGATAAACTGTAATTCTTGAAGTTTGAACCAATCACCGCTCGTCCACGACTTGTATGTGTGTGCGTATCACAGGTAAACACGAAGAAATCGGCTTATTATGGAATCACAGTTTTGTCTTCACGGCGTTACGTCTCCTTGGTTTAATATGTCTATGGTTGTAACAAATATAATCGCATATAATCATCTCAATAAATGGGAAAGACGAAGAAGAAAAAGTTTTTGTTTCAATGAACCCTGTTCTCGAGAATTACTGTGTAATTTTCATTAATCTAAGGACTTAAATATCGACTTATCAGTACTTTTATCAACACTACCGGATTCTAATTTAAAAATACATTAACAATACAATAAAAATACAACCTATCTCAAACATAACTCCAACACACAACAAACATTCAACCAAAATTGATGTTGTATTGGAGTTGCGTTGGAATATTTCTCAAGCAAATACTGATATTTCTGATTCAGATGTTCAGGGTCTACAAATAAGAGCGTGTCATATATTTTTACGGCCTTCGTGTAGGAAGATACTATTGCCGGTGACTGTACATGTCTTAACAGTCATCGAAGTTGTTTTAATAACCCCCTAAACATAAAGTTTATTCGGAATCTAAGTTGCATTTCTTACCTAATGTACTTACATTATCCTTTCTAAAGAGGGCCCTGTACTTACCGTATCATCGTCTACCTGTTGTCTCAAAAGAGTTCTTTGTTTGTGGGTCGACGAACTCGATATCTCACTTGTCTATTTTACGCGGCGACATACTTTTAGATAACTTGCGTTGTATTTCAATTATTTAAAGGAACATAATTGTTTAAATAGGTGTCTTATTAATATTTCATTATTATAGTCACATTATTTGTCGCCAATATTATGACATAAGTTGCAAAACATATACTTATTACTTAGGTACAAAATATATTGAATTGTAATTATTTTCATATACCTATACTTACAACTTAAAACTTATTTATACACTTACAACTTGGTGAAGACAAGTGTTGAGGATGGTATTTGATTTATTATTTTTAAAAAGTGATGCAAGTATAACTATTATTAAATTTTCAACTTAGGTAATTTTAGCAAAGATAATATATAGTCCTCCATGTCGTAGTCGACAACGGCGACCCTATAAGATTTCGCAACATAGATAACTTTTTTGGGGTTGACAGTAAAATGATGTATGATCATAATTACATACTGCACCATACCAGTATTTTATTTAGGTACCTATATCAGCTGCTGTATAATAAAATTTAATATAGTTCACGGCATCACGGCTCACCAATAACGATATCATGGACCCACCACTACGAAGCTGCACGAGGGAATATTAAATTTAGATTTTAATCAGGACATCCTTTATTAGATTTTAAACTGAATAACTGTGTGAACTTCGATAGTTACGATCGTCCGAGCTAAAACAGTTGTATTTTATACATTACATTTTTGACCATCGTCTCATCTAACTAGGTAACGCTGAGGTTGTTAGTTTGTAATAAATAGGCTAAGGTCACGAAGTCTGCTGAGGTTTGATCAGAAAACCAAATCGGCACGTGCCTTCGTTTTTGCACCGACACAAATCAGAGGGCACCTTATAAACACGTAACGGATATCTACTCATTATCCTTTATGGATTTCCCAATCCTTAAAAACTCTTAAAAAAGGAGTTCTTAAAATAGAGACCCTGGAGCCTAAAGGTTCGCGCACTGTACGGTTTAAGAGGAATTTCCTCACGCGAACGCTCGGCTTTGGAATGAACTGAGGTTTTCCCAGCGGGCTACAGTATGAGGTTCTTCAAAACAGGAGATAGGTTCTTAAAGGGTAGGCAACGCGCATGTGACTCCTCTGGTGTTGCAGGCGTCCATAGGCTACGGTAACTGCTTACCATCAGGTGAGCCGTACGCTTGTTCGCCACCGACGTGGTATTAAAAAAAAGTAATTCAATTTACAAATTTACCAAGTTTACTGGTAAATACCCTTCGGTCGTTGTCAGTTGCGCGGCTTATTAACCCAGTAGAGCTATCAATTCGACTCGGCATCTACCATAAAAGGCCGCCAGGGATTTCGTTATTCAACTCTTAACGGATTTATGTAATTACATTTTACTCCTGTACGTTTTTCCTCTTGAATGTATGAGCGGACAGTGTTTGTTTAGTTGGGATAATTTCGTTTAAATATTTAGTGATTGTGATAGTTAATTAAACGGTAATAAAATTTTGAAAAATAGCTTCTTCTGATTACACGTATAGATGCTTATCTAATATAATTTAAAATCAATCTAATGAATCGTTTGAGAAAAGTTTCGACTAATATTAGTCGAAAACTAAGAGATGAGACAGCACTAATACCTACCTACGGTATTAAGAAAATGATGCAGAGATTTAGCAGTAAGTACTTAATAGTCTGTTATAATATAACATTCCTTGTTTACTAAATTGTTTTGTCACGGTATTAGTGACTTATTTTTAAATAGATTGGTTTTGTTATCTCACGTTTTTACGTGACAACTTCAGTGGCCTGAGCACACCATATATTCTAATATGCTAAATCTACATATACCAACAATAACATACTCTATCTTTTTCCATTCCGTCTTCTAAGAGAAGGACGGAACGTGTGACAGTGCAAACATTTATACAAATGTGGTGCCAGCGTTTTACATTTAGCAGTTCTTTAGCATGTTTAACAGTGTTTGTTTGGGCAACGGAGCCTCGCCCTCGCTACCGGTGTTATAAATATCGCTGTTTAAACGAGCCGCGTTAATAGTTAAATTACGTGTCTTCCAAATATTCCTCATAAAACGTCGCCTATTAACTTTACTTAAGTACAAATTATTACAACCATTCATCTTTCTTACAGTCTTCTTAGAAATAACAATCGGTAATGTTCGTTAACATCGAGCTACGCTAAATCAACCGTAATTTGTATAGGTAAATACCTAGCCGTAGACGATTTATAAGGAGTGCGTATTTTGAACACCCGAAATAGCAGCGATTTGTTACCAAAATTAGTCAATCGCGATCGCGGGTAGTTTGAGGAGCGGAAACGGCGGGATGCGGGGCGCGGGGGCAGGCGCAAACTGAGCCGAACGCAAATAGCCACGTGACCCGGCCATTGACTCGGTTTATCCTAATCCGTCCTACTACTCCAATTCAGCCCTCAAGACGGGAAGCCGAACCAATCCCGGCTCTACTTGCATATAAGCAACGCTGTGTAGGTTGGTACTCGTAGTAAATCAGATCAGAGTAAGCATTTCATGTCCTCATTCATATTAACAGACATCTACCAATGAATAACATCAATAACGTTAACTAACGATCTAAAAGTATACTATAAATAAAATTTTGATTTATTCATATATTTTTATAGGTGTCTGAAGTGGTACATATACGTACCTAAATCACTTTAAGATGTTTAATAGTATTAAAAGCCAAAAATATATGAATTACCTATGTAAACAATAACGTCAATCCCAATCTGGATCAGCACTCACTGGATTTTCTTCATCATCTGCTTTCCCACTACTACCCACCCCAGAGAAGAAATCCTTATCAATATCCAGTGATATATAGCCATACGATAAATAAATAAATAACGTGTAGACTTATTGGATTTTTTGAATTTCCTATCCTGCCTCCTATTTATTCCATAAGGACCATATGGAAACGCCTGTAAAATTATAAAGCACACAACTCATGCGGAAAATAATCGTGATGTACAACAAATATAATGTCTTCGTGTAACTCCTATTAATAAAACTGTTAAAAATGTTTGATTCGATGCGAGCTCTATCGAAGACAGATGTTTCTCCATACGTGTTATTGGTAGGAGGGATTTAAAAATACCTGCCTGGCACAACTTGCATTGAGAAAACCCAGATTGATTTTCCTTGTGATTCTGTAGGTATTAATGAATGATGTCACCTTTAATTATTATGTGATACTTGTCCACAGCGTAGTAAGGTCAAGCAAAATTGTTTGATTAATGAATGACTTGTATTTTTAACCGACTTCAAGATTTGAAAAGAGGAGGTTCTCAATTCGGCGTGTATGTTTTTTTTTTTTTGTTTTTTATTTTTTATGTTTGTTACTCCATAACTCCGTCATGTCTGAACCGATTTTGAAAATTCTTTTTTTGATTGTAAGTATATATATACAGATTGGTCCCGTTTTTGTCAAAACGCAGTTCTGATGATGGGATCCATGAGGAATCGAGGGAACTCCTCAAATCTTAAAGGCATACATATAGTGATTTTTATATTTTTATCAACAAAACCATCATTTTCATTCAAAACAGTGACATTTGATGAAGTAGAACTGCTGATGATGATCAGGACGGAACTCTTCAACGACGCATAGTTCACGTTTGGCGATTCGTCCTCTTCGCTGTGTTTGTTTAGCAAGTTTAATTGTCAGAACAAATGTTCGTCAAGCTCAAGTTCTGATGATGGGATCCATGAAGAATCGAGGGAACTCCTCAAATCTTAAGGGCTTACACATAGTGATTTTTGTATTTTTATCAACAAATCAAGCATTTTCATTCAAAAGAGTGACATTTGATGAAGTGGAACTGCTGATGATGAACAGAACGGAACTCTTCAACGACGCATAGTTCATGTTTGGCGATTCTTCCTCTTCGCTATGTTTGTTAAGCAAGTTAGATTGTCAGGACCAATTTTCGTCAAGCTCAAGTTCTGATGATGAGTTCCACGAGGAATCGAGGGAATTCCTCAAATCTTAAAGGCATACATAAAGTGACTTTTGTATTTTTATCAACAAATCAAGCATTTTCATTCAAAAGAGTGACATTTGATGAAGTGGAACTGCTGATGATAATCAGAACGGAACTCTTCAACGACGCATAGTTCACGTTTGGCGATTTGTCCTCTCCGCTGCGTTTTTTAAGCAAGTTATTTCATTGTATGGAATCTAAGTGCACCATCTACAATAATCCTTCACCGGCTACCCCCATTGAAGTCGGTTTTTTTTTCTTAAAAATTATATTAGTACTTATCTTATTTTACTGTTACATGTCTTAGCAATAGTCATTCCACAGATTATACAGGCTTTAACAAAAATACTGGTAATCCATTTAAGGTATCGAATTGCTACTAAGAAAAAGTAGAAGAAACATTTTTAGGCGGGATTTTTTTTGTATGGAGCACGTCGTCCCAGCCGGCCAACCCTCCATACAAAACCATTATTTTAAGCGTGAAAAAATATTGTTACTTATTCATAATTGGAATACAATAGCAGTTACGCACTTAAACGGATCACCTTGTGGTATATATACGAGTAGACATAACTATTTGAATTAATTATAGATTATAAGTTATATTTCGTGATGACATCCTGATGTAATTCTGCTGTACAAAAATAAATTTCATTCATATATTCATAATTATATTTGACAGCTAGGTATGTGTACGTATCACCTGCCGAGAATCTGATGTTATTATAGTCAGAAAACAATCTGAAATTTCCCCGAGACCCGAAAGCTTTTTTAGTAAACAGACATTTTTGCAATGTAGAGTTCATACTAAAATAACCATTCCTGTTTCCCGTCGGTACAAAGCGAAAGAAAATCAGTAAATCAATCAGTGTCTAAATATGGCTCGATTACACAAACGAGTGGATTAATTCATCTTTCATTCGTTTCTCATTACGGGTAAGAGCGCATTATACCTAATCATTCGAGCGTCCTTTTCATGGGGCTGCACTCGAGTGTGACGGCGGATTATGATAATGAAGTCCTGTGGCGAGTTTTGTGAGACATACCAGTTTCAATGTAGCCCCTGAATCTACATATCAAGCCCGTACAAAATAGGGTTACATAACTCCACAGGTTTCAACTGTTTTGGAAATGTTTTTTCAACACACCTGCTCGTAACGAGGTTCTTATTCCACCGCTTTCATGCTCATAATCCTAGATATTAAACACGCGTGCATTTCACAATAATTATCCAACTAGTGGAATAATGTAATAATCCGATCATGTGACGTTTGTACTCTAGTACCTAGTTGTACGTACGCAGACGAATCGTTGTAATTTAGTCGGGTATTACCTTTACTTTTTTTTAACTCTTTATGAGTTTACATTCTAAAAAAGTAAAAAAAAAGTAAATATATTAAAAATATACACATTTACGATAGAATACAAATTATACAATCCTGATTGTGAATAAGAATCATTACAACATATTATATTACTCGTAATACACAATAAATTACGTTTTAAACACGAATTGTCTGTTTTAATATTGGCTGTTTGGCATTATACGTCCGCGCCTTTGCCTCAAGCTCCACGCACATCCAAAAAAGAAAATTGCGCGCCATTTATAAGTTAACCTCAAATCATTGTTTATTTGTTAGATTTTTCTCGTCGTGTTTTATTAATTTAAACAAATTATATTTTCAATTAATAAGAAGACAACTTTAGCGTTAATTTAACCTCTGGATATATTTCAAAATTGTGATACATACTAGTAAAATGTCATCATAAAAATCTAGTGAGCAATACGTAAGAAAAAAATACTATAATTTATTGCACAATAAATGTGAAGTCTTTAATTTTATGGAATGATTTGAAAAAGAGTTTCAGATACTCAATAACATCACAGAAAAGGTTAGTTAAATTTAATTATTTTAGGTTCGTAAGTACCTCTATCCTGTAAAGATTCTGACAATTAATGTATTTATCAAAAGTTATTAATTATACTATTCTGTTATTTCCTCGCAAGTGTGATGAAAAACGTCGTATGAAACGCGTGTGCTTGATCATTACATAAGCTCAGCTTCCTTATGCGCACTCACATGCGTTCGTGCGCACAATATCGCTTCGTATGTAATGATCAACTTAGCACACTTGTATCATAATGTACTATTAAACAATTGCAGCGCTATCATCCAATTACCTATTTCTAGTAGGAATAATAGAGGTTATAAGTCCCTTTACTTATATGAAACATAATATGTCGTCACCACCGATATGTAATACACAATCAGCCCGAAAAATGGCTCCACAATAGTGTTGTAAGAACGACTCGTACAGCAGTTTCTCTGGCAGTCTTATTACGGTATAATACTGGCCGGTAACATTTTCACAAGCCATATTTTCGGTAAAACTTGTTTCAGGACTGTACCTCTAACTATACAGGATGATTCATGAGACGTGAGCAGGAACAACCCTACACACTTAGTTAACGATAATGAATCAACCGCCATCATGTTTAAGTGAAACAATAACGCCTTTCAATTTTTTTTAACCTTTTTGTTTCATAGAAATTTTATTCTCTGTAATCATGGTCACCCCACATAAACAAATCAATAAAGATAAAAACCTCTTTGACAATCATGACAGCACTTTGATCATGAAAAATAAAAAATAAAAATTAAGTGAGATACGATGTTTCAAAAGTAACCAGACATCAATTTGACACATATCACAGAAAAACAAGAGAATATCAGTACTCGACGGAGTATTCTAATTGTAGAGTGACCATGCGTGTCGTAAATAATTTCAAACATTTTATTTTTGCTGCGCGTATCGTTAATCCTAGATTATACATATTTAATGCAACCCTGAAATCTCCGTACATTTTTCATGAACTTTAAAACGTATTTTGTGTTTTAAGCCTGCGGTGAGTGCGACGCGGTATGTTACGTTACATTATTTGGTACAGCCTTGACGAACGCGTGCAAACGAGTAAACGCATTAATTTAATAATAAACACGACCGACCACACAACATTATAATCTATTTGGATAATGAAATAACTGTGTAATTGTTGCGTACTGTCTAGCCACTATTTATTTCAAACATTGTCCGCAGTACAAACATAGTATAGGAATAATAATAACAGTAAGTTATCTATTTTTGACAAACTATGAATTATATCATAACATAACATATTAAAAAATCCTTATAACGGGTTACTCACGTAATTGAAGTCGAATTTTGATCGACATCGCGACGGCAGCGCGCCGGCTATTTTTAATATGTTAGAGTCTTACGAAAGTTTTTCATAACATAACGTTTAGTTGGACATTTAAATTTTAATGCTACTTACAAGTTACAACTACTTATTCTAAATAATTTAGCTAATCCAGTTTAACGGTTTCCTTGCAGTATGTCGTCATATAATTATATTCTTTACACACCGACCGCGTTTTAGTACCTACCTGATTCGGGAAGGAATTGTGTTTGTACCTACCTAAATCAGAAAACAATAAGGCGACATGACGAATTTCAATTTATCAGGAAACTCTTATCAGGAAATCTGCCCCATCTTTCACTTTGTAATAGTACATTCAAATAAGGACCCAAGTATTTGAAGTTGGACTACTCTATATAAATCCACTCTGTTACAAACCGCCTACTGTTCACATACCACTCCCGGCTCGTATATTAGCGCAAACTTGAATGACAGGGACCAGTCACCGGGCCCCGTAGGACAATGGCCATAGACTATTCATTTTCTTGCAATGCCAACAGTTGCCGAGCAAGTGAAGCCCAATTATGAGGGCTGGCTCAATGCTCAATGCGACAGTGCTAACTAAATACCGAATCCGACGACATACCAGCTATACCAACCACATAGTGAATGCGAACTATTCATACGATATTTGTAAGAACGGTTAGACATCGGATGTTAAGTTTATCCTGCTGTTAGATGCATACTTTCAACTCTATGTTCACACGCTTTGTTCGAACACAATGCTTCTCTTAAGTTCTTTTTGTTTCCGTTCTGACTACCTTTTGTTGATAATCAACAATATCGCGAGTCCGTAAAGAAATCTAGCGTGAGATTTTTATAACATTTAATTTAGCAATTGGGCATTCTTATACAACTCATTGGTTGTTTAAAATTAATTAGCTAAAATTTTAAAGCATGCCTGTTGTCACCGCTATTAGGTGTTTGAGCAATATGTTGATCAATTAACGGACGCGAACGGTTGGATAGTCTGCGGAGCTTCCCGAGACAGTTGGTTTACGTCACTGCTGACGACATTGGTTCCACCCGAAATACCTGCCACGCCAGTTCCGAAAACCGTGTCAATCATTTACATTAAGATGGCAATGATCGCAATATTAATTATAACGCAATATAACCGCTAATACCCATCCTAATACAGAACAGTTGTCCCGCAACTTGCCTACATTGGTAACAAACAAGTTACCACCTAGCATTGCCAACGGCCTTTTAACATTTAAGAGAATTAATTGCCTTTACGTGCCACCTTACATAACGTTGCTATATGTGAACGCTGGAGACAATGCCTGACATTTATTAAAGCTGTATGAGGGAAACGCTAAACTGGACCAATGAACTTATTTTAAAACATTAATGACTACTGCGTAGGATCACAAACAGTGAACCAATCAGAAGCGAGCTCGTGATCGACACCAGCTCCATTCAAAATTACCAATTGGCTCGCTCCCCTGAAGTAGGCCAGTCACTTCCACGCAACAACCATTTATGATCATAAATATGAGAGTATACTTTTATACTCACATGAAGGTATGTTTCGGATTGCACATTCAGGAAATGCAGGCGGCGAAACTAGTAGTGTACACTTATAGGATACACCTGTGGCTTTTCTTTTGTTTCAATCAAAGCCCCGTTTAAAAGCGGTATGGTTGAAGACAATCATCGCACGGATCGTGTTATGAAAACGAAACGAACCGGTTTCGAAAATATATCAATTGAAAGTAGGTACCAACTTGCGCGCATGTTTAATGTTATTGTGCAGCTCAATGCGTGCTTGCAACACCATTCGACAAGCCCGTTACATGACAGATTTATCTGTCTGTCTACAACTGCCACCCGCCATCGTCGCCAGGCCGCGTCGGCATACCATCCAAACACTTAGATCTAGCACTTTACTGACGAAAATTATCTATAATACTGATTATAGAGGCTGAGTTATCCATCATTTTATATTATCCAGCATTATTTGATGTAGAGATTGTGCCAAGTTTTTGAGTAAGTCAAATAAGTAATAGAAAAACAGGTAATATTAGATGTTATTTCTAAATCTACTATACTTAAACCTAATAGCATTCATAATTTTCTAGGATTTTTAGCAGATAAACACCTCGTAACAGATAAACTCCGTTTACGTCGAACTATTATAATCATGATAATCTACGCAGATATACCATGATATGAGGCAATGTCAACTAATGGACACAACAGAGCAGCTCTTTCATACCTTTTATGGCGCTAGTTTACATCGAGCAGACAGGTTTTGTTTAAAATATATTGGCGATTCGCGTAACTACTGTTATTAGGTAACCTATTGACTCAATGAATAATAAGCTCGGATTCGTTGGAAATGACAAAGAATTTGCCAGCAGCGTGATTTCAGTGGGTAATGGCAGAGGCAGGTGGTTTGCGGCTACCTCCATTGTTACGCTTGCAAGGTTATTGGGTCGGTTAGCGTGTAATCTAGTGAGTTTGACTATTTGTTTGTAGTTTATTTCTTTCTATCGGCAGCTTGCGCTTCTGCTACAACAGATTATTTAGATTTAAATGGACTTCCATACTACCTAGTTCATATGCCGAGGTGTGTGCATAAAATAAACGGAACAACACACATATATATGACGATATACCTACGTTACAACCGCACTCTCTTCTTCCTAGCGTTAGTCCCAGCATTTTGCTCTATTGAGCCTGGGGTCGGCTCGGCAACCTAAGCACTAGTTTTTACGAAAGCAACTGCTATCTGATCTTCCAACCCAGAGGGCCTTGTTGGGATTAGATCCGTTTTCCTCACGATGTTTTCCTTCGCCGAAAAGCAAATGGAAAATATCAAATGATATACGCTAAAACCGCACATGGATTCGTATATAAGAACCCAAATACAAGGAGTATCTAATATTTGAACGTCGAACATTCACTCTAAATATGCCAGTAATAAATAGATCGCTTATCATATACCTATTAGTCCTTATATTATACCGAGTTCCTGCGCTGGGGCGGGGCACGCACTTTGTGAAGTAAAAATCCAGTTCCCGTTAGACATGTGTCATCGCGAGTCAAGTCGCGCCCTCCTTACACTGCAGTCCGGCCGGGAACCTGTTATTGTTGCTTCATAATTATTAATTAAACGTCTAACCCTTGCAAATTTTCGTTTGTACTATAAATAAGTATATGCAATGCATATTACATTAAGTATTGTGTACGTACCCGTTATATTTTAGCTATTGTGTATAGGTATGTATTTATAATATACCTAATTACAGTAATTTGTGTAATTACCTACCTACATACCAAAAAGGCAACCGATAGTCACTTTTATCATGTATTTTGTAGAAGTAGTAAATAATAAATAAATAAATATTATCGGACAATCTTACACAAATCAACCTAGTCCCACAGTAAGCTCAATAAGGCTTGTGTTGTGGGTACTAGGCGACGATATATATAATAGATAGATATAGATAAATACTTAAATATATAGAAAACATCCATAACTCAGGAACAAATATCCGTGATAAGATAAACACACAAATGCCCTGACCAGGATTCGAACCCGGGACCTCCTGCTTCATAGGCAGGGTCACTACCGACTAGGCTAGGAGGCTGTTAAAGTAAGTAGGAGGGTGTTAAGTAGTAGTAGTTTAATCTTAATATAGAAATGACATAGCGCAATAATTGGAGCATTTGCCTTACAAAAGGTGGAGTAGAAAATGCTTTAATGGTTTTTGATAGGCTATAGGGTGGTTATAAAATACTAGATTTGAGACCTTGAGGGAGGGGTGCGTTGGCCGCCATCTTGGTTTAAACGTGCCATAAGTCCGTTTTTGAACCTTGGCGCTTAAACGGTTATCAGTATGCCTAAAATGTCTATGCAACGTATGAAGAACATAAAATTGTCTACAATATTTCCATACACAATACATCTGTAAGTCTTACAGATGTAAAGATACAGGGGGTGAAAAGGAGTATATTTTCTTATATCATAAGAATTTTATTTATTAGCTTCAAAGTTTTGTGCTTCGAGATAAGGAAATGAAGTCTCTACCACAGTTTTGTCATCTTCTAATGATTCTTTTAAAAGATATTCAAAAGTTGAATTCACCCCTAGAGCGCTTATAGAGGGGGTGAAAGTAGTAAGTCTCACACACAAAATCAGTGTTCTATTACTTATCATAAAAAACTACTAGGCGTTGTCAGGTATAGCTATGGATCAATTAGGGTATAATTAATTTAGATTTGACAAAAAACATATATGCTTTCATACAAAAAAAAATTTTTTTTAAAGAAAGTGCGGCCGCGCCCTCCCCCTCAAGGTCTCAAATCTAGTATTTTAATTACCACCCTATAGCTTACCAATAACCATTACAATATTTTCTACTCCACCTTTTGTAAGGCAATGTATGGAGATGATTCCCCAATGATTGGATTAACAAATTGGATTAACAATTAAAACGAAAGTTCAAGTTTTTACGCGTTGGTAATTGGATTTGATAGGCTCAACTTTCGGTTTAGATAGATGACTCAACCTCTTAGCACTCGAAACAAAAAAAAAGACTTAATAGCTACTTCTGGTGATGTACCTAATCGTTAATTACATCTTATGATTAATAAAATAATATTTTATTTATTTATTTATCTAACTGAAGAACAAATCAAATTAATTTAATAAATATTTTTAAACAGACACACTACTATATAAATTCTAAACTTATATAGATATCATATATTTACAAAGAAAAAAGTGACCTAGGCCTCCCGTGCCCAGGGCTGGGATCGAACCAGCGTCTCCCAGCGTCGTGGTTCGAGCCCAGCCCTGGGCACCGGAGGCCTAAGTCACTTTTTCCTTTTGTATATGATATCTACGAGTAGGTATATAAGTTTATTTAAAACTTACTTCCCTAGACAATTTAAAATCTTAATCTACGTAATTAACTTCAATAGATGCTTCAATAGATGCTTCAATAGATGATATCATATTTTAAATCTTGTCATTAAAACATCACATTTTGCAATTCCTTACGAGCCTTGTACTTTTCAAATTGTACGAGTAGATAACTAATTAGTGCGAAAAACTACGTAAATGAAAACGGTAGATATGTTAGTGGAAGAAAGATGTAAACAGACGATAGAAGCCCGTGCCGTGCCAACTACATAGCTTCGACTATTGTTAAGCTGAATGTTTGTGCCGAGTGATTAATCGACCCTCGCACAATGCCACGTCGGGGCGAATGTGGGCTAAATATCGCTTTGTCCAGACAATCCCCATTTAATGTATTAGGTACGTCTAATATGTATTTGATATTAATTAATACATTTGGCGGGATTTAGTAGGGACCTTTAATTACCTTTATAAATATAAGATTGTTTAGTTATCTAATCCATAGTGTCATTAGGTATCTAAATATAGGGATATATTTAAGAACAGGGGGTACTTACCCCACTGATATAACATGGAAAATAAGCAGTGATACATTTCATTTATCATCATCATCATCATCATCATATCAGCCGAAAGACGTCCACTGCTGGACATAGGCCTCCCCCAAAGAGTGCCACAATGACCGGTCCTGCGCCACCCGCATCCAGCGGACTCCCGCGACCTTCACCAGATCATCAGTCCACCTTGCGGGGGGTCTACCCACGCTGCGCCTTCCGGTTCGTGGACGCCACTTAATTGAGAACCTTTCCGCCCCAACGGCCATCGGTTCTACGAGCAATGTGCCCCGCCCACTGCCACTTTAGTTTCGCTATTCGGAGGGCTATATCGGTTACTTTGGTTCTGCTGCGGATGGCCTCATTTCTGATGCGATCACGCAGAGAGATCCAACCATAGCACTCTCCATTGCCCTTTGGCATTTTATTTATATCTAAGCTTTATTTAATTAAACACAGATTTTTTTACAATAAATATTGAAGTTAATTATTCTGTGGTCCATACAGGACAATTAGAAACCCTTCGGGTAGAAGCCTCTTCCAAGGCGTTCCATTTCACTCTATCTTTAGCAATCTCTAGCCAATTTCTTCCTGCAACTGTTGCTACTTCGTTTGCTCATCTGGCACTGGCACACGGCTTGCCTCTTCTTCTGGTACCTTTAGGCCCAGGCCTCTTTACGGCTCTTTGGGTCCATCTGTCATCTTCATATCTCAAGCAGTGATATACGTAGATATTAATCAATAAGCAGGTATACCCGTATCAAATTAGGTGTCCTTCATGCATCTCCATTAGTTATCCCCTAAGAACTCTAACGACTATAATTTCATAACGTTAAGTAGAAGCGTTAGCTTAGACACGATTAGTACTGACACTTTTTGTACATTAGGTTCCATCTTTGCGTAAAATCGTTTTTATTCCTGGCTTTATACTAACCAAAGGTGAAACCCAACAACGCCATTTCCTATTTATTCTCAAATTCTAAACGCGCGGGGTAAATTTATTGCCTTTGACCCGTATCACAACAACAATGACAAGTTTTGGTCGCCCTCGGCTTCATAGCGTGATTGTGAACGAAACTCCCGCATTATTCATGTGACATAAAAGTAGTTCTTTCAGGTTTCCAGCCACGCTCGCGGATTATGAAATGAACTCGCATCCGATCCGGAGGGTCCCCTAATCCCGGCCATAATAATATAAATCATTGTGCTATAACATCCAACGTATGCGAAGGGATAGAGATTGCTTATACTTTAATTTAGGTGATTAGCTGAAACAAATGTAACATTGGTAGTAAAAGACACGTGCCTGTGCCGGTTATTTTGATTGACCTTTGACCTATACTTCTTTTTTTGAAATTAGAAAAATCATGCTATTTCTAGGAAAACGATTTTAAAACTCCCCATTTTTCCAGTCTTAAACGTATCAGTAATAATGCAAATAAGTATTCTGATTAAATTTTTTCTCTAATATGACTGAAAAAAATAAAGATACATCGGCGATAACAACCGTTATTTTTCTAATTAAAAATAATTAGGTACTTAAACGTAGAAGTTACAATATATAGCATATACTGATATGCTATATATTGTAACTTCTACGTTTAAGTACCTAATTGTTTTTACTTGCCAAGCCTCACACACACTGGTGTGTGAGGCTTGGCAAGTAAAAACAATTCTTCGATATTTGATGTACTTTTATATTTTCTTCAGTCAACTAATTACCTACATCATATTAGGAGCTCCTGTTTAGGCTGCCGCTTTCAGACTGTTTCGAAATGGATATTGATCGTCTGACATAGAGCGCGGGAATTCCTAATTTAAAATAACACAATGCCAGGCTGTGTTCGAGAAGCAAGGCTGTAAAGGTAGCAAACCTTTACGTAGCGTGTTCCAGAGCGGTATTCTAACTTCAAAATCATGATTTGTTATGCATATGTCATCTAAATAACATATATAGTCTGGCTGACCAAAAAGTGCAGTAACAGTGGGAGTAATAAGTACCCATCCCTGTTTTAGTAGCGAGGGTACTAGCGTAAGAGCGACAGTATGATTCTTTCTGTCTACAACTAAAACAATCGCTGGCGAAATTATAAACAAATTGTGATTCTAACAACGAATATCAGTAAAACGTTGGATGACGTTTAGCAATTTCCTTTTGATATCTATTTGACATGAACTTAACAACAAAATGATACCTACTTAACAAATATATATTTTTTAATGCAACAAATGAGCCCAACATCTCTTGACAGGACTAATCCTGGTCAATGATAAGTTAAAATAAAATTAAATACTTACTAATTATTATCTGCAAACATTATAGTCCGCCATGTCTACTCTTCATTATTTTCCAAGAAACTGTACCAATAAAGATTGTACGTGTGGGAAAAAGTCACATAGCGTTGAAAATAAATACTACATTCCAAAACGATAATAAGAATTGTTAACGCTTTGATACATTATTCTACTAGAAGCAATGAGTCAAAGGAAACATGAATTATTCCACCAATTTCTGGAAACTGTTCGCAACGCAGTGACCGAACTATGTTGTCATTGATGCTTCTCAGAATTTTTTCAACCAACCTCTAGCGTTCGGAACGAGGTGCATAAGAGAGGCGATGAGTAACAGCCTGGTAATGACGTAAATGACGTTAGAGTCATTACTGGCTACAAGGTAAATAGAGAGTGTGATCACCTCCTATCGTATGAATAAATTTGTATCTAGTGAACGAGACACCGTCATTATCATTACCTAATCGCTTCAAGCTTATCAGAGCAAATGTTGAATCATTTCTTAATGCACTCGACTAATGCTCCAAGTTTCTTGACAAAGTTTAACAATATTGACTCATACTTAAACGAAGTCGTTAAGGCTTATCTAATGTCAAGGTTAAAAACTTGAGAAAGCTCTGGTAGACATATTTTTACCAGTTATTCCATTTTTTTATGTTTTTAATATATTTGCAGAAACACTAAAATGTCCCCTGTTCTGGCTTCAACTCAAATGCTTATGATATGAAATATGTTATAACTTTAATTTTTGACACACGGTTAGTTAGTCAAACAACACTGCACTAATTAAAATAAACATCAAAACTATAAAGTAGAAACATGTCGGATATGAATCATTAAAATGTAGTTGAGTAGGAAACATAAAGTATGGAATAGGTATATATTTATCAAATGAGAACTACATCCACAGTTCAATTTGCAAACATATACTACATATCGGTATCAGTAATGATGACTGACTAATTAAAATAAGTGACTAACGATCCTTTCGCTATTTCTACACTGCACTGTACCCAGTGTAGATATTATGCTTGTTATTGTGCCTAGCAGCTAGTAGCTATAAGTAAGTATGTGGTGTGATGATGGCACATTGTGTGCGTCGCTTATCGGCGGGCAGGAAGTGGCTGGGTTTATTATTCGTGTCGCGCATCATGTGGCTGCGTGCGCGCAGCCGTCCGCGCTCCAGGATAATTGCCGTCTCCAGATACGAATACGACACTAACGGGAACATTGATATAATCACTAATTAACAGGGAATCATACCTGTACACATCAACTTTACTGTAAATAGAGTAGTAGTTGCAGCGATCTAATCGTAGATATCTAACGGGCGCTGTGCCTATTAAGTGCTAGTAGGTACTCGTAGAGCTCGAGTAAATTGAGTAACAGATAGGCAGGAGAAATGATTGTCGAGTTTATTGTTTTATTGGGAGTGCGCGTGCGACGCGAACCGGCCTCCTCCGGGAACAGGTTTGACAGCAGGGTGGAACCACGGGTCAACAACTCACCTTACTGATCCAAACACGTAGGCTGATCGGCAAAAATCCGACGCCTACTCACATACTTTCTGATTAGCATCATAAAAGGCACGTCGCTACCAGAGAACGGAGTGCGATTATGGCTTAAAAAGATTAATTGTTAGCCAGTGTCTAGTTATACTCAGTTTATGAGTATAACTAGAAATTATCCAGTTAGAGTTCTGTCTAAGAAAAAAAAAGTTCTTTGAATGAAGGGATATATCGACAAGCATATCGCTTAGATACGTAGAGGAACCGGCCTCATCGCAACGTTAATAAATTATTTTTATTAGTAAACTGACAATAGGTACAATACAATCTCGTTTCCCTTTACATTTTACTGATAAATATGAATAAGCATTGACTATCAGTGCAGTTCATTGCGTCGACTTACTAACGACAATTCAACGGTCAGCTCGACTGTAGGTATTATGTTCATAGGTTGTACATTAAGATATTCAAGATAAATTATTTTACAATCCAGATATATAATGATATTCCTATTTAAGTATGTACATCATCTTGTTTTACGACTATTTATTTGAATAATAGTTCTTTCCTGTTATTCACATAACAATTTCTTGCTCCAAGCAGCTAAACATAAACTAGATAGTTTACCGAGCCATCTGGACCCTGCTCTGCACGCAGCCGGTTAAGATACTTGTTTAATTTTAGTATTTCTCGGAACAGAATAATGGCACTTCGATTATAACCAGTCGAGTGTTTAAAAACATCTTTGAAAACGAGACATTGCATTTGCACTTAGCGAGGATGCAAAGTGGGTAAAAGGTAAAAATAAACAGTAGATGATACTTATAAGCAGTTAGCCGGCCGCAGGGAGCGCCTGCGCCGGCCTGATGGACAACACTGCAGATCTAAGCGCGTCTAGAATTACCCGGACCCTTGACGATTGTAATCTGATTCTGAAAATTTACCTTACACCTGCATGGCAATTAACAGTAACCTTTAACGACAACTACCTCACCTCACCCTGACGTGGACCCCTTCTACGATAGATGCGGGCACACACGTGTTAAAACAGTACTAAATTTCACGCAAGAAGTTACCTACCTACCTAAGTAATTTGTGTTGGCAGGACTATGGTAGTAGCTAAAAACGGCCGTGACATACAAACCTATAGAACTACTCACATAGTCATCTCTCATTTGCGTTTTTTTTGCATTTCACCATTACTGTACGTTAATTATGTGCGACGGTGCGCGACGCGGCCGATTTTTTGTTCATGATTATTTTTAAACTAAAGCCAAGTAGGTACACGCGTACGCCAAAATTACTCGTGCAAGTAATAAGAGATGGGTTAAAACGAGTGACAGATTGCCTAGTGAGTAGTGACCGATTATGATGTCTGTAGAGAGAGAGCGGATGGGCCAATCAGCATGGTGTGACTCAGACTCAGACACGCGCGTACACATCACATGTCAGTGGGTACCTAATGTAGATAGCTGGATATCTTCACACTGGGTTGAATTTTTTATGCATTAAATATTTATCTAGTAAGGTTTATTGAATCCCCTTTCTGTACGCATGTGTTCACGTCGTAGGTAGAGTCAGCGTTAAATAAATTTAGTTTGAGGACAGAGATGCAATAGCGTAACCCGATGACAAAATACAAGCGAATTGCCTGAATAAGCATAAATAGAATGTAATTGCAGAGTTCTTGTCAATTATTATATCAAGTTAGGACATACTGACATACTTCTCCTACCGCTACCGGTTCAATAGATCTGGACGTCTTAGTAGGTTATGTTAATTTACTTCTATTAGCATGCACCTGTGAAAGATGACATTAATGGTGCAACGAAAACATTATCTTTTTAAGCCAGCTTGGGTGAAAAAGCGGCCAACTCCGATGCCTCCGATCTCAGAATCATATTTTGTTACCTACTTATATCAAAAATTATGAAGTAAAAACATATTTTTTTCTTATCTTCTATCTAGTCTATATATTCGTGTTTATAATACTTACTGTCCAAATTTAAACTTTGACCTAGTTAATTCAGAACCCTGATCGATTTTTAGGAGAAATTAAATAAATCTGCATAGCGCTAAGTGAAAACGGTTAATTGATTTCGTACGTTTCACGAAGACACAAAAAGCTATTGAAAATACTGAACACTGATGTTAATTGAGCGAAACCAAATTATCAATTAAGAATTCACGCTGTCGGAGCCAATCTCCTGAATTTAATTACTTTACAAAACAGGTAACTGAGTTATATTATTGTCAGATTGTTCGTTTTTACAGGACGTGGTTAACTGCTGGTCTATTGCTTTCGAAAACTTAGTCTATCCAGTGTAACTGAGACCTCTATGTCCACATTCGACACGTGTAATCAGAGAACTAATTTTCCCGAGCTCAGCGACTAGCTCGTGCTCGGCTAGCCATTGCAATAACACCCCTGTAAATCAAACGGAACCCACTTCTCTGGGTGTTACGCAAAATGTTCTTGAAATCGCTTTCTACGTCGCGTCAAGTCCACGCTGCTGAGCTGTGATAAGCCTCCTTACGTAATCGTCGGCTGCAATGGATGTATATAGGCACTTGCCTGCCAACGACGTTATTGCGAATTTATGGCTCGGAACATAAAGTCTCGAAAGGCCAATCGCTGCAAAAATATTTGCCGTCCTGCAGAATTGCGTATTTACGTCGAGTCTAAAGGACGACGCGTATTCTGTACCCGTCAGGGAATCCGTTGAAAACATTATGATGACTCATACTACAAAAAATAGTAAGGTACTATAACGAATCGTTATTTAACAGCAGAAAACAACCGTTGATCAGGGCCGTGTCTAAACGACCCGCAATTTGTCAGCATCATCGCGACGCGAACCTCCAAATTGCGAGTAATTAGGTTTAATACCAGTTGATATTTTTTGTCTCTTCGCATCATAACTTACCCAATTCTCTGGCTTATCTATTTACTAACCCAACCTACAAACCAAATTACTTAGTTTATGACTAAGGTTTAACGAACATTCGTAAATCTCCACTTCATATAAGGAAGCTTGTCATGGTCTAGGTTTGAGAATAGTTATCGCTTTTCAACATTCATAACGATGACCTCCGAGTTTCTCCTTAGTCATCTCCGAAGTTCAAGTCGAAGTCGTAACTATGTAAGTATATTCCGTATTGTTTTGTTAGTCATATAAACAGCCTACCCGGTTGGCATTGTGCCATTGCGTCTCCGCCATACGTGGCCCACAATAAACGTTAACTAAGCGCGTAGATACTTGCTCGACGCATATTTCAATACAATTAACAAGCAGTAGAACTATACCAGCGATTTTTTGCCGGCCGCGTGTGAAGAAGCGATTTCACTGGGAAACGCGGTAGTGGTTGGTACCTTTCGCTCGATTCGTCGGCGGATAGAGAACAGTAACAACAGCTGTGCCACTTCCCACTGACCTTTGTTACAATCCCACTCCAAGAAAGCAGTGGTAATCTATCACGTGATGCAGGGTTAGGAAAATCAATAACATCCAGCCGTAGGTTAGGTACCTATAAGATTCTTTAAATGACTATTGATTATTTAGACGTCGAAGTTAGCCTATGTAAGTATGATATAGTGATCCTGTTTTACGCTATAGGGATTAGTCATTAATTTTGTCACCTATAAAATCTTTTTGTCGATAACTTATAAATTGGAACAGTCCCCGATTTTACTGATGTATTGGATGAGATTGATGAGGACAAGTAGTTTCTGTTCCCGTCTCAAGCCTTTATTAACCATGTATTTACCTTCACTTTATTGGCGTTTGCTATTATAAGTACCTATATAGATAGATATTGCGAAAGTAAATGTTTTATTTTATTCATTCGAGATTGATTCATTCATGGTTGGCTGATCACTTGATATCACGTTTATGTGACGCTTTCGATTTATTTTAACTACAATTGTAGGAAGGTTGAACATGTCGACATTGAACTTTGTGGCGAGTAAAGATCTGCGTTAAGAAATTGGCACAACACCAAGTGCCCTGTAACCGACCGTAAAACCGGCAGACAGGCGCAGATCCGATTCGACATTATGACTGTAAGCTTTGTAGAGTGTATCATTTAGGATTTCCGTCCTTACGAAGGTACTAGTAGTAGTACAACATTTGAAAATCTCCACATCAACCCTTCTCCAAAAATCGAGTAATGTAAATTAGAGTTTCAATTATTGAATTTCGCTATATGAATCTTATATGTAGTTATTTCGCGAAAATACCTCTTTGACATTACATCAGTGATATTTAATATAGTTACTACTACGTATGATGTATACGTACAATACAAATAGGTACACATTTTGCCACACGTCACGTTAATGAAAGTAATTAAATAAACGCATTCGTATTTGTACTAGGTAATGGTAAATAATAGGTAAATCGCTCATCATTTACCGAGGCCGGAATAAATATTGCAAGTACGAGTATTGCACCCTTGTGTTACGTAATGGCCTATACTTCGCTTCACTCGCTTGTTAAGGTTTTTTAGACTATCCCGGCTTTTCTTCCTTTCCTTGCCTTAGTAGTAAATGTAGTAATTAACCTAATTTTGATACTTACTTGTTTCCATGAGGAACGCCGTGAGGACATTGATGCTCCCGAAGGTGATGAGATGATTCTCGACTGCTGATTTAGATTTTGCAGGTCGTGCTCTTCAAACCTTATAGCCTAACTATAGGCACTAGATCCCAACCAACAATAATACCTGCAGTCTAATTACGAAACGCATCCTATAGCCCCCAGGCGCATTTGATAAAAAATAATCTCGTTTAGTTACGTACTTACTTAAATTAAACTATCGACCTCGATTAGATCTTTTTGCAGGATAACACAAGTCAACATCAATTTCTTATCGCAGGAAACTATTACAGGAATTTGAAAATTAATTACTTAGGCACAGAATACATTAATTTTATTATCCTGGAAAATATTATTTCTTTTTGCAAGACAATGCCTCACCACCCTAGCTCACCCTCCACGTGCAACCATCGCTATATGTTTTATGAATGAGCTCAGCAATTTTTACTTCCCCGTATTACTTTGCAATTATAACAGAGGCGTTATTACAAAAATACTGTTTTAGAATATCGATGAGTTTGCCTTACCCGTCGCAATTTACTGTTAGTCGTAAGTATTAAACTATTTACATCATGAAGTACTTACCTACATAATTCAAGTTTTATGTAAGTATATTTAACTTTAGTTATTAGTTTAAGAGAAGTAATTCAATGATCGAAGGATGAAAGGACAGCCATAAACTATACTTTGATCAGCAGAAAAATCTAGTGGTCGCCATGGATTAGGTTATGTTAAAAGACTTTTGCTGACAAACTGATTTTTCTGCTATTTTTTTTACAGACCATTAAATCATAGTTTAATAATATTACTGTTTATTTAAATTTAATGTAACAGTTTAACGAAAACCACTATGTGTTTATATTTCATATTTACGATAGAGTTTATAACTTGCTTTTGCTTGCATTGTACTTGCTCGTACCTAACAACCTGCCGCTCTGAAGGCTGATACAGGTTAATTTCACTTTTTGTGAAGGTTTTCATTGGGTTCTAGCAGGTAGCGGCCCAGTCACACTATTCATAAACCATCTTGAACCTCATTTCTAGCATAGCTTGATCCCCAGATTAGTTGCAACTTTGTGTAATCAAAGTTCGAAGTTTAAAGTAGTTTAGTAGTAACGGCTAGTTGTCGGTCTCGTGAATGACAACCCAGAGCAGTGGTATAATGCCTATAAAACCATACTGCTTGACGACGCAAATGCTTCGCATGTTAAAACTAACTGCCTTCCCACCTAATAAGCAACGATACAGCACGCAAAAACCCCAGGCACGTACCTATAAACCGTCCACTTTCGAGATATACAATTCGATATGGTTTCACTTCTGATGAGTATTGGTGTAGGTACTTGACGTAGATAGGTTGAATGTTCAGACTTGGGTTGGGCATAAACATAATTGAAGATATACATAGGTAGTAAATATAAAGTTAAGATACTAAGTTGAACTGCGTATCATTGATTCAATTTTCTAATTTTGAGCGTATACCCATTAGGTAAGTTAAAGTTCGTAGTTAGCGACGTTACTTGATGATTACGGATACCTAAATAAATTTGGCTCGATACAAATACAAATCAAAATTCCATAAATCGTTCTGGGGATAGCTCGCGTTTTGTTTTAATTAACTGATAAATTATAAATTACCTCCTCATAGACTTCGTACAGTACGTGTAGGTAATACCGACTCCGTAATAAACATTTAAATTAACGTGTATGTATAAAATAAGCAATCGTCATTAAAGTAGGCCCATTTATAAGCCAATAATTTAGTAAAGCGACCACCAATGAGTTATAAAAGGGCGTGGTCAAAGCTCGTCGACCTTCCTGAGCGGAAGTCGTTGTCAATGCATGTGCCCTACGGTTGCCATAAACAACCCAATCCTTTACCCATCGTATGCATACCTAATTGACACTCGGATCGTGTGGTAAGACTATACCTAGTCTATTATCAACAATGCAACACAATGACAGGCAAAATGGCACCTACTATGTCCATTATACTTGCGTTGCATGGAAATAACTTGCCTAGTGTAACACGCTAGGCTTGGATTATAACTTTAGTAACCTACCACTATCATTATTCTTCAGACGTTAGAAGCATTATAAAGGAAAATAACCTTTAATACATTAACAAGGAAATTACAATGTATTGTTATTGTTATACAATATTAAGGTTAGAGTTATTTGACTGAAGCTTGAAACCTGTTCCACACGTGGTTGCGACTAAGGGCCACTGCATAATACAAGACACATTTCGTATGGTTATTGTGTCTTTAGCTTCACACAGCACGTGTTCTTCATCTCACTTGTTAACTGAGAAACAAGTGCATCCCAATTTTTGTCTTAAGCTTTTTAAAGGAAGAACGATTATGGCTCGCAACGGAAATTGTATAAAACATCTGTTTAGAAGTCCCCTTCGGCCGTTCAATGTAAGTAAGTACGTCCCCAACCGTCCATTGTAAAAAATTCTGGAAGGCGTTCGCCCAGAAAACAATGGACGCTCCGCAGTTCCGTCCCTCTGTAATGTAGTTACGAATATCTCCACGACGATTAAAATGTTACTTTAAATTGTAATGTGAAATAAAACAGACATCACACTTGTTAACCGTTGTACAGCCATTCCTTGTTACTCGTAAATCATCGTTACATGGGTTAATAGCGTGATATAAAATTAACGAAACTTTACCACAGAGCACGATTTTTTACTAATTTTAAACCTGCTTCCTAAACACACAGTGCCATTTTGATATAAATAATACATGCCCTTAAAGCATATGTGCAAATATCCCTCACCATCACAATGCACAAAGATATGATTTACAACGTAGTGGAGATGTATGGCATATCAGGATACTACCTATTGTAAAAGCGAAGACTCAGTGTACTACAATATATGATAATACGACTTTGATGATTAACTCAGACATTATTGATTTTTATAATATATTTGCGTGGCGTCATCACTTTTGACATTCGTATTCGTACCTAAGTAAGCAATACGTGCCGTGAGTAGTCGCGGTAAGTAGGTACGAGTAGATATGGCTTAAATAGCCACACCATGTTCGGCACAAGCGATGCAAGTCAAGGTGCGCTTGCGCAACCGAGAAACACGGAGCGACGCATATCCCGGCTAATAATCATCATATGTACAGTTAATCATTGCACTGTAGAGTTGATAACAGGTAAGAACTGAAGAGTTACACGTAAAACCTAAAGTCGACGAAGACTTTCATAAAAGTTGGAACTAAATGTCTAGACAAAGAACTAATCGGTGCCTTAAAAACAACTAAGACAAGGTCTTCAAAGACTCGGACGTATATTAAAAGTACTCTATTGATATGTATCATATGCAATTCTGCATTGTGATACAAGATCTAACGAGTATACCAAGGAATCAAGTTTTTTTATCGTCAGTATATATCGTAATTTTACCTCCGCCAGTCAGCACACTGCAGACCTTATCTCTACAAGATTACACAGTTATCAATATCGATTACGTATGACTTGTCTTGGCGACTCGTACGAGAACAGGGAAACCTAAGTTAGTAACAAGGTTAAAATGCGGCCGAACGATGACGTTGTTGATAAATGTGTAACGCACATAGACACAGTTACTTGATTTAATATTAGAACCATTCCATTAAACGCGACTGCACCGGCATTGATTGTTTCCATGAGAATATTACTCATGAGAACAGAGAGGCGACCATTGACGTCGACGTAGATTGTAAACAACTGAACTATTGTTACTAAGGCCGATTGCATGCGAGTACATAGTTCGCTGGGAGCTTATTATTTAATAATTGTTCACGTAGGGACATGAAAAGAAACTTTAAACAGTCCTTATACGATTATGGGTCAAAGCGAGTTGAAGTGTAATTTGTCCGCCAGCCCCTAGCTAAACTGACCATTGATATTGATATTGATTGATTGACCATGATTGGACAAAGTCGTAAGTACTCGTAAGAGCTAAAAACGTTTATCGTCTGTTATATTTGATTAATTCTAATTAGGTATCTCGAGAGATAATTCAGAGCGGCCACAACGCGCGTGTTTAGAGAGCGTATTTATAGTCGCCCCACACGCAGTAGCAGCGTTGCTGTTCCAACCTCTTATTGAGATCATCGTGTCAGCTGAACCAATAAAGAATCATCTTTAAATTCGTAACAACTATGTATAATCTGAGATCATAATTATACTGGTTGGCTAGTGATGATATGATCAGTGTTGAGAATAACGGGGTAGAGGTGCGCGGGAGACGCCCGTCCACGGTCTATTCCCGGCGGGACCTTGCACACTCACCAAAACCCCACCAATTACAAACAATTACAAACACTAACACTAACAGACAAACTTTATTACATTCCCTCCTATTTGAACTTGGAACAATCTCTTCACAGAATAAAGATGAAATAATTATAATGTAATTGTAGTCCTTTAGTCACATTTTTCTCCAAGACGAAGTAAGACCAAGCTGATTGTAAGTTGATTTCGGGGCAAAATCCTATCGAATGAACTTTATATCATTGTTTCATTTTTATTGTTTAGCATTGTCACTTGTTAAAGTTAACGGAACTAGCCTAAATACTTACTGGATTACATTATAATATTTATAATGTAATCTTCTTACTACGCGATAGAACTTGGTCCCGAAAATACAACCAATCCGCTTGATAACACCTCGTCTTAATACTACTTTCAAATTTATGCATGGCTACAAGTAATATGGACTACTTATACCATTTGTTAATACGGTATTAGTCACAGCCATTTCAGATTCCATCCAAACAGACATTAATCACGCAACATTATCATATTATTGCGCCAAAGAGGCCTTCAATACAAAAGAGGCTTTACTTCGAAATACAAAATTATGCATTCTAACAAGGTACCAGAAATTTAAAAGCACCAAGTCGATACAAAAGATAGGACATTTTTAATCTTACATATTCAACGTAACTAGAGCTCATTATTTTAAAAACCTTTAAACCATTTCGGTTGCAGGACATGTTAAAGAAATAAACATGCACTCAACAACCTTCATCATTTGTGTAAAAACTTAAGCGACGTGAGTCTAAAGTGGGTACATACATACATGTTTGATTCTGACCTATTATCATACCACGGCCTCCTAAAACATTCAATTGGCCATTGAAAGGGCCGGACGGTCGCATACGAATGCGGGGGCACAATGTGGCTTGATTACATCTGAATGAATAAACAAGTTGCGGGCTCAAGTGCACTCTATTATTATGCTTATAAAGTCTGTCCGTGGCTTCGGTTGTCCTCTAAAACCACTATTCAACCTAAACACCTATCCTAGAAAGTTTAAAAACAGTCCCAATTTTTTTTTTTTTATGTAATGAAATTATTTATGAAACAATCAATGCACATCAGGCCTTGCGAAGAGTAATGATTTTAAAATTACATAAGTATGTACATATTACATACGAGTATGTATGTTTCTTTAGCACGTCTTATAGCCCAAACAAAGAGGCGTTGTAAGATTTGTAAGAATGGGAGAGACGGGTTATGTAATAATCCGGTTTATTGGGATCACATTTTTAATAGATGCGTCATTCTTTACATTATGCATTTGAACAAGACGACTCGTAAATCAGAGAGATGGATGGCACATTGTTTTTAGAAAAATATGATAACGTTTACTAACATACATTTTTACAAATGTTTATTATATACAGTAACTATTTTAACAAAATGGTTCATAACACAAAAGCAAGTCATTGAAATCTCATGTTCAGGTGAAGCGTCACTAGACGAGGGGAGCTATTCCCTTTGTGTAACTAATCAATAACTGGGACCGGGACGCCAGCCCTGCATTCCGGCATTTTAGGATGCTTCCCCAAAATTCCCGATTTAACATATGATTCTTGCAAACGTATATGAACTATGTAGATAGCCCCCTAACAAAGAATTTCAATCAAAGCACTTTCTTCCCAGTTTTAGCCGTTATTTAAACTGCCACTTTCTCGATACCCAACGAGAGATGCCTTCAATACCTATACAAAGACAATGACAATTGAAAATGACCCAAAAAAATACTAGAAAATATTCAAAACAAAACACCTGCCTGTTGAAAACATACAAGAATTATTAAGTTTGCCAAATATTTGATTCGAACATTAGGACAAAATGTGAGAGAATGTTTTTTGTAACATCATTACAAGGGAAGGGAATTAACCTGAGTTACTGAATGATTTGTGTCCTTCGAATTGTAGCCAGGATATGCCTATATAAATACTAATAGCTTAAAACCAATATAGCATTACAATTAAAACAAATTAATCGCGTCTGAAGCACTTATTTTAAATCTGCCGACGTTGAATTATTATCGCGGCATCAGAAGACAATATTAGTTTAACACCAACTTCTTGGATTGACCTTGAACAAGTGCCGCCGAATGGGTTAATTCTTGCTGTTAGACAAATTCCGGAATGTTAATAGCCCAGCCGTTAGCTACTTAGTAGGGCAACCTTTACATTCTCGGCCCAATGCTTCAGGAAGTAAACATCTGGTATTGCAACACTCGCCGTCAACGTCCGGGCGAATTAGCTCTATCTGGGCCGGTAACGGCACCTAAAGTCTACCTACCTAGTAGCGCACGAATCGACTCTACAACCATGGCCAACAACCGGTAACAAACTGGGTAGGACCTATACTCCGGAGTATATCGAAACTGTTCAAAAACATTGAAAATTGTTATATTCGTTCCAATCATTGTAAGTATGTAGACAAGGACCGTAATCGACTGAGATCGTAAACAACTTACGTTATCAAACGGAAGAGACACTGCTGCTACTGAGAAAACTACATTTACCTGCTTGTTTATAGTGAAATCTCAACCAACGAACTGTTCATAGATATCGGATATAGGCAAAGTGACGCAAATCGCTAGAAACTTCCGTAATTCAATGATTATGTGAATCATACACGCAAACCAAAGAAAAGATATAACGTCAACAATATTTTTATATTGTGACGAAGCATTGGACTGATTAGATAACATGACCGTATTTCAAGTCAGGATGTGTAAAAATCACGTATGTGCCCGAGATTGCAACTCAAGTACTAAGGAGTGTTGTAAAAACTGAGGATGATTGCGCAGACCGAACTTCATGGTCCAACAGATGCCACCATTTATCGGCACGCGCCTCCACCATCGTCGGCAGGGTTAGCTGGCCAATCTTAAGCCTTATTGCGTCGATGTAAGGACTAACAATGGTCAGTTCAGTGTGTTGCTGCTAGTACTCCGCGATTGCTACAAATCCCGTTACCTTCGCAACACTATTCGGCCCAATGATCAATGTGATCATCAAACAATCTAGAATCAATTTAATGAGTCTAAACAAGCGAGACATCGTTCGATGGACCCTTAATATGTATATAGCCACGTAGGTTAAATTATGGACCGCAACAACGCTATGCCAGTTGTGCACGACACGCGATTTGAAATCGGCGATAGTGCACAGTTGAGCGCCCACGTGCTATGTGACAATCGCAACAAAAACTGCGATTCTTACTTTGATTCTGTCCTAAGTCTTAAAGCAAGCTTTTATAATTATTAATAGCGTTGCCTAGGGCCATTTATCGGTCATATACAAGTAGGGGAGCCCATGACGCTAAATTTGGAGTCACTCGAGCGTCGTCAGGGCCTAGACCATTTTGAAGTTGTAAAGACGTTTATTAGCTTCTATATGCTTTGAAATATTCTAAACAAACAAAAGGTCATATATTACTTGCTCTAGCGCGTCAGATATTGAAACTGAAGGCTTCTGATCTGTCACTGATGACGCAGTATGATAATCAGACAAAATGGATGATAGGATTGAAATTTACGATATCCTCCATACAATAGCCTCAAAATTAAAATTGAATCCAATACACCAATCAATTCTTTAATGCCCACCAACGACCAACGACCCACCGGCGCCGGCCAAAACTGGTTGAGAGAGATTTTCATGGGTTGAAAAATATCACTATAATATATCTTAATCTGACGCGCTCGAGTAACTCCAAAAATCCCCCTTTAGGCTCCCCTACAAATAGGTTTCCAAGACAAAACCTAAATAATATTAGGCTACAACAGTCAGCAGCAGAAGTAAATAAGCAGATGAGGTGTTCAAAATGTACTGCACAGGCTCTTATTGTCTTAACTCTTAACAATAAAATCGTACCAAGATTATTTTGTACACCTGAGGTGCTTAGTGACTTTGCTGCATTTGAGAAATAGGCCTCTAGTTTGAACTTGAATTACACATACATAATTTAGTATTTGTATTACAAAACACCGGTACTTGTGTGGAATGTGCTTGTCTCCAAAAATATTTCCTGTTTGTTGCTTACTCCGTAAAGGGAATATCTTTGGTCCCAAATTATTTACTGGCAAATGCCAAAATACCAACACAAACCTCGGTGCATTTTGTTTCTAAGGCATAACTTAACCCAAAGCGTAAACATATTTTATGCTGCATAATGGCAACTGATAAGAGATAAGATCACAGGTCCTTGTTGTTGTTCTGCAGCAACAAGTTAAAACAAGTTGCTCATCCATTACTTCAATCATGAAAATAGTTAATTTTTCTTTGGCAAATAGGTATAAGGATTCAATTAAATCAATTTTATTGAATTTAATTTTGGTATATGATCCTGGTAAAATTAATTTGGTCAGAACTCTAAAACAAAACTTTTTTTTAATGAGTTAGTATGCTAAAATTAAAGATGACTCAATTTAATTTACTACTGATTGAAAATTAGGTACAGTCGCCACCAGATATATCAGAGCGGCCATGGTGGTCACAAATATCTGAACACTCTATTGTCAAGACATAAAGTGCATGCTCAGATATTTTTGAGTACCTTGGCCGCTCCAATATATTTGTGGTGACTGTACCTACACCTACTATGTAAAATGTATAAGTTTGGTTGCCACATATTGTACAGTCAGCAATGAAAGTAGGCGGACAAAATAACATTAAAATAACTAGACATATAAATATTAAATAAGTTACTGAATGCCTCAAACTAGTGTTCAGTGACTGTACCTAGCGCAATAATCTGTTGTGTAAGTATTATAAAAATAAAGTTGTTGTTGTTTTGTTTTGATTTGATGACATAATACAAAAAGAGCCTTAATAATATTTATGCAGGGGGGCTGTTTTACTAACACAGTTTGTTACATGTGTTTATAAAACAAACCCACAAGCTTTTCAAGCTAATTCTTAGATGCATCTTTTTTTTTCAATTTTAAATTGGGTATTTGTATAGAAATATCCATACATGATAGGTACCCATTTTAATTATCTCCGAGTGTTTAAACTAAATGTCCTATGTTTGTGTTAAGTCATGGAAGAAGGAAAACTGGAGGCCGTGCGTACGCGCTACGATAAAATCTATCAATAAATCGTGACAACACAAAGAACCTTTTCTAATAAATGCTGACCAAGCCAATTTTACAGATCCATGCATAAACTTTATCTACATAAAGGTAAAAAAATTAGGTTACCTTGGTGTCCGAGGAATAAAACTTTTGTGTAATCTCCCACTTAAAACTTTTATTTATAGATACTTTGTTATATGTATTATCACAAATCCTGGTAGACTTTTAAAACACAATCACGCAACTGACAAATCTTACTGTATTTTCTTGATTACTGATTTCTCATTTAAACAAAATTTACACAATAAAACACTATCTGTGACTCGACTTAGGTGTAAATGGTTCTCATCACACTCCACTCTACACAATCATAATAGTTTATTGCATATTTGGATGGCTTTTTAATTCTCTAAACTGTCCATGTCCTTCGACATCATTAATCTCATGAAATTATATACAAACTTGGCTAATTTACTTTAATTAAATGTAATCATTCAACTGACACAGCTCCTGTACGAGTCTGACATTTGAAAAAAGAAACTTAACTTTTTAAACATGATGATTTAAAGAAGTATGATCCAATAAGGATACTTTCTTCATCAAATGTGATAATGGTTATTGCGGGAGTATCTACAAGTACTAAAGTATGAAAATATAAGATAAAGCACCTCGATTGGACAATGGTATGTATCAAAGATATTAACAACGTGATATGACGCACATCGCGGCCGACTCGGTGCCGGCGGGCCGGCTCGGCGCACGGCGCTCCGGCGCGGGCCACGGGCGCCCCGACTCCGGCTGCGGGCGCGCCGGCGCCGGCCGCGGCTGCCCGGACACCGCCGCGGGCGGGCGCCACACGCTCTCCCGCCTTGCCGAGCCCTTGCAGTCTTACGAGAAATAAATGCCACATTACACTCTAGATATTAAAGCACTGTACAACAACAATAAGTTTTCTTTTCTTTTTCGGGGCTAACGTTCATTTCGCGCACGATTTCTGCGAACATTTCGTTGACGTTGGTGCGGCTCTTGGCGGAGGCCTCGACGAAGGGGCAGCCCCACGTCTGCGCCAGCGCCGCGCCCTCGGGCTGCGCCACCTCGCGCTGGTGCTCCAGGTCCGCCTTGTTGCCCACCAGCAGGATGGGCACGCGCTCTGAACCTTTAACGCGCGTTATCAATTCCTTCATGGGCTTGATGTCTTGAAATGTCTGATGGTTCGTTAATGAATATACTACCACGAATCCTTGGCCGTTCTTAATGTAGAGATCCCGCATAGATGCGAACTGTTCTGTGCCGGCAGTATCCAATATTTCTAAAACACATGGCGAATTGTCCACTTCTATTTCTTTCCTATAGAAATCTTCTATCGTAGGGTCATATTTTTCCATAAAGCATCCGGACACGAACTGCACAGTCAAAGCACTCTTACCGACCCCACCCGAACCCAAAACCACAACTTTGAATTCGCGCATGATTGTGTTGTCTAAATCACACTTGCCAGACTTCAATACAACGTTTCAGAAACGTATTCACTGTGCTATAAAAATGTCATTGCTATGTTGGTTTATGACTCACTCGGATGCGATCACTGAGAAACGTTCACTTGCAGCAACTTTGTTAATTGATAAACAGCAGCGCCATTTTAGTTCACGGTGTAGAAATACAAGTCCAATTGCATCGCGGTATCAAAATCACATCAGATGACGCGAAAGCAGCTCAACATTTATCTAACTTGCTCTCTGCTATAGCTGACTGATCGCGGGAGCAGGTTGGTCAAAGCACTGTGTTGTCTTGTTTGATTGGTGAATGGATTGCACTAACCGGAAGTCAGTGTTACCAGTCACATTTCTATTTTACCCAATCCATTTATCCACAAATTGTGGCTGTGGCAATGGGGTAGGCTGGTGATAACTTTTTGCAGAGGGCGCTGTTCCAGATTCCATACAATAAGAGAAAGAGACACACACAACGAGGGAAAGAGACAGAAGATGAATGGTCCTTACTAGTATGCAGTCAAAAAGTTTTTCTTAGGCACAAACCGTACCTATTTTTTTATTTAATCGTATGGCGATATAGTCCAATAGGCAATAAAGTTAGAACAGGATCGGAAGGATAGAGGAAACATCCAAATTTTGCAACCATTGCACAGCGTCGGGCGTCACTTCCATTAGGTCTTCTGGGCTTCCTGGGTATGCGCGGAGTGGACACCGTTGTATGATGTGCTCCATAGTCTGGTCCTCGATTCCGCAGTCACAGAGCGCGGAATCTTTCCAACCTCACTTATGCCGGAAGAAGTTGCATCGCCCGTGCCCAGTTCTGAGGCGGTTTAAGCGGCACCATTGTTTCCTAGGAAGTTCGGTTCCCTTGATCATATCCGTCGGATCTATATTCACGACCGAGGTACCGACAGCTTGCTTCATCCATTCTTGTTTCCAGAGCTGCTGTATGTCAAAGGGATCTTGGGTAAGTGTTGCCGCTGCTGCGTAAACTGGACGGCGGGACTTGAGTCTTGCCGTAGGGGGGTTGGTAAACTCTTGATGCATTGGCAGAGTGGGACACGCCCTAATTTTACTGGTCTCCCTTAGTAGCGCCTGTTTCCTTCTTAGGTGTGGAGGTGGGATTCGGCTAAGCGTAGGAAGCCAGTGGCAAGGTGTAGATTTCACTGTTCCAGTAATGCATCTCATGGTGGCATTTAGCTTCGAGTCTACCGTATGTGTATGTGGACTTTGTAGCCAGACCACAGTACTCTGCAGTGGAGTAGACCAGTCCCAAAGCCGTCGAACGAAGACATTCCGCAGATGCTCCCCACGAGGTGCCACACAACTTGTGGAGTATGTTATTCCTAGCCGATACCTTTAGTGAGAGCTTGGTAAGGTGTTCTTTGTAGCTTAAGGTTCTGTCCAGAGTCACATCTAAGTATTGTGGAAAGGGGTCCCTATGGCATTAATCTACAGCATTTTAATTTTAGTGCATTTCAGAAACCGGTAAATCAAAAATCATCAACTTTTATACAAAATGAGACATATCCGCCTTATAAAAAGAAAAACGCCAAATGCATAAAAGTCGAGAGGCATCTTTAAGAACAAAATAATTGATAACTATCGATTTTGTTCTAGCAAACATTTGAAACTTTAATTTTAGACCTTCAGTACTCAACGCTAATGTCTTTAAAAAGGACTATCGGATTTTATGACAATGTAGTATATTTTTATGTCAGGACTCAGGAGGATAGAATGAGATGGATAAGGTAAGCACATTTTTTCTAAACTGTATATCTTCGTTTAGTATCCACACCACAAGCCTTATTGAGCTTAATGTGTGACTAGGACGATTTGTGTAAGATTGTCCCATAATATATTTATTTTATTTTATTAATAATATTTTTATATATATAATAATTATTAACTTTTCCAAAAACTTCATTACAGTTTATGCACATTTAAATTTAACTTTGCTTAATAGTGAGTAAGTACATAATAGTATTTAATAATAAATTCAATGATTGATTTTACAATATTTTTCAGCAAAACATCTTTTGTTAGGATTTACCCTTTCTTAGAAACAGTATACTTAACCAGCAACACTACCGGAAGTAGCTGTAATTATTTATCTTGGCAACTCCACAATGTTTCGTTCAGAAATTGAAATTTGACGCAATCGAATATGAAAAAGTGTTTGTTCCCCTAAATATCATTCTTTTACACATGATTCAACTTACCACAAGCGGAAATGTCCAAAAGATTCAATGTTATGACTTGAAGGTATTATTATTTATTATAAATTCGTATTATTAACTTGATGTTTTCTGTGCTATTGTTCTGTTGTCATTGTCAATGTCAGAATAGCTCTGTCTCGACAGCAGAGCAAAACCTACGGGAGCACCCGGTTATCTAGGAAACTTGTGCCAAAATTGACAAATATTCTTTATTATAGTCAAGGCCATATCCCCAAATGTGTCTGCAAAGCGAAGCGGCACTCGAGTGAATTAGAAAAGACAAGCGTGGCCAATTCTGCTGGAGGTCACTATTTTTGGATCACAATAGTGAGTACCGTATTATGTTAATACAACAAATCATCAAAATGCTTTTAGGCGTTGGCAGAAAAGTTTAACTCATCTTCTATCTACTTATTAAGTAATGGTTTTTATCCTAGTCTTCTGTGATCGAGCGTCATACGTCGAGAAAGTCAATAATGGTCAATAATAATATTGAAATATCAAAACATATACCATAATATATATTTACTTTTATCTACTTGGTATTCTAAGTACTTAGTAACTATTGTAAGTATTATAATTCACATATAGTGAGTTTAGTGCTTCATTGGCTCACAAAATAAATTCTTAAAATTGTTTTCCTTGACTTGTAATTTTGATATTGCGTCAGAAAAGATTTTAAACAATTTTTGTCATTATATTAACATTATTAGGTAATTTAGAGAAGCAGGCGTTAACTTGCGGAAGTCCATGTTATTTACTACACTAATATTGCTTTGCTATTCCTCGGTATAATAATGTGGTAGTTGATTGGTGATAACCCGTTATACTTATTTGCGTGTTTTGGCATGCATTAATCTTCCCGCCCTCCCGCCGCAAAAATAAATACGCAAATAAATAGAACAAACCACCACCAATAATACCAGGTCCATCCGTTCATTGCTGGACGTCAGACCGACAACATCTCCCGTAGGATGCCTTGTAGAGAGGTGAAACATGTGTTGAGTCTCTGACTACAATACTTAACATGTCCCCAATCCACATCCAAGGTCCGAGGTAACTTTTGTAACTCCACATGTGCATTGCCTACCCTTTAAGAACCTATCCACTCCTTTTTTGAAGAACCTCATACTGTAGCCCTTTGGGCAAAACCTTGGCAGGGACTTCATTCCACAGCTGGAGCGTTCACAGGAGGAAATACCTCTTAAACCGTACAGTGTGCATGTGGATATTGGATAAGACACAAAATATAAAGTAGGTAATAGTAATTTTCTCTTTCAGTGGGGTTAACAAGAGAGTTTTTTATATTGATTATTCTGGGGCCTAGTGTAGGACAGTGGTTCTTAACTAGTGGAAGCTTAAGGTTGGCAAAGCAATCTGCTTTGCCATCCTTATTGCTAGATCCGGGCATCTGGCAGCTTTTTATGGGTTGAGGTCAGAGTGACAGACCAACAAAAATTTTCAGCTGGTAAAAAGTAATAAGTACCAAAATAGTTAAAAACTGCCGAAGTCGTGTCATTTATAAAGGGCACCGCCTATGTTTTAACATTAGAACAAAAAGCATTGTGTATTATTGCGGAAACAAAAACAGTAGGCAACTAACTATAAATTGCATTATACATCATTTGGCACTCTACTTCCCGCCAACAGAAACTTCTGGCAATAATATAATATAATTGATTACATAATGTCCCATAATATTGCATCAAACCCAGAATTTTAAAATTTGCTTCCTTCTAGTTATTTGCATTCTCTGACCTACCACTTTACAGCTGCCAGATATCCGGATCTAGAAATAAGCATAGTATAGCAAACTAACTACAGGGGTTTTCGATGCTCTCATTATTGTGACGTGGCCAGCTCTCCATCTATAATGCCCAGTCTAAAGATAAAGCCACCGCCAAGCTGGCCAGTAAAGTCTTACCGCAATGGTTGATGATATATTAATTGTATATAACTCGTACTTCTTCACTATAAGTAGACCGCGTTATCGGAGGTGCAATTTGGTAGCTCGTTGTTTATAGGGATGGGTAAAAATATTTATGATGTCGATATCGATAATCTTCCTTTTTCTTGGCAATTAGTTTTATATACCATTTTTAGACTAAAATTTTACGTTTTGTTTTTGTCACCTATGGTAATCATTGTCATCAAAGTAGAAAACATTATTAGTAGAACAATAACAATGTGGTTGCTATTTTACTTTTCTAATGTTTCGAGTTGCAGGGCCGTGCCATAACACTCTTGAGATAAACCTTACCCATAGAGGTATAATACCGGCCACCTATTTATACTAAAATAAATTATTAACGTCAATAGATAGTCAATGTCATCTCACAACAATATTTCCGATTATTTAGCTGTATTTACGGGCATATTTTATTCGTATATAATATTTCATAATATTGAAAATGCAATCAGTTCTCGCAGAATACCCTACTACAAAAAATTAAAGATTGAAAATTGATATTTATAAAAAAGAAAAATGTTAATAAATATTTATTTTTTAATTAGTCATGTTTCACAAAATAATCACGTTTAATTAAAGTCTTAGACTCTCATTATGGTAAAGGAAAAATATCGACATACAGCTATTATTTCAAAATATTTTTTACCTATCCCTAAGAATGTCAAGCTACCAAATTGCACCTCCGATAACGGGGTCTAAATATAATATAATTGATTTCATAATGTCCCATAATATTGCATCAAACCCAGAATTTTAAAATTTGCTTCCTTCAAGTTATTTGCATTCTCTGACCTACCACTTTACAGCTGCCAGATATCCGGGTATAGAAATAAGCATAGTATAGCAAACTAACTACAGGGGTTTCGATGCTCTCATTATTGTGTCATATCTGACGTGGCCAGCTCTCCATCTATAATGCCCAGTCTAAAGATAAAGCCACCGCCAAGCTGCCAGTAAAGTCTTACCGCAACGGTTGATGATATATTAATTGTATATAATATACAATATCCATCCTAGCCGACAATGACAATGCTAGAAGCCATGGCAAACCTAATGATAGTAATGATTCATCAAAAATTAATAGTTACAGTATCTGACACAAAAACGAAAATGATAATTCACATTTTCCTTTTTGTGTCGTGCTTAGTGTGTGTGCTGTAATGATCACAATGTTTTAATTGGTGCACCACAAATGTTATCAACAAGTAAAGGAATTAAACAACTGGGAATATTGTATTGTGGTTAATTATTATCAAATAAGACCTATAGGTTATAGGTTATAGGTTTACGCGGGCTCTTTTCCGCAACTCGACGACTATAAATTGCGCCTATTTTGCGTGCTGGGTGGCCTATTCGTGCCATCCCAATTCCCCCAGGAAGCCTAGCAGACCCTTTACGTTGCCGACGACTTCCGGGAGTGCCCTCGGCGAACCAAGATGTTTCGCCCGGTATTCTGCCACCCCCGTACATGTGATGATGACGTGGGCGGCTGTCTCGTCCTCCTCCATGCAGGCTCTGCAGAGGGGACTGTCTGTGACACCTAGAGTGAAAAGATGCTTGTTTAGAAGGGCATGACCAGTTAGTACTCCGGTGATTAGTCTGAGCTGCGGCCTCTTGAGCTGTATTAGCTTCCGAGACAATCCGGGGTAGATCGTCGGGAGGGCCTCCTTGGCTTGCCTGCATGTACTTAGGTTAGTCCAATAATGTTGGTGCTCTACCTTGGTGTTATGTAGCAGTGTTCTCCGCAGCCATGCAACAGGTAGAGGTAATATGGGCTCGGGACCTACCACTTCCGTCTCTGAGCCCCCTCTCGCTAAAACATCAGCTGCGTCGTTGCCACGTGAGTTGCTGTGCCCTTTGATCCACTGCAGGGTTATGCTGTTGGTGGTACATACCTCTGTTAGGATTTTGTGGCATTCGTATATGAGACCTGAGGTTATTTTGTGACTCTGCAGGGCTCGTAGAACCGATCGACTGTCGGAGAGTATTCGGATGGGGTATTCCGTTACCTTCCTAGAGACGATTGCGTGAGCAGCCATTATTATGCCCATACACTCCGCCTGGAAAACCGTGTTTTGGGCACCTAATGGTGTGGAGATATGTATGTTTAGGTCCTCTGAGAAAACTCCCGAGCCAGTGCCTGACCTTGTTTTGGACCCGTCTGTGAAGATCCTCAACTCCCTGGGGTTGAGGCCCTCGTCCGGGTCTTCGTACAGCTGGATTTTGTACTTCTTATCAAAAACGAACTGCCTAGGTATCGCGTCGGTTGCCGCCTCTATGAGCGGTTCCTTACTTACGGCCTCGATGAGGATTTCGGTGTGCGGTGTCCTAGGCGCCTTCCAGAGATTTAGCTTCTTTAGCCGTACCGCCGTAGCCATAGCCTCTAGCCTCTCAAATAAGACCTAATGAGGATAACCACTATAAACAGCAACTCCCGAAAACTTTTATTTTCAGTTAGACACTGGTAAGAAATTTAACTTGACAAGATTTGAATGAACATTGACGCCATTAACAACAAGTATACGGAGTGAAGCTAAATAAAAGCGTGTAAAAAGCCCACTGATAGTAAATGGTGCCAAGCCCTTTCTTTTTTGGCCCTTTAAATATTTTTTTTTTACCAAAGACTCCAAACAGTCTTCGCATATCCAAACTAAAGCATAACCGACAAGATTTTTTTACGATTGCAGTGCCATCTCGGCATTGCTTATAAGGCTTGCAATCCGGATATTTCGAAGAGTAATTTGTATGGAATACTATTCGAAATATCCGTATTACATGGATAATCCATACTAATATCATAAATGGGAAAGTGTATGTGTGTTTGTTTGTTTGTCCGTCTTTCACGGCCAAACGGGGCGACGAATTGACGTGATTTTTTAAGTGGAGATAGATGAAGGGATGGAGAGTGACATAGGCTACGTTTTGTCTCTTTCTAACCCCCCACTTCCCTAAAATGGGGGGTGGAAGTTTGTATGGATCATTCCGGGGGGCAATCAGGAAAGGGGAACCGTGTTACTCCGAATTTAACGCGAGCGAAGCCGCGGGCAAAAGCTAGTATCTGGATAATTGCAAGTCCTTAGCATGTTGATCCTCATTTACAACAAGGATTTTTTTTATTGTGGCTAAATCAGATTTTTTCTTGTCCCGCGTTGCAATATTTATCCCCTGGGTCAAGCGGAAACCGTAGCCTATGGACGCCTGCAAATCCAGAGGTGTTATAATATGCGCGTTACCATAGTTCTTGTTATCTATGTTGTCTTAGTTTCTTGTTTACAAGCGTATCTACAATGATGAGGAACGCGTCTATGAACTTATCGAAAGTTAAGTGTTTGATGTTCGCTTGTCTCTTCAACAAACATTCATTACTCTCTCACCTTCTATCACTTAGGTATTATGCGTCGCTAGACAGAGACACTAAGATTGTGTTAACCTAGTTCTTACATAGCTATTTGATAAATTTGTTGACAAAACAATGTGCTACTCATTTGCAAGGCGATAGTATCGGACAGTTACCTCAATAGTACCTACTTGACTTGCAGGCAGACTAAACCAAACCATTACAGATAGGACCAATCAATATTCCGGTGGTTTGTTGCAACTTACAACATTTCGCACAGCATAAAATATTAACATATAAATTGCATATTGTGCAACTTAGGGGCAATATTACAAAAGGGAGTGTAATAGAAGCCCGAGGGCGAAACCGAGAGTTTTTATGTCTCGAGTTTGCAATATTCCAATATTTACCTTCCGAATTATCTACATACAATGTTTTTTATTACAAGCCCATGATTTTTATTTAATTTAACTATAGTAACATTCTATAATAAATGTTTCCAAGTTTCACCAATCACGTGTCGTTTCTGATAAAAGAGAGTTATCGTACTTTAGGCACCTACCAAATTGTTTGGATGATGCACATGGCTACAAAATTAAATATGAAACAACTAAACCGATTAGATTTAACTAACACATTAACTTTGAATCGAAAATGGGCAGGGTGTATGGTTAGTGGTTAAATAACACAAAATAGTAGTTTTCGATACACGTGCGAGAAGTATGTTGACGAGTGAAAATGACACTTCCGCACGTGTGTCGAACAACGTTTTTTAATACAATTGCGAAAAAATAACAATGAAATAAAATTACATTTATAATCTGTCAGTGTACGAATGACAGCTTCATTCAATCGCGCGTTGTTCAAGTAATACTATTGGATCGAGACCCACTAGTATTACTAATACTCCTTTATGCCCAATCGCGCGTAGTTCAGGTGGGTCATTTATAAGCGGGTCTCGCATAATACTCATTTATTTAAAATTCTGATTTGCAAATCGTGCGTAAAATCAAACTTTACGCACGATTTGCAGATCAGATTACTTTTTAGCACTAGTGCATAAAATCAAACTTTACGCACGATTTGCAGCTACATAAACGAAACTTTTTGAGCAATTGTATTAAAAATTTTTTTCGTACACTGACAGAATATAACAGTAATTTTATTTCATAGTAGTTTTTTCGCAATTGTATTAAAAAACGTTGTTCGACACACGTGCGGAAGTGTCATTTTCACTCGTCCCGGTACCCGGTAACCCGGTAACCTCGGTACTCGTGCAAAATGACATACTTCTCGCACTTGTATCGAAAACTACTATTTTGGTACACTTTACTGTATGTACCTAGTAAGATAGCATTATCTATCTAATCTATCATGTAAATTACGGAGGTATACAAAATTTCAGCCCAATTAGACACCGCGAAGGGAAGTACTTAAAATTTAATACACAAGATTTGAAGCATATACAAAAATATCCGTGGTCACGGCTTAATAAAAGTGTGTAAAATAATATACTTCGTATAAGCGCATAAATGCATGTACTATTGAAAACGGGTATACGCGTGATGTTATTGTAAATCCGTGCTAAAAATAAAACGCAATATTTATCAGCATCCGCTCGGAGCGGTGACATTAGGTACAAGTTAGCTAGCTAGAGTTTTACTCTGAAAAATTTTGTTACTGAAGGTTGGTAATGCTATGATTACTATGCATATGTACGGTCAGCTGCAGAGAAATAGACCCCCCCTGCATACAAAGTTAGTGTGCAGGGGGGAGTCCTTTTCTCTGCAGCTGACCGTACATATACATAGTAATCATAGCATTAGCACTGATTTCAACTCATACGATTCTCACTCAATATTTACATAATGATGAAGGTTGCTACTTATTCAATTGTTATATTCATGTATTATTTGCTTTTCCACCCACTTCAAGATTTCGAAGAGTTCTCAATTCGTCGAAATCTTTGTTGCATTTTTTTATTTTACTAAACGGCTGGACTGGTTTGGAAAATTCTTTTTTTGTTTGAATCTTCAATCTCAATCTTCATAGTTTGTCCCATTGTCATCAGGTCAGGATCTGACGATGGGATCCTGGAGAAATCGAAGGAACTATTCAAATATTATAGGCACACCCATAGATTATATAATTCTTCAGATGGAGTACTGCTAACAACATTTTGTGATTCCATAATGAGCCAGTGTCCTCGTGGTTACGCACTACACACACATACGCACAACAATAATGAGTCGCTCCCCCGACAGTCGTGTCCAAACGTCTATGCAGTCAAGTGCTGTTAAAAAATAATTAAAATATGCCGTCGTGCGTTGTCAAATACTGCAGAAATGCCACCGGTCGAAAGACGGATTGGGTAACTTTTCACCGTTAAGTAAACAATTCATTGCGTAATCATATTAAAAATCAGTAAATTCGTAAACTATTAACTTCACGGTAGCGGTATTGCCAGGTGGATGAATAGGGAAACTTCCCGAACTTAAGGGGGTCTATAATCGCCGCGATATGTTGTCAATACGATATTGACGTCCCCACTCCTAACTAGACGTTTTATTTCACGCACGTTTTCAACGAATATTAAAACGTTACCTAATAGTTAATAACTTTTATGCTTTTGTGAGCAAATTATTCTTTATTATTTTTGAATAAAATTTGTAAATAAACAAAATTAAATATTTCTTAAAATTATTCCAAAAACTTCGTAAAACAAAAAGCCCATATCTAATCGTAGATTGAACGCGCGAAGTTATGTCACCACTACTGATCTGTCAAACTTTCGTCTCATTCTATCGCTCCCTCTCATTCTGAGCGGCTGACTAGTCGCTTCAGTAATCAACTGGTCAAGCGATTAGAACCAGATCTAACTATAGTTAGAATGAGAGGTCAGCTCTTAAGTCAAACCGAGTGTGTTGATCGATCGAGGAGCATTTTTAACCAACTTCAAAAAAGGAGGTCCTCAGTTTGACCCGTATGTTTGTATGTATGTATGTATGTTTGTTCGCGATTATCTCGCGTTTGGCTGAACCGATTTTGATGCAGTTTTCAAAAATTTTTGTTACATTCTAAACAAGGTTTAGTATAAAATAAGGCGTCGTTCATTGATTACGTAAGACATTTTTTGTCAGAGACCCCCTTCCACGCCTACGTAAGAAAAATAATAATAACAATCCTCTCTGCAGTAGAAGTATGACATGGTCAATTCCCCCCCCCCCCCCTAAATCGTGTTACGTAATAAATGAATACGTAATAACACTTTTAGTTGTCTTCGTCTTAGCGAGGGCACTGCCGTGCCTCCAGATTAAAAAGGTATCAAGTATGCTTAAAATAATAGTACTGGGACGACAAGAGAGGCCACTACACTCAACAGTAGTCGTGTAATTTTAATAAATAGTAAATTTAGATTTTTTTAATTTTACCTTTTAGTCGCCTCTTCAGAAATATATTTCATCAAATTTATTAAAACAGGTGCTTATTAATTCTATTTAACCGTATATATTAATAATCTATTTTTTTTTTATTCAAAAATACTGTATTCTTAATAGGGAAAATTAGTATTACATGGCAACACTCGTCTGGACACACACATTCAAACCAGCCGCCACCTTGCGTCACAGTTTGTTGTACGGGCATGCTCCATCCTTTTAATTTAGTCATCCAAGGGCATACTTATAGTAATTTAAATGTTTTTTACAGTAGCTCGGGCATTTCCTTTTGGAAAGGTGGAGTCTAAGTGAAGTCGGTTATTTTTTGATAAAAAAAATTCTTTATTAGCAATTAAATATATCTGCCCAGTAAAGATGGTTGGGGTTTCTTTTGAAATGTTACTGAGAACCGATCTGTGATATTATTCGGATGATTCCTGTTATATTCGTGTTCTGTATCAACCTACAGTCGTGGCGAGATAATTAAGGACAAGATTATTTTTGCCATACAACTGCATACAAATATGACATTTTAAAATTGATAAAAATATAAATTTTGCTTATGCTATAATATTTTAAAAAATACTGACGTATCCGTGTTTAAACAAGACTTAATATGGGCCATAAACATCTTCCATAAAATTTGAACTTTAAAAAATACAGACGGTCAAATCAATACTTTTTGTAATTAGGAACGATTTTCATACATCGTTCCTAATTATAGTATGAACTTATAAAAAGTGTTGATTTGACCGTCTGTATTTTTTAAAGTTCAAAGGAGATCGTCAATTCTGGGCCACCTGATATAAACCGTATACAGTTTTTACTGCAATGTAAAATAAATACTCATTTTATTACTAAAGTAGACAAAATATTGCATAAAAATGAAACGGGAATTAGAAATACTAAATAAATAAACATTATGTTGATTTTTCCGCGATTAAAATACAGCAAGACAAGTTGTTAACATCCTTATGGCATTGACATAAAGTTTAACTTCACCCTGGCCTGAAACAGGATTGTTTTTTGATTTGACACTGTCAATGTATACCGTTACATAATCTGCGTTTTGATACTGTTCGGTAAGTTAGAACATTGTAATATTAAAATAGTATCTAAGCCTGCGAATACGGAAGTTTAAATTAGAAATCGACTGTATTAAAACGCCTAAAGATTGAAAATGCGTATTTTTGCATTTTTGATCGTAGTTTGAATATTAAAAGTGGGTTTCATAATGGCATAATATCATGCTCCTTCGATAACGAAACGCATCTTTTTTCAGTTTTGTAATGTCAGATATTAGTGCTATCGCACTGAACGGTGGTAAACCTTATCCCTTCGCAATAGGTGTTAGGAATGTTCAGTTAATAGTATCGACGATGGTTTGACAGCAGTCTTTGTTTACCGAAATACAGGAACTATATATACGATCAAAATATGACTTTTTATTATTTCATCATGATTCCCGTTTTGTTTTCAAGTCCGCTTTTGTACATTATCTTAAAAAAATCGGTACTTTTTTTACATTAATATATAAATCATAGGCAAGCACGCTTTCAAATATTGTCCTTGTTAGATTCAAGTTTTAAATTCATGATTTTTCAATTTTCCCATTAGATTTCGCAATATTTTTACCAGCATCCTGATCTAGAAATTATGACGATTCTTTAAAAGTAAGAACCATTCCTAAACGGTCCTAAATAATCTGGGCCAGATCACCTAACAAAAATTGACTATCTCCTTTTATGGAAGATGTTTATAGTCCATATTAAGTCTTGTTTAAACACGGATACGTCAGTATTTTTTAAAATATAAATAGCATAAGCAAAAATTATATTTTTATCAAATTTAAAATGTCATATTTGTATGCAGTTGTATGGCAAAAATAATCTTGTCCTTAATTATCTGGCCACGACTGTATGTACCTACCTAATATGTGGTTACAGCAGAAGTTCCTAAGCTTGTTATCTATAGACGCTCTTACTATCTTAATAATCAAAATTGTGAGATTCTAAATCAAAAGGTACCATTTGGCGGTCGGCGCTTACGCTTTTATTGCTCGAATACAAATGGTACCTTTTCCAAAAAAGTGTCACAATCAATAGAATTTAAACTTTCGTGGAATCTCCGAAACGTGTCACGCGTAGGGACTAAACACAATTGGGTACTTGACTGGGTAAAAAAAATATAATTATATTTAGTCCGTCAGTTAGATTATCAAAAAATATCGGACACGTATTTTTTATTTTGTCAATCACACAAAAATTGGTGAAGATATAGCCCGTTAAAGTTCCGCGTGACGTCACATTATACTAAAAATTGTACTGAAATGTGACGTCACGCGGAACGTTAACGGGCTATATCTTCACCAATATTTGTGTGATTGACAAAATAAAAAATACGTGTCTAATATTTTTTGATAATCTAACTGACGGACTAAATATATTTTTTTAGGAAAGTAGCCAATTGAGTACAGCCGCATGAAATGTTAATAGTGTCACAATCAAGTCCAGATTTAGAAAATGGTAAATGTTTAGCCCACTTACCTACTTTTGCTACTGGCTGTAGGTACATATACTTATGTTTCCGAGGATATAAATTATACTTACCTACGTAGATAGCTCTGCAATTGTTTTAAAAACATCTGTTTTGATATGTCAAATCCATAAACCAGCTCAAAATTAGTAATAGTAGCGGCATCTAGGTATTAAATCTCATCTTGTAATTATCTAAAAGTATATTTTCATTAATTACAGAGATAATCTGAGGGCAAACATGTCCCACAAGTCAACGCCGTATTCCCCCAACTTCCCGGTGAGTCAAGGCTACGCACCGACAGCAGAAGACGAAAAGCTCAAAGAGAGCTACCCTCTTGCTACTCAAGGAGGGTACCCTAACCCTCCTCAAACTGGGTACCCTCACTCTCCTCAAGCCGGGTACCCAGGGCCTCCTGGACCCCCTGCGCCTCCAGGGGCACCGCCCGGCCCGCCAGGGCCACCGGGACCTCCAGGCACCCAGCCTGGCTTTCAACCCGGCTACCAACCTGGTTTTCAGCCTGGTTTCCAGCCTGGATTCTCGCCGGGCTACCCACAGCCACAGGCAGGGTACCCGCACGCACCACAAGGGTACCCCGCACCAGTCGTTCAGCAGCCTGTCCCGCAAGGCGCTCCGAGTAAGTTCACAAGCATAAGTAGTTACAATTTTACAATGTTTATGGTCAATGGTCATAAATACTTCTGTGAGTAAACATTTGTGTGTTCATAACATCATAACACACCATATATAAAGTAAACAAATATGGCCGGTTTTCTAGGCAAAAAAAAGCATATGAAACATGACAAAACATTATTAAAGAAATTTGTTTTCACTGAAATGAATATAAATAACAAGTTTATGTGTGTATGAAACCATGAAACCATGTCTGTTCTTCAAAAATGCGCGATTACGAAGCAATGAAGAGGAATGCGTTTGTTTACATTATTTTACTTTTGTATTGACCACGAATATAGGTAGATATCAATTTAATTGTACAAAATCAATTGGACTCACGGTTTTTAGACACGTTTTTATATGCATATTTACAAAAGTAAACGCGTCTTAAAACCGGAGGTAATTACTTAATAGGTGCCTACCTATCAATGGCGACGCGTTAAAAGTATTTGTACAGAAGACGAAGCTAATTTCTCACCTCAATAGCTATAATATGTTAGTACAGATGTTTTTCAATGTATACCTATGGTATTAAAGGATAGCTCGTTCGAGGTAACCGGGAAAACAGTTGGACAAGAATGCTGTAGAGTGTCTTTATGGTATATTGGTATGTATAATAGGCATGGTGAATTTTTTTCATGTATGGTATCAATCGATTCGTTTTGTTGTGAGGATCAAATGTCTATATGGGGCCAGCAACCCAAAAGTCAGAAATGAGACTTAAATTCCGAGATTTGCATTTGTTTCTCAAAACGCTCTTAACAAAATGACGTGCAAAAGTGACGTCACGATCACATGGAAAAAATATGAAATTGCTATTTATACAGTGAATTGTTGCGTTTATGTACCTATATGGTTGCTATACAATTTATTTTACAGTAAAATGTTAAAAATCGAATGGTATCATTGTTTTTTTTAAATTTCGCTCTTTACAAAATCGTAAAATTTAGAAATTTTGCAGTTTGATATCTTTGAGCCATTTCAATAGAATTTATAAATTTTCACTTTAGTTGGATATATTGATCATTTTGCATCCTATCAACTAAATTTTATTGCATAACTCAACATGTGTCATCATGCCTATTATGTTATAGTAGTTCCATAGCTTAATGGTGGTCCCTCACTAGCTGTTATATAACGTTATATAATACCGTGTGACAGGGACAACATAATAAGTCCCTATCAATACTATCATGTTGTCCCTGTCACACGGTGTTATATAACGTAACGTTATATAACAGCTAGTGTGGGACCACCATTAAGCTATGAAACTACTATAACATAATTATACGTACCAATATGAACTTAAATGTTTTTTAAGACTTATGGGACGATTATTTCTGAAAATACTCAAGTTACCCAAAAAAAATTGTATCTACGTGTCGACTTTGATTGAATTAAGATTTGTAGATCTAACTACTAGCGCATACTTTTCGATGCAGCTTACATCTAGACACGCGGCAGCGTGTCAAGCAAAGGAACTGGCTAGCCAGCGCCAAGATTACACGAACCACTTGGTGCCACTTTTGACCTTTCTATAACTCAAAACCTCTTTAACGTAAACACATAAAACTACGTGTGTTTAATTATATCCATAAGGCCATCTAGAAGCCCAAATTTCATGAAGCTAGCTCAAACGGTTATAAAGATATGAAGGTCAAAAAGTGACTGACTGACTGACATATAGTACCTAAACCTAACCTACTTCCAGATGACCTAGAAGGATGAAATTTGGAATCCAGCTCGGTAATTGTGTGTAAGCGTAGGAAAAAATCTAAAAATAAAAAAAAGTTAAAAAAAGAGGGGTCCCCATACAAAAAAAACCGGCCTAGTGCGAGTCGGACTCGCGCACCGAGGGTTCCGTACAAACCTCTAGGTATATAGGGGTAGTAACTTTAAAATTATTAAAAATATTTTTATTATATGATGTAACTAAAAATGTACGGTTTTCGCAATTTTTCCTCTATCTGTGCTATATGAAGTTTCTTCGTGCCAAGTTTCAAGTTTCTAAGTTTACGGGAAGTACCCTTTAGGTTTTGAGTTTCTTGCGAGTACTCAGTTTCAAAATATGCGACTTTTGCTATTTCTTTTGATTGCGTTAACATAAAAGTTTGGTTTTGCTACATCTGAAAGGTCCTATAGCCCTGAGTATTTGACATGAATTTCAATTTAATACCTCCACGCGTTTACGAGGAAAAAGGTAGTAAGTTTAAAATTTAAAAAAATATTTTTTTGTATGATTTTACTTAAAATGTCTAAGTTTCTGAGTTCACGGGAAGTACCCCGTAGGTTTTGCGAGTGCCGATAACTCTAAAATTTGCAGCATAAACGACTGTATCTTTTGATTGCGTTGGCTTTTAAGTTTGATTTTTTCACAGCTTCAAGGGACAATAGATTTGAGTATTTGATATAAATTTCAGCTTGATACCTCCACGCGTTCCTGAGAAAAATGGTCTTGACAGACAGACAGAGGGACAGACAGACAGACAGACAGACAGACGGACAACAAAGTGATCCTATAAGGGTTCCGTTTTTTCCATTTGAGGTACGGAACCCTAAAAATTAATTGTATCGTTGGGACCGTTACAAGCAGATATTTGAAACTATCCCAATATATGTATTATTATATTTGCTATAAATATAAAAATAAAGTTAAGTCAAATAATAAGTGGTGTCCGCATACAAAAAAACTTGTAATACGCGCTAAACGACCGGCCAACGGTGTGTCGTCGTCGGCGCGCGGGAGAATGTAGACAATAGCATAAAAAAGAAAACCATGCAGCGAAAACGCAAGAAAAAACATTAAATCTCAATACCTGCCTATAGTACAGTCATTATACGGTCGGCTAGTATGGCGAATTGGAAATAATTAATAATAGCAGTTTTTTTTGATGTAGCAGACGTATCATAAATCTAGTGATTATGTCGACACATAATCTCAATAAATTTTACTTATATAAATATATAAAAAAACATTTAAAAATATAAAAATTCGTAGATTATTACTTAAAAATATTAATTAACGTTTGTTTTATTGTAAATATACATTAATATTTGCTTTATAATATTGACCACGAATGGCACAAAAAATAAAAATGGGTTCCTTATTTATAGTCAATTGACCTAGAGTTTTTTTTATTATTGAGCATATTTCAGTGCATTTAAATCGTAATTGGCTAAATTTTTTATGATTAATAATTAAATACAGTAATTATATATACTGATAATAAATCACATTATAATTTATACCGGAGGGTGGGTTTTATGAGAGTGTAAATTATTTACCAATAAAAATTTGTAAATAAGTAAGTATGTTTTGGGATTTTCATAATGCGCACTTTTTAGCTCAACTTTGCATAAATCGCCTTTTAAAATAAGTTGTTACTTAATTTATTCCAAACACTCATCACCGTTGTTTTAAATTTGGCGCGCATGAGCCAGAGAACGATCACGATTGGTCGGTTACGGGAGCGGAGAAGAGAAGTGATCCCGACCACGCGCAAGGGTCGTGCCTCGCCTGCGCTGTGTTACCAGCGCAGATGTATCTGTATTTTAAATATTTTATCATAATGATAAAAATGTCACAATTTATTGAGTAAAATAGACGTAAGTACCAAAAACCTGACAACGGTGCGACTAGGGTAAATAAAAACTTCTTTCGAGTACAACTGCGGGTAAAATTGACCAAAGTAGGTATAATATTGCTAATTGAGAGGTAATAATTTATCTTTAGGAACGTACAAATTTTGTGTCGTGTACCTACATTACATATTTACTGCATACGAAATATGGCAAATTGATAGTATGTCGGAGTCGGAGTTCAAAAGATAAATATTTTTATGCGGTAAGCCAACTTAAATAGTACGGTTCAATTTCGAAGTTAGTCAATGCGATAAGCCAAAATTAAAATGTAGTAAGAATTGTTTATTTGTTGTTATTCTCATATACTACAGATTTTTAAACTTTACGCCTACGCTTTTTTGGTTCGATATCATGGCAACATATGTCACAACAGTAATGGCGCATGCGGCGATTTTTGCCACGACTAAATAAATATACGGTTGCGCAAAGCAACCATACTATATGCTAGGGATGTAAAAAATATTCGTATTCGCATTCGCGAATATCTGCACGTTTTTTGGTATTCGCATTCACGTTCTTATTTGCACAATTAAATGCGAATATATTTAATTTAAAATAAAAAACACAGAAAATTTACTATAATTTCAAACGGTTATTATTTTATTCGACGAAAAAAATATGGGACGTTTTAAAGTCAAAGGTACATCATTGTTGGTTATCATCATCAATAGGGCATTACTGCCATAAAAACATTAAGAAATAAACTCTAATAACAACCGACAATCATGTGCCTTTTAATCCAGTCATCGGGGAGTCCTCTCCATAATTACCTTACGAAAGTTAGAGTACAAAATATTTCAAAGGGGATTGGTAGGCTACAGGCTGGTTATTAAAAATCTAGATTTTAGATCTTGAAGGCTCCCCGCGTTGTCCGCCATCTTGGTTTAAGGGTGCCAAAAATCGGTTTCTTACCTTTGATGCTTAAACTGTTGAACGTATGACTAATGAATGTGTCTATGGAACGTGTAAAGAAGATAAAATTGTCTAAAAAATTTCATATTTAATAGCTCTGTAAGTCTTACAGATAAAAAGATACATGGGGTGGAAAAAGTATAATTTTAAAAAATCATGACAATATGATTTATTTGCTTCACAATTCTGTGCCTCGAGATAAAGAAATTACATCTCTACCACGGTTATGTCATTGTCATTAAAATAATGATTCTTTTGAAAGATATTCAAAATTTGGATTTACTCCCAGAGCGCTTAGTGAAGAGGGGCGAATATGGAAAGGCTCACACAAAAATTCAATGTTCTGTTACTCATCATGAAATATTACTAGGCGTTGTCGGGTATAAAAACTACTCATTTTGTCATTTTTACCAAAACTTATTTTGAAGACAATTGATGCCAATCGTTTCTATTTCCAACAAAGATAATAATTCCAACTCAAACTTATTAATTCCAACCAAGTTGAGCGCACAAGAGAAGAGCGCGCCATAAATAATAGTTTTTAGTTAGTTTATTTCTTATACAATATTTTAATAATAATTTATCAATTATATGAAGGCTTAAAAAATTAAAATATCTTCAAACTTTTTATTAAATTTTTTTTTATCAAAAGCTACAAGCTTTCTATGAAATCCAAATTCCTTATACCCAAATTGATCGATAACTTTACCCGACAGCGCTTAATAATATTCCATGATGAGTAAGAAAAGAAGCCTTTCCACAATCACCTCCCAACTATAAGCGCTATGGGAGTGAATCCAACTTTTAACATTAACATAACATAAATACTCTTTATTGCACACCTCAAAATAAAGAAACACATAAAATACAAGTTACAAACAGAATAATCAGAGGTAAAACAATTGGCGGTCTTATCGCTAAAAAGCGATCTCTTCCAGACAACCTTTGGGAAGCGGAAACCATTGAAAATAATCAGAAATACGTAGGTGTTGCAAATTCAAATCAACAAGCTAAACAATAATAAACTTACACATATAAAATAAAAATAAACTTACATAAACCATACATATATAAATAAAAATTGATAAATTAAGAACATACAATCTAGGAGCACGATACACACTATTTGCCACAGGTAGTTACAAAATCTGTTTAATGGAGTTACAGGATAACGTATTATAAATAAATCGTAAATATCTTTTAAAAGAATCTTTTTAAGATGACAAGACTGTGGTTCAGATTTAATAAATTTCTTAATCTCGAAGCATAGCATTTTTAAGCTAACATTTATCAAATTCTCATAATTTAAAAAAGAAATACTTTTTTCATCCCTGTATCTTATATGTGTAAGTCTGTCAGATCTATGTGTATACGCGAAAATTGACTTACATTACCTTCCCTCGATTTCAAATCAATGAAGATTGGCGTTTACAGATTTTGAAAAAAAAAACATACGAGGTATTTTTTTTATGCTTATCGATCCCATGCCAGCAACAAAACACTACCGGCTAAAAAAGCCACAAATTGAGGAATTTTTTTCCCATACAATATGTATGAAAATGAAAACTTTTATTTTTCACTTGCTGTTTTTTATGATAATCGATTCCGTTCCTATCCAGTATTAATAGTTTCGTACGGGTCAACTTACGGTCAGGTACTAAAAAACTACAATTTGAAGAAAACTATTTCCATACATTTAGTGCCTTAAAATCCCCATTTCTTCATATTTTGAACTATAATGTCTTCATACTGTATTATGGTCCTTAAAATTAATAGGACTGATTGGCGAGATAGAAAAATATGAATAAAATTTCACTTTTTCCATAGTAAAGGTATGGAAAAAAATCTCACATAGAGCTTTTGTACAGCCGACGTAAAAGATTATATCTTTGACGTCGACTGTACATAACCGTAAGTTGATTGACCGTGAGTTGAGGAAACTATTGATTCTGGATAGGAATGGAATCGATTGGCAAAACAAAATAGCATGTGAAAAATTAAAGTTTTCATTTTCATACTGATTGTGTGGGAAAGTTTTCCTCAATTGGTAGCTTTCTAGTCGGAATTTTTTTTGGTTCCATTCAGGCTTTTCGATTCTGGATTGTAAAGGAATCAATTGGCATAAAAAAAAGTTTGTCACAAATGACTTTTTTCTCGCAACATGTTTGTTTTATTCAAAATTGGTAAACGCCAACCTTCATTCATAAAAAATTGAGGGGCGGTTTATTAAAACCATTTTTGCGTAGCAGCACGGGATCTGGTAGCTGCCCTTACTGACCCAAAAAGAAAATTTAACCTGTATATCGGTTCATCGATTAATAATTTCACATACGAACGTACATTGCAAGTCTTGCAAACCCCTTTTCACTGCCTCAAGGGTTGATTTTCCCGGGACTCAAACTATTTCTATTACTAAGTTTCATCGCAATCAATTCGGACAATTTCGCATTTATAATGTTATTATACGCATGTATATACATGCCTAGGTAATACAAGCTATCCACCAGTGACTTCGTCCGCGTATAATCTTCTTATAATATGATGTTAAGTATTAGTACTATCTTTTGTTCATCCCCGGGTCTGTGAAAGTCTGTCACAAAAAAAGTAAATCTCTTTACAAACTTTCAGCCTCTTTTAACCCCGTTAGGGGTTGAATTAAAAAAAATACTGAAATCACTTTTATTATTTTTTAATTAGCAGTAAGTGTACGAAGTTCCAACCCTCAACTTAAAATTTTAATCCCTACCCATACAACATTTTGAACCCCCTTATTACCCCCTTAGGGGTCTAAGTTTTCAAAATCGCTTCTTATATTACTTGTACACATTATAAATGTAATCTGTTCTGCAAATTACAACTTTCTAGCTTCAGTAGTTTTGGAGTCGCTTTAATACAAACTTTTTAAATATGCTTTTATTTACAGATAATCATGATTTTATATTAAAATATTATCTTTTTATCTGTAAGGTGTATAGAGCTATTATGTAAAAAAAAAATTCGTCAATTTTATCTTCTTTGAACATTCCATAAATACTTTAGTCATACTGACAACTGTTTAAGCATCAAGGTTACCGAATTTCGGCACCTTTAAACCAAGATGGCGGCCAACACGGGGAGCCTTCAAGGTCTAAAATCTAGTTTTTTAATAACCAACCTGTAGCCTACCAATACCCATTAAAACATTTTGTACTCCACATTTTGTAAGGTAATGTATGGCGATGAATCTCCGATTACTGGATTAAAAGGTACCTACATCATAGTCGGTTGTTAATAGAGTTCATTTTTAGATATTTTTTTATGGCAGTAATGCCTTATCGATAACCAACAATGATGTACCTTTGACTTATTGAAAACGTCACATATTTTGCTAGTTGCCCCTTGCACAATTTGGATATTTTTTGAAAAAACAACCGGTATATACATAGATATATTAAATAATTAACACTTAAATTAAAATGATAATAAAAAATGCAATACACCCGCCCTCTTATTTCTACTCAAATAATAAATTACATAGGTATAAACATTTGTAGACGGCGATCTCCTACTAAGTACCTAAATAGGAAATGTTATATTGGCGTTTGGTTTACTTCCATAGTTTATATACTACGTTCATTATTATTATATATCGCCGATACCTACTGTCCCGTATAGGGTATAAGTACAGTAGGTAGGTATGTAGGTAACTTAAATAACACAAATTATTCTGTATCATATTATAATTATAAATATTATTCAATCAAAGCGTCTACGTTTCAAATTCCTTATGACAGTTATGACATTGACGTAAGGTTTCGTTTCGTTTTACCACCTAGCTAGTCGGAATGGTTTACTTACTAAAGCTGTTTACGAGCGTGACCTTGACTGCGAACTCCCGTCGCCCGCGTCAAAACACCCGTGGCGTGTAGCATAGGAAATTGATCCTAAACGCTGGGAGTTAAAGTTTATTTATAAGTGGAATTAGCAATTTTTTTTTAAATTATACTTTTTCTTTACCCCATTGCTTTTTTTTTTGCGTGATTTGTTAATTAGTCTTAATTTATAGGTGATTACAACAAAGTCTAAAATAAATTGAGTCTATAATCAATTTAATTAATGTTATACATACGTAAATGACTATAGCCGTAATACAAACATATTGTTTGTAGGTTTTTGAGGTAAATAGCTTGATGAAGTAGTTTCATGATACTTTAATCAAAGTCCTGCCTATTAGTCATTATTACTATCGACTTACGATATACCCAATCGAAGCCATTGTATCTTCTTGATTAAGTTGCTTTACGTGGAAATATTTAGTATGATTTTACTTGTTTTTCATTAATTACAAATATATTGACAAGTTGACAAAATAAAAATGTTATTACTATTTAGAGTGAAAAAATAAAGCGTTTTTTTTACACTTAATTTTTGTACCTTCTTCCGGGAGGAAAGTTAGTAGGATTCAAAAATATAGTATCTTAGAATAGAATGTCACCAAAAGCATAAGAAAAAAAAAATTAAGCTATTATAAATTAATGTTTTGCGCGGCCGTATCTTTACTGGAGTATAAAAAAAACTTTTAGTTACTTACATGTCTTCTTGTGTTTAAATTGTATTAATATATGTCGAATAGTTTCCAAAATGGCTGTGATATACGGACAGACAGATGGACATGATGAAACCATGGGTTTCGTTTTTGCCATTTTGGCCAACCCTAAAAAATAGACTCATCAAATAATTGCCAACTGCAGTTAAACGCCCAAGTGCAACTATGTCATTGTCTTATTATTTGTATTATTGAACAAACTAAGTTAATGACTCCGTGATAAGGATGTTATTTGCTACTAACGAAAGGGCCTTGCCATCGTTCAAGTGCTGATTACACACTTATTTAGTTATTTCTCATTTGTTAGCGTAACTAGAACCTCCTCGTTACTCCACTCCATCTGTATCTGCAATTATGTATCTTGTTTACTCAGCCACTTAGCGTCATTCGATGCTGTTATTAATTACAAGACAGACATGTTAAGTCAAGATAGTTTATTTGAAACTCCGAAAAATCGACCGAAATTTAAAAGTGTAAAGTGGTGCCAGTTCAAAAGTGTGATTTGTAAACATTATAACAATATGACTAGTGTGGAAGACAAAAGTATTTATATCACGACGCTCAGTGCGGCGAGTATTAAAAGAAGTTTGTGCAGAATGTATGAAAGAGTTTTCAAGTCTCGGCAAAGCGGTTACGAACAATTTTTTACTGATGAAGAAAAAAAGCTGTTTTATCTTGTCGATAATTGCCCCCGTAGACAGTGGAACAATATTCATAAATTAATTTAAATAAAATCAAGTATAATAATCAAAGAAGTAGGTATGTATGTGGTTTACTTATGTTGTTGACTGTTTATTTTACAGACTAGGAAATAAATTAACAGAAGCTGTGACATAATAATGTTCGCAATGTCCTAGTCCCAGGTTCACATAGGTCAACTTAGACAGTTCTGATAGTTACTAATTTCTAGCGGAAAATGCGATAAGTTATATGTTATGTACCTACAGTATGCAGGGAGGTCAACGAACTCTACTACTTACTGTAGATTTTTATTGATGAAATAAGGTTAATTTGGATTTTTTTTTGTAATGTTTATAAAGTCTGAATACGAATTTTCAGCTAGTCTGTTTTATTGGGCAGCAAAGACGCTGCGCTGGGTGTCGCGTCTGATAACTGCAGACAAAAAACGCACACTGCATACTAATCTTAATATACACTGACTAAATTGCTCGAGTTAACACAATATAAAAAAAAGACTAACTCTTAACAAATTTACTTTTCTTGTTTAATTTTTACTGGACTGATAACTTCGCCCTCGTTCATTCGAGTTCACCAATATTTATACGATTAATTGTACTAAAATATATGAACATAACCTTATTTGTATGGGCACAAAGTCGTGTACAGTCGCCATCAAATATATCGGAGCGGCCACGGTACTTAATAATATCTGAACATGCACTTTATCGCCTTGACAATAGAGACATTGTTCAGATATTTATGACCACCTTGGCCGCTCCGATATATCTGATGGCGATTGTACACTACCTACTCATTTTACTGAGTATTTTTTTTAATGTTTAACACAATGTATATTTAGTTATACCTACCTACTCTAATAATATTTTATTATAAAATTCATAAACAATTTAATGCAGACGATGTCATACCAATTTTCTTTTCCACAATTATTAACTCATTAACTCCTACACCCACATCGAAAACAGCAAATTTGCTGATATTTATTTAGATATACAAGCTATCGTCTACTCTTTGATGTACCCGTGGCCTTGCACAGTGGGCGGTAATGGCTTATCAATTAGTCTAGACGCATAATTGGTTCATTCCAATACTATTTTTAGTAACTACAATAATTAAAGTTTGATTTTCTGGTATTTTTCCAGGTGGATGGATGAGTATCCCGACAGGCCTCACCAGCTGCCCCCCAGGTCTAGAATACCTGTCCATGATTAACCAGCTCCTGGTACACCAAAAGGTTGAGCTGCTGGAAGCGTTCGTGGGTTTCGAGACCAACAACAAGTATACCATCAAGAACAGCGTCGGGCAGAAGGTGTACTTCGCGGTGGAGGACAACGACTGCTGCACCAGGATGTGCTGCGGACCCATGCGGCCGTTTGACATGAAGATCTTGGACAACTTCCAGAACGAGGTGCGATTTACTGGTTTATCTGCTTCGAGACCAATAGCAAGTACACAACAAAGAACAGCTGCGGGCAGAAAATAAATAATAATAAATAAAATAAATATTATAGGACAATATTACACAAACCAACCTACTGTACAATTTTTCTAACAACCAATATTTTACGGCTGTCATCCACATACATATTTCGCGTTTTAGGTTATAAATTGTATGGAAATGACAGCCGTCAAATATTGGTTGTTAGAAAAATTGTACAGTAGTCCCACAGTAAGCTCAGTAAGGCTTGTGTTGTGGGTACTAGACGACGATATATATAATAGATAGATATTTATAAATACTTAAATACATAGAAAACATCCATGACTCAGGTACAATTTGTGATAAACTGGGCTAGGGGGCCGTCTTAAAAGAAAATGTGTTTCACCATAGTGGCTCACCGAGAGACTTTATCACATCTTAACTTATTATAGTTTTATGGTCACTACGGTCATTTGAATCTAAGACATATCATGAGCATTTTTTTCGTGTAATACGCTAGTTTTTTTTTAAATTAGAAATTAATTATTTACTTATCGTTACACGGAAAAACTTGACCACATTTTAATTGAAAATAGATGTCATATACTTCAGAAAAAGTGACCAAACCCTAAGTGATCTATTTTCAGTTTATATATAGTAGTGTAACTACTTAAAAAAAAAAAAAAAAAAATTGCAAATCAAAAAATATTGAACAAAATAATTTGATTTGCTTTAAGATTCACATTTTAATTGTTTTAAATGGAAGTACTTAACAATAACGTTATCATCATAATCATTAAAATGTTCATACATTTCATAGCGAAAGTATTTTTTTTAATTTAGCTATATTTTTATGTCACTAATGAAAAGCCAATTTTTCAGGTTATCCATTTGCGGAGGCCGCTGGCCTGCTCGTCCTGCTGGTGCCCGTGCTGGTTGCAGTCTATGGAGGTCACCTCCCCGCCGGGCACGGTCATCGGCTCCATCGAGCAGGAGTGGTCACTCTGCAAACCTTGCTTCGCCATCAAGAATGCTGCGGGCGACGTGGTGCTCAGGATTAAAGGCCCGGTGTGCACTTTCTCCATCTGTGGCGACGTTGATTTCAAGGTAATTTCGTATCAATGTATTGTGCCTGTAGTTTTTCTTCTTTTTTTAAATTAAACACTCCTCGTCTTTCAAAACAAAAATCTTATAGTTCTGGGCAAACATGGGTTATGCAGAATATGGTATGTAATATAACTTTTATTGGCATTACTTAGGCTGTGTAATTCTACAAGTTTAAAAGGTTTTATTATGTATGCTGACTTATAATAGTTAAAATGTAAGGAATTCAAATCGACTTAAATTACGTGGCTAACCCGCTATAAATATTTTTAATAATTCAAATACAGTTTTGTATGTGCAATATACTTAACCCTTTAACCGCCAAAGACGTCAAATCACGCGCACGGTAAGTCGTGCCCTCAGCGCCAGCACGTGATATCACGTCTAAAATATAACCGGATTGCCTTAGAGCGCGCGCTGGCTCTGAGGGCCCGATTTTTCCGTCCGATGCTTGGCGGTCAAAGGGTTAAGGTACTGTATGTTCATATATGTAAAATCATCATTAACAAATTAGCATCTCTCCGTATTCTGACACACACCATTTGAATTTATCCATACTAATATTATAAATGGGAAAGTGTATGTGTGGGTTTGTTTGTTTGTCCGTCTTTCACGGCAAAACGGGGCGACGAATTGACGTGATTTTTTAAGTGGAGATAGTTGAAGGGATGGAGAGTGACATAGGCTACTTTTTGTCTCTTTTTAACCCCCCACTTCCCTAAAATGGGGGGTGGAAGTTTGCATAGCTGGGCATTAACTCGTTAATCCGTTAATCGTTAATTAACGAAGTTAACATTTTGATTAACGGATTAACTTTTAAGTTAACTTTTAAAAATGTTAACGGACACGTTAACTTCCGTTAATATGCAGAAGTCCGTTAATCGTTAATCCAATGCCTACTATTTACCGCACGGTACCGCGGCGCGGCGCGAAAAACAGGTTCAGACAAGTATGAAATGAACGACAAGTGCCGGGCGGCGCGTGGCAGCGAGTGAAACAAAAACAAAACTAGATATATTTTGCCGGCGCGTGCGAGTGAGAAAACTGCGAAGAGATTTGTTTCGTTTGATTATTTCATTACTTAGCAATTTTACACATATTAACGGATTAACGATTAACGTTAACTTGCGTTAATTCTTCCGAAATGTAACGCTTTAACGTTTAACGAAGCTAACTTTTTTTGTAGCGGATTAACGATTAACGAAGTTAACTATTTGATTAACGGTGCCCAGCTATGGAAGTTTGTATGGAGCATTCCGGGGGGCAATCAGGAAAGTGGAACCGTGTTACCCCGAATTTAACGCGAGCGAAGCCGCGGGCAAAAACTAGTATGATATAAAGGCGCCATGGCGTAACGTGCCTTTATAATTTTGTTTACTCTAGAATTGTTTAACCCAAATATATCACCAGTTTGTGAAATTAAATGGTTTTTATTACTAAGTCAGCATTCTCAAGTTACCTATACGATTTATGAACAATCTGCAAATATAATATTGTGCTGATTCTATTTAAAATTAGTTGTTACCAAAAAAACTTCATGGTTTGCAAACAAATCTTGCGCGATTTGCATTGCATGTTAAATACGATATTTCTCCTGGCGCTTAGTTAAGCTAAAATGTTTTATAAAAATGTAAATCGGTAAACAAACAACATTCTGGCATTAATGAGCTTTTATCATTAATAAATGGATATAATAAAACACATCCTAATGAGAGTAATGAGCCTTAACGAGTTGAGACTCGTTTGAAAACAACAAGCCTTATTGAGCTTACTGTGGGACTAGGTCGGTTTGTGTAAGATTGTCCTATAATATTTATTTGAAATGTCTACAACATTAAATATCGACAAAAAATTACAATTTCATATTTTTTCCTTCGTGGAAAATTATTTTTCGGTTATTAAGGGTACCTTACAATTTTTTTGTTTTCTTCGCCTAGAACTGAGAACCCATGGTTTAAAAAAACGCACTGGCCATACTGTCCAATATAACAAGACCCCTAAGATAATTGCTTTTGGGCCTTTTAGCTCCAAAACCCTTTGATCAATCATGATCATAGTTTGATAAATAAATTTTATTTACCTAAACTACGTTTTCACCCAATTTTGATTAAAATTGGACAACTATGGTATAGTACATTACTTACCTAGGGCTGTAAAAAAAAGAAAGCCCGAAATCGCAGGTATTTGGGACCCGAGCCGCAGGCGAGGGTTGTAAATATGCGATAGAGGGCTTTCTTTTTTACTGCCCGTGGTGAGTACACAATTTTACGTCCCCACCTGGCCATAATGCGAGTTTTACCGTAAGCGTAGCGAGCGGTAAAACTCACATTATGGCCAGGTGTGACGTAAAAGTTATTGCGAATGTAAGAACACACTTTGCTGCGCTCGCTCGTTCGATTAAAACCAGTTGTGTACGAAATAAACATTCTGCCATTCATAACATCAAGGATAATCCAAAGTTTATATCGTACTTGCTACAGATATATTCAAAGGACGGCGAGAACAAGGTCGGCAAGATCACGAAGCAGTGGTCGGGCTTGGCTCGCGAGGCGTTCACGGACGCCGACTACTTCGGCATCAGCTTCCCCATGGACCTGGATGTCAGGATCAAGGCTGTACTACTCGGGGCCTGCTTCCTTATTGTGAGTACCATTGTTCCCACCTACTGAGCAAATTAAAACCCTATCGCAAAGGAATAAAGTCTATAACAGTCACTTGAGTAGAAGTCGCTTGGTAGTCAGGCGGTAACGTCCGAATTTCAATCCGCATGTCTCGGATTCAAACCCCGGCTAGTACTTGAGATTTTCGGAAGTTAAAAATGAGGCGGCGTTTGACGTACTTTTGAAATACAACAGTTAGATTGTCACCTTAGCGCTGTGTAATTAATGTAATAAATTATGTATGCCCAAGATCTTTCTAACTCAGTGGTACTTAATCTTTGGCAGGGACCACCGGTACAGAACCGCAGCTCTAATCGATACTGATATATTACTTCAGTATATATACATAATAATTAACTAACTATTTTGGCTAACCGATCCAAATTGAATCTTGGCCTCCGAAATGAGAGCACGCCACCTGTCCCAATCCTGCGCAACTTCTTGCCAGTTATTGACGCGAAACTGCAGCAGATCCGCCGCCACACTGTCTCCCTAACGATATCTGGGCCGACCACTGGACGGCGATCAGTCGGTCGTCCCAAGAACGCTCTCTTGACAGCCCGATCCTCACCCATTTTCTGTAGGTGACCGAACCAGTGAAGTCTGTGGGCTTTTGTTTCGCCGATGATATTGGGTCCGGCCACTAACTCTTCGATTTCGATCCGAAGGAATGGATCCTCCAGGCGCCGTCATCTCTCTTGATAGGTCCCTGGATCTTACGGAAAACTTTCCTCTCCGGTACCAGGAGCTGACTTTCTTCTTTCAGTTTTAGGGATCAGGCCTCACAGCATAAGGATAGGTCTTATATATCCGTAACTTAGTTTTTCTGCTGTGAAGCCTGGACACCCAACACTTTATGGAGGACTGCACTTCACCGCAGGGCGTTTTGGATGCGTCATATATGATCTTGCGCTATGTTGCGGAATTTCATTGGAACTAATTTCTTACACTGGCAATAATTTTAATGATAGGTTGTCACTGTTGTCAGTGTCATTGTGGCGGTTTACTTGAACCAACTTGGATAATAGTAAAGTGTTGAATATTACATAACAAATGATAGAAAGTGGCCTGTACTATTCATAGTTAATAGTGAAACGCGAATAATGTATAGTCGCCATCAAATATATCGGTACGGCCATTATTATTATTATTATTATTCTCTTTATTATTCTTTTTTCTTAGGCTAGGTCATTCTATAATATTTTTACAAAAGTAAAATATAAAAATACATCTAAAACATACAAAAACAATAAAAACATTATAAAAAACCTAACCTAGGGTGCCCCCGGCAACGGAGCAAGGCCCAGGCTGCCGGTGGTCAGGGCCGCAGAGAGAGGAACCTTCGGACTATGCGCGCTGTGTCCAGGATAACCGCCTTCTGAATCTGACCCTTGATCCAACCACAACCCCGTAGCGAAAGTCTCTCTAGATGTTGGTCTAGACTCTTCGCTATGAGACCGTTCGCAGAAACAACTATCGGTACAATGATCGCCGAATCAACCTCCCACATGGCGGTTACCTCGTGAGCCAAGTCTAGGTACTTGCTGGACTTGTCCTTCTCGGCCTTCACGAGGTTCTCGTCACATGGGACGGTGATGTCGACGAGCATGGCCCGGCGTTGCGGTCGATCTATTACCACGATATCAGGCTTATTGGCTACAATAGTCCTGTCCGTGATAATAGATCGATCCCAATAGAGCGTGGCACGACCATTTTCGAGAACTGGTGTAGGTGTGTACTTGTAGTACGGCACTTCGTGGTCCACAAGACCATATAGGAGAGCAAGCTGTTGGTGTATAATCCTGGCTACGAGGTTATGTCTGTGCAAGTACTCGCCGTTAGCAAGATGAGAACAACCGGAGATGATATGCCTGAGTGACTCTCCGGGACGGCGGCATGCCCGACAAATGTCGACCGTACCGTCCTTCAGGATATATCTCCGGTAGTTATTCGTCATGATAACTTCGTCCGCAATTGCACAGGCAAAACCTTCGGTTTCTCCAAAGAGGTCCCCGAATCGTAACCAGGTCACCGACGCGAGCAGGTCTACGTCGGGTCCCGTGAGGGCCCTGTAGAACCGCCCGTGTAGCTCCTTGCTCTTCCATACCGCCCTGCGATCCTCAGTGCTTAGCACCACAGGTTTGCGCCAGTTCTCGTTTGCCAAGGAGAGCGGCGTGAGACCCTTATCTACTGCCACCACATCACGATGCATCTCACACTCGTTGTTAAGGAAATAATTCCTGAGATTGTACACCTCACGGTTGTGGAGATTTTTGGCGTTTAAAAAGCCCCGACCTCCACACTTCCGTGGGATGTACAATCTCATAACAGACGAGCGCGGGTGAAGCATACGGTGTGTGGTGAGCAATAGACGGACTCTCCGATCCAGGGCATCCAGCTCGGTCTGTGTCCACCTTAGTATGCCAAAGGAGTATGTGAGTAGGGGCATCACCCAGGCATTGAAGGCACGCACCTTGTTGCCACCTGACAGAAGACTATTAAGTACTTTTGTCAGCCGACCGAAGAAGCGCTCCTTCAACGCCTGTTTAATACCCACATCCTCAATGCCCAAAGACTGTGACATACCAAGGTATTTGTAGGTTTCTGATTCAGAGATAGATCTGAACGTCATTGTCTCAGAAAGCTGTAGATTTGTTGAATTTACTACTTTCCCCCGCTGTACATGCATAACTGCACATTTATCAACACCAAACTCCATCTTGATGGAACTACTGAACACTTCAGTGGTCTTCAGTAGTTCCAACAAGTCTCGGTTATTTGGTGCAAATAATTTGAGATCGTCCATGTACAGAAGGTGAGATATGACTTCACCCTCTCTCCGAAGCCGGCAACCTAGCCCCGAATCCTTCAGCAGATTGCTGAGCGGATTTAGAGCTAGGCAGAACCACAGGGGACTCAGACTGTCGCCCTGAAATATTCCTCGCTCAATCCTTATAAAGTCCTGCGGGCCAGGGGTGTCATCCCCGCCTCCTGGTTGACGAAGGACTGTGGTCCACTGCCTCATACACGCGCCAAGGAAGGATCTTAAAGCTGCATCAATTTTATACAGCTCCAAGATCCTCTTCAGCCATGAATGAGGCACCGAATCATAGGCCTTCTTGTAGTCAATCCAAGCGGACGAGAGGGCCCCTCTGTTCCGCCGGACTCTTTGGCAAATGGTCATGTCTATGAGGAGGAGCTCTTTAGTACCACGGGACCCAACCCTACATCCATTTTGAGCGGAGACCAAAATGTTGTTTGCGACCATGTGCGCGTTTATTTTTGCTCTCAAAATGGATGTAAGAAGCTTGTAGAGCGTAGGCAAGCACGTGATGGGTCGGTAGTTCTTCGCTTCCGTGGTACTACCGGACTTATAGAGCAGGAAGGTTACACCAGTTGTTAAGGAAGGCGGGAGGGAGCCAAGTTCAAGGGCTTGTTGAAATTGTGTTGCCAGCCGCGAGTGCGAGCATCGAAACCATTTTAGCCAGAAGTTGTGCAACCCATCCGGGCCAGGACTTTTCCAGTTCTGGGCCGTACGGATTGCACAACTTACGTCGGCGGGGCTGATGGTGATAGCCCCCATTGGTTCGATGGACTCACACCCACGTTCAACAACACTCATCCACTCGCCCTCCGTGTGTTCAACGGGCGCCGACCAGATGCTACGCCAGAAATCAGTCATGGCAGTAGCATCCGGCAGTCGCATATCGGACACACGGGGGTCAGTTTCCTCCCACCTTCGGTATACCTTCCTTTGGTCACTTTGGAAAAGACGATTCTGCTTGAATCGGTCCACACGCTCTCTGTAACGGCGAATACGGCTTGCCCATGCATAAACTTTCTGCTTCAGAAAGTCGATGCGCTCTATGACATTGGCCATGTAGTCGCGGGGCTCGATATCCGTCCCCGCGAACGCCTGGTGCACAAAGCGCATTACTCGGGGGCGGTTATTGCCCCCCCTGAAGCAGATCAGCTTTGCAATGAGAGTCCTAAATGAGTTGATACGACGCTCGATCCGCACCTGCCATGCGGGGATACCCCCGGCGGTCCTAGGTGCACGTTCAGCGTCCGGAAACTTGACTCGAGCAACACGGCACGCCGCGATGGCCCCGCAGTACATGATCGAGTGCGTATCATCTAAGTCTTTACTAGTCCGCAGGAATGGATCTAGCAAATCATTTAGGGCTCCCATTAGCGCTAGATTGCGTCTATTCATAGGTAAGCGTGGTAATCGTGGCCTAGGGATGTTTGTGGAGCGATACTGCGTAATTACCTCTTCCAAAGTCCTCCTCAGTTGCTCATTGGCTGTACTACTCACACTCTGATTCGCGATCTCCTCCTCATCGACACTGGAATCAACCCGCGGCGCCCCCGATGCCAGGTCGGGTGCGGGCATCGGATCCGGCGACGTGGCGGGCGGATCCCGCGTCGAGATGGAGGCCGCTTATTATTATTATTATTAAGCCTTTATTTCTCACACAATATAAAATTATTTACAATGTATGATATACGGTACGGCCATGGTACTGATAAATACCTTAACATGCTCTATCGCCTTGACAATAGAGGCGTTGTTCAGATATTTGTGACCACCGTGGATGCTCCAATATATCTGATGGCGCCTGCACTGTATCATAAACAGCTGGAAATGAAACACTCGGTAAATGAAACTACATCGCTACGCAACATTTCCAAATTAACATCAGAGCTGACATAAAATAAATCAAGATGTCATAAATGTCACCATACCATGGAGAGCAATATACTGTATGACGTACTATGACTGTGGTTAAGCCACTTACATGAGAATAATAGCGCCCTCTTGACAATCTATACATATAATAAAGCTGAAGAGGGTCGAAAGTCTGTACATGGAAGATAATCGAAAAAAGTTGGCTGGGGATACTTAGAATCGATAACAGAACACGTTCCAACAATTTTTAGAATTTTTGTCTGTTTATCTGTTTGTCTGTTTATTTGACCGCGCATCACGTGAAAACGGCTGAACGGATTTTGATGAAATTTTGTATAGAGATAGTTTGAGTCCCGGGAAAGGATAATATAGTTTTAATCCCGAAAATCAACCCTGGTGGGTGTGAAAATGGGGTTGAAAGTTTGTATGGAGAATGTTTAACCGCTGAAACGATTTAGATAGAAATGAGTATGGAGATAATTTGAGTCTCAAGAAACGTCATAGGATAGTTTTCAAACCCTTGTGGGGGTGAAAAGGGGGTTGGAAGTTGGAATGAGCATTTTTTTACCGCTGAACTGATTTAGATGAAAATTTGTATAGAGGTAGTATGGGTCTCGAGAAAGGACAAAGGATAGTTTCATCTTCAAAAAAGGACCCCCCCCATCTTACTTTAGAACCGTAGGTCTAAAAAATTTGAAAAAAAATAATGGAAGTTAAGCCTGAAAGGTACTTTCAATAAAAACTATCTGTACATATAATAAAGCTGAGGAGGGTCGAAAGTCTGTTCATGGAATATATTCGAAAAAAGTTGGCTGGTGATAATTAGAATCGATAACAGAACACGTTACAACAATTTTTAGAATTTTTGTCTGTTTATCTGTTTGTCTTTTTATTTGACCGCGCATCACGTGAAAACGGCTGAACGGATTTTGATGAAATTTTGTGTAGAGATAGTTTGAGTCCCGGGAAAGGACAAAGAATACTTTTCATCCCGAAAATAAACCCTTGTGGGGGTGAAAAGGGGGTTGAAAGTTGGTATGAGGATTTTTTACCGTTGAACTGATAAAGATGAAATTAGGTATAGAGATAGTATGGGTCTCGAGAAAGGACAAAGGATAGTTTTCACCCCGAAAATTAACCCTAAAGGGGTGAAAGGGAGTTGGAAATTTGTATGGGGAATTATTAACCGCAGAATCGATTTAGATAAAATTTGGTATGGAGATAATTTGAGCTTTGGAAAAGGAAATAAAATAGTTTTATCTCGGAAATTGTCCCTTAAGCGGATGCAAAAGGGGTGGAAGTTAACATGGGGAAGAAACAACCAATAACCGCTGTACGTATTTAGATGAAATAATTTGTAATTTTTTGGTCAAGGTGTTCATATTTATAACATGTTACCCGTCGATGCTTTAAATTTACCTTTACCCGCTCTAATGAAATATTTGAAAATGTCATGAATGTCAAAGGGTTATTGCAGGTTCGAGGACTATACAGGGTGGAAAGATAAGTCGGGCCCTGGAGGGAAACTACCTTAAAACCTTGAGATAGCTCAATTCGTTCAAAGGAAACATTCTTTTATTTTTCCTAAAAACTAAAACTGCATTCACAGTTTTTTTCTTAATTTTTACTTTTTTCCATACTAATTGTATGAAAAATATTATTATTATTATTTATGGGTTCTCTTGTGCCCTAAACTTGGTTGGTATTTAGAAGTTTTTATCCTCGTTGGAAACAGGATCGATTGGCATCAATTGTCATAAAAATTATTTATGGCAAAAATTACAAAATAAATACTTTTTTGAAAACTGTACTCTTTTCCAAAAATTTGTAAATGCAGTTATGTCCCTTTAAAGAAATTAAAGAATGTTTCCTTTCAGTGAATTGAGCTATCTCAACGTTTTAAGGTAGTTTTCCTCCAGGGCCCGACTTATCTTTCCACCCTGTATATGACGGACAAAGATGCATGGCCCAAACCAAAAAACTACTACAAAATCATCTTACATTTATAGGACACCGTTTAGGTAGGAAAACATATCAAACGTTTTGTGAAGCAGTCGGATTAGGATTTTTTTTCTTTATAATTAAACAATGGGTACATTATCTGTCTCTCAAGCTGTTTTGATATGTCTTCTTGAAGAACTACGCATTATTTTGTATCTTTAAGACCTAATAATATACACTGTTTTGACAAAAATAAGTCCCGTCGAGTTTCTTTTCGGTCATAATACTTCTTGGGCCAGAGGTGTAGGGTTAGAACCGGTGGTAGTTTTGGAACGAAGTTCCTTATCGGACGGTTCGCGGATGGGGGGTTAAGCGAAAAAAGTCACGTGACCGTCACGAAAAAGCGTCACGTCACGAAAACGCGACACCCATACGATTGAGAAACATGTAAAATGGAATGAAATAAAAAATATATAAAATAGAATAACGTGAAGTGAAGTGAAGTGTAGTGAAAAGTGAAAGTGAGAAGTGACAAAGTGATAAAAGTGATGAAAGTGAATAAAGTCGAGAACCTAAAAGTAAAAAAAGTCGAAAATGTCAAAAATGGCAAAATTTCTAAATTTGAAAAATTTCAAAAACTTCGAAAACATCAAAAATTTCAAAGATTTCAAAAAAATTAAAACCACAAAATTAACGAAAAAGTCAAACATGAGATAAAATTAAATAATATAACTTCGTTCCAATCGAGTGTTCCACGACACTCACGTATTTTTTTTGTTGTCTTTTTTTTTTTTTTTTAATTTATTTATATCATAAGGAAATACAGAAAATAAACCTTAACTAAGATGCGCCACTGAAACCTGTTAAGGTTTATGCGTGGTGCAAATGCATCGCATCGCTTGCAACAATTTAAATACATTATGACAGCGTCATCACCCATCACACAACGGCATCCGTTTTGTAAACAAATACTTTCTTAAATGCGTTTTTACATGTATTTTTATTTTTAAGGGTATTTGTATATATATCTTCTGGTAAATCATTAAGTATGCTAGGTAAGATGTATTCCCACGTCCTTTTGCCGTACTCATTAACTTGCCTAGGTAGAATATATCGATGTTGATGAACTGCGTTACGCAATTTTATATGCCTATATTTTTTTACTAATAATTTTATTTTATCATACTCATCTGTCTGACGTTCATTAGTGCATAAATGTCTTGATCTACACCAATATCATAAATCCTCTATTCCGCGTTCGGAACCATATGTAATTACCACCATTATTGCAACCAGTAACGTAACATCAGTGTATTATCGGTGACAGTGTGGTAAAAACCTATGAAAATTCATAACCTACGGTAACGTAATGAAAATCCGCCCCCCCGACCGCCGGCACGCCTCCCCCCCCCCCTCGACCGCCGGCGCAATAAGGTTGGTCATGGCGGTGAAATGGCGGTAATTCTAATGGTGCATGTATGCTTCTGTTCATAATTAGGCCTTATTACGTAACAGTTACATAAACTACTATTTATCTCTTTTTAGGATTCCGTAGTCAACTAGGAACCCTTATAGTTTCGCCATGTCCGTCCATCTGTCCGCGGTCTAGCTCAGTTACCGTTCTCACTAGCACAGACTATATACTAGCACTAGAAAGCTGAAATTTGGAGGCCTGATAAGAACTTTCAATAAAAACCATATTGAATAAAATCGGTTCAGCCGTTTTTGAATTATCAGTCAAAAACGCATAGTGAAAGAAAGTGCCGAATAGTAAATGACGTAAGCGCCGCCAAATATCCCTTAATAAACGACCTTTTGAACGGATGTTTAATAACAGGGCGGCATCTACGACAGTCCACACTGAGCATCGCCCGACATGCTCTTGCCGGTTTTTTTGCATTGTTATCCCGGAAATCACCCCTTAAGGATTACTAATTCCAATTCAAGAAAATCCCCAGCCAAGTTATACGTAATAGAAAAAAAATCATTTCTGATATTTTATTAGGACTACTGTCCTCTGGCGTATCCATCTGTCAACTTTACTTCAAGTTCCGCCTCCAGGGTAGCGGGAGAGAAATTAGGGGTGAATTAGCCGCTTACTGACACAGACCGAATTCCACGCGGGCGGAGCCGCGGGCACAGCTAGTGATCATATATTTTTGATCAGACTTTCTATAATGCAAATTTATTTTCAGGAGTCTATTTTTAGAAAACGAAAAACTGCGAGATCTTCAAGATGTCATCATATGTAAACGTGTTTTACAATGTCTACTCGGTTTAGGTACCCATTACGAAATTATTTATCCTTTCGTATATATGTATATAGGTACAATACATTAATTAGACCAGAATAATAGAAAAAGCGAACTAATCCGTCCATACCATACAGCTCGTACTCAAATAAATAGTGCTAAAATTTATACATTGTAGTACTGTACGTATTGAATGAAATGAGTAATGTTAAAGTTGAACCCCTACCAGGGGGGGGCGTAACGAAATCCTGGATCCGCGCCTGACCCCTAAATACCAAAATCTACCGTACTATAAATATGTATTTATGTAAAGTCGAGTTAGATCGATCATTAATACTACAGTTATTTAAGGTCATTTTCACTTAACTATGTACCATTAACGGCCGGTTAGCAATCGTCACAAAACTGACGGTCAATGTCAAATCCCATACATTTTGTCAGAAATGTGACCGTTAACGTTACTGAACACGACTGAAGTCGCGCTTTAAAGTTTATACTTTAAAGCGCGACTTCAGTCGTGTTAACTTATGTTAAAATAAAAATGCCCTTAAGCAGAAGACCATTCATGTGTTTTAGATCGTATTTTAGCTAAATAATAGTATTTTACCGAGTATGAATTCATTGTGTAAATATTAAATTTTCTCTTCGGCACATTATTCGAGTGTACTACAACCATTAATCGTCTCTTTTCTCTTTCAGGATTTCATGTTCTTCGAAAAATCCGGCAACAACGAACAAGACAGGCCCGGGATGCTGTAAGAGAGTCATTGTCATGGAGAGGTGCAAAATAATATTTTACATTTTATTTTCATACTCTAACTCCAAAAATATAACCTCACCTTACTTTTGTCTTGTATTTCTCTGAACAAAGGTAATTAAATTGCTGTTTTACATCAGAGGATTAAAAATACCAGTAAATAGTAAATGCATTATATCAGTTTAATTACTTTAAAAAAAGACCTTAATTACGCCACAGAGTATAGTTAGGTCCAAAGTCATCACTTTAAGAGGGCACTACACTGAAACTTGAAATCGCGTGTGTATTTGTTCTTGTAGTCAAGGTGTAAAATATCAATGCGAACATTGGAACTAAAACATGTTAGCAATAACCTTATTGTCAAGTTCATAAGGGCGTGAATCTAAATTTCCCCCTTCGTCAATTTATTTATGTTATGACCTTGATTGTACATAAATATATTGTAACCTGTGTCGCTCCGCGAAACTGTTTTTAATGCCGCAGATATATTACAGCATATATCTGCGGCATTAAAAGAGAAGAGAGTCGCATCACGAGACGAATTTATTTGCGGAAATAGTACAGCGATGTTAAACACACTAAAAATAAATCTGAAAATCTCATTTAAACACTGGAAAAGATAAAAGCACTAGTGCAAGAAATTGAACTCTCCACACGCTAAGCCCACTTAATAGTGCAAAAAAAGTGCCACTTTTTAAAACGAATTTTTCACATTAATGATAAAAGACGATCGTGTACTTAACGCAGTTTTTCGCAAGCAAAATAATAAAAAACGAGTTTAGAAAACGTCGTCCATGAATATTTTTATACCGATTTTATATTTTCATGTGTTGCTCTAAACACTCATATTTTTATACATTGCATAATAATGGCAAAACAATGCATATGACATCATAAATAAAATGGATGCATTCGTCCCCACTGCACAACATTTACGCTACAGTAAATAAGCCTATCTTAGGTGCTTTTTCATCGTAATAACATTTGATAAGGTATTTACAATGTTTACCGTTTGTTGATGGTTATAAATTTATTATAAGTTTTACAATCATATGAAGAATCTGTTTTCGCGCAATCTCGTTTATTTTGATACGTAAGTTTAGCTTTATACATTTTATACCTATACACTGGAGATGTTCTTAAGGTGGCCTTCGATTATGTAGTTTATAAAGTTTGCATTTTGTAAAGCATTTTCTAGAGTGATTATTATACAAATACCTATGACGCTTAATGTTTCCTAGCTATTTTTAGTAGCATGTCCTAGCCAACTGTTACGTACGATACGACAGGGAGCGTGCGTGAATTGAAGAGGGTAGCACAAGAATCCTATAAAAAAAAGCCTGAGGTGTCTATGCCAAGTCACCAAGTCAATTGTAGGGGGCAGCATAGTAGCCCCATGACTATTGACGTGAATATTATATCCAATACATGCCGGCTTCTCGAGTTAAATACTACTATGCATGCAGGCATGTTTTGACTGTCAGAAATTCATTCACAAATGAGGAGAGCGATTGGCAATACGAAGGTTCGTCGTAACTCGTGTCCTTTGATGTCTTCCGCAAAACCGACAAACTTTGAAAATGCACGAATGGTATAAACATTTTCATAACCATTCTTAAATACGGGCAAAATACGGGTAAAAGTGATTTCTGTGTCGTGATCCAAAACGACATTTTCTCGACTCTGTAACTATCATGATCACCATTATTATATGGTAGTATTTGATCAAAACAGAATTAATTTAATTTATTTTTCTAGTTAAAGTCAGTTTTTTTTGTAAGTAAATCATGGTCACCCTATGTATCGACATACGCTGTATGGGAAGCTAAAAGACGTCACATTGAGTAGGGTGACCAAATTGTAAGCAAAAATGTATTTTTCTACTTATCATTTGAAAAATAAATGTCAGTATCGGTGGTAATGATAAAAAAATAATAACCCACATCATTAGGTTCATTTTTATCCTGCCTGGTTCTTCTGCTACATGATCCTGAAATCAGTCTGTAGAGTCCTAGTCATGTTGGGTCGCATAAGTAGTTGGACGGAATTTATGACGGGGGTTAGGCCAAAAAGTGTTTGACCCTTCAACGCGCACGGTCTCTATGTATTCGCCCTTTTAGCGAGTAGATCTTAGAGAGTAAAGGTAAATCATATAAGTTGCTTATTTACTAAATAACTAACGGCGAAGCGTTTAACAAATAATATTGTCGTGAACTCCTGTTGCATTTCTAGACTAATGGCTCGGGTAGCAAACTTCTAAGCGGGTTGAATATATGTGCTTCTGTGGAGTGCCGCTTTTTACATATGTGTAGTCATTATTTGATACTGATAGTAGTTATAGTATTAATGTTACGATTATGAATGCAAATTTGAGACTGGTATGACCACTGTGTTTAAGTCACTTACCTACTACACGTAATCTTAACTGTTCAACAGATAACCTATCTATACTTAAGGAATATGCAGATACAACTATATGCCGGCTCCTTTGATATGGCACTTATGTCGTTATTCCACGAACGTACACCTAAGTCGGACTGAGTACTTCGACCAAAACGTGAAGCCAAAAGAGAAGAACTGCATCTCGTTTTAACTAAGAGCCCTGTTACACTTTACATTTTATTGTTCTAACTAGCATCCTAATTAGGATCCTAATCCTAACTTAGTAGTAAAACTTAAACTTAAACTTAGTAGTAAATGCGGTTAGACTTGACTAAATCATTAAGGAAGCTGAAATAGGACAAGAGTAACAGGGCTTTAAGGGAGTTATGATGTTAAGTTAACAGACAATAATGCCAACTTGACAACAAGTCAACCCGGACAAGTGGACCCGGGGTATGTCCTTAAACTACGTCCGGACCTGGGTATGTCCTTAAACTACGCCAAAAAGAGAGGTATGGGTACTGCGAATGGCATCTCGCTAAGTGTGGTAGGGCACGTTCAGCGAACGTCATCGCTCAAATCTGGAGCAGAGCCCGACTGGGGAAGTACCTCCACCTTACAGAAAACCACAGCCAAATAGCACTAGACCCTACTCATAGTGTTGTGTTCCTGCTGGTGAGTAAGGTTGCCAAAGAGCTCAAAGAGGACCCAGTGTGTTGACGATGAGAGACCTTCTTGTTCCTTTAGTCGTCAACACAGTGAATCCTCCTTTTTGTAAAGGGTCGGCAACGCGCATGTGACTCCTTTGGAGTTACAGGCGTCCATAGGTTACGATAGCTGCTTACCATCAGGCGGGCCGTATGCTTGTTTGCCACCGTCGTGGTATAAAAAAAAAAAAAAAAAAAATGTGTGTAAATGATAACGAGTGCGAGTAAGACGAGTGTGAGATCATTATTCTAACCACTTTCGTGAGTTTCCTATGAACATCTTTCTTGCTCAGTGTTAAGGTTCAATTTTATTTCTCAAAAAAGGAAAAGAACTGTCCGCCTTAGATGTAGATTCGTGCTCTATTTTTAAACGTCTGTCAAATTTAACAGGGGTTGACTGAGGGCCGATTGCACCAAACCGTCTGATAACGTCAAAGTCATCGTTAAAAAATTCTTGTAATGAAAAGTTTGACAGTTTTCTATGGGATGACAGCTCCGTCGCCATATTTAACGATGATAAGTTCGTTAGTTATGTTATGAGTGGTGCAACCCACTCTAAGGGTCGATTGCACCAAACCGTCTGTCACCGTCAAAACGTTCGCTAAATTTTATTGTAGAAAAATTCTTAGTACCTTGCCGGGTTACGCTGATGAGTCCGTCAAAAGTGGTTGGTGCAACTGGCCCTTAGTTTATAAATAAGCAGTTACCTATACAAAGAGGCAATAAAACGTACATTATAGAATCATCCATATAGAAATATATACATCATTATAATAATCATTTGTACATTATGATACAAGTGTGCTAAGTTGATCATTACTTACGAAGCGATATTGTGCGCACGAACGCATGTGAGTGCGCATAAGGAAGCTGAGCTTATGTAATGATCAAGCACACGCGTTTCATACGACGTTTTTCAACACACTTGCGAGGAAATAACAGAATAGTACAATTAATAACTTTTGATAAATACATTAATTGTCAGAATGTTTACAGGATAGAGGTACTTAGGAACCTAAGATAATTAAATTTAACTTACCTTTTTTGTGATGTTATTGAGTATCTGGAACTCTTTTTCAAATCATTTCATAAAATTAAAGACTTCACATTTATTTTGCAATAAATTATAGTATTTTTTTCTTACGTATTGCTCACACTTTCTTAAATTTAACTTACCTTTTTTGTGATGTTATTGAGTATCTGGAACTCTTTTACAAATCATTTCATAAAATTAAAGACTTCACATTTATTTTACAATAAATTATAGTATTTTTTTCTTACGTATTGCTTTTTATGATGACATTTTACTAGTATGTATCACAATTTTGAAATATATCCAGAGGTTAAATTAAAATCTAACAAATAAACAATGATTTGAGGTTAACTTATAAATGGCGCGCAATTTTCTTTTTTGGATGTGCGTGCAGCTTGAGGCAAAGGCGCGGACGTATAATGCCAAACAGCCAATATTAAAACAGACAATTCGTGTTTAAAACGTAATATATTGTGTATTACGAGTAATATAATAAGTTGAAATGATTCTTATTTACAATCAGGATTGTATAATTTGTATTCTATCGTAAATGTATCGTATTTTTAATATATTTACTTTTTTTTACTATTTTAGAATGTAAACTCATAAAGAGTTAAAAAAACGTAAAGGTAATACCCGACTAAATTACAACGATTCGTCTGCGTACGTACAACTTGGTACTAGAGTACAAACGTCACTTGATCGGATTATTAAATTATTCCACTAGTTGGATAATTATTGTGAAATGCACGCGTGTTTAATATCTAGGATTATGAACATAAAAGCGGTGGAATAAGAACCTCGTTACGAGCAGGTGTGTTGAAAATGTACTTATTAAATTGAATCTCATACTGGTACATGCCTAAACGTTATGAGTAAACTATTATGAATACTTTTCATGAACTATGAAAATGTTAGGTACGGTCAACCAATTTGATTCCTAGGCCACTGTAGAACCTTGTCGTAATGACAGTTGCCCGTGGATACGTATAAACGTAACCTATTCGCTACCAAACTAGCTATTGTGACACGGTTCTAGAGTGGCCTAGGAATCAAATTGGTTCACTGTACGTGTACCTATTACAAAAGTTTATATGTGTGCTTGTACATGAATAGTGCCCTTATATACTGAATAAAATAAGTACATACGAATTTTAATTAAATGTTGTACACGGGTAAAATCGTTGTTCCTGATATTAAGTACGTCTTAGTCCAACTATGGGATGTTGTAAACGGTATTTAATACAGATATAAATAAAATATAGTATAATACACAATGGAGCCAAATTCGTTTTATATATTTACAAATTTTAGAAATTGTATTTTTAAATCATCAAGGATTTGGCTATTGGTTGTTATTAGGTTGTACCCACATTGCACAATATTTAACATTAGCCAGTTTTTTTGTAAGGGTGAAAAACTTAGCTAAAGCCCATATTGCATGAATGGTATCTAGACAATGTTCCGATAGATATTTCTTATTGGAAATTCATCTAGAAATGTCCAAGGCAGCCGATTCTTGTTTATGACTTCTATCTTCTGATTTTCTCCCATATTTACAAGTATAGAGGTTAGAGGTAAGGAGAAAAATAGCATCAGGTAAGGGGAAACTGTAAATACCAGTTCCAGATATCTCCAACGTGGCGCTAGTACAGCGAGAGAGTATGAAATGAACTTAGCAGTTATTCAGCACTGCGTTGAAAAATTACAAATTTTTGATGACTAAAGTAGGTATATAGGTGTCGCCAGGGCAGTTGAAGTCACGCACACAACAACATGTAATGTAATGACAGCGGGATTTTGAGATTACTGTTCATTTTTCGTACCGATAGCAAGTTCAACAGTGAACTACAAGATTGACACAAAGTGGACAAAGTTTCTTTTAGGTATAATACCTTAAGATTTTTTTGTGATAATATATCTCATTTATATAAAACACATCTCTAGTATTAGGGCAGATGCCCCGGTTTTGGCCACTTTAAGGAGAGTTTGTCAATTCAGACGTCCATCATTTTGTATCAATAACGAATTATGACATTCTTTATGTACTGAGTCATTGAAAATATATTACAATACTTATATGTATCTTCGCTGTTAAGATTTTGATTTTAGATGTTATTGTTTTCCCTGATGAAATCTCAGAAGGGGCCCAGTTTTGGCCACTTTTTTCCATAGCTCGTGAAAACTGAATGACAATTGATACATGACAGATGACAGTGCCATCTGTACTGCGCTAATTTACCCTTATATTAACTATAAACCAAAGACTTGTAAATTTGTCTATACCGTAATAAACTTGAAAGTGGCCAAAACGGACACAGTGGCCACAACATATATAGTTTTATGTTAGCAATATTTTCTGTTTCAAATAGTTTTATTTATATGTAAAAGTATCTGAATAATAACTAAACGTTTGATATTAGTATATTGTTTGTTCTGCCTTTTTTCGAAAATATATCGTTCTTTAAATTACATTTACATTCACTTCACTCATTCATTCCATTCATTCGCTTTTTTTGCGATCAGTACGTAATGTAGCTGTGTGCGTTATCTTATCATTCACCTCAACTCTCCTGCCGATACCTATACAACATCTCAACCACCGAGTACATAATAGTACTATACATATTTTATTATTTATCGTATGGCGACTTGTCACGGGATATAGATAGGCATTTCTTCCCTAGGGTAGTAGTTAGTAGTGGGAAAGCAGATGATAAAGAAAATCCAGTGAGTGCTGTGAGGTCCAGATGGGACAGTGCAGCTGCCAAGTTTGTTACTCTTTTAGCACCACCCAGGGATCACGTGCAGGGTTGTCTAAGGTGTTTCCTACGGACGCAGAGTAACTTTGATCCCCACTATATAGAGGCCCCTCTTTGACGTTACGAATCATGTTGTCCCTTTTTAACGCATGACAAGTTCTCTTTCTTACTTAGGCAAACGTATCGGATACTTCGTGTCAAACTCAATTTTTTTGACAGAGATGCGCACCCTTGCCTCAACCTCCCTAACCTAACCAATTAACTGACCAAAACCTGACCTAACCAATTAACTGACCAAAACCTGACCTAACCAATTAACTGACCAAAACCTGACCATTAATCTCCTACTGTAGTCCTTATTTAACGTCGTTTGATCAGTCAAATGCAAGTGTCAGCAGTTGCATACTCCTTACCTCTACACCCTCCATATTTTCGAGCTAAAATACAGAATTTTGACTGCATCCACCTGCACTACGTGAAACCAGCCTAATTAGCCTGAAGTCTCCTCATCTCATTAGATTTAAGGTTTTTAATATTTTTTGCATGAGTTTTTATATTGCTGTGACATTTTATATACATGTTACCTTTATTGATCCATGTATCTTAGAAATTATGGATTGAATATTATAATGGAAATTACTTAAATAAAACTTTACATACGATGTTTTTGTTTATTTGTAAAACTTTGTACGCTTCATGCATTTGATTTTCTACCTTAACACTATCGAAATAAAGTCGAAATCTTCGCCTTAAACTTCGTTGCACAAGAGTATTATTTTAGTAACACAGAGTTTATGGATTTTAGGGTTCCGTAGTCAACTAGGAACCCTTATAGCAGTGTTGGCCGAACGTTAGTGTAATTGAAAATTAAAAATTGAAGATTGAAACACGTTAGTTAAAATTGAACACTAATAGTTTAATGCAAATTGATTTCAATTAGAATTGAAATTAATTGTAACTAACGTGTTAATCCTTTGCGAATAACTAATAATTGAAGATATTTAATTTTTAGTCTTTCTCAAAAATTGAAACATTAATATAATTTTTAGTGTAGAATTAGTAATTGACATTAATAATTTACCTAACTAAACGCGAATTTAGGTTAAGCTACGAGGTTTTGATTTTTGTTTCGATTTTGACTCTGGCCTCGGGGCTTGTATTAATAAGCAATGGGACCGGTATCCTAAGATGGAGGTCATGCTGGACCCTGGGGATCCCTACTGGATCTCGGGTTTGGCGCATCATAGACTCATGCTGTTTGGGCTCATTGGACTTGTACTGATGAGCAGATGGTAACGGTATCAAAATCTGGAGTTCATGCTGGACCCTGGGGATCCCTACTGGGTCTCGGGTTTGGCGCATCATAAAGACGAACACGGAGACGATGGAGAATATGGAGACGATGGAGATGAAGATGGAGGTGAAGGTGAAGTTGAAGATGAAGAAGATAAAGGAGATGAAGACGATGAAGAAGACGGAGACGATGGAGATGAAGATGCAGATGGAGATGAAGACGATGAAGGAGACGATGGAGATGAAGTTGAAGATGAAGAAGATAAAGGAGATGAAGAAGACGAAGACAAAGAAGAAAAAGACTAAGGAGACGATGGAGGTGAAGATGAAGACGAAGATGAAGATGATGAAGGAGATGAAGAAGAAGGAGATGAAGAAGACGAAGGAGATGAAGGAGATGAAGAAGGTGAAGGAGATGAAGAAGATGAAGATGAAGATAAAAAAGCCCAAAAAGCTAAGTCTATGATGCGCCAAGCCCGAGATCCCCAGGGTCCAGCGTGAGCTCCAGATTTTGATACCGGTACCATCTGCTCATCAGTACAAGTCGAATGAGCCCAAACAGCATGTGTCTATGATGCGCCAAACCAGGGATCCAGTAGGGATCCCCAGGGTCCAGCATGAGCTCCAGATTTGGATACCGGTACCATCTGCTCATCAGTACAAGTCGAATGAGCCCAAACAGCATGTGTCTATGATGCGCCAAACCAGGGATCCAGTAGGGATCCCCAGGGTCCAGCATGAGCTCCAGATTTTGATACCGGTACCATCTGCTCATCAGTACAAGTTGAATGAGCTCTAACAGCATGTGTCTAAGATGCGTCAAACCCGAGATCCAGTAGGTAGACCTAGGGTCCAGCATGAGCTCCATCTTGTGATATTGGTCCCAACTTCCAAACCCGAGATGATACCGGTACCATCTGCTCATCAGTACAAGTCGAATGAGCCCAAACAGCATGTGTCTATGATGCGCCAAACCAGGGATCCAGTAGGGATCCCCAGGGTCCAGCATGAGCTCCAGATTTGGATACCGGTACCATCTGCTCATCAGTACAAGTCGAATGAGCCCAAACAGCATGTGTCTATGATGCGCCAAACCAGGGATCCAGTAGGGATCCCCAGGGTCCAGCATGGGCTCCAGATTTTGATACCGGTACCATCTGCTCATCAGTACAAGTCGAATTAGCCCAAACAGCATGAGTCTATGATGCGCCAAACCCGAGATCCAGTAGGTAGACCTAGGGTCCAGCATGAGCTCCATCTTGTGATATTGGTCCCAACTTCCAAACCCGAGATGCAGTTTTAACATTAATTATTAGTGTAAGGATTAATTTAGTTACACTAACGTTAATCTAATTAACTGTTAATCTTATTAAATTTTCGAGACGTTAGTGTAACTAATAGGTTAATTCTAATTGACGGTTAGTGTAATTAACGACGTCACAAAATCAATGCGAACTAACGTTAGTAAAAATTGATGTTAGTGTAATTGATTAGTTACGGAATTAATCTTCAATCTTATTGATCAATTTTCAGTTCTAATTGAAATTAACGGCCAACACTGCCTTATAGTTTCGCCATGTCCTTCCGTCCGTCTGTCCGTGGTCTAGCTCAGTGACCATTCACACTAGAAAGCTGAAATTTGGTACCAGTATGTGCATCAATCATGCCGACACAATGGTAGAATAACTCCCGTACACATGATAATCCAGCAGTTATGTCGAATGAAGATAAGGGTAGCTGGAAAGTAATCCAAACTCAATAGAACTTTATCGGGTACTTTGGGGGTATGCCACAAAGACATTTTTTTGGCATGATTTAAACGACATAGAGTAGTAGGTGTATATCGGACGATACAGTACCACTTTTGTATTTATACGTTCATGCTATATATACATAATGATTTTTGTATTCTTATCAACAAATCAAGCATTTTTATTCAAAAGAGTGACATTTGTTGAAGTGGAACTGCTGATGATGATCAGAACGGAACTCTTCAACGACGCATAGTTCACGTTTGGCGATTTGTCCTCTTCGCTGTGTTTGTTAAGCAAGTTATTTCATTGTATGAAGTCTAAGAGTGCACTATCTACAATAATCCTTCAACGGCTTCCCCCATTGAAGGCGGTTTTTTTTTCTTAAAAATTATTCTTATGAGTAATAGTCCAATCTGGAACACTATACGACACTAACTATGTTTCTCCTTATTCAGCCCAAGTTTTTTTATTCACGATTGTTTTATATTTTCCACACTAAAATATGAGCTGTCACGTCGTGAGTATGTAAACAAGATACCCAAATCAAACGTTGCCACCATTTAAAAAAAATCGTCTATCTCTTTCGCACTCGTTAAATGTTCATATTCTCGTAAGTTTGGTTTCTCGTTTGTATACATCATTAGCGGCATCAAGCGCCATCATTTGATAATTAAACTAACCGGATGCGAGACGCGCACTAATTTCTATCAGAAAAAGTCTGCCAATTTCGGCGCGGGGGACGAGGAAACGCACACAAATACTGTTAACACTAATGCATTTTCGATTGACGTCTACACACGCACTCGATAAAATTATCAAACACTAGCATAAAATATACTCACACAAGTACAAACACAGCCACAGACAACCTGTCCGTGAACGAGATAATGTCATCTTTAAGTAAACGTAGACAGTGCGAGGAACGCGTCGATAATAATATACTTAAGTATCGATATTTGTGACGTTTTCAAGTCAAAGGTACATCATTGTCGGTTGTTAATAGAATTAATTTCTAAATAATTTTTTTATGGTAACGCCTTATTGACAACCGATATTGATGTACCTTTGACTTGAAAATGTCACATTTTAACGTAGATTTATTTATCGTCTGCCTACATGTCACTGGATATAGATAGGCATTTCTTCCCTAGTGTAGTGGGAAAGCAGATGATGAAGAAAATCCAGTGAGTGCTGCGAGGCCTAGGTAGGACAGTAGAGCTGCCAAGTTTGTAACTCTTTTAGCACCACCCAGGGATCACGTGTAGGGTTGTCTAAGGTGTTTCCTACGGACGCAGAGAAACATTGATCGTAGGTTAGTTATATATTTTTGTTTCTTTACTAAGTATAAGGTTTAGCTATTGATAAAATTATAATGTTAAGATGTGATTAAATATCAAGTTTTTCTACCAGCATATTACTTACAATGTTAGTATTCTACGTAAGTTAGTTAGTCTATTTGTTCAGGACAAATCTTGCAAGCTGATTTAGAATAACTTTTATATTATCAATTTAATATTTTGATGTGTATTTGCTTTTATATTTAGTGGAAAATACTACAAATTGGAAACAAATAACTATTGCAATGAAACAATTAACTGCAAAGAACTCTGGAACATCACGGGATTCGAACCCTCGTGTTTAGATTACCGTTCCAATGTGCTTCCAATTACACTAGACGTTCCTCTATCCACCTCACCTCAGTGAATTTTTCACTGTAATGAACAATGATGAATCAGTCACTAGCGACATCGTGATGTTCCAGAGTTCTTCGCAGTTGATATTTTGATTGTAATGGGCATCTGTTTCCAATTTGTGTTTCTATTTCTATTATCCCTTCTTCATTTTCTATTATAAATAAAAAGTATAACATACTGCTAATGTTAATATCGACATTTATTTTTGTGCTGTCCCATCACTAAAACTTACCTGTTAGGTACAGTGATACCAGAGTCAGAAATTAAAATTGCCTATTTAAGGGGATAAGTGTGTATAACTTACCTTATAATAAATAAAGTATAATCCATACAAAATTAAAATGCCACATAAAATGTATGGTGAAAATAAAGGAACGAATTAATTTCTAAACAGGAATATCGTTATTTCAAGCATCTACAAGTATATTTCACTTAAGGGGCGCCAGACATTAGAGCGGAATTCAGTGCGGAATTCATCACACAAGCTGAAATTTGTCTATTAAAACGGAAATTTGTTTATGGTAGCTGTATTTTTGAGACCATAGACAAATTTTAGCTATTGTGCCGTACTACAAGCACACATACGCTGAGTTTCTTACGCTGGTTCTTCTCAGTTGGGGCTCCTTTCCGAACCAGTAGTATTTTATTGCCTTTCCCATAAAACGGTTTTAAAAAGATTTTAATTCAAGTTGTTCATACAGTTGTTTAACCAGTGTCTATGTTTTATTTCATTACCGTGCGTCCGTGCGTAATGTGCTATAGGCTAGGTCGCTAGCTGATAGTGTCAGTTTTTTGAGTTCCAAACCACCTTACTGCCCTGCCCTCGGCAGTTCTCGACGACATATATAATTTAAAAATCTTTTCATTTTTGTTTATGATTAAAAAATAATAAGTAATTTGAATAATTTAAAAGTCGATTAAAATATGTTTAGAAACAATTTAATAACAACACACACACACACACACACACAGACACATGACAATGACATAATGGCGGACGTATTTCTGCCGCACTGGAGTCGATTACTCTTGTTTGCAATATTTCACTTACCTCCCTCGATGTAATCGTGGTCATAATTGCATACCATGGTATGCAATTATGAACCCGATGGTACAATGTACTGTGAAGAGTCTAGTTTTAAAATGACCCTAAAGCAGATGTAGTACCATTAAGTGGCAACACTTTTTGATTGACAATATTTTTTAGTTTTTTGCTAATTTCGTGCACTATTTGATGATATTTAGACGTAATTATACTTACAGATGAAAAGAACCGTTATCCTTCTGTAAACTAGATAATTCAGATCTTTTCTTACATGAAAACACGCAGCAATTCGGCACACGCAGCAACTAGTTTTATATAACCGCTATGACCAGTGGTCTTGTACTTTTGGCAGAGGGGGACGCCTGACAATTACCACTCAAAAACATAAACACTCTGAATATTAATTTTATTTAGAAAGTCATATAAGTATTAAATATCGGTAATTCATTTCAAATGCTGAACTATACGTAGCGCCACCCGGAGATATTTGGAACTATTGTTTAGTGCTTACCGCTGGACACTTTTTCGACCGTTTTCCTAGAAGAGAGTTCTATCCTTCCTATACCATCCATAATTGCTACTATTAACTAAACTATCGTAGCACTTATTAAAAAGAGATAAGGTTTAGCACTGTTAGTGCGCTACTACTAGTATCCATGAAGTTATGATTTTAAACTGGAGGATACTCTTGGGCCACGAAGTGAGGCCGAAAGAGAGACTAATATAGGGAGCTGAGTATCGCTTTGACTTAGGGAGTTATGACGTCATTAGACAATAATGCCAGCATGACAACAAGTCAAAATGTCAATTTGTGTCAATTTTGTAACCAGTGCGAGTGAGGCACCGCCTCCATATTATCCCCTCTATCGGACCGTTTTTTCTAGTCACCTATGAACGACTGTTTTGCACGGTAATAAGGTTCATATGTGGTTAGGGAAAAAGTGCAACAATCACATCCACTTTTTATAAATCGGTCCATACTAGTATCAGACATTACTAAATTGAAAAAAATGCGTTTTACTATCGAAAGAGCAAGATATAATGCCGTCATAACGCCCTTAGTCAAAACGAGACGCAGCTCCCTATATTACCCTTTCTTTCTGCCCCACTTAGTGGCCGAAGAGTACCTATACTCCAGATTAAAATTATAACTTCATGCGGCAGACTTGGATGACGATGACGTCACACATTGACAGTGTCAAACTAGAATCATAAACTCACAGATATCAGAGAAAAGCAGATCTGAAATTATAAGTTGAACTTTTCTATATTCCCGATCTGCTCTCACTAATATACTTATCAGTAAGTAAGAAAAAGATAGACACCATGCTATCTGACAGGTCTTTAGCTGTCATTGTCTCAGCCTTTCATGACTTCGTGACGAGATTTATTGCAGTGAATGATAATTCTCTACTAAATATCGACATCGATATTTACTGTTGATATCCGTAACAGGTATTCCAATGTTATAAAAAAATTACAAGTGCGTGTCGGACCACGCATTATGGAGGGTTCCGTACCTACTATCGAAAAAAATATATCAAAAACTTGTATCTGCCTATGAAAGATGTTTTTGGAGATAACTTTCTTCAGCACAATTTTCGTAAAAAACAAATACAACGATATATCGTTGTATTTGTTTTGTACGAAAAATGAGAAAATATATTTTCTCATTTTTTTAAAAACATCGTGAGGAAACCGGGCCTAATCCTAATCAGGCCTAGTTTCCTCTCTGGGTTGGAAAGTCTGGGTTTCTTATACTTGTGCTATAAGACATTTTGATTCCCTTAAGTGTGTCAAAGTATGACATAAATATATTTTTATTGCGTTAACTCAGATAGGAATATGAAAACAAGGTCATATCAATTTCGTCTCGTTCTATCTTATAGCGTCGTACTGCTCTGCCGTCCGCTGCGCTGAAGCATGCAGAATTGTAGACGGTCGACGGCTCCTACGTGTGGCACCACCTCATAGGAGATTATCTGTGGTCGCAAAATAAATAAAACCGATATAAATCGAACATTGCAATTTCTACAGAAAGGGCAAAATCTGTCAGATTACGACGTGTAATAAAAGTTGAGCGAGGGGTGGAGAGAGACAGGGTACATGACAAAGTGGGGCCATAAAATTGCAAATATTGCGTTGTCTAACACCGGTTTAAACAAGCGCTTTCTCAACTTAGGTTAAGCATGAAAATCACTATAAGTACCAATAATTAAGACCTTGTACTGTAATGCTTCCCACAAATAAATTATCTTTATCTTTAACTTACCTCAAGAGGCCTCTGAAATATTGTAGGTATTGCATTTAGCAACAATATTTTTCCATTGCAAGTAGTAAAAAAACAGTAATTTTTAAAATGTTTCGAGCGAATCCTTTGATGTTTGTTTGGCGTCTAATTATTGAACCCACGGCGTCAATCCATTTTTGACGCAATATATTATATTCCGGAAATCTGAACAATTGACAATTAATTATGTAAACAATAATTTAATATAATAATATTTTGTGTTTGCCTATATAAATATTTCATATCAATTAAACTATCGACATAATTATTTTCATTTAGTTACAACACTAGCGTTGTTTACAAAAATTTAATTTTACCGATAAATCTCAATAAAATCAACTTAGGACTACGCAAAAGGTTCTTATTTTATAGTATCCAGCATGTGCAGTTATCCGAGACTATTATATTACATAATGTGTTTGAAAAATTTGAAATAAAAACAATAGTTTCTTACCGATGAAAACTGGTATTTCCTCCGGACTTCTTCGCTGATTTGAACCACCTCCGGCGGTATGGAACTATGCATGACATTTCTGCCTACATATATAATGAATATTCAATTTATACAGCTTAATTTTCAGAAATAGCACGATTACTTGCAAGAAACCGTCTTTTGCTACAATTTTGTGTTTGACGTCTGGTTTATTTGACAGTTTGGTTAAGTTGTAAATCGAGACAATTCGTTAACAGCCGAAAAAGGTCGTACTATCTGTCCCATTCTAACTCATCTTGGTTAACCATAAATAACCAAAGAGACAACTATATGAAAAAAATTCACAGATTTCGTGCCTCACACGACTATCGAGCACATTGGAAATGAATCTACGGAATTCGAAAAAATATTGTCGCTGAGCGACGAGAAAGTCGGGGTAAGGAAAATGTTATAAAATAAAACTACGACGTTGAATGATAATTATTTTATTCTTAGATTAACATAAGTATCCTCGACATAACCTCGACATAGCCTGTGAACCAGAGTTGGGCAAAAATGAACGTGATTGAAACTAAAGTTAAAAATGAAAACGTTACTCATAATCATATGAACATGATTACGAATTCAATCATGAGCTTTCTAATCTGATTGACATGAGTAAATCATGTCGATTTTTAGTTTCACTCATGATTAGCTGAAGAGATTACATTAGTAAGACAGTATGCTTAGTTAAACTAACGATTTAGTTGATTAGATGATTAGATTTTGATTAGATTTTGCGTAGCTACTAGCTCCTTCACTTTTTTCCCTGACGAAACAGAGTACCTAGGTGAGTGTAATATACATTTAGGATAAATGGCTATTTGTGACAATATTTCTAAAGGTATCATTTGGCGGTTGGCGCTTACGTCTTAAGTTGTATAGTGAAGATTCAATATTGAGCAATAAAAGCGTAAATGCCAGTGGCAAATGTTACCTGTACCATAATATCGACCATTTTTTTGTTAGTTTTTGGTATGAGTGTACAAATGAATGCTCCCATTTAACTTTGAAACGGCCTGTTCGGTTTTATTGCGGTTTCGGCTACAGTTAAAGCAGCTATCACACAGCTGCGGTTTCCACATGCGCTGTTCATATTCATTCTCATTTTCATTCTCATTCTAGTTCTCGTTCGCGTTCTCGTTCGCGTCCTCGTTCGCGTTCTCGTTCTCGTTCGCGTTCTCGTTCTCATTCTCATTCTCATTTTCATATGTGAGATTCAGAACAAACGCCTTATTCAAGTAATAATTTAAATCAGCTTAAGAACAGTCTAATCATACATTTGTCAATCACATTGAACAAGTTAGTTGATTAGCGTTAATTTAGTTTCAATCAGCGCCCGTCGTTAATGATTTACTCATGGCGAAATTACTTGATCGTTTTGTGTTATGATTTAATCAGCGATTTTTCAATCAGCGATGATTAATAATCGATCACCGATTTTAATCAAGTGTGCCCAACTCTGCTGTGAACAAACAAATTGAAAATTTTTCACACGCATATCGAAGTTTGAATAATTGTCGCCGTGGCGCCTAAGTATACATATTTCATTTTTCGATTAATAAGCAGGATATAATAATGTTCAAAGGACAAGAAAATTATTACATTACAAATCCGTAGTCAACTCGAGAAATGGTAGCCACATAGCTAAATAATTTTTAAGCAAAAAAAACCGACTTCTTCAATGGGGGAAGCCGGTGAAGGATTATTGTTGATGGTGCACTCTATACAATGACATAACTTGCTTAACAAACACAGCGAAGAGGACAAATCGTCAAACGTGAACTATACGTCGTTGAAGAATTCCTTTCTCATTTTACATTTCACATGTTTATGGCATCAGCCGCAGTTCCACTTCATCAAATGTCACTCTTTTGAATGAAAATGCTTGATTTGTTGATAAAAATACAAAAATCACTATGTGTATGCCTTTAAGATTTGAGGAGTTCCCTCGATTCCTCATGGATCCCATTATCAGAACTTGAGCTTCACGAAAATTTGTCCTGACAATCTTACTTGCTTAACAGACACCGATGTGTGTTCGATAAGAGGAGGAATCGCCAAGCGTGAACTATGCGTCGTTGAAGAGTTCCCTTCTGATCATCATCAGCTGTTCCGCTTAATCAAATGTCACTGTTTTGAATGAAAATGATTGATTTGTTGATAAAAATCACTACATGTGTGCCATTAACATTTGAGGAGTTCCTTCGATTCCCCATGACGGAGTTATGGAGTAACAAACATAAAAAAAAAAAAAACAAACAAAAAAAAACAAAATAAAAAAACATACACGCCGAATTGAGAACCGCCTCTTTTGAAATCTTGAAGTCAGTTAAAAAAAAATAATGTGAAAAATGTCGTTCTGACTTTTTTCAAAAAGGTTAGGCTACAGGGCAGACCCTTAACCCGATCGTCTTTTTTTTAGGCTTAAATTGTAGCTGACTAAATTGTCCAGAGGAGTTCTTCTCAAATTTTTGATATCATTCTTCGTTTCCAAAATATCGAACGCCAAAATAAAAAATTTGGAAAAAAATGATTTATTTTTTCACTATTCCGGCCATAACTTTTTCTTTTTTGATTTTCTCTAAAAAATATTTTTGCATCTTACAGCTCTCGTAAATATGAGTCTTTTGAGCCATTTATGAATATCATATCTTTACAACTTTCCGAGTTATAAGGGGATCGCACTTTTTCGTGAAATCGGGGCCTATACTGGAACCATAGATATAAAATGGCGCTTGCCGCTAAAAGATAAACGAAGTGCGCAAAAGAGAAACCAACACGTATATGAACATTCCACGAGTGCAAAAGAGACACACGATCATTTTGAAGGAGTGACAGTTTTTGAATTTGGGTAGTTAGCTTACGTACCCACGTCGTGACAGCTCATATTTTAGCGTGGAAAATATAAAACAATCGTGAATAAAATAACTTGGGATGAAAAAGGAGAAACATAATGTCGTGTTGTGTTCCAGATTGGACTATTTACTGATAGGAAAAACCCAAGTAATTACTCATTTCACAGGTTTACATAATATTCCGATCGATGTCTTTGAAACAATATTTTATCAAAATAGCAAAATAAATCGTGTAAGTAATAGATACAATTAATTATTAGTGTTTTTTATACTGTGTGTCAATATTTTATCATAATAGGTAATATTCATGATTATTTTGTGTAAAAACCGGAACATTTATTCGACGCTAGGGATTGACAAAACGTTTTAGCGACTTATATCGGTAACTGTTCAATATGAAAATTATAATTATTGCTTCAAAAAAATCCTATGAATAAATTAATCTTATATTCACATTACGTCATTACGTAAGAAGATTAAATTAGGTTCTTATTATATCCAATTTTAAACGGGTTTTTTTATTATTAAAGATTTTTTGACGTGACAACGTCTTATAATTCGATGGAGCCGGCTGCACGCACGAAGAAACATGACTCATGCGGCGTTACCTCGCTCTGAGGCGTTCCATTTAAGGCTTGAAGTGCAAGCGAAAGCGCGGAACGAGCGACAAAGAGGCACAATCGGCCTTCGCGTCCGGCAGCGTTCGACATCTGTCTCCTACTTGAGTGAGCGATGCGTCCGCGTGGACAGCTGCTACAATAATACATTTACATGTTTTCGTCAAGTATGAAGTGCAGTGAAATTAAATTTTTCTTTTGAAAAATGCAACCATTCCATCAGTATTTTCTTATGACGTTGTCACGTTCAACTATCGTCAGTAAACCGACTTTACAGACAACCGATTTTTTTTTACCTTGCAGTACTTCTATTATTTCATTCAAATATGGCGCTCAACACATTTAGCGGAATTCGCTACCATAGTCAAAAAGCAGCCGAAAACGGAAATCGGGCTGAATATTGTACATGGGCTCCATACAAAAATTCAGCTCCCGTAAAGAAATTTCTGACTTTTATGCTGCGGCTGATTTTTATTTATGATAGCTGGGCTGGATTCCGCTCAAGTGTGCGCCGCGCCTACAATCGACTAGTCAAACGATTAGAACGAGATAGAAATATAGTAGGAATGAGAGGTCAGCTGTCAAAATGGTCGTGCGATCAATCGAATATTCGCACTTGAAATTCCGTTTTCTGTTTTATGAAATATTTTAAATCATTTTAGGAAATAATTTTGTTTATTTAATATTTTTAATTTAATAATAAATAATTTTGTTTATTTAAATTTTTTTTATACTAAAGAATATAATTTGCTTAGAACAAACATATTAGTTATTAAGTATTAGGTAATGTAATAATATTAGTCGAAAATGTGCGTGAAATGAAACGTCAAGTTGGTAGTGGGGATGTCGATTGACGTCACAGTTGACTACTTTGACTACTGTACAATTTTTCTAACAACCAATATTTGACGGCTGTCATCCACATACATATTTTGCGTTTTAGGTTATTAATTGTATGGAAATGACAGCCGTCAAATATTGGTTGTTAGAAAAATTGTACAGTAGTCGCTTAAGTCTGTAGAGGCCTTTAGAACGTATCGATAAGAAAGTCAAATACCGATAGATAATTAACCTGTTGTATTTGGCATCACTATTTTACGCTCACATAGACAATTTAGACACATACATGGATTTCATTTTTTTGCCACACTTTTGATCGTTGACAAGCATTCTTTGTCATCCCATTTCTCTGACTGGAACGAACGAAAAGACATTTCCAATGTCAAAACGTCTGGCTTATTACACGGTAGTACTATTAGTTATTCTGTGTTAATTACTGCTGATCTGTTCTTTGAGATATCTGTGCATAAACTAGATTAGCAAAGTAAACGTAACTCCTTTCTGAAAATGTCCGTTTCGTCTCGGTCCAGGTGAAGTTAACCTTATGTCAACGATGTAAAGACGTTAACAACTTTGATAAATATAAAGGGAATAGATATGGTACCAGGCGCACGATCGTGTGCCATCAAATATAGGTTCCGGCGCCTATATTGAATCAGTCGTGTCATGGCCGCCGAAGAGCGTGCTTTCAAGAACAACGACTAAAATACCCGTAAATCATGCCAAATTGTGCCTTCTTTGCATGCTTTAATAGCTCAAAACATAAAAACAAAGCTCACGGAATAACTTTTCATTCGTAAGTACTGTTTTAAATACGCAAACATAATTTTTTATCAAAATTTATCAAAAACATTTTTGTTATTGAGTAAGCGAGACAGCTAAATAGGAAGTACCCACGCGTGAAACACGTATGTCCGAGTGTCATGCCCCTTTGGGTAGCGTTAGCAAATAATATGCTGATAAAAATGTATTTTTATTTCATTCTGTTCTCCCAGTGCTTGAAACCGTTACCAAGCTAAACGTATGTACAAATTATTTATGTATAGAATTGCTATGGTTATGTCTTTTTTTTAAATTTATACTTCTAAACTAGAGCCTGTTGCTCATGCAATTTGTGAATTGTATAATATTTGCTGAATGTAGGATTTCGTAGTTGCTGTCACAATACACCCAATCAAAATGTATTTTTTATAGGATATTTTACGTCCTTTTACTATGAATATACAACTTTTTGAAATAACTCAAAAATCGCTCAAATAACTCAATAGTTTTTCAATAGTTTTTCAATAGAGTTTTCATTGAAAGTAATTATTAGGCCTCACGCTCTTGAATTTTCCCATATTCAAAAGTTAGAAGGATTTTTGGAGCCATTATATCGCGAAAGTTTCAATCGGGACGCGATGACCATTTTTTTTAATTGATTAAATCGCTGCCGTTCCTCAACCCATCAACGGAGAGGCAGCTGACCTTCACGAGGCTTCATTAAACATCAGCCTTAACCACTTGACAAGTTTTCGCCTGGGACGCGATGACCAACAAAATTTGTTCCTGGCTTACGGTCTATAGAGACTTATTATTATTACTTAAGCCTATAGGTATTATAAATTATTTTTTTACTTGAAACATCTGTCAATGAGAAAACATGCATACCTATAGTTTTCTAGTCTAGATATTTTCGATTTTACATGTCAAAACCTTTTAATCAATTATCTTTAATACCAGATACCAGAGAATAAATACGTTTCTAAAAAATATAATTCGTCAGGTGACAACCAAATCTCAGTAATTGCAATAAAATTATTAAACTTTCTTTTTTTTTATACCACGACGGTGGCAAACAAGCATACGGCCCGCCTGATGGTAAGCAGTTACCGTAGCCTATGGACGCCTGCAACCCCAGAGGATTCGCATGCGCGCTGCCTACCCTTTAAGAACTAAAATCAACCTTGTTTTGTTACTAATATGGTTCATTACGGCTATAAACTTGTGGTAGTAATTAGTGAGTTTTGGGTGTTACCCGATTAATGTAAGCAATTATCTTTAATACCCGAATTACCCGATAATGAAAACGTTTCTAGAAAGTATATTACTTAAATTTCTAACAGTTTTATTTGCTCTTGCTCCTTTAGGCGTGAACACAGTGAATTCTCCTTTTTGTAAAGGGTCGGCAACGCGCATGTGACACCTCTGGAGTTGCAGGCGTCCATAGGCTACGGGTAGCTGCTTACCATCAGGCGGGCCGTATGCTTGTTTGCCACCGTCGTGGTATTAAAAGGTCTTATTTGCTAACGCTACCTCGAAATTAGGCACCTAGCGCTGATTCCCGAGACTTACAACCCGTTCAGGATAAGTGAATCTTTTGTACCATTATGACTATGCACAATCGGAGGTCACACCTTTACATTGGTTTTTTTGAGTCGTGCGCGAGGTAGGCGATGGAAATTAAAGTACTAGGACCACACGGATCATTCGCAGTTTCTGCGTAGTGCAATATAACCGTCGCTTACCATACGCGTCTCTTTTGACGAACCATTATTGCATTAAAAAGAGAAACCTCTAGATCCGTAACAACTACGCGTAATTGTAGATGCCTTTATACTGGTTTTTGAGACGATCGTTCGTTACATATTTCGTTGAACACTGGAATATTCGACTAGAGCACCAGAAGTTTAGAACTAGAGATTTATTCATATTTTAAAAATATAGTATGCTATTGACTCGACATTTAATTTTCTATCTCGGTCCATCTTGCCCGCTTTCATATTGATGCGACAAGGACTTACTACGATTAATATCAATTCAAGATTTTAATTTTTTTAAACCCAAATGACTCGCTTTTTACTTCTATACGTCATTGTTAGAAATATATCGATCTTGCCTACACTACTGTAAATTATATTAGTTGGTCTCTGTCACACCTTGTGCAATGCGCAAAAAATGGAAATCTCGCTTACACGCCCGTGTTAAGTATATTGGTGTATCTCTTTTACCCCTGATGCACATGTACATTATAGCATTTATAGCAGTGTGTAAGCATTTACAAGTGTGTGGGTGCCGGAACACATTTCAGTTTTGTCAGCTATGAACGTCAGGTATCTTCCTCTTTTTACTTTAATCAAAGGTTAACAACTTATTTAGCACTATTTGGATCGCGGAAGTATGGAGGCTACAAGAAGGATATAATTCTCTATGTTACAAAAGTGTCCGTCAAAAGGCGATAAACTGATGGCGCCACAATGATATTAAATTTGATTAAATTAATTTTGAAATAAAAAAAAATTAAATACAAAATAATTATTTGCGGAGATGAAAAACACTCTGAATATAAATTTTATTTAGAAAGTCATATTAAGTATTAAATATCGGTAATTCATTTCAAGTGCTAAACTATACCTAGCGCCACCCGGAGACATTTGGAACTATTGTTTAGTGCTTACCGCTGGACACGTTTTCGACCGTTTTCCTATAAGAGAGTTCCATCCTTCCTATACCATCCATACGCGGAAGGATCAACGAAATTACTTTTTATTTTATATTTCTAATTCCCGTTTCATTTTCATGAAATATGTTGTCTAGTTTCGTAATAAAATGGGTATATGCTTAAAATTGCAGAACAAACCTTATACGAGACCATATCGCAAGTGGGCCTGGAATTGACGATCTCCTTTGTAAAAAAAATGACATTTAATTGGCCCACAAATCTGTCAGTCACCATTCAGTTACAGATATTTCATAATATTTATATTGCTAATATTTATATTTCGTAATATTTATATTTCGTAATATTTATATTGCTAACGTCTACCCTTTGCTTAAGTCATGGACTCGCAAAGTGGGGGTAATTGCTTATTAAATAGTGTATATAGACATACATATAATCGGTTCATTGCAACACTAGTTTTGGTAACTACAATAAATAAAGTTAATTTTCTTATAATTTTCCAGGTGGATGGATGAGTATCCCGACAAGCCTACCCAACTGCCCCCCAGGTCTCGAATACCTGTCCTTAATTGATCAGCTCCTGGTAGACCAAAAGATTGATCTGGTAGAGGTCATCGTGGGTTTCGAGGCCAACAACAAGTATACCGTCATGAACAGCGCCGGGCAGAAGGTGTACTTCGCGGTGGAGGTCAACGACTGCTGCACCAGGGAGTTCTGCGGGCCCAAGCGGCCGTTTGACATGATGATCTTGGATAACTTCCAGAACGAGGTGAGATATACTTTTTTATCTGCTACGAGACCAACAGCAAGTACACAATAAAGAACAGCAGCGGGAACTTGTATTAACCTGTATTGGATGGCGGCCGCTCGCCGCGCGTCAAGTCTGCGGCCTAATACTTATAGGTAGGTTAGGGTTAGGCATAAACATATAACATAAGGAGACGTAATGCCGTGAGGACAACACTGCGATTCCCATAGAGCAGATGTGTCGGAAGCCCGTGTTGCTCGAAGGGATTCCATAATAATCCGATTTCCTCGTGTTAACGCGAGACACGCACAAATAATATAATTCGTGGACGAGCGGTGATTGATTCAAACGTCAAAAGTGAGTGTGTGTGGCGTGCGTGCACGAGACCGCGGCTTATTATAGAATCACACTTTTATCTTCGTGGGATTATGTCTCCTTATTATCAACCGACTTCAAGATTTCGAAGGAGGAGGTTATAGTAGGAGAGCCCATGACACTGAACCTAGTTCGATAAGTCTCCTAGATGAGATATATATAATTAGACGCGTCTTTAATGGGGGAACACGAAATGCCGATGCCTGCGATGCAAAAAAAGTGGTGGCGTATTTTAATTATTTTTTAATTAAAAAATCCGGTTTCTAGTACGATAAGTCTCCTACATTTCCTTTGTTCCTTGAAGCAGGGGAGGGATAGGACTACACGATAATGCGGTGCTGCAAGCCCCCGTGGGTGGCCTTGTCAGTGGCAGCAGCATCAAATGATTGTAGATGTATGCAAAAACAAAGCGCCTGATCGTTTAAAATATATACTTAATCATTTTAATAACGTAACATACTTTTGCAGTTCAGGCGCTAAGTTTAGGTTACATAACATCTTGTTTTTGTTATAAAACGATCAGGCGTTTTGTTTTTTCATACATCTACAATCTTTTGATGCTGCTGCCACTGACAAGGCCACGCATGGGGGCTTGAAGCACCGCATTATCGTGTAGCCCTACCCCTCCCCTGCTTTGAGGAACAAAGGAAATCTAGTAGACTTATCGTACTAGAAACCGGATTTTTTAATAAAAAAAAAAATAAAAAAAAATACGCCACCACTTTTTTTGCATTGCAGCATCAGTCAGTATTACGTGTTCCCCCATTAAAAACGCCTCTAATTATATATATCTCATCTAGGAGACTTATCGAACTAGGTTCAGTGTCATGGGCTCTCCTACTATTATCAATTCATCGGGATCTTTGTTTTGGCCCGGCCGTCTTCGAATAATCGGCGAACATACATAAAAAAAAACATTCAAGAAATGGAGGGAACTCTTCAAGTATTATAGGCACACCTGTAGTTATGTGTGTATTTTTTACAGCAGCTCGAGCATTTGCTTTTAGAAAAGTGGAGGCTAAGTGAAGTGGGTCCTTTTTTGTTTAAAATTATTTAAATCAGATGAGTTAGGAATAAGTAGCTATATTTATAATTTTAGTTACTATTGTTATTTTACCACAGTCTGTGGTTTTATTGAGATGCATGAGGTATCAAATGCGCATGTAGGAGTGCTATTTGTGGTGCTGGTGCGAGAGCGCGTCCATGCTGGTGTTTCTGTTTGTGAGGCCTCGGATGGTAGCCTGCCGATATGCCGACTCTTATCATCCACCTCTTGAAATTTATATTCCGCTTAGAAAAACTGTAAGTATTCCCGTGAAGATCGACCCTAGTAATCTTGATACGAGGCGTGATTCGAATTTTTCTAAGGGCAATTACGAGCTTCTTTGTCAGCTGATCGCCGACGCGTCTTAGATAGACGTCTTTGAAGCCCGAGATGCCAATATCGCCGTAGACCGTTTTTATAATTTGATTTACGGCATTTTTGATACGTCGACAGTATCCAATTTGGTTTACAGCGGACCTTATTATAGTAGGGGAGCCCACGACACTGAACCTAGTTCGATAAGTCTCCTAGATGAGATATGTATAATTAGACGCGTCTTTAATGGGGGAACATGAAATGTTGATGCTGCAATGCAAAAAAGTGGTGGCGTATTGTAATATTTTTTTTGAAAAAAATTAAAAAATCCGGTTTCTAGTACGATAAGTCTCCTAGATTTCCTTTGTTCCTGGAAGCAGGTGAAGGGTAGGGCTACACGATAATGCGGTGCTGCAAGCCTCCGTGCGTGCCCTTGTCAGTGGCAGCAGCATCATAAGTGACACCTCATACTTAGGTATCTAGTATGATCGGTCTCCTCAAGGAACCAATGCTCATCTGAAAGATCATGAATTTCTGTGTAAGAAAAACCACTGCTGCATTTCCCAAACAGTGGAGAAAGTGGTTGCTGTGGTTGCACCGTGTACTCTTCCGAAACGACTGTTGACTTTGGCTCCATTTGGTATTTCAGATCAACCTAAAAACAAATACAAACACTGAGGGCCTTGAATTATCAGCCAATACCACAGAATAACTAATAGTGCCAATACAAAGTAGATTAGACACACTCTTCGTTAAAAATATAAGTAATTAAAAATATCGCACGAGTTAGGAAAAAAAAAGAGAGAAACTTCCCTGAAAATGTAATTTTGATAGCATTAAACACAAAAACGCATCATAACACATTCGTATGGCACCGGAGCGGCTCATTAAGTAGTTCGTACGTGATTGGGTACGGAACGTTTCCGATTGATGTAGAGAACAGACAAAGCTCTTTCCCTTTCTCGCACAGCACATTCGAGCCACTGTTCCCACTGACTGACCCTACACTATTTTTTGTCCATAGAAAAATAATCATTAAAGTACTTACCTTATTTATCGAAAAATAGACCAAAACTATGCTATATTCTGTGGATTATTGTCTAAAATGGTTCCTATTGTTGTGATTGTGTGATATTATTTAAAATAATCTAATTAAAGTTGATTTATTGGTATTAAGGATCAATATACCCTGATTGTTTTTTCAAATTAAAATTAAAAATGTTAAAAGTTCGAAGTTTAAGTTTATTTTATTCCATTTCTAATACCTTAACACAACTCATCATGATGATTAATTAGATGTCCAAATCATATTTGCTTATATATAATTCATCAATCATCAATAACTTTGAAAATCCTTTTTTCTCTCTTTTGCATGTTCTTCCCTCAAAATCTTTTAAACTATCACCACATCATATTTATGGAAAATATGCAACTTAAAAGGATTTATTAAGAAAAAAAACGATTTTGAATTCATGCCAAATTTAGCCTTTCAAAGTGACTGAATTTGAAAATTGAAATGTATATATATCGTGAAATTGTATTCTTTTCAACTTTTATTCTATTGGTTTTTCAACAGGAGTCATCTGTTTCAAAGATATGTGGTGTGGAAGTCTAAATATTAGTTTTTCAATTAAATGAGACATTTTTCTGATTAATAATTTTTGATTTTGGCTGTAACGCTGAACTGAATTATAAGTTAAGATGCTCATTCGACGCAGAATTTAACCATCTTTAATATTGATATATATATGACATTTTCCGTCGGACGTACCGTTTTCGAGCTAGAAGCAAAAAACAACTGACAAAGAGCAAAAATTTCGCTAAAAAGTTATGCACACCTCCTGGGATTGGGCAAACTCAGATCACATGCATTTAGGACCACGTGAATGTATTAAAACGATTTCCAGCCTGCTGGGAATTAATTCTTCAAAAAAAAGTAGAAGCACAGAATAGGTACCCAAGTAACACAGGAAGCATTATAACATATGAATAGTTAACTTATTTAGAACTTGGGCCGTATAAACTCTTATATACGTTCACCGAGCAACTTGTTGCATTATGTGACGCTTTGAGCTGTATAACGGTTGTATAATGGCATATCTAAATGCTTTTGTAAAGCCTTTAGCTTTAGTGCAGCAAACCACAACGCAATTGTACAGCTTTCAGCTGTTTACAAATACAAATACAAATAATTTATTGAGAAAAGTATAGTACAATGTTTGTTCTTACGGACTAAGAATTTTTTTTTTTTTTTAACGACAAGTGGTTAACAAATGCCTGAACTAGGATTCCCTGTGTTTCAGGCAGCGAAGGACAAAATTAGTTAATTTTTAATTATTCACTTAATTATAAACTATATATTACACAATAAAACTCTTATCACCTTAACAAAATAAGTAGGTTCTTAAGTATTAAATATATAGGACAGTATATAGGTAGTTATTTTATGACTAATAGTAATTTCTCTGTATCATCGTACGTCATTTTCTGAAGGGCGCGTCGTAGAGTATTCTTACAACAGGCATAGCTAAGTGGGTATATATCTAGTGTTGCATTTAACCTGTTGTACAAAAATGGGCCCGCAAAGACAAAGAATCTAGATAAAAATACGTGTTTCTTTTGTACTGTTTTAATACCTACAATATCTTTGCGTCTCTTATTTCTATATTCAGGGTTAAAGGAAGTTCTGGCGTGCTGCTTTAGCGTTGTGCTTAATATATATAATTGACGAACAGTTAATACTTCACATGATTTATAAAGGAGGTCAGTAGGGTATAAGAATGGGCGGGAAGTAGCTACCTTTAGTACCGCTCTCTGAGCTCTTTCTAGGGTTAGAAGTGTAGTTTTTGCTGTGCCACCCCAAGAAGAAATGCAGTACGTTAGTATCGATTGACATAGTGCAAGGTATACTTGCTTGATTAAATTTGGGTCAGCGATTGAACGAAGTTTTTTGAATACAAACATTAACTTTCGAACTCTATTGCACAATGCTTCAATGTGGTTTTTAAAGGAGAGGGTTTCGTCTATCATGACTCCTAAATACTTAATTTTGTCAGTAATAGCTATGGATTGACATGAACAAAGATTATTTGATTTTTCTTTACAGTTATGTACGTAGAGTTTGAGGTTATGTGCGTCCGGATCTGTTTTTCGCATGGCAAAACTTATAAAATTCGTTTTGTCAGAGTTAAGTGTTAATAGATGAAGTTTTAGCCAGTTAGTTACAACATTAAATCCGCGTTGTGCGTACTCCTAGACCTCGTTTGTTGACTTTGCGGAAAAAAGGAGGACAGTGTCATCTGCGTAGGAAATGATTTTGCCACTATCTATTTTTAGATTGCATAGGTCATTAATATAAATTAAAAATAGGGTTGAGGCCAAAACGCTTCCTTGTGGCAAGCCAAAAGATGTGTTTAAAAGCACTGAAGTGCTTTAGGTTCTACAATAGAATTATATAATGCTTTACGCTGTATAACGGTTGTATAATGGCATATGTAAATGCTTTTTTAAAGCCTTTAGTTTTAGTGCAGCGAACCAAAATGCAACTGGACAGCTGAATGCTGTACAGTTGCGTTTTGGTTTGCTACACTAATGCTTCGGTGTGGTTTAGTGCCTTAGGATCTACAATAGCATACATAAATGCTTAATGCTGTTTATGAGCATGAATATTAGCCATTATAATGCCACGTAAATCCGGTATACAGCGTTCAGCTGTTTTTAGTGCTTTAGGTTCTACAATAGCATTATATGGTGATTTACGCTGTATAACGGTTGTATAATGGCATATGTTAATGCTTTTGTTTAGCCATTAGTTTTAGTGCAGCGAACCAAAATGCAACTGTACAGCATTCAGCTGTACAGTTGCGTTTTGGTTTGCTACACTAATGCTTCGGTGTGGTTTAGTGCCTTAGGTTCTACAATAGCATAAATAAATGCTTAATGCTGTTTAAGAACATGAATATTAGCCATCGTAATGACACGTGAACTCGCTAATCGCATCGTAATGACAGCTTTCAGCTGTTTCTAATGCCTTAGGGTGTAAAATAGCATTTATAAGTAGGTAATACATTCCTAATGCTGTATAATAGCAATAATATAAACCATTATAAAGCCAGGTAATTCACTACAAGGGGCTGTTCATAAATTACGTCATTTCAAATGCCCCCCCCCCCCCCCCATTTGAAATGATCTGGACATCGGGTGATGGTAGCATGACGTAAGACCCGGGGCCGTCATTCCGAAGATCACATCATCTCTCGCATCTTTAAAAAGTGCTTCAATGTGTAAAAAAGGAATGAAGTTCGTGTTTCTATAAACTTTTAATGCTATAAAATATTCTCTACTAAATAGTTTTTTATTTTACAATTAAGCTAAAAACGCATTTTTTAAAAATGACGATACTTTATTTGGCAAGGGGAGGTTTGAATGATTTTAGGGGGGGGGGGGGGTAAGAAATCATCAAAAATTGATGACGTAATTTATGAACAGCCCCTATACAGCTTTTAGCTGTTTTAGTGCCTTAGGGTCTACAATAGCAATTTTAAGTAGTATATGATGCTTAATGTTGTTTAATAGCATATTTAATTATTCACGTGTAATGCTGTAGGCATTAATAAGCTCTTTTTAAGGGTCACTGAGCTGCTATCGGACTAAGAGCTAGCCACGTCAGATATGACCCAATAATGAGAGCAACAAAACCTGTCTGGTTAGATTGCTATACTATCCTTATTGCTAGATCCTGGCATCTGGCAGCCTTTAATAGGTGGAGGTCACAGTGACAGACTAGCAAAATGTTTTAATTGGAAAATGGTAATACCAAACTGAAGCAGCTTAAGAACAACAAGGCGCCGGGCAAAGACGGAATCACTTCAGAGCTTCTGAGTGTGGGTGGAACACCGGTACTTAAAGTCCTCCAGAAGCTCTTTAATTCCGTCTTGTCCGAGGGCGTAACGCCTGAAACATGGAATAGAGGCGAGGTGGTGCTGTTCTTCAAAAATGGTGATAACAGCCTATTGAAGAACTACAGACCCATCACGCTTCTGAGCCATGTCTATAAGCTGTTTTCAAGGGTCATCACGAACCGTCTCGAACACAGACTTGATGACTTCCAGCCTCCCGAACAAGCCGGCTTCCGAAAAGGCTACCATAGAACACATCCATACGCTGCGGCAAGTTGTACAGAAGACCGAAGAGTATAACTTGCGATTATGCTTAGCGTTTGTGGACTATGAGAAAGCCTTCGATTCGGTGGAAACATGGGCGGTGCTTGAGTCCCTTCAGCGATGCCATATTGACTATCGGTACATCGAAGTGTTGAAGTGTTTGTATAGTAACGCCACCATGTCGGTCCGAGTGCAGGAGCAGAGTACGAAGGCGATTCCATTGCGAAACGGCGTAAAGCAGGGAGATGTTATCTCTCCAAAACTGTTTACTGCCGTAATGGAAGACGCCTTCAAGCTCCTGGAATGGCAAGGACTTGGCATCAACATCAGCGGCGAATATATCACTCACCTTCGGTTTGCCGACGATATCGTAGTCATGGCAAAGTCGATGGAGGAACTCAGCATGATGCTCGATGACCTAAACCGAGTTTCACAACGAGTGGGCTTGAAAATGAACATGGACAAGACGAAACTTATGTCAAATGCCAATGTTGTGCCCATCCCAGTCTCTGTTGGGAACTCGGTACTCGAAGTTGTTGACTCGTACATCTACCTAGGACAAGTAGTCCAATTAGGTAGGTCCAGCTTCGAGAAAGAGGTCAACCGCCGAATCCAACTCGGTTGGGCAGCGTTCGGGAAACTACATAATGTCTTTTCGTCCGACATACCTCAGTGCCTCAAGACAAAAGTCTTTAATCAATGTGTGTTACCAGTGATGACTTACGGCTCCGAAACGTGGTCTTTCACTATCGGCCTCATCTCAAAACTCAAAGTCGCTCAACGAGCTATGGAGAGGGCTATGCTCGGGGTTTCTCCACGTGATCGAATCAGAAATGAGGAGATTCGTAGACGAACTAAAGTCACCGACATAGCCCACCGGATTAGCAAGCTGAAGTGGCAATGGGCAGGCCACATTGCACGTAGAGAAGATGGCCGATGGGCCCGAAAAGTTCTCGAGTGGAGACTACGAACCAGCAAGCGCAGCGTAGGACGTCCACCCACAAGATGGTCAGACGATCTTGTTAAGGTCGCCGGAAGACGCTAGATGCGGGTCGCTTCCAACCGGTACGTGTGGAGGTCCAAGGGGAGGCCTATGTTCAGCAGTGGACGTCTTACGGCTGAGATGATGATGATGATGAATACCAAACAAGGTAAAAACTGCCGAAGTTGTTTCAGTTATAAAGGACAGGGCCTATATTTTAAGGGGCTCCCTGGCGCCAACTACATTAGATCTGATTCCCTTAGTTTTCTAATGATTTATATAGAAATAGAAATAGAAATATCTTTATTCGTGACATTGCAGACAGAACAAATAAACTACAGATAATTATAGAATAAAACAGGTGTCACGAAATGGCCTTTTCTCAGCATGTTGCTAGCGTTAGCCAGCGCTATCATATTATCAGTAACGGCTTTAAACAATATAGTTTCCTATATTTACTTCAATATTCATTGTCTTCGAGATATTTGACATCAAAGTCGAACCGGTTTAGGCTAAAGATATGGTTTTATGGTCATACATTTTGTGTTAATTAGTTAAAAATTAAAATCTCTCTACAGTTTTTAGAGACATCAAAGAGAAACCCTAATATGTACATTGCGTATATGTAAGATTCTTTTCACCTCACTGGCTCGGAAAGCTCTTTTTTATTCTTTAAAAATAGATAGCAAAACTGCATTTTATTCTCAAGAGTGCAAAGAATATTTGAAATTTGAACGTGATATTAGTCACTTTTTTAAACATAATAACATGTAAAGGCCACTCCAGACCGAACAATCTTCGGCCCATCTGATTAAATTGTCTGATCAAATCAGGTACTGTGGACGCAAAAATTATTTTATATTTAATTGTATTCAATTAAAAACATTTAGTGTAAACAATTTTGTTTCATGATTTTACTATAAGACGCTTTAAATCTTTCAAGATATATTATTTTGATCGATCCATTTTAATTGATGAACTTCCTGTCTCAGAATAATTCGAAAATTGTGCATTGTTTTTGTTTTATCTGTGTCATGTAACTTTTTAATTTTAAAACGTTAGTTTTGTTTAGTTTTAGTTTTAAGTTTCAGATTGCGTTTTTTATTATTTATTAATGTAATATCCGCCATCACCTTTCAATAAATGTATTAAATCAACGCAAAGACCAGCTGAGATATTTATGTAGCTTACGACAGGTGTAATACATCTTTCGTGATATATGTGACTTTGAGGTTATGTAGAGTTTTGTATCGAATTATCATTTCATGTTCTTTCTTTCAGTGTAAAATCTAATAATTGAAGCGAAAACTAGTGCTAAATGAAGTCCAAAATCGTTTGTTGCATAGGAGCAAGTGCTGCATATTGTCACAAAGCAAGAAAACACTACCATTTAACAGGTTTAAGCACCAAGCATCCCGCTACCTACAACAGACTTTTATCAAGCCTTTGAAATGTTTTCCTTTATGTACCTACCTAAGCTATGTATATAATAAATAAACACCAAAACCTCACGTGCGTTTATTGATTATTCAATTATACAATTCGTTCATTAGATTAAATAAGTGCCTACCTAAAATAGTCATCAAACGAAATGATAAAAGGAAATCATAATAAATAAGTAGGAGTATACTGAGTGATATAATATATGTAAATTAACATGACTCTCTTATTCATACAGATAATGAAGCTAATCCTGTTCCATTCTAAACTGAAAAGTTGTATTTTCTGGTAGATATAGGTAGTTACTCGTTTCCCTCGTCTGGCCTTATGATTTTAGCAATCATTGTAAGTATCAATGTTTCATTCCTTCCTGGATGTCAACTAAGGAGTGGTCCTGAAATAAAGTAGCAGTGTACAATATTGTGTATTTTTTAATTTAGTGCTAATTTTGAAGCAGTGTATTTATTTTATTAATCCGTAGATACAATACTAATAAATAAAAATACAATCATAATAGAATATGTGAGTATATTTAAGTTTTCATTCAACATACTTTGTAACCTTTTGAACAACATAATTTGACAATCTTCAATCGACATCCGCTACAATGCCACAATTGTATTTCCATTTTCACAACCCGTTTTATGCTTTTCAGAATTTCATCTTACCAAGAAGCTACATTAATTAACTGTATTTTAGCTAGGATAGTCAGGAAGACTCTCTAATCTAACCTCTGACAAAGATTTTTCTATGGGAGATAATTTTCTATGAAAAAAGGCAAATACATTTAATTAAAAATTACTGTAACTACCTTAAAATGAAGCCAGATAAAAAAGTTTACTATTGAAGAAATACAATTTATTAAGGTATAAAATAGCTCATCAAATCAAACTATAAGAAAAAACATGTTTTTGAGAAACACCTCAAAAATTCTGTCAGAAGACGCTGTTCAAAAAACTATGTGTATGATGGAATTCAAAAGGCGAAAACTTCCAAACGCTGTTTTATTTAAGTATGATTGTATTTATGTTTTGTATGATTGTATCTAGAGATTATTTAAATATAAAAACTGCTTCTAAATCGGCACAAAATAAAAAGATAAATCAAAAAAGGCACGGCTACTTTTTTTCCGGACCACTCCTTATTGTATTTTAACCGCATTATCTTCAGTAATTTTTAAGTTGTTACTTTAATTTCTTCGCACCTTCTTTTTCATTGTAAAGTCATAAATATATCAGAATTATTAATTATTTTATTATTCAATGCAGAATTACAATTTTCGAAATGACGTACAAAAGCGCGCGACAGGCGTCCAAAAAATACTAAGTTTTGTTTGATGTACATTGCTGCTTTTCTATGGAGCAATGCTGCTGTTCTATTCGCTTAGTGCCGCTATATTTTTGTTTGATGTACATTGCTACTGCGTTCGTTGGCTGGCCAGACTATATTTTCCTCGCTTTAGTGAAGTGAAAAGATTTGTGTTACACATGGCTGCAAAGTTATTTTTACGTCTCGTGTGTTGCAACACTTGCTACGCTCAGGATTCTGTTTTTGAACTACTCGCTTCGCTCAGGATTCTATTTTCGAACCACTCGCTTCGCTCGCGGTTCAACCATAGAATCCATTCGCTACCTCGCAGTTCAACCCTAGAATCCATTCGCTAGCTCGTGCTTCAATTCCACACTCGCGGTTAAAATTCAACTTTGCACCCTTGTATAACAAATAACTATTACAAGGGCTGCTATTTATATATCCGGAAACCGGGATTACAATCTTCTTAAATAGCATATTTGACCTCCATGGTAAAATTTGAACTTTTTTAAGTACTGGCCGGTATATTTTTTCTTTCTTATTAACGCTCGTGTTTTGTTTTTGACGGGTTTTAAATGTCATCTCGCAGCAAGAATGGAACTCACTCGTGAAAATATTCATGCTATGATTTATTATGATTTTCGGCGTGGTTTAACGCAACAACAGTGCATAGATCAACTAACTTCAACTTTTGGTGATGAAGCCCCATCTAAAACTACTGTGTATCACTGGTTTAGTGAGTTCAATCGTGGACGTAGTATGCTTACGGACGAAGTTAAGGCAGGTCGCCCGAAATCGGTCGTTGTACAACAAAATATCGAGGCTGTGCGAAAACTTATAATGGACGACCGACATGTTACGTACTGCGAGATAGAGGCGACTCTGGGTATTTCTATGACCAGCATTAATAGCATATTACATAATTATTTGGCTGTAAAAAAAATTTGTTCGCGTTGGATACCCCACAACTTAACAAAAGAGCAAAAAGATGCTCGCGTCGAATGGTGCAATAAAATGTTAAAAAAATATAACCGTGGTGACTCAAAAGCCGTTTATAACATCTATACAGGTGACGAATCCTGGATCTATGCATACGATCCCGAAACGAAGCAACAATCAACGGTATGGGTGTTTCAAAATGAGCCGAACCCTACGAAAGTTACTCGTGCAAAAAGTACATTGAAACAAATGGTGGCCTGCTTCTTCGGTATTAATGGCCATGTAGCTACAGTGCCACTAGAAAACCGTAGAACGGTTAATTCAGAGTGGTACACGACCATTTTCTTACCGGAAGTATTTGAACAAATTCGTAAAACTAACCAGCGACGAAGAATCATTCTTCATCATGACAATGCCAGCTGTCATACGTCACGCGAAACAACTCTATTTTTGGAGGGTCAAAATGTGGAATTAACGGGTCATCCGCCGTACAGCCCTGACTTGGCACTCAACGATTTTTATTTATTTCCAAATATAAAGAATAAATTACGCGGTCAACGATTTTCGACCGCTGAAGATGCTGTCGACGCATTCAAACAACACGTTATGGAGGTACCTCAGGCGGAGTGGCAGAAGTGCTTTAAAAATTGGTTCACGCGAATGCAAAAGTGCATAGATCATCAAGGGGAATACTTTGAAAAACAATAAAACCATTTTCAGCCGTGTACGTTTGTTTGTTTTTTTGTTTCCGGATATATAAGTAGCAACCCTCTACACCATTCGAATATCGATAAAAATGTTTTTTAGACCTTATTTAAAAAAATCATAAAAAAATAACGGCTCATTTATTTCAAGACCCGGCTGTACATAATGGAGATAAAAGATTCAAGAACCGATAGTCGTTTGCCTTATAATTCTATCTGTAGTGAATATGTTGGAATATCGACTCAAAACTGGTCAAAAATCGATAAAAAACGTTAGACCAAAAAATATTGCGTATTATTACGGAAACAAAAACAGTAGGCGACAAACTATGAATTATATTATACATCGTTTGGCACTACTTTCCCCCAACATAATTTTTTGTATAATTTCTCTGAATATTGTATAGTATTTGTATAATTTCTTATAATATTGCATCAAACCCAGATCTCTAGGATTTGTTTTCTTGAAATGGTATGCATTCTTTGACCTCCACCACTTTAAAGCTGCCAGATGTCCAGATCTAGAAATAAGCTGAGTATACCAAACTGGTTTGGTTGCTCTCATTATTGTGTAATATCTGACGTGGTTAGCTCTCCGTCTATATAGACCAACGCCATTTTGTAAATAATTTATAACCTAAAAATAAAATCATGCGGGCCTATTTATACAAGGAACATACCTATATAATAATTAAATAACTTAATTTAAGACTGCTCAACCAACACCATTATGTTAATAATGCAAAACGCGTTCTATACGAGGACTACACAATTGTTTTGTTTATTTGACCCATATCTTTTTATAATATTTATAGCAAAACCACAATAAATCAAAGGCGCGTGAAAATTTTCAATGAAACTTATATACACATTTACAGTAAACTACATTGGGCAGTAATATCTAAATATATAAATGAAGAAACTGACTGACTGACTGACTGACTGACTGACTGATTGATTGACTGACTGACTGACTGACTGACATATCAACGCACAGCCCAAACCGCTGGTTCTAGAGATTCCAAATTTGGCACGTAGGTTACTTATAAGGTCTAGGGATGCACTAAGAAAGGATTTTTCAAAATTCATCCCCTAAGGGGGTAAAATGGGGGTCCATAGTTTGTATGGCGAATCAAGATTTGTTAGACTATTTTATTCGAAACTTCACAGGAGTATTCCTAACGATAAATGAGTAAACACGTGTTTCAGGTTTTTTGAAAATTCAACCCCTAAAAGGGGCAAATGTGGTCACAAAGTCTGAAAATCAACATACCCAAGTAACACATCAAAGCAGTATAGCGGCCGTCTTACAGCATATCTGTATGCTTTTAGCATTTTCAGTTCGTTTTATAGTAGCATTATAAACGTTTATAGTGCTGATATAGGTCTTAAATGGGCACGAATTACCCAGCTTGAGATCCTATACAGGTCATTTAATAGCATTACAGGCGCAATATGTCTGCGCTATTAGCATTATCGTTGTCATGGAAAGTGCCAATCGCATTGAAGAACCATTAGTACGCTCTATTAAGTTGCCAACTGCATTAAAGGAGCATTAATACGGCCAAAAAACTTGCTAATCGCAGTAAAGAAGCATAAGTACTCTCGATTAATTTGCCAATCGCAATACAAAAGCATTATACTAGCATAAGAGTGTAGTAAAATAAACCTTACGTCAATGCAAAAACGTCTCGAACACCGACGGAACAAATGTTATAATACAATGAACGTTGTGATTTAACTACTGTGTCTCGCAATATAAAATCACTCTGTATGAGGGCGCTTTTGATAACACACCCATTCGGACATTGGTGGAAGGGCTCAAGGCCAAACAGGTGGATGCTACCACCATCCGCTGGGTGCAAAGCATGCTCTCAAACAGAGTGGTTAGGGTGGACTTGCTAAACACCACACTTGAGGAGACCACAGTGAGAGGATGCCCGCAGGGGGGGGTCTTATCTCCCTTGCTCTGGACTCTTGCGGTGGACGGACTTCTGCATAAGATGGCGGAGCTCCGAATCGACACTCAGGGGTACGCAGACGACCTTGTTGTGACGGTGAGGGGAAACTGTCAAAGTACTATATCGTACCTTATGCAGAGGGCTCTTAACTCCATAAATTCGTGGTGCGGAGAGAATGAACTGTCTATCAATGCAGATAAGACAATTATTGTTCCATTCACCTTCAAGCGGAAATTGGACAAACTTCAACCGCTTGTCATGAATGGAAAAATAATTCCGTTCTCAACAGAGGTCAAGTACCTGGGGGTAACACTGGACCAGAAACTGACCTGGAACCAACATGTGAACGGAACCCTACAAAAGGCTAGATCAGCCTTGGGTATATGCTGTCGTCTAGCGGGCAACCGTTGGGGTCTTAAACCCAAAATTGCCCTTTGGCTGTACACATCTATAGTGAGGCCGATAGTGTCCTATGCCTCGGTAGTGTGGTACAAGAAGACGACACAAAAGGTAACAGTGGCGAAGCTCGGCAGCCTGCAGAGGACTGCCTGTGTCATCGCTACTGGAGCTATGTCATCCTCCCCTACGGCAGCCCTAGAGGCCATACTGAATCTACCGCCCCTTCACCTTCACCTGGAGTTGGAGGCGAAATCCAGTATACTCAGAATAGCGGCTGCAAGGAGAGGAGTTTGGCTATCAAATGCCCTGAGACTATTCAATGAATCAGTGCACGATATACCTGTTTTGGGGATGCCATCGGACACTATGCCCCCCAAATTTTTTCCACAGAAAATCTATTCAGTGGAACTCCCCAGAAGGGAGGACTGGTCAAACAGTCAAATCAAGTGGAAAGAAGGAAGCCTCAGGTGGTACACTGATGGCTCCAAATCCGGATCTGACGTAGGCTGCGGAATATATGGCGAGGCACCTAGGAAGGCCATCAGTCTAAATCTAGGAAGATACTGCTCTATATTCCAGGCAGAGGTGTACGCCATCTTAGAATGCGCGTCAACCAACCTGCAACGTAACTACGTCAACCATACCATTTATATCCATTCGGATAGCCAGGCGGCACTCTTGGCCCTAACCTCGGATGTCACGACGTCTAGGCTGGTTGAGAACTGCAGGCAATTACTAAACAACCTTGGAGCCAGGAACAAGGTTGTTTTGCGTTGGGTCCCGGGGCATGCGGGTATCGTAGGAAATGAAAAAGCCGACGAACTTGCACGAGCGGGGGTTAAGGGGACTCACTACAGTCCTGAGCCTTTTTGTGGCATCCCCAAAAGCCTAACGAGGCTCACCCTGAAGACCTACTGTCAATATAAAACCGTTCAACTCTGGAGAGAAACACCAGGTATGAACCATTCCAAAGCACTTATCAAGGCTTTCAGCAAAAAGGCGTCTAAGAACGCCTTGGCGCTGTCCAGGAACCAATTGCGCAATTTGGTAAGGGTGCTTACTGGGCACTGCGGCCTAAACAAGCACATGCACACTATGGGGAAACGTGACACTAGGCGGTGCAGACTCTGTATGGAGACAGAGGAGACACCCTTGCACATCCTCGCAGATTGCCCTTCCCTAATGCGCACTCGTAACTTAATTCTGGGTCGGCACATACTACGCCCGGAGGAGTTAAAGTCTCTCGAGATCAAAAGGATCCTGGAACTGTTTGAAGTTGCAGGGTTAGACCGAGAGTTGTAGTAGGTGGCGATCACAATAGATCAGTGATGGTCGCAGTGATACATAGGCTTGGGAGCCTTACATAGCCCCTAACAACAAGAAGAAGAAGAAGAATATAAAATGGACGAAGACGGTACAAAAAACTGAATGAGTGACACGTCATATTTGTTTGCATCCTAACAAAATTTATAAAAGTTTTTGACTCTTTTACGTTATTATATCCTTCAAATATTACTGCGCAATGTAGTTTACTGTAAATGTGTATATAAGTTTCATTGAAAATTTTCACGCGCCTTTGATTTATTGTGGTTTTGCTATAAAATATTATAAAAAGATATGCGTCAAATAAACAAAACAATCGTGTAATCCTCGTATAGAACGAGTTTTGCATTATTGACATAATATTTAGTAACGTGTTGGTTGAGCAGTCTTAAATTAAGTAATTTCAAAAAAGTGGTGAACGGTGTTGGTCACACATATTGTACACATTCACATAGTATTTTTAACTTAAGCCCTATTGTAGTGATTGTTTGTTTACCTAAATAAATTAAAAAAAAAAAATTCATTATTATATAGGTATTTTCCTTGTATAAATAGGTCCGCATGATTTTATTTTTAGGTTATAAATTATTTACAAAATGGCGTTGGTCTATATAGACGGAGAGCTAGCCACGTCGGATATGACACAATAATGAGAGCAACCAAACCCCTCTAGTCAGTTTGGTATACTATGCTTATTTCTAGATCTGGACATCTGGCAGCTTTAAAGTGGTGGAGGTCAAAGAATGCAAACCATTTCAAGAAAAAAATCCTAGAGATCTGGGTTTGATGCAATATTATGAGAAACTATACAAATACTATACAATATTAAGAGAAATTATACAAAAGTTTATATTGGGAGAAAGTAGTGCCAAACGATGTATAATAAAATATAGTTCATAGTTTGTCGCCTACTGTTTTTGTTTCCGTAATAATCATACATCGGGGTTTTCGGTGCGGGAACGATTTGAGAAAGAGTAGAGATAAACAGATAGGTTGAGAGTTAGTCTGAGAAAATATCATATTATGCCTAATGAATAACTACCTCTCTGTGATTAGCTTACACACTATGATACGAGCTTTTTTTCTTAGAGGCATGTTTGTATTGACTATTATATACTTAGTATTTTAAAAATGCAATTGCATATCCGAAATTTATTAACTAGATCTACCTAAGACAAAGACACGGTATAATAAGTGTCAAATATTAACCTTGACGTCCGATATTTATGAACTATTTGATTAACTGAAGAGGTTGACAATAATCAGTCATTACATGAATTAAAAAAAAAATACTTGAAAAAATCATAGGTATATGTACCTACAATATATATACATAATAGTCAGCTATTACATATAAATTGTATATACCTATGATTTTTTCGATCATTTATTCATTAGGTAGACACGTGCTAGAGTACATTATGTTTTTTAAGTTAATGCCTACTCTTTGGCTAATGTCAAACATTCCCGCACCGAAAACCCCGATGTATGGTAATAGTACCCAATATTTTTTGGTCTAACGTTTTTTTATCGATTTTTGACCAGTTTTGAGTCGATATTCCAACATTATTCACTATAGATAGAATTATAAGGCAAACGACTATCGGTTTTTGAATCTTTTATCTCCATTCTGTAGAGCCGGATCTTGAAATAAATGAGCCGTTATTTTTTTATGATATTTTTAAAATATGGTCTAAAAAAAACACTTTTATCGATATTCGAATGGTGTAAAGAATCTTACATATACGTAATCTACATAGTAGGGTTCCTCTTTGATGTCTCTGAAAACTGTGGAGAGATTTTAATTTTTAACTAATTGAAACAAAATTTATGACCATAAAACCACTTTTTTAGCTTAAACCGGTTCGACTTTGATGTCAAATATCTCGAAGACAATGAATATTGAAGTAAATATAGGATACTATATTGTTTAAAGCCGTTACTGATAATATGATAAGCTATATAAATCATTAGAAAACTAAGGGAATCAGATCTAAGGTCGTTGGCACCAGGGAGTCCCTTAAAATATAGGCCCTGTCCTTTCTAACTGAGACAACTTCGGCAATTTTTACCTAGTTTGGTATTACTATTTTCCAATTAAAACATTTTGCTAGTCTGTCACTGTGACCTCCACCCATTAAAAGCTGCCAGATGCCAGGATCTAGCAATAAGAATAGTATAGCAATCTAACCAGACGGGTTTTGTTGCTCTCATTATTGTGTCATATCTGACGTGGCTAGCTCTTAGTCCAATAGCAGCTCAGTGACCCTTAAAAAATGCCTTATTTATGCCTACAGCATTACACGTGAATAATTATGCTATTAAACAACATTAAGCATTTATTTATGCTATTGTAGAACCTAAGGCACTAAAACCGCTAAAAGCTGTATAGGGGCTGTTCATAAATTACGTCATCAATTTTTTATGATTTTTAACCCCCCCCCCCCTAAAATCATCCAACCCTCCCCCTGCCAAATAAAGTGACGTCATTAAAAAAAATGCGTTTAAGCTTAATTGTAAAATAAAAAACTATTTAGTAGATAATATTTTATAGCATTAAAAGTTTATAGAAACACGACTTTCATTCCTTTTTTTACACATTGATGATGTGATCTTCGGAATGACCGCCCCCCCCCCTCCTACGTCATGCTACCATCATCCGATGTCCAGACCCCCCCCCCATTTGAAATGACGTAATTTATGAACAGCCCCTTATAGTGAATTACTTGGCTTTATAATGGTTTATATTATTGCTATTATACTGCATTAGAAACGTATAAACCTACTTAAAAATGCTATTGTACACCCAAAGGCATTAAAAATAGCTGAAAGCTGTATAGCGAATTTACGTGGCATTATAATGGCTAATATTCATGCTCTTAAACAGCATGAAGCATTTATTTATGCTATTGTAGAACCTAAGGCACTAAACCAAACCGAAGCGTTAGTGTAGCAAACCAAAACGCAACTGTACAGCATTCAGCTGTACAGTTGCATGTTGTTCGCTGCACTAAAACTAATGGCTAAACAAAAGCATTTACATATGCCATTATACAACCGTTATACAGCGTAAAGCATCATAAAATGCTATTGTAGAACCTAAAGCACTAAAAACAGCTGAAAGCTGTTTACCGGATTTACGTGGCATTATAATGGCTAATATTCATGCTCATAAACAGCATTAAGCATTTATTTATGCTATTGTAGAACCTAAGGCACTAAACCACACCGAAGCATTAGTGTAGCAAACCAAAACGCAACTGTACAGCATTCAGCTGTACAGTTGCATTTTGATTCGCTGCACTAAAACTAAAGGCTTTAAAAAAGCATTTATACATGCCATTATACAACCGTTATACAGCTTAAAGCATTATATAATGCTATTGTAGAACCTAAAGCACTTAAGTGCTTTTAAACAGTCGAAAGCTGTACAGTTGCGTTGTGGTTTGCTGCACTAAAGCTAAAGGCTTTACTAAAGCATTTAGATATGCCATTATACAACCGTTATACAGCTCAAAGCATCATATAATGCGACAAGTTGCTCGGTGAACGTATATAAGAGTTTATACGGTCCTTAAGTTCGAAATAAGTTAACTATTCATATGTTATAATGCCTGTGTTACTTGGGTAGGTATCGTATCCTTTCTGAGTACTTATAGTACGCGGGCGAAGCCGCGGGAAAAGGCTAGTTTGAAGGATATAATAACATAAAAGAGTCATAAACTTTCATAAATTTTGTTACGATGCAAAAAAATATGACGTGTCACTCATTCAGTTTTTTGTACCGTCTTCGTTCATTTTATAGTGCGAGACAAAGTAGTTAAATCACAACCTTCATTGTATTATAACATTTATTCCGTCGGTATTAGACGTTTTTGCATTGACGTAAGGTTTATTTTACTACACTCTTATGCTAGTATAATGCTTCTGTATTGCTATTGGCAACTTAATCGAGCATACTAATGCTTCTTTATTGCAATTAGCAACTTTTTTGGCCGTAGTGATGCTTCTTTCATGCGGTTGGCAACTTAATATAGCGTACTAATGCTTCTTTAATGCGATTGGCACTTTCCATGACCAGAATAATGCTAATAGCGCAGATGTAATGCGCCTGTAATGCTATTAAATAACCTACATAGGATCTCAAGCTGGATAATTTGTGCCCATTTAAGACCTATATCAGCACTATAAACGTTTATAATGCTACTATAGAACGAACTCAAAATGCTTTAAGCATACAGAAATACTGTAAGACGGCCGTTATACTGCTTTGATGTGTTACTTGGGTAACTAATAGTACTACCGTACAGAAAATTCACTCCTTCACAAAAGTCAGATTTATGTATAAAATTATACTCGTACCTACACTCGCCGCCTGGAAGCAAAATTGAAACTTTTAGCCCCGCACGAACCGTGAATCTTCTTTGCGTGCCGCAGTTTTATGACCGAGCTGTGAGGGTTGTCACTTGACAAGTTTTTGTACCTAAAATACCTACTGATTTATTATTTTTAAGATAAATATGTAGGAATTACAAACGTTGATTCTGTAAACATGAAATTTTTATCCGAAGATAGTATGTCTGATTCTCACGGAAGTAGTTATGCCACGCCACAGCCGTATTCCTTTGAAAATATGTCGGTCAGTTCCTAATATTGTTTCTGGGCAACCAATCTATATATGTATAACTCAAAGGTGACTGACTGACATAGTGATCTATCAAAGCACAGTCCAAACCGCTGGTTCTAGAGATTCCAAATTTGGTACGTAGGTTCCTTATAAGGTCTAGGGGTGCGCAAAGAAAGGATTTTTCAAAATTCATCCCCTAAGGGGGTGAAATTGGGGTCCAAAGTTTGTATGGGGAAACAAGATTAGTTAGTCTATTTTATTCGAAACTTCACAGAAGTATTCCTAACAATAAATGAGTAAATATGTGATGCAGGTTTTTTGAGAATTCAACCCCTAAAAGGGGGAAATGTGGTCAAAAAGTCTGAAAATCAACATGGGTATTGTTTCTATGGTTTATCGGGTCGTTGATTACGAAAACAACAACGATTTTAAAATCCGACGTGGCGGACGTGAAATACTATCTCACCTGTTAGGGTACAATGGGGTTGAAATGTCTAAATATCCATATGGGTGTCGATTTTGTGATTTTTTGGGACGTTAATTAAGAAAATGGCATCGATTTTGAAATTTAATATTGTGGACATTAAAATTCTTGAAAGTATTTGTACCAAATTGTAATCTTCTTCTAAATATATAAAAGAAGAAACTGACTGACATATCAACGCACAGCCCGAACCGCTGGTTCTAGAGATTCCAAATGTGGTACGTAGGCTCCTTATAAGGCATAAGGATGCACTTAGAAATTATTTTTAAAAATTTACCTCCTAAGGGGGGAAGTGGGGTTCAAAGTTTGTATGGGAAACGAGATTAGTTCAACTATTTTATTCGAAACTTTACAGGAGTATTCCTAACGATAAATGAGAAAACAAGAGTTTCAGCTTTTTTGAGAATTCAACGCATAAGGGGGAAATGTGGTGACAAAATTTAAATATCAACATGGGTATTGTTTCTATGGTTTATCGGGTCGCTGATTACGAAATCAACACTTAAGGGGGTGAAATGGGGGTTGATAGTTTGTATGGAGAATTTTTAAACGTTGAACCAATTTAGATGAAACTTGGTATAGAGATAGTTTGTGTACCGGGAAACGACATGGGGCAGTTTTTATCTCGAAAATCGATCTTTAAGGGGGTGAAATGGGGGTTGGAGGTTTGTATGGAGATTTTTTTACCGCGAACCGATTTAGATAATTTTGTTGTGGATATAGTTTGAGTCCCAGGAAACAATATAAAATATTTTTTAAGCCGAAAATCAATCTTAGAGGGGTAGAAAATATGTTAGTAGTTTGTATGGCGAATTATTAAGACGATTGTCGCCGGAGTGTCCTTGAGCGTTTGGGCGCTCTCTACCCGCGCCACCCGCGTACCCTTCTCATAGAGATCGTGCGTAAATCCGCCGCGATGCACCGCAATAATGTTCAAAGAATATGACTTTACTCAGAGGCGCGCGGGCAGATTTATAATAATCATACCTAATCCTTTTGTGGATGTTTTGTGATTTGAATACTGTGATTAAGTACTACGGTGACATTTTTTAGGAATGCTACTAAATAAGATAAGTATTAAGGATCTCGATTAGTGGATCTTTATGTAAAAAAATGAAAACCTAGATTTTGAATTTGATGTACAGTGAGCGGCAAAATATTTATGAATTTACGAAATATGGTTAAAAATATTCCGCATATCAGAAAAAAATAAAAAAATACTGACTAGTACAGCAAAAAAAACTGAATGCACATCAAAGCGGTGTTTTCATGTGAATTTGGATTTTTTTTTGCTGTGTAAGTGAGCTTAATAGATGGTTATTTTTTTGTTGCGATTTTAAATATTAACCGTAAAAAATCACTTAATTACGATAAATTAACAAAATTAAGCCTGTTGCGAGTTGCGAATAGTAAAAATGCACATGTAAGGAGCGGTATTTGTGCACGAAATCGTCATACAAATGAGAGCTGTAAGCCCATTAAATTTAGATCTTTAAAATATAACACAGCACAAACACTTCTTCGGGTTCCATAGCTAAAATGGTAAAAACGGAACCCTTAAAAGTTTTTTGAAACGTGTCTGTCTGTCAGTCCGTATGTCACAGCCATTTTTATTATAAAACATATATTACTGAAATTTTATCTAGAGGTGTGTTTCATGTGCCGCTACTTAGTTTTCTGGCTAAATTGCTAAAAAAATCTTTTAGGTGAACCACTCCATACATACATGATGCCAAACTAAATGTCAAAAATATTTTTTTTGTAAATATGAACATGTTGTACGATACGGCTTTAAAAATATCTTACCCTATATATATATATATATATATATATATATATATATAGAGTATTTTTAAAACTTTTTTATTAAGTCAATATTTTCAGAAATAATTGCTTCGAAAGTCTAAATATAATAGCCCCCATCTAACTTTTAATCCGTAAGTCTAAAAAATATAAAAAAATACCAAGAAGGCTTAGTACTTAATTTTCTACGAAAATTATTTCACATATTATCGGTTCATCCGTTTTTGAGTTATCTCCAAGAAACTACTTTCTACGGAACCCTACATTATACATGGTCCGATACAAACTTGGCCGGTCTTTTAAAGATATTTGATAGGTAGTATTAACCCTTAGTAGTAATTTATTTATTCACTTGTGTTGATAATTAATATAAAATTTGTATTTATTTGCATTTCACCGACATAGAAAAGTTTTTTTTAGGGTAGTCAACGCGCATGTGAATCTTCTGGGGTTGCAGGCGTCCATAGGCTTTATAACTGCTTTCAATCAGGCGGGTCGTATGCTTGTTTGCCAGCGTCGTGGTATAAAAAAAAGCTTTTTTCCCTTTATTCTTACATACATTGAACTCTTAAATAGCAGCAATTTTTTATTAGATTCTCAATCAGGCTTTGCTCAGTGATACTTAGTAGACTGAAATTTGGTATGAGTAATTATGTGTTTTAATTACGCCTACAAAGTGGTAAAACAATGAGTATCTGAAACCCATTGTTGGATAGGTCTTTCAAGAAGAAGAAGAAGAATACTCTCGTAAATAATGGCTTCGAAAGTTAAAATGCTCTTTGCTCTTTGATTTTTGAACCGTGGGTCCAAAAAACTGGTAAAATTCCTGGAAGTCAGGCCATTGAAATACTTATCACGTATTTTCAATAAAAACTATATGGAATAAAATCGGTTGAGCCGTTTTTGAGGTATGCCTATAGTAAAATAACGTAAGTGCCACAAATTTTTTCTTTATAGACTACCTTTTGAATGGATGTATTGTACAGTCGAGGACAAAGAGATGTATACACTTTTGGACCTTATTGCGTTGTAATAAGGTCCAAAAGTGTATACATCTCTTTGTCCTCGACTGTAACAGGCCGGCAACTACGGATCCCTACACTGAGCATAGCCCGATATTCTCTTGGCCGGTTTATCTGCAATCCTTTACAGTTTACTTCGCAATTTCTAGATTTGATAAATTAGTATAAAGTATAACATTAAAGATTGTGTTTAATCTTAAAATTAAACGCATATTACATTCGTTTAGAACACGGTATTCTTAAATAAATATGTTTAAATAAATTCGGTGCTTTGGAGCTTTTTATTAAATTAATTATTAGTCTAATGTATTGCAGTACTAGCAGATTTCCGCAACTCGACGACTAATGCCTATTTTGCGTGATGCATGCGTCTACTAAAACATAATAATTTTAGTTTAATTACATGACCAAATTTGTTTTCAGAGCAATGTGAGATTCATGATTTTTGTTTTTTCTCCATTTTTATTTCATTTGTTTTTTACTTGTATTATAATCTAAATAAAATACACTTTTTATACGAACTTACATAAACATGCATACGAGTACATTATCTTAAAAGATAAAACGTCTATTCTATGTATGATTGATCCCGGAAGACACGTTATATCCGCACCGCATGAACCCTCTGCAGTTATTTAGTCTTTAGGCACAGTAAGTCCGATATTATTGCTCACGGGCCAAGCACAAGTATATGTCGTACAAGGGAAGCACGGAGCGACGAGCGACACAGCCTCCTCGTCTCAAAGCTAGCTCACGACTGCCAGCAACGCCGTTTTCGAGCTAATAACGCACGAAATGTGGAATTATGATCAAGTTGTTTAAGAAAATTTAATCAATTTAAATATCCTACGTTGAGTTTGTAGTGTTCTGTAGTATATATTTTTTAGTTCAACACTATTTTAAATCGAATGAGCCGTTCAGTAGATATAAGCAAAATTAACCGTAAAACTACATTTCGTTACATTTACATAACGGAGAAACTATACGTTACACGATTTATTCAAACGTTGACAATGTTGTACATAAAATGGTAAATAACATACATTTTTTTCAAAATTTTAGAATGACCCGTTATTGAGATATATCCCTTAGAAAGTAACAGTTTTCGGCTACAATCAGCGCCTAGCGCCTTAACCGCTGAACAGACGATTGAAATGAAACTTGGTACCTGTAGGTACCAAGGCGGTAAACAATATAGGATAGTTTTTATCTCGAAAATCAACCCTCTAGGGGGTGAAACGGGGGTTAAAAGTTTGTATGGGAAATTAATAACCGTTGAACCTATTTACATGATTTGGTATGGAGATATTTTGCGTTCTGGGGAAGGATATATAATAGTTGTTATCCCAGAAGTCATTCCTTAAGCGGGTAAAAAGGAGGGTGGATTACTAATTCCACGCAAATGAAGTCGCGGGGAAAAGCTTCTATTCAAGAGTAGAAATCTGTATTAATCATAATCTCTCAGTAGTAAGTCGTTGATGGCGTAACAATTAAACAATTATTGCAATAATTTCTTTAAAATTAAAAATGAGGGAACCGCCGTCTTCAAAACGTGGTATACCGAAACTTCCCAAATGTAACGAATACTTTTCCGAAAACCGCTTCTAAATCAGTTCAGCGAAACGCAAGGTGATCGCGGACTTTCATACATTCCTACATACAAACATACGAGTCTAACTGAGAACCTCCTTTTTTAGTACGCGGGCAAAGCCGCGGGAAAAAGCTAGTATTCAATAAATTAAGGATGTTTATTTTAACTATTACTAAGTAAGTACTTCGGGACCTTTCAATATCGTCCGGAATCTAAAAAAAAATCTGCTTCCTTATTCTTCCACACATCCGTAACATCCGTAAACAGAACAATATCTTATATCTTATATCGAGATTTAGGTTTCGAAGCCATTGTGTATTTTCAATTTTGCGCGAGCGCCACGTGACACGACTATCGTGCGAGCCGAGCGGCAGCCCACTGCCATACGTCTGCCCGGGAGGCGCGCCTGCCAAATGTACCTAAACTGCGTAGTGAAAGGTAGAAGTATATTTTTCACGACCATAAACTTCAAATGCGATTTTCTCAACTTGTACATTTCGCCAGTTTCAGATTCAAAAAATTATAAAAAAAATAATGGGTGTACTTATAGATCTGGTTCTTTTTCTTTAGATAGGTAATTTTATTTAGTTTTAGGAACTAACAATCAATAACTCCATATCCCGTAAGCTGTACCTTTTCAGATTCATAGTTACATATTGTATGCATACCACAGTGCCTTAGTATCTACTGTAATACTGTGTTATATGTTTGGAAAAAAAAATGTTCCTCAATTTCACGAAATCTTACTCGATAGATGGCGCTAGCGCTCAGTACACGACCGCTGGCAATAACGGACGATATGTGCGCTTCAATAGTCTCTTGATCGTTTTCAAGTTCAATTACAAGTAAAATTCTTTTTAGGCACAAGTTATACACAGATTTTTTTATTTTCTTTTATATGGAAGATACCAATAATTAGACTATGTTTAAAGGAAATATATATCTAACACCAGAGACGGGTAATCCGTAGGGCCTGTTGGAGGTACTTAAGTACTTTTCGAGTAAAAAAAAAATGTAAATTTTGAATTTCGAAAATTATGTTTGCTTTAAATTCCAAGATGGCGGATATACTCCTTTTTCTGAAAAATCGTCATGGTAGTCGTTTCCGACTAATAGGGGGGTGTAGATTTCGAAAATTATGTTTGTTTTAAAATCCAAGATTGCGGATATACTCTTTTTTCTGAAAAATCGTCATGGTAGTTAGTTAGTTAGCACTAACATTTGTAATATTTATTTGTACAGTTATTGTAATATTTATTAATTTTAGCAGGTGTTAAAAAAATACGTAAATTCTTTTTTTATTTCAACAGAGTTTGACACTCGTGATTAATATCAGTGATTTGATTAAAAATTCTCATGATTAAATCATCATTAATTAAATCATAACGCAAAGCAACAACTGATTTCTTCAAGAGTAAATAATTTGATTGCAAAACATTATATTTCGCGTATTCCAATTTCTCGTTTGAAGGGGTGTGTAAAGTGTAAAGTAACTAAATCGTTAGTTTAGTTTACTCGTAACTAAGCATCTTTCTAACAAATGCAATCATTTTGTCTAATCATGAGTGAAACTATAAATAACACACAGGGCCCTATCCTAACTTTAAAACACGTATAGACACGATCCAACTTCAATACAACTCCAAGGCATTAACAACGCAATACAGCTACGGCATAAACATCTGAATCAGAAATATCAGAATTTTCCTGAGAAACGCAACTCCAATACAACTTCAATATTGGTTGAATGTTTGTTGTGTGTTTGAGTTATGTTTGAGATAGGTTGTATTTTTAATGTATTGTTAATGTATTTTAAATTAGAATCCGGCACACAGTACACATAGATAACACACAGTTACAGTACGGCACGATAGAGTATCAAATTGACTTAGTTGTCGCAGCTGAAACTATCTCTCATGCCACTTAGCCGTCTTATGACAGACGACATACAAATATATTATTCCAGAAGTCGCATGAAATATAGTTATAGGCACTGGTCCCACCGCGAGCGAGTAAGCTTTGAGCTATCGGCTATTTTCTAGCCCAAGAAACGAACAAAAGATAATCCCTTCCGTGTAAATAAAAGAGAGAGATATATATTTATAGTTCATCGCTGGCTGTTCACACTGCGATGAACTATAAATATACATCTCTCTCTTTTATTTACACGGGAACGATTATCTTTTGTTCGTTTCTTGGGCTAGAAAATAGCCGATAGCTCAAAGCTTACTCGCCCGCGGTGGGACCAGTGCCTTAGCTAGCACCACAGCTAAAACTAATTCCCCGTGGCTGTGAATTGACTTTGTTACTTTAAGTAAGTGTATTCGTTAAAGTTACAATATAAACTCAATCACAGCCATAGCTACATTAGCTACTTTGCGCGCTACAGCGAACGAACTTACGACGAAACATTTTAGTCGTCACAACTAAACAATTACATCACGCAATGAAACCCCTTAATTAAAGTAACAAATCCAATTCACAGCGACTGCTAAGATCATTGTCAAATGCTGCTAAGATAATTCGATAGAGCACCCAACTGACTTAGTTGCTATAGCTAACAGCATTTTTCATAGCTACGAAATATTTTAGCTGTCGCAGCTAAACCGATTAAAAATCGTAACTAATACTCTTAGTTACAGTAACAAATCCAATTCCAAGCTACAGCTATGAGATTAATACTCGTAACTAAAACTCTTAGTTACATTAACAAATCCAATTTACAGCCATAGCTAAGAGATTACTACTAGCAACTAAAATTCTTTATTACACTAACAAATCCAATTTACGGCTACAGCTAAGACAGTACATTACTACTCGCAACTAAAACTCTTAGTTACACTAGCAAATCTAGTTCACAGCTACAGCTAAGTGATTTTAATCGCGACTAAACCTCTTAGTTACACTACGAATTTCAATTTACAACTACAGCGAAGAGACTATTTACTCGCAACTAAAACTTTTTTCACGCTACTGTTCGGAAATGTGACAAAAGATGGTCAAAATCCAAGCTGGAAAGTAAGCATTTGCTGTAGCACCTGAACCACCACTACAGCAATGTTATTGTAGCGATGAAATGTCATTAGTTGGAAAGTAAATTGTCCAGTTATGTCATTGCATTCATTAAAAACATTAAAAGGTCTTTTTTTGGCACAACTTTATGTTTCAAAAATAAAATAAGGTTGAATATCGGGCCAACTACCTGTTTAAAAAAAAAGAAACGTCAAAACCATTTATTCACCCTTAAGGCGTTTTTACTTTTTTAGCAGTTTGTGGTTTTCTATCAAAAACGCCTCTAAGTAATGAGTCGGTTTGAAGCAAACAACAGAAAAACGCTTCTTGAAATTGAAAACAAAATAAAATGGCGGGAATGGAATACTGAATTGGATATTATATAAAAGCATTTCTATTATTATGACAAATGTTTTTTTTATTTCTTCACAGTAGTCGTGAAAAGCACTATGTAATATCTCGGCCGAAAGCGCTATAGGTGGACTCGTATCTTCGAGGGCCTCCCCTGGCGGGTCGGCCCTCGAACTAACTCGATCCACCTATAGCTTACTTTCAAGCCTCTACAACAATGTACTATTAATCGCGACTAAACCTCTTAGTTACACTACGAATTTCAATTTACGGCTACAGCTAAGACAGTACATTACTACTCGCAACTAAAACTCTTAGTTACACTAGCAAATCTAGTTCACAGCTACAGCTAAGTGATTTTAATCGCGACTAAACCTCTTAGTTACACTACGAATTTCAATTTACGGCTACAGCTAAGACAGTACATTACTACTCGCAACTAAAACTCTTAGTTACACTAGCAAATCTAGTTCACAGCTACAGCTAAGTGATTTTAATCGCGACTAAACCTCTTAGTTACACTACGAATTTCAATTTACGGCTACAGCTAAGACAGTACATTACTACTCGCAACTAAAACTCTTAGTTACACTAGCAAATCTAGTTCACAGCTACAGCTAAGTGATTTTAATCGCGACTAAACCTCTTAGTTACACTACGAATTTCAATTTACGGCTACAGCTAAGACATTACATTACTAGTCGCAACTAAAACTCTTAGTTACACTAGCAAATCTAGTTCACAGCTACAGCTAAGTGATTTTAATCGCGACTAAACCTCTTAGTTACACTACGAATTTCAATTTACGGCTACAGCTAAGACATTACATTACTACTCGCAACTAAAACTCTTAGTTACACTAGCAAATCTAGTTCACAGCTACAGCTAAGTGATTTTAATCGCGACTAAACCTCTTAGTTACACTACGAATTTCAATTTACAACTACAGCTAAGAGACTATTACTCGCAACTAAAACTTTTAGTAACACTAACTTATTCAATTCAAAGCCGCAGCTAAGATCATAGTCAAATGCCGGTAAGGTAATTCGATAGAGTATCAAACTGACTTTGGTTGCTATAGGTAATGCTATTTTCCATGGCTACGAATTATTTTAGATGTCACAGCTAAAGTAATTAGCAGTTGCGTCTGGTTCCTTTAGCAGCGACCGCTAAATATAGCTAATAAACTTAGCTGCCACTACTAATATAGTTATCAGCCACAGCTAAAGTAAGCTGAATTAATTAGCTGTCTCTGCTAAATATAGCTAATATACTTAGCAGCCACAGCTAATATAATTAGCTGTCTCTGCTAAATGTAGCTATTCTAGTTAGCAGCCACAGCTAAGTTTAGCTAAAATAATTAGCTCTCTCTGCTAAATATAGCTTTATCTTTTGCACTATGGGCCAGATTGCCATCAGCATTACGCAGTAGTGGTAAAGACGACCGACAAAAGTTTCCCTCGGTAACTTTGGCAAGTGACCAGAAGGCACGACTCCCAGTGGGGTAGCTCGTTAGCTTTCTGCCGACGAAGTCGAATTTGGCTTTGGCAATGGCTCTTTTACTGGCCCTCGAGGCAGCGTTTAATTTGCGTTTCACATCAGATATGTTGGGATCCTTATCAGTAACGGCCTTGGTTCTAGCCCTGCAAGCAGCCTGCTTGCGAATTGTAGCTTCACTCCAGGGCCGATTAAACCGAGATCGTTTCTTTGCTCCTGACGCTATCACCAGTTGGGAATGAAGCAGTCCATTCCCACCAGGAAAGTCTCGGCAACTTCGGCAGTACAGGAGTCAGGATCTTCTGATATAAAACAGAGCTGCCTCCACGGGTACGTATTCACGCAATCCATCCCAATCTGCTGATGTATACTGCTACACGCGTCGCGAGCTATTATAGTTGGCCATGGTGGATCAGACCGCGCGCAAGGTGCCAGTGTCCGGACGAGGCGATAATCGAATGAGCCGAGAGGTGCATTCACTGAGACGAAATATGCGTCCGGACGTGTGGTCAGCAGGAGGTGACAGGTCTCTTTCATAGGCGAATGTCATCTTGCTCAAATCTAGAGCAGAGCCCGACTGGTTCCCCAGTCGGGCTACTTCCGTACCTCCACCTTACAGAAAACCACAGCCAAATAGCACTAGACCCTACTCATAGTGTTGTGTTCCTGCTGGTGAGTAAGGTTGCCAAAGAGCTCAAAGAGGACCCAGTGTGTTGACGATGACGGCCCTTCTTGTTCCTTTAGGCGTCAACACAGTGAATCCTCCTTTTTGTAAAGGGTCGGCAACGCGCATGTGACTACTTTGGAGTTGCAGGCGTTCATAGGTTACGGTAACTGCTTACCATCAGGCGGGCCGTATGCTTGTTTGCCACCGTCGTAGTATAAAAAAATAAAAAAATAGGCGGCGACAACATACATCCTGCCGAGCGTACATACATACCTCGGCGCGCCTCACAAACCTGTGTTCGAGCATATAACTGGGGTATAACAGATATTATGTATCGGCCGGCAGGATATCTGTGTCTCCATTAGGAACAGAAGGATCGGCTCACTCGGCTGCCCAGACTCGAGGTGGTGGTGTACTGCATTCAGGTTTGAATGCAGTCCCCTGAATTTGCAGAAATCCACTTTTGTGGAAGGGGACTCCGCTGAAAACTATTCCTTCTGTGTTTTCTTGTCATTATTTTTAGGAGTACCGTGTCGACGATTAAAAAGACTAGAGGACGAAACAAACCTTGTATACTCACCAACAGGAACATAATACTATGAGTAGGGTCTAGTGCTATTTGGCTGTGGCTTTCTGTAAGGTGGAGGTTCTTTCCCAGTCGGGCTCTGCTCCAGATTTGAGCGAGATGAAATTCGCTGAACGTGCCCCACCACACTTAGCGAGAATGACATTCGCAGTGCGCATACCTCTCTTTTAGGCGTAGTTTAAGGACATACCCTGGGTCCAAAAGGTTTATTATAAATTAGTTAATTTAAAACCATTTTTAATCATAACTACTTTAACTACTTTTGGACTATAAGAAAAAAATAAACGCATTGTTATTGTTTTAAAAAGAAGTACTTAACAATTACATTATCGTCATGAATCATGATATTAAAATGTTCATACAAATATCATAGCGGTAAATCTTTTTCAAATGTAAAACGGAAAATTTAAATTTAGCCATGTTTTTATGTTACTAAATAAAAAGTCAATGTTTCAGGTTATCCATTTGCGGCGGCGATTAGCCTTCACGAATTGCTGGTGCCCTTGCTGTCTCCAGTTCATGGAGGTCACCTCCCCGCCAGGCACGGTCATCGGCTCCATCCAGCAGGAGTCGTCCGCCTGGAAACCTCGCTTCGCCATCAAGAATGCCGCGGGCGATGTGGTGCTCAGGATCAAGGGCCCGGGGTGCCCTCAGTGCACGTGTGGCAATGACGTTGAATTCATGGTAAATGTTATGCTAAATAATGACAGTTCCATGTACAGTCACCGGCCATAGTATCTTCCTACACAAAGGCCGCCAAAATATGTGACACGCTCTTATTTGGCGCCCAACGTGGGGCCAATGAAGCGGAAATTAAAGGTCCGGTGTACACTTTCTCCATCTGTGGCGACGTTGATTTCAAGTAAATGTTATGCTAAATAGCAAGTCCATGTACAATGTGTAGAATTAACCGGAAGCACCAAGTCTGAACATTTAGCATTCTCTTTGACATTTAGGTAGGTCGCATGCGGTATTACCAAAGCGAATAATAAAGATTACAGGATGCCGGGTTGAGACTTCAAAAAACTAAGTGTGAGATTTTTAAGGATGAAGTACAATAATGTGATTAACAAAGAGGGGTTGAAAAAGTCCCCTGCAAAAGTTAGTGCTATTTTGAATGCAACAGTACCAAATAACGTCATGCAATGAGTTCTTTCCTAGGCCTCGTCAATTATTATATTCTGAGCAATGACACGTAGTCAGAGTAACCGCGAGGCAACCGTATGTGACGAGGCACCGCCCTTTGCAACCCGAACTAACCCAACTTGGACTGGGGCGGAAATAGAGCTTTATATTATAACTTATTACAACAAGACAGTACGTGGCACTGGAATGCGGAATACGATAATTCATTCAAACAAATCAAATTACACTTGGCATCGGATCAAGTGCTGGCGCATTTTAATCCAAATGCGAAAATCGTCGTCACTTGCGATGCATCACCTACCTACTGGCCTTAGTGCCATCAAATTGGCTTTGACGGCTTGGAACGTCCAATATCCTATGCTTCACGCACGTTAAATGCGGCTGAAAAAAGTACTCTCAATTACAGAAAAAGGGCAAGTCTTTCATATTTGCCCTACGTCGTTTTCACCAATACCTCTACGTTAGTAGGTGTGGTGAGCTCAAATAATGTATGGGAACGTTGCATTTTGTGACTATGCGCTAGCACTTGCTACAGTTGATCTTTAGGTAGTCTTCAGTGGATGAAGACCGAGAGGCCTCGAGAGCCTCGATGTATTTGGTGGGGAAAGAGGGGGGGGGGGGGGGGGGGGGAGTTTAACTCAGCGGCGCTCCGACAGAAAACATTTTTTTCCTAAACCATACGTAATAGATAGGGTATGTTGTATATCATTTTCGAATATTCTAAGAACGAGGAATATATTTTTGGCACGAAAATTAATGCACTTCAGAGCAAAAAAGAAGTTAAGTAGAAATAACTTTAAAACATTAATAGTGTGTCTTAAGTTGTGGTTACCTATAATCGAACGAGCGAAGTGAGTTCTTACAAACAACTTCGGCTACTGGGACGGTTTAGCATTTCGATGGCTTTTTGATTTTGAGAGTTTGTTCCGCGATAACTTTAGTAACGTTTTTCTGATCTTTATGAAATTTGTTGGGGTTGTAGCAGAGATCAATATAATTTGAGAGTTTGCATATGAGCAGGATCGGTCAATGGGTCATGGAGCTAGAAGGCGCGAAAAAATCATCAAAATTGGCCTTGTTATGTTGGTCGTCTCGTTTCCAAGGAAATCGCGAGTTCTGAGTTCGAGGCGGACTACTAGTAACATAGATTTAAGAGCATGTGAGATATATTATCTGTTGGTAATCGAACGAGCGGAGCATAAGCGAAGATAGTTCTTCCAAACAACTTTTGGCTACTGGGACGTCTCGGCATTTAGCCGGAGTTGTAGCAAAGATACATATAATTTGAGAGTTCGTATATGAGCAGGATCGATCAAGGGGTAGTGGAGCTAGAAGGCGAAAAAAAATCTTCAGAAGGGTCTTGTTATATTGGTCATCTCGTTTGCAAGGAAATCGTGAGTTCTGAGTTCGAGGCGGACTACTAGTCCTAAATAAATAAATAAGTTTTTTATTTCGAATCCTGGCCAGGGCATTTATTTGTGTGTTTATCACAGATTTATGTATTTAAGTATTTTATCTATATCTATCTATTATATATATCGTCGTCTAGTACCCACAACACAAGCCTTATTGAGCTTACTGTGGGACTAGGTTGATTTGTGTTAAATTGTCCCACAATATTTATTTACTAGCTGTGCCCGCGGCTCCGCCTGCGTGGAATTCGGTCTGTGTCAGTAAGCGGCTAATTCACCCCTAATTTCTCTCCCGCTACCCTGGAGGCGGAACTTGAAGTAAAGTTGACAGATGGATACGCTAGAGGACAGTAGTCCTAATAAAATATTTTACAATTACCACTGAATGAACTACACTCATAAATGTATAGATTTTTTAAATTATATTTGTTTTTGGCATGATTTAAACGGTCTTGTCCTGCATCCCGTCGGGGACGGTCGCTTGCCTGCGAAAGCTATTGAGCTCCTCAATTCCCGCCTAAAAAACAATAGCGACCCGTCGTCGCACCAGATGTGCTAACTTTCGAGCCACAACGACAGTACCGCGCTACTTTACTACCATAACAGCCAGTTACCTTTACCTGAAGTGCGAATATTTACGTGAATAGTTTATATCCACATATCTACGCGCGTTCATATAAATTTAACCAGTACCAGTGAGTGAAACCTAGTGTGGTCGGTCGGCGCGCACACCAACATACCAACGTCACAGACCCAACGCAGAGGCAGTGTACCGCCTGCGGATATCGCCCTCCTCCACGTTACGGCAGTCTCGGGTGAGCCCTTTCCATACTATAGGTACCAGTCGAACCAGAACTGTAACGATCGAGAACTTCCGTCAACCCCAACCTTACCTTAGGCCACGGTTAACCTCGGTAACGTCATCGGCTGCCCCTACACAAGCCTTGACTTTCCTGGAGGTAAATATTCTTTTGTAAATAAGCTACACCCCTGGCTAGTTAACACTTATATGTACGCGCCTAATTCAACGCCGCATTTTATGACCTATATGTACTTTTGCAATAGGGCAGGTGCGTCCATACCATATACTAGTTATGTGCACGCCGTGCACCAGTGAGTGATATTAAGTGCCTGAGGTCCGTGTCCACACCAACCGGGCTGAATTGCGTGCTGCTGCACCGCAGCCTACCAGCATCCAATTGCTGTGACGCGGAGACAATTAAATATCTCCACCTACCTTAGTGGAAAACTCGTTGAACCCGCTTCTTTTCTGGCCTCAAGACTTCTTATGCATCGCGCTAAAAGGCCAAGCAAAGCAAGGGCATTTAGTTAACTATTCGTCAGCCCCATGCAGTTGCAAAGCTACGATCCTCTGGCGTATCTATTATTTCTGTCTCCGTACCCCGCGCGTCCCTTATAATCGGGTCTGGACATCGTCAACTTGATCAATTTACAATCACACTAACCCCCATACACTATAACATACACTGCTCACGCGGAATAACCGATTCTTGGAACGTAAACCTTATACGCGGGCTCAGGCTAGTCCTTTCCTTTCCCTTTGGCACATTAAAAACAACACAAACTCGCCATCACCATCTCCAAAAGACCGGCTCCATACAAATTACAGCAAATAAAATTAAATAATTAAATTAACAAGTAAATACCTTGGGGTGTGCTTGGGCACATTAGGTATAAAACAAATAGCAGTTACTGAGATCCGTAGCTATTTATTTAAGTATACCTACTTTAATAAAGGGCCTACAGGTAGCCTCTTCAATATCAGATAAGCATACCGAGCCTCCATACTTCTATATTCAATCAAAAATAAACAATAGTTAGCTATCAGACATAGTAACTTAAAAAAAAAAGTGAGTGGTAACCATACTCGACTCCTGGTTCCGATTCTATAGACACTTCACAAAAACCCCAAGCGGAGAATAATTTTCATTCATTAATCAAACCCCAAAAACACCAGAATACCCAATTACGTCAAATATTAATAAAGTAGCTTTACTAGGCCTAAATACTATAACTACTTACTCATTTTAAAAAAAGAACAAGACCGGTAAATGGAGAGAGTCGATTAGTAATAATTAATTAACCGACAATTTTAGGACTAATCAGTTTAAGGCCATAAAAGGGGCCGATCAACGAAAACCGTGCCTACGGCTACACCAAAGTCATCATTAGCAAACTATTTAACTTAACACAGTATATGTTCCTCATATTTACCGGCTGGGGGCGAGTACAATAGTCACGGGGACTCTTACGCCCTTCTGCTAGTCAAAATCCTTGATTTAATCAAACTGAAATAACCACGCGAAAGTAAGCCAGCCGCCAACATCTGGCGGTCAGCCCGCCTGGGAATCCGGATAGCAGAAACAGCACAATAAATAATCATTGTATAATTTTTACCAAGAGAATAACACTATAAACATTTATTTACCATCTGTGAGCTTTAAAAAAAACAAAGGGACAAAGATTGACGAACGGGACCATTGACGCAAAGGAGGCCGCTTTCTCACGAAATAACACAGCCTAAGCCGTTAGGCATAACTGCCTACTGTCGTTGCGTTTGTAGATAGTAACATCAAATATCTGCCGACACAACCCTTATTCACCGTTCCAAGACAAAGACTCTAAGACCATAAAGCTGTAGTAAAAAAAAAAGAAAGTTTACAAGATACATTGCAGGCTATAATTGACGACGCAACTTAGGGACTGCGACCGCACATGGCTAGCCAGTAAATTGTTTAGAAATTGTCTTCCCATTGTTGTAGCAGCCTTTACTCCCGTTCTGTATTTCCCCAGCAAGGCCACGTGCCAAACGTTTTTTCTTTCCCTTCTGTAAGCTTAGGCAGCAGGCCAGAGACCCTTAGATAATTTACAACAACAAGAAAAAGTTTATTACCTCAGGTCGTCACACACAAAAAAAAAAAAAAAAAAATCAGCTCCTTTGTTTTCGTGCTTTTTCGTTTTTTCCCACCGTAGGGACAGCCGACCACCAAATCAATAGGCCGTTGCGTAAACTTTATAAATACTTAACATACCGCTATAATGGATATCGTACCTATCCTAAAGGACGGGAATTGCTTATACAGGTCAATAGCGGATCAACTCAACAAGGTTCTGGCATCTTCCCCAGATCAGTACGACCACAGAATTGTCAGAAACGAGCTGGCAAGTTATGTCGAGGCCAATCGTAATGACGCCAGAATAAAACAAGCCCTATTAAACAGCGTACTCGAAACACTCAACTATGAGAGTAACGACAGGATCAGCTTGCTACAACCAAGTGAGGACCAAATAGACGCCTACATCAGCAACCAATTCACAGAGGGCTTTTGGGGAGGCGAAGACATTATTATTGCCGCATCGGAATTCTTTGTCGTTGACGTTTACGTCCACGGAGCGTATAATCAACCTTTAGTCTATAAAGCACCGTCGGAATCCTTCGCCCCAGCCAGACCTATACACCTACACTTTCAAAATCATCACTACGAAAGCGTAATAATCCACGACATCAGCGCCCATCTGACACCTACAGATAGCCGATCGGCTAGCGGGTCCTCCTGTATGAATAACACGGAAGCCGACCTCAGCTTTCAAACAACGCCCAGCATTAATAATTCTATGGGGCCCCAGATAACGGACGCCACTGGCCAAAGACTGATTAGGCAAACGCCAGACAAAACCGAACCGTCACCCATCGCCAGCAAAAATCTAGGCATAGCAACATGGAACGTTAGGGGCTGCGCCAAGCCGTATGATAAAGTAAATATCGATCAAGAGCTCTCAGAGCGCCAGATTACGATCGCAGGCCTCCAGGAAACCCATCTGGCAAGGGGATCATTCTCGTCAAAGAACTATGACTGGTTTTTAAGCGGCAGCAAATGCGCGCGAGAAACGAGAGGCGTCGCCATACTCATTAACAAAGCGGCGAGGTACGAAATAATTAACACATATAATAAATATAACAACGTACTTGGCATACACATTAAAATTCAGCTCGGGGATCAAAAGGAGCAGGAGATACTTTTGATTAACACTCACGTACCGTCCGGCTCTACGACATGTTTAGGGATAATAGGGACGATACTAAGACGCGTAACAAAGAAAGTGACTCCTATTCTATTAGGAGACTTTAATGCACGCATTGGTAAAAACGACGTCACTCAAAAATCACCCCATATCAATAAAAAAAACCTAATACACGAAATCTCTAACTTTAACGGGACACTCTTAATAAACTTCATAGAGCAACACAACCTAGTAATAAAAAGCTCGTGGGGTCGCTCATCTAGCAAGGTAACGTGGAGCGTAAGAACAAAAGTCTCACAAATAGATCACATTATATGTAGCCGATCCAGCCCCATCACATTTTCGTTCATTCAAGGTAACTGGTCAAAAAAGGTTAAATCAGATCACAAGATTATCTGGGGATCCATGAGAATCCAAAGCCCCGCGAAGCTGAAAACCCCAAAAGGTAACTCCCAAAACAATGTCTCGCAATTGACAAACAACCTCACCACTCGATTTAACCACAAGGACGTGAATTACGAGGCCCTACAACACGCAATACACGTAACACAATTTCAAAAAGAAGTCAATAAAAATCTTCTATACTGCTTAGACTCAATCGCACGTGATAGCGAGAAAACTAATAAGAACCCCACGTGGGACGATCTCAATAAGATCCTAATCAGATCAACGAAAGTCATCCCGCAAAATTCAAGAATAAGATCAGAAGCAAGTAAAATTGCCCAAGAACAATTACAGAGGGCACTCTTTCTCAAAAACAAGTTTCCTGATGTACCCATATATGCCAGCAAACTTAGAGCCGCTCGAAAACTCTTTCGCATAACTGAGGAACAAGACGATGATGAAGAACGCACTCGCTTCTTCAGTTGGTTGAGCGAAGCCCACCGATCAGTGCGCATGAAAATAACATACAAATACCTGCAGAAACACAGATCAAAAATGACCCGGTCGCAACATAAATACTACATTCCTATGGCTCAGTGGACCGCTGATTTGAAAAAATGTGCGGGACCGGCCGTGGCAGCTATTGAATGCCAGCATGACGTGTTGCCGGACTCGGACGGCCCCGACTCTGAAACCATAACCCGCATAATTAGCCGTATGAGAAATGGGACCGTACCTGGTACAGACCAAATAGCACCGGAACTCTACAAAGCGGCCCCTCCCGAATTTATCGCGCATGTAACTAACATCATGAAGGAAGCCTGGGCCACCAACAAGGTACCGGCCGAATGGGCGCAAACAAAACAGGTCCCTATTCCAAAAAAAGCATATCCTAAGAGTATAGGTGACTTTAGGAAAATCTCCATATGTAACGTAGGCTATAGAATATATGCAAACTTCCTATTAGAAAAATTAGATGCCGCTACTAAACCACTTGGTAATTACCAGGCAGCCTTTTTAGCCAATAGATCTACCGATGACCATATTTTTACACTGCGCCGGGTCCTAGACAAAAACTGGAGGGAAGGTAACCGGCTGTTTATCGCGGCCCTCGACATAGAGAAGGCGTTCGACAACGTTGATCTAAACGCCCTTAGAGACATAATATATTCTCGTACGAATGCCCCGTTAACTAATAGAATAGTAGAAGCCTGCATGAATGAGAAAACATTCATATCCTGGTGCGGTCAAAGCTCGGAAACGGTCCAAAAAGGAAAGGGAGTGAAACAGGGATGTCCGTTGTCTCCCCGGCTGTTCACAATTCTAATGGACGATGTACTACGTACACTAGAGGAAGAAGATGAAGTAGTCAAACTAGATCAGGATAACGGAATCCAGCTGCCTCTGATACTGTCCTTTGCGGACGATTTAATTGTATTAGGGCCATGTATAAACGTAATCGACCGTATAGTAACAAAGCTTAGATTTCTTTTAAACACTGTAGGACTCACAATAAACGCGACTAAGACCAAACTCATAATAAGGAACCCAATAGGAGACATCGAAGAAGGCCAACAGACTCTACATCTAGGCGGCGCACCTATACAACCAATAAAAGATATAAAATATCTAGGTACGTTTATCACTTCAGCACACGATAGGCGCGCTACGGTAAAGTCCCGTTGCGACCAAGCCGTAAGAAATTCTAAGATACTTGTTAGATTTATACAGGACAAGAAAATAGATTGGAAAATAGCAAGGCTAATGTATAAAATGGTCATCTCCCCCGCCATGTCATACGGGCTAAACGTAGCTGCCCTGACTAAAGCCAACAGGTCCCGCCTCAGACGCTATGAGAGACACATCCTCAAGGAAATGCTTTTAGCAGCCAGGGATCCCCCTAAACAAAAGATCAGCCAAACTTTAGAGGGGAAAACTATAACAAAAATCATCAAAGTCCGTCGGCTCTCATATTATGGCCATGTGCTCAGACGGGCCAAGCCTCACCTACTTCACGCTGCCCTGAACTACAGAGAGTGCGGGAAAAAAGAAGGACGTCCTATATATACGTGGGTAAACTCACTCAATCACGATATTAGAAACTACACCAACAGATCCCGCTCCTCCTGGGAACGCCTATCCGCAAACAGAGGTCGCCTAAAGAAAGAAGCAGAAAAAATATATAAACAGCCGGAAACAGACACCGAATCCGAACCAGAGGAAAAAGACTACGTCACGCAAACTAGAACGGAGTACGTCATAAGAAGAGGGCTTTAAACACCAGAGCAATATACGAGGAATTTGCAAAGAACAATCCGGGGTGGGAAAAAAAAGGGGACCTGGGGAGGGGGGACTAAAGCAGTCACAAATTTATTATATATTACTCACCAATTATAGTATCTATCTACCCCACGCTGGCTTCACGATGCTTGTATTCGGGTCGGCTCCAATCTCCTGTCTCTCCTATTATCCCGACTGCAAACCTACACTCCAGACCTATCTACTCGGTATCCCGGTGTCTTGGGCAGGTTGTTGGTGCATGCGGCAGGGCGGCAGAAGTTGGTGCTTTACTGGCTGGGGGCTCCGAGTACCCGGTCCTATTTAGCATTTGTGGTTTAGTCGGGGTCGTATGATACTAACGCACTCGGCCGGCTCTCTATCGCTTATGCTGAACCAGGAGGGTAATCCGAGCTCCCAATGCCGTTTTGTCCTAACACCTCCTCCCTCTCGTAGTCTCCTCTTCCGAGTCCTTGCAGAAGTACTTCTGGCTGGGATTACCACTCGTATCGTATCGTATCGTATCGTATATTTGTTTTTGGCATGATTTAAACGACATAGAGAGTAGTAGGTGTATATCGGACGATACAGGACCACTTTTGTATTTATAAGTTCATGTCCACGGCAAATATCATCCAGATCGATCCTCCCGTCAAATCAGTTGGGGGGTGAGGGGGGGGGGGTGTCACAAATGCAGAAATGATTTTTTTCTATTTTAGGTGCACTTGGAGGGGGGGGGGGTCCATGACCCATGCAAATTTAACTCAATCGAGTGTAGTGGCTACCCCCCCCCCCCCCCTTTTAGACGTTGAATTTTTATAGTCTACGTATAACCTGGCTTGGGATTTTCTAGAATGGGAATTAGTAATCCTTAATTGGGTGATTTCCGGGATAACAATGAAAAAAAAAACCGGCCAAGAGCATGTCGGGCGATGCTCAGTGTAGAGTTTCGTAGATGCTGCCCTGTTACAAAACATCCGTTCTAAAGGTCGTTTATTTGGCGGCGCTTACGTCAGTTTACTATTCGGCACTTCCTTTCACTATGCGTTTTTGACTAATAATTCAAAAACGGCTGAACCGATTTTATTCAATATAGTTTTTATTGAAAGTTCTTATCAGGCCTCACCAAATTTCAGCTTTCTAGTGCGAACGGTAACTGAGCTAGACCGCGGACAGACGGACGGACATGGCGATGTAACTGTTACGTAATAAGGCCTAATTATGTACAAGAAGCATACACTGCTTTACCTACACACATATTAAAAATCCATTGAAACCATTAGAATGACCACCATTACACCGCCATGACCAATATTATTGCGCCGGCGGTCGGGGGGGGCGGATTTTTATTACGTTAACGTAGGTAATGAATTTTCATACGTTTTTACCACACTGTCACAGATAATACACTGATGTTACGTTATTGGTTGCAATAATGTTGGTAATTAATTACATACGGTTCCGAACGCGGAATAGAGGATTTATGATATTGGTGTAGATCAAGATATTTATTCGTCAATGTAAGCAGATTACAATGCACTAATGAACGTCAGAGAAAAATAAAATACGTGAGTGTCGTGGAAAGTGTGTGAATCAAGTGCGATTGGAACGAAGTTATGTTACTTAATGTTTTTTCATTTTTTACTTTTTCGTAAATTTTGTGGTTTAAATTTTTTTTGCATTTTTTAAAAATTTTGGAAATTTTGGAAATAATGGAAAATTTGGAAATTTTGAAAGTTTTGGAAATTTTGTGAAATTTTGGAAATTTTGGAAAATTTGGAAATTTTGGATTTTGGAAATTTTGGAAATTTTGGAAATTTTGGAAATTTCGGAAATTTTGGAAATTTTGGAAATATTGGAAATTTTGAAAATATTGGAAATTTTGGAAATTTTGGAGATTTTGGAAATATTGGAAATTTTGGAAATTTAGAAATTTTAAATTTTTGACATTTTCGAAATTTTTGACATTTTCGACATTTTTCAAATTCTCGACTTTTGAGGTTCTCGACTTTTTTCACTTTTATCACTTTGCCACTTCTCAGTTTCACTACACTTCACTTCACTTTATTCTATTTTATATATTTTTTATTTCATTCCATTTAACATGTTTCTCAATCGTATGGGTGTCGCGTTTTCGTGACGTGACGCTTTTTCGTAACGGTCACGTGACTTTTTATCGCCTAGGCCCCCATCCGCGAACCGTCCGATAAGGAACTTCGTTCCAAAACTCCACCGGTTCTAACCCTGTAGGTGTACCTCTGGCCCAAGAAGTATTATGACCGAAAAGAAATTCTACGGGACTTTTTTTAAGCTGTAACTCAGGTTTATTAAACATCTAAAACAGATAAGATAACATTACAATAAACAATAAAACTAGACCTAAAATAAAAATTAAATGCTAAAAATTAAAAAATAAACTTAAAGATAAACTATAAATAGAAAATCTGCCCCAAATTGCTGTCTACGAGGTTGCTACTTATATATCCGGAAACAAAAAAACAAACAAACGTACACGGCTGAAAATGGTTTTATTGTTTTTCAAAGTATTCCCCTTGATGATCTATGCACTTTTGCATTCGCGTGAACCAATTTTTAAAGCACTTCTGCCACTCCGCCTGAGGTACCTCCATAACGTGTTGTTTGAATGCGTCGACAGCATCTTCAGCGGTCGAAAATCGTTGACCGCGTAATGTATTCTTTATATTTGGAAATAAATGAAAATCGTTGAGTGCCAAGTCAGGGCTGTACGGCGGATGACCCGTTAATTCCACATTTTGACCCTCCAAAAATAGAGTTGTTTCGCGTGACGTATGACAGCTGGCATTGTCATGATGAAGAATGATTCTTCGTCGCTGGTTAGTTTTACGAATTTGTTCAAATACTTCCGGTAAGCAAATGGTCGTGTACCACTCTGAATTAACCGTTCTACGGTTTTCTAGTGGCACTGTAGCTACATGGCCATTAATACCGAAGAAGCAGGCCACCATTTGTTTCAATGTACATTTTGCACGAGTAACTTTCGTAGGGTTCGGCTCATTTTGAAACACCCATACCGTTGATTGTTGCTTCGTTTCGGGATCGTATGCATAGATCCAGGATTCGTCACCTGTATAGATGTTATAAACGGCTTTTGAGTCACCACGGTTATATTTTTTTAACATTTTATTGCACCATTCGACGCGAGCATCTTTTTGCTCTTTTGTTAAGTTGTGGGGTATCCAACGCGAACAAATTTTTTTTACAGCCAAATAATTATGTAATATGCTATTAATGCTGGTCATAGAAATACCCAGAGTCGCCTCTATCTCGCGGTACGTAACATGTCGGTCGTCCATTATAAGTTTTCGCACAGCCTCGATATTTTGTTGTACAACGACCGATTTCGGGCGACCTGCCTTAACTTCGTCCGTAAGCATACTACGTCCACGATTGAACTCACTAAACCAGTGATACACAGTAGTTTTAGATGGGGCTTCATCACCAAAAGTTGAAGTTAGTTGATCTATGCACTGTTGTTGCGTTAAACCACGCCGAAAATCATAATAAATCATAGCACGAATATTTTAACGAGTGAGTTCCATTCTTGCTGCGAGATGACATTTAAAACCCGTCAAAAACAAAACACGAGCGTTAATAAGAAAGAAAAAATATACCGGCCAGTACTTAAAAAAGTTCAAATTTTACCATGGAGGTCAAATATGCTATTTAAGAAGATTGTAATCCCGGTTTCCGGATATATAAATAGCAGCCCTTGTATTGGCAGTGTACCCAGAAGGCTGGCAGCATTGCCCCTTTGGATCGCAATGCTGATCCGCTGTGCAAGATATGATCCAGCCCTCCGGTCACGCGTTAACTCGGCTAACCTGCGGCTACATTCTTTAAAGACCCTGTGGCGCTATCCCCCCAGGGTCCCAGGGTCTCAACCCCAAACGGCTCAAATATGCAACCGCTATTTTTGGTTGCATACTTGCGCCGCTTGAGGAACTCGGCCGAATTGGCAGCCGAGCCAGCCTTTACTGCCGTGCCATGAAGATGAGACAGCGCCAGAGTATCGGCACACGTCGCATCCCAAACCAGCGGCCGTCCCATCGTCCATGGCACGAGGGTCATACCGTCAGGCCTCTTACCGTCATCGCGGACGAGGCCGGTCGGTTCCAAAATGGCCGGCACTCCCGCGCTGGCTAAGGCCCGACGGATGACATCGTTCAAGCTGGCATGGCGAGGGGCCCGCCCTGCGCTTCTGCCACAGGATAGTCCATGATGACCCAATTGGTCAACTGAATCACCACAGCGACAGCGATGTGGGGCAACACAGGTCACTCCCAGGCGGAGAGCAACGGAAAGGCGGAATGTGGAGTTGTCCAAAAGCGTTCCTATCGATATGGACGGCAGAGCTTGGAGCCACTGCCCGGATTCCCATTCACAAGCGGCAAGAAGGCGAGCGCGCTCCGGTAGGCTGGTTGCCGTTTGATGGGACGGGACTACGGGACTTATTTTTTTCAAAACAGTAATACATTATTAGATCATAAAGATACAAAATAATGCGTAGTTCTTCAAGAAGACATATCAAAACTGCTTGAGAGACAGATAATGTACCTATTGTTTAATTATAAAGAAAAATAAATCCTAATCTGACTGCTTCACAAAACGTTTGATATGTTTTCCTACCTAAACGGTGTCCTATAAATGTTAGATGATTTTGTAGTAGTTTTTTGGTTTGCTGCAATAACCCTTTGACATTCATGACATTTTCAAATATTTCTTAAGAGCGGGTAAAGGTAAATTTAAAGCATCGACGGGTAACATGTTATAAATATGAACACCTTGACCAAGAAATTACAAATTATTTCAATACCAACTTTCAACATACAAACTTTCAACCCCCTTTTCACCCCTTCCAGGGTTGATTTTCGGGATGAAAACTGTTCATTATCCTTTCCCGGGATTCAAACTATCTCTACACAAAATTTCATCATTATCCGTTCAGCCGTTAACTAATTAAAAATACTTGGAACGTGTTCTGTTATCGATTCTAAGTATCTCCAGCCAACTTTTTTTCGAATATATTCCATGAACAGACTTTCGACCCTCTTCAGCTTTATTATATGTATAGATAGTTTTTATTGAAAGTACCTTTCAGGCGTCACTTCCATTATTTTTTTCAAATTTTTTGGACCTACGGTTCTAAAGTAAGATGGGGGGGGGGGGGGGGGGGTTTGAAGAAGAAACTATCCTTTGACATTTCTCGAGACCCATACTATCTCTATACCAATTTTCATCTAAATCAGTTCAGCGGTAAAAAAATCCTCATACCTCCTTCCAACCCCCTTTTCACCCCCACAAGGGTTTGAAAACTATCCTATGACGTTTCTCGAGACTCAAATTATCTCCATACTCATTTCTATCTAAATCGTTTCAGCTGTTAAAAATTCTCCATACAAACTTTCAACCCCATTTTCACCCCCACCAGGGTTGATTTTCGGGATTAAAACTATACATTATCCTTTCCCAGGACTCAAACTATATCTATCCAAAATTTCATCAAAATCCGTTCAGCCGTTTTCACGTGATGCGCGGTCAAATAAACAGACAAACAGATAAACAGACAAAAATTCTAAAAATTGTTGGAACGCATTCTGTTATCGATTCTAAGTATCCCCAGCCAACTTTTTTTCGATTATCTTCCATGTACAGACTTTCGACCCTCTTCAGCTTTATTATATGTATAGATTTACCTTACTATTTATTAAACTACAGCAAATGTGTCTAAACAAAAAATACCGCCATATAGGTACATTTATGTACGGTCAGCTGCAGAGAAAAAGGTCCACGCTGCATACAAAGTTTGTATGCAGGGGGGGTGTCTTTTTCTCTGCAGCTGACTGTACGTGGGGTGGTTGCACAGGGTGGTTCCACAACACAACACGTATGAGCCATCCGGTTGCCTCACGGACACCGACACTACCCGTCATTGCTCTGAATACAAGGGATGTACCCTTGATATAACTTTCTTAAAACCTCCTGACAATATTATATAGCCATTTTGCTTAGTGTTATATGTTCTATCTGTTAGAAGATCTTTGTAACCTTTCTATCATTGATTGTGACCAATTAAACGATTGGTCACAATCGTTTAATTTCAGTCAACATTTGAATTTTTCGGTTACCTACCTAAAACATGAAATGCCGTCCATTTTAAGACGTATTCGTTTCTCTTTTATCACTAAAAAGGTATCACATCAAAGCGGGGGTTTTTGCGCTTGATGTACTTATGATATGAAACATATTTTGACAGCACTATACCTACTAAGGATATTTTCATGTTCCTTTATGTTACCTACCATTATACACACCTACCGTTCCTGAATTTTAAGCACAGCTTGCGTCTGTGACTAAAAATAACGTAGCTCAAGAAAACGAATCATAAAATCTGTGACTGTACACACCTGATGATAAAGTCAGTTTTGTTTACCATATTATTAATTCAGTTTGATTAATATTTATTTAGCACGGTTAGCGCAAATACGTTTGCCCTTGATAGATTGAAATCGGGCAGTAGCGGTCAAAATCAACCCTGTCCACCTCCATGTATATGTAAGAAAGTCTACAAGTAGGAGCCTACAAAGACGAACATGTCATGTTTCATTCTAGACAAGTCTAAATATTCCATTTTATACACATAATGGTGTATTGACCTTCCCTTATTATTATTTTGTATTCGACATGTATCAATATATTTTATATTAATGTATATACTTTTTAAGACTACATAAATTTACCTTTATGAAAGTTTTTTTTGTTTCGTGGTATTTGTTGTAGTTTTGAAAATAATGAGGTAAATGTAAAAAACATGTTATTGTTTTTTAGTTAATTCTGCACTATTAGTTTTTTTGCTCTAACGTGCATTGTTTTCGTGGTAAAATATATTCCTCGTTCTTAGTTTATCCAAACATGATATATTAATGATTTAGAAAAAAAATGGTTTCAATCGGAGCGCGGCGGAGTCTAACTTCCCCCCTTACCCCCACCAAATACATCTCGCCTTTCAGGCCTCTCGGTCTTTAATCCACTCAAGGCCACCTGGAGACCAACTGTGTCAAGTGTCAGCGCATAGTCCCAAATTGCAAGGTGTCCAGGCTTAGCACAGCCGCTGACGGTAGGACTGTGCCGTTTGTTCTTCGCACACGTGACATAATTAAGCTTTTCAATGTCGTACCTTACTACTATTATACTAATGTGCAGCATATTATGTTAATGGCCTTTACAGATGCTTGTAGGATTTAGAATGGATTTAATATCCTTTTTCTACTCCTGTACTTTTATCTGTCATTTATACATTCGTTAACACCTTTATAAGAACATAGATAATACACTGGATGAAAAGTCTATCTAGTCTATTCCCCAAAATAACACTTGTTCTATAAAAGCGCCAAAATAGTATCGCGGAATCGCGTGCAAACACGACTATTAATATAAAATAAATTACTGCCAACCTAAGAAACCTAAATAAACGCAGCGATTTTAGAAAAAAAAACTTTAAAAAAGAAAAAAAAATAATAACCACAGACCTACTTCGTAGTTTTTTACGTTCACCGTTCGTTTGTTGGGGCGAATTGCAAACTTTGAAAGTAATTTAGGTATTTTTACTAATCTCTGTAGCTCTTTAATAATTTATCAAATAACGACAGTATTTGTGTTAGTAATGTTAGTATTATTGAAAAATAGTGTTTTAAAAGGTATAACTTAAATGATTGTTGATTATGTTGACAAAATAACTGCGATATCCATGAAGATTTCAATTTCGCATTTTATGTAAAAGTAAGTGTATTCGTAGAAAAAGTATTGTATGCAACGTCGTATAAGTAGGTAAAAAAATGTTCGTGGCGTTTTTCTTAACAATTTTCGCCTACGGCTCAAATTGTTACCCACGCCACTCACCTTTTTTGACCCCTCTTATACAACTGTTGCATAAACTACTATTTCACACCACCTGCTCGACAATGCTAAATTATATATCACGCAAACCTGACCGAAAGCAAATCATTATAGCCCTTGGCTTTAGCCGGGTTATAATGTTGTACTAAATCTCATTATAACCCGCTGGTTAATAATGTGATTTCACTTCCCATAGTTCTTATTGTTATGTGCTTAAAGTCGAATTTCGTAAAGTCCGCACGGTGCACGGGCCCGCGCCGCCGCGTCGTCGAACTGATTTGAAACTCGCGCTGGCCACCTCAATTTTAAATACTTACCAAAAACAAATGCCGCGAGTGTCATATGAGCTGCAGTATACGGAGTAAAACTGCAGGTTCTATAAAAATAGAAGATAAAATTCGAATAAAATGTACTAATGTATCAAGAATCAATTTATACTTTTGATACTTTAAAAAACCGGCCAAGTGCGTGTCGGTCCACGCATAGGAGGATTCCGTACATTCAATGGAATAAGAACCAAACTAATATCAAAAGGTCGTATCTGATGCCTATGGAGGAAGTTTCTTGGAGATAACTCAAAAATGGCTGAACCGATAATGTTCAAAACAATTTTCGTAGAAAGTATGATAAGGCGCATCTACTCAAATTTCTTCATATTTTTGGACTTACGGTTCAAAAGTTACAGGGGGGGACACAATTTTTCTGACTGTCGACGCGATTATTTCAGAAAATATACACTTAATCAAAAAATGGTCAAAAAAATCTCAATATTGTTTTTAAAGACCTATCGATTGATGTGTCACATGTTGATATTTGGTTAAATTTTTTTCATTTTTTATTTAGTTGCATGTATGGAGCCCCCCCCTAAAATTTTTGTTTTTTCAAATTTAACTACATAACTAAGTACATACAAAATACACCTTATGTGTAAATTTTATTCAGATACGTCGTATAGTTTCCAAGTAAAATGGCTGTGACAAACGGACGGACAGGCAGACAGACAGACAGACATGACAAATACATAAGGGTTCCGTTTTTTGCCATTTGGCTACGGGACCCAAGTAGTTCTAGTAGTAGCCTTAACTATTTTATTGTCTCACAAGAGGTGAGAAAAGTAGAGTATACTCCTCGGGGATAAAGCTGTTTTTGTCACGGGCGCGCTTAAACCCCTCACTGCACTCAGGACTCAGTCTTAATTCCCTCGCTACGCTCGGGAATTAATTCATAACCGCCTCGCTGCGCTCGGGAGTAAAGTCTGGAGTCCTTCGTTCCGTTCGGGATTCAATATCGCGCCCGTGACATAAAACAGTGCTTTATCCCCTTGGTGTACAATCTACTATTGTCTGACTTACTAAGTTGTAATGGTAGTAATGCAGTGATGATTAAATTATTCAGAATAATTATAAGTTAAATTGTTGTTGTTGTTGTTGTTGATCCTAGGGCACCCCGGAGGTGCATAAGGCCTCCACAAAATCCTTCCACGCCACGCCTTTCTCTTATTATCTATATATATATATATATATATATATATATATATATATAAACGTAAAAGTCCTGACTGACTGACTGACTCACCGAATTTTTCACAATAGGTAGTTTTTATAACGTTAGTATCCACTAAGGCGGGGTTTTTCAAAATTTATCCCCTAAGGGGGTAAAAAAGGGGTTGAAAGTTTGTATGGATGGTGTTTAAATTTTTGAGTTAGAGATTTGAAACTTCGTACGTTTACTGATAATTAAAAGAACAATAAAAGTGATTTCAGCTTTTTTCAAAATTAAACCTCTAACAGGGTGAAAGTTTGTATAGAGAATTGTTTTTTGTGACAGACTTGAAAGTTCGTTTGTAAGCTACAATCTTCAAGGCAAAATACTAATTTCAGCGTTTTTCAAAATTCCACCCCCGAGGGGTTGAAACGATGTTGAAAAGTTTGCATTAAAGGGAGGCCATAACTACTGAAACTAGAAAGTTGTAATTTGCAGGACGAGTTCAATTTACAATTTGTACAACCAACAATAAGCGATTTTGAATAATTCAACCCCTTAATGGGTAAAAAAGGGGTTAAAACTTTGTATGGGTGGGGTTTAAAATTTAGAGTTAGAGATTTGAAACTTCACACGTTAACTAATAATTAAAAAACAATAAAAATTATTACAGCGTTTTTCAAAAATTCAACCTAAAACGGGATTAAAAAGGGGTTGAAAGTTTGTATAGAGATCCGACCAAAAACATAAATGTAAAAAAGGAGAGCCAAGTTCAATACAAAAATTATGCTTGGCTGTGGGCTTCGCCGCAAAAAGAATGGAGATCTAAATGAGTGCCAAGTTCTATGCAAAATCCAAATATGTATTTATAGGAACAAAATAACATTATGAACAAGTATTAAACTCTATTTCTTTGCTTTATTGGATACCTATAACAATTGCTGTTATTTAAAAATGTGAGATCTTGAAGTAGGTTAGATTTGACTTGGCCAGTTTTCATTATATCAGTCATTTTATAAAGTTATTCAACATATATATATATATATTTTTATTCTAATAAAAACTGGCCAAGTCAAATCTAACCTACTTTAAGATCTCACATTTTTAAATAACATCAATTGTTATAAGTATCCAATAAAGCAAAGAAATAGAGTTTAATAGTATACTTGTTCATAATGTTATTTTGTTCCTATAAATACATATTTGGATTTTGCATAGAACTTGGCACTCATTTAGATCTCCATTCTTATTGGGGCGAAGCCCACAGCCAAGCATAATTATTGTATTGAACTTGGCTCTCCTTTTTTACATTTATGTTAGGCAGGTATTGAGATTTAATGTTTTTTCTTGCGTTTCCGCTGCATGGTTTTCTTTTTTATGCTATTGTCTATTATTTATTGTCTTTGTTATTTTAACAAAGACAATAAATAATATATACCAACCGACCCGCAAAATTTTAATCAAATCGCTACCGCTTATAATTTTGTATCATTCGTCAGAGCGTGACGCTGATTGGCTGGGGCGTCGCTACAACATAAGTTTGCTGCTGTCAAAGGACGTCAGTATAGCGTTTTCTCACTGGAACTAGAACTGAGTGAGTGAGACAACGCTAAACGCGTGACAGTTGACAGCGGCAAACTTATAGCGAACGGGTTGTATTAAGTATATTTATTTATTCATTGAATTTCATGTATGTACTTCACTTTTATACTGTTACTGGTTTAGGCACGAAGAACCTTTGTGGTTATAGTATGACAATCATTTAATTCATCGTTGAGAAAGAAGCAGGATGAACATATGTAAATGTAATAAAACAATAAATAACTAAATCGGTATTTGTAAGCGGTACCTACGTTTTATGTGTTACTCGGGAGCGTATTTATGTAGATTTACTTCTGTTCTGTGTATAATTATGTGGTGCCGCGCGCCGCCGACGACACACCGTTGGCCGGTCGTTTAGCGCGTATTACAAGTTTTTTGTATGGAGACACCACTTATTTTTTGACTTAACTTTATTTTTATATTTCTGTTATATAGAAAATATAATAATACATATATTGGGATAGTTTCAAATATCTGCTTGTAACGGTTCCAACAATACAATTTTAAAAAAATGTATGGGGACCCCCCTATTTTTTAACTTTTTTTTATTTTTAGATGTTTTCCTACGCTTACACACAATTACCGAGCTGGATTCCAAATCTCCTCCTTCTAGATCATCTGGAAGTAGGTTAAATTTAGGTACTATATGTCAGTCAGTCAGTCAGTGCTAAAATTTACGACTTTTTGACCTTCATATCTTTATAACCGTTTGAGCTAGCTTCATGAAATTTGGGCTTCTAGATGTCCTTATGGATATAATTAAACACACGTAGTTTTATGTGTTTACGCCAGTTTACTAGCCAGTTCCTTTGCTTGAACTTGGCTTGACACGCTGCCGCGTGTCTAGATAACATATTTTTTTGTGACAGACTTGAAATTTCGTTTGTAGGCTACTACTAACTTTAAAGCAAAATAACTATATTCAGCGTTTTTCAAAATTCCACCTCAGAGGAGTTGAAACGGGGTTGAAAAGTTTGTATGAAAGGGAGGCCTTTACTACTGAAGCTAGAAAGTTGTAATTTGCAGAACGGGTTACATTTACAATCTGTACAACTAATAAGAAGTGATTTTGAAAAAATCAACTCCTAAGGGGGTCAAATTATTATTATTAAAAGTTTGTATCGGTGGGGTTTAAAATTTAGAGTTAGAGATTTGAAACTTCGTACATTTCAGCGTTTTTCAAAATTCAACCTAGAACGGGGCTAAAACGGGGTTGAAAGTTTGTATAGAGATTTACAATTTTTTTTGGTTAGAGATTTACTAGGAATTATTGTTCCTATTTCCGTTCCATTTCCATGTTCCAGAGTGAGCTCAGCTTTAACAATAGTTTGGTCATCGTATCGCCAAATAATACCACCACTATATAGTACACAAAGAAGTTACGCAAAGAATTATTATTTGCATAAGTATTAACCCTTATTTGTAACTGAAACTATGTCTACGTTACCCGTTTTTCGCCAAAATAGCTATAAATATAAATAGATTAAGAAGATGGTTCGGGAATTAACAAAAGTTAGTTAAGAAGATACAATTGGATATGAAACTCTGTATGAGGAACCGTATTATACGCGGACGAAGTCGTGGGCGCAAAGCTAGTAAGTTATATTATTTAATCAACACCATCTCCATTTTCTATTGTTGTACTTAATATAACTCCCACCTTTAATATATTCTATGTTGAATAAATAATAAGTATAATAATTACTGTCATTTATTAATTAAATCAGACATTGTAATTTTTTTTATTATAATGTAAGTCGGTAAACAAACAACATTCAGGTGTCAATAATAATAATAATAAATACTCTTTATTGCACACCTCATACAGTTACAAGCACAAATTTTACAATTAGATAAATTTAGGTAGAGGTAACAACAGGCGGTCTTATCGCTAATGAGCGATTTCTTCCAGACAACCTTTGGGTAGTGGAGACTAGAGAAAAACAATAAGCAGTAGGTGGTGCATAGAAACAAAAGAGACGAAATAGATAACACAGCACATTCATATGAATATACATACTTAAATAAATACAAAATAAACATACATATACGTACATATATAATACACACAATAAGAAACAACAGTGTCAACTGATCAGTCAGTCAGTCGGTCAGTGTTAATGAGCTTTTTTTATCATTAATAAACGGACATATTTAATAAAACACATCCTAATGAGCCTTAACGAATTTAGGCTTTTTAAAATATATAAATAATCAGTTGAGGTCATTTCAACTGCAAACATCACTAAAGTTCTAAAATTGCAATTTTATAATTTTTTCTCTCTAGAATATTATTTTCAGTATAGAGTACCTGACTGGAGTTTTTATATATATATATATATAAATAGCGGTACACCGCAGGGACCGGGAAGGTGGGAACCGTTCTATACAAAAACCACAAAATTGCACAATATTTTGAATTAATTTATGCTCTTTATGTAGGAGAACCCAATCATAAGCATAAGTAATGACTTCATAATATTATTACATTGTCCAATAATAAAAAACGTAATTAACCAAAAAACTAAAAATAACGTTTTAATACCGGTATTTTTGTATGGAGCAAAGAACGGTTCCCGATCCCTGATATACCGTCTCGAACTGAAAAACCGTGATTTGTAAAAGCTGCATGCTGGCCATACTGTCCTATAATAACTCATGGAAAAACGGGTACAATGGAGAGAGAGACATAGTAAAACCCCCCGTTATGACGGCATTATAACATGCTCCTTCGATAACGAAACGCATTCTTTTTTCAATTTAGTAATGTGTGATAATAGCATGGATTAATAAAAAGTGGATGTAATTGTTGCACTTTTTCCCTAACCACAGATGAACCTTATTACTGTGCAAAACAGTGGTTCATACGTGATTAGAAGAAACGGTCCGATAGAGGGTATGGGGGGCGGTGTCTCACTCCCACTCGTTACAAAATTGACACACATTGACATTTTGACTTGTTGTTATCCTGGCATTATTGTCTAATGACGTCATAACTTCCTAAGTCAAAACAAGACGTAGCTCCCTATATTACTCTCTTTCGGCCTGACTTTGTGGCCCAAAAGTAAGTCCTTATACTCCAGTTTAAAATTATAACTTCATGGATACTAACTTAGTAGTAGGCATAGACTAATAAGCCAAGACCCCGCATAGCCGGGCGACCCCCGCTGCACCGCGCGAAGTAATTTCACCCTATAGTGAGACGTGACAGTAAACTTAGTACGTCTCCATGGCAACCATTAATGTCTGACTCTCTCTTACGCCCCACGGAACAATAGCGCGTTCCCTGTCTAGCATTGCGTGTTCCCCTCCCGCACCCCTTCTTTTTGGCAGCTTAGGTTCCAAAGAAATAACGCGCTAAGCGGAGTATAGAGATATCTTGTATATGGTAGTAGCGCACTCACAGTGCTAAACCTTATCTCTTTGTTATAAGTGCTACGATTGTTTAGTTAATAGTAGCAATCAAATGATGGTTTGACAGCCATTGTCTTTGTTGACTCAAATACAAGAAATCAGCGGCAGGATCAAAATATGAATTTTAATTATTTTATTATGATTTCCGTTTCATACGAGTAATAATGACATTTTTGTAGAAATTCTTAAAAAAAACCGGTAAGTATTTATTTTGTGCTATACTATTAATCATAAACAGGTACGCTTTTAAATATTGTCCTTATCACAATCACATTCATGTTTTTTCATCCCCGATTTTTAAAATTTTCCCGTTAGATTTCATGATTATTTGATGACCGCCCTGATCTAAAAATTAAGGCGAATGTTTTGTTATCTATTTCATAATTACCTAGTTGGTTACTAAGTTCTGTTACCAGATTTCTGACTGATAAAATATAAAATAAAGTTTTAAATAAAAATTTAAAGTAATTATTTAATAGCCTAATTTCTTATGAACATAATATGGTATAATAATATACAAATCAGATGGAAAATTTATTGAAAGTCCTTGTAAAGCACAAGATTGCCTGAAGACTCAAGCACGCGGTAAATTTAAAAAAATTACACTTTACAAAAGGGCATCAAATAAATATTGCACCTTTGTTTAGAAGGTTCCATTGCTTGTTTGTAAGAAACCTGTTTATTAGAGGTAATTGCGTGACCACCATTTAATTTTCTTGCTATTTTATCCCACAGATATTCCCATTTGAAACATTGCCTATTTTTAAGTTTTGCACAAAAGACATAGATTTAGACTGCTATGGAACAAGCAGACGTGCAACGTTTAGTCTAGTATTTTATCAGATAGACCCACGTGAACTATACATATACCAAATTGAAGCTAAAGAATATAGCTACCTAATTCTGCAAGACTGGTGCGTCTTAAACGTGATTAAAAATAAAAAGGATTTAAAATCAACATGAACAAGGAGTGTAATTCTGACGCATATTTTTCACGCCTTTTTCCGAGTGTTATAAAGAATTCTGAAAAACTGCGACACTAATTTTGAATTCAATATATTTTAATCTATTGACTATTAAATAAGCTTTTAAATTATGTACATGAATGATTAAAATGTTGCTACCTATTCCTATTTATTTAGTGAAAACTCTAGTAACAGAACTTAGTAACCGACTAGGTATATGCACCTTTATAATCTGGGGCAAATCGCCTAACAAAATTGACGATCTCCTTTAAGAACACATTTCGCTGCGCTCGATCGTTCGAATAAAACCAGTTTTGTACGAAATAAGTATTCTGCTCAACATTCTGTGAAACGTTTTATAATATCAAGGATAGGTATGAATGAATGAATTATTTATTACCCTGCATGCACTTATCCACTACATTCTGCCATTAGGCATGTAAATCCCAAGTTAACATAGTATTTGCTACAGGTATATTCGAATGATGGCGAGAACGTGGTCGGCAAGATCACGAAGCGGTGGACGGGCTTGGCTCGCGAGATGGTCACGGACGCAGACTACTTCGGCATCAGCTTCCCCATGGACCTAGATGTCAGGATCAAGGCTGTGATGCTCGGGGCCTGCTTCCTTATTGTAAGTACCATTCATGCTACCGACCCACCAATTTCGAACTTAAACGTAAAGAAATAAGATGTACAGTCACTTGAGTGTTATGGAGAGAACAAGATAAGATCACGAAGCAGTGGTCGGGCTTGGCTCGCGAAGCGTTCACGGACGCTCACTACTTCGGCACCAGCTTCCCCATGGACCAGGATGACAGGATGAAGGCTGTGCTGCTCGGGGCTTGCTTCCTTAATGTGAGTACAGTGGTAAATAAACGATTCTTCCTATGTAATGGATTTTTATACTTTCTTCGATCAGCTAGGTACAGAGCCGGATTAGCCTTTAGGCAGAGTAGGCAACTGCATCAGCTGGGGGGGCCCGCGTGCACAGAAAAAAAATGAATAGATATCGGATAAGTTTTACTATATAGAGGTCCCCTGTTAGACTGTCCGTGTGGTCGTCTTCGTCATAGAAATAGAAATAGAAATCATTTATTTGCTTAAACATGGTAAAATACATAAGTATAGATTTCATGACTGATGTCATTTTGTATCACATGTTTGACATGTTTGTTTGTTGCATTTTGCCAACATATGGCATGCAAATTAAAACCTAAATTCGTATGTTACACTTAATTTACAATTTGTCAAAAAAAAAAACAATTTATGTCAAGATAATCATTATAGTTCATAATCTGTTACGTTAATTAATTAAATTCGTGCAAGTCGCAAGAAATCAATATAAATCCAAGCTATACCTACCTTTAATATATAGTCAAAATCTAAATATATAAAAGAAGAGACTGACTGACTGACTGACTGACTGATTGACTGACTGACTGACATATCAACGCACAGCCCAAACCGCTGGTTCTAGAGATTCTAAATTTGGCACGTATGTTCCTTATAAGGTCTAGGGATGCACTAAGAAAGGATTTTTCAAAATTCACCCCCTAAGGGGGTAAAATGGGGGTCCAAAATTTGTATGGCGAATCAAGATTTGTTAGACTATTGTAATCGAAACTTCACAGGAGTATTCCTAATGATAAATGAGTCAACACGTGTTTCAGGTTTTTTTGAAAATTCAACCCCCATAAGGGGCAAATGTGGTCACAAAGTCTGAAAACCAACATGGGTATCGTATCCTTTTTGAGTACTTATAGTACGCGGGCGAAGCCGCGGGAAAAGGCTAGTATATAATAAAAACATCTAAGTATATTTAATTAATCATCATTAAGTCATTCAAATTATATAATAAAAGCCAATAGGTTGTCTTAATCGTCATATCATATGCTTTTACATATTTTGGCTAACATCTAGACAAAATTGAAGCGTATGTACGAAAAAAGGGGTGAAATAAATCACGCGGTGATTTTATATACCTACTTACTCGTACATATTCATTACAAGTTAATATTAATAAGAAAAATTGCATATTATCGGCTAAATAATAATCGGGGTCAGTGGCAAGCGGCTGGCCAAAGACTGAATGAAAAAAGTTGTTAAAACCTTCACATATCTGGGTATAATTGTCCATGTTCGTATTTTGATATTCAAACGACTTAGGATAGGCTGAACCACCTCGACTCGAGGAGCTTTTATAAAGGACCAAAGTTGCTTAGGGTTGCTTTTTATCCCGACTTGGACCGACTGAAGATATCGCTTCCAACATGTATCTTGTAGTTGTTTTTGACGCTTACGTAATATTGAAAAACTGTCATAATCTAATGGGTTTCTGTATTTTCTTTAGTGCATAAAGTAAAATTTTCTTCTAAGACTAAGATAACGGGGCTCAACAGCCAAACACAGTCAAAAGATATTGCACAATTTAATGGAGCAGTAAAATTTCGTAGAATACTGAAACCTATTGTTTTATTTTATTCTTGCTATAATTATAAAACTTTCGTGAGACTCTAACATATTAAAAATATTTATAACGGGTACACCGCCAGCAGCAGGGCACACCGCGCGCAGGCGCGTAGTAGCCGTCGCGCTGCCGTCGCGGAAGGCAGCTCGTGAAAATGGTCATCGTAAATTGACCGAAACATGTCGAGCAAAAATCGACTTAAATTACGTAAGTAACCCGTTATAAATATTTTCTTGCTATAACTATTTGAATTCCGTGTATTCTACGAGTATCATTACATTAATGAAATCAGATAAAATGGGAGTTGACCGAGTTGATAATAGTTTTAAAATGCCCCGAAATGTTTTTATGACTTGGCAGATAACGATACGATACGATACGATACGATACGAGTGGTAACCCCAGCCAGAAGTACTTCTGCAAGGACTCGGAAGAGGAGACTACGAGAGGGAGGAAGTGTTAGGACAAAATGGCATTAGGGGCTCGGTTTACCCTCCTCGTTCAGCATAAGTGATAGAGAGCCGGCCGAGTGCGTTAGTATCATACGACCCCGACTAAACCACAAATGCTAAATAGGACCGGGTACTCTGAACCCCCAACCAGTAAAGCACCAACTTCTGCCGTCCTGCCGCATGCACCAACAACCTGCCCAAGACACCAGGGCACCGAGTAAATAGGAGTTGGAGTGTAGGCTTGCAGTCGTGATGATAGGAGAGATAGGAGGTTGGAGCCGACCCGAATACAAGCATCGTGAAGCCAGCATGAGGAAGATAGATACTATAATTGGTGTGCAGTAGATACTAGGTGTGTGACTGCTTTAAATCGTGCTCCCCCCCCCCCCCCTTAAGTGCCTGCCATGGGTTCTTCTTGTCATATAGTTGTCGTGTTCCTCCTCTAGTTCCGATTCAGTGTCTGTTTTCGGTTGTTTGTACAGTTTTTTTGCTTATTTCTTTAGACATCTTTGTTCGCGGATAGGCGTTTTCAGTAGGAACTTGCTCTCTGTTGGTAAAGCGAATATAATGGTTGAGTTTTTGCACGTGTGCCTGTGTAGACGGCGGATTTTGATGATTATCGCAATTTTCTTTCCCTGTGTGATTTGACTAATTTTTGGTACGGGTGGGGAGTTCCTGGCTTCTACTGCAGGTTCTGTTTGTCATGGTAAGGGCGGTTAATTTTAGCCTGCATGTCCTGGCTTGTGAGATGACCATTTTTTTACGTGTTATTTTCTGATCTAGTTTTCTTTGCCTGTAGAAATCTTGTGACAATTTAAGAGTTTCTTACGGTCGTAGGTTCCTGTAAGTTGTTATGTTTGAGTTTTTACCGTATCTATACAGTAATTTGAGGTTATCTATATAGGTAGGTATCTATATTTCGTTTAGCAGGATATCAATATATTATTTAACAGGCGTCACTGATACATTCGCACATAAAACCACATGACACATTTTTTTAAGTATGCAACTAAACAAAAACACTATTATCCAGTTCTAAAGTAAAAAACAACACTGGTCACTTTGTGATTTATCTAAAGTTGAAATTTACTTATTTATTACTTGCACTTTAGTAATTAGATGTAAATATTAAATAATAACACCGGGCACTCATAAATTTATGAATTGACGCACTATGTTGACCGCGCAAGCAACCACATTAAGTAGGTTCAACCACATTTAACACTAGATTAAAGTATGTAGGATGTAATTGTAAACATCAAACTGATACCTACCCTTATTTTCCAAGTTAATAATTCAGATCCATTGTTGGGTACGGCCGGTTTCATGTCGGTTATACAGAAGTAAGTTCGTTTTCATAAATAGGAATTCACCAAAGTACCTATTGTTTTTGCCGTTGCGTTTGCTTAATTTCAAGTAAACTTTGAAATCCCATACCTATATGTAGGTACATATTCTTAATAGGAAAGGTCCATACTAAGGCCATACGCAACTCCTGGTTAGTGTGACACACTTTCGTAGTAACGTAAATAATTCAAACTATCGAAATAGGTAGGTATTCGTCGGGTGTACTTGTCATATTTAGAGGGACTTTTTCTTCATCATTGGGCAGGTAGTTTTAGTTTGGTGGCCAGTTAAGTGTTATTTGTTGTTCCATCTTTGTTTTATGACCAGGCCCTTTAACTTTCTCCGATTTCTTGGTAGTAAACTCTTTTGTACAAGTGTAGTTGGTGCTCAGCACATGATGCGAGTTATGCGGGCACAAAAAATGATGACCCACGCGCGAAATGCGGCAAGCTAGTATTGTAGAATATTTAAAATATAATTTACTACAATGTTAAATAAAAGGTCACAAGTCAAATCTTAAAAATATAAGATAAAATTAAATACTATAAAGTAATATTTAAAATGTATAAGTTAGATTAAAGTGAATGCTGTGGTTTTGCGTCAATTATAGCTAGTTACCTCCCTCAACATCCGTTATTATAACACATGAATTAACAAATGAATATATCTCCGTTCGGCTGTGTATCTAGGCTGTTAACTATTTGAGGCTTTGTCTCTTAGAAGTTTCTAACCATTGTACCTACGAGAGCTCAAGCTCACATAATAGTGAAATTAAAGTAACCGGAGACGTAAACATTTCAAGATATTAATATTAATCTGGACCTTAGACAGTTGTTTAATTACCGTACCGTTACTTGACAACCCTGTTTCAGCTATATATGCCTACACCCCAGAGTTGGGCGTAATCAATTACTTTTGGAATTAATTACACGATTACATTACCTACAGTAATCATGATTCCTCGGTAATCGATTACTTGGGTAATCAAAATTACTCTAATACTGTACTATGATTACATTTGTAATCCATTACTTAGGAATCAGTATTGTAAACCACTACTGTAATCTTGATTCCTCAGTAATCAAGTACTTAAGTAACCTGAATTACTAAATTACTAAATTCCAGACTGGATTACACCGTGAGTGTCATTGGCATGGTTGTCATGGGTGATTTATAAACAATGATGGATATAATTAAAGATAGCCTGCGAATGGGTTATTGAAGAGCCGGCCATGTGCGAGTCGGACTTTCACACGGAGGGTTCCGTACCAAAACGAAAAATAACACGTTTCTTGTTGTCTTGTTTTTTTTGCATTCTTTGCTTGATCCTCGTGGTTGAGGGACGTGACGATGTGGACGCTTTTCCCCTGTGCTCTTTTAGCCGGTTGATCCTGGGCTCGATGCATTCGTGTCTGTAGTGTTGCTTTAGTGGCGGGCCGATTTTGTGGCTGACTGTACTGTGTACAATCATCTAAATACTTATTATTTATTCTAATATAGGTGAGGAGGAATTGGTTTTTAAATCAGTTTACAAGTTTTTGATACTATACGATTTTATGGCTGACTGTACTTTTCTTCAGACAATCATCTGATACTTAGGGTATTGAGACGATTCTAATATCGGTTAGGAGGAAGAGGTTCTAAATCAGCTTGCAAGTTTTTGACGGCTTATGATTTTGTGGCTGACTGTACTTTTATTTAGACAATCATATAAATACTTATTATTTTGATTCTAAATCAGTTTACAAGTTTTTGACATTATACGATTTTATGGCTGACTGTACTTTTCTTTAGACAATCATCTGATACTTAGGGTATTAAGACGATTCTAATATCGGTTAGGAGGAAGAGGTTCTAAATCAGCTTGCAAGTTTTTGACGGTTTATGATTTTGTGGCTGGCTGTACTTTTATTTAGACAATCATATAAATACTTATTATTTTGATTCTAAATTGATTCTAAATCAGTTTACAAGTTTTTGACATTATACGATTTTATGTCTGACTGTACTTTTCTTTAGACAATCATCTGATACTTAGGGTATTAAGACGATTCTAATATCGGTTAGGAGGAAGATGTTCTAAATCAGCTTGCAAGTTTTTGACGGTTTATGATTTTGTGGCTGACTGTACTTTTAGACAATCATATAAATACTTATTATTTTGATTCTAAATTGATTCTAAATCAGTTTACACGTTTTTGACATTATACGATTTTATGACTGACTGTACTTTTCTGTAGACAATCATCTGATACTTGGGGTATTAAGACGACTCTAATATCGGTTAGGAGGAAGAGGTTCTAAATCAGTTTACAAGTTTTTGACGGTTTATGATTTTGTGGCTGACTGTACTTTTATTTAGACAATCATATAAATAGTTATTATTTTGATTCTAAATTTATTCTAAATCAGTTTACAAGTTTTTGACATTATACGATTTTATGACTGACTGTACTTTTCTGTAGACAATCATCTGATACTTGGGGTATTAAGACGACTCTAATATCGGTTAGGAGGAAGAGGTTCTAAATCAGTTTACAAGTTTTTGACAGTTTATGATTTTGTGGCTGACTGTACTTTTAATTAGACAATCATCTAAATACTTATTATTTACTCTAATATAGGTTAGAAGGAATTAGTTTTAAATCAGTTTTTGACAATATACGATTTTGTGACTGACTGTACTTTACTTCAAACACTGTGAGTTAAATAAAAGCTTATAAAAAAATTGCTTTCTTAATATACTTTAGGTGCATCACACAATTTCGCGGAATTCAGTCGATCATAGACAATAATCAGCCGGAAATCGGAAACAACCCAACTTCCGGCTAATTTTTGTCTATGGTGACTGAGTTGGAGTAGACAAAATTCAGCCGGAGGTTTGGTTTTTCTTACTTACAGCTGGTTTTTGTCTATGGTCGACCGCTACGATTCCGCTCAAGTGTGTGATGCGCTTAATCGATGCCCAAAGCCTGAATCCGACCTGATACATGTAAAAAAAAAACATTACAAGCATGGTAGCAGTATATGTATATGTAGAAGTAATCTGGTGGTAATCAGTCAAAAATTCCAGTAATTTGGAATCAATTTTGATTCCCAATTAATAGTAATTGTACTATTTGTATAGATGATTCCTGATTCCTTAATATGTACTGGTAATCACCGTTTCACTTGATTACATTACAAGTAATCTGACAACCGGTAGTGGATTACAGAAGTAAAATCAAGTAATCGTGTAATCAGGAATCGATTACGAAATGCCCATCTCTGCTACACCCGGCGGCAACGGGGGATTAAAAAAGGAAAATAAAAATATTTTTCATACAGTTAGCGTAATGAAACGATCTCACCAATCACATCAGGGATATTAGCGTGGCTTCGAAGTAGGTATTTCTTGCTGCATCTCAAAAGCTCAGCAGGTCGAGCAGGAGATGCAGGGTTGCAGATGCGGCGACGTAGTTTCGGCTTGCCTCGGACGTAGACGCGCAAATGTGGGGCCGTCCTTAAGCCGAGGCGATTCCGGTACATACGACTTTTCGACAAAGACCGTTGCACATGTTAGTTGCCTTTTGTTTTGGGACGCTCAAGAGAATACGTCCGTTCCGGTCCGGATCCAAAAGGGGACTCCCGTTTTTATGACTTGGCAGATAACAAGTATTTATGTATAAATTCACGTGTTGGAAAATTAAAAAAAAAACATTAAAAAATTAATTGGAGGTTGGAGGGAACCATATTTATTTTCGTTGTAATATTTTACAATTTGAAATTGTTTTACGAGTATCGATAAATAATTTCCTCGCAATTGAAGTGAAAATTAGAGTGTAAAACTCGTCTATAAAACCCATTTTATGCACTTGTTGTATAATCTACTATTATCCCATAATAATCAACTATAAATGAAATATGAGAAAGGATAAAAATAAAGATTAATCTGTTTTCACCTCAGCAACTCGATCAACGGTTCTTTTGTGCTCAAAAACAGTGAGCAAAATTCAATTTTGCTGCGAGCGTGTGACAAAATGAACTTAAGAGGCCTTATTCCCAAAACGCGCGAATTTCACGAAATGCTTCATTTTCTTCGAAGGCTATGGCGAAAATACTACGTTTTTTTAAATCAACTATTGATGCACATAATAGTTCATTTCTTTATCTAGACGGCCATCGGAGCAAATATTACATTTTAACGAGTGAAATATGAAAAAAATTGGTTGTCTTGGAAGGCCTTTCCGGATTTTCCAGTTAGGTGTACCGTTCATTTTCAGATTACGCAAAAAAGGGTACTAATTCTTATTCAATTTGAATTAAATTCAATTGAGTATATCATGTATGAGACGGCCATGGAAATAAAAATCGAAGATTCATCTTGGATAATCGACAAAATACCTTCTGATTATATGCCAGTTTTTTGATGAAAACACGGTTACATTTCATTTTTTCCACGAAAACCCTATGAATATTTTCCCTAAAAATATTACCATTGCAAAGTTAAACTATATTTCTATCACGATAAAAAAAAACATTACTATATCAGTAAATTTCAAATTACTATGAATTTTTAAAAATGACACTTAAATCACACTTCACAGGACACTTTTTGTAAGAATCGTATTTTTGAGTACTTAATAATAATAAACATGGTTCAAAATTATTTTTTTGTATTACTAATACTTCAAACTATCTTATAAATAGCATTTTATGCGGCTTTTTTCATTAATAGAGTTTTTCGACCTTTTAGGGAATAAGGAGCCTTAAGAGGTCCTCAGTAAAAAGACAGAGAAAGTAAGATTTTCAAACGTCATATTATCGCTTTTTTTTTCATTTGAATATATATACAGAACCGATACACACACCAAAATAGCTTGGAAACCTAGTCACAAGATTTGGCGCAGGCACTAGTTTTTAGTAAATGTGCTATTTGTAATAAGTGGCGAAATTGGATCGGAAGTCAGTAAAAGAGGCGAAAATTGAGTGGGCGTCAGTGAAAGTAGAGCGGAAGACAAGCGGAACTGGGTGGAAGTGGAGCGGAACTGACCACTAAGACCACTTTACTCATCATCTTATCCCGAAAATTGTTTGTGAATAATAAACAAACCTAATTTTGGCCGCTATTTACGAAATACGCTTAGGTACCTAGTATATAATTATAATTAAGCCTTTATTTCCCATTACACTTAAATTACATAACATGTATATCTTAAACTAAGTTATTTTAGTGAGTAAAGTTTAAAAAAAGTTAACAATATATAGGTATAAGCTAACAATTTTTTTTTTTTTTATTCTATTACATAGTATAAGGTGACCTAAGTATACATTGATTTCTTTACACCGAGTATTCATGTCAAATGTTGTTTTTGCGCAAAGGTTAAACTGTACTTTAACCATTATTTGTAAAAAGATTTCTACATTCCACTATCCTTAGGGCCTGTTTCACAATGTTCAAGTAAAGTATTGGATAGCTAATTAAAAAATCCTCCTTTTTGTAAAGGGTCGGCAACGCGCATGTGACTCCTGTGGAGTTACAGGCGTCCATAGGTTACGGTAGCTGCTTACCATCAGGCAGGCCGTATGCTTGTTTGCCAACGCCGTAGTATAAAAAAAAAATTTACTGCCAGATAAAACTACCTGCCTAACAAGATTGTGAAACGCCAACGATGACTTTATTCGTCAGATAAGTGACAAATAGCTTCTTCAGGACTTTACTTGGACATTGTGAAACAGGCCCTTAATGAGACAAAGTAAAATTAAATCGTTTTTAGGGTTCCATAGTCAACTAGGAACCCTTATAATTTCGCCATGTCTGCCCGTCCGTCCGTCCGTCCGCTGATAATCTCAGTGACTGTTAGCACTAGAAAGCTGAAATTTGGTACTAATATGTATATCAATCACGCTTACAAAGTGGTAAAATAAAAAGTGCAAAAAAAAGTTTTATCAGGATACCTTTTTTTTTTTTTTTTTTTGTGTTGGCCGAACATTAGTGTAATTGAAAATTAAAAATTAAAGATTGAAACACGTTAGTTAAAATTGAACACTAATAGTTTAATGCAAATTGATTTTATTTAGAATTAATTGTAACTAACGTGTTAATCCTTTGCGAATAACTAATAATTGAAGATATTTAATTTTTAGTCTTTCTCAAAAATTTAACCGATTAATATAATTTTTAGTGTAGATTGAATACATAATTGACATTAATAATTAACCTAACTAAACGCGGATTTAGGTGAAGCTACGTGGTTTTGATTTTTGTTTCGATTTTGACTCCCGACTCGGCGGCTTGTGTTAATAAGCAATGGAACCGGTATCAAAATCTGGAGCTCATGCTGGACCCTGGGGATCCCTACTGGGTCTCGGGTTTGGCGCATCATAGACTCATGCTGTTTGGGCTCATTCGACTTGTACTCATGAGCAGATGGTACCGGTATCAAAATCTCCCCCCCCCCCCCCCCCCCCACCCCGACCGCCGGCGCAATAAGGTTGGTCATGGCGGTCATTCTAATGATTACAATGGATTTTTAAAATGTGTGTAGGTAAAGCAGTGTATGCTTTTGTACATAATTAGGTCTTAGTACGTAACAGTTTATCTCTTTTTAGGGTTCCGTAGTCAACTAGGAACCCTTATAGTTTCGCCATGTCCGTCCGTATGTCCGTGGTCTAGCTCAGTTACCTTTCGCACTAGAAAGCTGAAATTTGATGAGGCCTGATAAGAACTTTCAATAAAAACTATATTGAATAAAATCGGTTCAGCCGTTTTTGAATTATCAGTCAAAAACGCATAGTGAAAGGAAGTAGGGGTCCCCAGGGTCCAGCATGAGCTCCATCTTGTGATATTGGTCCCAACTTCCATACCCGAGATGCAGTTTTAACATTAATTATTAGTACAAGACAGGATTAATTTAGTTACACTAACGTTAATCTAATTAACTGTTAATCTTATTAAATTTTCAAGACGTTAGTGTACCTAACTAACAAGTTAATTCTTATTGACGGTTAGTGTAATTAACGACGTCACGAAGTCAATGCGAACTAACGTTAGTAAAAAAATATGGTTAGTGTAATTGATTAGTTACCGAATTAATCTTCAATCTTATTAATCAATTTTCAATTCTAATTGAAATTAACGGCCAACACTCCCCTATACGTAAAGTGGGGAGTGATTTTTTTTTCATTTCTACCCTAACGTGTGATATATTGTTGGATAGGTATTTAAAAATGAATAGGGGTTTACTAAAATATTTTTTTGATAATGTAAATATTTTCGGAAATATTCGCTCCAGAAGTAAAAAAAATGTGTGTCCCCCCCTCTAACTTTTGAACCATAAGTTTTAAAAATATGAAAAAAATCTCAAAAGTAGAACTTTATAAAAACTTTCTAGGAAAATTATTTTGAACTTGATAGGTTGAATAGTTTTTGAAAAAAAATTACAAAATAATTTCTGAACTAAGTTTGTAATTTAACCGTATAAGCCTGTGTTTATTGTACCTGTAATTTCTATAAAATCACAATGAAATGACGTGCTTTCAAATAAAGTAAAAACGGTGAAAATCGGTTCACGCGTTAAAGAATTACACCAGAGCCATATAGCATTACAATTACATATCTTGATGTGTTATACGAGTAAAGCGTATTTAGCTAATCAATAGTGTTTTCCTGATAATGAATTCATTATCTGAATATTAAATTTTCTCTTCAGCATCTTATTCGAGAGTACCAAAATTAATTGTTTTTTTCTCTTTCAGGACTTCGTGTACTTCGAAGGCTCCCGCAGCCGCGGCTGAGCCAGTCCAATGGTGCCTTTGAGCATAGCTGGGTACCGTTAATCAAATAGTTAACTACGTTAATCGTTAATCCGCTACAAAAAAAGTTAGCTTCGTTAAACGTTAAAGCGTGACATTTCGGAAGAATTAACGCAAGTTAACGTTAATCGTTAATCCATTAATATGTGTAAAATTGCATTTTTATATCTTTGCATTAGTGAACTTATAAAACCTGTTGGTTAAGGTTCTGGAAGTTAACAGGATAGGAACAATAGTAGTTTATGTAACTGTTACGTAATAAGGGTCCTTAAAACATGAGTGTGGTTTTATGAAATGAGCCGCAGGCGAATTTCATAATAAGATCACACGACTGTTTTAAGGCCTAATTACGTACAGTTGCATACACTGCATTATCTACACTCATATTATTTATTCTAAATGCCTTATTTGGAAACCATAGAATGGCCGCCAATGCACCGCCACCATGGCCGACTCTCGTGTGCCGGCGGTCGCGCGGGCGCGCGTCGGGCTGTCGGGGTCGACTTCGGGAGCGTGCAGGTGTACATTATGTTATCAAAACTCATAGCACATCAATAATTGAGCATGAAAAGTTAAAATTACGTTACTGCTACGAATAAAAAGCTTATCATAGTAAAATCGGTCGTGGTAATGCTAGCCATTGCCTCCCGTTTTCGAACACGTTTTAGAGAACTTACAATATGAGTGTAGATAAAACAAAATACTTGTATAATTCAAATGTGTAATTTAATAGTCGGGCATAAGATTAAGGTGCATATTCCCCTTCATGAACATTAACATGTTGAAGTTCTCGTCTGAAAGCGAGGCTCGTTTTGGTGTTAAAATATCTTTACCTGTGGAAAATCTCCTCGCAGTTTTCTCACTCGCACGCGCCGGCAAAATATACTTATCTAGTTTTGTTTTTGTTTCACTCGCTGCCACGCGCCGCCCGGCACTTGTCGTTCGTTTCATACTTGTCTGAACCTGTTTTTGCGCCGCGCCGCGGTGCCGTGCGGTAAATAGCAGCATTGGATTAACGATTAACGGACTTCTGCATATTAACGGAAGTTAACGTGTCCGTTAACATTTTTAAAAGTTAATCCGTTAATCAAAATGTTAACTTCGTTAATTAACGATTAACGGATTAACGAGTTAATGCCCAGCTATGCCTTTGAGTATCCCATAATAAATAGTCATTTATTTAGTTCATCTTATTTTTATACTCTGTGACGTAATTCAAGTCCAAAAATATAACCTCACTCGTTTACTTTTGTATTTCTCTGAATAGAGGTAGGTACCTAAATTAAATTGCTGTTTTACATAAACAGTAATCTTCAAATTCGTCCTTCAAATTCGTCCAGTAGTATCGCTGAGTTTATCCAATCTTCTACACCTACGTTTTGCACACCAGTGCAATGAAAATGGTTAAACAAGTAACATGTTACAACTACACAGAAAATCTGTGCTAATTTAATTATTTTCTCAAGGACTGGTATATTTATGTCAAATAAATAACAATGAAGTTCATGGCTATCGGATTATATCGATGTTTTATTTTATCGATTTTTATTCTATTCATGTCCCAACACTACGCTTGATTGAGCGACAATGATTTGATATTTTATTCATAGATTATACACGATTGCGGTTTTTGTTTTGAATGCACTAATGCTTGTTTTAATTTAATGCTTTAACAATTTAATGTGATATCACCAAATTTTTTGTTACTTAGTTTTGATCGGTTTGTTTTGTTACGATTATATTATGTTTATTTGTGGAAGCGAAGCAGCTTGGCAAATTTAGTTATTTAGGTATTCGTTGCCTTCGCTTAACCCACATATGAGATTACACCCTCGTAACTCAGCCCTAATCGAGTGAATTCCTCGACTAGTAGCGCCATCTGTCGCGCCACTCAGGTACTAATGTCGCCCGGTGCTAGCGCCAGGCTGATTTCTCCTCAGTACGCTTTTGTAACTCAGCCGAGCAACACGTGCTCAATCAAGTTTAAAAAATCGAAAAGTAAATTGCAAACACAAATTGTGTAATGACTGCACAGTTTCTTTGGAATTTATTTTGTGCAAATTGCATAAAGATGTAAATAATAAATAAAAGCAAATTCTATAATGATTGTTGCTACTTCAGACATTGTGACATTCCACTCGGTGCCCGTGGCCCAGCGACGAGACGCAGTGACCTCTAATAGGCACCGTCAAAACACAATGCATTGTCCCATGAGACGACATTATTGCTACTTCAGATATTGTGACATTCCGCTCGGTGCCCGTGGCCCAGCGACGAGACGCAGTGACCTCCAATAGGCACCGTCAAAACACAATGCGTTGTCCCACGAGACGACATGCGTCGTCCCGTGACACGACAGGCGTCGTCCCGTGAGACGACAGGCGTCGTCCCGTGAGACGACAGGCGTCCTCTCGTGAGACGACATGCGTAGTCCCGTGAGACGACATGCGTCGTCCCACGAGAGGACAGGCGTCGTCCCGTGAGACGACAGGCGTTGTTCCGTGAGCTGACATGCGTGGTTCTGGGAGACGACATAGTGTCGTCCTGTGAGAAAACGTGCGCCATGCGTCATCCCGTCTTGTTTGCGTTGTCCTGTGGGACGACATTGCGTCGTCTCTTGTGACGACATTGCGTCGTCCCTTGCTACGACATTGTGCCAGCCTGTAAGACTACACTACTTCATCCCTGGACACGACTTGCATCGTCCCGTGATGCGATATGCATCGTCCTGTAAGACAACATTGTGTCGTCCTGGATATGATACAATGTCGCCAATGTCGGAGTACTCATGTCTATCATTCTGGGAGATGAAATTGTATCGTCTCAGATGGCTTGCATCGACCTGTATCATGATATGGCGTCGTCCCTTGAGACGTCATCTAATGTCCATGCATCGTTTTGTAACTGTCGCTCCACAGGCTATGTACATCTATATGGATACAGTTTAAAAAAACTGCCATCTTATTGGCTGATCTACTCCTTTAACAGACGACGCCAACGTTTGCTTAGTCAAAATTATTTTGACATCGGTCACGATATTGAACGATATAATATCGATTTATTAAACGAAGTTCAAATGGCGTTCCTCTGTCCTCGTACCTCGGATAAGAAAAATAGAATAAGCAAATTCTTTCAATCGCTAAAGCATGGTTCATGTGTAAAATAACTGTCTGGTACATCTGTTAGGAAGAATGGAAGACACGTGGTCTCTTGTAGACTTGCTTGTATAAAAGTTGTCCACAGTCACCAATAAATAGGTGTGGGGACATTTCGATTTAACCCAGAAAGTAGGTACACGTAAGCCTATTATGATTTAAAAATCTTGCCAAATACAGTTTATACTACAAATCAATGCGAATAAACGCAAAATAAGCTATTTAGATCATGATCTCTGTAGAAGTCAAAACCGACAAGGTTTTGTAAGCACGCAACCAGATCCTTTACTTTAAAAGGAAGGGGGAGGCAAGGAAAAACAACCTTAGACGTAGGAAGTCTAGAAGTCTAGAACTCTCTCCTCCGCTAACCGCAGTAAGTATTATTTAGAAAAGGAATAGCACAACCGTTTTGTCTCTGTCGTATAACATCAAAAACGATAAATTTCTAGTAATGCCCTAGAATTGTTAGCTGAGCTGAATAACCGGCATTACCTCATATCAATCTAAACAGCAAACGCCTGCTCCTTGGAGGCACATATGAGTCAAATTCTGATTGTGTCCTCAGGCATACTGAAACACCTCAAAAACATTGATTATTAGTTACCAAATAAACGTTTGACACAAAGAAGGATTGTTGCTTGTCAAGCAACAAATTATTTAACGAGTAAATTAACACCGAAATAAATAAAAATATCCAAGAAATCTAAAAAGCTACAATTTTGATTAAATAAAACTAAGACATCCTCATTAATAAGTATGTAGCTATGTAAACAAAATGATTTACATAATGCCACTAACTAAGCAAGCCGTGCTGACAAAAACATTCCATTCATATCACTTCATTCGCATCACAAAACGTGTGAGTTTTCAGTGCGACTTCTAGAAGAACAAGTTCTAGTTTGAAAGATTTCAAAGTACGATAGACACATGCCAAGCAGCGGTTCAATAGACTTGTAATTAGTATAACAACAGAGGCATTAGAAATATAGTTGATCAGGTTAGGTATAAAGATAAGTTTACAAGATTCCATTTCGATAGAATTAACTCCTACTTAGGAATGACAACAAACTTAAAATATTTAGTAACAGTGGAAACTTACCAAACTTTTCCCTAAATATATTATATATAGTCCTCCTCATCGATTTCGATGCCAGCGAGCTTAAAAGCTAACCTAATGGAAGTTGGTTATTCTGACCCCTAAAATGACTGGCTAGGCTTAACTCGGTTTTAAATACTCCTTACTTATAGCAGCAGAGCTTGCTAGTCGCGTTCCAGGTTTACACGTAGGAGGGCTTAGGTCTCTCTATAGAGGATCGGAAGTCTCCTTTGAGGCGTAAGAGTAAACAAAGAAGGAAGTGATAAATGGATAAAAAATGGGATCTCGAGGGATTTTAACCATACTCCAGATCCAAGTCAAATTTAACGATCCCGCTTCAAAATCCTCAGAGAAATTTGTACTGCGGGGCAAATCAAGTGAATAGCGACGACGTAAACCTAGGTGGCCTTTTTATAAACAAGAATTGCAAATGCCTGTTTGTGAAAGAAGATAGGTTGTCTATTTGAGTGCTTGTCAGATGAGGGCGCCCCAAGGATTTCAGTAACTAAGTACTTACGGAAAAATTCACAACTTATTAGCATGGTGATTTAGGCAAAATTTGATGAAATTGTTAACATACTTCAAGGGGCTTCCCGTTTGGGGACCCATATAAAGATTCTTCAACACTAACATGCCGTCAGATAGTCAAGTAGGTAGCGGTGGCGAAGCGCCCGTAAAACTCATTCCCGACGGCTTGCCTAATTTCATTTCGCGACTTTTCTGTGGGCTATGAAGAAAATGATAACCAAATTTGCCACGGCTTGTCTACGAATATTTTGGACGTGTCGTCACTGGTAGGTAAACCTAACGCACTGTTAGGGTAATAATACTCATATAAATACATTAACCCTGTCGAGGTTTTAAATAATAATAATAATAATAAGAGACGTTTATTTAATAAGATTGCATAAGTACATAATAAGAGTACAGTCGATCATGCTTAAACTTATTAAAAAAACCGGCCAAGAGCGTGTCGGGCCACGCTCACTGTAGGGTTCCGTAGTTTTCCGTCCGTCACAGTAAGTGTCCCCACTTAAGAGTTAATAACACCGCCATGTAGGATATGATATGAGAGTTCCATGTACAGCGACATCTATCGGCATATTGAGCAAACTATTGCGCGCGAGCATAAAGTATGGAAGATGATTTTTATGGGATAATTCTTTATTGCGTGAACCGATTTTCACCGTTTTTACTTTATTTGAAAGCACGTCATTTCATTGTAATTTTGTAGAAATTACAGGTACAATAAACACCTGCTTATACGGTTAAATTACAAACTTAGTTCAGAAATTATTTTGTATTTTTTTTTCAAAAACTATTCATCCTATCAAGTTCAAAATAATTTTCCAAGAAAGTTTTTATAAAGTTCTACTTTTGAGATTTTTTTCATATTTTTAAAACTTATGGTTCAAAAGTTAGAGGGGGGGGGACGCATATTTTTTTACTTCTGGAGCGATTATTTCCGAAAATATTTACATTATCGAAAAATGATTTTAGGAAACCCCAATTCATTTTTAAATACCTATCCAATAATATATCACACGTTAGGGTTGAAATGAAAAAAAAAATCACTCCCCACTTTACGTATAGGGGAGGTACCCTAATAAAAAAAAAATTTTCACTTTTTATTTTACCACTTTGTCGGCGTGATTGATATACATATTAGTACCAAATTTCAGCTTTCTAGTGCTAACGGTCACTGAGATTATCCGCGGACGGACGGACGGACGGACGGGCAGACATGGCGAAACTATAAGGGTTCCTAGTTGACTACGGAACCCTAAAAAGGAAAGTGACTTAGCTTATGTCTGCGCGAGAAGGCTTAAAGGCACTAGGGCACTACCACCTTTATGCAACGGACGCTGTTAAATATGTATGATATGATATAAAAAGCACATTAAAGACCAGTCAGTGTCTTTGATACCAAGTTCAGCAACCTTTCGTAGTGACATAAGACTACAATATGGTCGCCAGTTTTATACAACCGAAAACAGACATTCGATAGTGAGATCACTTTGACACATTCTAGAACATATGTCAAACGAGTACATAATGATCTCGCAAGGATATCCACGTGTCACAGTTTGTCATTGCTTGTCGAATAAGGGTCCAGAATGAATTCAACATGTTCTTAAAATCGTCGACAGTTATGTGTCGCCAGTGTAAAGCTTATTGGCCAAACTGAATGTCAGCATATTATCCCTTTAGGACCATAAAGTTGAATTCCCATAAAGTTGAAATCTCGAAATGTTGAATTTCCCAGAACGTTGGATCTCATAATGTTGAAATTGCACTATGTTGAATCCTAAAATGTTGAATTGGCAAAAAGTTGGAATTTGCAATAAGTTGAATTTGCAATAAGTTGAACTCCCAAAATGTTGAATTGCAACAAGTTGAATTTGCTAAAAGTTTATTTATGCCACACCTGGCCACAAAGTGCCTTTTTCCGCACGCTACGCGTACGGAAAAAGCCGCTTTCTGCCCAAGTGTGGGCATAAAATTATGTACTTAACACGTGAGGTAATAAAGAAAGCCCTTGATCGCATATTTACGTCCCTCGCTTGCAGCTCGGGCCGCAAACATCTGCGATCTCGGCCTTCGACTTCGGCCGGCGATTTCGACTAATTCGCATACATGGAATCATCATTAAATAATAATACACGTACTGTTCCTTTTGAGCTTCGTTCCAACCGAGTGTCCCACGACACTCATTAGTTTTTTTACCTACGTAATTTAGAAATGCTAGGCTCAAACACGTGAGAAGTGTTAAAACCTAAAAAGCAAGGCCCTCGTCGACGCTCGAGCGTGACGTGCAGCAAGGCAGGTCGTGCGGCGTTCTTGTTGTAATAACAAACGTGTTATAAACACAACACCCCCAGTATATTTAAATAATAATGTCATCATCCACTCAAAAAAATCGACATTCCGGGTAATCCAACATTTTGGGAATTCAACGTCATGAGAATTCAACATTTTGCGAAACTTAAAAAAATCAACATTCCGGGAAATCCAACATTTTGGGAATTCAACGTCATGAGAATTCAACATTTTGCGAAACTTAAAAAAATCAACATTCTGGGAAATTCAACATTTTGGGAATTCAACTTTATGGGAATTCAACTTTATGGTCCTAAAGGATATTATCGTATCGATGACTTCATGATTGCGTAGGCGAATCATTGACCCAGCAGCGTTCGAAAACAAGTTCTACCTACTAGGTAGCTACCTACAAATTTGTTAATGTATATAATTTAACATGTAATAATGGTAATACGTTATGGTATACTTACTTATTGTATGTAATTTTAATGACGTGTAAAATGTGTTTTTACTATTTTTACGAATAAACTCTGTATTTCTGTAGAAATGCGAGCAAGATGCAGCAGACTCAGTTTAGCATACTAAGGTATACTGCAGACAATATTAGCAGCGTAACCAATAAAGAGCTGAGAGCATCCCAAAAATGATTGTATATTGTATCGTGTCGTGGTTATTATACATATGGACGATTGAAATGCAGCTGCTTTTAAAGTTAAGCAAGAAGGCATTAGAAAATACAATTATATCCTCAGTTCAAGTAATATATTTGTAGACTAGGTATAAAGGAATACTCAGAAGAGAATACACTTGTATAATACTCAGTACGAGTAGGTGTGACCAGTCAATACGTGACTTTTGGTTGCACTAAAACTAAATGTGAATATGTCGCCTCATCGGCTCATTAGAGTCTAGAATCATTAAGGGTTTTACAATCTCTGGGAGTAAACAAAGGTCCTTTTAATGTTAACCTTAATATTATAATACTAGCCACTGCCAATGGTTTTACCCGCGAAAAATTTCAAAATTGTTGAATCTCTTCTTCACGCCGTTAGATGTTGAATTTGAAAGAGTTTTTAAACTTCAAGGTCCTACCCTAAACAGTTTAGACTTCTCGTTGTGTATCATCATATTCATTACTAGCTGTGCCCGCGGCTCCGCCCGCGTGGAATTCGGTCTGTGTCAGTAAGCGGCTAATTCACCCCTAATTTCTCTCCCGCTACCCTGGAGGCGGAACTTGAAGTAAAGTTGACAGATGGATACGCTAGAGGACAGTAGTCCTAGTAATATATTTTACAATTACCACTAAATGAAACTACACTCAAAATAGAATACTTTTTTTATCCTATAATTTTTTATAGTAGGTGTATATCGGACGATACCACTTTTGTATTTATACGTTCTACGTTCATGTCCACGGCAAATATCATCCAAATCGATCCTCCCGTCAAATCAGTCTAAGCATGAAAGGTAAGAACAGGCGCGGTTGAAATGGGGGGGGGGGGGGGTCACAACTGCAGAAATGATTTTTTTCTATTTGAGGAATTAGTAATCCTTAAGGGGTGATTTCCGGGATAACAATGCAAACAAAACCGGCCAAGAGCATGTCGGGCGATGCTCAGTGTAGTTTCATAGATGCCGCCCTGTTACGAAACATCCGTTCAAACGGTCGTTTATTAATGGATATTTGGCGGCGCTTACGTCAGTGTACTATCTTTCTTTATTTACTTTCACTATGCGATTTTGACTGATAATTCAAAAACGGCTGAACCGATTTTATTCAATATAGTTTTTATTGAAAGTTCTTATCAGGCCTCACCAAATTTCAGCTTTCTAGTGCGAACAGTAACTGAGCTAGACCGTGGACAGACGGACGGACATGGCGAAACTATAAGGGTTCCTAGTTGACTACGGAACCCTAAAAAAAAAAAAGTAGTTTATGTAACTGTTACGTAATAAGGCCTAATTATGTACAGAAGCATACACTGCTTTACCTTCACACATATTAAAAATCCACTGAAACCATGCGTGCCGGCGGTCTGGGGGGGAGGGGGGTATACAAATTATATAAATACCAAATTTCATCTTAATACGTACAGCGGTTATTGGTTGTTTCTTCCCCATGTAAACTTTCACCCCTTTTGCATCCGCTTAAAGATAATTTCCGAGATAAAACTATTTTATTTCCTTTTTAATTACTTATCTCCATACCAAATTTTATCTAAATCGATTCTGCGGTTAATAATTCCCTATACAAATTTCCAACTCTCTTTTCACCCCTTTAGGGTTTTTTTTCGGAGTGAAAACTATCATTTGTCCTTTCTTGAGACCCATACTATACCAAATTTCATCTTTATCAGTTCAGCGGTTAAAAAATCGTCATACCAACTTCCAACCCCCTTTTCGGGCTGAAAGGGTTTATTTTCGGGATGAAAACTATTCTTTCGTTTCTCGGGACTCAAATTATCTGCATACTAATTTCTATTAAAAATCTCCATACAAACTTTCAACCCCCTTTTCACCCCCTCCAGGGGTTGATTTTTGGGATGAAAACTATTCTTTGTCCTTTCCCGGGACTCAAACTATCTCTACACAAAATTTCATCAAAATCCATTCAACCGTTTTCACGTGATAGATGTATAGATAAATAGTTTTTATTGAAAGTACCTTTCAGGCTTCACTTCCATTATTTTTTTCAAATTTTTTGGACGTACGGTTCTAAAGTAAGATGGGGGGGTGGGGCTTTTATCAAGATGAAATTATCCTTTGTCCTTTGTCGAGACCCATACTATCTCTATACCAATTTTCATCTAAATCTGTTCAGCGGTAAAAAAATCCTCATACCAACTTCCAACCCCCTTGTCATCCCTACAAGGGTTTGAAAACTATCCTATGACGTTTCTCGAGACTCAAATTATCTCCATACTCATTTCTATCTAAATCGTTTCAGCGGTTAAAAATTCTCCATACAAACTTTCAACCGCATTTTCACCCCCACCAGGGTTGATTTTTGGGATTAAAACTATATATTATCCTTTCCCGGGACTCAAACTATCACTATACAAAATTTCATCGAAATCCGTTCAGCCGTTTTCACGTGATGCGCGGTCAAATAAACAGACAAACAGATAAACAGACAAACAGATAAACAGACAAAAATTCTAAAAATTGTTGGAACGTGTTCTGTTATCGATTCTAAGTATCCCCAGCAAACTTTTTTTCGATTATCTTCCATGTACAGACTTTCGACCCTCTTCAGCTTTATTATATGTATAGAAGATCTATACTATGCAACTTAGATAATATTTTACCGACGTAACACAAAGAATATTCGATAATAAAACATAAAAACATACACAAGCAAGGCATAAAACCTCTTGCTTTGGCTTTGTGAATCAGATCCCCGCCACAGAGAGTGTACAAGCTCGAAATTCAGACCCTTGTGAACCCAATGATCTTCATTCCGGCTACAGAAAATAACTACATAATCAAGAGAGATAGAGATGTATTTAGTTGGTAGACGTAAGGTCAACGAGTAAGGACAACGTGAAATACATACAAATAACATTATAGTCATAGTAATATACCTACAGACCTTGAAGACGATAGCATCATTTTTAATTAATATTCTTATCAGTATGGTTGTTTCACCTTCGTCCTTCTCTCAATCCTATAAACATTATATTGAAAATCATATAAACTAATTCGGAGCTTGCTTAGCTTACCTACTAGTATATCCGGTCGGTTTCCGGTGGAGTATTGTTAATTTAGCAATACCATTTTAGTTCTAAAATTCATAGTTACTGTCGTCAACATTTAGCATTCTTATAATACTCAAAACTCCAATTGACATCTATAAGGTCTGGATGTAATTAAAGACATTGTCTTTCCTAAGGATCTCGCAAAATTACCTGAATTTCCCATTCGGTTTTACTAACAAATGATCGCTACCTAATAGGTCTGATCAATGCCGCAATGCCGGTCGTAGCATGCGGTCTTTGAAGACATCACAGGGAGTTTATAATATGTGTGTAGTAAAGCAGCGTATGTCACAGTACATAATTAGACTTTAAAATGACCGTTAAGGCCCGATTAATACCAAAAATTTCAGATGTGAAACAGGTTTTCTCAATCAAGAACGATTTTTAAAACAGATTTTTGGAAGAACTTTCAATCTGGCCATTTTACGATAAATAATAAAAAGTACATCATACAAATCAGTGATCCTGATCAAATAGCAGAATCAAATAACTCTTTACATCATTCATAAGTTATGAATGATGTAAAGAGTTATTTGATTCATAACTTAATGACCCGTTTGACGGAAATCTTACCTGAGGTTATCAACGCAATATCTCCAGATAGGAATATCGAAGCTCGCTTAACTAAAATCACAAAAATACGAATACGGGATCGATTGTTTTAGGGTTACTAGAAATATTCCTAATGGAAAAATGGAAATGTTAACCTAACTCTATCATTAAAATAAATAGCTAAACTGCCAATTACGGCAGATAAGGATATTTTCACAATAGATATTTAAAAAAAAAAGAAAAGATAATGCTAGTTAAGTTATTGCTCAAAGTAATAACGTATACCAACAAGTATCTCCTGTGTACACATTTTGTTCCGAAATTTGTGTGGGTTAATGTCTAATCATCACAGTACGCCCGGGCCAGCGCCGGCAGAGGTTTAAACACGTCTCATATGTGGGTTAAGCGAAGGCAACGAATACCTAAATAGAACCGTTTTTCCCCCGAAGGTTAAAAACGGATATTTAGGTTTCTGCCGTAGCTTAACCCACACCTTAAGGGCCTTGCCGGCTTACTTAACGTACTGAGGAGAAATCAGCCTGACCCTAGCACCGGGCGACATTAGTACCTGAGTGGCGCGACAGATGGCGCTACTAGTCGAGGAATTCACTCGATTAGGGCTGAGTTACGAGGGTGTAATCTCATATGTGGGTTAAGCTACGGCAGAAACCTAAATATCCGTTTTTTACCCTTCGGGGGAAAAACGGTTCTATTTTGCGAATTATTTGGTTCCTTTGTTAGTTAAATGTAGGATAATATAAACATATACCTGTGTCTTATGTAACTATGGAACATAAAAGTATTAAAACGTAGGTTATAATGTCCCTACGTAAGATGCATTCTAATTTGTGATACCATAAAATATGGATATGTGTGGTTTGGACAGCTAATCGTGGTTATATATCACCGTCTCTTTCTCTGTCGTGACTGTAAAAACCATAAGAGTGAGATAGGTGATTGGATACTCTCTATTGCCAAGATTGGTTGATCAGACTATAAAAGCGTGGCAGCAAATGAGTGGAGCCAGAATATTTTTGGAAGAATTAAAAAATGATCTGCTATATATTCAAGTTTTGATGGTTTCATAATACATTTATCACAATTAGTTTATAGATAATCGCTGGACTAACGCATCTAGGTTACATAAATCGATATTTTGTTACATAATCATACGAAATGCATTGTAAAATAAGGACAGGAAACAAGGATTAAAAATACCAATAAATACATAATAAGGGCCGTACGATAAATAAAGTAGGTAGACAACTTTTCGACTGCATAAGTTTGTCCACTCCACATACTATTGTCAAAGAAAAAAAACCGGTTTTATTAAATTGTATGTCCTTTTCTTAGCTATTGATAAAATAATAATCTACAAAATAAAACGGCTACCAGAAAGTAGGTTAGGTTAGGTTAGAACTTTTAGTCCGTGCAAGTCGGACATACCTGCTCGGTTTCTCCCGGGCCGAGCGGGATCCATGACGGATTTCATCTGGGTCAAAAAAAACCGGCCAAGAGCGTGTCGGGCCACGCTCAGTGTAGGGTTCCGTAGTTTTCCGTCCGTCACAGTAATTGTCCCCACTTAAGAGTTGATATAACATCGCCATGTAGGATATGATATGAGCGTTCCACGTACAGCGACATCTATCGGTAAATTAAGTAAACTATTGCGCGCGAGCTTAAAGTGTGGAAGATGATTTTTATGGGATAATTATTTAATGCGTGAACCGATTTTCACCGTTTTTACTTTGTGATTTTGTAGAAATTACAGGTACAATAAACACCTGCTTATACCTTTGATAATTAAACCAACCGGATGCGAGACGCGCACTAATTTCTATCAGAAAAAGTCTGCCAATTTCGGCGCGGGGGACGAGGAAACGCACACAAATACTGTTAACACTAATGCATTTTCCATTGACGTCGCTACACACGCACTCGATAAAATTATCAAACACTAGCATAAAATATACTCACACAAGTATAAACACAGACACAGACAACCTGTCCGTGAACGAGATATTGTCATCTTTAAGTAAACGTACACAGTGCGAGGAACGCGTCGATAATAATATACTTAAGAATCGATATTTGTGACGTTTTCAAGTCAAAAGTACATCATTGTCGGTTGTTAATAGAGTTAATTTCTAAATGATTTTTTTATGGTAACGCCTTATTGACAACCGATAATGATGTACCTTTGACTTGAAAATGTCACATTTTATCGTAGATTTATTTATCGTATGCCTACATGTCACTGGATATAGATAGGCATTTCTTCCCTAGGGTAGTGGGAAAGCAGATGATGAAGAAAATCCAGTGAGTGCTGCGAGGTCCAGGTAGGACAGTAGAGCTGCCAAGTTTGTAACTCTTTTAGCACCACCCAGGGATTACGTGTAGGGTTGTCTAAGGTGTTTCCTACGGACGCAGAGAAACATTGATCGTAGGTTAGTTATATATTTTTGTTTCTTTACCAAGTGTAAGATGTAGCTATTGATAAAATTATAATGTTAAGTTGTGATTAAATATCAAGTTTTTCTACCAGCATATTACTAACAATGTTAGTATTCTACGTAAGTTAGTTTGTCTATTTGTTCAGGACAAATCTTGCAAGCTGATGTAGAATAACTTTTATATTATGAATTTAATATTTTGATGTGTATTTGCTTTTAAATTTAGTGGAAAATACTACAAATTGGAAACAAATAACTATTACAATGAAACATTGAACTGCAAAGAACTCTGAAACATCACGGGATTCGAACCCACGTGTTTAGATTACCGTTCCAATGTGCTTCCAATTACACTAGACGTTCCTCTATCCACCTCAGTGAAATTTTCACTGTAATGAACAATGATGATTCAGTCACTAGCGACATCGTGATGTTCCAGAGTCCTTCGCAGTTGATATTTTGATTGTAATGGGCATCTGTTTCCAATTTGTGTTTCTATTTCTATTATCTCTTCTTCATTTTCTATTATAAATAAAATGTATACTGCTAATGTTAATATCGACATTTATTTTTGTGCTGTCCCATCACTAAAACTTACCTGTTAGGTACAGTGATACCCACAGATCTAGTATAGACAGATGGATTGACAAATATCAAAAGTGCGACAAAAACTGAAATGCTAGAGTGTGGGTAAATTGTCTATGTGAGCGTAAAAAATAGTGGTGCCAAGTACAACAGGTCAATTATCTATCGATATTTGACTTTATTATCGATAAGTTGCAACATTAAATTTATATTCATGTTTTACACTAAACGGCATATTAAAATTCTAGAAAACTAAAATATATTTATTCAGAATTATTTTATGTTTAACACGATGAAATATGATCTGTTAAAAAGCGGGTTCATGTTATTTTACAGAAATTAAGATGTTGGCAAGCCTTTAGATTTGTCATTTTTTTCTCTCGCACTTGTGGAGGAGTATACGTGATAGTTTGTTTTTTACATACTTCTTTATTATAGCGTTATTAATTGTGACGCTAATAAAATCGCATGCAAATGTAGTCTTGCATCAATGCTATCTTGGTGGAGTGGAAGTTGGGTGGAAGTCGAAGTGGTAGGCGCAGCACACACTTAACAGTGGAATTTAGCTTTCATAGATAAAAGTAAGCGGAAGTCGGAAATTTCTCTATGGGGGCTGAATTTTTGTATGGAGCACATAGACAACATTCAGCCTGATTTCCGTTTTTCGCCTACTTTTTGACTATGGTAGCTGAATTCCGCTAAGTATGTTTAGCGCCGTATTTAAATGAAATAAAGTTTAATATAAATCAGATTTTAATAATTCTTATAACAATTTCTTAAATCAGTATAAATCAGTCTTTAATAATAATTACATTTTTTTTATGTTTAATATAAATCAGTCTTTAATAACAATTACAACATTTTTTAAATGTTTAACATTAATCACTTTAATCAGTCTAGTAATAATTATAACATTTTTTTAATGTTTAAGTAATCTTAATCAATCTAGTAATAATTATAACATTTTTTTAATGTTTAAGTAATCTTAATCAATCTAGTAATAATTATAACATTTTTTTAAATGTTTAATATTAATCAGTCTAGTAATAATTACAACATTTTTTTAATGTTTAATATTAATCAGTCTAGTAATAATTATAACATTTTTGAAATCTAAATATATAAAAGAAGAAACTGACTGACTGATTGACTGACTGACATACCAACGCACAGCCCAAACCGCTGGTTCTAGAGATTCCAAATTTGGCACGTAGGTTCCTTATAAGATCTAGCACTTGGGGTGCACTAAGAAAGGATTTTTCAAAATTCACCCCCTAAGGGGGTTAAATGGGGGTCCAAAGTTTGTATGGCGAAACAAGATTTGTTAGACTATTTTATTTGAAACTTTACAGGAGTATTCCTAACGATAAATTAGTAAACACGTATTTTAGGTCTTTTGAAAATTCAACCCCTAAAAGGGGCAAATGTGGTCACAAAGTCTGAAAGTCAACATGGGTATCGCATCATTTTGACTACGGAACCCAAAAAAGAGAGAAGAGGATATAGATCGTGTCTTACAAATAGGTTATTAAATGATCTGGAGATCATTCAGCAGTGGAAATAAAACTAGACAGCACTGTTTAGGTTTCACGTTTATTAGGTGCACTTACAGTTTCTTCTGATTCTACCATTCTACGTAATGTGGTTATAGTTAACAAATAACAATTACTATATAATTAGAGGAGAGAGCGTCCGCTCGGCCGGCTTACCAAAAGACAAAGAGACCGAAATATGTTCTACAGCATAGACAACAAATCATGCATAAAGCGTCATGCACACGATCCTACATGGCTGCTGGTATCATTAGGGTGGGTATAAACGATCCGATTTCTAACACTTCCCCTCACACTAATAAGACCATCGCCTCATGTCTACATACAAATAAGTAGAAAGTCCATACACAACGACAATTAGAAGACAATGTGTATAGGAACATCTCTCATGAAAGGTTTGAACTTAATATAACATCAATTATATAAGTTTACATTGACAATGTTTGCCCTAAATAGAGACTTAACTCTATCCATATACACATTCATATAATAGCATGCTAACACTAAACAAAACAGTTAAGCAAGGAAAGAAAAATGCATACTATTGATATGATTGCATATTTACATTTGCAAATCATTAAATTAGGACTCTACATTCACATATACATGCCTATACTATTATATCACTTCATATTCATGCTATGAATAAATTTAGAATGTTTATTGAAACTCAGCGGTTTGGTAAGTACATCAACTATCATTTCTTCTGTCGGTAAGTATTTTACTGTTAAAACATTATTATGTACTAACTCTTTTATGTGATGCTGATGATACCGTACATCTATGTGTTTTGTACGATATTCTTTAGAAAGTAGCAACTTGTGTGCACTTTGGTTGTCGTTGAACACAGTGATGCATGGTTTCATACCAGAAATTTCATATAGTATATTCTTAATAAAACATAAGTCTTTACACACATCGCTAATTGATATAAATTCACTTTCAGTAGAGCTAAGTGCAACACAACGCTGTTTACGTGATTCCCAGTTTATAACATTTGAACCTAACTTAATTACAAATCCTGTGTATGATCGTCGGTCTACATTATTAGCCCAGTCAGCATCTGTATAAGCAGTTAAATTCAATTCCCTACTTTTTATAAAAAATAAACAATAGTTAATTGTTCCTGCCAGATATCTTAGTATCCGTTTAGCTGCCAGCCAATATATTGGCTCAAATGACTACATGCGTAAGCAATGTCTGGCCTAGTGCAGACAGCCAAATACATTAGGGATCCAATAAGTTCTCTGTAATTATAAGTTTCTTCACATAAGGCTTCACTGTCATCCTCAAATTTGCATCCTATCGACATAGGTGTCGAGACAGGTTTACAATTTTCCATTTTAAACCGCTTGAGTACTTTCATAATGTAATCACTCTGATCTAATTTTAATGAGTCCTTTTCTCTTACAACATTAATGCCCAGACAGCTCTTTAAGTTACCTAATTTTTAACCGACTTCAAGATTTGAAAAGAGGAGGTTCTCAATTCGGCGTAACTCCGTCATGTCTGAACCGATTTTGAAAATTCTTTTTTTGATTGTAAGTATATATATACAGATTGGTCCCGTTTTTGTCAAAACGCAGTTCTGATGATATGATCCATGAGGAATCGAGAGAACTCCTCAAATCTTAAAGGCATACATATAGTGATTTTTATATTTTTATCAACAAAACCATCATTTTCATTCAAAACAGTGACATTTGATGAAGTAGAACTGCTGATGATGATCAGAACGGAACTCTTCAACGACGCATAGTTCACGTTTGGCGATTCGTCCTCTTCGCTGTGTTTGTTTAGCAAGTTTAATTGTCAGAACAAATGTTCGTCAAGCTCAAGTTCTGATGATGGGATCCATGAAGAATCGAGGGAACTCCTCAAATCTTAAGGGCTTACACATAGTGATTTTTGTATTTTTATCAACAAATCAAGCATTTTCATTCAAAAGAGTGACATTTGATGAAGTGGAACTGCTGATGATGAACAGAACGGAACTCTTCAACGACGCATAGTTCATGTTTGGCGATTCTTCCTCTTCGCTATGTTTGTTAAGCAAGTTAGATTGTCAGGACCAATTTTCGGCAAGCTCAAGTTCTGATGATGAGTTCCACGAGGAATCGAGGGAATTCCTCAAATCTTAAAGGCATACATAAAGTGACTTTTGTATTTTTATCAACAAATCAAGCATTTTCATTCAAAAGAGTGACATTTGATGAAGTAGAACTGCTGATGATAATCAGAACGGAACTCTTCAACGACGCATAGTTCACGTTTGGCGATTTGTCCTCTCCGCTGCGTTTTTTAAGCAAGTTATTTCATTGTATGGAATCTAAGTGCACCATCTACAATAATCCTTCACCGGCTACCCCCATTGAAGTCGGTTTTTTTTTCTTAAAAATTATTTGCAATTAAATTCACTTTGTAATAAACTAAGTAGGTTGTTTTTACATGAGCTATTGTTAGAGAAGATATAGAAATCATCTACATATAGTGCAACCAATACTAAGTTGTGTTTATCCTTATTTATATAAATACAAGGTTCACATTTACTTTGATGAAAACCATTTTCACACAGTATTTTGTTAACTTTATTATTCCAGATTCTACTAGCTTGCTTAAGACCATAGATCCCTTTTTGCAACAAACAAACTTTATCTTTTTGATTATTATTAAAGCCTGGTGGTAATTCCATGTAGATGGTTTCCTCAAGGTCTCCGTTAAGAAAAGCTGTGAAAAGGAGTTTCGTTTGGGACACCGACCGGGGCGGTCGTCCCTTCGTCCTCTATTGCATTCATAAAAATCCCATAAGTTAAACAATAGACGGTTCTTACCACGTAGCACGTGTTAGCGCAACGCAACTGCCCGCCCGCGCCGAGGCAGTTTTAGAGAGAGTCGGTTCTAAGTGTGCGTGGTCTGTTTATGTATTTTCGTTTTCCTAATTTCGCGAAAAATAATATAATCCAGATCCATTAAGCAGTGCACTGTGACACGCCCTTACATTATTATACGTGCACCCGCGAGTGAATTTAAGTGAGTGCGCGACAGGCTCCGCTCGCGACTCTTCCACGCTTGACTGGAGTGGCCTGAGAGGATAAAGATAACATCATACAATGCCCCACATCGACGCGGGTGAGATCTTTCCATGGTTTACTGCTTATACTGGGCCTTTGCTATTGGGGCCAGACCCATCTAGGTCTTCTTCTTCTTCTTTCTCGTTCCCTCACTGCTGAGGATCGCGACTACATGTAGCTTGCTTCCATAATGTGCGGTCATAGGCCATGTGGACTGCACGGTTCAGGTTGCCGCCAGCCGACCTTTTTGCGGCGTACTATTTTAAGTAACTAAAGGGGAAGGGATTAAGAAAGGCCCAGAGAGTGCTCTGTAAGGGCCAGAGCCTGACTTTGGCTAAAACCAGTAGCTTCGGTATCCAACTAAGTAGGCTTCTAATTTTTTTCCATGATACCTAATCGGTATGTAGGTACTATTTCTAGTAAACTGAATTTAGCTTGGCCACAAGGGAAATAAGGGAAACTCCGTAGATGACTGGACGTGTATAACATATACACGCGCGCACGGCCATACCAACGCCCAAAACTTATCTTAGAGCAACGAAATTTTGTTATCAAAAAATAAACGTGCGCAAGTTGAAGTACAAATATCATATCTAAAACCACCCCATAATTTAACTAACTAAAATAAACATAAACTATTGGCTAGTTGAAGGGTCTGGAGACATTAGATGAGAGCATTTCCACGCAAGCATTGTTATGGCAACTCCTTCGCAGTTCGCAGAAAACAATAAGCTGCCGTCCAAAGGGTTACAATCGCCACATGCACAAATTCTAAAACGAGCCGCCGAAGGCAGGGATCCATACCTACAGAACAATATAATGACTAACAAAACAAAAAAAAAATACTGACAAAAGCTGCAAACTTAAAGAGAAATATAATGTGCAATTAACACAACCATCGAGACTTTCTCCAGGAAAGAGGGACAGAAAAAAAACGTTTTTTGTCATGTTCGACCACAGATCTAGTATAGACAGATGGTTTGACAAATATCAAAAGTGCGACAAAAACAGAAATGCTAGAGTGTGGGTAAATTGTCTATGTGGGCGTAAAAAATAGTGGTGCCAAGTACAACAGGTCAATTATCTATCGATATTTGACTTTATTATCGATAAGTTGCAACGTTAAATTTATATTAATGTTTTACACTAAACGGCATATTAAAATTCTAGAAAACTAAAATATATTTATTCAGAATTATTTTATATTTCACACGATTAAATATGATCTGTTAAAAAGCGGGTTCATGTTATTTTACAGAAATTAAGATGTCGGCACGCCTTTAGATTTGTCATTTTTTTCTCTCGCACTTGTGGAGTGTTTATACACGTGATAGTTTGTTTTTTACATACTTCTTTATTATAGCGTTATTAATTGTGACGCTAATAAAATCGCATGCAAATGTAGTCTTGCATCAATGCAATCTTGGTGGAGTGGAAGTTGGGTGGAAGTCGAAGTGGTAGGCGCAGCACACACTTAAGAGTGGAATTTAGCTTTCATAGATAAAAGTAAGCGGAATGACATAATGTTAATACGAGATTTATTATTTATTATAATTCTTTCGAAGCTATAATTATAATTTTCATATCGAACAGTTATCGATATTATGTCGCTACGATATTTTGTCAAACCCTAGCGTAAAATGACAATTTTGATTTTTACACAAAATAATCTTTAATATTAACTATTATGATAAAATATTCACATGCAGTAAAAGAGACATTAATATTTAATGGTATCAAACGGTTATTTACATGATTTATTTGGCTAATTTGATAAAATATGGTTTCAAAAACAACGATCGGAATATCATATTTACCTGTGAAACGAGTGATTGCCTGGGTTTTTTATTTGTGTAGTTGTGCAATCCGGGACGCAACACGACACCATTCTTCTTTTGTTTCATTTCAGGTAAATGAACAGCGGATAATATTATATTTTTCAAGATTAAATATGAGCACTCCCGACGCAGGTGTTTAAGTGTAACGAGTGTTGTCAAAAGTCGTCCTGCTAGGAGACTGATCATGTATCTCTTTCGCACTCGCGGAATGTTCATATACGTGTTGGTTTCTCTTTTGCGCACTTCGTCTGTCTTTTAGCAAAGCGCAATTTTAGGTCTGTGTGTTCGACGGACGCGCATCCGAGATCTCCAAACACGTGCGGTTGCTAGCCGCCTGGAAAGACAATAGTGATCATAAATTCGGTTTTTAAATGACAGAGATCCTATGACCAGAACGAAAAAAAAACTTAACCTAAGCGATGTGAAATATTCGAGCAAGCTAACATTCCTATTCCACAAACTAAAGATATGAAATTGAACAACGCACTACACAGCCAACAGAAATACGCGATGCATGATAAAATGTGTAAAATACCTTTTGCGTATATAAAAAAGTTTATTATTTATAATATTTAAGTTTTAAGTTTTTTATGTTTCCATGACTTAAAGTGCAACCATTAAATGTGCAGCATTGTGAATGTACTTATACACAAAAATCCATATTGGATATCAGTGGAGTGTTATTGGCGTTTTTGTGCGAGTAATCAGTGCGTAGTGTGACAATGAAAAAGTATATTCATATTATATTCGTGCTAAAAGATTTAGATTAAATTAGCGGCGATTCTTTCAAGCGATGTTTACTTGTTCAAATTTTTATAGTCATATAATATCAAGTGAGTGTGATTCGTGTTTTATAATGAAGTTATATATTTTGTGTGTGTGTCTTGTATAATACATCGAAGTTGTACTATTGTGTGTTTACTGTTTAATGTTAAACAGTACAATATGTATTTGGAGTGATTCACATGTGGCTCACTACAGACTTGCGCCACACTATGCGACTACATTAACACCACAATACCAACCAACCTAACCACGCATACAGACACTAATAAATGAATCAACGTCTTACTTATAGAACTCTACTCCCTTCGATTTGTCCAATCACAGAAAAATTGACTACCATTTCTACAGGCTACAAAGAAACAGTCAGCTGAATTTGCTCCGGCAAGCATTCGACAAGCAGCAATTAAGACAAGATGCGACAAGGCCACTCCAAACGCTAAAATCCGCACTTAGTTTAGTCAAAAATATATAATCGAGTAGCGTACACCGACGTAAATATTAATGAATAAAATAGTTATCGCACTTTCTATGGCCTACGGTCTTAAATCCAGGGTTCTCACAAGCACCAACAGATCACAGCTAAGGAAATACGAACGACATACTATATTCTAAACAAAATGATAGACGCAACGTATCTAATGAACCGTCTCAAAAATTACATGAGATGCTGGAAGACAAGACGTTAACGGATTAGGTACAAGTGCACAAACTATGCTATAGACTCATTGACTGAAGACCTATACGCACTTGCTGCGCTAAGCTATAGTCCACAACCCCACATGAAGAGCAAGTGAAAGAGTGAGACCTATTTTTTACTCATGGATTGGCTACTCGAACCAGAGAATAACTTGACCACAACCAGAAAATAACTACGGCAAACCTAGTCCAACTGCTAGACTACAGATCATAAGCAATGAACGCAACTTAATTATACGCAGTCACCATCCCTTCGTATATATTTACACACAGTATTTATCCATCTCCCTCACGCTGGGCACGATGCAAGTATTCGGTCTGGCTCTACCTCCTGTAATTCCTATTATCCTTGACTGCACAAACCCGACAGTCCCATCCTGTATTTATTGGCCCACCGGTTTCTCGGGCAGGAGGGCCAGCTGAGCATACCAGGGCGGCAGACGACGGGAAGACCACGCGAGGAAGCCCGGATACACGCCCTATCTCGGAGTGGGTACGTCCGGACAGAGGTCGTTAACCCGCCGTACTCTACACCTTTGACCGACGGCCTGAACCGTACTAGCACGTGTATTTGAGCTATATCGGCAAACCTACTCGTCCCTCCCTCCCTTGTATGACCAGCGCCTCTGCGTCCTTGCAGCAGAACTGCTGGCTGGTGGTGTCACATGACGGTGACGGTGACGGTGACGGTGACGGTGGTAATTCCATGTAGATGGTTTCCTCAAGGTCTCCGTTAAGAAAAGCTGTGGTCACATCAATGTGATCATGCTCACAAGCTAAAGCAAACAATATTCTCATTGTACAATGTCTAACGACTGGTGAAAATGTTTCTTTATAATCTACACCTGGGACTGGTGTATAACCATGCAACAAGACGCGCTTTATACTTTTCAAAGTTACCTAATGCATCAGTTTTAATTTTATATACCCATTTTGAATTTATTACATTTGTGTTTTTGGGCCTATCAACTAATTTCCACACTTTATTCGCTATGAGAGAGTCATACTCACACTTCATGGCAGCAGACCATTCAGCGCTAAGGGAACCAGTAACAGCCTCTTTAAATGATGAAGGTACATTTAGATTACAGACAGGCGTAGCCTCGTGCGCTACCATGGAGTAGTCCGATGTGTAGTCGGCATAACTTTTAGGTTTTTGTGACCTTGTAGTCGTACAGGACGTGTAGAATGGACAGCCGGTGCATCAGCAGCAGGCTGAGCTTCCCCTGAATGTGACAAACGCGGCGATAGTACTACCGACTCGCTCGACGAGTCACACGAGCCCGAAGCAGAGCAGCCGGACTCACCATTCTCACTCCCGGTGCAGAATTCCTCCGAGTCTGAAAAAACCATGGAAGTTTCATTAATATTTGGGCTAGACGTTTGTATCTCACTCCTTGGACTACAGACTGGAAATTGCACATTTTGTAAAGATATCGAATTATCATTATTATCACTACAAATTTCAATTTCATTGTTTTGACTAGAATTATCAATAGTATTATTTTGACTAGAAGTATCTATATCAGATGTAAATTCAAATTCATAAAATATATTTTCATTGTCAAATTCTTTAAAACTTAATTTATCTAAATCTTTATAAAATTTGTTTTCTAAAAACACTACATTTCGAGACAAAATCACTTTGTTTGGATTCATTGGGTCTAAGAGCCTAAAGCCTTTTGTAGTTTCACTGTAACCAACAAAAATGTAAGCTTTACTATTAGGATCAAGTTTGCGACGATTTTCTTTAGGTACTAAGGAATAGGCAATGCAGCCAAAGACATGAAGGTGACTAAGGTCCGGTGTGGACCCAGTCCAGAGCTCTTCCGGAGTTCGTCCTGACAATGCACTCGTGGGGCTCCTATTTTTCAAGTAAGCGGCAGTCATTACCGCTTCTCCCCAAAAACGCTTACTGAGGCCAGCTTCAAACAGGATACACCTGGCTTTGTCTAGAAGGGTTCTGTTCAGGCGTTCCGAGACGCCATTTTGCTGATGACAGTAAGGTACACTCTTTTGATGAGTAATGCCTTCCTTTTTAAGAAAATCTGCAAAACGTTTATTACAATATTCAGACCCAAAATCTGTCCGAAGTGTTTTGATAGGCAACCCTAATTGTTTTTCCACTAAATTCTTATAAGTAATAAAGTGATTAATTACCTCGGATTTATGCTTCATGAGGAAGATGTGCGTCTTCCTGGTGTAGTCATCAGTCATGGTAACGATGAACCGCGCTCCACCAATGCTGTCTTCTTGCATAGGACCTGCTACATCACTATGCACAAGTTCTAAAGGTTTGCGTGCACGTGTAGCCTCGCCCACGGGATACGGCAAGGATACTTGCTTCCCAAGTAGGCAGGTCTCACACTCGTCACCAGAGCATACCTGAAATTTGACACCAGTTGCAGGATCATCCCTTAAAGAACACATACCTTGAACACTAAGGTGACCTAAACGCGAATGCCAGAGTTGAGCTGGTAAAGAAGAAACAGCTGCATTAGCACTCTGTGTATCTTGCCTATTATGCAAGCACATGGAAGAATGCACTTCTAGCGAAGTCCCTTTCCTATGATTACACCCGTCCCATTCATATAATCCATTTCTATTAGATGCAGAGGTAATTGGGTTGCCATGAATTTTACAACTATTGTATATGCTACATTTGTCTTTGGTAAAAATTACAGTATAGCCTTTATCACACAATTTACTAACTGATAATAAATTAGCGGACAAGTTGGGAACATATAATACCTTGGTAAGTTTATTTAAGACGCCTCCGACGGGCAGCTCCCCTACACCTTCAGCTGACACTGACTCATCATTTGCCAGAGTCACTTTGCTTCCTTCTCCCGGCAGCTCCTTGTAGTTCATCAGCATAGACTTGTCATTGCACAGATGATTTGAGCAGCCCGAGTCCAGATAGAAAGAAGACTTCTTTACAAAGAAGGCCGCCAATGTTTCAGTAGCCAGAAGAGACCGATTCTTCGCCTTGTCCTTCCTGTATTTGAAGCATTTGCTCTTGATATGGCCACCTTTCCCGCAGTAGTGGCAGACAATTTGCTTCTGAGGTTTTGGTCCTGCACTGACCGGACGGTTTTTGGCCTTAGAGAACAAAGCCGCTTCCTCCATACTAGAAGAACCCTCCCTTTTCCTCGATTCTTCCTGAAGAAGCCGAGATCTGACCATGTCAGCGTTGAGGTTTTCATTAGCGATATTTGCAGTCTCGAGGTTGCTTACCAGTGCGTCATACTCCTCGGGTAAGCCACTTAAAAGAAGTTCCACTACTTCCTTGTCCTCTATGTTTCTGTCGATATCCGCCAATTGATGAACTAGCGCCATCACGGCTTCTAGGTAACGCGACATACAATTGAATTGCCTGTACTCGATAAGGTGCAGCTGCCGTAACAAAAGCACGCGCCTGTATAAACCTTTGTTTTCGAACACAGTTTTGAGGTTATCCCATGCTTCCTTAGCAGTTTTCGCGTTCCTGATATGCTGTAAGCACGTGGTCGACACACTCAGGCCTATGCGAGCCAGAGCACGGTTAACGTGCGAGGGCTCCACATCGGTTCCTTCAACAGTTCCCCACACACCGTCGAGCGTCAGCAGCATTTTAACCTGGTATTTCCAGGTTTGGTAGTTTTCCACGCCACGAAGTTTTTCTACCGCTTGGCTAGAGTAATTGACAGCACCCGGCTGAGTTTCATTGGCCATGATTGGAGATATGTACGTACCACGTGGTAGTGTGCACCAAAGAAAAAAGACGACGACGTTGTGTTGGCGATTCAGACAGGTCGGCGATGCGCTCGCTGTAATCTCCCTCGTAGATGAACAGATTCACTTGCAGCGACTGATTAATTTTTGGAGTAACCTAAACAGTGCACTAACGCGTTCCTGGGCCCATAACCTATTAAATGATCTGGAGATCATTCAGCAGTGGAAATAAAACTAGACAGCACTGTTTAGGTTTCACGTTTATTAGGTGCACTTACAGTTTCTTCTGATCCTACCATTCTACGTAATGTGGTTATAGAGAGCATCCGCTCGGCCGGCTTACCAAAAGACAAAGAGACCGAAATATGTTCTACAGCATAGACAACAAATCATGCATAAAGCGTCATGCACACGATCCTACATGGCTGGTGGTATCATTAGGGTGGATATAAACGATCCGATTTCTAACATAGGTAAATGTAATAAATAAGCCCCTAAATCGGGTATTACAGTTTAAATTTACTATTTATCGTTTGTCCGAAAAGAGAAGTGTCGTGGTTTATATGAGAGCTCCTACATTCTACGATACTTCTCTTTCCGAATAGGCTCTATCAAGCAAGATTCAAAACGGGTACAAAAATACAATAAGAACACAATTTAACATTTATACGTAATTAATGACATAATTTTAATATGAGATTTATTTATTTATTATAATTCTTTCGAAGCTATACTTAATTATAATTTTCATATCGAACAGTTATCGATATTATGTCCCTACGATATTTTGTCAAAGCGTAAAATGACAATTTTGATTTTTACACAAAATAATCTTTAATATTAACTATTATGATAAAATATTCACATGCAGTAAAAGAGACATTGATATTTAATGGTATCAAACGGTTATTTACATGATTTAATTTGGCTAATTTGATAAAATATGGTTTCAAAAACATCGATCGGAATCATTGATGTATTATGTATTCTACTAGATGAGCTATCTAGAACAAATTTTGTGCCCCAAGATTGGCGGTTGACAGCTGTCACTGAATCATAGAGTAGCTTTAACAAAATAGACGAGACATTGTTATGACCAATTCATATTCTGCCTGAACACTTTTTGTGAGGAAAAGTGATTAAATAACAATTTATTTAATCACTTTTCCTCAAGGAGCTACTCCTCCTCCTCCTTGCTCCTCAATAGGAGGAACTGATTGTTTCATTTGTCATATTCATTTTACTCCTTACTTAGGGTTATTTAGAAACGAATGTATTCTTGTTCTGCCAACAACTGCCTTTCATTACGAACCCTTAAATCAAAAATTCTAAGTCAATCAATACCAAAGGCATAGTGACCCTTTAGGACTGACTTTACTTCTTATAAATATGCACCTACCTACTTAATTTTGTAAGAAAAAAACCCTAATAATCTTTAAACCCGTTTGAAGGTATACCTTTACTTTTCGATTGTCGTTAACGATTGGCACCTCGGTGACCAATACATACACAGTTATAAAAATGATCAAGCAAGCCAAAATATGTTAATATTTTTGTGCATGAGTAGTGTTAAACGATGATGTAGGTAAATCAAGTAGGCACATATGTGTTACTTCTGTGACATTAATCTGTGCGTCAAGGAAAATGGCGGCGCACCGCCAACACTATTATTTTAAATTAGGGTAACCCCAAATTTTGTAGTCACTTACCTATGGAATGTAATTTCGTGGCTTTTTTTACTATTTTTAGAATTATTTTTACAATTTATTATCATGCAAGAAGCCTTTACGTTTCATATTTGATTTTTAAATTTTTTTGACACTAGCGTGTTATCATGTCTGTGGTCCAACATCCACTGTCAGACTTGTAGTGATTTTCACTAAAACTCATGGTACAAATAATTTCTTAGGGATGTCTTCTCCTGTTACTCAATGATCAGAATATCATATTTACCTGTGAAACGAGTGATTGTCTGGGGTTTTTCTTTGTGTAGTTGTGCAATCCGGGACGCAACACGACACCATTCTTCTTTTGTTTCATTCCAAGTAAATGAACAGCGGATAATATTATATTTATCAAGATTAAACTCACGACGCAGGTGTTTAAGTGTAAAGAGAAACGTCAAAAGTCGTCCTGCTAGGAGACTGATCATGTCTCTTTCGCACTCGCGGAATGTTCATATACGTGATGGTTTCTCTTTTGCGCACTTTGTTTGTCTTTTAGCAAAGCGCCATTTTAGGTCTGTGGTGATACCAGAGTCAGAAATTAAGTGCCTATTTAAGGGGATAAGTGAGTATACCGTACCTTATAATAAATAAAGTATAATCCATACAAAATTAAAATGCTACATAAAATGTATGGTGAAAATAAAGGAACGAATTAGTTTCTAAACAGGAATATCGTTATTTCAAGCATCTACAAGTGTATTTCACTTAAGGGGCGCCACAGATTAGAGCGGAATTCAGTGCGGAATTCAGCACATTAGCTGAAATTTGTCTATTAAAACGGAAATTTGTTTATGGTAGCTGTAGCTTTCAGCTATTGTGCCGTACTACAAGCACACATACGCTGAGTTTCTTACGCTGGTTCTTCTCAGTTGGGGCTCCTTTCCGAACCAGTAGTAGTTTATTGCCCTTCCCATAATACGGTTTTAAAAAGATTTGATTTCAATACAGTTGTTAAACCAGTGTTTATGTTTTATTTCATTACCGTGCGTCCGTGCGTAATGTGCTATAGGCTAGTTTATCCTCATAGTGTCAGTTTTTTGAGTTCCAAACCACCTTACAGCCCTGCTCTCGGCGGTCCTCGGCGACATATATAATTTAAAAAGCTATGCGTGTGAATGAGTTTTACCTTTGAAGTACTGACGTTAATCTTTTCATTTTTGTTAATGATTAAAAATAATATGTCATTTGAATAATTTAAAAGTAGATTAAAATATGTTTAGAAACAATTTAATAACAACACACACACACAGACACACTGCTTTTTTAACAGAGCAATGCTTTACAATTATGGCTGTATGCCGAATGGGTCTCTGCCTAACCCACGGAGTATCTTTTAAGTGTATTGCCTAACCTGTCCGTTGTATTATGACAATGAATGACATAATGTCTGACGTATTTCTGCCGCACTGGAGTCGATTACTCTTGTTTGCAAATATTGCACTTACCTCCCTCGATGTAATCGTGTTCATAATTGCATACCCAATTTATCAATGAATTCATTCATAAATTGGGTATGCAATTATGAACCCGATGGTACAATGTACTATGAAGAGTCAAGTTTAAAAATTACCCTAAAGCAGATGTAGTACCATTAAGTGGCAACAGTTTTTGATTGACAATATTTTTTAGTTTTTTGATAATTTCGTGCACTATTTGATGATATTTAGACGTAATTATAATAATAATAATAAATACTCTTTATTGCACACCTCATACAGTTACAAGCACAAATTTTACAATTAGATAAATTTAGGTAGAGGTAACAACAGGCGGTCTTATCGCTAATGAGCGATTTCTTCCAGACAACCTTTGGGTAGTGGAGACTAGAGAAAACAATAAGCAGTAGGTGGTGCATAGAAACAAAACTACTACACTTACTATACTTACAGTTGAAAAGAAACGTTATCCTTATGTAAACTAGATAATTCAGATCTTTTCTTACATGAAAACACGCAGCAATTCGGCGTTTTTACCTCAGATCGTTCCGGGCTGATTGACATTCATTGAATGGCGTTTGACGCGCGACAACTAGTTTTATATAACCACTACGACCAGTGGTCTTGTACTTTTGGCAGAGGGGGACGCCTGACAATTACCACTCCATTGGTTTATTTCTCTGAGGCTTATACGGTTAAATTACAAGCTTAGTTCAGAAATTATTTTGTAATTTTTTTTCAAAAACTATTCAACCTATCAAGTTCAAAATAATTTTCCTAGAAAGTTTTTATAAAGTTCTACTTTTGAGATTTTTTTTATATTTTTAAAACTTATGGTTTCTAAAGTTAGAGGGGGGGACACATTTTTTTTGCTTCTGGAGCGATTATTTCCGAAAATATTTACATTATCAAAAAATTATTTTAGTAAACCCATATTCATTTTTAAATACCTATCCAACAATATATCACACGTTAGGGTTGAATTGAAAAAAAAAATCACTCCCCACTTTACGTATAGGGGAGGTACCCTAATAAAACATTTTTTTCCACTTTTTATTTTACCACTTTGTCGGCGTGATTGATATACATATTAGTACCAAATTTCAGCTTTCTATTGCTAACCGTCACTGCGATTATCCGCGGACGGACTCGGGTCTAAACTTTATATTTATTCATTTATAAAATAGTGTGTCTACAACGGACTTATTATTTAAACGCCCGGTAGGCACCCTATATTGGTGACCTCCGTTTTTTAACTATATCGCAACCGTTTTTGAACTGTATGGACATGGTTAACGAAGATCACAAAAAGGAAGATGGGGCCGGCAGGGCTAGTGGTTCGCAGCCGCAGTAAAGTAACGGTGCATTCGAGGAGATAACATTTAATCCTACACTAGTATGTCCTTGGGATCTGGTAACACAACATTTATTGAAAAGATGTATTAAGTTTTTCCCAAAAAATACATTGTGCTTTCTTTAAAAAAAAATTGAAAACTTTAATGTTTATTATATGTGACATACAAACCAATACCGATCTGGGAAAATACCATAGTTCTGATTTGACACCATACACACCAGGCCAAGGTATTCCTACGGTCACGGTCAGCCTCCCGGGGCTGACCACTGGGTTTTTATTTATTGTATGAAAACCCAGTGGTCAGCCGCATCACCTAGAAGCAGATGTTTTGTTTTTGAATTCAATTCAATTCAATAAACGCCCAAAATGGATTGTAGAATATGTACAACATTTTGTACATGGGGTCTTAGGACGTTATATTATTTTTTACCCGGCCGACCACTGGGTGTTGGGGATCCAGTATTCAGCCACTATCCTGTTGGGTTAAATGATATTTTTAAGGATGCAGGGAGATATTTGTATGGGGATCTATTTGGGATTGATTTTGAGTTAAATATCTCATAGTTAAGACGGCTGAGTACTGGGTACACAAAGGCTGATAATTGGATTTTTGAGGCTGATTACCGGGGAATTCTGCCATTTTTTGTTTAAACTTAAATATAGGTAGCTATTTTAAAAACGGATTGTTATTTTTTAATGTAATTCGTTTAATTATCCGACTAATGCTGTAGAAATGCCGAACGTTCAAACTTAAAGTCGTTAGAAGGCTGACTACTGGTGCCTTTACCCTATGTACTTTAGTTATCGGCTCTTAGCCGAGCATGCCATTTGGCAGATTTTACCATTTAGTGACTTGACAATTTCGCAAAAAAAATCTATACTTGTGTATTACTATACTGAAAATAGATGTCATATACTTCAGAAAAAGTGACCAAGCCCACCGGTGTCCGAGGCCAGATCCGGCCTCGGCCACTGGAGGGCTTGGTCACTTTTTCTGAAGTAAGTATATGAATCTATTTTCAGTTTATACATAGTAGTGTAACTAGGTACTTAAAAATTGCAAATCAAAAAATATTGAACAAAATAATTTGATTTTCTTCAAGATTCTTGTGTACTATAGTTAAGTAGGTACTTACACTTTGATTAGAGCTAGTTAAAACTTGACAGATAGTTTTTATCCGTTTGAAATTCTACCTTATCGCGAACAAAATAAAGTCGATATTTAAAACTCGGCACCAAATAGTGTCATGCTTGTAATGTTGACTTTATGATCAGGACAACAAGGTAGAAAATCAAATGTATAAAAATCATGTGTCAATCGTAAACTAAAGATGATCGTAGTGTTACCTGGCATGAAGACAGTGAAGCTATTTTGGGATCTTGAAACTTATGTAATCTTGCCTACATACATATCAATTTTAAAATTTAGCCTCCATTTCGAAAACAAGAGAATCTTCTTGTTGGAAATATTATGTCTATGATAATTTGTCTATGCCATACATTGTTCATAGTCTATATTGTTACTTAATCTGTGGACCCTAGGCCACTTCCTCATGGCGCTCTAGCTAGCTACTGCATGTAAGAGATTGTGTCGTCCCATTTATATTTTATTTTAATGTATTTACAACTTCTACAAACTTATATTTTAAACTGATTATATGTGATCGAATGTGAAGATTCAATACATGTATTAATCACCTGTTGTTGCATTTTCTTTGCTGATCTCGGGTATCGCACGCCGCCGCTTCCCAGCGTATAAATAGTTCCCTGTCTGCTATTTTAACACTTCTCTTACCGGCTTAGCTTATTTAGCACGCCTTCAATTATATATACTTTTTACTTCTCAATCACTATATGACTTGTGCCGTTGGTTCGAAATTATTTATTATAGTATAGGTATGTATAAAGGAAGACCGAAATCCATATTTTGTAAACACAACTGAGCTCCCGTTGCAAAATTAATCAAAATATACCGCCTTCATGGGATTGGCTCCCTTGACTGACGTGTTTTTTAACCGACTTCAAGATTTCAAAAGATGAAAGTTCTCAATTCGGCATGTATCGGCGGTATGTGGCGGCGCTAGCAACATTATATGCTATGAGTATGAACCAGAGTTGGGCACACTTGATTGAAATCGGTGATTGTTTTTTTTTTTTTAATATTATAGGACAATCTTACACGTTGTCTAAATCGACCTAGGCCCACGGTAAGCTCAATAAGGCTTGTGTTATGGGTACTAGACAACGATATACATATATAATAGATAAACATGGATAAATACTTAAATACATAGAAAACATCCATAACTCAGGAACAAATATCTGTGATAAACACACAAATAAATGCCCTGACCAGGATTCGAACCCAGGACCTCCTGCTTCGTAGGCAGTGTTACTACCGACTAGGCTAGGAGGCCGTTAAATTAGTGATTGATTAGTGATTACTAATCATCGCTGATTAAATCATATCACAAAACAATCAAGTAATTTCGCCATGAGTAAATCATTAACGACGGGCGCTGATTGAAACTAAAGTAGCGCTAATCAACTAAAGGCTAATCATGATTAAGTAGTTCAATATGATTGACGAATGTATGATTAGAGTGTTCTTAAGCTAATTTATATTATTGCTAGAATAAGGCGTTTGTTCTGAACTTCACATACTGAACTAGATACCTATGTAGAAATTCTCGTTATATAAATAAAATACAAATGAAAATGAAATTAAAATGTCGTTCTTGGTTCAAAGGCTGTCCATAGTAATCCAGCGTGGAAATGCAGCAAGCGTTATGGGCACCTTTGCACCGGGAACGGCAGAGACCGGGTTGTTCGTGTAAATTATTTATAAATTGTGTTATTTATTTTCTATCGCTACTTTATTGTTAATCAAATTGTTACTATTAATAAATATTATCCATATATGTATAACAAAAAAAATGAAAAAAAAAAAATTAAGCTATACACATGCAAAGCTATCTTGCTCGAATATCGTCGGCGCATGCGGCAATCGCAGCTCTGTGATAGCTGCCTTAACTGTAGCCGAAAACCGCAATTAAACCGAACAGCCGTTTCAAAGTTAAATGGGTGCATTAATTTGTGCACTCATACCAAAAACTAACAATAAAGTGTGTCGATATTTTGGTAAATGTAACATTATCCGCTGGCATTTACACTTTTATTGCTCAAATTTGAATCTGCATTATACAACTTATGACGTAAGCGCCAACCGCCAAATGATACCTGTAAAAATATAGTCACAAATAGCCTATTAACACACACACATTTAACAGTGAACCCTCCTTTTTGTAAAGGGTTCGGCACCGCGCATGTGACATCTCTGGAGTTGCAGGCGTCCATAGGCTACAGTAGTTGTTTACCATCAGGCGGGCCGTATGCTTGTTTGCCACCGTCGTGGTATTTAAAAAAAATCGTAAATGTAGGTATATTTTACTCATACTTACTTAGGTCCCGCCTCTGTTCCGTCAGGGAAAAAAGTGATGGAGCTAATAGTAGCTACGCAAAATCTAATCAACTAAATCGTTAGTTTAACTAAGCATTCTCTCTTACTAATGTAATCACTTCAGCTATATCATGACTGAAACTAAAAATCGACATGATTCACTGTCGGTGTTCAATCAGATTAGAAAGCTCATGATTGAATTCGTAATCATGTTCATTTGATTATGAGTAACGTTCTCATTTTTTAAAATCTTGAAGCAAATCAAATTATTTTGTTCAATATTTTTTGATTTGCAATTTTTTTTAAAGTAGTTACACTACTATATATAAACTGAAAATAGATCTCATATACTTCAGAAAAAGTGATCAAACCCTCCAGTGTCCGAGGCCAGATTTGAACTGGCGTCTTCAGCTTTCGCGGCTGACGTCCTGACCACTAGACCACCCGGTCACGGTGGAACTTAACAAATTTTCTCATGTATATGCAATCTCTGAATTTGAAACGGCTAGGCGCCGTTGACCATACTCTAAGGGCATGCGCAGTACGTGCTTGCACCTCCTATCCGAATCTCTTACGTGATTCTGGTATAGCGAGAGAGATGGTGCTGCCGTCTATGAATCTTGAAGCAAATCAAATTATTTTGTTCAATATTTTTTGATTTGCAATTTTTTTTTTAAGTAGTTACACTACTATATATAAACTGAAAATAGATCTCATATACTTCAGAAAAAGTGACCAAACCCGGTGTCCGAGGCCAGATTTGAACTGGCGTCTTCAGCTTTCGCGGCTGACGTCCTGACCACGAGACCACCCGGTCACTCTGTGGTGTGGTGTGGATCTGGCCTCTGACACCGGAGGGTTTGATCACTTTTTGTGAAGTATATGAGATCTATTTTCAGTTCTCATTTTTAAATTTAGTTTCAATCACGTTAATTTTTGCCCTGCTCTGCTATGAACTACAGTAGGTACCGTACAATACAATGTTGTACATACGTAGTTAAAATAGTTATACGCTAGCCGCCAAGCCGAGATATACGCTAGGAGAATGATATTCTCATTATCATTCTCCTAGCGTATATCTCGGCTTTTTGCCACGGCTCTATTGAGCCTGGGAATCGTTTTGGCAACCTTATCCCAGGAATTGGCGAGTTTTGAAAGGCACTAGTTTTTACAAAAGCGACTGCCTTCCAAAACAGAGGGGGAAATAGGCCTTGGTGGATTGGAATTAAGGTCCTATTTCCTCACGATGTTTTACTTCACTGAAAAGCGACTGGTATTTAAATATCAAACGATACTTCGTACATAAGTGCCGCAAAACTCAGTGTTGCGAGCCGCGGTTTGAACCCAAGACCTCCGGATTGAAAGTCTGACGTCTTACCGCCAGTCCAACGGCGGTTTATCAAATTTAAATTAGTTGTATTCTATAAAGTAAAATTACTTATGTATTGGCTTCATATTATTCCACTTTATTAAAAAATTACAACACTTCAAATGATGTCAATTCTAACAGTACATTAGAGTTATTAGACAAAAATACCATTAACATAATAAAAATAATCAAACAACAAGTCAGTCAAACATTGCCCATAACGGCATAATACCTGTATTATTATACTCCTACACTATTTATCAGGCCCTCTTTACTTGGTGGTGTAATAAGAGTTAAGAGGCACTTGGGGCGGGGAGTACAAGGATGGTAATGGGCTTTCCCATTACCGTCCTTGTACTCCCCGCCCCAAGTGCCTCTTAACTCTTATTAAACCACCAAGTGGACCTTATATACCTTTGTATATGAGGTCCAAGAGATATAGGGCCCGAGAAATAGCATTTTCACACCACCTGCTCGACAATGCCAAATTATATATCATGCAAACCTCACCGAAAGCAAATCATTATAGCCCTTGGCTTTAGCCGGGTTATAATGTTGTACTAAATCTCATTATAACCCGCTGGTTAATAATGTGATTTCACTTCCCATAGTTCTTATTGTTATGTGCTTAAAGTCTAATTTCGTAAAGTCCGCACGGTGCACAGCCCCGCGACGCCAGCCGGGGCCCGCGCCGCCGCGTCGAGCTGATTTGAAAATCGAATTTATTCGGAAAATCGTGCTGGCCACCTTTTTTAAATACCTAAAACAAATGCCGCGAGTGTCATAAGACGCTGCAGTATACGGAGTAAAACTGCAGGTTCTATAAAAATTGAAGATAAAATTTGAATAAAATGGACTAATGTATCAAGAATCAATTTTTAGGGTTCGGTAGCCAAATGGCAAAAAACGGAACCCTTATGGATTCGTCATGTCTGTCTGTATGTCTGTCCATCCGTATGTCACAGCCATTTTACTCGGAAACTATACGACGTATCTGAATAAAATTTACACATAAGGTGTATTTTGTATGCCGCTATATTAGTTATGTAGATTTGAAAAAAAAAATTAGGGGGGGGGGGGGGCGCTCCATACATGTAACTATTTTTTTTGACTAAATATCAACATGTGACACATCAATGATAGGTCTTTAAAAATAACATTGAGGTTTCTTTGACCATTTTGTGATTAAGTGAATATTTTCTGAAATAATCGCTTTCGAAAGTCAGAAAAATTGTGCCCCCCCCTGTAACTTTTTAACCGTAAGTCCAAAAATATGAAAAAAATTGAGGAGATGCGTCTTACCATATACTTTCTACGCAAATTGTTTTGAACATTATCGGTTTAGCTATTTTTGAGTTATCTTTATCTCCAAAAAACCATAGGCACCAGATACGACCTTTTGGTATTAGTTTGGTTCCATTGAAGGTACGGAACCCTCCTATGTGTGGTCCGACACGCACCTGGCCGGTTTTTACTTTTGATTTACGTTAATAAAAATCCGTTTCTAGTAGCCTTAGCTATTTTATTGTCTCGCAAGAGGTGAGAAAAGTAGAGTATACTCCTCGGGGATAAAGCTGTTTTTGTCACGGGCGCGCTTGAACCCCTCACTGCACTCAGGACTCAGTCTTAATTCCCTCGCTTCGCTCGGGAATTAACTCATAAACCCCTCGCTGCGCTCGGGATTAAAATCTGGAGTCCTTCGTTACGTTCAGGATTCAATATTGCGCCCGTGACATAAAACAGTGCTTTATCCCCTTGGTGTACAATCTACTATTAATGCCAGTATAAAGCTTATGCCTAGAAAGCAGCTTTCTTAGTACAAACTGATATATCAGCTTGATGAAGAGACAAGTCACCAAAACTATCTTCCGGCTTTTTTGATAATGGTCTATTGAATGCGTCTTTCTCTCTGTGTGTGTGTTTTATTACTGCAGGCCTTGGCAGTGATTTAGTCAATTTCTTGGCCCATTGACTTTGTGGCATCTTCGGTGCATTTGATACATCAATCTGAAATAGTTTTCAAATTATTAAGGGTTTTCATAAGTTATAGGGAACGTGCGTAAACTGAAGAGGAGCACAGGATGTCTATTGGCGCGAAGTGCAAATGACAAATTAAAGTTGTCAAATTAGTCTATTAGATGGCAGGACCAACGCGCAAGGGTATGTGAGTAAAATTTTGGAGGCAGCAATATCTATTGTCTATTGGCGTGAAATAGTTTGTTTTCGATTTAGACCAAAAGATGGCCGACCCTCCAACGCGCACGGTCCCTATGGTGAGCATGTATTATTTCGACATATAGAACTATAAGATGAATACTATAAATATACAAATAAATACCAGCAACATTCATGTGATAGATGTTTATGATATGTGGACCAGGTCGCACTTTGTTTGCACAGATACTTAACTCTTTGACTAATAGATAACATTTATTGTGTAGTATGAGGAAGTACTAAAGCTCTTGACACATGTCCACGGTACGGCGCCGCCACCGCGAAACGGTACGGCGCCGCCAACGCGAAACGGTACGGCGCCACCACCGCGAAACGGTGCGGCGCCGTAGGAATTTCTAGTACTAAAAACCGCCGTACCGTGGACATGTGTCCTGAGCCTAATAATTCCATACCTATAAAGTGGGACCTTTTCCCTGCACTGACACATGCTACATATCACTATGATGCAGATTTTAATAAATACAGTCTAGTGTGTTCTAAATGGTACACAAGAATCAAAAGTAGATTAGCACTAAACTTTAAATACTAAATTAGTGTACCACGGGACAAGATACATTTTTTTATGTAGATCTTAATCTCGGTGATTTTAGAATATTTTAACTTACTACTGTAGTTTTCTTTGCACTTTTATATGCAACAGAAGGGAGACTGAAATTCTCTTTATTACTCATCTTGATAGCAGAACTCTTCACAGGCTTTGGAATGTTTGATAACCCTGGTATAGTTTTCTTAGGATAAACATTCTGTATCAATGGAATTTGAGGACTATTGTTGATGTAATAGGCCACAGGACTAGCAACATGTTGAAATGCATTGTTTTTGCTGGGAGTTTTCTTTACTGAAGATGTGGACGGCTTCTTGAATAGTGGAGGGTTGGCAGGTGTTCTACACAGGACGGGTTTTGTACATAATACAGATGATGGTGTAGCAAAAACTTCTTTTTCTTTCTGAACTTGTTTCAATGGGGTTATCATAGCTGATGGTTTTGTATTTATAACCAATTTGCTGGCTTTGTTTCCTTGCACAGAAATTTTATTTTTCTGTTTTTTTGTCTCCGTGATATCAGCTTCTTCGCAATCATTTTTGGCTTTATATTTCTTCTCGGATTTAGGTGTGTTTTTCAAAATATATTCAATTTCCTCAAGTGTATTATCAAACTCCTTACTTGAGGTGTCACATGACTTTTCTAAATTTAGGAAACTATCTGTAACATCCCAGTTCTTGAATAAATTCGGTTCATCAGGAGATAATGTTGTGTTTGACTGCGACTTTTTCATGACTTCTGGTGACTGGTCATAGTTATGCCTTGATGTAATATCAGGTTCCGAATGAGTTGATATCAATTGAAGGCTCGTATCATGATCTTCCACAAGATGTTCGTTAGCCCTATAATAAAAAATGGACCTATTTATTTTCATCAAATAATGAGTCACAAAGGACACACAGGGAACATCAAAAGGGGGGGCAATTTTTCAACCAAAGGGACCCTTGCTACAGATTGAACAAATAATCAAAGGGTCCCCTTTGATTTGTTTGGGCAAGACTTTTCCACTGAGGCAGAATTGACGGAGCTTTGCTATTGCGGAGCTCCTACTTTGCGTTATCTTGGCGCTAAGCGCCTTATGGAAGAAACATAACCAACCTAACAAAAACCTTTGATAACTCTGCAACTATTGGTTTTAAAGAAAAGTTTATATGACTTTTTTATACTGTTTTGTTGTATTCTATAGATTTGAATTGAAAATAGAAAGGTACAATAAAAAAATCATTTTATTGATGAACATTTTCTAGTCCCAAAAATCGCCCTCGCCCCCCCTTTTGTTCACCCCACCTAAATCTTAAATAGGCATGTACGTTTGTTCTTATGAAATCAATAAAGGCCGTACTTACGCTATAGTTTGTCGGTCATTTTGGTGGCTAATAAACATGAGTTTAAGTTCCTTGAGACTTAACTTCCCGTAGAATACTTCATCATCACTGCTTCGTTCCTCGTCTCTCAAACTCATACTGATCACGTTAATGAGAAACTTAGCAGGCAAATAAACTAGTAATTGAAAAATTATAAATGTAATTACAGCCAACTTGTAATACATATGTTATTTTTTTATCAATAAGCTTATATATAACGATATTTTGCATTTGCAAATCGAAAATCGAACCAAACGGCCGTCAATAGGCCGGCATTCCGTCAAACTCTAACGTCAAAGGGAACTAAGGGAAGGGACACACCATGACACCACAGACCAAGTATCATTTATCTACACGAAAGAAAAAGTGTATACGTATAGTCTGGCCAGCCAACGAACGCAGTAGCAATGTACAGCGAACAGAAGTATGACAACACTAAGAATCAGTGAAAAAAGCAGCAATGATCATCAAATTCTATGTTTTTAATTTTAGTTGGTGTTTCCGCCCCTTTCATTAGGTGACATGTACTGTGTGTAAAAAGAAGACGGATATATTTCGTCGGATCTGTCATCAACTGCAACAGATAATCTGGTTGAGGCAATTGACATATGCCTTAAAAATGAATTTAAATTCAATTTAGAACGTTGCAGGAGTTCTGTCTCACTCGCGCTTAAGATGAGAGAGTGAAATACACTAGAAACAAATTCAATGTAAAAGAAATGTGAATTGAATTGTTCGTCACGAATACGGTGTCTCATCACAAAGGGTTGCCACATGTACGTATTTTGAATTTACCGCGTTTTTCTACTGACAGAAATGGTTTGCCAGACTATATGAGATAACCGCAAGAGTGCCAACATAACCAACATAGACTTTCAAAAGGCAAAAAAAGGGTTAATGCGTTTAAGGCGCATAACTCACTTGAGCACATAGACATAGCATAATTGCTTTAAAGGGTATTAGACATTGCAATTTGTAGGGCCCAATCTGTTGTGTACCCTGCCTGCTCTCTAAGGGCCCTACCTTTTATTATACTTCCCAACCTGACATATTGGGCCCTACAAATTGCAATCTCTAATACCAGTTTTTGAACTTGAGCAAAATAAAAACCCACAGATTACAAACGATGCTTTTTCATGATTGACATTTTCAAACCATAACCAATAAGATATTTGTTTCTTTACGATTGCGACGCCATCTGAGCATATTTTTACGCATTTAACAAAGGTGGCAATTCGTCTATGGTAGCTGAATTTTTGTATGGAGGGCTCCATTAGACATACATGTAGAGTTTCTAACACGGTCAGTAAGTCTTTTAAAACAAAACACGCACACATTTTGATTTCGACCATTTCAAGCTCTGATAAAAGTTAGAAGGGATGATTCACACGATTACCAAGTTTACTGCGGTGCCGTAGACTCGTGATTTTACAATTTAAGTACCTATCCGCCGTTTTGGAGTTAGAGGGTAGGTAGCAAATTTCGACCACAAAATAAGGCCAAGAGCATGCTGAGTCTTCATAACGTAGGGTTCTGTTGTTGCCGGTCCACCAGAATACTTTCAAGGAGGTATTTAATGGATACTACTTAAATTAGATAATATTCACTTCATTAGAAAAATATTAGGGACACAGTAAAACAAATATTTCAATCTTATTAACGTATTCTCCTATACCAGAATGATTTTCTATAAAACGCTAGCTGGGAATGCTTTAAGTGAAATTAATTTAGTCGAAATAAATTGACAAGTTTAGCGATCTTATGTGCACCATGTATATTTTACTTATAATTTATAAAGGTCAATCATGCCTTTTAAACCCGAATGCCTTTCAGAAATCAATAATGATATTGTCTTGTCTATATTAAGAATTGGACATTATAATATATTCATGTTATACAGTTTAGGTACAAATCTGATTTTTTAGTCATATTTTACAACATGTAAAGTTTATGGTTTTGTTTACAAAAGGGAGATACAATTGTTTTTTTTCCAAAGAACACTGCCATAATGGATAAAATAATTGAGAAGCATATATGAATAAAATAATATGTATATAAAGTAATAATATCATTACATTACTTATATTATAATACTAACTACTACCCATGTCATATTGACCATGAAAAACATAGTATTTATATAGCTACACTTAATCATTTCAATTGCTTTAGTAATTCTGCAGCTTCTTTATTTGCCTGATGATCATCATTTGTCTTAGCTGGATAACTAGCTGCAAGTTTCAAATAATATTTAGCTTGATCTTCTTTTTTTAATTTCAAATAGCAATTCCCTAATCTTAGCAAATTTAAACTATAAAATCTGGGCCGAGTTGATTCTGCTTTAAGAAAATATTCCAATGCATCTTCATATGTAGAATAAGGAGGTGAGGCAAAGAAAGCCTCTGCTATTTTCCTTTGATGCCAGGGCATTTCACTGACTTGATAACACCATTCTCCTAGCATGTATAAAGTAGTAGCATCATTTGGATTGTATGAGACTGCCATCTGAAATTAATTTTTTTTTACTATAAAATACCATTCGTTTAAGTATTCATTCATAAGTTTCATAACAATTATTTATAGAACGGAAGATTGAATACAACACAGGAAACTAAATACAAACTAGAACTAGATGTTAGCAGGTTGGATAATGATAATGTTTTCTGCTATAGCAGTGTTAAATACAAATAAGTTATGCGAGGGATCCACATCATTGTAATAATTAAAATTCAACACAATGTCAGCCTTAGGGGGTGGTGAACAGGGCAGTCACCTGGGGGCCTCATGCTTGCAAGAATCCAATCAGATTTTTACAAGGGGCTTGCAGAGTATACTTTTTCAGGGGCCGCCCAACCCCTTACGAAGGTTAAGACCACCACAGATTCAACACCCTAATAGGAATAAAAATAAGGGTTATTACATCCATATGTTTCTTCACATTTTCCAGCTGTTTTATCCGTTCCTTGAGGCCTATTTCAGTGCTTTCTGCATCAAGCAACAAAGCATACCACTTATGCACAGCATAATTTTCATAATTGTCTTTCAGGATACCAGACATAATTTGATATGCCTCTGATATCAATTCCCGTTTGTATGATTTTTCATATTTTGATTCCTTTGCCATGTTATACATGGCCCGGCAAAGTCTCCATAATATTTCTACATCATTGTTCTGAAATACAAGTAAAAGTTCTTAATGGTAAAAAAATTGTACTAAACAGAGGATCAATCAGAGTAATGAATGACCTACTTCAAAAAATAAATGAACTTTACCTGACAATTTTTTAAATATTGGTAGCATTCTTCAGTATGGCCATTTTCAAACAATTGATCAGCATGATCTAGAGTTGCTGATATGGCGGATTTTTTCGTTTCTGATGATTGTGCTTCTGACTTCCAAAATAGTGCTCCAACTAGCATTGGGATATTTAGATAGCCAAATGTTGGCATCTTTTGCTGAAACTGATTATGATTACATTAATGACAATATTGATAACAGAATACTTAAAAAAAAGACTTGTGACTTGAAGGGAAATTGTTGTTTTAGGAAAATATCATGTTGTACTCTTGTACTTTCAAATGTACGTGGTTATACCAAGGGAAAATAAAATCATGAAATATTAAATTTTGGAAACTGGGTTGGGGTGTACAAAAGGGGGAGCGATTTTTGGCTAGGTTAGGTTGGTTAGGTTTCTTTCCAAGATAACGCAAAGTAGGAGCTCTGCAATAGCGGAGCTCCGTCAATTCTGCCTCTGTGGAAAATAAGTCTTGCCCAAACAAACCAAAGGACTCTTGGATTTTGAATCGCTCCCCTTTTGTTTACTCTGACTGGAAACTGTTTCTAACTATGTATAAGATTATAATTAGGTAGTTAAAATAAAACACTACATACATTACTACAATTTCGCAGCACGAGATTGTTTTGCTGTAGCTTTTTGAATTTAAGGAGCACTTGTACGATGACAAATCTGCTATTTGTGAAAATTAAACTCATCTTGAATTTGTCACTATAACGTTGCTAGTAATACACAAACTGCAAGTACAAATAAATAGGTAACGTAACGTATAAACAATGACAAGTCCATATATTATGGAAATGGAAAAAGCGAGAATGAGAAAAGAATGATACTGACACACAGTGTTGTCTTGTTCAATTTTGGGGTTGCCGTATTCCGAGGCGTAATTTGCCGTATCCCTATACAAATTCTTAAAATAATTGCCGCTGAATTGCCGTATCCAGAAAATTGGCGAAAACGTGTCTAAAAAATGTATGGAGATACGGCAATGGGACCGCTGCCGTGTGCCGTATTTATGACTGTAATGCCCCTGAATTGCCGTATACTACGGCAATTACCGTATCCGGAACAACACTGCTGACACATTTGACTTTTTCATTTCGAGGTCATTTGAGTTTATCAAAGACGTTCTGAAACTCCAAGAAGTTTTTGCCTAATAGAGTTATCGTGAGTTGTGATCGCAATATAATGTAGCTAATGCACATTTATATACTTTTAATTATTACAATATTTATATGTAGCTAGTGCAAAGAATATAATACTCACTAGGAGAAGAACGGTAACTACATACAAAAAAAATGTCCCGTCACTAAAGTTCGTTCATACTACAGCGCTCCCGTGTAGATAGCAGTAACTAATTTGACAACCAGTTTGGCCTCGTTGGTAGTAGCCCGTCTGTGAAGCGGATGTCCTGGGTTCGAATCCCGGTACGGGTATTCTTTTTGGTTTTTTTTAGGATTATTGGGTATTTATTTAGCATTACTCAAAAATATTTTTTAATTGTACCAATTGTGTGCTATTTTTGTAATAAAATAGTTAAGTTATATTTAATGCAAAAAGTAATAAAGCAAGTAGGCACATTTTTGGTCTAACAAGAATTCAAAAGGATCCACATTAGAAAAACCAAAACTAAATGTGTAACTTATATTATATGTAGGCTATTTTATTTATTTATTTTTAAGTATTAAAAGAACTGGGTTACTGCGTCGAAAAACATACAATTGGCATAAAACATATGATTATTAGTAACTACCTACATTCATATAAATGCTCTATTCGTTCCTAGGCTTAATTGAATTATAGGACTTCAAGAATGAAAATGAATACCTGTAGGTATATATTAAGTATATTCATTTATTTGGTTTTCTACAGTGTAAAATGGTACTGGAGATGTGTAGGGACACGATGGACGCATGTTGCGTTCAGCCGTTCATCACGCAGACAAGTTCCCTGAAGTTGCAGCCGCTATAGTTACTGCCCATGTAGCATTGCTTCACTTAATGCATCCTTGAATCTTCTTATTATCCTGCACAACAGAAACATAATATATCTGTAATGTTGATATCCTTTTACGTCGTTGTCCTCTGCTTGCTTGTCTCTGCCAAATGTGTTAAGTACAACGCGTTACTGCATACATAAGATATTCTGCTAGTATACATGCTTACTAGTACCCTTTTTACCTTTCCCTATCTTGCTTTCCCTTCTTTCGGTATCACTACTGAAGGTACCCCTCACTTTGAGGTAACAATTTATTTACTGTTGTGGCTGGTGATAAAGGTATCCTCTATTATGTGCGCGTAGTTCATGATTAAGGTAATAATATAAATGTTATGTAATAGTAGTTTATGTAACTGTTACGTAATAAGGGTCGTTAAAATACGAGTGGTCATAATAAGATCACACGAGTGTTTTAAGGCCTAATTACGTACAGTTGCATACACTGCTTTATCTACACTTATATTATATATCCAAAATAAAGTATTCGGAAACCATAGAATGACCGCCATTGCACCGCCATGGCCAACTCGATTGTGCCGGCGGTCGCGCGGGCGCGTGCCGTTGGTCAGGAAGGAGCACAGGATTTACATTATGTTATCAAATTCGATGTTCGGAATTTGAAACTCATAACGTATCAATATATGAGCATGTAAAGTTAAAATTACGTTACTGCCACAGATAAAAAGCTTATCATAGTAACATCGGTTGTGGTAATGTAATGATAGCCATTGCCTACCGTTTTTGAACACGTTTTAGAAGACTTACAATGTGAGTGTAGATAAATAAGTTAAATTTTCCGGAATAGGTAATAATATTATGATAAAAATGCATGAAATATATTTCTTACCTTAAAATATTAGTGGTTATCGTTGTAGAAAATGATGAAACTTAAGTAAAATAAATAATCTTCATTGCTGATTCTCCCTTTGCTACTCCCCGGGCATAGGCAAAGTGGTAGTAGCGCTATTTTTCCTAATTTCAATGGTTGCGGACCGGCACTTAATACCTATACACCTATACAATATATTTAACCAAATACATTTCAAGTATTATAACTAAAGCAAAAGCCAAAACCCAACTAATTTTTTTACATGCCATATTTATTTTGAATTTAGCTGGGATTGACAGCATAATCCATAGACAGCATAGACAACAACCAGTACTATACTTTACAATTTCTCGGGCCCGATATGTCAGTTAGAGAGATGTAATAAATGATAGGAAATTTAGGGAGTCGAGGGAGTGAAGAAAGGCAGGGTGCAAAACAGACTAGGCCCGAGAAATTGCAAAGTATAATATCGTTTAAAGTCGGTTCTAAATGTTTTTTTTTATAATTGATAATGATTTATTAGGTACAGGATAAAACTTAAATAAACTATGTAAATAAACTAAAATTAACTTACTTAAAAATACTAAAAACTAAAAATCTATCTCTAAAATGGGCCCATGTGGCATCGTGCCGAGGATGCTGGCAGCATTTCCTCGCTGAACCGCAAAACTAAGGCGTTGGGCGAGGAAGCTGCCAGCTCTTTTATCCCCGGTTTTGTCGACTAACCGTTTAGCCAACTCTCTGTAAAAAAATTGTGCTGCTGGGCCCCACGGACCAAGAGTCTCGACTCCAAAAGCAACAAAGTTGTAGTTGGCGTCGAGACTCCTGTATTTGTGCCTTTTGAGGGCTTCAGCCGCCTTCTAAATGTTGCTACATTTAAAAACATATGTTTTAAATACTGGTAATAATTATTATAAACCGCACGCACACATATGCAATTTAAGAAGGACACACTTTTGTTAAGAAGTTACTAGGCCTTGAGCTAGTGCCAATTTATTTACATTTTATTATCAAAATATGGATGTCATTGCATTATAGGTGATATATGAGAATATCCAGTTTTAGAACTTACTCCAAGACAACGAATTACGCCACAGATAAAAGGATACAAAGCGACAACCTAAGTAGCTAAATCTGTTTTTGTGGCCTATTTTTTACTAATCACTATTTATAAGCTTCTTGTAAGTAGTTTTCTTAATAAAACGTTGCAGCTTTCCTTAAATTACTGAAAATATATTTTAATTTGAATCTTTTTTTAGGATTGTTAAGGTATTTTTTTAAACTAGCAAGAATTTTCAAAAATCAATTTCTACCCGGTACAAGCAAGGGCGGTTGAGTTGTTCTGTTGACAGTTTGGTGAAGTGATAAAAAAAATTGTATTTTGCGATTATGTTTCTTGTGTAAATATACTTTTTGCAGCATTTTCACTATGCAGAGATCAGGTAATATTATCACACTACTAGTTAGTTGCATTGATCCAGTTAATCAAATAAGATATTCATTCGCGCCAACAGCTTTTATTTAATTTACTTTGCTTCAAGGTATTTTGTTGTGTATTCATATCTGTTAATTCTGACCAGCTGCATGCTTCTCCTCTTAATACCCAGCATTCTTATTTGACGATATGTCGAGTACTATTTAAAATTACACGAATAAGTTGTCTTCTTCACGTTTCCAAGCAAAATTTCATAGTATCAGTAAGTACTAAGTGCTCTCGTTTTTTTGACAGGCTTCTGAATTCTTATGTAAAGATACCAAGTTCTAGGTTTCAGCGTACCAATTATCGTCAAATTGTATATCGTCAAATCTATGTAATGTACCAATTATCACAAATACTATTAAAAAACCTAAATTGTTGCCCATGTTAGAATGAGTTTTAGAAGGATAGTGGTTGAAATGTGTGTATTTTAAATTGTAATCATATTTAGGCTGCCTTACCACTGAGGCAGAGTGGAGAAATGCATAATCAACCAATAGCATCATACACGGTTGATCTCTGCTTCAATGGAAAGGCAGCCTATTGGTTGATTTCCCACATCTCCACTCTGTCTCAGTGGAAACGCAGTCTCTCCAGGGGTCCTCCTATTAGTTGAATTCTGCTAAGAAATATTGCCCACAAGTTATTGGCTGTTAATTTGATCTTACCTACATTTGAAATATAATATATTATGAATATCAAAAGCATTATTTCTGCTTGCAGTTAATAACTACTAAGGAAAAGTTAATTTTACTGCTAACCCCATTTTGCAATCTGTTATAATTAAACTTTTTATGTAAATGCTACATTCCTCGAAAAGGTCAAAGCCTGGTATTGTTGAACAATGTTTTGATAAATAAATAGTACACATGCCATTATCCTCACACCAATTACCTTGCCTCACTAGCATTAGAGAAACACTTATTACGATTTTGTGTTATGGTTACTTTTGTAAATATTTGTGTTTGATTCCTTGCTTGAGTATCCAATAGATAGACCATTTACAATAAAAGTATTAATTTATTTATTTCATTCATTTTCAAATTTATGGTTTTAATTTAAACCTGAGGCATTTAGTACTTTATTACAAATTAGCAAATGTAGGTAAGGCTAATGTGACAATGCCAATAGATATCATCATCATCTAAGGCTCTAGCCCAGGGTGGGCCTTGGCCTGGTCATGCAACTTTTTCCATTCTGATCGGTTCATGGCTTGTTTTCTCCAACATGTAACTCTTAATGTTTTAAGTTCTTTCTGAACACCATCCAACCACCAGACCTTTACTGTGGCGTCAGTTTGGTTTATCATGCAGTAGTTTTAGTGGGGGGCTCTATGTTCATCTATCCACGTTTCGTGTCCGGCCCAGCGTAAACGGCCTATCTTTATGGTCTTGATGATGTTCAGCTCCCCGAATAGGTCATAGAGCTCGTGGTTGTACCGCAATCGTCAAAATTCATCCTCCAATACACCTCCAAAAATCCTCAGTATCTTTCTCCCAAACACCAAAAGGCGATTTTTGTTCTCTTGAGTCAGCTCTTTGAGCCATAAGTTAGGATTGGTTGTGGCCGTACTAAGGTCTTATATAAAGTGAGTTTCAACACTCTTGACAGTAATTTGGACTGAAAATATTTTGACATATCAAAATAACTTGTATTGCCGGCCATTATTCTCTTGCTGATTTCGGTACATATGGATATATAAATATAGTGCATGCCAATAGATATGGTGCATCTCAAAGCATCAAAACAAAAAGTATCCATTTATTTATTTTTCCAGCTTAGATCCTTTATAATTTCTGAAGTTAATGTAGTTTCCTTTACCCCATTATACAACACAATTTCTAAAATGTTTATAAACCTCTATAATTTATGATGCACATTCATCATCAAACATACTACTACACTTTTGCACTTTATTACTATACAACGACATTCATTTTATTGTTTTACATTGTCATTGAATATCATTGAAACAAAACACACCCATAATGCTAATCTTATCATTATATCAGATTATTGTCATCAGGACTTACTACAAGTAAGTCACCCTTAAAAATATTAATGTAGGCTATTAAAAACCATCTGTAATAACAATTTCAGACTATACAGGCTGAAAGAATCTATTAGGCTCTTCAAAGGTGCTGTCTAGTTATTCAGATACTTACCTCAATTTATTAAACTGAAAGTGGACAGTTACGTGTTTCTTAGGATTAATAGCGGTATAAGCTGTACTGAAAAAAAAAAAAAGTATAGCCACGGAATACTCAAGTCAGTAATTAAAACCCTGTCAAAAGCCAGCAAAGACAAGGCTACTAGAAATGTACAAATTCGTATGAAACATTTAGGAAAAAATAAAATTTTCACGTTATTTTTTAAAGTCTATTATCGTCACGAGGTCGTCAATTGACAATCGTGGCATCAAGAACGTCAATTTGGCTGAAGGCGGGCTTTTTTAGCCTGCTGTGAATTGACAGCAATGATGGAGGAGGAATCAGAGCATTTTAACTAATTGAAAATCTACAAGGTAATGATTGAGATTTACAAACAAAACAAACTAGAAAAAGCGAATTTTAGTTCATAGCTGTTTTAATAAATACGGCGCCTTGTAAGGGCCATAATACTTATGAAGTTTGATCACTAGAAATGATGCTAGAAACGTACACCCTCCCGCTTTCTCAAGAATGTGCGCCTTCGCTCAGAATTGGCGTCAGGATACCACTCGGTCACCACCGGATATCATGACCGCCACTGCTTATCGCGTCTATCATGGAACCATTTTTATTTACGGATTGGGGTCTGTTTCAAGCCCTGTATTGACAATTAATAGAGCAGTTAAAAACATGAAGTACCTCGGTTTATCTGGTTGAAGCTATTCACAAAATTTATCCGAGTTAGATACGCTTATGCGTTTATTTTCTTAACAAATTACTCTTACAAAAACCCAAAAGCGTACCACATATCCATATCTCACGTCACCTTTGTGTGATTCCCGCGGTGGCATTGTTTCGTGCTCGGAGCGTGACCTCATCCCGGTGCGCCCTAGCGTGACCTTCCTACTGTAATCGACACCCCTTCTCATGGTTGCGTGCCCCTTGTCAACACTACTGAAAAAACAGAGATGTTGACAGCTGTAGAAAGTTAGACGTGTACCTTTCCGTGTTAGTTAGTCGAGGCGCTTCGAGATAGACTGTTTGTTGTTGTCGTGTCTTTTTAGGATACTGGCATTTGGTCTTCTGTATAAACAGAAGCATTACATAAATACCTTTATTGATAAGGGAAACTATAAATACCTACATTCGTTTTTAATAATGTAAGACTTTTCCCTATTAAAAACATTTTCTTTTAAGTTGAATAACGAAATACTAAATTTAATTTGCCGAAAAGTAGGTACCATCGGGTTCATAATTGCATACCCAATTTATCCATGAATTCATTCATTAATTGGGTATGCAATTATGAACCCGATGGTACATAATTTCTCCATTATCATCCAATTCGCGTCCATTAATCGCGTCATACGTTTTTGGCTTGTTTTAGACCCCCCCCCCTCCCCCATGGTGATCTTTGGTGATATTTTCAGGACCCCTCCCCCCCCCGTCCAATATGACGTGTAATTTTTTTTGCTAACTAAAGTAAGTACAGTTTTCTAACACATTCACCTACGTAACGTACGTACACGTGAAGGGTAAATAAATGAAACTACATGGATACCTCACCATTTAATTAAAATTATCTTTAATAGAAAATAAACCGGCCAAGTGCGTGTCGGACCACGCATAATCGAGCGTACCTACAATCGAAAACTAATATAAAAAGGTCGTATCTGCCTGTGAAAGAAGTTTTCTTGGAGATAACTCCATAGTTCCTAAACCGATAATGTTCATAACAATTTTCGTTCAAAGAATATACAATGATGTATCTTCTCAATTTTTTTCATATTGTTTGGATCTCCGGTTCATGATCATTCTTAAGATATTCACTGAAAGAAAAAAAAATTAAACAAACCTCAATGTTATCAACCGACTTCAAGATTTCGAAGGAGGAGGTTATCAACTCGTCGGAAACTTGTTTTTGCTATTTTTTTTGTATGTTCACCGATTATTCGAAGACGGCTGGACCGATTTGGAAAATTCTTATTTGTTTTAAAGAGTATACTTCACAGTTAGTCCCACTGTAACCAGGTCAGGATCTGATGATGGGATCCTGGAGAAATCGAGGGAACTCTTCAACTGTTATAGGCACAGCCATAGGATTTGAGTATTTTTTACAGCAGCTCGAGCATTTGCTTTTGGAAAGGTGGAGGCTAAGTGAAGTCGGTTCGTTTTTGATTAAAATTATTTTTAAATACCTATATTAACTATCGAGTGATGTGCAACACGTTGATATTTGGTAAAAAATTTTTTGGACAAATAGTTACATGTCTGGAGTGTCCCCCCTAAAAATATATTTTTCAGCAATTTTACTACAAAACTTAGTAGCGGCATACAAAATACACCTTATGTTAAAATTTTATTAAGATATGTTTCATAGTTTCCGAGTAAAATAGTTGTTACATACGGACGGACAGACGGACATAACGAAACTATAAGGGTTACGTTTTTGCCATTTTGGCTGCGGAACCCTAAAAACCTACTTCACAAAATAATATTTCAAATGCCATTAATTAAAATTATTAACAACCACAACAGATACACTATATCTCATCTCATAATCATAACAATTAGTCCCAAGACGTAAAAAACCTTGTCGTGGAGGAGTTCCATTCTGGTTTTCACGAGCAGTTTCTATTTCACTAAATAGCACTATTTAACTGCAATTGTTTGGTTTTAGATTTAAAAAAAAATCGCTATACGTCTGCTTAAGGTTGCAGGAGTTCCCTTGATTCCTCGTGGATCCCGTAATTAGAAATGGATTTTAACAAAAATGAGATCAATCTAAGAGACGCCGTGCATAAAGCATAGCGACGCCCCGCCCGCTCAAATGAACGCTGAAGTGCCAACTGCGAGGCTAATTTCCGCGTGCAAATTTTACTCTGGTTTCGACAGTTTGGTTAATTTAAAAGTTGATAATTTTTATTTTATTGAATATAATACAGTAGCACGGAGAAACAAAAAAAGTACACGTGATATGTGTCCATACATATTGTGGTGATCATTGGTGATTTTTTCTTGACCCCCTCCCCCCCCTTATACAATATGACGCGATTAATGGACGCCACCTATGCAATAATCAAATTTAATTTTATAGCTCTTAGATCGTTTTAGATTGGAATCGTGTCGATTTTGCATTCAATTCAATCAATTCAATGTGACTTGAGTGATGTGCCTTATTTTATTCTATTAGGTTGGAATTAGATTTTTGAACGCTGAATACAGATCTAGTGCTATTCAATGTACAATGTATATTCATGAGTGGCCTAACCTCGTTTATTGCGTCGCAAATTGAAATGTTCATTTTATTGCAAATACCATTTAATGATACATTTTTGTATTGATGTCCGAATTCACTCATTAATTATTCTTATCTACTGATATCCTCAAACTTTTCCTAAATAAGTACCTACTAAATTCTTTAAATAGTTCGGTCTATACTTATTGGACTTAAACATTTTTTTAAATAGCAATAAGGTATTCATTAATAATCATTACATTATCCAGGTTATTTTGAAGACAACAATTTTGGTACGCTTTATATTAGTTATCCTGACGTGCCGATGAAAACTTTCCAAAATAGCCGGATTCTCCACAAAGAAAAATTGCGCTAACTTCTCATAATTTTGTATGGGGATTCAAACTTTCCGTTTCTTAAATTTATTTTTAAATCTATATTTCTTGTGAAATACCGAGAACTTTTCCAACTTTTTCAAGACTCCGCGACTTGCACGTCAGTAGGTAGTTAGACCTATGCAGAAGCCTTTTGTCGTTATATGTCACGTGTGGTTGTAATCTTTAAGAAGTTGTCAGTAAAAAACATGCTTTTAGCTAATCCATATCGTAATTATTAGGCATACGATAACTAATGACATGTAAAATTATGGAGTGGGTAAATTAGTCACCTTAAATAACTGGGCACAACGAAATGGTAATGTTTTGGAAGTAGTAAAGATTAGAAGGCGTGAGATGTATGAGTATACTTAGGTTAATTTACTAACATTATTATTTTAATTTACAAGATAAAAACTCCTACTATTGTATCGAATCTAGGGACAATTGGGCGCGTTAAAGGTTTAGTGGACTTTGTATAGCCATATCTCCAGACAGGCGTACCCCCTATTGTCTCTGGATGGGTTCATATTATATTTTAATCACATTTCATTAAATACATCTATGCCCATAAAAAAAATCTGGTAATTAAAATGGGAAATAGTAGCCCGATAGTAGATAATTAGATATACAGGTTTAGTGGACTTTGTATAGCCATATCTCCAGACAGGCGTACCCCCTATTGTCTCTGGATGGGTTCATATTATATTTTAATCACATTTCATTAATTACATCTATGCCCATAAAAAAAAATCTGGTAATTAAAATTGGAAATAGTAGCCCGATAGTAGATAATTAGATATACAGCCTTGGCCAGAAGTGTAGAGCATAGCTCTTTTTTGTTTACAATTTTGATGTTAAGTATTAATTCCCTATCATAACAATGTACGATGACGTAAAATGTTATATTTTATTGATATATCTAGAAAACTTCAATTAATAACACATTCAAGGTACCTATAAAATACATGAAAAGTGGAGGTCCTAAAAATGCGAATTTAGGTCGGTGCGAAAAATTGCAAATTTCTATGCAGTTACTACTCCATTCAACAAAACATGCCTGTTCAGTTTGAATTAATTGATAAAATAACTTCAAAAAAGACGCCAAGCTAAACTTTCGAGTTTTGTATGAAAATCGCAAGGGTGCTCTACACTTCTGGCCAAGGCTGTATATATTTAGGTAAGGTACTTAAATGGGTGCCGACAGATTTCATATAAATATAAGGATTATGAACAGTGTGAGATAAGCAACTATTCCTTTCAAAAACTTCGGTGGTCCATTGTCTTCTCAAAACCTGGTTAGCAGTTTTTTTAAAAATTGTAACCTTACTCTATGCCTTACAAATGTGACATTGCAGTATTTGCCAGACCGTGATGTTTACTTACCTTCATATCCATTTACATCCAACAAAGCTATCCTAAATACTAATCAGCAAAAAACCTGAAACCAATCTCTCTAGTTACTCGAGTGTCCGAGATGGTTGACCTTAAGCCAGCGACGGCTACTCCGTCGGAATCCGCGGAGTTGCGAATTCTCCGCATGCACCATTCCCACAAATAGCATGTATTGTTATACTGTGCGTTGCGTTTACTTACGTTGCACCTCGTTCGCGGCTCAGTCGCGTACGTACGCGCCGGCTCTCTCCGAGATCTATAAATCTTAAACGCGTCACATAAGTTCAACGGTCTAAACCTACCCTAACAATCTAACTGCCACTGTCAATATTTGTAAGTGACGACATGTTTATTGACTGATACAGTGATCGCCTCAAAACATGCTCAACTGTGGCACTTGTGTTTTGATTTCAACGGCTGTGCTCTGACGTTTCGTTGTTTATGGATATTATGTGTTTTTCTTTGATCTAGGATTTATGCGGATATCATAAACGGACATAATGGAGGCTATGGATACTTCTTCTCTTACATGTAAGATTTATTTATATTTTTATAGTCTATACATATTGTATACACAGTTGAAATTTTTAAAATAGTATAAACTGAGATCGTAAAACAGGTACTCGTAATTAAAGAAGCATTAACATTACGATTTCAAGCTCACATGGTCATTCACATTATATATATTATTTAAAACGGGGTATTTACCATGTATATTAGAGTTGTCTAATATACAATGTCTCATATAATATTTATAGCATTAAAATTCTTCTGACAAGCGTATCCAAAAATTTGTTTTATAAACAAGTGTTTGGTTATATTATATATAGTAAATATTTTAGAATAGGTTATTTCCTTATTGAAGTCAACATTTTCAGTGATAAGCTGCCCAAACGCCTGTATAATATGAATTCACCTCTAGGGTTCTTCATTTTTTCATAGGTTTTGGACCCCCGCTTAAAAGCTTAAGAGTTTTTAATTTTCGTAGTGATTATTCCTGAATATATTATACCTATAGCTTAAACTGATTTTTAAAGACGTATCGATTGATGTGTGTACATTTGACATAGGTATTTGGTAAGAAAAAAAATTGACGATTAGGTGGATACATTACGAAGACATATGGATGGACTGATGGAAAGCATGAGATTATAAGAGTTGTCGCTGTGCTGGCTGCCGAACCCTAAAACGTACTGAACAAGCTACGTGTCTTTTCTTTCTAGATTCTCCGTAAATTTTGCTTATAGCCCCCTGGAAGAAAAGCCTTTAAATGTTTCAGTTGTTACTCGTACTTGTTACCTAGTGATATCATATCAACCTTAGCACTGCGTTTAGTAACTACAGCGCTCGTGGAAAATACTAAGTCAGCCGTTTATTGACCTCGCTGATTTTGTAAATATACTAAATTATAAACTGTACTGGTAATACCAGCACGTGGTGTAATTCATTATTATGATTTACAAGGAAGTAAAGGCCATTTCACACCGAAGCCAGCGCGGTGCGCTGTATAACATTGAATTATATACGGTGATTCACACCGAACGGCGTGCGAGGAACGGCGCGGCGGCGGGGCATTTGCGCTCCTTGTAATAGGAGAAAGAGAAGGGGAGGGTGTAGGAGAAGGAAGTGGAGATGGAATGGAGATGAGATGGAATGGAGATGATATGGGGATGCAATGGAGATGGAATGGAGATGATATGGAGATGCAATGGAGATGGAATGAGGTGAATTAAAATTATAAAATACCTCGAAGTGGTGCGCCGCGGGAATATGCGGGCGGTGTCAGTGTGTGTCAGACATTCCGCGCCGCTGGCGTCCCGCTGCTGGCCCGCGCTTCGGTGTGAAATGACCTTTAATGGTTGATTCTTCCCGGGGCGTAACTTTCTTGTCATCTCTTTCCAAATTTTGTAGAGCGACGGAAGTCCCTAAGTGTGAATGAATAATAATATTAATAATACAAGTAAGTCCCAAAAATATTTTAAATAGTAATTTATAAATGACTATGAACTACAAAACTCCAATGAATTCTTGACTATATCTTGAGTGTCTTCTCGTTTAAATCATTTGCGTACAAATACCTACGGGCTTGATTCCAGTCGAAGTCGGCAATTGTCTTAAAAATTGTTTATATTTTCGTCACTAAATAGAAAAGAAAACAATTGTGATCGAGACAATAGTAAGCTTCAGATGCACTGACTGACATTGGTGTCACTTCCAACAGTCATCGCATTAGATGCTAACGATTATCGTAGCATGTTCTGTTTTCGAAATTATTTTATGAATTTTTATGGAAGTTAGGGAATTGATGGAATCAGAATATGATGACATTGATGACGTAGAAATATGTTGTTGTATACGTAAGTTCTTTAGCCAGTGTTTTTTTTTATAGTGTATTAACAATTAATGATTTATTTTTATTGTTTCATGTGCTGCGTTTTCATCAACTACCAATTCAGCGGTAAGTAACCTTGTTAATAGTTAGCAATTTAAATTGATTTACCGATGGACGGTAAGTAAACATACCTTGGGTTAAAACATGTAATTAAATCTAAAATAATGGTTAAATGGACGTCACACTGCTGCATCAAAAAGAAAGTTCCTTATTTTTATAACCGTGCCCTCAGAAATTACCATAAAGCCATTTTAAATATTATATTTCTGCTTTAAATTTGAAATGCGTGCGCAATATGAAGTAAACATCAAATCACTAGAAATTATTGGGTCATACGGACCGTTTGTTTGATGTGGCACGTATGTTCGGTGTCATTTGAATTACGAGTAGGAATTCGCGACCGCTATTCGGCCCTCGGGTGCCGAGGAAGGCCCAGCAGGCGTGTGACACCGATATCGCACGTCCCTATGGTCATCCAGTCATCCTCGGACCGCTCGCCAATCACTGCCCATACTCATGCGGTGACGATTGCACTTAACGCGTTTGTTATATGTCGCATCGTATGAATCAGTTCACATTTTTTAAACGCCACTCGCTAGTTGAGACGCCATTTTATTAATTAGTTCATTGCTCCAGGTTTGCGCGAGTTCCTTGGAAGCACTATATTTGCCTTCGGATTCCTTTCCATTCCAATGAACCAGTGTGCGACTATTTTGCGTCTTGTTGATTGTAACGTTCTTGGTGCTTTTGTTTCGGTACCTAGTTAAGTGTTCGGTTAACAAATTCTTTTGGATACATTTTGGTTGGTCTGAATCTCCCAACTTGATAAGAATGTTTGTGTGCAGAATACCGTAAAAGTTTATCAAGAGCAGCAAAACTGTAACGTTATTTGTAATCGGTTGATTCACGCACGGGTTTCAGTCGGCGCTCCTCCGGATGTGTGATTTGTCGACGTGCCAGTAATTATTGGAACATGTTTCCTCCTTGAACACCATCGCTATTGGAACAATTAACATTTAAGTGACGTGTATATTCGAACAGTTAAGTGAGAGTGAATATCAATTAAACTATGGCTTCGATTTCGGAATCCCCATTGAATAGGCCACGAAACAGACCTGTCCTGTCTCGGTACCGGCCAAATTCTAATGCTCCTACAGAACAGGTAAGATATCTAATTAACATATTAGGACAACACCCCGCTTCAAATTACACAAATTAACCCTTTCTCTACATCATGATAAATATGTATGTGGAAAATTACGCATTAATATAAATGCAAATCCATTATGCTATTTGACCTAGTTGTAGTAGAAATCTTGGCCGTCTATCATACTCGTACAAGGATTGCCCATTAGAAACTTGCGGTCATCCTTCCTTTGTGTTACTAGACAAGTGTGAAAACTAACAGGTATGTACTCGAAAGTAATGTTTATGTGTTGTCTGTTCGTTTATGTATCTACTGTTTCTGTATCCATCTGTAACTAACCCATAAATTATTTCCATCTTCCTCACTACCCCTACTTTGTCCGCGGAGTTCAGACCCATAAATATTTGATTACCTAAATGTTGGAAAAAACAATATTATATTTCGTCCATTATACCTGCATTCAACTTTAAAATACTGGAAATGCAAAATATCTATCCTAGAATGATTAGATATGTAATTTTCCGCGCTTTAAATTATAAAACTATATGTAGTCTACCTATGTAGTTCCTATTTACACGCAAAACATCAATTTTATCTCCGATGGACGGTGACACTGTTTCCGCCAGATGGGTCCCCCATAGAAAGGGACGTCAAAAATGGCTTAGGGGAACACCGGTTCACAGGGCTGGATGTAGAGAAGTGTCACGGGACTGTAAGCATAATAGCCAGACCCTTAATCAGCTATTTATATAAGACAATTTACTTTAGATACTGTCAGGGAACGCACAACCTAGACCGTTGGGTAGTTTATACGAGGGTAAGTATAGTTATATCTTTGTTCAGTTAATTTAATTTAATTTTTCCATTATATGTAGTTCATATGTAATTATTTCGCCTCCAATCCAATAACTGTTTTATTCAAATCCTCAAAGTAAGACAGCAAAATATAACGTCACAACATCGTCACTCGTCACGTCGGTGTGATTAGCAAGAGTCAGATTGGTGACGTATGTATAAGTATTAAGAACTCTAGTGAAACCTAATAATCTAATTGAGTTCATGGAGGTGTTAAAACTGTTAAATAATCGCGTATATAGTAATTAAAAAATAGGTACGTTGTGGATGTTAATTGTTGACTTGTTGATGTGCCGTCCGATTGTTCAGTATATTGATTTTAAAATTAGGTACTAAAAATCTGATCAAGTGATTAGTGATTCTGATTACACGTCTTCGGTTCCGAAATGATCTCCGTTGTTTGTATTTTTAATCGTAGGAGTGCATTGATTAATATTGATTACCTTGAGATCTCAAGTCATCCATCACACTGGCTGTAGGTTTCCCATTCATTTGAGCGGCATCATTTTACACCGCCCATAAGTCCGTAGATACAATAAGTATCTGTTGCAAGTGGGATGTGTTCATTATCGCATGTTGCAACTTTGCAATGAGTTGGTTGCGAAATTTGCGTGCGTCCTAATATTCCTTAGTTAGTCTTTCTTTATGAATTCAAAATATATATTTTGAACTAACAAAACAAACTTTTAGTTGACCCAGTTCGATAGAATATATAGTATATGTATGTACTTATATATTCTATCGTAGTAGTATAGAGACGGACTGTATTGAGCTATTTACGGTTCAAGCTATTTTCTTTTGTTTAGTACTTACTTTATAAAATGTCCACTGTAAAGTGAATCCTAAATGGCTCTACGATTCAAGTCCGAGTCCATACGACCGAAATCTAAACGGAGAAATCAGCTAAAACAGGAATACTGATTTCTAGGGTTCCATAGCCAAAATGACAAAAACGTAACTCTTATAGTTTCGTCATGTCCATCTGTACGTCCACCCGTCCGTATGTCACAGCCATTTTATTCGAAGTTAAGGCCTATAAAGGGCCCAAAGGTAAATTCATCTAAAGGTTACAGTCGAATTGGGGTGTATAAAGCTGCCAAAGCTGGAGTAGGCTGGTTCGACGCCGGACTACGGCGACCTATTTTAACTCGGGCTAGTGTTCGCTTTGTTATCTTTACTGTTGTGTATGTTTCCGTTTGTTTAAGAAACATTGGCTGTTGGTCTGATCGCACGTGCCTCTTTGGCTAAACTATGCCTCGAGCTCTGACTAATTGTGCATTCAAGCTAAGTGATAAATCACGTTTTAATTGTACGTAACCGGCAGTAGTTCCAAACTAACCTCTTGGTTTGGATTACGTTCTTACTTTGGCGTACCTACCTATTATAAAATTAAACAAAAACATGTCACTGTCGATTATTGTAGCAATCCCAAAAAACAGCTTTATTATTAAATTAGTGCATATTAGCTAACAATTTCGTTTTTTCAACATGTCAGGCTGTAAAGTATAGCTTATCGCCCGCTGAGTTGATAGTTCATAAAATAACTTTTGTAAAAAAAATCTTCTGAGTCTGATTGTGTGACAAATAATAACAGATTTGAGAAGTTCTTTAACGCCGTAGATATGTAGGTAACGTACCTATCTACTATTTTTGTCCTGTAGTTACGCGTACGTAAATGCTTAATGATTTACCTTATTAGCCATGACGCACGACCTCGCTAAGCATGTAACATGTACTCGGTTGAGTAATTACTAACCTATATAGAATTATCGTGTTAATGTCTTCACGTATTATTCATTTGACAACGTTTTATCTGTTTGCTTAAGCGCGATACCTACTCTATATTGTTAACTATGTCTCTTAAGGCGACGATATATGCAAACACGTCAAATCGAGGTGTTTTCGTGCAAGGTTTTTGAAGAAAACAAACCACGTTGGAGCATGTATGTTACATTTTCTGTAGGGGCATATAGTTGGGTTCGGTCTACCGATACGTGCTTGGTCTTGTATAACATAATTAGGATATATATCATCGTTATGAAACTGTTTTGGAGAAAACTTGTCGCAAGTTTTATTTCGGTCAGAAATAATTCTATGTTGCGAAATTAAACATAATTACTTCTTAGCACATTACTAATGTTCTACCGATAACTATAGTCGTATTAAGCGCTTAATAAAGGTTTTAGACGCAAAACCTTGTAGAGCCTGTAATAATCAGAACTATGCAATTGCTGCAATAAAACTTATAGGCGTTTATTCTATTGCAGCCAGAGACATGTTTCATGTGTCAAATTTGAGTAATATGATTAGTAATTTTGAGTGCGGAAATTCGTTCCACATAGCTTAGGTTATAGTACGCTTGCTTACTAAGTAGATATGTCCGAGTTCAAATCTAGGCTGATGTTAACTTTTTGTTTATTTTTTTTATCTCATTTCTCATTTATATTTTCAATCCTGATCCTAAGCGATTTATAGGTATTTTTGGACAAAAAAAAAGTCAAATCATACTATAGTCAAGTTAGTAGTTAGTTTAATCTTTTTATTTTGACTTTTTTACCCATTATATTTTAAACTACCAACTTATTAAAGAGACTAATTCATTATTCAATTTTTACAGTGGGTATGGGTACTTTTTACCATAGACGGCTTCGTCCATGTTTTTACCATAATTTATTATTACAAGAGTGCGTTTGTTCGAGCAGTTTCCATCCGAGGCGACGTTGCCAGCTTACTCTCATTTGCTCATTTCGCTTCTTGCTTTGCGCTGTTGCAAGCTAGATCTATATTATGATATGAATGACGGATACATTGAATACAATCAAATGCGCTTGAAGTTGAAACACATTCGTGCATTTGTCAGTGATTTGTCCACATCATCGTGTTAGGTTGTATATCTCTCTCTTTACTATGGAATGAGAAAGAAACAATCGGCTCGGCTGTCCCGGCACTCTACGATGTCTGGTCGCGCCATTAGGTTTATATGGTTTATTGCATGTTCGTTTTCGTACGATTTAAAAGATATGGTGAATTATTAATATTATTATTAGGTAGGTAAGTAGATATGGAATTAATTTAATCGTATAAGTATATATACCAATATAATTTCTCACAATCCCTAAAATGAAAAAAACAATAAGTAAGGTACGATGGGGTAAGACCGGACCATTTTTGAACTAGTTGGTCAGCTTTCAGGGCTGACGTTTATGCTTTACCTTTGTAAAAATTTCTCGAAATATTAATCCTTGTTTCAAATCAGTATGTATGTACCTAAGCTGTTTTTCCTGTATAAATTTTCAAAATCTACTCCTTCTACTTAAGATTGGACTATTGAATAAAATGTACTCTTAGTAAGTTTTTAGGTGCTAGTTTTCTTCCACTTATCGATTTTGCCAGCTTTGTAATGCAATAATAAATTTTGAAGTGCCCTTACTTATCGTTCTAGAGCTTATATGGTCTTGTTTAGATTAATATTATACGAGAATAAATCATACTCGAAAGGTTTTTTTATAATAAAACATTTTTTGTAAAAGTGGAGTATGTGTCAGTTTTCCGTCCATACTTATTGATATATTGATATTCAAGTTTTTGAAATAAAAGCTTATAATTAAAATATCAATTAAAGAATAAATAATTATTATCAATGGCAAATTTGACCTCAAAACGTTTTTTCCATGTAGACGGAGAGCTGGCCACGTCAGATATGACACAATAGTCAGGTTTCATTGCTCTCATTATTGTGTCATATCTGACGTGGCCAGCTCTTAGTCCAATAAATTTGTAGCAGTGTAATCAGGTGGACGGCAACCCGGACGGGAAACTAGCATAACCACCCTATGCACGGTTTCAAATAATAGATATAATTATAAACCGCCTTTATTATGTTAATGTCAACCTTTCAGTATTTTCTCAAACTTTTCAAAAACGAGTGAGTTAAAAATATTGAGAGTGGAAAGACAAGATGTTTCAAACCTTTGAAGCAAGACGTTTCAAAATTTAAAAATTTAAAAAAACGCTTTTGGCTATAATTCTTTTTTTTTCCTCAGCCTACTTGAAGAGATATAATACGTATCCATACTAATATTATAGTGTGTCTGTCTGTTAACTCTTCACGCTTAAACCGCTCAACTGATTTAGATGAAATTTGGTATGTATAAGGGGATGAAAACGGAATGGAAGTTTATACGGAATTGTTGCTCCCTGTTGACTTGAAATAGCATACGTGCTAGTTTTATATTTGCTCTTAGATTTTACTCACTAGTAACTTTTATTTTGCGTTTTATTATGTAATTCCATATGGCTCATGTTAATTTCGCGCAGACGAAGTCGCGGGTAAAAGCTAGTATTTTAATATTGTAATGGATTTTGATATGATAAAACTTTTGAAATAGATGGCAATTAACCAAAACTAACCCAAAAATGTACCCAAAAAACCGTGACGACCCTATACACGACACGATACAACTAATCCATACTAATATTATAAATGGGAAAGTGTATGTGTGTGTTTGTTTCTTTGTTTGTCCGTCTTTCACGGCAAAACGGGGCGACGAATTGAAGTGATTTTTTAAATGGAGATAGTTGAAGGGATGGAGAGTGACATAGGCTACTTTTTGTCTCTTTCTAACCCCCAATTCCCTAAAATGGGGGGTGAAAGTTTGTATGGTTTGTTACCCCGAATTTAACGCGAGTGAAGCCGCGGGCAAAAGCTATTATATGTTATTAACTTACTCGTGCTGACTTTTCGTGTTTTTAATTCTTTTGTGTAATTTCAATTTATAATTCTTATGTGAGACGTCAAACGCTTTTATATTTGTCAATTTTTTTAGTAAAAAACACTTAAGGTATATAAATGAAAATGGTTAAAACATGTTAAAAAATTAATCTTAAACTTTAGGTTGAATTAAGTTATTTGCTTTTTAGCTATGGTTTTCTGTAAGGTACTTCCCCAGTCGAGCTCTGAGCCAGGTCCAGATTTGAGCGTGATAACATTCGCTGAACTGTGCCTTACCACAGTTAGCGAGATAACATTCGGAGTGCCCATACCTCCCTTTTGGACATAACATACCCGTGTCTAAACCTGTTCCTAGTAACCAACTAGGTACCAATTTAAAAAATGTTCACAGCAACAATTAATTGGATCCAGTCTTAAATGCCACGCAAAAACAAATCAAACCATTTTTTGTGACAAACAATTGAATTTATAGAACGAAACTTTTTTGTCTATAAAGATCACATGTATGCGCGACTTCGGCAGCAGATAGCATACATCCTCCATACTACCCTCTTGAACCTGATGTTTATTCAGTGTTGGGCGTAATTTATTAGATGGTACCTACTTTTGTAATGAATTAAATTGCTAATTAAATTACATGAAAATCAATTATATTAAGTAATTGAAATTGCTTGTAATTGAGATTACATGTCAGTAGTATTCCCGATTACATATAATTTGTAATTGCAATTACTTTTATCTTAACTACTTTTACTTGTAACTTCGATAATTTGAAATAATATACAAGTTAAATTTCTTTTTGGGTCAGTGGGGGCAGCTACCAGATCCCTCGCTGCAACGCGAAAATGGTCTTAGAAGACCTTCCCTCAATTTCAAATTAATCAATCTTCATTAATTTAAAATTGAGGGAAGGTCTTCTACGGATTTTGGAAAAAAACATACAGGATGCGAGATGAGGTCACATTTGGTAAACTTCTTTTTGATGCCAATCGATCCCATTCTTGTATGGGATCAAAAATAATTTGCGGCTAGAAAAGCCACAAATTGAGAAAAACTTTTCCCATACTTTATGAAAATTGTTTTTTTTATTTTTCACATGCTGCTTTTTTATGCCAATCGATTCCATTCCTATCGTTTCTAATAGTTTCCTATTATTAGGTAATGTACTAAAAAGCCACAAATTAAATATTTTCCATACATTTACTATAAATAATAAATAAATATTATACGACAATCTTACACAAATCGACCTAGGCCCACAGTAAGCTCAATAAGGCTTGTGTTATGGGTACTAGACGACGATATATATAATAGATAAATATGGATAAATACTTAAATACAAAGAAAACATCCATAGCTCAGGAACAAATATCTGCGATAAACACACAAATAAATGCCCTGACCAGGATTCGAACCCGGGACCTCCTGCTTCGTAGGCAGGGTCACTACCGACAGGGCTAGAAGATCGTCAAATAAAGAATAAGTGATTTTTAGGGTTCCGTAGCCAAATGGCAAAAAACGGAACCCTTATGGATTCGTCACGTCTGTCTGTATGTCTGCCCGTCCGTATATCACAGCCATTTTACTCGGAAACTATACGACGTATCTGAATAAAATTTACACATAAGGTGTATTCTGTATGCCGCTACTTAGTTATGTATTTAAATTTGAAAAAAAAATATTTTAAGGGGGGGCGCTCCATACATGTATCTAAATTTCAAAAAAAATGTTTTTACCAAAAATCAACATGTGATACATCAATCGATAGGTCTTTAAAAATAATATTGAAGTTTTTTTGATCATTTTGTGATTAAGTAAATATTTTTTGATATAATCGCTTCGAAAGTCAGAAAAAATTTGTAGCCCCCCCCGTAACTTTTGAACCGTAAGTCCAAAAAATATGAGGAGATGCGCCTTATTATATACTTGCTACGAAAATTGTTTTGAACATTATCGGTTTAGCCAGTTTTGAGTTATTTCCAAAAAACTTCCTCCATAGGCATCAGATACGACCTTTTGCTATTAGTTTGGTTCTTATTACATTGAAGGTACGGAACCCTCCTATGCGTGGTCCGACACGCACTTGGCCGGTTTTTTAAACTTTTCACTTAACCAACAGTCGTTTTTATTAAGCATACCTACCGGAAGAAACATTTAAGTAAAATGTGAATGTACCTGAAAAAAGCGGCATCGCCATTATATCAAAATGCAACTAGGTACAGGTACACAATAGTGTTGGAGGATGTGTGGTTTGTATTTGCAACTAAAGGATAATTTTCCAGATAGGTAATTGAATTATCCGATGTTCTCCCGATGCGGTCTTATCCCAACGCACTTTACCGTCCTCATTGAAAGCGATTTTTACCATCTCTAATTTCGTTATAGATATTAAAAACCTGGATTTTTCAGAGCAGAAGAGGACATAAAACAAATTAGTTACAAATAATATTATCTTCAGTTAAGTACATTTTATTTGAACTTTTATTTTGAAAGACTTGACACGTACTTGACACATAGAAATATAACCGCCATGATGAATGCTTATTTTGGATATTTAGAATAAAACATTATAATTGTGCGATTATGATACTGTAGGTAATGGCGTGCGTTGGTCAAGTAGTTTTATATTATAGGTAACTTTAATTATTTCGTCATTGATTACCTACATACAATAGTAACTTTAATTAAGTAAGTACACATAAAATGGAATCATTATCAAAGCGCCATCTTACTGTAAAAGACCGCGATTGCTTGACTATTTAAACATGTCAACATTGAATTGTCATAGTTCATCTCAAGTATACTAGATGGCAGAAGCGGAAGCTGCGATTATAAAAACGCAAAATGCAGTCGTCAACCGCGATACCCGTCACCTTAATAATAGAAGTCGTAAGTATTGAGTTTTGACAAGTTTTAATTACTTCAAATGTTTAATAGATTTTCCTATATTTCTCACATTGAAGTAATATATTATTATAAGTAGACTGCTTTTTAATAGACAAACATTTCCAATAGTCTTCTTCAATCGTCAATCTTAGCTTAGTACTTTAGATTTTTACTCATGTTGAACAAGAGAATATTATGTGCAATTGACATTGACCTTGTAGGTATCAATTTAATTTAGCAGCTGTCTCAAACAAATACGTCCACAGAAATAAGGATCGTCTCTCATCAAGGTTTGTCCACACTGAGCAATAAATGCCATCAGTGCAACATAAATTACTTAGTGGACGTTCGCTACATACCGCTCTGCGTCGTCATATGGTTCGATTTAGTTGCGCTTGATGCACAAATCAGTGACAAGTAAAGAATAAAAACTAGTAGCCATCAACATCAACATTTTGCGTGGATTTAAGCGATTTGGATGCATAGTCAGGTTGCAGTGAGTTGCATTGTATTTTTTGGTCTAATCCAGATCCAAAGCTATAGAAGTATGTGCGATCATTTGAGAGCTCGGTAAATTGTATTACAATAATTATCTTAAGAATATAAACATGAATGATGAGTAATGCTATTTTTATGGTTCCGTAGCCAAAATGGCAAAAACGGAACCCTTATAGTTTCGTCAGGTCCGTCTGTCCGTCCGTCCGTATGTCACAGCCATTTGCTCTTAAACTATAAGACGTATCTGAATAAAATTTACACATAAGGTGTATTTTGTATGCCGCTACTTAGTTATGTAGTTAAATTACAGAAAAAAATATTTTATGGGGGGGCGCGCTTAATTTCATTTTTTTTAACCAATTATCCACATCTGGCACATCATCGATAGGTCTTTAAAAATAACATTGAGGTTTCTTTAAACATTTTGTGATTAAGTGAATATTTTCTGAAATAATCGTTTTGAAAGTCAGAAAAATTGTTTCCCACCCCCTGTAACTTTTGAACCGTAATAAGTCCAAAAAATATAAAAAACTTTGAGGAGATGCGCCTTATCACATACTTTCTACGAAAATTGATTTGAACATCGGTTTAGCCAATTTAAAAAAATTTTGTTTTATTTTATTTCCAAAAAACTTCTTCCATAGGCATCAGATACGACCTTTTGGTATTAGTTTGATACTTATTCCATTGAAGGTACGGATCCCTCCATTATACGTGGTCCGACACGCACTTGGCCGGTTTTTTAAACTATGAAGACATTGAACAGAAGATTGTCTTTATAATTTACTTGTCTCTGCACTTACTGAGCAACGACCTAGGTTTAAATTACTGAAATAATTTGATTACATTACGAAGCAATTGCGGATTTAATTAAACTTATCCACTTGAAAAATGCCTTTGATTAATGGAATAGCTGCTAAAAAATATCCGACGTCCGGACCTTAAAGAATTACAAGATTTCTATTTCCAAACATACTTGATTACACGTTTCCAATTGTGTTTACGTTTTCTCAGATTTAGTAGGCGTGTTCTACATCTTTATAATATCGTTCAACGTGTTTAAAGTTCAACAAACTTTCTACGGTTAAGATCCCATTCGGAGCTCCAAAAGCACATATGCATACCTGTAGTACGATTTTGTGGCGTTGTTCGATTTGCTTAACGAGTGCTGGTTAACCAGTCTAACGTGAACTCATGATATGTGACGATCAAATTATTATAGAGTGCACTTGTACGGATTGCTCGACTCGCATGCACTCCACAGTGATTGGAGTAATTCCTCCGATCGCGAACTCAAATGCGTCAGGATGTAATAATCAAAACGATAGCATCATAACATTGACTTGATTGTCCGATAAACGACATTTTCATGATTCAATTTAGGAGCTGCGTGTGCCGCCATGCCTGTAAGACGACTCGAAAAACAAAGTTATTAAATAGGTACTCTGATAATAACTAAGTTGATTAGGAAGACGCTGTGACCCGAGTCATCTTCTTAATTGTAGTAGTTTATCTTTTATCCTGTACTACAGTTCAAATTAAAAGAAAAACATCTATCATAATTGACTCGCAATACCTGACACTGATAGTTTTTATTGTTATTAAAATAAATTAATCTCTATATATTTTTGGGTAATCGCATTGACAGTTATACAGGATGTAGGTATGTAGTATGTACATGTACAAAAAGACGGTATGATAACATAACTGACTGGCGCAAAACCGGCTTGCATCATAAAACTTCTATAGTTTATTCACATGTGCATTTTAATAGATATATTTATTTTTGTGCTATCCCTGCATCTGGATTCGTCACAGTATATTTAAACAAATATAAAATATTTTTCTTAAGCCTCTCTATTCAGTTACAGATTTCTTAAAAATGATACCAAGACAAGATTTCAATGTAAGTGCGTCGCGTTTGCTCTCACGAGGATAAATTAAAAACCTGCATTTTTTAAATACCACGACGGTGGCAAACAAGCATACGGGCCGCCTGATGGTAAGCAGCTACCGTAGCCTATGGACGCCTGCAAGTCCAGAGGAGTCACATATGCGCTGCCGACCCTTTACAAAAAAGGAGGATTCACTGTGGTTAGGCGTCAGCCTAAAGGAACCGAGGGTCCCTCATCGTCTACACACTGGGTCCTATGCATTTCATACGAGCGTGACATGCCGAAATTGGTCTCAGATTGAAGTATTAGGTACTTCAATCTGAGACCAATTTACCAGACCAGTTTATTTATAAATTTAAATACGTCTCCAGGCCTTCTAATAATCAAACGTTTCTTTACCCAATTGATTGATTCAATATCATTCAGTATTTCATCGCCATGGAAAGTTGGAACCCATAAATCCATAATATACCTCAAGAGTCTATAGTTAATAATCACTATCAGCGAGTGGTTGCGTGTAAACCATTTTGAATATATACATTATCGATCATGTGTGAGAAAATATCTCGTTTAATGTAATTCAATGCTTGCTTTGTCGCCGCTGCGCTGTTGATTTTCATTTTCGCTTTCTTCTCGATCTCGCTCTATAATGAATATACACCGTGTTATATCGCTCTGTGATGATGTATTTTACTGTAAAACTAGGTAAATATAGCGTAAAACTAGACCTTAAGTAAAATATTAAACGTAATTAATAATTGTATATGATGTAGGTAAAGTTTGAGTATCGATAGAATTTTGCTTTTGTTATTTAATTTGCCGAATGTTAGTTTTTTCTGCTAACAGCTTTTATAAACTGCCGAAATACCTATTATGGACTAAGGAGCTGGCCACGTCATATATATAGCACACAATAATGACAGCAACAAAACCCGCCTGGTTAGATTGCTATACTATTCTTATTGCTAGATCCGGGCATCTGGCAGCTTTTAATGGGTGGAGGCACTAATGACAGACTAGCAAAATTTTTGAATTGGAAAATAGTCATACCAAAATAGGTAAGAACTGCCGAAGTTGTCTCGGTTATAAAGGACAGGGCCTATATTGTAACATTAGAAATTATAACAAAATACATTGCGTATTATTACGGAAACAAAAACAGTAGGCGACAAAATATGAATTACACTATACGTCGTGTGGCACTACTTTCCCCCAGAAACAAAAAAACTTTTGGCAATGATATAAACGAATTATTTATATAATTTCTCACAATATTGCATCAAACCCAGAACGCTAGGATTTGTTTTCTTGAAGTAGTTTGCATTATTTGACCTCCACCAGTTTACAGCTGCCAGATGCCCAGATTTAGAAATAAGCATAGTATAGCAAACTGACTAGAGGGATGTCGTTGCTCTCATTATTGTGTCATATCTGACGTGGCTATTCCCTTCTATTAGGATCGTTTTGATGGCCTTAGCCTAGGGAAAGTAGTAAAAATAAAGAAAACTAATGAAGGAAGACTGAGGAAGGAGCAGGCAGGGGGCCTGATAAGGCGCCCGTTGTAAAATTTGGTATTCATGCTCCTTGCCTGCTCCTTCATTAGTCGCCTTAGCCGTCAATGTAGTCATAAATACGTTCATAACGTCAAACTTTCTGGCGAATAATCAGTTGTATAGAGTGGGCACTCACTTGCTATGGTGACATTAGTGACGGTTCGGTTAGATTAGATATTCCGAAAAGTACAGCTAATCCTTGGCGTCGACATTTCGAGTGAAGTCCAGTTCCGCGGCCATTAAGAGGGTAAGGCCAAGTTGGCCTCAAAAAAGCTCGGTATCCTCATCAGATCAAGACAGTATTTCACTCCGGCCCACCGCCTCCAGCTTTACAAGGCACAGGTACGCCTACATATGGAATACTGTTCTCATCTGCGGGCGGGAGCACCCCAGTACCAACTTCTCACTCTGGACCGCATCCAACGGAGAGCGACTCGAATTGTCGGCTGCCAGAATTTTACGGATCGGCTTGAAACCTTGGCGCTGCGTAGAAATGTAGCCACGCTCTGCATCTTCTCTATCGCCTCTACTCTATCACGGAGTGTGCTTCGAGGAACGCGCTTGTGACCCTTCTGGTGTTGCGGGCGTCCATGGGTGGTGGTAATTGCTTACCATCAGGCGATTCTTCTGCTCGTTTGCCTCCTATTTCATAAAAAAATACGGGTTGCAAAGCGGACCCCAGGCTCAATTGACCCGGGGTATGTCCTTAAACTACGTCCGGACCTGGGTATGTCCTTAAACTACGCCAAAAAGAGAGGTATGGGCACTGCGAATGGCATCTCGCTAAGTGTGGTAGGGCACGTTCAGCGAATGTCATCGCTCAAATCTGGAGCAGAGCCCGACTGGGGAAGTACCTCCACCTTACAGAAAACCACAGCCAAATAGCACTAGACCCTACTCATAGTGTTGTGTTCCTGCTGGTGAGTAAGGTTGCCAAAGAGCTCAAAGAGGACCCAGTGTGTTGACGATGAGGGACCTTCTTGTTCCTTTAGTCGTCAACACAGTGAATCCTCCTTTTTGTAAAGGGTCGGCAACGCGCATGTGACGCCTTTGGAGTTGCAGGCGTCCATAGGTTACGGTAGCTGCTTACCATCAGGCGGGCCGTATGCTTGTTTGCCACCGTCGTGGTATAAAAAAAAAAAAAAAAAAAATTGAGCCGTGGCAAAAAGCTGGGACAAACGCTATAGGAGGAGGATATGAATTTATAGGATAATAATTATTGCTGGGCCATATTTTGTATTAGGTACCTCATGTGATCCATTTCACAAATATCTCGTTGTTTATGGTTTGAAATTAAAATGTCAAATCCATACTTCAGAAAAAGGTCCTTAAAAAAAACAAAAGCACCATTTATAATCTGTGGCCCCGTGGGTCTTCAATCGTCATATTTTGACTACTTAGTAGTAGTAGTAGTTAGTAAATACTTCATTGCACAAAACAAGTACACGACCAACAAAAATATTGTGAGTGTGTACAAAGGCGAACTTATCCCTTTAAGGGATCTCTTCCAGCTAACCAACTGAGAGAAATCGGTCAGACATGGTAGACAAAGATTTGTACATTACTTGTACATGACGGCAAAACTACGGGGCAGTTGCTAAACCTAGTTACTATAGTGTTAATAAATACATAAAATACATATCTATAAATATAATAATACATACTTGTAAAAACATAGAGCCTATATAATATAATATATATACTACTTATAAGTTTATTTATTTATTTATCGTATGGCTAAATGTCACTGGATATAGATAGGCATTTCTTCCCTGGGGTAGCAGTAGTGGAAAAGCAAATGATAAGGAAAATCCAGTGAGTGCTGTGAGGTCCAGATGGGACAGTGTAGCTGCCAAGTTTGTTACTCTTTTAGCACCACCTTACTACTAAGCCCTACTTATAAGTAAAGTAAAAACATAGCCGCAAAAATGATGTCTCGTTGTTGTTGTATGCCATCTAGCGGACAGCTCGGGTTATTAATACTATGATCGTGTTCGCGTTGCATGCGAGTTTAGTTGCATACCGTATGTGGCATACTGATTGTAACGAGTCGTTGGTATAATGAGTACTATGTTCGGTAGATGGCGTATGCATCCATAGAATTGAAAATAAAGTAAATCTTGACTAAACTATGGAGTAATTTTTGGTCTTATCATTACCTGTGACGTGACTAAATTGATTAAGTACCTAAGTAAAGGTAAATATATGAATAATATAAACTATTCTATCTACGGACTTCCGATATTTGATGATGATAGACAAATCACAGAACAGATAAACCGCTTAAAATTTTTGACATGATATATTTTTAATGTTGCAGGTCAGGCATAGAGTACTTAGAAATTATTTTTTGAAATCCAACCAAATAGGTGAAAATCGGGGGAAAGCTTTTAACATTTTCAACGCGGGGTAGCGGCTGAGAGTAGGATTTTACTCGTATGGTTTTATGCAAATTGGTAGTTCTAGGAATATAGGTTCTGTGTCATAATCAATATTTACAATTCAATATTTCAGAGTCGCAAAGTTCCTCCTTATCTTTCCTAGAACTTAATTTTGGTTATTCTTATACCAAATTGTGAAGCTACTTATTGACATGATATAATGCACTGCAAGTCTAAACTATGCATTTGTAAGAATTTAGTTGTCGGTGGGAATCCCATAATGACATTCAACAAGCGTGATGCTCGCGGCGCAATTGCACCGCAGCAGGGGCTCCCAAAATCATTGATAGCAGAAGATCGTATGAACACAAAAGTTCCAGTCATCCGGAGACGTTTGGAAAATTGGTGGGAGTGAGTAGTAAGGGATGAGGGCTTTCGGCCTGTGGGGTGGTAGCGCGCCTGCGCGAGGCGGTCGATCGCTGCCGGACCAGCCAGTCGGCACACGCGGGCAGCACGTGCCTCTCGCATTAAGGAATAGGCAAGTTAAAACACTTCCCCATTCATGATTCAGCTGGCTGAGTCCGATCATTACTTCACGATATAGTGGCAATAGTTTAGATAATAGTCGTGTTTTTATCATTTATCCTCGTCAATCTTGCAGCTAATCTCGATATATATAAGAACACGACTAAAAACATGAACTGCTTCGAACGACACACCATTGCGAAGCACTCTTTGGATCATTTGCATGTTTTGGAGTTTTACTTCATGGTTGCATCAAATGGCATCATTAAATTTCGTACATAGTAAGGAAGTAGAAGATCAGAATGTTTACGGAAATTCCTTCATAACACTCCTTAGTCATATATCAACTCATCATGTACCTGTAGCTGTCTTATTTTACTAGTAAGATTGTTAGTCGACTATTTGTTTCAATTCGCTCGAAGATTAGATTAATTTAAATAATTGCTTAGACTTATAGTAATGTTTTGAAAAAATATATTTAAACTTGTGTTGTTAATAGGTATTTGTATATAAATAAATAGACTAGAAGCGGAAGAAACGGGAATAATATACTTGATTTTTGGGTTTCAACTCGTCAAACTAAATTTCAATATATAGGTAAAGCCTGACCAGAAATATATGATCATGCGCCGTGTTGCGGAATTTCATTAGAAGTAATTTCTTACACTGGCAATAATTTTAATGACAGAATGATGTGCATGTCATGTGTGAGTAAAAATAAAGTGTTGAATATTAAATAATATAATAATACACAAAAATTCCCAAAATTATCCATATTCAAGAGCGAAACATTGTAAATAGTGTATATAATAAACTGATGTAAATAATACGCTCGGGAAATGATACTATTTCGCTGTGAAACATTTTCAAAATAACATCAGAGCTGACAGGTAAACAAATCAGTGACAAATTAAGAGTCACTATACCATAAAGAATAGCACGCTCTATGTCTGTTGCCATATAAATGAGAATAATAGCGCCCTCTTGACAATAATCATATATTTCTGGTCAGGCTTTATATTAATTAATATGTATGTATAAGAATAAGGCTTCTTATTAGAAACAAGAAGTGTAGCGGTCTCAATTCTGTATTGCTGGATTTCTTGACTTAAGTACTTAATGTTTTTTCGAAAATTTACTTACATTTGATTTAGTTCGAAGATATATTTTTGACTTTCGAATAAATGACAAGCTATTCCAAATTATCAGGTAACTCAATCAAATTGATCTCATATCATAAAGCACATTTCTATAAGTTACGGTATTTGTCAACTACCTGTAATCCGTCTAGATACCTTTGTGTTAGACTCTTCACAGAGTAACCATCATGAATCTATGGAGTAACTGAGCGTAGCAGTAACACTATTGTTCGACCTTAAAAATACTTCCGCTGGTCCCCTAGTCGCCGAGCGTCTTGGGTCAGTTCATCGAACTAGACACATCCGTTTGATCCGTTCTTCATTGAATATTAACTTACACGCAATATCGCACCCTTAGAACGTCACATGTAGCTATAGACTTCTAAGACACTTGCGCCATTGTTTTCCTTAGAGTGTGAAATATGACAATCGTATCCATTAGGAATGAAGCCGTGTACGATCTACTTTCTTAACAATTTCACAGCTTATGAAAGTCGTTAAAATTCCGCAATATTTTTGACATAGTTTTTAATGAGTTTGGTGTTTAGGTAATTAGCTTAATGCACTTTTTTAAAAACCCCGTTTAACTGATTGCGTTATTCCTGGAATCTTCCGGTTACTGAAACGATAAGAAAACAAGACAAGAGCATGCACCCAAGTGATACACGTCTATATTTAAATCTCGGAAACGATGTTATTTATATATCAAAAAAGTGCAACTAATGCCTAGTTTACATGCGAAAATCCGCGGATCGCATTTTAAGCCGGCTAATCTTTATATGGATTATTTGGCTACTGAATGCGTTCGGAATTTGTGGGTTGACCTTGAAAGGGCGGCATTGCATTTTTAACCCTCTGTTGGGGTTTCGTGCAGTAGGCATTCTGGACGGAGGTGTAGGGTCGAGAGTGCCGGCCGGCGACGGCGTCAGCGCGGGGCGCCGAGTCCCCGCCCGCGCGCCTCTGCATCGCTTGAGCTGTCAAACCGCCTCCGACGGGCACTCGGCTCGTACGCTACTTCAATCGCTCCAAATCGCGATCGTATTGTAGTGCTCTCACAGTGACTCAGTGCGTTATTCCGATTCGTAACACTCGCATGACGGCGGCATACATGTTAAGGAGATGAACGGCACCACGACCACGGTGAATGGTGGCGCTGTCAATGGTACCAATGGAACCCTAAATGGGATTGGAGCCGCACCCCGGACTGCCACTCTTGGCACCCCGAGCAGCTACGCGTACACGTCGAGTGGATCCCTTCTAGGGAGAGGCGGCTCCGCGAGACCAGTGCCGCCACCGACTCTTCCCAAGTATAGTGGGTCCTTCAGTGCCGGCAGCACGGGTAGCCTTCGGGAGAGGGATAGAGAAGGCACAGGGGGATCTCATCGACTGGCCAGTCTGGAACGATTGGCCTTAAGACAGCGTATAATAGAACAAAATGCGAACAATCAGGTGGTGCCCGGCTTATCTCTCAACAATAATGCACCGAATGGGCCCACCTCAGCTACCGTCACCCTCACCGATACGGCTACAGTGAGTCCCCTTGCCGTATTAAATTTTGTGCACCCTTACTGTTCCCCCCAATAATAGCTTACCCCGAAAAAGGGAGACATCGTTATTTTAACGCCAGCAACCCTCTTGTACATATGAATCCTAATAATCTAAGTACCGATAGGCGATAAGCATAACTACACCTTTTGGGTGTAATTTGTATAAACTATTTCGTTTGAACAAAATCACCTTCATCCCCGCGTTTATTTCATGTAAGTTTTGGTAAAGATAAACGCTGAAAATTTAATAACAAGGCATATGACATGATTAAACAATTGAAGGATGTTTTGTTTACTCACTCAGAAGAATATAATGGTTTATGTTTACATTCAATCGATATGCTCCACCCGTGTCAGGTGTTGTATTGCATAACTCATCAAGTCATCATGTATATATGTATATAGCTATTCCTTATTACATTTACATAGTAGCCTTTCAGGCGAGTTCTGCGGTCGACTGCATTAACTTGTTTAAAGGGAACATACAATACATACAGGTTTATGTTAGGCGTTGAGTAGTCAATTTGTAATTCCTTGTATCAAACAAAATTAAGCGTGCGGTTTGCACCTTACATATGACAATAACGACGGTTTGTTATTATTTAAACTCACATAGTTTCGAAATCTTCTTTCAATGGAATGAGCATCTCCTCGTCGATATTACTTATCCAACTGATTGTTTAAACAATTACGGGGATGTAGATCAAATGAAAAATCTGTGTAGGATACACTCAAGGAACTACACACAATAAAATACCATTGTTCTTGGAATAATCCCGGATAGTAGTACATTTAATTATTGTAATTTTTTTTTAATTCTAATATTGTTAGTAATGAACGAGATATCGTACCTACAAATAGTTAAATTTGACAACTTCGGGAATTCGGTTACAACTCATAGCTACCTCAACCCCCACCCATAGCATCGCAGCAGAATTAGCAAATCTTATCCCTTCTAGGTTAGTTTTTCCGCTAATGCATGTTGTGACTGCGATGCATAAGGCTCACAAAAGCATTTCAATTCACTTTGTCTTTTTGCCGAGTGTTTTATCCTCCCGGTAAGGAGATGTCTGGCATCCCACCATATTCCCACGCAGTTTCTCCATGTGATAGGACTGGTCCGGGGAGAGAACGGGTGACTGACCCCAACACTACAGGGTTAAAAATAACTTCTTGCAGCCGCAGCCATGCTGTTCGCATATGTCGAATTCACTAAACAGTCATTACTGTTTCACGGTCGCCCCCTGACCTGAAAATCGGGAACAATGCAGTTATTGAAGCCAACTAGTGTTAATGAGAGGTTATCGTTTAACGCGCATAAAAGTATAAATATCGTATACTTACTTCATTGTAGAAACAACAATGTATCCTTATTATGAACAACAAATAAACAGAGATAGATATGCATTTATTCTTATGAATAATATTGATAACATCTTATGAAAATTTAATAGGTACCTATTACTTTTGAAAATGATAACTATCTGGTCCTCAAATGTTGACTTCCATTATAGTTTCCTGTTCACAGATCATTTGAAGCAAAATTTGTATTGCCTATCATAATAGTATTTCTTCAACTCTCCTTATCGGAACATTATCTCGTTGGGATGTGTCAAAGAACTTGCACCGATAAGGAAATGCTCCTAATAATAGAGCAACGTCTGACTACTGTTCATTTGTGCATTACGAGTATTACGACACAAGGAATTCAACTATTCCATTCCAATACAATGACTTCTTCAGTAAATGGATTTATTTTAAAATTCACCAATGGCTAAAGCAGTTGGGGCACGTTCTCTTCTGGCATTGTTTCGTTCGATGCCGCAAAAAGTTAACCGCAACCTGACGCAGTCAACTATAGACTTTCTTTTGAAAGCTTTAAGATCCAATTTAAAGTAATCCTTATTAAGGATTTACTTCTTTGTCGATTCGTTAACGCTTTTGTGTCTGGTGGGCATGAGTGTGACGGGTCCGGGATCCTTTTGCCTGTATGTATACAGCTATAGCCATAATTAACTCGTACCTGAATGAAGGAGGTCGATCCACACGTGTGTGATCGTGGCGCTCAGATGTACGCTGCATTTTGCAACTTCCTCTTTAACGTTTGACTAGTTAATTGTAGACTGTAGTATGAGTTGTTTCACCTATTAAGTAGTACTGTCGTTGTAATAGCTGCACGAATTAACGGGCATTAGTGCGTTTAGTAGCGTTTTGTTATTTAAGGTAACATTTTATTTTTATTATGTATATTTCACAAATACCTTCTGTAGTTATGAAGGTATGCACTGTTATAGGTGATTTACTAGATTTCGTTATATATTTCTTACACTTGGTCATAAAACTGTTAGTTTCGATACAATAATAACAGTCCTTTTTTTGCTCCGTTGAAATCGGTTAAAGATAACACTTTTTTATAATCCTACAAGAAACATGTGTACTACTGCCATTGCCACTTGACTATAGCTCTTACCTTACTGGGTTTAAGTATTACATCTAGGGTATCAGTTATAAATGTTATAATGCATCTTTTATAATCCGAAAAGGAAGATTGTCGGTCACTTGATTGTAGATCTTATTCCATTAACTTAAGGTATTGATTTTATGTGTTATAAAGAGTCGTTTACAAGTAAAAAGACAGGTGGTTAATAGTTTTCGCCCCGTGTGGGGCGGGCCGGCGCAGGGCACGCTCGAGCCAGCCGGCAGGCAGCCGGTATCGCCAGTAACTTAACCTCCAAACTGACATACTTGAATGTGCCTCATATTACTACAGTTTGTTTCAAACCATCGTGCCAGTGCATTGTTAATCCCTGTGTTTCTATATATTATCACGTACTATTAACAAGTGAGAGGATTATTTCAAATTGGGACGATTCTAAATAATGAACAGTTGCAAAGTGAATGTTTTGCTATTCTCAACAAGTAGTGACGCGTGAGAATCATCTCAAGTTTCTGTGATTACCTACATTTGTAGTGTTTTTTTAGTTTTTGTTTAGTTAAATGTGAGAAGAATGGCAAGTCGAGGTTTAAGTGATGGCTCCGGGCAACAGACTAAACTTAGTAGGTGCGTTAGTAGTGTTGGTGATAGTGGAGCGGACAAGGCAAAGGTCGGATGGAATAGTCCTCGGGATATATGGAGGAACTTGTCTCTTCGGAGGAAGGCTGAGGTACTTATCCATAATCGGTGTCTTATACTTACTGTTTATATTCAGTTATAAATGTATTAAGAGGTATGTTTAAAATCGTGATGAAAAAAACTTATCATCCAAACATTCCGAGAAGTCGTGCTCGGGACATTTTTTATCATTAAACGCGGAGCCCTAACAGTCGCGTTTTTATGAGTCTCGGTCGTTCGAATATCGACAGACATAAATTTAGATACGTCTTGAAACATGAGTGCTCAAAGGCGGCTTCACGTTTGGGAAACCTACAGAGGAGTTACTCCATTGCCTATCGAGTCCAGGCGAGTTGAACTCTCAGTCGAACTAGTTTTAAACACACTCGTCGATCATGCATAGCTTTAACTCTTAAGAGGGTGACAACACCCGATGACCTTCAAATTTACTTTACTTAAACAGTTTTTTAGCTATAACTACTTTGTTTTGAGAAACTAAAAAAAAATGTGTTATTATTCGTTATTTTTGGAAGAACTTCGTTAATTCCGATACACAATTGGACGAAATCGGCTCGATAGAAAATAATTCGAAAGTTACATCTTAAAATTTGTTTTAAACAGTCGTATGTCTTTAGTTTCTTGACTTATACGTCTGTAATTAAGGACAAAATTCTACCGCACTAATACGGTGCGGTGGAATAACTTCGTTGTTTTATATTTCTCAATTAATGCGAAGTTTTTTTTAATTCATCATTTTGCAAAAATTTGCAATGAGCTCCTATACTAATCTTAACACAGTGTTTCTCTTTAAGTCGCGCTGAAAAAGATATGGAGGGAATTTAGCTGTTGCCAGCCCCTTAAGGCCATAATATGATTTTGTATAGTTGTAATTACACTGGATCGCCAATCGCTCGAATCGGCCAAGCAAAGGTAATATATTAGGCTTTATATTATATGGGTTTTAACCACAAGCAGCGACGACAGCCGCCACACTGTTATTGATTTACACTGTTTGCTGTCAAAGCCAACGATGAATCAACTGAACTAAACCTGCCTTCAATAGAGGCGGATAACAGCTCACTAACGCGAACGTACTAGCTATACACTGATTTACCTTTTACAATTCAGTTAAGGAGGAATATGTACGTTCTCACCTTGAAAATAGCTAATTAGTGGGAATAATTTCCACTTGTTTTGGAAATGCAAGTTGAAAAAATACGGATCTGTCGTTAGGTTGTCAACTTGTTAATGAAAAAAAAAAACGAACTTCAAGATTTCGGAAGAGGAGGTTCTTAAGTTCTTCGGTATGATTTGGGACTCCGTTTGATCTTATGATTAACTTGTCTTCTCATTAAACCTTATATATATAAAGTTTAAATATTAGACCCTTCTGTATTAACTTCATATCATAACAAATACTATAACGAAAACTAAACACTTTCCTAATGCTGCTCGGGTAGGTCGTTGACTCTGCGCTCTAGTGTTTATTTGTCGCCTTAGATCGTCGCAGTATCAGCACAATACGTCTCACGCGCACGCTCATAGACACGAATCGATAATCATTGCATTGGCTTATTGTTTATACTTGCACAACTACGAAGAAACGTGTGAATCGGGGCGGTATAGCTCGCTTTCTACCACTTATGTAAATCTCTAATAACCTGCTTTTTAGGATTCCGTACCCGGAGAGTGGCAAACGAACCCTATTACTAACCCTACGCTGTCCTGCCGTCTGATTATTTGCAGGCGTCTCATGAAAGTCTGTAGAAATTTTCATGTAAGAGGGTGTATTTGTACTGCCACTCAAATAATAAAAATTAAATAAAGTTTGTTTGTACGAAACCGTTCGTGTATGAATCTGGCTCGCATTGCAAGTTTTTTTAAATAGGTAATGTAAATCATTTTCGTGCTGTTTACACATTCATATACGAAGTCACCTAGATATGCAATCAGATTACAATAAATATTCACAATAGTCCTTCGTCCGGTGTTCGCTTCATTGGGTTAGCAAGTTTATGCCCCACTAGAATGCGCCTTTTGAACATTGTGCATACGTTCTCTTTCTACGCCTAATTGCATTACGTGCTACCTATTTTGAACAATTATCTGCATGACAGTTTTATAAAACGGTGAAAAGTCCGTTTAATTTCCTCATTTCGCCGATTAGGTAATATATAGGTATATGCATGCACTTTCTCGTAACATGTTTATCGAGTCAAAAATGGTAATTTTGTCGCTGTAAAATCTTCACCACTATTACGTGTTGTATAACATTACATTTAATCTTAAATAAATACAGCTATCGATCTTTCTTCTGTCGAGCTATTAAAAACCAAAATAACAAATGATTCGAGTAGCATTTGTTATGTCATCGCAGTGAGTGCCTATAAACGGGACACGTGTGAATCTTCATTAAGTCGTGATATTTTTAAAATAGTATCCCACCAAAAATACTCTGGAATCCAACCGCCGTCTTCATTAACGGTAATGCAAGGAGAGAGTCGAGTTTCATCTATTTCAAGTTGTTTAATGGAATTATTGTAAACATAATGAACACATCGTAAGTAGGGACTTACAAATTCCTGCTTCTGTATTGTATATCCCAGATTCTAAAATGTCACATTTGTGTTTCGCGTCCAATTTTAACAACACTGACAAAAGTTTGGCATGTTTCGTTATGGACATGACATAAATGAAGTCATATTTGTATAAGACAAAAACCTAGTTGATTGATACGGTTTGTGGCAAAAAAGGTAATTAAATCTTACTTTTGAAAACTTCTATGATATGACGACTAAGATTACTGACGCTCTGGCCTCTGACCGACATTATTTGTAAAATTGTCAAGCTTGTTAAAAGGAGCTAGCCTCATGAATGATAATATTTCCGAATGTTGCAATGTCGAGCTGACTTAATTGGTGTGAATTGTCCTTTAACGTAATTAATTGTAATTTGGCCTCAGTTTTATGAGAGTTCAGGGTTAGTGCAAGAGTTAATGAGACCGAAATTACCTGACGTCGTAATTTACTACGACCCGGGTTCAACTGTGTCTGTTACTTGCTTGTAAACCTCTTAGTAGACGTAGTATCATTGCCGAGTTCACATTGATTAACGCTAGCCTGGTCGTACCTCAATGATCAATACTGAGAATAGTCGTACCAAGGAAAGTCCTTTGCATTGGTTTTCTTAAATCTTTTTAAAATCTAAGCTCTTTTATCATATCATATTTTTCAGGTCAGAAGGCCATAGGGTTCAATTTGACTCGAGAAAATGGTATCTTGTGTCTTGTCTTCTTACGTCTCTTGCTCGAGTCAAATTCAACCCCAGATTTTATTGAAGTACATCGCTGTTTTTGCGAATGAAACTAATCAATCACAATTTTGTCTTCAACTTAAAAGAGTATGTCAAATCTATCAGCAGTTGCGTTGTGAAATCAATCGTAATAGGCGTTTATATTGGGCCGCCCCGTTCATTGACCGGCTCGTAAATATTGCACTAATGACCGTGAATGCACCCCGTTCCGCTCCGGACTAGCGCGACTACGGATTGCTTGATAAATCTCTGCTAAGGGCCAACAGAGTTAACGTACCGGTAAATGTTAAATATGGCGCCGATTACTGTAATACCATTGACGAGAACTGTGACTGGTACAGTCCAGTCCTTGAATTATCTTTTTATGAAGTTTAAGTTTATAGTTCTTGTGATTTTGTTTGAACTTTCGCTAAAAGCAGTAAGATTGGACACACTGGACAGCTTGACTAGAATTTCTTAACAAACATCATTTAAATTCTTGTTCGCTGACCGTTTCTTTTGCCAGTCGAACGTGAAATAGTGTTTATCATATGTTATGTCTTTTATGATGTTATACAGCAAGAAGTATTTAAAGGTTGAACACGCCAAAACCTGAGCATATAAAAATAGCTATAGTTATTCGAAAAATGGAGATATTTAAACTTTTGAAACAATTTTCTCACAAGGAACTGGGCTATAAAATGATGATAGTTTTTATTTATTCGTTGGCAAAATGTCGAGCGTACAATATCAAAAACGTGAACGCATTTTGCACGAACATGTAAAAAATCCCATGTTAAGCTACATAGATATCGCGAAAAGGCTGAAATATCCACAATCTACTGTTGGTCACGTATTAAAAAGTTTCCGTGAACGCTTGACAATAGATAGAAAGCCAGGAAGTGGTGGGTTGCAGGGAGTCAAGAATAAGAAACAAAAAAAGGTATTTTAAAGATTTTTGCCTCAAATCATACGATTTCATCTCGTGATGTTGCTAAAAAAGTGAAAATGTCTTAGTCCTATGTCCAAAAAGTGAAACAGATGGCAGGACTGTAGGCCTAGCACATGAGTGTAGCGACAGTATCTCGCGGTCGAGATAGACATCTGTCACTGTCTAACTGTATTCATCAGAAAGTGACACTTGTCTATCTCGACCGCGAGATACTGTCGCTACACTCATGTGCTAGGCCTACTGAAGAGTTATAAAGCCCAGGCCGCACCAGATCGAGACTCAAAACAGAACTTATCCGCAAAGATACGGTCGCGACAACTCTATGAAGATTTTCTTACAAAATTTAAATGCGCGGTGATGGACGACGAGACGTATATAAAATTGGATTGTAAACAAATACCTGGTCAAGAGTTTTATACTAGCAAATCTCGAACAGATACTCCTGAAGATTTAAAATTAAAAAAATGAGGGCAATTCCCAAAAAAATACCTTCTTTGGCAGGCAATATGTAGCTGTGGTAAAAGAAGTCGCTCGTTTATCACCATCGGGACAATAAACGGCGATATTTATCAGAAAGATTGTTGACAGAAGCGTTTGCTGCCTTTTATAAGACAGCATGCCTCACCACCGCTGTTTTGGCCAGATCTAGCCAGTTGCTAATACGCAAAATCAGTTATGGAATGGTACAACGCTAACAGGATAATGGTGGTACCCAAAATATGCAATCCGCCAAATAGTTCGGAACTGCGGCCTGTTGAAGAGTACTGGAGTATTATGAAAGGAATTCTAAAAAAGAAAGGCGGAGAAGTAAAATCGGTCCCTGAGCTACAAAAAATATGGACCTGGGCGACAAAAATCTTTTCTAAAGAGATGGTGCAAAGTCTTATGAGCCGTGTGCGTAGAAAAGTTCGATCTATGGCTTACTGTGTAAACATTAATTAAAATTAAAAATGTGATTTTAGAATTCATTAAATTTGTCATTAAATGTGGTATTCATAATCTAGTTATTTATTTTCAAACTGGTTTAAAAACAAATTTTGCGTGTCCAAGTTTTGGCGTGTTCAACCTTTATATAAACACTTTCAAGATGGGAAGTAATCTGTAAACCATTTACATCAATTTAGGTGTCGATATTCGTAACGGTTGTCATCAGCGTTTTTATGTTTGTTATTTTATTAGAGTAGCTTTATTTTGGAGGTCATGCCGCAGTTAATGGCAGTTTCTATTTTATTCCCAATTCAATACATGTCAGTATTTGTATACGACACATACAAATGGTAGATCCATTCGTATACTATACATATGAGCAAAAAAAGCATCGATTTCTTGCAGCCGGCGTAATTTTGCTTAGAAGTGTGACGGTGGTCGTTGAGTCACGGATGTTCCACTTAGAATGTCTGATCTAGTTAGACGTACACGTCAAGTGAGAGCAAAATGAATCAAATGATTTTATTGTAGAGATACTATGTATGTTGAATCAACCTATGCGCTAGTGTTCACTATTGAACTCAGCAGAGATCTCAAATTTTTTTTGCATTGCTCTATCGGGGTTTTGTAATATATTCACGTTCTCCTATTTTATGATTAATAATTTGCAAATAGTAAAGATTATTGTATTTCCGTTGTTAGCTATTTAATATGCAATATTAACCTAGCTGTTGCTATAGCATAAGGGTGTTACCATTACCACACCGCCATCGATCAACATCGCTCGACATCGAATCGATTTGATCTGGTATGTGCCAAACCTACCACACTAATCGATCGATTGGTGCGGTAACACTCTATAAATGTCCTCATTCTTCTTAAAAATAAGGTAAGCATTTGTATTTAAATTTGCATAATTTATACTTATCTCTATAGGCCTCAAAGTTTAGAGACCTATTTACTCACTCAATGTTTTACCCCCTTCTCGTTATCTTCCTTTATATAAATTACGTATCACAAAATGGGACCATAAATGAATAAGACGCAAGTACATTTCACACATATTACAAATACACAAAGCAAATTGTATGCTTATTTAATGCACTGTCACAATCCGTGTCATGATCTTTTATTATTCTATTTAACGCGGGAGTATATAGGATAACGGGGATACTCTATATGACAGGAGACCGATAATATGTTTTTTAGCCCACCTAATGAAGGAAAACTAAGAGGAAATAATTCGTGTATAGCCAAATTTTGGTGTAGTTGTAGGCAAAGGTATCTTACACAACATACTAAAAGTACCGGTGGATGGGGGTGCCGCTAGCGGAAAGGGGGGGGTGTAAAGGTCCCTAATTTTGGTTTTTCGTAAATAACTCGGTAACGGTGGCTCATACGAAAAAATGTTCTATTGCTTAATTCATCCACATCAAATTTTCTATAAAAAAGATTATTTGCAATTTTTTGCTAGGATCAATGTTTAATGAGATATCGAGGAAATACGATAAACACTTTTTTAAACTTTCGGAGCCAATATTTACGAAAGTATTAGTTTTATCCAAAAGTGGTTTCAGATTACCCTTATTGTTTTAAAAAGACCTATCTAATGATACCCCACACATTAGGGTTGGAGTAAAAAAAATATTTACCCCCCTTTCCATGTGTACGGGAGGTACCCGAAAGAATAATATTTTTTCACATTTTGTTTTAAAACTTTGTCTGCGTAATTAAAACACATACTTATACGAAATTTCATTTCTCTAGTACTAGCCATCACTGAGCAGGGTGAGGAGGGGTCCTACCCTTGGAGTTTCGGCATGTCCGTCTGTCCCCGTCTGTCCGTCCACGGCTTTGCTCAGTGATGTTTAGTACTAGACATCTAGACGGACAGATGGGGTCAGACGGACATGGCGAAACTATAAGGGTAGGAAGTGAGGTAGCAGGGTGAGCAGCCTGCTCAGTGATGGTTAGTATTAGAAAATAAAAAAATCGTGTGAGTATGTACTTTATTCACGCCGGCAAAGTTTTAAAACAAAATGTGAAAAAATATTATTTTTTCGGGTACCTCCCGTACACATGGAGTGGGGGGGTAAATATTATTTTTACTCCAACCCTAATGTGTGGGGTATCGTTGGATAGGTCTTTTTAAAACAATAAGGGTATTCTGAAACAATTTTTGGACAAAACTAATACTTTCGTAAATATTAGCTCCGAAAGTTTAAAAAAGTGTTTATCGTATTTCCTCGATATCTCATTAAACATTGATCCTAGCAAAAAATTGCAAAGAATCTTTTTTATAGAAATTTAGATGTGGATGAATTAAGCAATAAAACATTTTTTCGTATGAGCTACCGTTACCGAGTTATTTACGAAAAACCAAAATAAGGGACCTTTACACCCCCCTCTCCCCGCTAGCGGCGCCCCCATCCACCGGTACTTTTAGTATGTTGTGTAAGATACCTTTGCCTACAACTACACCAAAATTCAGCTATACACGAATTACTTCCCCTATCAGGCAGTTAAGCGTCTTCGTTTGGTGAGCTATTTATTATTATTATCTGAATGTGTATTTTGGATAAGATTATATACTAAACACAAACACCTATTACGCTAGTCCGAGTATAGCATGAAATGTAATTACCACCCTACATGCAGAGTGTAGATTTGTCCACGTCCTGTTTGCCCACGCGTGAGGATCCCAACGCCCACTCGCCCACGGATAATTGTAATTTGTTTTACGTTGGTTTTATCATTCGATAATTTCTAAGTCGGTTCTATTCAAACCGGTGTAGTTTATTCTAAAACGCAGAGGTATTAAGAATGATACTGCTGCAGACAAATGTACTTTTGCTCTTGAAGCCCGTACACTTCGGGGTCTGCGGGAAATCGGGACGTTAATAGTTAGGTCGCAATCTATCAGTATACTAACTATAATCGGTTATAATCGGTATAATCATTGTTGCAGACACGGACTAGATAAATATACTCCGTGGTTGCAGATTAGCCGTTGACATAATGATTGAATTTAGTAAAGCTTACGTTATTTTTACTATCATAAATGGTACGTTAGTTTGATAGTAAGAAACACACATTAATCGTAATGGTGATGGTTATGATTTTAAAGAACAATATGTGAGAATTAAGAGAAAAAGCGTAGCTTGTGATGGTATAGAGTGAAAGTAAAGTTAAATGAACCGACGACCCAAATTATGGCTACCGTCTTTGGGTATGCAGTGAAATCGATGCAACGAAACCAGTTTTATGCACTTTTTGCACAAGTTAACAACTCATTGTTAGTGGGAATAAAACATTATAGGCGGGGTTACCTAGTTTTTAATTGGCTTTCTTGCATACACGTTCCACCCGTCCGTTCTGTCTGATTACACGGTCAGAGTTCTAACGTAGCGCATGATTTCCCAAGTAACACAGGAAGCATTATAACATATGAATAGTTAACTTATTTCGAACTTAAGGACCGTATAAACTCTTATATACGTTCACCGAGCAACTTGTCGCATTATATGATGCTTTGAGCTGTATAACGGTTGTATAATGGCATATCTAAATGCTTTAGTAAAGCCTTTAGCTTTAGTGCAGCAAACCACAACGCAACTGTACAGCTTTCGACTGTTTAAAAGCACTTAAGTGCTTTAGGTTCTACAATAGCATTATATAATGCTTTAAGCTGTATAACGGTCGTATAATGGCATGTATAAATGCTTTTTTAAAGCCTTTAGTTTTAGTGCAGCGAACCAAAATGCAACTGTACAGCTGAATGCTGTACAGTTGCGTTTTGGTTTGCTACACTAATGCTTCGATGTGGTTTAGTGCCTTAGGTTCTACAATAGCATAAATAAATGCTTAATGCTGTTTATGAGCATGAATATTAGCCATTATAATGCCACGTAAATCCGGTATACAGCTTTCAGCTGTTTTTTAGTGCTTTAGGTTCTACAATAGCATTTTATGATGCTTTACGCTGTATAACGGTTGTATAATGGCATATGTAAATGCTTTTGTTTAGCCATTAGTTTTAGTGCAGCGAACAACATGCAACTGTACAGCTGAATGCTGTACAGTTGCATTTTGGTTTGCTACACTAATGCTTCGGTTTGGTTTAGTGCCTTAGGTTCTACAATAGCATAAATAAATGCTTAATGCTGTTTAAGAGCATGAATATTAGCCATCATAATGCCACGTAAATTCGCTATAGAGCTTTCAGCTATTTTTAATGCCTTAGGGTGTACAATAGCATTTATAAGTAGGTAATACGTTCCTAATGCAGTATAATAGCAATAATATAAACCATTATAAAGCCAAGTAATTCTCTATAAGGGGCTGTTCATAAATTACGTCATTTCAAATGGGGGGGGGGGGTCTGGACATCGGATGATGGTAGCATGACGTAGGACCCGGGGGGCGGTCATTCCGAAGATCACATCATCAATGTGTAAAAAAAGGAATGAAAGTCTGGTTTCTATAAACTTTTAATGCTATAAAATATTATCTACTAAATAGTTTTTTATTTTACAATTAAGCTTAAAACGCATTTTTTTTTAATGACGTCGTTTTTATTTGGCAGGGGGAGCGTTGGATGATTTTAGGGGCGAGGGGGGGGGGGCTAAAAATCTTCAAAAATTGATGACGTAATTTATGAACAGCCCCTATACAGATTTTAGTGGTTTTAGTGCCTTAGGTTCTACAATAGCATAAATAAATGCTTAATGTTGTTTAGTAGCATAATTATTCACGTGTAATGCTGTAGGCATAAATAAGGCATTTTTTAAGGGTCACTGAGCTGCTATTGGACTAAGAGCTAGCCACGTCAGATATGACACAATAATGAGAGCAACAAAACCCGTCTGGTTAGGTTAGTTATACTATTCTTATTGCTAGATCCTGGCATCTGGCAGCTTTTAATGGGTGGAGGTCACAGTGACAGACTAGCAAAATGTTTTAATTGGAAAATAGTAATACCAAACTAGGTAAAAATTGCCGAAGTTGTCTCAGGTATAAAGGACAGGGCCTATATTTTAAGGGGCTCCCTGGCGCCAACGACCTTAGATCTGATTCCCTTAGTTTTCTAATGATTTATATAGCATATCATATTATCAGTAACGGCTTTAAACAATATAGTATCCTATATTTACTTCAATATTCATTGTATTCGGGATATTTGACATCAAAGTCGAACTGGTTTAGGCTAAAAAAGTGGTTTTATGGTCATAAATTTTGTTTTAATTAGTTAAAAATTAAAATCTCCCTCCAGTTTTTAGAGACATCAAAGAGGAACCCTAATATGTAGATTACGTATATGTAAGATTCTTTACACCATTCGAATATCGATAAAAGTGTTTTTTAGACCATATTTTAAAAATATCATAAAAAAATAACGGCTCATTTATTTCAAGATCCGGCTCTACAGAATGGAGATAAAAGATTCAAAAACCGATAGTCGTTTGCCTTATAATTCTATCTATAGTGAATATGTTGGAATATCGACTCAAAACTGGTTAAAAATCGATAAAAAAAAACGTTAGACCAAAAAATATTGTGTATTATTACCATACATCGGGGTTTTCGGTGCGGGAATGTTTGACACTAGCCAAAGAGTAGGCATTAACTTAAAAAACAGAATGTACTCTAGCACGTTTCTACCTAATGAATAATTGATCGAAAAAATCATAGGTATATACAATTTATCTATACATATAATAAAGCTGAAGAGGGTCGAAACTCTGTACATGGAAGATAATCGAAAAAAAGTTGGCTGGGGATACTTAGAATCGATAACAGAACACGTTCCAACAATTTTTAGAATTTTTGTCTGTTTATCTGTTTGTCTGTTTATCTGTTTGTCTGTTTATTTGACCGCGCATCACGTGAAAACGGCTGAACGGATTTCGATGAAATTTTGTATAGAGATAGTTTGAGTCCCGGGAAAGGATAATATATAGTTTTAATCCCGAAAATCAACCCTGGTGGGGGTGAAAATGGGTTGAAAGTTTGTATGGAGAATTTTTAACCGCTGAAACGATTTAGATAGAAATGAGTATGGAGATAATTTGAGTCTCGGGGTGAAAAGGGGGTTGGAAGTTAGTATGAGGATTTTTTTTACCGCTGAACAGATTTAGATGAAAATTGGTATGGAGATAGTATGGGTCTCGAGAAAGGACAAAGGATAGTTTCATCTTGAACCCCCCCCCCCCCCCCCCCCCCCCCCTCCTCCTTACTTTAGAACCGTAGGTCCAAAAAATTTGAAAAAAATAATGGAAGTGAAGCCTGAAAGGTACTTTCAATAAAAACTATCTATCTGTACATCTATCACGTGAAAACGGCTGAACGGATTTTGATGAAATTTTGTGTAGAGATAGTTTGAGTCCCGGAAAAGGACAAAGAATAGTTTTCATCCCGAAAATCAACCCTGGAGGGGGTGAAAAGGGGGTTGAAAGTTTGTATGGAGATTTTTTAATAGAAATTAGTATGCAGATAATTTGAGTCCAGAGAAACGACAGAATAGTTTTCATCCCGAAAATAAACCCTTTCACGCCGAAAAGGGGGTTGAAAGTTGGTATGACGATTTTTTAACCGCTGAACTGATAAAGATGAAATTTGGTATAGTATGGGTCTCAAGAAAGGACAAAATGATAGTTTTCACTCCGAAAATCAACGCTAAAGGGGTGAAAAGAGAGTTGGAAATTTGTATAGGGAATTATTAACCGCAGAATCGATTTAGATAAAATTTGGTATGGAGATAATTAATTAAAAAAGGAAATAAAATAGTTTTATCTCGGAAATTATCCTTTAAACGGATACAAAAGGGGTGAAAGTTTACATGGGGAAGAAACAACCAATAACCGCTGTCCGTATTTAGATGAAATTTGGTATTTAAATAATTTGTAATTTTTTGGTCAAGGTGTTCATATTTATAACATGTTACCCGTCGATGCTTTAAATTTACCTTTACCCCCTCTTAAGAAATATTTGAAAATGTCATGAATGTCAAAGGGTTATTGCAGGTTCGAGTATTATATATGACGGACAAAGATGCATGGCCCAAACCAAACATTTATAGGTTACCGTTTAGGTAGGAAAACATATCAAACGTTTTGTGAAGCAGTCAGATTAGGATTTATTTTTCTTTATAATTAAACAATAGGTACATTATCTGTCTCTCAAGCTGTTTTGATATGTCTTCTTGAAGAACGACGCATTATTTTGTATCTTTAAGATCTAATAATGTATTACTGTTTTGAAAAAAATAAGTCCCGTCGAGTATCTTTTCGGTCATAATACTTCTTGGGCCAGAGGTGCAGGGTTAGAACCGGTGGTAGTTTTGGAACGAAGTTCCTTATTGGACGGTTCGCGGATGGGGGGCTAGGTGAAAAAAAGTCACGTGACCGTCACGAAAAAGCGTCACGTCACGAAAACGCGACACCCATACGATTGAGAAACATGTAAAATGGAATGAAATAAAAAATATATAAAATAGAATAAAGTGAAGTGAAGTGAATTGTAGTGAAAGTGAGAAGTGACAAAGTGATAAAAGTGAAAAAAGTCGAGAACCTAAAAGTAAAAAATGTCAAAAATGGCAAAATTTCTAAATTTCAAAAATTTCTAAATTTCAAAAATTTCAAAAATTTTAAGTTTCAAAAATTTCAAAAATATCAAAAATTTCATAAAAATACAAAAAAAATTAAAACCACAAAATTTACGAAAAAGTCAAAAATTAAATAACATAACTTCGTTCCAACAGAGTGTTCCACGACATTTTGGGTATTTTATTTTTCTCTGACGTTCATTAGTGCATTGTAATGTGCTTACCTTGAAGTATGTAATTACCACAATTATTGCAACCAGTAACGTAACATCAGTGTATTATCTGTGACAGTGTGGTAAAACGTATGAAAATTCATTACCTACGGTAACGTAATCAAAATCCGCCCCCCCCCCCGACCCCCGGCACGCATGGTGTCAGTGGATTTTTAATATGTGTGTAGGTAAAGCAGTGTATGCTTCTGTACATAATTAGGCCTTTTTACGTAACAGTTACATAAACTACTATTTATCTCTTTTTAGGGTTCCGTAGTCAACTACGAACCCTTATAGTTTCGCCATGTCCGTCCGTCTGTCCACGGTCTAGCTCAGTTACTGTTCGCACTAGAAAGCTGAAATGTAATGATAAGAACTTTCAATAAAAACTATATTGAATAAAATCGGTTCAGCCGTTTTTGAATTATCAGTCAAAATCGCATAGTGAAAGGATGTGCCGGATAGTAGACTGACGTAAGCGCCGCTAAATATCCCTTAATAAACGACCGTTTGAACGGATGTTTCGTAACAGGGCGGCATTTACGAAACTATACTGAGCATCGCCCGACATGCTCTTGGCCGGTTTTTTTTGCATTGTTATCCCGGAAATCACCCCTTAAGGATTACTAATTCCTCAAATAGAAAAAAAACATTTCTGCATTTGTGACCCCCCCCCCCCCCCCCCCATTTCAACCGCGCCTGTTCTTACCTTTCATGCTTAGACTGATGTTCATGCTTAGACTGATGTGACGGGAGGATTGATTTGGATGATATTTTCGTGGACATGAACGTATAAATACAAAAGTGGTCCTGTATCGTCCGATATACACCTACTATTCTATGTCGTTTAAATCATGTCAATAAAAATTAATAGGATAAATCCATCTGTCAACTTTACTTTAAGTTCCGCCTCCAGGGTAGCGGGAGAGAAATTAGGGGTGAATTAGCCGCTTACTGACACAGACCGAATTCCACGAGGGCGGAGCCGCGGGCACAGCTAGTATGTAATAGCTGACTATTATGTATACACCGTGTCCAAAAAGTTCGAATACTCTTATAACTTTTTTGTACGAATAGTTTTTGTAGTGAAATCTGTATTTTATTAAAGCTATACTAATATACAAAATATGCTGCAAATATTTTGGACTAACTCCACCTCTTACCTATTTTACTAGCTGACTACATTCTTCAACTCAATCTCACGCGGCACGCGCCGCTTTCAAGGTTATTTCGTCCAAAATATGCTCGATATCTTTTTTTTCACTGTCCATATTTGCTATTTTATAATAATGTGACCTACAAGTGCCTACAAGGCATGTAAAAACATACCAAATCAATGTAATAAACGCAAATCTGGAGAATGGAGTGGCCGTTTACTTTCGGCAATATAATCATCGAAATTAGCTTTTCTCAAAGCTTGAACTACGTTTGCACTGTTTTGAGCACAATTTTGTGAGAAAATAATTTAATTTTTATTCCTAAACACAGTTTTCAAATTTTCAGGAGCGTTTATCGACGAAAACCTCTGATTTATAAGTTTCATTATTAATGTGCGACTTTATCGGTAAATATAACGAAATTTGGCCCCACATATTTAACTGAACCCCACACTACCACCAATAGTTCCCTCTGGAGTCTGGGTACATTAACCTCATGGTTTAGGCTGTTTTTTATACTTGCTGCTCACAAACGACCGTTTTGAGCATTGTAAGGCTATTTTAATTCAATGAGTTTCTCGTCAGAAAATCAACTCCTTCCTTCGTGCCAGGAATGTATTGAGTAGGATTATGTACTCTAATTTTCTCGATTGCTACGGAAAAACGATGAACTTCACGTTTATTGTAGCTATGATATCCAGGATCCACCTCCAAAATACCACGTAAGGATCTCCTCAAATTTTTCAGATCGGCAGTTGATTTTTGGATAAAGCGGCTTTTGTCCTCTAAACTCGCACTCTCACGATATTTAGTATTTTAATGGTTCTAGCTGCGTAGCTGACCAGATTTTTTCCTGTCTTCTAAAGAGGAGCTATTTTAAGACCTTCTCATTGTTGTGTAAACGAGATTGCGTTTGATTCCAAAAAGTTTTACCGCCTTGAAAAAACACCTTTGCAGTCGCCATTACGAAATTTTGTACTAAATTGTTAATCGAAAGTACTTCATTGAAGAGTGAAGACAAATTTCAAGTCCTTGGCGTTTTTTGCTATTACATTATGTTCAAGTTAACTTATTCTTTAGATTAATATAATAAATGGATGGCCTGCAGCCTGTATGCCTTCAGGGTCAACGCAAAAATATGTGTATTCGAACTTATTGGACAGGGTGTATAAATTGTAGGTACATATACCTATGATTTTTTCTAGTATTTTTTTATTAATTCATGTAATGACTGATCATTGTCAACCTCTTCAGTTAATCAAATAGTTCATAAATATCGGACGTCAAGATTAATATTTGACACTTATTATACCGTGTCTTTGTCTTAGGTAGATCTAGTTAATAAATTTCGGATATGCAATTGCATTTTTAAAATACTAAGTATATAATAGTCAAGCCTCTAAGAAAAAAAGCTCGTATCATAGTGTGTAAGCTATTCACAGAGAGGTAGTTATTCATTAGGCATAATATGATATTTTCTCAGACTAACTCTCAACCTATCTGTTTATCTCTACTCTTTCTCAAATCGTTCCCGCACCGAAAGCCCCGATGTATGATTATTACGGAAACAAAAACAGTAGGCGACAAACTATGAACTATATTTTATTATACATCGTTTGGCACTACTTTCTCCCAACATAAACTTTTGTATAATTTCTCTTAATATTGTATAGTATTTGTATAGTTTCTCATACTATTGCATCAAACCCAGATCTCTAGCATTTATTTTCTTGAAATGGTTTGCATTCTTTGACCTCCACCACTTTAAAGCTGCCAGATGTCCAGATCTAGAAATAAGCATAGTATACCAAACTGACTAGAGGGGTTTGGTTGCTCTCATTATTGTGTCATATCCGACGTGGCTAGCTCTCCGTCTATACCTACCTCCACCACTTTAAAGCTGCCAGATGTCCAGATCTAGAAATAAGCATAGTATACCAAACTGACTAGAGGGGTTTGGTTGCTCTCATTATTGTGTCATATCCGACGTGGCTAGCTCTCCGTCTATATAGACCAACGCCATTTTGTAAATAATTTATAACCTAAAAATAAAATCATGCGGACCTATTTATACAAGGAAAATACCTATATAATAATGAAATTACTTAATTTAAGACTGCTCAACCAACACTATTATGTTAATAATGCAAAACTCGTTCTATACGAGGATTACACAATTGTTTTGTTTATTTGACGCATATCTTTTTATAGCAAAACCACAATAAATCAAAGGCGCGTGAAAATTTTCAATGAAACTTATATACACATTTACAGTAAACTACATTGCGCAGTAATATTTGAAGGATATAATAACGTAAAAGAGTCAAAAACTTTTATAAATTTTGTTAGGATGCAAACAAATATGACGTGTCACTCATTCAGTTTTTTGTACCGTCTTCGTCCATTTTATATTGCGAGACAAAGTAGTTAAATCACAACCTTCATTGTATTATAACATTTGTTGCGTCGGTGTTAGAGACGTTTTTGCATTGACGTAAGGTTTATTTTACTACACTCTTATGCTAGTATAATGCTTTTGTATTGCGATTGGCAAGTTAATCGAGAGTACTTATGCTTCTTTACTGCGATTAGCAAGTTTTTTGGCCGTATTAATGCTTCTTTAATGCAGTTGGCAACTTAATAGAGCGTACTAATGATTCTTTAATGCGATTGGCACTTTCCATGACAACGATAATGCTAATAGCGCAGACATATTGCGCCTGTAATGCTATTAAATGACCTGTATAGGATCTCAAGCTGGGTAATTCGTGCCCATTTAAGACCTATATCAGCACTATAAACGTTTATAATGCTACTATAAAACGAACTGAAAATGCTAAAAGCATACAGATATGCTGTAAGACGGCCGTTATACTGCTTTGATGTGTTACTTGGGTTTGATATGGTTATGGTCTAACCTAACGGGTTGTGGTTATCTTGATCACGCCCGGTATCTTATAAATCACTTAAATTAGTGTTAAGTACAAAACTTGCGGTATTAACAGCACTTAATTAACAAATATTACCCTATTTTAAAGGTAACTGTGCCTTTAACGTAAGCGGATTATAATGAGCCTCCATTTATTTAGCCTCAAGTTGGATCAGTATGACATATATCCTATTATTTACATTGCTCACTTTCAATATTGTTAAACATCATCATTAATTTCATTTGGGATTATTCCATTAGGTATAACAGATTTAGAAAATCCGCTTTGTTGTTAAAATCGTTAATTATATTTCATTCATATTTTCGAGCTTAAAAACAGACAAGTCAACTGCGCAGAAGTCAGGAATAAAGCTGATTTATCGGTGCATTATCCTATTTCCGATATTTCCAATCCAACAATCAACACTCATATCTTTATGCAATTATGGATAATTAAGGATATATGTGTTTTATGTAACATCTATAAAGTCGCTTGCTATAATAATTCAGCGAGCGGCAAATCAATGCACGTGCATGTATTGTTGACTTCCCGCAGAATGCGTTGTTTTGGAAACATGTTTCAGGATGTTGGGGTGGGATATTTCCAAAGCGAATATTTAGTACCATAGTTATAAAGGCCAATCATTTTCTGATTATGGCTAGAGGACTGGAGGTTTCAGTGAAGTAGATACCGCATTTTATTTTAGGATGAGAATTGAAATAACTAATCTGTAACGATAAGAGATAGTCGAAAAAATTGAATGCTTAAACAGGAAAATGTTTATCAGGTCTCCGTCATTTTAGTCCTTATTATATCATTATTATATATTATTTTAGCCCTTATTATCTATATCAGTCTGAAACCTTACAAAGGCGATCATTACGTGTGTTATATACTCGCTGCCAGTGCCACCCAAAGAAGTCACGCGTCATCATCGGAGTTATCATAACGCACTGCTGTTTCATTTCATAAAGGCACCGTCTGCGATAACTCTTAGATATTACTAAAATATCCAGTGATTCAGTCATTTGTGTAATCTTCTTGCTTTTCATGGTTAGAAATGTCTCATTAACCGAACTGTGAGTCAGACGGCTCTAGTCACCGCTGGCGGATTCCCGTTGCAATCTCGTGGCGCCATCGAACAAGATTGCAATTCCTTTCTTGCACATTTTTTTCATCACGCTTTTAGGAGTTGTTCACCTTTTTCTGCTGACCAAGACTCCTCGATCTGTTAAATTACATTTAGTTGTGGTTATTTAAGAATGGGTCTGCGATATGAAATCAATTATCGATATCAGATGCTTACTACTTTGTCTCACTAGACATCTTGAATTCCACTATGTACTGGTAAGAACTTACTCCCCTTTTCACCCTTAGTGGTGATTTCGTTTCTATATTTGTCTGTGCTCTGGATTTTGTATAACTTCCCTTATATTAGGTATTTTGAAATCATCTTTATTTTAAATTTTCTTAACAGATTAATGGTAATACAAGTAAGAAGTAATTGGAATTATTCTACATAAGCTAAAAGTAATATCATATTTTTTTCTGTTTGTTTGAAGTGTCTTGTTTGTAAAATTAGAAATCCTAAGTTCGGAGTTTAAAGTATTGGTGCGTTTAGAGATAGAGGACAATGAGTCTTTGTCGAGAGGCCGGGACCGTAGCTAATCACTCGTGTAATTACTACAGTTCTCGTCGCCTGCTCCTTACTCTTCACAAAGCATTTTGTCTCAACTTGAAGCTCGTCGCTTGTAAAACCTTATCTCTGGATCGGGAATAATTATGCATGGGATGTTGTCTATTAACCCGGGCGAGGCTATCGGTAAGCTTTGTGAATAAACGCCCTCAAAAGAGGACGGGCGCCTCTGTTTACTCGTCCTTATTGAGTAATTATGTTGTTTGTGTACTTTCACTTAATAGTACATTACTGCAGAGACCAGTAAGTAAGCTTTCCTGGCTGAGTATTTAGTAGCCGTCCGAGTCGAAGACGAGGACGGCTACAATACGAAGCCAGGTAAGCTGATTACGGTCGAAGCATGTATAGTGCTTTTCTCAAACATGTAAGGAAATATTTTAATACATACCCAAAAATACCACCTAAACTTAAGCAATTTTTCTTATAATTGCTCTAGGTAAACGTACTCATGTTTAAAAAATATGTATGAAAATGAAAAAAAAAATTACATTTATTCCTTAAACGACTAATTTTCAAACTTATTTATATAAAATTACTTGTTTAATGCTTCAGTTACTGGCTGAGTGATTTAATGTTGTATGAAAATCCTTTACGTACGTCGCGCTGAACCTGCCTTGGAATAGAGTCCCTACTGGTCTCTAATTACTAACGTAACAGGAACATTTCCGAGCATGTTTGAGAAAAAGTATTAATTCGATCATTGCCAATCACGACCGTCCGTAGCATGCGTAAGTAACGCTTTAATTTAAAGGCCTAACGATACCGATGAACCGATTAGTCACCTTTGTGTGTTGGCGATAACAGTCCATTGTAATTATGACTCCGCGCTGTGTAAATATAATTGTAAAATTTCAGTAGGTGAAGCAAGCGCGAACCGCGAGGCAAGGTTGTAAACGTCAGTTTCCTCAAATCCTGTAATCCGTTCAGTTGTTTCAGTGTTTTTTCCTCCTCAGGCGTGGCGTCATTTTGTATTCTAAAGTGTTATTCTGTCATGTCTATAGCTATGCAATTTATTGAATCTCAAGTGCGTGAGTCGATGTACGGTGCGGTGGTTTAATATAAATAATCATGTTTAGCAGCTTAAAAAGACTCAGTTTGAAAAGACATAAACATAAGGATAAACCTAATATAAATGTGTTAACAGTGGTAAACGGTGATCACAATGTAAGTCTATTGAAATATATAAACACGTGTTGTACCCCGGGACTCTGTCCGCAAAGGGTATATACGGTCAGTGTTATTTCCCCTCCCTTTTCTCAAGGGGTAGATCTAAAAAATAAAGTAGACTACTACTACTTATCCTCAGGGCCTGCTATATGCAAAAGTTCTTTAAAATTGGTTCTGTAGTTTAACCGTGAAAGGGTAACAGATGATACCTATAAAACATACTAAGGGCCAGTTGCACCAACCACTTTTGACGGACTCAACAGCGTCACCCGGCAAGGTACGCTATGAAAATTCCCAAACAATAAAATTTAGCGAACGTTTTAACGGTGACAGACGGTTTGTTGCAACTGACTCTTAGGGTGGGTTGCACCAAACCGCCTGTTAAAGTAAGGCAAATGTTACGCTAATCGGAGGTACTTAACGATTGCTAACATGAATGGGTTGCACCAAGTGCAAAATAACAGAATGTAAGAGTTACGAGGGATGCCACTGTATAAACGCATTTCTAACAACATTTTCATGGTAGAATATTATTTTTATATGGCAACCCAACCATAAGTGCCAAACTAAACTTGTCAAAATCGTCAATTCGTCACACGAAGAAAAAATCTAAAGGAAAGAAAAGAGCGCGAACTAAACTTTGCACCCTGCAGCTTGAAAATCAAGAATATTCAACAATTTTAGCCATTCCTGAACATGTTTATTACTCAGTCAAAAAGTGGGCTATCCATAGCGCCCTACGAGCAAACTTTTTCAAAGGATAATGCAACTTGTGTTGCGAGTGGTGTTTAAAGAGAAAGCCAGAGTAGTCGGCTGGTGTATTATATTTTATATTATAGTGAGTAAATTATCCTTCTACTTTATTACTACTTACAGAACCCTAAGCAAGTAAAGCGGTTGATGGAAGCACCAAATGGCGAGAAGGTGCCCAGTCGCAAAACAAAGGCACCACTAGTTTTGAGAACTCTCCTTTCGAAAATTCGTAAATATAGGGCGCTGAATCCCTCCAACCTGGTTAATTATGGCTAGCATTGTAACCAACGACCAAAATATTGAACTTATTATATATGTACCTACTTATTGAAAGAGTGTTCTAAAGCATCTTTGTGAAGTACCTATAGCACATAATTATGTTACATTCATAATACACAATGTTTTTTATTTCAGGTTTGAATTTACCTTTGGTTTTGAAGACAAGATGAAATCAAGGCTTATGCAACTCAGTGCTCAACTCAAGGAACTTTTAAAGTGAAAGTGCAGTGGTTTCAAGAAATTTGTAGAATCTCAAAGTAAAAATAAAGAATATTTTTTTTAACATGATCAATACTTATTTCAATTTTGTCAATAAAATACATAATATATTTAGTTACCCTACTTTGTTTATATATTATTCAAACTCTGGCATAGGTTTATTTTCACCATTTTTCTAGCAACTGAAGAACAAATCAAATTATTTTAATAAATATTTTGATTTGTTTATTTTTAAGTAGACACACTACTATATAAATTATAAACTTATATAGATGTCATATAAGGAAAAAGTGACCTACGCCTCCGGTGCCCAGGGCTGGGATCGAACCAGCATCTTCAGCACAGGAGGCCTAGGTCACTTTTTCCTTTGTATATGACATCTATATAAGTTAATTTTTCTGCATTGTTATGCAGTCTCATACTTACTAAACTTGAGACTATTGAAGTATTTTAGGCCAGATCAATCTAAGATAGTATAAACCCAACCCGTGGCCAAGGTGACCCAGCTTGTTGACCGGAGAAAAAACTTCATATACTGAACCACAGATGGTTATCAACAATATGATACAGGTCAAAGTGACTATGGTCAAGTAATGTTTTATGAAACATTACTTATCAATATAAATAGATAGTATAAATTGCTGTAGTTGCTTAGTTTGGCTAGGTGAGATTGTCCCAAAGTCATAAGAGTAAATTTCAAAAATGTTTTATTATCACTTGTATCTTTGTAAAATACATGTTACAAGTCATACAAACAGCCATATATGTATGTACTGACTGTACTATTATGTTTTATTTGTAAATAGGTACCTATCCTAATTAGTAGAGATATATGACATTGATAAAAAGAGACCTATATTATTTATTACTAATGAGTTTTTAGGTACCTACTTATGTTAGAGTACAGTACATAAACTGTCATAGGATCTAACATTTTTAGCCAAAGCCCAAGGCCAGGTCTTTGCTTCCTTTTTAGCCCATTATGAAACAGATACAAAATGCAAATGCATGTATTTTGTGTACAATTTGAATGAAAAAAAAGCATGTTCATAATAATGTCCGATATAAAAAATACTAATGGGGAATGGAGGAAGGCATCTATCAAAGGTTTGTCAGATGGTGCCAGCATAGCTTTGTACCTATCACTAGTTTTGTTCTATGGGATTTGGCTTAAAGGGCTATAATTAATGCCAGAAAATTCCAAATAAAACAATAATTTGCCTCAGAAGAGCAACACACATGAAGTCAAATTAGCTAAACCATGCTATTACCAAATTTTCAGTAGATAATTATTTACATGGGGTTATTGTCTCTTCAGATCTGTAAAATCTGTGCTGTGAATTTATTTCACAAATGAAACTGAAATACAGTGTAAACTATATAGCGGCACTCAAGGAACCGGAATTTTTTTCATGTTATTGCGAGTTGTCGTTAAACAGAGACCTACTGTGCTTGATTTAAGGCCTATATAAAATCAAATAAAAAAACAAGATTTAAATGAATCAGTATAATAAATTTTCATAGACATATGAATTTGTGGATACCAAACCATTGTTGAACTATTTTTGTTCCACAACACTTGACATCTAATTTACTTGATTGTATATTCCATATCACGCTTTATTTACATGTAGTTCTGAACATTGTTTAGTTGAGTAGAACATTGTCGAGGCTCGATTTCGGTGGTATTGGCGATAAATGTTTGGTGATATATATAATAGCACTGCTGCTATGGCATGAAATTATAATCTGGTTAACTGGCACCTTTTGAATCGTATGACTTGCTCCCATCGAGGCTTTCTACCGTGTCATAACATAAAACACGTGTTTCTTCTTGACTTGTTCACTCCACCGCGTCAGAGGTTTACGCTCCCTTTTGCTTTCTACCTTAAAGAACTTGCAGTATTCAAGTCTTGTAGTCAGTCATTCGTTATTTCCAAAGGTTTGGTCGTCATTGACAAAAACAAAGTGGTTTTTAAAATGATTATCATGATTGTTCTGCAGGTTTCGCTCGCTCTACGGCTGTCGGCTTTCATGACAATTACTGTAGGTTCTGGCATAGTTCTGGTATGTCTGTTATAACAGAAGTCTGGTCTATTTCAACCTGAAGTCACTTGGCACTCGGTTTTAACTTAAAAGCGCACTTTTTACACAGAATTATATATTTATTATTAGATACACGAGTTGAAGTGTGAATAATACAAAACGTCAATCGTATGACCCTTTTGCGTTCAGAAACGTGCATATATTTATTACTGCGAACAATATTTTATTATTTTTCATCAAATATCGCTGTATTTTTGTTTAATCAAGCATTAATCTATGAAATACGAGACATTTTTGCAAATTCTCCGCCATATTTAAACGTAGATTTGAGTTAACCAGTGCTCGACGGCTGGTTAAGGTAAACGTAACTTTCTGACTGCTAAAGTGCATGGTGCAACGGAAAAACGGACTTGACGTCTACTGTAACCATGATGAGTTCGTTAAGTATGCGTGGTGCAACCCGCCCTTAGTCTGAATGTGATTTGTTATATGACCGTAATCAGATTAATAGGTTGATTGTGAATTTTATGAAAATAAATAAAACACGTGCTCTAATTGTTTGTTGTTTAACAGAGTTGATTAAAATAACTTAGGTAGATAACAGTCTCGTTAAAGTGTTCGTTTGTGAACTATTGGGTCCTGCCCATGAATACATTAACTCTAACATTAGGTTAGTATTAGCAGCAACAATTCAACCAATTTTCATCCTTTATTTAGGCAGTCCTAACTCTCTAACGTCGTCCAGTGGCCGTAGACAAGAAGACAATCGTTCATTTCGTCCAAAAGAAACCCATGCGAACGAATAGAAGTTTCAGATTAGCGTTGTCAATATACGATTGTCACTTGACTAGACAACCTGTTCCTATAATTTCCTGATATTGTATTTAACGAAGTCATGCATTCTCGATCCTCTTGTAGACTAATAAACCTAATAAACAACTTTATCAGACAAATTGTTATCTGTTCTTATGAATGGTGCATGTACCTATATTCTAGTAATATTCCTTTAGTTAGTTTAGTAGATTAGCGAGTATCCTGTCAGTTGGTAATTTTCTATCGTTCATGAAGATTAAAACTAGGTCAGCTGTTTCCCGTAAGCTCACGTGGGTGATGTAGTATAGTCACAAATCATAGTTGCCTTGTCGAGTACCTAGTAAGCTAATATTATATTATTTACTACTAGTATACCACTGTTGGAAAAGTCATGGATTCATTATTTATATTATATTTTTCCAGTGAATATTGAAAATATGTGATGTATTGGACTGATTAACGAAACGATTTAAGGCAATTGAGCTAGTTTTGATGTTGAGTCTCATTTTAGCATAAATTGTATTTACAACCTCATCGGACCTGAAGCTGAAATATCATGTTATACTTATTTATATAGGAACAAGTAGCTGGCATCAGGTATTATAGAAAGTAGCCCTACCATACATTAAAAACTTGGTTAGGTATACTAGGTATTAAGTATTGTCTATATATTCAGTGGTAGTGTCTACTTTAAGGGTGGGTTGCACCAAACTGCCTGTAAACGTAAGCCAAATGTTACGCTAATCGGAGCTACTTAACGATTGCTAACATAAATGGGTTGCACCAAGTGCAAAATAACAGAACGTAAGAGTTAAGCGGGATGCCACTGTCTAAACGCATTTCTACTCACATTTTTATGGTAGAATATTTATTCAATATGGCAACACAACCATAAATGCCAAACTAAACTTGTCAAAATCGTCACACGAAGAAAAAAATCTAAAGAAAGGAGCGCGAACTAAACTTAACTTTGCACTCTGCAGCTTGAAAATCAAGAATATACAAACATTTAGCCATTCCTGAACATGTTTATTACTCAATCAAAAAGTGGGCTATCCATTGCGCCTTACGAGGAAATTTTTTCAAAGGATAATGCAACTTGTGTTGAGAGTGGAGTTTAAAGCGAAAGCCAGAATAGTCGGCTGGTGTATTGTGCATTATATTATAGTGAGTAAATCATCCTGCTAGTTTATTACTACTTACAGAACCCTAAACAAGTAAAGCCGTTGCTGGAAGCACCAAATGGCGAGAAGGAGCCCAATCGCAAAACAAAGGCATCACTAGTTTTAACTTTTGAAAATTCGTAAAAATAGGGTACTGAATCCCTCCAACCTGGTTGATTATGGCTGGCACTGTAACCAACGTCCTAAATATTGAACTTATACATGTACTTACTTATTAAATGAGTGTTCTAAAGCATCTTTGTTAACAAATGATGAGTAGCACATATGTTACACTAATGAATAATGATACACAATGTTTTTTATTTCAGGTTTGAATTTACCTTTGGTATTGAAGACAAGATAAAATCTAGGCTTGTTATGCTACTCGGTGCTTAACTCCAGGATGTTTGAAAGTAAAAATGCAGTGATTTCAAGAAATTGGTAGAATCTCAATGTAAAAATAAAGTATAATTATATTAACCTAATCAATCAGTATTTCAATTTTGATAATAAAATACATAATTATATTTATTTAGTTACCTTTATTTTTGTTTTATTTATTATTCAAACACTGGCATAGGTTTCCTTTGTAGATGGAAGCAAGATCCTCCCCCCTCCAAACATATTTCTACTGCAAATATTATTCACCAGTTTTCTAGCACTTGGCATAAATAATCAATGAAACTTGACACTTGAAGTATTTTAAGTCAGGTCAATCAGTTCTTGGATAGTGTGAAGCGGACCCTTGGCCAAAGTGAGCCAGCTTATTGATCGGGCAAAAAACTTCATATACTGAACCACAGATCTTTGATAATGGTTATTAACAACTAGCTGTGCCCGCGGCTCCGCCCGCGTGGAATTCGGTCTGTGTCAGTAAGCGGCTAATTCACCCCTAATTTCTCTCCCGCTACCCTGGAGGCGGAACTTGAAGTAAAGTTGACAGATGGATACGCTAGAGGACAGTAGTCATGATAAAATATTTTACAATTACCACTAAATGATAATATAGTGTGAATATAATTTTTTTTGGCATGATTTAAACGAAATAGAGTAGTAGGTGTATATCGGACGATACAGTACCACTTTTGTATTTATACGTTCATGTCCACGGCAAATATCATCCAAATCGATCCTCCCGTCAAATCATGAAAGGTAAGAACAGGCGCGGTTGAAATTTGGGGGGGGGGGGGGTCACAAATGCAGAAATGATTTTTTGAGGGGGTCAGTAATGATTTTTTATATTTGACTGTGGTTTGGTGGTGGTGGTGGGTGTACTTGGGGGGGAATCCATGACCCATGCAAATTTAACTCAATCGAGTGTAGTGGCTACCCCCCCCCCTTTTAGACGTTGACGTTTATTAAGGGATATTTGGCGGCGCTTACGTCATTTTACTATTCGGCACTTTCCGAATGCGGAACACTCGGTTGGAACGAAGTTATGTTATAATTTAATTATAAAATTTTGAATTTTTGAATTTTTGAATTTTTGAATTTTTGAATTTTAGAATTTTAGAATTTTAGAATTTTAGAATTTTAGAATTTTAGAATTTTTGAAGTTTTGAATTTTTGAATTTTTGAATTTTTGAATTTTTGAATTTTTGAATTTTTGAATTTTTGAATTTTTGAATTTTTGAATTTTTGAATTTTTGAATTTTTGAATTTTTGAATTTTTGAATTTTTGAATTTTTGAATTTTTGAATTTTTGAATTTTTGAATTTTTGAATTTTTGCATTTTTGCATTTTTGCATTTTTGAATTTTTTTAATGTTTGAATTTATGAATTTTTGAATTTTTGAATTTTTGAATTTTTGAATTTTTGAATTTTTGAATACGTTCAATACGGTACGAATATGACATTTTTTTACTTTTTTCACTTCTCACTTTCACTACACTTCACTTCACTTCACTTTATTCTATTTTATATTTTTTTAATTTCATTCCATTTTACATGTTACTCAATCGTATGGTGTCGCGTTTTCGTGACGTGGCGCTTTTTCGTGACGGTCACGTGACTTTTTTTCGCCTAGCCCCCATCCGCGAACCGTCCGATAAGGAACTTCGTTCCAAAACTACCACCGTTTCTGACCTACACCTCTGGCCCGAGAAGTATTATGACCGAAAAGAAACTCGACGGGACTTATTTTTTTCAAAACAGTAATACATTATTAGATCTTAAATATACAATCAATCATGCGTAGTTCTTCAAGAAGACATATCAAAACAGCTTGAGTGACAGATAATGTACCTATTGTTTAATTATAAAGAAAAATAAATCTTAATCTGACTGCTTCACAAAACGTTTGATATGTTTTCCTACCTAAATGGTGTCCTATAAACGTTAGATGATTTTGTAGTAGTTTCTGGTTTGGGCCATGCATCTTTGTCCGTCATATACCATATAGTCCTCGAACCTGCAATAACCCTTTGACATTAATAACATTTTCAAATATTTCTTAAGAGCGGGTAAAGGTAAATTTAAAGCATCGACGGGTAATTTGTTATAAATATGAACATCTAAATACGTACAGCGGTTTTTGGTTGTTTCTTCCCCATGTAAACTTCCACCCCTTTTGCATCCGCTTAAGGGATAATTTCCGAGATAAAACTATATTATTTCCTTTTCCAGAGCTCAAATTATCTCCATACCAAATTTTATCTAAATCGATTCTGCGGTTAATAATTCCCTATACAAATTTCCAACTCCCTTTGCACCCCTTTAGGGTTGATTTTCGGGTTGAAAACTATCCTTTGTCCTTTCTCGAGACCCATACTATCTCTATACCAAATTTCATCTTTATCAGTTCAGCGGTAAAAAAATCCTCATACCAACTTCCAACTCTCTTTTCACCCCCACAAGGGTTTATTTTCGGGATGAAAACTATTCTGTCGTTTCTCGGGACTCAAATTATCTCCATACTAATTTCTATTAAAAATTCTCCATACAAACTTTCAACCCCCTTTTCACCCCCTCCATGGTTCATATTCGGGATGAAAACTATTCTTTGTCCTTTCCCGGGACTCAAACTATCCCTATACAAAATTTCATCAAAATCCGTTCAGCCGTTTTCACGTGATTGGCGGTCAAATAAAAAGACAAACAGACAAAAATTCTAAAAATTGTTGGAACGTGTTCTGTTATTTTTGAATATATTCCATGAACAGACTTTCGACCCTCTTAAGCTTTATTATATGTATAGATAGTTTTTATTGAAAGTACCTTTCAGGCTTCACTTCCATTATTTTTTTCAAATTTTTTGAACCTACGGTTCTAAGGTAAGATGGGGGGGGGGGCTTTTTTGAAGATGAAACTATCCTTTGTCCTTTCTCGAGACCCATACTATCTCTATACCAATTTTCGTCTAAATCAGTTCAGCGGTAAAAAAATCCTCATACCAATTTCCAACCCCCTTTTCACCCCCACAAGGGTTTGAAAACTATCCTATGACGTTTCTCGAGACTCAAATTATCTCCATACTCATTTCTATCTAAATCGTTTCAGCGGGTAAAAATTCTCCATACAAACTTTCAACCCCATTTTCACCCCCACCAGGGTTGATTTTCGGGATTAAAACTATATATTATCCTTTCCCGGGACTCAAACTATCTCTATACAAAATTTCATCAAAATCCGTTCAGCCGTTTTCACGTGATGCGCGGTCAAATAAACAGACAAACAGATAAACAGATAAACAGACAAACAGATAAACAGACAAAAATTCTAAAAATTGTTGGAACGTGTTCTGTTATCGATTCTAAGTATCCCCAGCCAACTTTTTTTCGATTATCTTCCATGTACAGACTTTCGACCCTCTTCAGCTTTATTATATGTATAGATACTCTACTCTTGATACATGTTACAAATATTATTCAGGTAAAAGTGACCATAAAACATTAGTGTGGCTAGGATTCCAAAAATGTTTTCTTATCACTTGTATCTTAATAATCATAATCATTTATTTCTTTGTAATGATATATGTTTACAAGTCATACAACAGCCATGTAGGTAGGTACCTAGTTACTATTATGTTTTATTTGTAAATAGGTACCTATGCTGGTTAGGAAAGATATATGATAAAGAGAGACCTTTATTATTTATTACTAATAAATTCATAGTAAAATCATAACATAACACATATTTTATAACTAGCTGTGCCCGCGGCTCCGCCCGCGTGGAATTCGGTCTTAGCCAGTAAGCGACTAATTCACCCCTAATTTCTCTCCCTCCCCCTGGAGGTGGAACTTGAAGGTCTTGAAGTAAAGTTGACAGATGGATACGCTAGAGGACAGTAGTCCAAATAAAATACTTTACAATTACCACTAAATAAAACTACACTCCAAAATCGATAGTTTTTTTCGTTTTTTGACATGATTTAAATGATTTAAACAACATTGAATAGTAGGTGTATATCGGACGATACAGTACCACTTTTGTATTTATACGTCCTTGACTGTGACTGTACCTATTCATATCATGTCCATGGCAAATATCATCCAAATCGATCCTCCAGTCAAATCAGTCTAAGAATGAAAAGGTAAGAACAGGCGCGGTTGCAGCCTAAACATGGGGGGGGGGGTAACTAATGCAGAAATGATTTTTTGAGGGTTCATTAATGAAGTTTTCTATTTGCATTTGCAAGTCTTCCATTTCATAAGATTTGGGGGGGGGGGGGGCATGCAACCCAAGTAAGATGGGGGCGGGACTGGGGGGGCGCCCTTTTTTGAAGATGAAACTATCCTTTGTGCTTTCTCGAGACCCATACTATCTCTGTACCAAATTTCATCTAAATCAGTTCAGCGGTAAAAAAATCCTCATACCAACTTCCAACCCCCTTTTCACCCCCAAGGGTTTGAAAACTATTCTATGACGTTTCTCGGGACTCAAATTATCTCCATACTAATTTCTATCTAACACGTTTCAGCGGTTTAAAATTCTCCATACAAACTTTCAACCCCCTTTTCACCCCCACCAGGGTTGATTTTCGGGATCAAAACTATCCATTATCCTTCCCCGGGACTCAAACTATCTCTATACAAAATTTCATCAAAATCCGTTCAGCCGTTTTCACGTGATGCGCGGTCAAATAAACAGACAAACAGATAAACAGACAAACAGACAAACAGATAAACAGATAAACAGACAAAAATTCTAAAAATTGTTGGAACGTGTTCTGTTATCGATTCTAAGTATCCCCAGCCAACTTTTTTTCGATTATCTTCCATGTACACACTTTCGACCCTCTTCAGCTTTATTATATGTATAGATATAGATTGATTTTGAGCACTGATGATAGGACTAGGACTAATCAAAAATGCATGCATACATACATCATCTTAGGAAGCTTTTTCCCTTATAGAAATGTAAGTATGAAAATATATCTACTTTTTATACTTACAAAATGAAATGCATGTACTTATTTTGCGTACAGTCACCGGCAATAGTATCTTCCTACATGAACTGTACAGTCAGTACAATTTGGATTAAAAAAAGCATGTTCATAATAATGTCCGATTTAAAATATACTAATGGGGAAGGTATCTGTCAAAAGTCAGGAGGTGCCAGCATAAGTACCTACTTAGGTTAAGTACCTGTAAAGATAGTTACCTGGTACCTGGAAATAAATAAATAAAATAAAAATAAATAAATAAAATAAGTAGGCACCTACCACTAGTTTTGTTGAATGAGATTTGGCTTAAAGGGCTAAAATTAATGCCAGTAAATTCCAAATAAAACAAGAATTTGACACTATTGGTAGGACTGAGACTACAACCTATGCCGGCACCATCTGTAAACACTTGATTGGCCATAATCCTGATTGCAGCGACGAACAGCAAATGGTAGGTAACAATTGCCATAGAAGAGCGACACACATGAAGTCAAATTAGTTAAACCATGCTATTACCAAATTGTCAGTAGATAGTTTATTTATTTATATGGGTTTAATGTTTCAATAGATCTGTAAAATCTTTGTGTTTATTTCACAAATTAAACTGAAATACAGTGTAAGCTCTTTATCAACACTCAAGGGACCGGACATTTTGTGACATTATCACAAGTTGTCATTAAATAGAGGCCTACTGTGCTTGTTTTAAGGCAAATAATGAAATCAAATAAAAAACAAGAATTATATGAATTACTATAATGAATTTTCATACACATTTGAATTTGTTGATACCTAACCATTGTTGAACTATTTTTTTATCGTCCCACAACACATGACACTCTTATTTACTTGATTGTAAATTCCGCATCACACTTTATTTACATGTACTGTTCTGAACATTGTTTAGTTAGGTGTCGAGGCTCGATTTCTTTAGGACATTGGCGATAAATGTTTGGTGGTATAACTTCATGCCCTTATTAAAAGCATTAAAGAAACCTCTCTGATCATCTGGCATCTTTTGAATCGTATGACTTGCTCCCATCAAGTCCCGTTCGTGGCCTGTTCTACTTGTGTTGTTTTTCTTCTTGACCTGATCATTCCACCGCGTCGGAGGTTTACGTTCCCTTTTGTCTTCTACCTTGCAGTATTCAAGTCAACCGTTGTTTCTAAAGGTTTGGTCTTCATTGACAAAAACAGTGGTTTTTTAATGGTTGTCATGATTCTAGTCCTGCTCATTCTACGGCTGTCGCCTTTCATGACAATGACTGTAGGTTCTGGTATGTTTGTTATACATAACAGAAGTCTGTACTATTTCAACCTGAAGTCACTCGGCACTCGATTTTAACTAAATAACGCACTTTTTACAAAGAATTTTATGTACTTATTACTGAAAATTGTGAATAAAACCAAACGTCAATCGTATACGCCTTTTTACGTTCAGATACTCGCATATATTTATTACTGCAAACAATATTTTAATATTTTTCATCAAATATCACTGTCTTTTTGTCTAATAATGCATTTATCCTTGAAATACGAGACATTTTTGCAAACTGTCAGCCATATTTAAACGTAGATTTGAGTTAACCAGTGCTCGACGGCTGGTTAAGGTTAACGTAACTTTCTGACTGCTAAAGTGCATGGTGCAACGGAAAAACGGACTTGACGTCTACTGTAACCATGATGAGTTCGTTAAGTGTGCGTGGTGCAACCCGCCCTAAGTCTAATACATTTATTGCCACACGTTCGTTGTAACTGAGGAGGAACAATTCAAGGGTAATGACTAATAATCCTTTGTTTTTGCACGTAAGGCATTGCTACTTGTTACATATTAGAATGGCACGTCTAAAAGGTCGTCGCTCTGCGAAATTCCACTAAAGTGCTTAAAAGTAACGGAATTATGCATAGCTGCATTCCGTTGCATTATAATTATGTTTGAAAGCAAAGCGTTTGATATTAAACCTATGACTTTTATTATTGTGATTATGTAACTAAATCGTAGACTGAGTTTAATACCAATCGTTTTTATGGGCTGGTTAATGTTTGAATGGGCCTGAGAAATCTCCGTCGGCAATCTCGGCGTATAAAGGTAGGCGTCCACAGGCCCGCATCGCACGCATCGGACGCATCGCATCAAACGGACAAATTTTTCACAGTGCGTCCACTGTATTGGCAGCGTACGGATTACCGACGATGAGTACGAGCATACGGATTGACGAAGCCAGTTCATTCTGATTTTCGTAGTGAGCGCACGTGTGGACTCTGTGGGAATGGAGGAAAGCGATGAAGAACAATTTGTCGTTGTAGCTAGCGAGCGCGCGGGGTGCGTCCACTGTTCGGCATTCCGTATGACGTCATCGGCACGCATCGCAAAAGTTGCCTCTCGGAGCAACGGTGTCGGCATTGCCGATGAGCGATGCGTACGATGCGGACAGGTGGACGCACTTATATGAGTTTCTATACAAAGAATACTACGATCCGTTGCGTGCGATGCGTCCGATGCGTACGATACCGACAAGTGGACGCTTACCTTAAGAGTCCCCGCCGGCATAAATTACGATTTTGACAGAAAGAACGGGTGCGGTGTGCCGAGCTAGTGTAGTCATAACGTCCTTTTTTATAAGTTGAGACATTTGCGGCTTTTATAAAACTAGTTTATCGGCTCAAGGTTTCCTATAAAGCGCTTTATCATTTTGTAGTCTTTATATTTGATATATGGTAAGTATATCACTACTTCTAGCAATCCAAATGGATTATGAATAGTGTTTTTAACAATGGATAGTAATAAATTATAAAGTTAAAATGGGCAGGATAATTTACCAGTATGGAATAACAACCATATTTAAGCCATTGTTATAACTTCAGTTAGTAAACAACGATCGTTAATGCAGAATTGTGTATTCAATGCTTATGCACCGCGCGGACTGGGACTGTTATTTACATGTGTCACCAAACGCTCAAGTAATTTTAACCAGAACACTTATGATGCTAGATTGCTCATATTGGCTACAGATTTGGTGGTCGCGGTAACACTGTTTCGCTTGAGGCTCGGTAAACAATGAGAATATTGAAAATCCACGGCTTGGCTGTATTAACGTCGTTGCCGAGTTCTTGACTCACTCGAGCCAGTTAAAACGGACATAGTATTATACTAGCTATTGCAGATCTTAAGATCTCACTTATACTGGTCAGTAGCATGAATCAGTAAGGTTTGAAATAGCAGCCACCAGTCCACCAATGTGTTCCGCCTGACTCACCGCTTTCGTTATTCGCACCTAGTTATTGGCACTTGTGGTCCCACTCTAGTGGTTTACGTTTTCCTAACAATGTTGCGTGCTCGGCTTGGTTTACTCGGCTGTTCTATTAGTTATTGCTAATGGGTTACATTTATTTCGTGATGTTTATATATAGGAAAGATTAAGTTTATACATATGTATAACTTATTAACCGGTCGAACTTAGTAATCACATCGAATTTGCTTTACGCCACTGTTACTTTACTAGAATTATTATGCACCGACAGGGAACGTGATGTGATTAAATAAATGCATCCAAAGGAATGTAGAAAACGTAGATAAAAGCTTAAATACGCCCCAAGGCTATTTAGACATTCGGGGTCCTGTCCGGGCTTTGAAGTTATATGCTCTGTACAGTATAGATACGGCTCCTTAACAAAAGGTTGTACAGCGTTTTAAAAGGTTGCAAACGCGGTCTATCATACCAACCCCTGGATTTGCAAGCCTCTATTCTATAGGCCATGGTTAACACTCACCATTAGGAAGGAACTGTATTGAATGTGCTTGTTTGAAATCGACATATCATTCAAACTTAAAACGTATAATTTTAAAATCGATTTTATTTCGATGAAGGAATAAACCGTACGCTTAGAGGAACTAGTAAAGGAGTTCAACCGTCACCATTAAATTGAACAACAAGTAACCGAGGTGGACTTATACGCTTTACTTGCTTTTATTCACGATCTATTAGGGAGCACAGTATATTTATGTAGACTCTTTATGTCAATATATTATTGCACACATAAATCCATCGCGGATGAGTAAGATGCGTAAACAGCCTTCTCCATTTTTTATGCAACGTTGTATATTGAGTACGAAACTGAGAATCGTTACCATGCATCGTGACCTTGATGGCCAATGCGTCATCCGAGTCGGCTCGGAGCCGGCTAGACCGACCTATAATGTAGCTTGCCGTCGAAAAACTGGTCAATCGTAAACCTTTTTACAACGAAATAAGGACTACCACTGGTGTTGCTGTTACTCGACAGTTAATTCCTATAAGTAAGCACGTATTACTGGTCTCGTTCGAGAGTGAGTTTATGACTTTTCGCCGCGGGAGCCTCGTTACTCTTTCATCCTGTTCACTCACGTTCACTGTGCGAAATTAAAATTACTATAGACACATTTTATCGCATAGGACTACTCGATGCTTCTTTTCTTTAACCTGCGCCTGCGGCTACCGACGGTCGCAGATTTTTATTTCAATCTATACAACTATTGCTTGAAACGTTTTTTCAAGGCTTACCTATACATTGTGATGGAATGGTGTTCGATATTTTTTCGATGTCGTTTCGGTAGCTTACTCCGATGTGCGATGCACCGTTAAGTACATTGACCCAAATTCATTTCTTAAAACTGTCATCACACCGAATAAAAACACGTTTATTAATGTGACGCATTGATTTCTTGTGTAATCATTACGCGTTACTTAACGTTACATAAAATAATGCGACTAGCTAAAGTGGTATATAAAACATTTTAAAATTTGAAATTTAATCGTCGTTAACTGCCTGTCGTGCCTAACTTAGTTTCAATTACATACAACCGAATAAGCAAATCTTAACAACTCAGTTCTTAATGTTCTTATAGTATTAGGTATAGACGAGTTTTTGTTACGTATCCTGCCTAAACCTCTTCTCACTTTTATTCTCTCAACGTATGGGTTTCGTTTGAAAGGATTGTATGTTTAATGTAATGTTTTCTTGTTACAGTTACAAAGTAAACGCGAGCTGTTTTTCAAGTCAGACACGGTGAGCGGCGCGACGGGCCCGCCGAGTTCGGCGCCGCCGGCGCCGCCGCTTGCGCCCTCCGCGCTAAAGGACTCGCTCGCTAAGCGCTCGGCCACGCTGCCAGACAACCACGAGAACCATCACGAGGCCAACGGCGCGCCGCCGTCAGCCAAACTGAGTAACAGCGTGTCTATAGACTCTGCGAAGACGAATGTGCCTCCATCAGCACCGCCTCCCGTTCCCACCACGGCACCGCCGACCGGCCCCGCGCCGCTCAGGAGTACGGAGAACATAATCAAGGTATGCTTCGTTGGCTTGTTCGCCAAGCATCCAGCCACGTAGCTCGCGCTCCGTCATAGTCATATAGACATCTCATCCGTACCACGTCCTGTGTCTATGCAGATGCCGCACACCGGCCTTCCACCACTCAAGTGTACCAAATATTACAAACTTCGATTTGATACCAATCAAAACTTGTCAGACATTTATTTTTGCTCCTCCGCTGTCAATATCACCAATTACTAGATCCGTGGTGCTGACTATGATCATTGCAAAAGTAACATGTTTTGATGTGCATCAGTAATATTACATTGGTTGTTTGTGAAACCAGCTTAAAGTTGGAGTGAAGATAATCATTCATATCAATACAAGACAATTAAGAAATCGTCTAGTATTCAAAAACACAGTGTACGACTGTTATATTATTGACTTTTACCTTTTTGTCTGGCAATCATTGAATGCATGTCGAACTGACCAATTTACATTGTAACTGTAGAAACTTCTCTAACGATCTCATTATTGTCAAATGTAATGAGGTTATACAGTCACAGAAATCGAAGGTTTGTCCTTTTTGGAATTTTATAGCATTGGAATAGAGTCCATAAGTTACGAACTCTTGTTTTATCTGAATTGCCGTGACTATCATCATTGACTCTTTATTCCTATACGTAACTTATACTTATGGATCATTATTCATTAAACGTTGGTAATGACATCGAAGATGTTATTATACCTACGTACTATTATTTCCTGATATAATTTTTCTTGTTTTCTTCGCAGAAAACTGACCATCCTCCGGTCGCGCCAAAACCAGACCTACCTAAATTAGAAAAACCCAAAACCAAAGAATTAGATGGATATGTTGGATTTGCAAATCTACCAAATCAAGTGTACAGAAAAGCAGTCAAAAAGGGATTTGAGTTCACACTGATGGTAGTAGGTAAGATTTTTTATTAATTATCAACTTCCCGCTAAGAAATGAACGCGAAATACGCAATGATGATAAATGTATAAAGCAAAAGTAGGTCAGTATTTCCAGTCCATTAAATAATCGATTAATAGCAATCGGACGTGATGCCTATATTCCGTAACTAACAATAATTTTCGTTAATAAATCTATATCTAAATCCACTTAAAGCGTTTAGTCATCAAATTAGTATTTAATGGTTTAATATATTAAAAACTTACAATGAGAAATGGCGTGCAGGCTTGCCTTTGCTTTTCGTAGATTACCTTCGTATAATTTTCAGGCCTTACAGGTACTGCAGTGTTACTGCAGTCCCATAGGGTAAGCATGTCATGTTGGTTCTTCGTAACATAATTTTGTCCTATTCCAGGTGAGACGGGGCTCGGGAAGTCGACACTGATAAACTCATTGTTCCTAACCGACGTGTACGACAAAGAGAAGCACCCAGGGCCGTCCCTGCGCGTCAAGAAGACGGTGGGCGTCGAGCAAAGCGTCGTCATCCTCAAGGAGAATGGAGTCAACCTCACACTCACTATCGTGGACACGCCGGGCTTCGGAGATGCCGTCGACAACAGCAATTGGTAAATGCAAACACTCTTTCTTTTGAGCTGAACATATTGTGAGTATGTGAAGTTACCTTTCCTGATTTTTTGTCTTTGCTTTTTCCTGCACATTTAATTTATGTAGTTTCATCCACTTAAAATATACATATTGACAGTCTCTACCCTTGCGAGTTCAATCAACATCAGAAAGACAACTATAACATTGTGCAATAACGCACCGCGTCTACTCATGCGTATTCGTATTGCGATTATTGCACACATACATAAATTGAACAAAAAAACGTACTCGCTTTTCTACAAACATCCAATCCAAGTTACCTAAAACACGTTCACGTTTCTTTCCAGTTGGCAACCGATAATCGATTTCGTAGAATCGAAATACGAGGAATTCCTAAACGCGGAGTCCCGCGTCACACGAAAACCCGCGCCGGCTGACACGCGTGTGCATTGCTGCCTATACTTCATCGCGCCCAGTGGTCATGGACTGAAGCCCCTGGATGTCGAGTTTATGCAAAGGCTTGGTGATAAGGTCAACATCATACCAGTCATTGCGAAAGCTGACACCATGACGCCTGAAGAATGCAAAGACTTTAAAGAACAGGTAAGTTTTGTGGTTGATTTTTAGAAGTCTGGAGCGCTTTTACAGCTGTTTATACTTCATCATGTCTTGGACATGTCTTCACATATTTTGAGGCCCATAGATTTAGCTAATATACCTAATAAATTCAATATCATAACTTTCATCATGGAGGTTTACACCGAAACGTCTAAATAATTTAAATAAGTTCTTCAAGGAACAAGTGACTTTGCGGAGTCTTTGGGTCATCATTCCAGTCATTTTATTTATTAGGTATGTAGAGTAGAATATCTGCACCAGTAAACGCACCATTTATTAATAACTTAACTTTACAGCAAAACGGAAATAACTCCGTTTTGCTTGCTAGTGTCGTCTGCAACCACTAAATATAGCTCTGTTCAACATGTTGGTTTCAATTAGATCCTATTTTGAGAATCTCGGCCTGCATATTTGGTAAACTTTATTGATTGTCTTTGTTACAAATAAAATGTTTGTACAAAAAAATCTATATCTTATATCTATCTTAATTAATAAATAAACCATATTTCTGTTCCGTGCATGCAAGAGTGGATTCTATAAAATTTTAGCATATATAAAAATTATTAGGTACTACCTAATCAAACGCATCGTCAGTCAGTAAGTAGCGTTGGGGGAACTCCTAAAAACCGAACGTCACCTACCGCCGTATTACAATAATATAGTTTAGTAAAGTCGAGAAATGTAGTAACTACCTTATTAATTTATAAATGGTCTAGTGGTAAAAATGTGAAACCACCGAATCTAATTTTTTTTCTGCGTTTGATTCATGCCTCGACTCACTAAGATAGTTTAGGTTTTGGCGTCAGGTGCCGGCTGACGCTAGGGGCCTGGCCCCTATAGGTACTATCGGTTTCATTATTGCATACCCAATTTATGAATGAATTCATTGGTAAAATGGGTATTTTTTTATTTTTTTTTATTTGGGGCATCAACAGCAATACAACAAATAATACAAAACTTAAATAACAGAGAAAAAGTCAATAATAGATGACCACAAAAATATAACTAACATGCAATAAATAACAAGTGGAAATAATAAGTGCCATGAGCATAAGCAAAGGAAAGATTGAACTTTTTAAACAAAATATAAAACTAGCTTATCTGTACGGGAGTGCACTTTGATGTGTGTCAGTGTGTGTGTATGTGTGTATATATGTGCGTGTATATGAGAGTGGATGTACTTGTAATAAAAAAATAATATGTTTAATACAAACATGCTTGTTTGTCGCTCTGTCTTAGTTTAAATAATAGAATCCGTACTCGATTTTTTAGAGTATCTTTTGTGCAGTCAAACAAATCAATACAATTAAATTGCTTGTTATAAAGACTTAAAATACGGTAGATTGTCGAGTTTTGAGCATAATTAGTATTAACTCTAGGAAGGCTAAAAAGGCAGCGCTCAGAGTTACGCGTTCTAATTGATGGGACTGAGAATTAAATCTCCGACAACAGTGAAGAACTGTCAATACGTCCTGAAATTATATCATACAGCACAGAAATGTCAAGTAAAAGACGTCTATCTTCCAGACTCAACAAGCGGTGACGAATACACCTTGACTCATAGGGTATGCAATTATAAACCCGATGGTACATGTAACTCATTTGTAAGTTTCAACGAAATCCGTCGTCAATAGGCATGATGAATTTTTTTCATGTATGGTATCAATCGATTCGTTTTATTGTGAGGATCAAATGTCTATATGGGGCCAATTGCGTTAAAGCTACACAAAAGTCAGAAATGAAACTTAAAGTCTGAGATTTGCATTTGTTTCTCAAAACGCTCGTAACAAAATGATGTGCAAGAGTGACGCCACGATCATATAGTCGCCCTGTTTAAGGTATGAAAAACTTATAAAATTGCTATTTTTACAGTGAAATGTTGCGTTTATGTATATGGAAGCCATACAATTTATTTTACAATCCAATGTTAAAAAATCGAAGGGCATAATTGTTTTCCTTAATTTCGTACTTAAAAAAATCATAAAATTTTGAAATTTTGAAGCCTTTGAACTATTTTAATAGATTTTTTAATTTTCACATTATTTGGATATATTGAGCATTTTGCATCCTATCAACTAAAATTTATTGCACAATTCAACATGTGTCATCATCCCTATTCCAGATAATGAAAGAAATCGCTCAGCACAAGATCAAGATCTACGAGTTCCCCGACAGCACGGGCGAGGAGGGTGAGGGCGCGGAGGCGGGCAAGGGCCTGCGCGCGCGCGTGCCCTTCGCCGTCGTGGGCGCCAACACCGTCATCGAGCAGGACGGCAAGCGCGTGCGCGGCCGCAAGTACCCCTGGGGCGTGGCCGAGGGTACGACATACCTTACTGTTAATACCACTACCACTACCACTTGCTAGTAGAACCGATGGCCGTTGGGGCGGAAAGGTTCTCGAGTGGCGACCACGAACCGGAAAGCGCAGCGTGGGTAGAGCCCCCGCAAGGTGGACTGATGACCTGGTGAAGGTCGCGGGAGTCCGCTGGATGCGGGTGGCGCAGGACCGGTCATTGTGGCACTCTTTGGGGGAGGCCTATGTCCAGCAGTGGACGTCTTTCGGCTGATATGATGATGATGATGAATACCACTACGGTGCCAAACTAGCGTACGGCGCGCCTGATGGTAAGCGGCTACCGAAACCTATGGACGGCTCCAGTTCCCGAGGTGTCACATGCATGAGCGTCCAACCCTTTAATATAAGGGAGGATTCACTGTGATGGCGGCTAAAGGAACAAGGGACCCCCGTAGTTAACACACTGCATCCTCTTTGAGCTCTCTGACAACCTTACTTACCGGCAGCAACACAACACTATGGTACAGTCGAGGACAAAGAGATGTATACACTTTTGGACCTTATTACAACGCAATAAGGTCCAAAAGTGTACACATCTCTTTGTCCTCGACTGTACCTTCATTATTTCCACAACCTTACCTAAGCAATCAATCTTAATGGTGTAACATAACTGCGCGAGCGAGAATATCTACGAATAATTTGATTAATAGTTAGAGCCTTTACTCAAACTCAAACATTTATTCAGTAAGTAGGCCACAAGGGCACTTTTACACGTCAAAGTAAAAGAGAGAGAAAAAAAATCAAACTACACCGGTTCTAACCCTACACCTCTGACCCGAGAAGAATTATGTCCGGCAAGAAACTCGGCGGGACTTATTTTTTCAAAACAACAGTACATCAAAACTAAACAATACATATAAGTGCGTTGTTCTATAAGAAAACATATCAAACCAAGGTTAGATTAACCAACAATAGGTTATAGTTTAAGAAAAATACCAAAGAAAAAAGATGAGTCCAAATCTGACTATTGAAAATAAATTACATACAAGTTTGATATACTTTCTTACCTGAACTGTGTCTTCTACATAAATTTCCAAATTATAATAATCCATCATCAACAGTTAGAAACAAACTTTGAATTTAAATAATATAAAAAAAAGTACTTAAGTGATTCTAGTATACAATAAACATACTATTTCTAAATTATACTTAGAGATGTATAAGGTCTCCAAGTGTCTTGATCTATATATTCTATATAATAAAAAAATATGGATAATCAAGCACCGAATGTTGTGTCTAAAGCCAATTAAACTAAAATTAAATATGATTAATAAAAAGTTACGTAAATGTGTTGCTCCAGTTAGCCTAAACAGACCGGTCTCCACAAACAGCACCCGTTCACGAGTATGACGCATATCTCAGCCATCGCCTCCCTCAACCTTTCTTCGGGAAAGTGGCGACCCGATCAACGACGCCACCATAAGCAGAGCCTTTTAAGCGTGCATGACATGTTCAAGCTGGCGGGCTTTATTAATTAATAAAAACTAGCCATGTTTAGTCTGGTGAGAAACAATATTCTGTGCTCGTATTTTACATGCGTGAACTAAATTACAATATAAAAGTGACATAGAGATGTACATGTCTCTAAGCGTCAGGATCATTAAATATATATCTATACATATAAATATTTGCGAATGCAAGACTTAGAGATGTATAACGTCTCTAAGTGTCCAAATACTAATTAAAAGCAAAATAAAATAAAAATGAAAAACAGGTAATACTGGACACTAGTAAAGCTGCTTCATAGAGTAATGTACCTAATAATTTCTCAATTTGTATTGTACTAACTATATCAAGCTACAGGCTTAAAGGCATCGTTATCCTCAATGAATTCCTTTAAAGTATAGTACTCTCTCCTCAACAAATAGCGCTTAACATAAGACTTGAATTTATTTAGTGGCAAATTCACTACATCAGCGGGGACTTTGTTATAAAAACGTGTACAGTTCCCAGCAAAAGACGTACGAACCTTACCGAGGCGGTGGCCAGGCTCAGCAATCTTATCTTTATTTCTAGTGTTATAGTTATGGATATCACTGTTGAGCTTGAATTTATGGATGTTTTTCCGCACATACATAATGTTTTCAAGTACGTATTGAGATGCTACGGTAAGAATATTTGCCTCTTCAAATTTTCCTCTTACGGATGCTCGACCGCGCATTTTATAAATGCCACGTACAGCTCGTTTTTGTAGCACAAATATGGTCCCAATATCAGCTGCTTTACCCCACAACAGAATTCCATACGACATAACACTGTGAAAGTAACTGAAGTATACCAGCCTGGCAGTTTCACTGTTTGTTAGATGGCTGATTCGCCTCACGGCATAGGCTGCAGAGCTAAGTTTCCCAGCTAGGGTTTACATCTTCTATCTATACATATAATAAAGCTGAAGAGGGTCGAAAGGCTGTACATGGAAGATAATCGAAAAAAAGTTGGCTGGGATACTCAGAATCGATAACAGAACACGTTCCAACAATTTTTAGAATTTTTGTCTGTTTATCTGTTTATCTGTTTGTCTGTTTATTTGCCCTGGAGGGGGTGAAAAGGGGGTTGGAATTTTGTATGGAGAATTTTTAAGAGAAATGAGTATGGAGATAATTTGAGTCCCGAGAAACGACAGAATAGTTTTCATCCCGAAAATAAACCCTTGTGGGGGTGAAAAGGGGGTTGGAAGTTGGTATGAGGATTTTTTTACCGCTGAACCAATAACCGCTGTACGTATTTGAATGAAATTTGGTATTGAAATAGTTTGTAATTTTTTTGGTCAAGGTGTTCATATTTATAACAAGTTACCCGTCGATGCTTTAAATTTACCTTTACCCGCTCTTAAGAAATATTTGAAAATGTCATTAATGTCAAAGGGTTTTTGCAGGTTCGAGGACTATACATATATGACGGACAAAGATGCATGGCCCAAACCAGAAACTACTACAAAATCATCTAACATTTATAGGACACCGTTTAGGTAGGAAATAGTAGTTTATGTAACTTGTTACGTAATAAGGGTCCTTAAAATACGAGTGTGGTTTTATGAAACGAGCCGCAGGCGAGTTCCATAATAAGATCACACGAGTGTTTTAAGGCCTAATTACGTACAGTTGCATACACTGTTTTATCTACACACATATTATAAATGTTCGGAAACCATCAGAATGACCGACATTGCACCGCCATGGCCAACTCGATTGTGCCGGCAGGCTGAGAGGAGGGCATATTACCGTAGGTAATGAATTTTCATACGTTTTAACCACACTGTCACTGATATTACGTTACTGGTTGCAGTAATGATGGTAATTACATACAGTTTCCGAACGCGGAATAGAGGATTTATGATATTGGTGAAGATAAACATATCTAACGTTTTGTGAAGCAGTCAGATTAGGATTTATTTTTCTTTATAATTAAACAATAGGTAATAAATAAATAATAATAAATATTATAGGACAATCCTACACAAACCGACCTAGTCCCACAGTAAGCTCAATAAGGCTTGTGTTGTGGGTACTAGACGACGATATATATAATAGATAGATATTGATAAATACTTAAATACATAGAAAACATCCATGACTCAGGTACAAATATTTGTGATAAACACACAAATAAATGCCCTTACCAGGATTCGAACCCGGGACCTCCTGCTTCGTAGGCAGTGTCACTACCGACTGGGCTAGGAGGCCGTCATACATTATCTGTCTCTCAACCTGTTTTGATATGTCTTCTTGAAGAACTACGCATTATTTTGTATCTTTAAGATCTAATAATGTATTACTGTTTTGAAAAAAATAATACTTCTCGGGCCAGAGGTGTAGGGTTAGAAACGGTGGTAGTTTTGGAACGAAGTTCCTTATCGGACGGTTCCCGGATGGGGCTAGGCGAAAAAAAGTCACGTGACCGTCACGAAAAAGCGTCACGTCACGAAAACGTGACACCCATACGATTGAGAAACATGTAAAATGGAATGAAATAAAAAAAATATAAAATAGAATAAAGTGAAGTGAAGTGTAGTGAAAAGTGAAAGAGAGAAGTGACAAAGTGAAAATGTCGAGAACCTAAAAGTAAAAAAAAACTAAATTACAAAAAAATCTAAAATTTCATAAATTTCAAAAATTTCAAAATTTTCAAAAATTTCAAAAATTTCAAAAATTTCAAAAATTTCAAAAATTACAAATATTCCAAAAATTTCAAAAATTTCAAAAAATTTTGTAACATCAGTGTATTTATTATCTGTGACAGTGTGGTAAAAACGTATGAAAATTAATTACCTACGGTAACGAAATAAAAATCCTGGCGGTGTAATGGCGGTCATTCTAATGGTTTCCGAACACGTCATTTAGGAGTTTTAATATGTGTGTAGATAAAGCAGTGTATGCTTTTGTACGTAATTAGGCCTTATTACGTAACAGTTACATAAACTACTATTTATCTCTTTTTAGGGTTCCGTAGTCAACTAGGAACCCTTATAGTTTCGCCATGTCCGTCCGTCTGTCTGTCCGTCTGTCCGCGGTCTAGCTGGTCATTCGCACTAATAATGAATTATTAGTCAGAAACGCATAGTGAAAGGAGGAGAAGGAGGAGGAGGAGGGTAAGCGCCACCAAATATCCCTTAATAAACGACCTTTTGAACGGATGTTTTGTAACAGGGCGGCAACTACGAAACTCTACACTGAGCATCGCCCGACATGCTCTTGGCCGGTTTTTTTTGCATTGTTATCCCAGAAATCACCCCTTAAGGATTACTAATTCCAATTCAAGAAAATCCCCAGCCAGGTTATATGTACGTAGCCTATAAAAATTTAACGTTTAAAAAGGGGTGGGGGGGGGGGGGTTATCCACTACACTCGATTGAGTTAAATTTGCATGGGTCATGGACCCCCGGAGTACACCTCAAATAGAATAAGAATAACACCTAAAAATCATTTCTGCATTTGTGACCCCCCCCCCCCCCCCCCAAAATTTCAACCGCGCTGAAGTCGCGCCTGTTCTTACCTTTCATGCTTAGACTGATTTGACGGGAGGATCGATTTGAATGATATTTGCCGTGGACATGAACGTATAAATACAAAAGTGTTATAGTACTGTATCGTACGATATACACCTACTACTCTATGTCGTTTAAATCATGGCAAAAAAAATTATAAGGACAAAAAAGTATTGATTTTTGAGTGTAGTTTCATTTAGTGGTAATTGTAAAAAAATTATCAGGACTACTGTCCTCTAGCGTATCCATCTGTCAACTTTACTTCAAGTTCCGCCTCCAGGGTAGCGGGAGAGAAATTAGGGGTGAATTAGCCGCTTACTGACACAGACCGAATTCCACGCGGGCGGAGCCGCGGGCACAGCTAGTATTTATATAATTAGATACGGATTGCGTCACATGGCTAACCTCTCAAGGCTTATGAGGACGCTTCTACCCAAATACTTCTTGTATGAGCTTTTGGTCTTCTGAAATTATGGTTTGACGTGTTTACCAGACAACTTCAGCAGGCTTTGAAATAAAGAAATATAAACTGCTAGAGTGCGATGTGAGAAATCGTTAATATGACTAAATTATATTTTATGTTTGATAAAAGTACATAATCAAAAATTTATTTATTTATTTTTTATTTATTTAATAAATCTTACATCTATCAAAATTATGACTTACGTGTCACTACGACGTTTCCAGTGGAGAACTTGGAACACTGCGACTTCCTGGCGCTGCGCAACATGGTGATCCGGACGCACCTGCAGGACCTCAAGGACGTGACCAGCTCCGTGCACTACGAGAACTACCGCTGCCGCAAGCTGGCCGGCCTGTCCCACGACGGCAAGCCGCACAGGATCAACTCTAATAAGTACGTATTGTGCACATCCTGGTATCTCTTATTTTTTGTTTCGTTTCGTAGGTCGGATACTTTTACAACTTTCTTGGTTTGTGTACATTTAATACGTATAATCGAAGTCAAAGATATGTTTACAGTTTTGCGTTTTACTTCTTTATAAAGAGGTGCAAAAGTGTAAACATGTCTTTGACGTCGACTGTACGTGGCTAAAACTGACCCAAAAATTACATAAACACATTGTATTTAACATCACACATAATGAATTCTTTACAGACGAGACAATGCTACTAAACGAAAAGGAAACTTATGATGAATTCCACCTATTTGTAGGAATCAGAGAGTTCTTAATTGAAATTATAAAAGCGTCAGGCTTTTCTATTCGAGAAGGTTGAAAAAGCATCTGGATTTTACACTTCCTAAGGTCGGGTGGGGTAAGAGAAATTTACGGGAACAACTTTTTTATTAGAACCCTTTCCAACTCCATAGACCCCCTTCTAGTGTTCCATAACGTAATCAAATGAGATACAATTAAAAAAAACGATGACTGAACGTCTGGAAGGTAAACATGAAATCAGGATCACTATAAAGTATGTTGAGGATCATGTATGGTACAGGATAATATACATTGGCATTGGTAACGCCGGATAATATCATAGAAGTTTAACACTTTCCGTACCGTAGTTTGCTACGCTTGTAGCCAATTCCAGTTTTTTCCCGTTTTGTAGCGGGAATCCGCGAGAGCCCACCTAGCGGCTTCCTGGTGCGGAAAGTTTCAAAATGTCGACAAAGTCAAAAACAAGATATCATTTACTGTAATAATAACCAGTAGAATAATCACTATTTCTCTCACCTGACCTGGCCATATCACAATGGTAATTAGTCGAAGTACTTTGTGATTAATGATAAAACCCATTCTAAAACACATATACTAATATATATATAAATCGAAGTTTTCAAGACACTTCTTTAAATTTTTGGTCAGATATATCACCGTATTTAAAACTAAAAGCTTCTGACATACTATGAACTGTAGTCACTATGAAAGTTTTTTCGGATATCCGTATTAATCATTAAAGGCATTAGGCATGGTTTAGACCTAACAACCTATATAGACTGGGTTGGTTTATTCGTATTTAACTTAACTAATATTTTGGACTGATACTGCAGTCACCGCTCTAAAGGTGACCAGACTTTTCCTTTATTCAATAAAATGTGACATTCTTAGTATTAAGGTCTCGATTTGTCGGTTGTCAATAAGGACAATTATCCTATTTATGCCAATAATAGCGCCTTATAGACTACCGCCAAAGTGGAGCCTTTTAGCTTAGAATTACACATTTATATGAAGATCTTAACAATGTCTTAACCTAACTTTCGTCTAACTTGCGTGTTTCATTGCTGCATGTCTGGTCACCTTCGAGTGTTCGCTCTGTGTGCTAATCATTTTAATTTATATTCCATACATTAGTCTACCGATAGTTGCATATAACATTCTTTATTTACGTGAATGTTTTGTGCTTGGGCATGCAGAAATGATACATTATTGTCATCGTCTTGTCATGGATTTTTAACAAATATTCTAAACGAGAATTTCAAGTCTATACATGGACAATTTCATATCTTGTACATTTAGAATTACTTTTTTAGTTTATTTTACTATTTATTGTTATCATTGTTACATTTGTCAGCCTTGTATTTTTGACATGAATATTTGTATAAGATTGAAGTTTAAAGTATTTGTAAATATCCATGAGTGTAATCATTATTCATAACAATAACAGTTGTGCATCATCAGTGGCATTAATAACATTCGACGTTTGTTATGTGAAATAATCATTTCATTATTTGTTACCACTTATGTGTCACCGCACAGTGAGTTTTTCACATAAATCAAAACATTAGCCGTGCAAAGTTGATTAAGAATTCGTGCCGTAGTGGTCACACCGATACACGTATATGTGCTCGTACATTTCATGCAAAATAATAAATACATACGTACGTGCTAACTATACATAGGCTGTAAGTTTTTATAATGTACCACTTAGGAAAATAGGAACAATATATGTGTCTCTCTTTCGACGTGCTTTTCAAGGTTCCGTATTATGATAAAACATATACAACCTGCTAAAAACCATTTTGAGAAGCAATAAATTTAGCTGCATGAATTCTTTTAAGACAATGCACGTCTGTTTCCCGTGGTTTTATACACAACCTGCTACCCTGCTCAAAACTGTCGCATTTAGTAGAAACCACATGTGGATTTGAAAACTCATTCAATTATATACCTTATTGTCATACAATAAAGAACATGTTGAAATTAGTTTTTAAATTCACAACGGTTGTTATGCTAAATGCGACCTAATATTGCATTTAAGCCATATACAAATAAACCAATAAATGGTCTGGATCGATAAGCTTTAAATGTCGTGTCCTTGTATTGAAAGGGCGTCTTTATTTTAAACATTTAGATACCTGCACAACACCAAACGAACAATAGCTTATTGAATATCAATGTACACGAACACTTAATGCTCTTAACAAAGGCTCTTGATATAATCTACATTGTTAAACATACGGATATTCATTTAACGCCTTACTATATTATGACATTAAAATCCCGGTATTGAAAATAGCTGTTTTGCATTTTAAATATACCTGAAAATTTTGTGTAGAAGTACTTATAGTTTGTTTCTTCGGGATATTGGGTCCATAGTCGTTCAGTATGGTCAGCTGTAGTATGACCAGTCGTTGAAAGAGCCGGTTATCTCTATTTCACCTCACGTTAATAATGCCACTGTGTGCGTGTGTGCTCGCACGGCCACCTGTCTAACTATGGTTGTGTTGGTGTTCAGTTTGTGCCCACAAGGACTGATGAACAGTTTCATGACCGTGTGGTAAGTTCCGACGCACACCGAAGTGTGTTTTAACCATCACCCATTCTGCCTTGAAATTGATGTTTTGACAGCGTCGTAGCATGCTTGTCCTAGAAAATCCTAGCATGCTAACGTTTTACCTCGCTATTGTGTTTTTGCCGTAGTAATGTACTGAAATGAGGACTGATACGAGTCGAGCTACGGTAAATAAAAAATGATTTCTACATTTTACATCGTAAATTGTTACTGCTCTTTTCATTTATTTCTTGCAGTGCAATGGCGGAAAGTGTGAAAGGCAGTGTTCGATCTTAACTTTTCTAGCTTATATTTTATTTTAAAAAAAACGCTATTCCTAACGTATCTTTTTGAAACCAAATCAACGTTGTCAAAATATTTTTAAAGGCAGTTATGCTTCCACAACTCTTTGAAATAAGGGTCTACAAGTTTTCCTTTAGCTGTTTTATGGTAGTTCCATAATGGAAACGGACCAGGAATCATAAATTGCATGTGTGGAGTAGAGGTTCACTAGAACATTGCGTGTATCATTTAGTGGGAAAATATAATTGCATGATTAGTATTAAGTATGTTACTGCTTTAACTTTGGTGTCGCTTATAATCTTTTAATGATTTTGCATGTAATATGTAATTTATTTATATTTATATTCAATGTTACCGGCAGTCAATGTTGTTCCTGATTACAATATCAGTTCAAAAATGTAACCATACATAAAATATTGTGTTTTGTGTTAAGTAATTATTTTTTTCTTGTATTCAGGAATCCCTTGGCTCAAATGGAAGAAGAAAAGAGGGAACATGATCTTAAGATGAAGAAAATGGAGAGCGAAATGGAACAGGTCAGTGAAGATGAGTTTTTTATACAATACCTGCAGAGAACCTGTCAAATCATTCGAAGTGTGTAATAGCAGCAATAATATCGACTTAGACAAAAGTCAAATATTGATTGGAAACAAAATATGGCTTTGTAAGGGTTCCTTTACAGTGTCCAGAGTCGTCTCTTTCAGTCCTGACGAGGTTGCGCATTTGCGATAATGCACAAGCTAAATTTGTAGCGCATTAGCATTGTTAACACTTTATTTTTAGCGTTGGAGACGTTGTTTTCTTACTAGATGAAAGCGCTAGAGGCCTATTGTATAATAATAATTTATATTAAGGCGTAGGGATGTGACGATCCCATCGCCCACTAGTTTTCACCATCGCAACCGGTCAACGCAGGGCAGCTTGTGGCGAGCTGTTGGAGAGTAGCGACTCCACGCACCTGGGCGCCCCTGGGGTGCCCTGTCGGACGGGAGGGACAGGTCCCCTGCCTCTGGCTTGCCTTAGCCGGCCGTCCAGAGTAGGGTCGTTAGAGCTGCGTACTCGAGGGTAGTAGGGCCGTAGGATAGGGCCGGAAATAAAATTCGATACCGTTTTATTAGGCAGGCGTCGGGTTCTTTAACCAATAGCCTAGTAGTTACTCCATACTCTACACCCAATAGCCTAGAACATTTAAAGAGTCCACTAACTCTCAATAGTCCTTATACCATTGCGGGTGTTGTCTCTGCGTGCGTCCCATGACACGGGCAGGGGCAGCATTCGCTTAGTGGTCCCGTCACTTTTCATTAAATTGTCGAAAGGACCTCTGCGCGTTGGCTTTGGCTTCGCATACGTGTTCCAAAGGTCCGAAACACTATTGTTCCGTGGTTGGAAAAATCTATTTTTTAACCTGTTATTAAGTAGGTACTTAACCTATTGACCGCCACAGTCGGCTGTGGCCGACATCTAAAAGTTGTGCCATGGACGCCAACGACGGCTACAGCCGACAGGCTTTGTAATGCAATAGGGACCTACGCGGGCTTCCGCAAAGTTCAATTTCGCTTAACAAAACGCGATTACGTGGCGTCGGTGGCGCGTCATTTTTGTTCAATGCTTGGCGGTCAAAAGGTTAAGCACGTCAGCCCATCGGTAACCTCTTGTCTCTGTGGTGTGCAGGTGTTCGAGATGAAGGTGCGCGAGAAGCGAGGCAAGCTGAAGGAGTCGGAGGCGGAGCTGGCGCGGCGCCACGAGGCTACGCGCCGCGCGCTCGAGGCGCAGGCGCGCGAGCTGGACGAGCGCCAGCGCGCGCTTCAGGTCAGACTCCCACCGGGCCTACACTATAGCTGACTCAGCTAGGAGTGCGGCGCCTAATGTAACATTACCTAATAAGTAACATACGAGGCTACGCGCCGCGCGCTCGAGGCGCAGGCGCGCGAGCTGGACGAGCGCCAGCGCGCGCTTCAGGTCAGACTCCCACCGGGCCTACACTATAGCTGACTCAGCTAGGAGTGCGGCGCCTAATGTAACATTACCTAATAAGTAACACACGAGGCTACGCGCCGCGCGCTCGAGGCGCAGGCGCGCGAGCTGGACGAGCGCCAGCGCGCGCTTCAGGTCAGACTCCCACCGGGCCTACACTATAGCTGACTCAGCTAGGAGTGCGGCGCCTAATGTAACATTACCTAATAAGTAACACACGAGGCCACGCGCCGCGCGCTCGAGGCGCAGGCGCGCGAGCTGGACGAGCGCCAGCGCGCGCTTCAGGTCAGACTCCCACCGGGCCTACACTATAGCTGACTCGGCTAGGAGTGCGGCGCCTAATGTAACATTACCTAATAAGTAACACACGAGGCCACGCGCCGCGCGCTCGAGGCGCAGGCGCGCGAGCTGGACGAGCGCCAGCGCGCGCTTCAGGTCAGACTCCCACCGGGCCTACACTATAGCTGACTCAGCTAGGAGTGCGGCGCCTAATGTAACATTACCTAATAAGTAACACACGAGGCCACGCGCCGCGCGCTCGAGGCGCAGGCGCGCGAGCTGGACGAGCGCCAGCGCGCGCTTCAGGTCAGACTCCCACCGGGCCTACACTATAGCTGACTCAGCTAGGAGTGCGGCGCCTAATGTAACATTACCTAATAAGTAACACACGAGGCCACGCGCCGCGCGCTCGAGGCGCAGGCGCGCGAGCTGGACGAGCGCCAGCGCGCGCTTCAGGTCAGACTCCCACCGGGCCTACACTATAGCTGACTCAGCTAGGAGTGCGGCGCCTAATGTAACATTACCTAATAAGTAACACACGAGGCCAGGCGCCGCGCGCCCGAGGCGCAGGCGCGCGAGCTGGACGAGCGCCAGCGCGCGCTTATGGTCAGACTCCCACCGGGCCTACACTATAGCTGACTCAGCTAGGAGTGCGGCGCCTAATGTAACATTACCTAATAAGTAACACACGAGGCCACGCGCCGCGAGCTCGAGGCGCAGGCGCGCGAGCTGGACGAGCGCCAGCGCGCGCTTCAGGTCAGACTCCCACCGGGCCTACACTATAGCTGACTCAGCTAGGAGTGCGGCGCCTAATGTAACATTACCTAATAAGTAACACACGAGGCCACGCGCCGCGCGCTCGAGGCGCAGGCGCGCGAGCTGGACGAGCGCCAGCGCGCGCTTCAGGTCAGACTCCCACCGGGCCTACACTATAGCTGACTCAGCTAGGAGTGCGGCGCCTAATGTAACATTACCTAATAAGTAACACACGAGGCCACGCGCCGCGCGCTCGAGGCGCAGGCGCGCGAGCTGGACGAGCGCCAGCGCGCGCTTCAGGTCAGACTCCCACCGGGCCTACACTATAGCTGACTCAGCTAGGAGTGCGGCGCCTAATGTAACATTACCTAATAAGTAACACACGAGGCCACGCGCCGCGCGCTCGAGGCGCAGGCGCGCGAGCTGGACGAGCGCCAGCGCGCGCTTCAGGTCAGACTCCCACCGGGCCTACACTATAGCTGACTCAGCTAGGAGTGCGGCGCCTAATGTAACATTACCTAATAAGTAACACACGAGGCCACGCGCCGCGCGCTCGAGGCGCAGGCGCGCGAGCTGGACGAGCGCCAGCGCGCGCTTCAGGTCAGACTCCCACCGGGCCTACACTATAGCTGACTCAGCTAGGAGTGCGGCGCCTAATGTAACATTACCTAATAAGTAACACACGAGGCCACGCGCCGCGCGCTCGAGGCGCAGGCGCGCGAGCTGGACGAGCGCCAGCGCGCGCTTCAGGTCAGACTCCCACCGGGCCTACACTATAGCTGACTCAGCTAGGAGTGCGGCGCCTAATGTAACATTACCTAATAAGTAACACACGAGGCCACGCGCCGCGCGCTCGAGGCGCAGGCGCGCGAGCTGGACGAGCGCCAGCGCGCGCTTCAGGTCAGACTCCCACCGGGCCTACACTATAGCTGACTCAGCTAGGAGTGCGGCGCCTAATGTAACATTACCTAATAAGTAACACACGAGGCTACGCGCCGCGCGCTCGAGGCGCAGGCGCGCGAGCTGGACGAGCGCCAGCGCGCGCTTCAGGTCAGACTCCCACCGGGCCTACACTATAGCTGACTCAGCTAGGAGTGCGGCGCCTAATGTAACATTACCTAATAAGTAACACACGAGGCTACGCGCCGCGCGCTCGAGGCGCAGGCGCGCGAGCTGGACGAGCGCCAGCGCGCGCTTCAGGTCAGACTCCCACCGGGCCTACACTATAGCTGACTCAGCTAGGAGTGCGGCGCCTAATGTAACATTACCTAATAAGTAACACACGAGGCTACGCGCCGCGCGCTCGAGGCGCAGGCGCGCGAGCTTGACGAGCGCCAGCGCGCGCTTCAGGTCAGACTCCCACCGGGCCTACACTATAGCTGACTCAGCTAGGAGTGCGGCGCCTAATGTAACATTACCTAATAAGTAACACACGAGGCTACGCGCCGCGCGCTCGAGGCGCAGGCGCGCGAGCTGGACGAGCGCCAGCGCGCGCTTCAGGTCAAGACTCCCACCGGGCCTACACTATAGCTGACTCAGCTAGGAGTGCGGCGCCTAATATAACATTACCTAATAAGTAACACACGAGGCCACGCGCCGCGCGCTCGAGGCGCAGGCGCGCGAGCTGGACGAGCGCCAGCGCGCGCTTCAGGTCAGACTCCCACCGGGCCTACACTATAGCTGACTCGGCTAGGAGTGCGGCGCCTAATGTAACATTACCTAATAAGTAACACACGAGGCCACGCGCCGCGCGCTCGAGGCGCAGGCGCGCGAGCTGGACGAGCGCCAGCGCGCGCTTCAGGTCAGACTCCCACCGGGCCTACACTATAGCTGACTCAGCTAGGAGTGCGGCGCCTAATGTAACATTACCTAATAAGTAACACACGAGGCCACGCGCCGCGCGCTCGAGGCGCAGGCGCGCGAGCTGGACGAGCGCCAGCGCGCGCTTCAGGTCAGACTCCCACCGGGCCTACACTATAGCTGACTCAGCTAGGAGTGCGGCGCCTAATGTAACATTACCTAATAAGTAACACACGAGGCTACGCGCCGCGCGCTCGAGGCGCAGGCGCGCGAGCTGGACGAGCGCCAGCGCGCGCTTCAGGTCAGACTCCCACCGGGCCTACACTATAGCTGACTCAGCTAGGAGTGCGGCGCCTAATGTAACATTACCTAATAACTAACACACGAGGCCACGCGCCGCGCGCTCGAGGCGCAGGCGCGCGAGCTGGACGAGCGCCAGCGCGCGCTTCAGGTCAAGACTCCCACCGGGCCTACACTATAGCTGACTCAGCTAGGAGTGCGGCGCCTAATATAACATTACCTAATAAGTAACACACGAGGCTACGCGCCGCGCGCTCGAGGCGCAGGCGCGCGAGCTGGACGAGCGCCAGCGCGCGCTTCAGGTCAAGACTCCCACCGGGCCTACACTATAGCTGACTCAGCTAGGAGTGCGGCGCCTAATGTAACATTACCTAATAAGTAACACACGAGGCTACGCGCCGCGCGCTCGAGGCGCAGGCGCGCGAGCTGGACGAGCGCCAGCGCGCGCTTCAGGTCAGACTCCCACCGGGCCTACACTATAGCTGACTCAGCTAGGAGTGCGGCGCCTAATGTAACATTACCTAATAAGTAACACACGAGGCTACGCGCCGCGCGCTCGAGGCGCAGGCGCGCGAGCTGGACGAGCGCCAGCGCGCGCTTCAGGTCAGACTCCCACCGGGCCTACACTATAGCTGACTCAGCTAGGAGTGCGGCGCCTAATGTAACATTACCTAATAAGTAACACACGAGGCTACGCGCCGCGCGCTCGAGGCGCAGGCGCGCGAGCTTGACGAGCGGCAGCGCGCGCTTCAGGTCAGACTCCCACCGGGCCTACACTATAGCTGACTCAGCTAGGAGTGCGGCGCCTAATGTAACATTACCTAATAAGTAACACACGAGGCTACGCGCCGCGCGCTCGAGGCGCAGGCGCGCGAGCTGGACGAGCGCCAGCGCGCGCTTCAGGTCAGACTCCCACCGGGCCTACACTATAGCTGACTCAGCTAGGAGTGCGGCGCCTAATGTAACATTACCTAATAACTAACACACGAGGCCACGCGCCGCGCGCTCGAGGCGCAGGCGCGCGAGCTGGACGAGCGCCAGCGCGCGCTTCAGGTCAAGACTCCCACCGGGCCTACACTATAGCTGACTCAGCTAGGAGTGCGGCGCCTAATATAACATTACCTAATAAGTAACACACGAGGCCACGCGCCGCGCGCTCGAGGCGCAGGCGCGCGAGCTGGACGAGCGCCAGCGCGCGCTTCAGGTCAGACTCCCACCGGGCCTACACTATAGCTGACTCAGCTAGGAGTGCGGCGCCTAATGTAACATTACCTAATAAGTAACACACGAGGCCACGCGCCGCGCGCTCGAGGCGCAGGCGCGCGAGCTGGACGAGCGCCAGCGCGCGCTTCAGGTCAGACTCCCACCGGGCCTACACTATAGCTGACTCAGCTAGGAGTGCGGCGCCTAATGTAACATTACCTAATAAGTAACACACGAGGCTACGCGCCGCGCGCTCGAGGCGCAGGCGCGCGAGCTGGACGAGCGCCAGCGCGCGCTTCAGGTCAGACTCCCACCGGGCCTACACTATAGCTGACTCAGCTAGGAGTGCGGCGCCTAATGTAACATTACCTAATAAGTAACATACGAGGCTACGCGCCGCGCGCTCGAGGCGCAGGCGCGCGAGATGGACGAGCGCCAGCGCGCGCTTCAGGTCAGACTCCCACCGGGCCTACACTATAGCTGACTCAGCTAGGAGTGCGGCGCCTAATGTAACATTACCTAATAAGTAACACACGAGGCTACGCGCCGCGCGCTCGAGGCGCAGGCGCGCGAGCTGGACGAGCGCCAGCGCGCGCTTCAGGTCAGACTCCCACCGGGCCTACACTATAGCTGACTCAGCTAGGAGTGCGGCGCCTAATGTAACATTACCTAATAAGTAACACACGAGGCTACGCGCCGCGCGCTCGAGGCGCAGGCGCGCGAGCTGGACGAGCGCCAGCGCGCGCTTCAGGTCAGACTCCCACCGGGCCTACACTATAGCTGACTCAGCTAGGAGTGCGGCGCCTAATGTAACATTACCTAATAAGTAACACACGAGGCCACGCGCCGCGCGCTCGAGGCGCAGGCGCGCGAGCTGGACGAGCGCCAGCGCGCGCTTCAGGTCAGACTCCCACCGGGCCTACACTATAGCTGACTCAGCTAGGAGTGCGGCGCCTAATGTAACATTACCTAATAAGTAACACACGAGGCTACGCGCCGCGCGCTCGAGGCGCAGGCGCGCGAGCTGGACGAGCGCCAGCGCGCGCTTCAGGTCAGACTCCCACCGGGCCTACACTATAGCTGACTCAGCTAGGAGTGCGGCGCCTAATGTAACATTACCTAATAAGTAACACACGAGGCTACGCGCCGCGCGCTCGAGGCGCAGGCGCGCGAGCTGGACGAGCGCCAGCGCGCGCTTCAGGTCAGACTCCCACCGGGCCTACACTATAGCTGACTCAGCTAGGAGTGCGGCGCCTAATGTAACATTACCTAATAAGTAACACACGAGGCTACGCGCCGCGCGCTCGAGGCGCAGGCGCGCGAGCTTGACGAGCGCCAGCGCGCGCTTCAGGTCAGACTCCCACCGGGCCTACACTATAGCTGACTCAGCTAGGAGTGCGGCGCCTAATGTAACATTACCTAATAAGTAACACACGAGGCTACGCGCCGCGCGCTCGAGGCGCAGGCGCGCGAGCTGGACGAGCGCCAGCGCGCGCTTCAGGTCAAGACTCCCACCGGGCCTACACTATAGCTGACTCAGCTAGGAGTGCGGCGCCTAATATAACATTACCTAATAAGTAACACACGAGGCCACGCGCCGCGCGCTCGAGGCGCAGGCGCGCGAGCTGGACGAGCGCCAGCGCGCGCTTCAGGTCAGACTCCCACCGGGCCTACACTATAGCTGACTCAGCTAGGAGTGCGGCGCCTAATGTAACATTACCTAATAAGTAACACACGAGGCCACGCGCCGCGCGCTCGAGGCGCAGGCGCGCGAGCTGGACGAGCGCCAGCGCGCGCTTCAGGTCAGACTCCCACCGGGCCTACACTATAGCTGACTCAGCTAGGAGTGCGGCGCCTAATGTAACATTACCTAATAAGTAACACACGAGGCCACGCGCCGCGCGCTCGAGGCGCAGGCGCGCGAGCTGGACGAGCGCCAGCGCGCGCTTCAGGTCAGACTCCCACCGGGCCTACACTATAGCTGACTCAGCTAGGAGTGCGGCGCCTAATGTAACATTACCTAATAAGTAACACACGAGGCCACGCGCCGCGCGCTCGAGGCGCAGGCGCGCGAGCTGGACGAGCGCCAGCGCGCGCTTCAGGTCAGACTCCCACCGGGCCTACACTATAGCTGACTCAGCTAGGAGTGCGGCGCCTAATGTAACATTACCTAATAAGTAACACACGAGGCTACGCGCCGCGCGCTCGAGGCGCAGGCGCGCGAGCTGGACGAGCGCCAGCGCGCGCTTCAGGTCAAGACTCCCACCGGGCCTACACTATAGCTGACTCAGCTAGGAGTGCGGCGCCTAATGTAACATTACCTAATAAGTAACACACGAGGCCACGCGCCGCGCGCTCGAGGCGCAGGCGCGCGAGCTGGACGAGCGCCAGCGCGCGCTTCAGGTCAGACTCCCACCGGGCCTACACTATAGCTGACTCAGCTAGGAGTGCGGCGCCTAATGTAACATTACCTAATAAGTAACACACGAGGCCACGCGCCGCGCGCTCGAGGCGCAGGCGCGCGAGCTGGACGAGCGCCAGGCGCGCGCTTCAGGTCAGACTCCCACCGGGCCTACACTATAGCTGACTCAGCTAGGAGTGCGGCGCCTAATGTAACATTACCTAATAAGTAACACACGAGGCCACGCGCCGCGCGCTCGAGGCGCAGGCGCGCGAGCTGGACGAGCGCCAGCGTGCGCTTCAGGTCAGACTCCCACCGGGCCTACACTATAGCTGACTCAGCTAGGAGTGCGGCGCCTAATGTAACATTACCTAATAAGTAACACACGAGGCTACGCGCCGCGCGCTCGAGGCGCAGGCGCGCGAGCTGGACGAGCGCCAGCGCGCGCTTCAGGTCAAGACTCCCACCGGGCCTACACTATAGCTGACTCAGCTAGGAGTGCGGCGCCTAATGTAACATTACCTAATAAGTAACACACGAGGCTACGCGCCGCGCGCTCGAGGCGCAGGCGCGCGAGCTGGACGAGCGCCAGCGCGCGCTTCAGGTCAGACTCCCACCGGGCCTACACTATAGCTGACTCAGCTAGGAGTGCGGCGCCTAATGTAACATTACCTAATAAGTAACACACGAGGCTACGCGCCGCGCGCTCGAGGCGCAGGCGCGCGAGCTGGACGAGCGCCAGCGCGCGCTTCAGGTCAGACTCCCACCGGGCCTACACTATAGCTGACTCAGCTAGGAGTGCGGCGCCTAATGTAACATTACCTAATAAGTAACACACGAGGCTACGCGCCGCGCGCTCGAGGCGCAGGCGCGCGAGCTGGACGAGCGCCAGCGCGCGCTTCAGGTCAGACTCCCACCGGGCCTACACTATAGCTGACTCAGCTAGGAGTGCGGCGCCTAATGTAACATTACCTAATAAGTAACACACGAGGCTACGCGCCGCGCGCTCGAGGCGCAGGCGCGCGAGCTGGACGAGCGCCAGCGCGCGCTTCAGGTCAGACTCCCACCGGGCCTACACTATAGCTGACTCAGCTAGGAGTGCGGCGCCTAATGTAACATTACCTAATAACTAACACACGAGGCCACGCGCCGCGCGCTCGAGGCGCAGGCGCGCGAGCTGGACGAGCGCCAGCGCGCGCTTCAGGTCAAGACTCCCACCGGGCCTACACTATAGCTGACTCAGCTAGGAGTGCGGCGCCTAATATAACATTACCTAATAAGTAACACACGAGGCTACGCGCCGCGCGCTCGAGGCGCAGGCGCGCGAGCTGGACGAGCGCCAGCGCGCGCTTCAGGTCAAGACTCCCACCGGGCCTACACTATAGCTGACTCAGCTAGGAGTGCGGCGCCTAATGTAACATTACCTAATAAGTAACACACGAGGCTACGCGCCGCGCGCTCGAGGCGCAGGCGCGCGAGCTGGACGAGCGCCAGCGCGCGCTTCAGGTCAGACTCCCACCGGGCCTACACTATAGCTGACTCAGCTAGGAGTGCGGCGCCTAATGTAACATTACCTAATAAGTAACACACGAGGCTACGCGCCGCGCGCTCGAGGCGCAGGCGCGCGAGCTGGACGAGCGCCAGCGCGCGCTTCAGGTCAGACTCCCACCGGGCCTACACTATAGCTGACTCAGCTAGGAGTGCGGCGCCTAATGTAACATTACCTAATAAGTAACACACGAGGCTACGCGCCGCGCGCTCGAGGCGCAGGCGCGCGAGCTTGACGAGCGCCAGCGCGCGCTTCAGGTCAGACTCCCACCGGGCCTACACTATAGCTGACTCAGCTAGGAGTGCGGCGCCTAATGTAACATTACCTAATAAGTAACACACGAGGCTACGCGCCGCGCGCTCGAGGCGCAGGCGCGCGAGCTGGACGAGCGCCAGCGCGCGCTTCAGGTCAGACTCCCACCGGGCCTACACTATAGCTGACTCAGCTAGGAGTGCGGCGCCTAATGTAACATTACCTAATAACTAACACACGAGGCCACGCGCCGCGCGCTCGAGGCGCAGGCGCGCGAGCTGGACGAGCGCCAGCGCGCGCTTCAGGTCAAGACTCCCACCGGGCCTACACTATAGCTGACTCAGCTAGGAGTGCGGCGCCTAATATAACATTACCTAATAAGTAACACACGAGGCCACGCGCCGCGCGCTCGAGGCGCAGGCGCGCGAGCTGGACGAGCGCCAGCGCGCGCTTCAGGTCAGACTCCCACCGGGCCTACACTATAGCTGACTCAGCTAGGAGTGCGGCGCCTAATGTAACATTACCTAATAAGTAACACACGAGGCCACGCGCCGCGCGCTCGAGGCGCAGGCGCGCGAGCTGGACGAGCGCCAGCGCGCGCTTCAGGTCAGACTCCCACCGGGCCTACACTATAGCTGACTCAGCTAGGAGTGCGGCGCCTAATGTAACATTACCTAATAAGTAACACACGAGGCTACGCGCCGCGCGCTCGAGGCGCAGGCGCGCGAGCTGGACGAGCGCCAGCGCGCGCTTCAGGTCAGACTCCCACCGGGCCTACACTATAGCTGACTCAGCTAGGAGTGCGGCGCCTAATGTAACATTACCTAATAAGTAACATACGAGGCTACGCGCCGCGCGCTCGAGGCGCAGGCGCGCGAGATGGACGAGCGCCAGCGCGCGCTTCAGGTCAGACTCCCACCGGGCCTACACTATAGCTGACTCAGCTAGGAGTGCGGCGCCTAATGTAACATTACCTAATAAGTAACACACGAGGCTACGCGCCGCGCGCTCGAGGCGCAGGCGCGCGAGCTGGACGAGCGCCAGCGCGCGCTTCAGGTCAGACTCCCACCGGGCCTACACTATAGCTGACTCAGCTAGGAGTGCGGCGCCTAATGTAACATTACCTAATAAGTAACACACGAGGCTACGCGCCGCGCGCTCGAGGCGCAGGCGCGCGAGCTGGACGAGCGCCAGCGCGCGCTTCAGGTCAGACTCCCACCGGGCCTACACTATAGCTGACTCAGCTAGGAGTGCGGCGCCTAATGTAACATTACCTAATAAGTAACACACGAGGCCACGCGCCGCGCGCTCGAGGCGCAGGCGCGCGAGCTGGACGAGCGCCAGCGCGCGCTTCAGGTCAGACTCCCACCGGGCCTACACTATAGCTGACTCAGCTAGGAGTGCGGCGCCTAATGTAACATTACCTAATAAGTAACACACGAGGCTACGCGCCGCGCGCTCGAGGCGCAGGCGCGCGAGCTGGACGAGCGCCAGCGCGCGCTTCAGGTCAGACTCCCACCGGGCCTACACTATAGCTGACTCAGCTAGGAGTGCGGCGCCTAATGTAACATTACCTAATAAGTAACACACGAGGCTACGCGCCGCGCGCTCGAGGCGCAGGCGCGCGAGCTGGACGAGCGCCAGCGCGCGCTTCAGGTCAGACTCCCACCGGGCCTACACTATAGCTGACTCAGCTAGGAGTGCGGCGCCTAATGTAACATTACCTAATAAGTAACACACGAGGCTACGCGCCGCGCGCTCGAGGCGCAGGCGCGCGAGCTTGACGAGCGCCAGCGCGCGCTTCAGGTCAGACTCCCACCGGGCCTACACTATAGCTGACTCAGCTAGGAGTGCGGCGCCTAATGTAACATTACCTAATAAGTAACACACGAGGCTACGCGCCGCGCGCTCGAGGCGCAGGCGCGCGAGCTGGACGAGCGCCAGCGCGCGCTTCAGGTCAGACTCCCACCGGGCCTACACTATAGCTGACTCAGCTAGGAGTGCGGCACCTAATGTAACATTACCTAATAAGTAACACACGAGGCCACGCGCCGCGCGCTCGAGGCGCAGGCGCGCGAGCTGGACGAGCGCCAGCGCGCGCTTCAGGTCAAGACTCCCACCGGGCCTACACTATAGCTGACTCAGCTAGGAGTGCGGCGCCTAATATAACATTACCTAATAAGTAACACACGAGGCCACGCGCCGCGCGCTCGAGGCGCAGGCGCGCGAGCTAGACGAGCGCCAGCGCGCGCTTCAGGTCAGACTCCCACCGGGCCTACACTATAGCTGACTCAGCTAGGAGTGCGGCGCCTAATGTAACATTACCTAATAAGTAACACACGAGGCCACGCGCCGCGCGCTCGAGGCGCAGGCGCGCGAGCTGGACGAGCGCCAGCGCGCGCTTCAGGTCAGACTCCCACCGGGCCTACACTATAGCTGACTCAGCTAGGAGTGCGGCGCCTAATGTAACATTACCTAATAAGTAACACACGAGGCCACGCGCCGCGCGCTCGAGGCGCAGGCGCGCGAGCTGGACGAGCGCCAGCGCGCGCTTCAGGTCAGACTCCCACCGGGCCTACACTATAGCTGACTCAGCTAGGAGTGCGGCGCCTAATGTAACATTACCTAATAAGTAACACACGAGGCCACGCGCCGCGCGCTCGAGGCGCAGGCGCGCGAGCTGGACGAGCGCCAGCGCGCGCTTCAGGTCAGACTCCCACCGGGCCTACACTATAGCTGACTCAGCTAGGAGTGCGGCGCCTAATGTAACATTACCTAATAAGTAACACACGAGGCCACGCGCCGCGCGCTCGAGGCGCAGGCGCGCGAGCTGGACGAGCGCCAGCGCGCGCTTCAGGTCAGACTCCCACCGGGCCTACACTATAGCTGACTCAGCTAGGAGTGCGGCGCCTAATGTAACATTACCTAATAAGTAACACACGAGGCCACGCGCCGCGCGCTCGAGGCGCAGGCGCGCGAGCTGGACGAGCGCCAGCGCGCGCTTCAGGTCAGACTCCCACCGGGCCTACACTATAGCTGACTCAGCTAGGAGTGCGGCGCCTAATGTAACATTACCTAATAAGTAACACACGAGGCCAGGCGCCGCGCGCCCGAGGCGCAGGCGCGCGAGCTGGACGAGCGCCAGCGCGCGCTTATGGTCAGACTCCCACCGGGCCTACACTATAGCTGACTCAGCTAGGAGTGCGGCGCCTAATGTAACATTACCTAATAAGTAACACACGAGGCCACGCGCCGCGAGCTCGAGGCGCAGGCGCGCGAGCTGGACGAGCGCCAGCGCGCGCTTCAGGTCAGACTCCCACCGGGCCTACACTATAGCTGACTCAGCTAGGAGTGCGGCGCCTAATGTAACATTACCTAATAAGTAACACACGAGGCCACGCGCCGCGCGCTCGAGGCGCAGGCGCGCGAGCTGGACGAGCGCCAGCGCGCGCTTCAGGTCAGACTCCCACCGGGCCTACACTATAGCTGACTCAGCTAGGAGTGCGGCGCCTAATGTAACATTACCTAATAAGTAACACACGAGGCCACGCGCCGCGCGCTCGAGGCGCAGGCGCGCGAGCTGGACGAGCGCCAGCGCGCGCTTCAGGTCAGACTCCCACCGGGCCTACACTATAGCTGACTCAGCTAGGAGTGCGGCGCCTAATGTAACATTACCTAATAAGTAACACACGAGGCCACGCGCCGCGCGCTCGAGGCGCAGGCGCGCGAGCTGGACGAGCGCCAGCGCGCGCTTCAGGTCAGACTCCCACCGGGCCTACACTATAGCTGACTCAGCTAGGAGTGCGGCGCCTAATGTAACATTACCTAATAAGTAACACACGAGGCCACGCGCCGCGCGCTCGAGGCGCAGGCGCGCGAGCTGGACGAGCGCCAGCGCGCGCTTCAGGTCAGACTCCCACCGGGCCTACACTATAGCTGACTCAGCTAGGAGTGCGGCGCCTAATGTAACATTACCTAATAAGTAACACACGAGGCCACGCGCCGCGCGCTCGAGGCGCAGGCGCGCGAGCTGGACGAGCGCCAGCGCGCGCTTCAGGTCAGACTCCCACCGGGCCTACACTATAGCTGACTCAGCTAGGAGTGCGGCGCCTAATGTAACATTACCTAATAAGTAACACACGAGGCCACGCGCCGCGCGCTCGAGGCGCAGGCGCGCGAGCTGGACGAGCGCCAGCGCGCGCTTCAGGTCAGACTCCCACCGGGCCTACACTATAGCTGACTCAGCTAGGAGTGCGGCGCCTAATGTAACATTACCTAATAAGTAACACACGAGGCTACGCGCCGCGCGCTCGAGGCGCAGGCGCGCGAGCTGGACGAGCGCCAGCGCGCGCTTCAGGTCAGACTCCCACCGGGCCTACACTATAGCTGACTCAGCTAGGAGTGCGGCGCCTAATGTAACATTACCTAATAAGTAACACACGAGGCTACGCGCCGCGCGCTCGAGGCGCAGGCGCGCGAGCTGGACGAGCGCCAGCGCGCGCTTCAGGTCAGACTCCCACCGGGCCTACACTATAGCTGACTCAGCTAGGAGTGCGGCGCCTAATGTAACATTACCTAATAAGTAACACACGAGGCTACGCGCCGCGCGCTCGAGGCGCAGGCGCGCGAGCTGGACGAGCGCCAGCGCGCGCTTCAGGTCAGACTCCCACCGGGCCTACACTATAGCTGACTCAGCTAGGAGTGCGGCGCCTAATGTAACATTACCTAATAAGTAACACACGAGGCTACGCGCCGCGCGCTCGAGGCGCAGGCGCGCGAGCTGGACGAGCGCCAGCGCGCGCTTCAGGTCAGACTCCCACCGGGCCTACACTATAGCTGACTCAGCTAGGAGTGCGGCGCCTAATGTAACATTACCTAATAAGTAACACACGAGGCCACGCGCCGCGCGCTCGAGGCGCAGGCGCGCGAGCTGGACGAGCGCCAGCGCGCGCTTCAGGTCAGACTCCCACCGGGCCTACACTATAGCTGACTCAGCTAGGAGTGCGGCGCCTAATGTAACATTACCTAATAAGTAACACACGAGGCCACGCGCCGCGCGCTCGAGGCGCAGGCGCGCGAGCTGGACGAGCGCCAGCGCGCGCTTCAGGTCAGACTCCCACCGGGCCTACACTATAGCTGACTCAGCTAGGAGTGCGGCGCCTAATGTAACATTACCTAATAAGTAACACACGAGGCCACGCGCCGCGCGCTCGAGGCGCAGGCGCGCGAGCTGGACGAGCGCCAGCGCGCGCTTCAGGTCAGACTCCCACCGGGCCTACACTATAGCTGACTCAGCTAGGAGTGCGGCGCCTAATGTAACATTACCTAATAAGTAACACACGAGGCTACGCGCCGCGCGCTCGAGGCGCAGGCGCGCGAGCTGGACGAGCGCCAGCGCGCGCTTCAGGTCAGACTCCCACCGGGCCTACACTATAGCTGACTCAGCTAGGAGTGCGGCGCCTAATGTAACATTACCTAATAAGTAACACACGAGGCCACGCGCCGCGCGCTCGAGGCGCAGGCGCGCGAGCTGGACGAGCGCCAGCGCGCGCTTCAGGTCAGACTCCCACCGGGCCTACACTATAGCTGACTCAGCTAGGAGTGCGGCGCCTAATGTAACATTACCTAATAAGTAACACACGAGGCCACGCGCCGCGCGCTCGAGGCGCAGGCGCGCGAGCTGGACGAGCGCCAGCGCGCGCTTCAGGTCAGACTCCCACCGGGCCTACACTATAGCTGACTCAGCTAGGAGTGCGGCGCCTAATGTAACATTACCTAATAAGTAACACACGAGGCCACGCGCCGCGCGCTCGAGGTGCAGGCGCGCGAGCTGGACGAGCGCCAGCGCGCGCTTCAGGTCAGACTCCCACCGGGCCTACACTATAGCTGACTCAGCTAGGAGTGCGGCGCCTAATGTAACATTACCTAATAAGTAACACACGAGGCTACGCGCCGCGCGCTCGAGGCGCAGGCGCGCGAGCTTGACGAGCGCCAGCGCGCGCTTCAGGTCAGACTCCCACCGGGCCTACACTATAGCTGACTCAGCTAGGAGTGCGGCGCCTAATGTAACATTACCTAATAAGTAACACACGAGGCTACGCGCCGCGCGCTCGAGGCGCAGGCGCGCGAGCTGGACGAGCGCCAGCGCGCGCTTCAGGTCAGACTCCCACCGGGCCTACACTATAGCTGACTCAGCTAGGAGTGCGGCGCCTAATGTAACATTACCTAATAAGTAACACACGAGGCCACGCGCCGCGCGCTCGAGGCGCAGGCGCGCGAGCTGGACGAGCGCCAGCGCGCGCTTCAGGTCAGACTCCCACCGGGCCTTCACTATAGCTGACTCAGCTAGGAGTGGGGCGCCTAATGTAACATTACCTAATAAGTAACACGTCGTCAAACCAAGTCGGAGACGGAGCTGACACGGCGCCACGAGGCCACGCGCCGGCAGACTCCAACGCGCACAGTCCCTATAGCTATATGTAACTCAGCTAAAAGTTGGGCGTCAAATGTTACGTTACCCAATAAGTTAAAAAAATAATGTGAATTATTTGTACACTTGTTCCTGAAAGGTTGGTTGACACGATATTAGCCAAAAAGCGGTAGTCCTTTGAAAACCTATTCAAGAATTTGTGAGAATATGGATTTGTATTGCATTTCAGGCCGAGCGAGCCGCTTGGGAACGCGACACCGGCCTCTCGCTCGACGACCTGCGCCGACGCTCACTGGAAGCCAACAGCAAAGAGTGAGTATATGCGGATACAGTGAAATCTGGACAATTCGTCCATTGAATCCAATAATCAGGCACTAATATGAGTTTTGTCCCAATTACATCAGGGGTCCCTCAGGGTTCCCACTTAGGACCACTATTATTCAATATATTTATTAATGATGTCATCAACTGCTTTGTACACTCTAAAGTATTATTATATGCTGATGATACCAAGATCTTTACTTTGGTGAAATGCGAAGCTGATTGCATAAATTTACAGGATGAACTTAATAGATTGTCTGAGCAATTATCTCTATTTAAACATAAATAAGTGTTCGATTATCACATTCTCACGAAGGCTCGATCCAATAACATTTAATTACACCATAGGTAACCAAACACTTACAAGAGTTACGGAGGTTAGAGACTTGGGAGTGTATCTGGATAGTGAAATTCAATTGGTATCACATATAAACAAGATAACATCTAAAGCTTATAAAATGTTAGGTTTCATTTTTCGTCAGAGTAAGGATTTTATAAACCCTACGACGTTACTACTTTTATATAATGCGTTTGTAAGATCACACTTGGAATATGCGTCTACAGTTTGGAACCCCCACTTTTTAGTGCACATGAAATCTATAGAACGTATTCAAAATAAGTTCATTAATCGTATGAAGTATAAATTTAAATCTTTCATAGCTGATAATTTTGAGTCCCTCCAGGTGAGAAGAGAAAAGAGAGATATAATATTTTTATACAAATTATTAAATAATTTTGTCGATTCCGAAGCCCTCCTTAGCAAGATTCTTTTGAAATGTCCTCGGTTCCCGAACACGGTCCACTGCTTTGCTATCTGTTCCTTTCAGTCGCAAAAGATATGTAAGTAATGGGTTCCTTGCAAGATCTTCCAATATTTACAACAAAAAATATTCGCATATTGATTTATTCCACCTGAATTATAATAGGTTTGTTTCCGCCATCAAAAAGCATCAAAAAGCTTAAAATAAAGTCTTTTGCATGTTGTACCTAAATCCAAATTCAAATTGTTCTTGCTTAGTTTTAAATTCTAAATGTGCTTGTTTTATTGGTTATATGCATGTATACCTTTTGATTTGACACTAAATTATTATGTGTTATTGTTATTATTATGTTACTTTTTCTTTTCAAACCTGATAGTAATGATAATATTTTAAAATTCTTAGACTCTTCTCTATATCATGTTTTCTTTCTCATGTAAATTTTTCGGAGCAAAGGTATTTTGTATTACTTATAAGTGGAAACTGTTTTGGATTATGTATTAACTTATATGCTTACCTTCTTGTATTATTGTATGCTGTTTGTTTCCCTCAATAAAGAAAAAATAATAATAATAATAATAATAATAATTAAATGACTACATGTCAGCAGCCCCATTACAGTTGTACAATGAATTCTTCTAAGCTAACGCTTAATTACGCAGTGAATACTTACGTATTCTAGTACTCCATATGTCATTATATGTATGCCATTGCCAATCCTCATACTTTCATTCAGACCAGTGAGAATTTTCAAATAAATGAGTTGGAGTATGAGTGTGGTATTTGCATTATTGAGTAAGAAATATTGCCGCTATGCCAGAAAATACAATCTAAGAGTACCCCCTCGATTTTACTCTTGAAACTCAGTTTAAGTCTTGGTTTTAATTTGTTCGATGTCTGTGTTTAAACTTAACACTTTGACTACCGAGAACCCGCCTGGTAGGCACTCGTAATGTTTGCTCAGATGCCGGGCACGCGGCGTGCGGTATTGCGTTGCACGCCTGGCGAGTTCTGTCGGTTTCTGGGGTATTGTCCAAAATTTTGCCCGGTTGCGAAAGTGTTAACTCCTACATCCAATTCCGTAAGAAAACGCACTGTTTATTTTTACTAACATATTATTACAACTTCCAGGACCGTCGACGGCAAGGAAAAGAAGGACAAGAAAAAGAAAGGTTTGTTCTAAGTCTGCGCTGTCGTGTCTCCCCACCGTACGTGGCTAACTGTGACACTAACCCGGCGAGTGCAGTGCGACAACCAACACGCCGCTCTAACGTTCTGCCACACTCAAGCCCAGCGTTCACTACGCGAGCCTAGCCGTACCGGGGGCTTAGCCAAGATGACAATCGTTTGCAGAAAACGAATCGAAACGCTATCCGTCTCTCTATGGTTCTAATATGGAAGAGTGAGCGAGAGCATGTAGCGATTCGTTTCGTTTTCTGCAAACGATTGTCATCTTGGCTAAGCCCCCTGGGTGCATAGCCAGCGTGTCAATCGTTAACGTTCCGTAGCAAACGAAACGCAACTGTCACTGTCGCACTAATATGGAAGAGTGATAGAGAGAGGTGACTACGATACGCTACGGAGCGTTTACAATTCGCACGTTGTTCACAATGTAACCTCATTATTTATAAGTCTTACAAAACACATTAAACTAACAATCGTATGTGATCTGTCACTTTGGCAGTTGTTGGAAACGGAGAAAATATAAATAAACTATATGAGACTTGTAAGACGTTAATAATTAAGGGGGTACTTTAAACACAAATCTTTCGTGAGACTCGGAAATCTTAAATATTTAGTCGTATTCGTTATGGAGCGAAACATGTCGAGCTTCTACTTAAAAAAAAAAGTGAGTTACCGGTTCCTATAAACAAGAAGGAATACAAGAGGAGGATAACTCTCAATACAGTGGGATAACTCCGACCATTTGCGAGTCAACGATATACGGTTACCACAAGACAAGTAGTGCCGTGCAGCGCCATCTAGTTTCGATGTTAAGAACTTCTTATAATTCGTTGCTCCGCTTGGCGAGTCACTAATATTTTGTCTATGTTATCGACAAGTACGTTTTAGGGGCTAGCGTGTGAACGCTGGGTTGTAGGTGTATCTACAAAAACATATATGTAAAGAGTAAGTCATTAGTATACCGGTGTTATAAAACAAGGTATATAATTGAACGACTACTTATAGAAAGCGGAAATATTGTTAGCGAGGCAGCATTTTCGTTCTCACATTGCGGTCGTCACTTAACACACCAAACGGTCTAGCCTTAGATCTCAATACTTGTGTTTCTTTGATAATTTCGATTATACTACGTACCGATTGTACCTACATTTCTCCCGTGTCTTACGGAAATTTTTAGTTTTTTAGTCAGTCGAAATTTTACAAGAAACGTAAGTTCGAATAACTTTTATGTATAAATTGTCATTTGTAACAATTCTGGGATATTGTGCCATTTTCAGCGTTGTGACGGGTGTTGCTAATAACTATGCTAGACTTCAGCACGTTCATATTGTGATTGTTTATGGATTCGTGGTGTATTGCTTTGTCTCTTGTTGAATGAGTAAGTCTTCGCATTATTCCTTAACATTTCATATTTTACAATAACGTATCTTTGTGATTTAATCTTTACAAGTCGTTTATTTAACGTGTATTCGTTGTAAATATCAGTAAGTAGAACTAATTTCATGTTTATTTTTCTATTTAATATTTTATATTTATCGAAATTATTAATACGAATTGGCATATTTATATTTCAGATTGGTCTTTTAAGAGTGTCACATCCGGAATAGCTATTTAATATTTGGTGACAATCCCAATACGAGGCACCGCATGTATTTACGTGTAAGATGTAGCTCTATGAGTAGGATAATTGAACAACGATTTATTAAAGACTATCCCTTCGATGTAACCATAATACCGATACTTTACAAACTTAGAGAATTCAACCAACCGGAGCCGGACGTCTGTCATTTACTATACATAAACAGTCAGCCGATTTTTGCGAGGGAGGGTAACATCAAATATATGGCTATTCAAGAATTACAAGTAACGTACAAATAGTCACGTCAGATAAACGTCAGTCCATACAATAAATATGGTCATAAGTTTTCGGCAGAGGGGAACGCCTGTCAATGGCCGCTCCGGTTATTTGAATTCTCTAACTTTACAAACCGATACAGGTTTCTATACGAGATTACGTTATGTATGTATTTTATAAGTTTTTTTCCATGACAAAGCATTTATATGATAAGTGAGGCCTAATTTTGTACGACTTGTGTTTCAAAGAGATTTTGTAGTATGTATTTTACAATGTGGTTTGATATTTGGATCCGTTTTTAAAATTACCGTATAATTGACGAAGAGTAAGCACAAACAGTACTTCGACACTTTATGATTCGACAAAAACGTCCACAAAGATGCCAAATAGCTTGTAATGGTCTGCGCAAGACCCCGATCTTTACATTATTATATTTTAACAAGTATTCTACGAGAGCTGTATCATAATAAATAAACATCGACTTAACTTTTCAGCTCAAAAACTGTGTGAAATTAAACTCTAGGCACTAAAAATCTTTACTGATAAATATAGCATAATAAACTTTACAAATGCTAGCTGTGTAGAGTTTTATTTTCTGTTATATTTGTAAGTAGAGACGTTACGTACTATAGACGTACGAAATAGTAGTTTATGTAACTGTTACGTAATAAGGGTCCTTAAAACATGAGTGTGGTTTTATGAAATGAGCCGCAGGCGAATTTCATAATAAGATCACACGAGTGTTTTAAGGCCTAATTACGTACAGTTGCATACACTGCTTTATCTACACTCATATTATATATATTAAATTAATTGTTCGGAAACCATAGAACGACCGCCATTGTACCGTCATGGCCTACTCGATTGTGCCGGCGCTCGCGCGGGACCAATCGAGTTGGCCGTGGCCGTAACATTATGTTATCAAATTCGATGTTCCAAATTTGAAACTCATTGCTTAACAATATTTGAGCATGCATCGTTAAAATTACGTTACTGCCGCAGATAAGAAACTTATCATAGTTAAATCGTTTGTTGTAATGCTTGTCATTGTCTACGGTTTTTGAACGCATTTTAGAGTACTTACAGTATGAGTGTAGATAAAATAAATTAGGACACCATTCTAAATCTTAATGATAATTGATAACTTAGATAAAAATAATTTTTACTTAGTTTTCATTACAAATTCATATTTAATACGATTTTGGCTTATTGGAGTGAGTAAACGAGCTCTCGCGTTCTCGGCTTAGTGATATGGAACATGCTCATAGCTCAGTTGTGACATAGACTCAATAGCTCTAGCTAGGTGTTAGCGTTTCAAATATTTGTAATGGAATGGAGTGAGGTTTGTTCACCATTTATATTATATTTGATTGCCGCGGACATAGTACACTTTGTATTTTTAATCACCACTCATATCGTTAAAATATATAAGTTAAAATAAATATTTAGATAAGACATACACCTCGTTCTTATTTGTTTGACTAATTCGATATACTTGTAGGGTTTCTATTTATTGTGATTATATTCTTTAATGTTATTGCATACTCGCATTTATTTATGTAAATATTTTCGTTTTGTAGTCACGATTACACATGGGATATAAAGTATAATATCAAGTTATTCAATAGAACTGGTGACTGTAAGTAATTGATGATGGTCATTGTTTGAGCGTTTGCTCCGAATCACTTTCCTGAATTATTTATTTAGAAGTGGCGGCAATTTTTCATGGCTAATTTGTAAGCGGATGTTCACGAAAGTCGGGCGGTTGAAATGTTCAAATAATGTTTCTGAAATGCATAATCCTTGATCAGTAATGCCATGGTTTAATTATATTTAATTCCTATAACGCAGTATTGACTTCCGCATTAAGTAAGGAGTATAGTGGTAAGATTATGCTTAATTTTGTATTTTGTGTAGGGTCGCGGCCCACTTTACCATACTGATCATTTGCTTAGTCGTAGCGAGGATGTGATGTATGCGGGACGAAGTTCAGCCGGTGTAATATATTGTACCTTTGAATAAAATATAAATAAATACGTAATATATAGGCGTTAATGTTTAATTTAAACTGTCCTATATCCATAGACCTAATGATTGTGTACGATAAAATCCGGACATGCATCTGGTATATATTTTTTTCGATACCACATATTTAAGCATTTCTGTTATTTTAATAATCTGGAATTATAGTAATATACTTACTAAAAATAGAATCATATTACAATTGTATGGGCTTGTGTGAGTTTTTGTCATATCTTGAATTTTTTGTCCAGCATTTTTTGATAATCTTCACTCACTTCCTGCTACAATGCCACAATTGTATTTATATTTTCACAGTCTGTTTTATGCTCATTAGAATGTTATCTTACAAAAGAAATACGATTTGGAACTCTTTTCTACTTAGGGCAGTCAGGAAGACTTTCTACTCCAAGCACTAAAAGTAGTTTTTATATGGGAGGCATATTTTTGTAAAAAAAGTCAAGCTCACCAAAGTTAGAACACCTCAGAACTATTTACATCTAAGTACAATTAGAAAAATGTAAGCTATTATAAAAAGAGAATGTAATAAGGTATAATTTGGTTTATCTAATTAAAAATTAAAAACTATTTTTCACAGGAAAATTTGGTAAACACTGTCAGAGCACCGTGTACAAAAAAATAAAGGCACTGTGGAATATATAGTGATCAAAGTCACAGATAACGTAACGTTATATTATGTAGCTTGATGACCACAAATTATTTAAAAGAAATGTTGCTTGAATATGTGGTACCGAAAAAAAGATATACCAGATCATGCATGTCCGGATTTTATCGTACACAGTATTTTTGTATACATACCCAGATAGCCAACAGTAACCATAGTTGAACGTTACTAGCGAGAAATAAGTTTAAACAAATAATTTTAAACAAAAAAGAACCGACTTCACTTAGCATCCACATTTCCAAAAGCAAATGCTCGAGATGCTGTAAAAAATACTCAAATTACTATATGGTCTAAGAGCTGGCCACGTCAGATATGACACAATAATGAGAGCCATGAAACATGTCTAGTTAGACTGCTTTACCATCCTTATTGCTAGATCCGGGCATCTGGCAGCTTTTAATGGGTGGAGTTTAGAGTGACAGACCAACAAAGTTTTTAAGTTGGAAAAAAGTTATACTAAAATAGGTAAAAACTGCCAATGTTGTGTCATTTATTGAGGACAGGGCCTATATTTTAACATTAGATTAAAAACAATTTTCTATTATTGCGGCAACGAAAACAGTAGGCGACTAACTAAAAATTGCAGTATACATTATTTGGCACTACTTTCCCCCAACAGAAACATATATAAAAAATATATATATATGGATATGATGAAATCTAATCAATTACATAATTTCCAACAATATCGCATCAAACCCTGAACTCTAGGATTTGATTTCTTCAAGTTATTTGCATTCTTTGACCTCCACCACTTTACAGCTGCCAGATGTCGGGATCTAGAAATAAGCATAGTATAGCAAACGGACTAGAGGGGTTTCGTTGCTCTCATTATTGTGTCATATATGACGTGGCCAGCTCTCCGTCTAATAGGTGTGCCTATAATAGTTGAAGAGTTCCCTCGATTTCTCCAGGATCCCATCATCAGATCCTGACCTGGTTACAAGGGGACCAACTGTGAAGTATACTATGTCAAACAAAAAAAGAATTTTCCAAATCGGTCCAGCCGTCTCCGAATAATTGGTGAACATTCATTTAAAAAAAATATAGCAAAAACAAAGATCCCGACGAATTGATAACCTCCTCCTTCGAAATCTTGAAGTCGGTTGAAAACAGTTGTTTATAGTAAACTAGAAAAACCGGCCAAGAGCGTGTCGGGCCACGCTCAGTGTAGGGTTCCGTAGTTTTCCGTCCGTCACAGTAAGTGTCCCCACTTAAGAGTTAATAACACCGCCATGTAGGATATGATATGAGAGTTCCACGTACAGCGACATCTATCGGCAAATTAAGTAAACTATTGCGCGCGAGCTTAAAGTATGGAACATGATTTTTATGGAATAATTCTTTATTGCGTGAACCGATTTTCACCGATTTTACTTTATTTGAAAGCACGTCATTTCATTGTAATTTTGTAGAAATTACAGGTACCTACAATAAACACCTGCTTATACGGTTAAATTACAAACATAGTTCAGAAATTATTTTGTAATTTTTTTTCAAAAACTATTCATCCTATCAAGTTCAAAATAATTTTCCTAGAAAGTTTTTATAAAGTTCTACTTTTGAGATTTTTTTCATATTTTTAAAACTTATGGTTCAAAAGTTAGAGGGGGGGGGGGACGCATATTTTGTTACTTCTGGAGCGATTATTTCCGAAAATATTTACATTATCGAAAAATGATTTTAGTAAACCCCTATTCATTTTTAAATACCTATCCAACAATATATCACACATTAGGGTTGAAATGAAAAAAAAAATCACTCCCCACTTTACGTATAGGGGAGGTACCCTAATAATAATAAAAAATTCCACTTTTTATTTTACCACTTTGTCGGCGTGATTGATATACATATTAGTACCAAATATCAGCTTTCTAGTGCTAACGGTCACTGAGATTATCCGCGGACGGACGGACGGACGGACGGGCAGACATGGCGAAACTATAAGGGTTCCTAGTTGACTACGGAACCCTAAAAAACGGTCCGATAGAGAGCATAACGTAGGGGGCCGGAGTCTCACTCGCACCCGTTACCTAACATATGTCGACTTGTTGTCATAATCAGGAACAAAACTGACACCTCTCCCTCGATGAATTCAACTGGTGATGACACTACCCAGGTGGCATCCGAACTGCAGCTTTTGCAGAGTCAGATTGGTCAATTGACGGAACAGCTAACCAGCGCAGTCTCTACCATCGCACGATACCAAGAAACTCTCGAAAATCTTACGGGAAAGTTCGAGGCGATTAGCGCAAGGCTAATAACATTGGAGGTGGCCTCGGTGTCCTCCTGCAGTCGTGGAACAGGGTCTTCATCTTCAATTTCTACGCAAGGTAATGGCAATAGGTCGAAGTCCAGGAGGAAAAAGAAGAACTGCCAGCATAAGATGGAGGAGTCATCAACCGTTACAACGCCGGCAGAGGCTACTACTTCGGAAAATGTAGGCCTGATTGACAGCGCCATAAGTGAGGTACCTCAAGATCATGCAGGTAAAGCAGCAAATGAGGTGATAGTTGATGTTCCGAGAAAACCGGTGACCCCTAAGGCTAGCATGAGTCGACCCTCGCTTAACAATAGAACGAGCAGTTAGATGGAGCCGTATCGAGTGAAGATGATGCATCTGAGGACCGGCAGCGGGTGGATAATCGAGGGAAACATCGTTCAACATCAGTGCGATGCACAGCCGGCCCGGAGAAGACATCGCTAAGGGCAGTCGAACCCCGTAAGTTTATTCATCTATGGAATATGTTGTCTGAGGCGGATGAAATTAAAACATACCTTCAGCATACCCTGGGTCCGGAAAAAACTTTTACGGTCGATCAGTTGAAACCAAAAGGTGACTATAAGTCTTTTAAAATTGGCGTTCCTGTTGATTTCTATGATGAATGTATATCCGCAGAGTTCTGGCCTGAAAACGCTCGAGTCAAGGCGTGGTTATTTCGAAAGCCGATACAAGCTCAGAAGCTGGAGAACAAAACGAGCGCCTAAGACTTGCGTGCTGAATGTATACTATCAAAACGTCCGATGGCTTAAAAGTAAACTGCAGTTGTGGAAAAACAATCTTCTAGCATCTGACGATTTGAACTTGGTTGCAGTCACAGAATCAAACCTTGACGAGTCGGTTTACGATTCAGAGGTGTGTGGCGGAGAGTGGAGTGTACTGCGCAGGGACCGCAGGGGTCGTGGTGGTGGCGGGGTACTGTTGGCAGCCCGCGCCCCACTGCGCCTAGAACGGATGACCTGCTATGAGACCGTGCATGGTGAAGACCTTTGGGCAAAATTTAATCTTTCTGGACATTCCCTTTATGTATGTGTAGTTTACATACCTCCTGGGTCCTCTGATGAACTGTACTTTCAGTGGTTTGACAGTGTAGAGAGAGTGTGTTTGCAACATGATGTTTCGAAGATTATTGTCTTGGGCGATTTGAATTTGTATAGTGCCAGTTTAAATGTAAATAGATCATTTCATTGTTTTATCAACACATGTAACGTATCGCAGTATAATAGCGTGGTTAATATGAATGAAAGAGTGTTAGATGTTGTGTTGTCGAGTAAAGAATTGAGCAGCGCGTTGCTTGTGCGGCCAGCCGAATCACATGAGGTCTTATGTAAAATCGACCCCCACCATCCGCCAATCATAACTAGAGTCAACTATGACTTTGCTTCAGAGAAAGTCTTACTGGAGCCGTCTAATATGGGTGACGAATACGATTGGAATTTTGGGAAGGGGGATTACTTGACGCTGTACAATGAAATTAGAGACACGGACTGGGAGCAGTTATATCAAATTCGTCATTCAGATGACGCTGTTCAATACTTTAATAATGCCTTGTATAGTGTTTTTAATAACTGTTTTTCAAAGAAAAAGCGAGCTCAAGTGAATAGTCGTGCTTATCCAATATTTTACACCAAAGAAATAATTCGTGACATACGTTTTAAATCGTACCTCCATCGCATGTGGAAGCAATCTGGGGACCAATCAGTGTATGAGCGCTTTAGTCTTCTCCGTTCCAAAATTAAGGCAGATATAAGTGATGCATACAAAAACTATATGAGGCATATTTCTGAAACGCTATCACACAAGCCAGCTAAGTTTTGGTCCCATGTCAATTCGCTTCGCTGTAAGGGGGGCGTAGAGCCAAAAGTAACACACAGGGATGTGGAACACTCTGGCGCTGCTGCGGCCGCTGCGTTTGCGGATCACTTCAGCTCTGTCTTTTTACCGGATGAGCCAGCACTTGACCCACAGACGGCCAGCGCAAGTCTTCCAGCCGACGCTAGGCATGTGGACATTAAACATTTCACTTCGGAAGACATAAGGAAGGCGGTTAAGAAATTAAAGCCCTGCGCGCCACCTGGTCCTGACTCGATACCGGCGTTCGTAATTAAGGCATGCATTGATGACTTAATCAATCCGCTTAAGTTCATTTTTAACCTACTTTTGGATACCGGATATACCCAGTTATCTGGAAAAGGTCGAGAGTAACACCTATTCCTAAAGCAGGGTCCAAAGTGAAGGTTGAAAACTACCGTCCAGTTGCCATATTATGCGTTTTGGCCAAAGTATTTGAGTCGACAATGCATAGTAGGCTGCTACCTCAATGTCAAGCGCACATCGCCAGCGTTCAACATGCATTTTTACCCAAGAGGTCTGTGGCAACTAACCTGCTCACGCTAACCCAGATCCTGTCACGTGAGCTAGACAGGAAGGTTCAGGTTGATGTCATCTACCTGGACTTCCAAAAAGCCTTCGACCGCGTTGACAACGATGTCCTTCTTTTAAAGCTAGGAGCAATGGGATTTACTCCCAGGCTTTTAAGGTTATTTGCGAGCTATCTCTTTGGTCGGTCGCAGTACGTGAAGCATGGCCCTTACATATCTGAAAGCTATCACACGCGTTCTGGTATTAGCCAAGGGTCCAATTTAGGGCCATTGCTTTTTGTGCTCCTTATAAATGACCTTTCCCTTGAAGTACATCATTCCACACTACTGCTGTTCGCCGATGATGTAAAACTGATCAAAACAGTTCACGGTCACAGGGATTGCTTGGAATTACAAATGGATATAGATGCGGTGTACCGCTGGAGCCTCCATAACAAGCTCTATTTCAATTCCAGCAAGTGCGAGATGATGAGTTTCACGCGATCCCACGTCCCTCACGTGTATCAATACAGTATCGGCGACGTCGCTATTACACGGTCTGAGCGAGTCCGAGATCTAGGTGTACTTTTTGACCCTGCTATCACGTTTCGCGATCATATTCTGGCAGCGACTGATGCGGCATACAAAGGACTAGGATTTGTTTTGCGAAATACTAAATCTATGAGCATACAAGCCACTCGCGTGTTGTATGCGGCGCTCGTCCGGAGTTTGTTGGAATCGAGTTCATTGGTCTGGAGTCCGTATGAGAAAAAATATATTCTTATGCTGGAGCAAGTCCAGAAACAGTTTTTGAGAACATTATACAAGCGAATTTACTTATATTATCCGTTCCTGTATCCCACCTTATTCTTACAAGGTCAATTAGGGTACGATTCCTTGCAATTCCGCAGGTCCCTTTCCTTAGCCAAATTCACATTAGGCATTATCAGAAATAAAATTGATTGCATAACCCTGATGGAGACTTGTGTACGTCTGTTTGTACCTAATCAATACACTCATGCGAGGCGACACCCGCTGCTGGCGGAGTTCGCATCGCGCACGCAGGAACACGCGCAAGCGCCAGTCCCGCGTGCGCATGCGCTGCTCAATTCCGTACTCGAGGCTCAGCCTAGCTGTGATTTGTTTGCAAGCACGATTGGACGATTGATGACCGAGTGCAAGAGAGTGATCGAACGAGAGATGCCTGCGAGTAGTATTGAATAGTTTTTTGTAAATTTTAATATTAATTTATTTGTAATAAAATCATTACTGTCTGAATTTGTGCCACTTTGGCGTTAGCTGTTAAGGTACAAATGTATTTATTTAACAATAAACAATATTGGCGTTAGTGTCCAATGACGTCATTACTCCCTTAATCAAAAGATGATGGAGATGCAGACCTCTACATTGACTTCGCTTTTGGCCTCACTTTTCGGTCGAAAAGGACTGTCCGGATATGTATAGGTCCGTGCCTATATCCTTTTCTAGGCAACTTTTGTGAAACGATAAAATATGCCACAGTAATACCTGCACGTTATTTATAATAAGGTTGGCTTGGCTAACACTGCCAGCCTTCTGGGCACTGTAACTCACGAAGGCGAAGAGAGAGTTAAATAATAATATCATTAATATCCAAGTACTATGTGTATAAAATCTATAGCTACAGGTACAGACAATAAAATGGTTGGTGGTCTCTCCCAACTCGCCTTACAAAGTATGTTCCACAAAATAGTTGTAGATGGCGTCACTTTACTTCACTTAGAGATATTTGACATACGCCGATAACTTTTAATGTAGCCTATGTAAGTCACGGATCATATAAGTAGATAGCAACGGCGACACCACAATCTTGCATAAACCCAGTACCTACTAAGTCATCTATTTATACAATGTGTTTGGCTATACTACTTACATATGTTCGAGCCGTTAACCACGTATAGTTTGATGAATTTTATCGACAAATCAACTCCCATACCATTATTTTCCTCGACCATTTTTAAACTGCACCCCTTTAAAATTCTATGGCAACCACCGCGTTTTTGCAAAAAAAAATATGTAAAAAATAGAAGGGTTTTTTGAGACAATTTTTCTTTTTACAATTAATTTTCGACTAATTGTGTAAATTTTTCTGCGACATTGTTGACTGAAATTTATGCCCTAGCTCGTAAGCTGCCCAAAAGACACCTCTTTGGTACATGTGCGACGGATATTATTAATTATAATTAACCAAGAGCGGTAGAGTGTGGTGCATTAGAATTTTAAAGGGGTGCAGTTTAAAAATGGTATGGGGTTGATTTGTCGATAAAATTTATCATACTATAGGTACGTGGTTAATACTACGTGGTACATACATTGTATTTCGGTGAGGTTGCTAGAGGGCTTCATGGCCAACATAAATCAAAAATTTGAGTTAAGTTTGACACATGCCACTGTCACCCTCTGTTTTGAAAATCCAAATACATTTCTTTCAAATAATTCACATCTCTGCAATATACAACACAAAAACACTCTTAAAATATACCAGAATATCTAAATATATAGTGAAAGTGTTTACTCCATTCGAAATTACCGTAAAACAAAAATATCAACATTCATGACAACATGTTGAAAGCCCCCAACAAAATTGTGTTTTGAAGAAATGAATACGACCGCAGTCAATACAAGCAATCAAGAAACCTGCCCGACCTGTTCCAAAACCTTTAAAAGAAACGGCCTGCAACGTCACATACGTGCCGCCCATGGTGAGCAGTCCTCTTCGCATCAACAAGCCTCCACTCAACACTCGCCTTTTGCATCACCACTAGAAGAAGCATATGGGTCGCCCTTCCTTAACAACACAGGATCGAAGACAGGTATATGGCAAAAAAGATGGAACGACATATGCTCACTTCATGGAAAACTTTACGATCTCCCTTTTGGCACAGCAAGCAGAAAATTCGTTCATACACTTGCCGATGAAATAGAACACCTAACCAAGCTAAATTATCCCTCAGAACGATTACTAATTTACACTGCCGTATTGCTACAAAGGGACAAAAACATTAAACAGGCCAAAGATATCAGCAGATTACTTGACCGCCGCCTCAAACTGTGGGCCGATGAGCAGTTTGATATTTTAATCTCAGAATCGATAAAATCTGACAAAACTCTTCAAAATACATATAGTCGAAAATACCACAATAACGACGAAACAACACAAACATTCACAAGACTAATTCAACGTGGCAAAGTCCGCGAGGCCCTAAGCTGGCTATTAACCAAAGATACAAGCAAAGTCCTGAATAGTAATGACGAAATCGATTATACCGGTAAAACCGTCAGCGACGTACTAAGAGAAAAACATCCACCTCCCGCAAACCCCAACCCTGACTTATTTGCCCTGCCCGAGGATTTCCCCGAAATGCCACCATTATTAGATGTCGACATAACTAGTAACCACGTCGAGCAAGTTGCAAGAAAACTACATGGTGGTAGGGGTCCAACTGGCTCAACGTCCGAAAATTGGAAGGACTTTCTCTTACGATTCGGTGATGCGAGCCTGCACCTAAGAAATGCCATAGCCCAACTTACTATGAAATTGAATAACGAACACGTACCTTGGACACAAATACAATCTCTTATGTCGAGCCGTCTGGTAGCTCTGGATAAATGCCCAGGCGTGAGACCCATTGGAATCGGGGAATGCCTTAGAAGAATCCTCTCTAAATGTATGATCTTGGCAACAGGATCTGAAGTTACCGAAGCATGTGGACAATGGCAACTTTGCAGTGGCCTCAACTCTGGGATCGAAGGAGCCATACACGCAATGAATGACACTTTTGAAGAGAAATGTCACCCAAGCTCAGAATGGGGAATGCTCCTCGTTGATGCTAACAACGCATTCAACAGTGTAAATAGGCAGCTTGCTTTGTGGCAGGTCCGAATATATTGGCCACATTGTGCCCGTTTCCTGTACAACACATATAACGGCCATGCCGAGCTTGTTATTCGAAACTCAGACACAAGAATGTATAGCAAAGAAGGCGTTACCCAAGGCGATCCACTCGCTATGCCACTATATGCTCTTGCAACATTACCCATAATCAATAAACTAAAAAAAGAACAGAATACACTCCAGACATGGTACGCTGATGACTCATCGGTCCAGGGAAACTTCAAAAGCCTTCGTAAATGGTGGGAACAGATCTGCAACATAGGACCGGCATATGGATACCTCCCTCAACCTAAAAAGACAATCCTTATTGTATCTGAAACAGAAAAAAATAAAGCACAGCAGATTTTTAAAGGAACTAACATTACCATCGCCACAGGTTCACCCTTCGTTGGTAGTTACATAGGCAAGGGAAAAGAAGACTTTATAAGAAACAAAGTGAAGCAATTTATTTCAATAATCGAGAAACTAACACATGTCTGTAAGGACTCCCCCCAAGCAGCTTACACAGCACTTACCAAAGCTGCCCAATTCAAATGGTCATTCCTACAACGTGTAATCGCTGATTCTAACGAACTTTTTGAACCACTGACACTTGCACTACAAGCTAATTTCATGCCAACTATGATGGGTAGCGACATCACTGCCGACGAAGCCGCTCTGTTTTCCCTACCCGTACATAAAGGTGGCTTGGCAATATCCAATCCATTCACCGAGAATAATTTGAGCTACAAAACTTCTAAAAAAGGCTGTTCAATCCTCTCATCAGCTTTGATCGGGACACAACATGTAGACCTAGCCCAACACAATAAATCCCTGATTGACGCACGCAAAGAAAGCCGAACAATGAAAGAAGCTCGCGATAACGAACTTTTAGACACTATATTGGCCAAATTACCCCCTAACGAAAGAAGAGCTATAGAAAGATCAATCGCATCGAAAATGAAAACAAAGTCTTCCACCTGGCTATCTACTATACCAACGAAGAAAGATAACCTCGACTTGTCCCCTCAAGAATTCAGAGACGCCCTTGCAATACGCTATCACAGAACCCCAAACTCAATGCCACCCTCATGTGATGGATGTGGTAACAGCCAATTTAATATCGACCATGCTCTCTGCTGCAAGACTGGAGGGCTAATTTCAAGACGACACAACGAAGTTCGTGATCTATTTACTGAACTATGTCGCCAAGCATGGAGCAACGTCACAATAGAACCCATAATCACAGAAGGTGACCTTGGATTACGCGGCGACTTATCTTGCCGTGGCGTATGGAATGCTCAGAGAGAGGCTCTTTTTGATATCCGTGTCGTAGACACTGACGCTCCCTCGTACATTACACGCCATGTCACTTCTGTCCTAAAATCTGCTGAGACTGAAAAACAAAGAAAATACTCCGCTGCCTGCGAAGCGAAACACGCTACCTTCACCCCTCTCGTGACTTCCGTCGATGGCGTATTCGCACCACAGATGACCTCCTTTGTCAAACACATAGGCGAAGCCCTCGCGGACCGCTGGAATAAATAGTACGATACTGGGTTGGCTTAGAACAAGGATATGCACTACTATAATTCGAGCCACCAGTATGTGCATACGAGGCACACGTCCCAAATTCAAACCTGCTGCGAAACTTTTGGGGTTTGACGACGGAGCAGGCATTCCCAGCTCTAACTAAACTGTCACCTGCCCGACCGTGAATTGCAGAGATGTGAATTATTACTATTATTTTTTTTACATTATTATTACCTATTTCTTTAATAAATGACTTCTTGCCATATAAATCAAAAATACAAAAAGGGCGAGGGACTCAGTTTATTAATGCCTTCTCGATGGAGGAAGGAAGGAAATAAAACTCATTATATTTGTATGAATTTGTTTTTAATTAGTGATTTATTAGATCACGTACACAGTGTTATACATTCCTCGATCACATCAAAATACATTCCATAAATTCACGAACCTCAAAATATTCCGTTATGTAAACAACATGACTACATCTAGTATATCATTAATATTTTGGCAGCACTATGGAAAATATACTTCTAATTATTTTAATGAAAATGCAACTTCAAATATATAACAATCACAACAGTTTCATGACAATAGGTTCAATCTTTATGATACACTTAATAAAGTTACATCAAATCGATTTCAAAATATCGTACGACACATGAAAACTAAAATCTTTAATTTACAACATTACTTATCGGGGTTTTTCTCCTTCAGGGTCACCATTTATACATTAGATGTAAGAGAATGCTGAAATATATCTATCGTTAGATAGGTACTTTGCACCTTAGCAATTATAGCATTTTGTTTTTAGGCTAAACAATTATTAAACTAAGTACTACACTTTGGTTCATTTGTTTTCCGTCTTTGGGACTCCACCTAGGAATTCAAAAATGGGACAAACTCCTTTGAAACTTTACTAATTTCGTTTTAAGAAGAAAGTTTTAGGAAGCTCGTTGCATTAAGCATTCGCTTTTATTTAAGGAAATTATTAAATTATGTAACTACTGTCTAATGTATTAAATTAAGATGTCAATATTTAAAGGGAATCCATCACTTTCTCTGAACCATCATCCCAAACTATTCCAATCTAAATATATCTACGTGGTAATTAAATAAGTTTGGTGTTCTTGTTGTCCATTTATTTTAATAACTACATATTGAAAATTATTCAGGACGTTGCACTAAATGTCAAGTATCACAAATTACCTCATGTATCTTGTTATTCTATTTGTCTATTAACTATATAACCACTAATCGATCGAATCAGTTATTTTACAAATGAGCCAATAAATTAGCTCCTTCGTGAAATAAGTGATTGAATTTTAATATTAGGTATGTGATGGAAGTCAATTTATTGTACCGAGTTGAATGCTTGAATCGATGAAGGTGACCAGTGGCGATATGACTATGATATACTTAGTGCTAAAATTAAACAAAACTTTCGAGTCTTTAAAACAGCTGTTTCTTTAGATGGCAATACCAAAGCATATCGCAAGGTTACACACAAAGAATTTACAATTTAATTTTATATATAAAATATTTAACAAACACAGAGTCAGAGCGTTTATAACAGGAACATTGACAAGCTGTGGCCTGTGTTCTGTGACTTGGTAATAGATTTCAGAAACTGAATAAAGTAGCGTACCTACGATTTCCTTTAACGTGTAAAAATAGGATTAAACTAAAGTACTATTCCTAGTACAGTCGACGTGAAATACATGTTTACACTTTTACACCTTACTCCTTTGTAATATATCTTTGATGTCGACTGTACAACAGTACCGAAGTGTGGCGCCATCTAGCGAAACTGCTCTTTTAAAACATGATTTTCTTTGACTTTAGCACTACATCTTTTTAAGCTCTACAAAATGGTACTCCTAGAGGCCGCTCGGTACCTTTACGTCCGATGACGCAAGTAGGACCTACATAAACTACGTAGGTGTCTACCGAGGCACGTGTGTGTAGTTGTAGCTTTTTATTATGTTCATATCCTATTGTATAAATCTACATTTGTTAGGATGATTTTATATAGCAACAATGAAAGATGCAATTCATAATTGCAAATCATCTGTTACAGAAAACTCTTATTGATTTAATTATTTTATAAGAAATAAAGACGTACGTACTTGTTGTGTAGTTTTTATTTCAAAAGCGTTTGTAGGTGGGGTTGTAATGTAACAAATTTATGTTACTTATCTATTAAATTAGGTTAGTTAAATAATAAGGCTGGTATTTCTTTGTAACTAGCTAGCTTTAGGTAGGTATATCAGGTTTTTCATGAAGTTATTATTTTTAAATTAACGAAAAAATTTTAAATTACGGATATCTATTATAATTTATATTGCTGCACAAGGTAATTATATTTACGTCCATAAAATAAGTTTTGTCGATATGCGTTTTTCAACAGCAGGATAACAATTTTACCTATAATAAAATAAATGTACTTATTCTATACATTCTAACAATGTTTCATAAGATTGCAGTGATGTTGGTCACTGTCGATAAGTACGCTTTTGGTTTACTAGAGCCAAGTAAATAATAAAGTTGAGGGTCCTCCAACAAACTTCCGCTAACCATTGTCGACGGACTCTCAAAATTGTCACTTTTTTATATGGGGCATTTTGCCCGAGCTACTGCTCCAATCACTCTATATCGGACCATCCAAATATAGATGAGTTGTCATGTCATATTACGTATTGAACTTTGGTATTATTTGACGCATGAGAATGTAACTTTGTACAACGGCCAATGTTCTGAAGTACAGCTACGTATACCTATTATAACATCGCTAGCTGAATAACTAAGTGTACTAAGTAAATACCTATATCGTAGTTCACGGCTCGCGGTGAACGCTTATATATAGGTACGTAATTACTGAACAGTCAAAGCGGCACGCGCGGGCACTGGCCAGACGCGATCGAGATGAAATTGCGCTTGTCCATCTACTTTACGCCTATGTACCATTTTGAGTTGAAGTTCAAGACTATGTTGACGCAAAAAAACGCGTGATCGCACTGATAAATAATTCGTACGAAATTGATTAACTCGAGCTCAAGTTGGTACGTTTTTTTAAATCAGATAGAATAGAAAAAGTAGGTACTATACGACGATACGATTTAAAAATAGCTTACGGATTTTGACATTGAGTGGACTACGTATAAGAGGTATTTGTTAGCGGCACTCGTTATTCCAATCAAAAATAATACAAGTGTTAATTTTGTCCACCTTTTGCATTTAAATGTGGTAAATTTGCCGATCTTGTAAATTAGACGATAAAACTAGAGGGCTAACGCAACCATCCGAATCTCGCATCGGGCAGTACGGCCTCGCCTTATACTAATCTTTGAATCTAGATACGTGGCCACAAGTTCGATTCACAACTCTTCTTTATAAAGCTTTGTCAAGCTCTTAACATTAACTCGAATATTGTTAGCGTATAACTAGCCTAATCTCAAGAGCTTTAAGTATCTTAACAGGACTCTAGTAAGTACATAACGGTAAAATTATTTTTGAAGGCAATCAATAAGATTTTAGAGTAGTCGTTATAGTATAACAATATAATAGGTACGTACTATACAATTACAAATTATAGAAAGCCGACATCATTCACGTAGAATTATAGAGTAAACGATAAAAGTAGTTGTATGAAACATGCGAAGTGTTATATAGACCTTGGACAGGTGAGAGCACGGAGAGGCGAGAGCTCAATCAGAAAGCATGTACACTACTCCCACCACAATAATTGACAGATGGCAACATTCGAAACGTGATATGGCGAAACAATCACATCGATGCCTATCCTAAACTAAACGCTTCGAAACATAGGCCGATCGTGCACTATTAACAATGGCTCTTCAAAAATATATACACATTTATTGTAAGCATAGCCAGCACCTACTACAGGAAATACTTTAAATTACACAACAAATCAATCGTCTCTGACGCTTTTGTACGAACTATTGTAATCTAGCCCCCAAAAACACCTAAATACTAAATAACGACCCCGTCGTTTTTGCGGTAACAATCGATAAATCTAATTAACTTGATATGTTGATTATTGCCGTAACGGTTGATTATTAATTAGCGACAATGCGGATATGGTCGGTGGCTTCATGCCGGCGATATGTTAACTTAGGCGCAGAACACACAGAGCGATGTACCTAGTTAGGTTAAATCGAGCGAGCTATCAATAAGCTCCAGAAACGCCAAGAAAATTTGTTAGTGAACGCACAGGGGCCGTATTCTTACTTTAAAACACGTATAGACACGATCCAACTTCAATACAACTCCAATGCATTAACAACGCAATACAGCTACGGCATAAACATCTGAATCAGAAATATCAGAATTTGCTTGAGAAATATTCCAATGCAACTCCAATACAACTTCAATATTGGTTGACTGTTTGTTGTGTGTTGGAGTTATGTTTGAGATAGGTTGTGTTATTATTGTATTGTTAATGTATTTTAAAATTAGAATCAGAACCAGGTCTGTCGTTGTGTATTCTGTGCCTTAGCATGTAGCGCGTACTGCCACCTGTGCGGACCTGGTAGGCCAATATGGCCGGATTTTTATCGTCTGTCACTATGGCTGTCACGTTCTAGTATGTAAGTGCGAAAGTGATGCATGACGTGATAGGCGATAAAATGACAACCATGATACGCGGGCTGGTCTATATAACACTATGCGTTTCGGCGACGTAGGTGCTGCTTCTTTAGCAACCAGAGTCAAGTTCCCTTATCTTATTACTTAATATCCCCCGTCGGAAAGATGAAGTACGACATTCAATACAATAATCACGTACACACATGCAACACACATCTATTTGATCCGCTTCACAATCATGCAAAAGTCGCCATCCGGACGACGCAGAATCAAAGACATAAACGGAACTAATTACCTACGTATGTACACGAAATCGTTGACAGAGAAACTTCTAAGTAAGTAATGCGTTAAACATCGAATGCGAGTGACGCCGTGTCGTTTTGAAGTAGATGTAAATATTCATTGACGTGGTGTTAAGAATAGTCATGATAGCGTCTGATGCCAAAGAAAACAAGGAAGCCAAACGTGCATAAACGAAATGTGCAACAGGACCACGGAAGGTGCAGAAAGGTGCAACAGGACCATGGAAGGTGCAGAAAGGTGCAACAGGACCACGGAAGGTGCAGAAAGGTGCAGTTGGAAAGACAAATATGTAGCTTAGAGACAAACAATTCGGGGTGTGAGCTGATAAATATTATATAAGGAAAATTACAATAGATTAAATATACAAGTAGATAAAAGGTATAAGAAAGGTAGGTGTACATAGATACTTAGGTAAGCTTAAGAAGGGAAACAAACATAAATAAATAGGAAATACTTTGTACTTATTATTCTGTGTTATTGTATACGTACGTATATTATTTAACTAGGTAGTGTAACATTATGAGCGTGTAGTTAACAAGTATTTATTGTACGATTTCACTCTCTTCTTAGCGATCACAAATTAGTAATAAAGATAAAATTCGTAACGATTGTAACAACAGCATGTAATGTCGATATCTTTAATGCCTGATCCCTAGTCTACGAATACAGTTAGAAATTGCTGCAGAACACAATACTTAGTAGATTATTATTTTTGCACAGCCAAATGCGTCGCGACCAGGCGCTCGCTATACCTACTTGTTGCTATGTACTACCTAGTTTATCTAGAAGAGATTAGACCTCAAGTCCGCGAGAGGGCGCGCTTGTGTGTCGCAAGTGATTAGACAAAACTTATTTTCTTTATATTTACTTTAAATTTATCGTACTGTCCATCTTACATTAAGTGAAGCTGCCAACCACCGAACAGCCGCGATGTCAGTCTGCATCGTGTGCTATGAAACGGTTGACAGCCTGCAGAGTCGGGTTGTAAAATCACATGCATACAGCGCTACCTGGCTACATAAATAGTAGACGTTGATCCATGTGATCTTCCAGGATACAAACAATATTACGGATGCATCGCTTCGTGTGTTTTTCGTTGTACGACTAATACTCATTGTAATTCTCTCTATAATCACTCGTCTGGATCCCCAAAGATCCGGGAAGAGAATTTCATAAAATACAGAACTTTATCTATCGTTTAAATTTCAAAGATTTCAGAAAATACTATAATAGAGTATTAGAAATAGTATCTAGCGAAAATCTACTACGAATACGACCATTACGAATGTAAAATTTAGAGGGAGAATAATCTAGTGGCAAGACGCGCTAGTTAATAATCATCGACATCAAAATCTATTCGCGCATCCCCGGTTTATCTTTCACGAAAGCGATGTAACCGCAAGAGAGCGATCCAGCCGACCGTCGGCGACGTTCGTTTTAGAGACGCAGTCTTTAAAACAAGAGGAAGCTGACCCTGGTCCGGCGCGCGTCGCCCTTGCCGCGCCGGCCCATGCCGTACTGTCACATGGCCGTGTCGCCCGAGCTGCCGCCCGGCTTGGCGTCGCCGCCGCCGCCGCCCGCCGGGTCCTCGTCGCGCGCCGCGCCGCGCCCGCGCGTCGCCTCGCCCGCCGACAGCCCCGTGAAGTCCAGTTTGTACTGCACGTTACACGCAACCAAGTTAATACGTGCCCGGATAGGCGTGCTAAATCACACTTGGACTCGCTAGTCGTACATACGAAACTGTCGAGCGTTTTACTGTAGTAAAGCACGTCACATGCTGAAAACGCTTTCGTCCATAGCCACTTGGCTCGAGCCCGTATAGAGGCCATTCCATTTCCGATTGTAACCGCATGTATTTTTATATATTGAATAAGAGTGACACTCAATGGTCTCGAGATAAGTTACTTTCCGCCATGCGATGTGCTTTCAATTTCATTACGGTTCGGTGACGGTTCACTATGACCACAGAAATTACTATAGCGAGTTCAAGTGTGAGTTCGGTTTGTAGGCCTCCTCCCCGGCGAGGGCCCTCCGAGATGATACCAAACATCATGCACGCGTAACGAATGTTTATGCAAAGCAAACTTTTTAATCAGGTTACTGTCGATTACTCTTGAAGCTCTCGATTTCACATCAGAGTAATTATCATTGAACAATTTATTTATTTTAACACCATATTCTAGCAGATGTAAAAATTCACTTTATAAACTGAAATGTTATAATACCACACATACTATACTAGTTCAACATTGTATATCATTGCAAACATCACACACCAACAACATTTAAAATTAGCTATATAAATTACACCACCAATTCAAACAATTCTACACTAAATCTCGGAAAAAGAGAACGTTGGTTAGACTTTTAATTTCAGGATTATTTTAAAAGGTTTAGTATTAATTGAAGGTGCTACGGGTTATTCAATTGCTTTTACATTTCTCACACAGTGTACCTACTTTAACCATTCAATGCGCTATTTTCACTCTTAAAGGTGGATGTTTTGCGTAAGTTTGGTTTCCAATGCATAGGGACTCTTTCAGGCATACACAGGGAATACTGAAAAAGGAATATAAAATAACAGAACAGAACAAAACAAAACAAAACAAAAAATCGTCCGCTAAAAATGTGTAAGTCTTGTCATCGTAGAAGATAAGTCTAAGAAAGTACTAACACCAGTACGTGTTAGGCAAAATTGGAACTTATTTAGTTATTCATACCAACCACCATTTCTTTCTCAAAAAGTTCTAGCTTCTAGCTAGTTACTTACACGTATCCACACTGAATTCTCTAAGTACACAAATGTACGGCCACTTTGTTCTTAGCAAATTTCAATAACGGCAAAGAAAACATCTCTAATGTGGTCCTAAAATGTATGGGCATGATACACAGACATGCTGCAGTACACTACGTCACAATAACACACAGATACATGGATACGGGATGTTGTATGAGAGTGCAGTCGAGACAGACCGAGTCGCCCCTTGCTGAGGTTTGGTTAATCGCTTTGTCCAGCGGTATAAGACCCTGGATGCGGAGGGAACCACCCGGTGCATGGAGATTGGAAAACAGAAACGAAAAAATAAAATAAAATATACGTCAAAATTTAAATAATAATGGGGGTTTTCGAACTGTCAAAATGGTCTATAATAATGAATAATCAAACTAGTATCTAATTAACTAAAAGATTTATTCTTGTTACATTTGGCCTCTGAAACTTAAGCATTTAAAATGGTAACTGTATTTATCTCTGGCATTTAATATATCAACAAGAATAAACCTCGAAACTGAGATCACACTGTTTCACCCGGTTCCCGATTTCTAACAGTCACGAATGAAGTAGAATCTTTAAAGTACTTAACAGGTGCAACACTCTGGTGCCTTTTAACCACTCCCACACTCGACTCCCACGGCAAAGGTACCTAAGGAACATTACGTTCCAATGCACTAAAGTCTTAATGTTGCCTAGAAAATTCAGGGTTTCAAAAAGTGCGACGTGATGCTCGAAAATTGTAAATATATCAAAAGTGTGAGAGAAAGGAGTAGTCACCTTGTTGGCGCAGTCAAAACATGTAGTGACGACTTTACTTATGACGTTCATTAGGTGTTTTGTCTCCTGGATGACGTTATCGACTTTGCTGAAGGTGGCAGCGCGGCCTACCGTCGGCTCTTTTACTGTGAATTGTAGTTGTTGCACGTACGTTGGGACCTTATCTAGTTGTTCTAACAATTCTTTTTTTGTTGTACCCGCTGGTACCTGAAACGTTACGATACCAGGTTATACAGTGTAACAAAAATATTGGTGACCCGTTTAAGGGCACATTTGGTATCTTATTGCGACTAAGAAAGAGTAGGAGAGACATATTGTGGCGCGAACATTTTTTTTTGTAGGGGCTCGTTCTAGCCGGCTAACCCTTCAAACAAAACCATTTTTTTTCTCGTCAAAAATGTTTTTTCTTAGGTTTTCATAATTAGAATAGGATACCAATTACGCCCTTAAACGGATCACCCATGATCACCAGAATATTTGTTACACCTTGTATTAGTGGATAGTGGATAAAGAAGAAGAAGGTACAGTACAGTATTATGTTTTTACCTGGTAAGAAAATTGTCGTATTATTTTGTACAGTCTATTCGCTTCCTCGGCGAAGTACTCCGCTTGCGTGAAGAGGTCTTGGGTAGTGTTTAAACGGCCCTCGCCTTTTGTAAACTGATACATAGCGAAGGCCATGGAAGACATATTTTTTGCCCTGAAATGTAAGAAAAGAAAATGAAATTGTATACAAAAAATATGCATATAATATGCACGTTCGATAGGTAACTGTGACAAGACGGTTTAGCAAAATCGTGTTATAAGTTGGATTTTATTGACTACCTCTCGGTGGCTCAGTTTAAAGTAGAGTTTAATGTAAAATCCATACCATAAATGTTTTTTTTTTCATTATCTATAGGGCCTTTGAGCTAATTTAAATATGGAAGGTATTAAATAGTATGTTTAGTTTAATTTCCTGCACACTTTTTTTGATTTATTTAAGTATCATCATTATTTTACCTGTCTGTGTAAATATATTCATTAATCATTCGTTTCATTCGCATCTCCTTAAATTACAAAACCTACAGGTACTCATTAATTTTCATCACGTCATTCATTTATAACAATTTATTATTCCGATTTAAGAGCATTTACCTAATTACTTTAAAGCTGGTGACAATTAGGTATGTGGAAATTCGGAAGAATAATTACAGGTTGTATTTTTTGCAATGTTTTTTATCTTTCCGTTGCGTCTGCGTGAAATTTCAACTTATACGTAATCAGTAATCAGACTAAATGTAATCAAACGTGGAGTTTTAATGCCGCTCTTAGAGCGGCCATTTTGGTTTATCTCATTCATGAAGTTTTCTACGAGTGCTACGCCGTAGTTCGTAGTAGGTATTTCACGCTTTGTGGTGTAAACCTTGGCCGCGATTCGAAAAATAAACACACACAGGACAGACACAGCTCCAACCCAACTCAACTCAACGCTATAACGACATTGACATTTGCTATTCGAACAGATTTTCATTCAACATTGGTCTCACATTGGTCTCGCATTGGTCTCACATTGGTCTCACATTGGTCACACATTGGTCACACATTGGACCAACGTGAGACCAATACCAATGTGTGACCAATGTGAGACCAATGTTGAATGAAAATCTGTTCGAATAGCAAATGTCAATGTCGTTATAGCGTTGAGTTGAGTTGGGTTGGAGCTGTGTCTGTCCAGTGTGTGTGTTTATTTTTCGAATCGCGGCCCTTAGGTCTCATGGCCAGTGTGTAACAGCATGGGCGAATTACTTAAATCTGCAAACTATTCAAAGAAAATGATTTAACATTCATTCCAGTGCGTCTCTCTTGCACCAAATCAACATACTTCTGAAATAATGATGCGGCTCAAAGTTTTAAAATCCTTCACTGGGGTGGGTCGCCATTTGTTATGTGTACAATTTCCTATATGTAATTTAGATTTAAGCGAAAGCTTAAAATATTAAGGTAACAAGCTATTACCTCTTCACAATATCGTTGTTCTCGTCGGCAGCAGCACCCTGCCACTTCTCAGTCTCCGCATCCATCTCCGACGACATCATTTTCATTTCCAGGCCCGACTTGGCGATTTTCGCTTGCTCTTCAGAATCTAGTTTCACTGCCTTTAACGGTTTACTCGTCGTCCCATGTTTCTGGAATTGATTTGAAATTCGGTTTTAATTAGGTTTTGGAACTAGAAGATAATGTAGGCTTATCTACGGTAAGTTAGCAAGCGTAGTTTTAGGCGCGTTACTAGCAACGTGTGTGATCTATTGCCTCATATGCGCAATCTCAGAACGGGACCGGAAGTTTGAAATGAATCTATAATATTATTAATTTATTATTAATCATGTATCAATAAAAAGTTTTCGTGATCCCATTAAAACACAAAAAAAACCCTTTTCAACCGGTTTTAAGATTTCTAGGAAGGTTCTCATTCGTCGGGATCTTCGTTATTGCTTTTTTTTTAAATTTGTGTTTACCGATTATTGGAAGACAGTTGGACCGATTCGAAAAATTATTTTTTGTTTGAAAGTTCACAGTTGGTCCCATTGCCAGCAGGTCAGGATCTGATGATGGGATTCTAGAGAAATCGAGGGAACTCTTCAAACATTATAGGCACACTTGTGATTTAATTATTTTTACAGTAACTACTGTAAAAAAAATTGCAATTGGAAAGGTGGAGGCTAAGTGAAGTCGGTTATTTTATGTTTAATATAATTTAATGATTTGTAATCATTTCGGTATAATTCAGCTGTTTTACTACCGATCTAAGCAGACTGCTGCTATGGTTCGCCCGTCAGATAACTCTCGCTAGCCGCGCTGCGTTTTCCAGCAGCTACATAAGATTACATAATTAGAAAAAGTTGGATATTTAAACTCGCGCGCGCGATACTGTCGCGATACAATCGCGCTAACGAACAAATTTTGTTTGTTACTAAGTTGTTATACCGCTGCTTGTCTTACCGCTCGCCCGTGAGCCGCGCCGCATCCGCCAGCAGCCCCACGCTCACATCGTCCATCGTAATCAAAGTGCTATCCAGTTTTCTATACAGCCTCGCGTGCTAATTGGGATAATATAGAGAGAAGTTGTTTGTTACCCCTGGCCAAGGTAAGCTGCTATGCTCCGCACCACCAGCAGCTACGTCCACGTCGTCCATCGTAACCAAAGTACTATTCAGCTTTTATACAGCCTAGTGTGCTAATTGGGATATTATAGAAAGAAGTTGTTTCTTACCCCTGGCCTAGGTAAGCTGCTATACTGCTGCTTGTCTTGCCGCTCGCCCGTGAGGTCTAAAAGCTCTCGCGCGAGCCGCGCAGCGTCCGCCAACAGCCACGCCCACATGTCCACGAACACGTCGAGGTTTTCCCGTGCCGCCGCGCTACCTGAGATGCCATATCCAATAGTAGATTGTTAACCAAGGGTTGAAAGTGACCCATTTCACCCGAGATATTTCTGGCGCTCGAACGAAGTGAGAGCGCCAATATTTCGAGGGTAAAATGGGTAATTTCACCCGAGTTAAACACTCTGCTTTTCATTTCGACTGTGAGGAAAGTACAATACCACACGCACATTTTATAAAACAGGTATATAAAGAATAATCTATAAAAATGTTAAGTAAAATTTAAAGAATTTGAAAAAGACAAATTCAATGTTTTGCCGGTGGTCGGGGAGCAGGGCATCCGGGTGGGCACCGGCTCAATTCACAATTAACACAGCTAATTACTTTCCACCCTAGGGATGGAAAAGCAATTTTCCACCCGGCTATCTACCCAGGAAAATAAAACTGTCCGAACAGGAGAGATGAAAATACCATTTTAATGATTCCTGTTAATAACTAGAGTACAAATAAAATTATTTCGTGAATATGTTGATTCCCGCCCTGTTCACATGCTTTTAAGAGGGATGGATCTGTCGAATTAAGGTGCGTGCCAGATCTGGCATATGCGATGGTAGCGCAGTGTTGCCAGGGGCTTCCAAGTGGATTATCGTACCAACCATTAAAAATTATCGTACCAGACGTAAAATTATCGTACACCTATAAAACCGACCAAGTGCGTGTCGGACCACGCATAATGGAGGGTTCCGTACCTTCAAAGACATATGAACCAAACTAATACCAAAAGGACGTATCTGATGTTTTTTGGAGATATCTCAAAAGTTACTGAACCGATAATGTTCAAATAATTTTCGTGGAAAGTATGTATGTAATAAGGTGCATCTTCTCAATTTTTTTTATTTTTTTTTAATGTAGGGTTCAAAAGTTACAGGGGGAGGACACAATTTTTCTGACTTACGAAGCGATTATTTCTGAAACTATTCACTTAATCACAAATTTTTTAAAGAAATCTCGATGTTATTTTTAAATACCTATCGAATGATGTGCAACAGGTTGATATTTAGTGTTTTTTTTTTAATTTTGTTACATGTATGGAGCGCCCCCCTAATAATATTTTTTTCTGCAATTTAACTACATAACTAAATAGCGGCATACAAAATACACCGTATGTCCATTTTTAGGGTTCCGTACCTAAAAAGGAAAAAACGGAACCCTTATAAGATCACTTTGTTGTCCGTCTGTCTGTCTGTCTGTCTGTCTGTCTGTCTGTCTGTATGTCTGTCTGTCAAGACCATTTTTCTCAGGAACGCGAGGAGGTATCAAGCTGAAATTTATATCAAATACTCAGATCTATTGTCCCTTGGATCTGTGAAAAAATCAAACTTAAAAGCCAACGCAATCAAAAGATACAGTCGTTTATGCTGCAAATTTTAGAGTTTTTCGGCACTCGTAAAACCTACGGGGTACTTCCCGTCAACTCAGAAACTTGAAATTTGGCACGAAGCAACGTAATATAGCATAGACAATGGAAAAATTACAAAAAGTAGACAGTTTTAGTAAAATCATACAAAAAAATATGTTTTTAAATTTTAAACTTACTACCTTTTTCCTCGTAAAGACGTGGAGGTATTCAATTGAAATTCATGTCAAATACTCAGGGCTATAGGACCTTTCAGATGTAGCAAAATCAAACTTTTATGTCAACGCAATCAAAAGAAATAGCAATTTAAGTCGCATATTTTGAAACTGAGTACTCGCAAGAAACTCAAAACCTAAAGGTACTTCCCGTAAACTCAGAAACTTGAAACTTGGCACGAAGAAACTTCATATAGCACAGACAAAGGCAAAATTACGAAAAGTAGACATTTTTAGTAAAATCATACAAAAAATATTTTTTTTTAATTTTAAACTTACTACCTTTTTCCTCGTAAACGCGTGGAGGTATAAAATTGAAATTCGTGTCAAATAATCAGGGCTATAGGACCTGTCAGATGTAGCAAAACCAAACTTTTATGTCAACGCAATCAAAAGAAATAGCAATTTAAGTCGCATATTTTGAAACTGAGTACTCGCAAGAAACTCAAAACCTAAAGGGTACTTCCCGTAAACTCAGAAACTTGAAACTTGGCACGAAGAAACTTCATATAGCACAGATAAAGGAAAAATTACGAAAAGTAGACATTTTGAGTAAAATCATACAAAAAATATTTTTCTTAATTTTAAACTTACTACCTTTTTCCTCGTAAACGCGTACAGGTATTAAATTGAAATTAGTAATAAACATACTACAACTTTTGCTTGTTATAGATTTGTACAGAACCCTCGGTGCGCGAGTTCGACTCGCACTTGGCCGGTTTTTTATTAAGATACGTCTTTGAGTTTCCGAGTAAAATGGCTGTGACATACGGACGGACGGACAGACAGATGGACATGACATGACGAAACTATAAGGGTTCCGTTTTTGCCATTTTGGCTACGGAACCCTAAAAATGACACTATCGTATAATTTTCTTTGGAAATGAGCTGAAATATGAAACGTGTAAAAGAACACACGCACTTTACATACGGCTTCAAGGTTATTTATTTTAACTTTAATTTTGTTAATGACAATTAAATTGACACTTGACATCAAGACTACCTATAGAGTTTGACTTAAGGCCCTAAAATCACATGCTGTCCCTTTACTCAGAGTCACTAAAAAAGAGATGGCAGTTGGGGCATGCAAATGTCATTTCTATAGTGACTCTAGTCGGTCATATTTCTTAGTTGACGCTAAATGTCAAAAAGGACCAATAGCATATCAGCCTGGTACACGATGCCATAAATAGGATAGTTTTTTTTAAGTGTAGTGTACTACACTGAATACTAGCCTATTTACCTTAAAATTATCATACTTTTGCGTACGATAATCAACATTGGAACGTACATTACAGGTGCAAATTATCGTACATGTACGACAATTATCGTACGCCTGGCAACGCTGTGGTAGCGTGCCATTTGCGAACCTTTTGCGAAAATATAGTTTTCTCAAACATGCGTGGAAATCTGGTCGTTAAGTTAGTGATCGGAAACATCACGTTTCTTTCATCACGTCTTATTGACACTTGATATGAAAAGGGTTATCATACTACTTTTCAGGTCTAGCATTGGGTTGTAGGTCTTATTTCCACCCATTTTTTGAGAAAAACACTATACCTACCTACATACCTTGGCGCGAATATTACGGATTCCCACTGCAACATTAGTCCAGCATTCAAGCGATATTGAAGTTGTATTGCTAAATGACATTCTAAATTTGATTCCCGGTTTGATCGCGGGAATTATTATAGCAGGTACGATTTTCAGCCCGGCCTCTGTTCCTTACCTGGGTGTGCGGCCAGTGTCCGCGCAGCCGTCACCACCTGAGGCCCGTATATCCTCAGATTTATCTCCGCGAACTTCGCACTCACTTGCAACGTCTCCGACATCGCTATGTGTCTAAGTAATTTGCATACCTGAAAAACGCGGCACAATCATTATCTTTAGAAGAACTAACTGGTGTATAAGTGAATATTATATATATTAGAAAACCACCTCTATTATGTGATCTAATTGTTCGTGGAGCCGGCTGGCTATATTGTGCAGTCTCTCTGATTCTCTCTCACCACATGAACTAGCTGAAATAAGAAATAAAATATAAGTTACTGATTCAGTTTATTAAAGTCATTGTTAGGTGCCTTGGACCCTAAAGATAACGTAAGCATTCCCTATAATCAGATAAATAGGGCAAATAATCAGAAACCACGGGATAAGTTTATCTACAGTCTATCTGCAGAAGAATAGGCACTTGACTCATAGGTTGCATGTGCCTCATCTAATTAAAAGTATTATGTAGCAAATCAGCAGAATACAAATTGTACGACCGAAACCTGATAAAGTTCAACGGACATTTGAATAGGTATATTGATCATATTTTAACATACACAGAGATAATCCAACAGAGGTTTACATGCTATGCGGAGAAAATCAAACGAATTCAGATGAAAAAAAGATGGTCAATAGGTATCAACGCCGACGTAAGCTTTTGTGCTTCCCGTCCCACGCACTACACGAGCGCGGGCGAATCGAGTTCGTGAGCGATCCAGTGGAACCTGACCTCGAGATCCGTAAGTAATAGGAAATCAGAAATTGCTTTCATATTGGTTTCATCTAAAAGAACAATTCACTTGCACTCGGTATCTGATTGTAATAGCACCTTGTCCATTTCCAGTATTTGCAACGCACTCAGCAAAAGCGCAACGTACGGTCGAACGGTTTTATCCTGTCCGACTTCTGTTGTATTTGATTTGCTGATTGAACGCTTGCCGAAGCACATGAGCAAACACGACCTGGTTGTTTCGAAATTTTTTACTGACTTTGAAAAAATACTCTTTTGTATTTTCTAACTCTGCATGCATATTTGCATAACACGAACTGTGCTATGCTGGTCTTTATAAATAAAAACGGTTGCTGTGTTGGCGTTGCAACAGAGTTTTGATGATTCCCCGAAGTGATTATTTGCCTAGTTGCTGTACCTTAAAGAGAGTAAAACGAGTAGCCTCTGTTAAATTAGGTTTCAATATTCCTTCATGTGCGCACGCTCGAGCTCGGCGCCGAGCCTTGCCGGACCTAAAGCTCGCGTTCTTTAGCGCCGCGTCGCGGCTCCTCGCGCCTTGCTCTTCCTCATGCTGATATGGGCACTCACCTATGTCTGCAAAGTCAGAGGCCTTTTCGCGTGGTCCGTGAGTGGGCCTAGATCGCGCGCATGGTCCCGCTGAGCTCCATGAGCGCACTTCGAGCTCGGCCGCTGCGATTGTTGTGCCTACGCTGCAGTGCCGCGCGCTGCCCGTCGCGCCTTGCCGATCCACGAGATATAGTCACTCACCTATGTGTGCAAGGTCGGAGGCTAGCCTCCTCGCGTCGTCGGCGAGCGTGCCCAGGTCCCGCGCCTGGTCCCGCGCCGCCTCCACGAGCGCGCGCTCGAGCTCGGCCGCCGCGCTTGCCGCGTCTACGCTCGCGCTCTCTAGCCCCGCGCCGCTGCCCGTCGCGCCTTGCCGATCCACGAGATATAGTCACTCACCTATGTGTGCAAGGTCGGAGGCTAGCCTCCTCGCGTCGTCGGCGAGGGTGCCCAGGTCCCGCGCCTGGTCCCGCGCCGCCTCCACGAGCGCGCGCTCGAGCTCGGCCGCCGCGCTTGCCGCGCCTACGCTCGCGCTCTCTAGCGCCGCGCCGCTGCCCGGCGCGCCTTGCTCCTCCTGTTCACAATTCGCTGGTATCGGTACCGTAAAATAGGAATTAAATTAAATGAAAGATGTTACTCGTAAATCCCAGTAATCTTTTGCCATCAATTTTGGTGTCTCTTGGCTTGATAAGCTTCGTTTTTGTTGCCCAGTGGGGTATTTCCGTTCCACTCGTTTTGGCCTTAGTAAAACTTCTGTCTTATACGTCAAATTACGTTAATAATGGAACAGACATGCGCATTAATATTAAAATTACAATACAGAAGAACACGGAAAATTGCTCCTTTAATTCAAAACGTATCAAAATTCACCATGGAGACAGCAACGGCAACGAGCCTTTCCAGCTCGTACGCTATCCGCTCGGCCAGCGCCAGTATCCGCTGCCGATGGTTGTGCGACGTGTAGGCAGAGTCTGTGAAGTCGTGCGTGCGCTCCACCAGCGCGCGCAGCGTCGACGCGAGTGCCCGCCGCCGCGGTGCGTCTGCGCCGCCGCGAGCGCGCGCCGCGCGGACTTGCGACGTCAGCCCCCGGAGCGAACCTAACGCCGTCCCTGCTTCCCATTGCGCAGCCTATAGGGTATAAATCATTGATTTATAAATGCGCAAGGTTTACTAGTTATTTCCGATACGACGATGACGACGGCAAAGACTTTAGCTTCGACAACACCAGAACTTAATTACGCTGACGTGACGTTTATGTAACAACAACAAATTAAGCGTGTGTAACTGTTACTGTGTTGTGTGTATACGCCGATTAAGCTCTAAGCTCTTCGATGTGGGCGATTTTAAAATACCTAGACGAATACACGAATGGAGATGATGTATGTCTAGTACCAATAGGTATGTTGGACGTAACATATATGATGACCTATTTTGCAGTGGCATTTTCATGGGAAGAGAAGATCAACAACATATAAACGTGTGTTGAATCGGTGCTTATTATTATTATAACGCCTAGAAATCTTTTACTAAAATAAATATTAAGTTGTATTCATCTAACTAAATAGAAAGCACTGTACGATAGTAAGAGAAATTTTAAAACAAAAAGAGTAGTGTTAAACCTGTGCTAACTCGGGGCAAGTTCTAGGAATTTGATATCGATAAAATATGTATGTATGTAAACCAGAGAGTTCTCTTTATGATGTAAACACATATCAGTCATAGACCGTATTATTCTTTATGGTATGGTGACATCTTGATTTGTTTACCTGTCAGCTCTGAAGTTAATTTGAAAATGTTTTACAGCAGCGGTTTATTTCTAGCGTGTTATTTACAGCAGTTTTATATATATGCTATTTACAATGTTTCGCTCTTGACTACGGATAATTTTGGGATTTTTTTGTCATTTATTATTTAATATTCAACACTTTATTAGTATTCAAGTTAACCGTCTCAATGACACTGTCAACAGTGACAGACAGCCTTTCACATGCACTCACCCATGCATTTAATTGTGTCATTACAATTATTGCCAGTGTAAGAAATTAGTTCCAATTAAATTCCGCAACATGCCGCATGATCATATATTTCTGGTCAGGCTTTATATCGAAATCTTTTTTATCATTATAACTACTGTTAAAAACGGGGTATTTATAATGTATATTTGTGTTTTTGAGTACCGAGAAGAGGGTAGATCGCTACGGTGTGTGGGTAAACTACAAGTAAAACTAGCCGCAACGAGTTACTCCATGATGATGGCGCATGCAACTGTGCCGAAATATCGGGTGCTCAAAAACACAAATATACGTGGTACCCCGTTTTCAACCGACTTCAAGATTTCCAAGGCCTCCTCCTTGTCTTCTCAATTCGTCGGGATCTTTGATTTTGCTTTTTTTTGTATGTATGTTCACCGATTATTCGAAGACGTCTGGGCCGATTTGGGAAATTCTTTTTTGGTTTGAAAGAGGATACTTCACAGTTGGTCCCATTGTCATCAGGTTAGGATCTGATGATGGGATCCTGGATAAATCAAGGGAACTCTACAACTATTATAGGCACAACTATAGTGATTTGAGTATTTTTTACAGCATCTCGAGCATTTGCTTTTGGAAAGGTGGAGGCTAAGTGAAGTCGGTTCTTTTTTGTTTCAAATAATTAACAGTAGTTGTAATGATAATAAAGATGTGTATATATATTATTAAGGTACAGTCGACGTCAAAGATAATGTTTACACATTTTCACCTTGTTCCTTTGTAACATGTGCATATTGCAAATGCTCGATTACTATAAAACGGTTAGATATAGGGTCTGATATAGAGTCTCTTAAGATAATAGAAGTGACATTCATATGCTAGAGTAATAATAATATAGGAGATAATATTCGGCTACGATTGTTACAAAGAAAATAAATAATATTTATTTCTGTTGACTAACATCTAGATGTTGACAGTAACGATATTTTTTTGTCAATAACATATTTTGCTACATCCCTTTAGTATATATGTGGACCGAGTTAGCACACGTATGTGATAAAGAATTATAGTTACTACCACTGCGGTGTACTGGCTGATATAAGCGTCAATTAAGAATTAACATACTTATTAAAAAAACAGCGATGGAATGTTCTACCCACAGTTCTACCTACACTTTAGTAGGATTGTTACTTTTGTTTATGTAATTCATATGATACGATTTACCTATTAACTGTTTACCTATTAGCTGTCTTTTTTTTTAAGTAGATGGGTGAATTAAAAAGAAACCGTACTAAGGCAGATAAGGTCAAGAATAAAACTTACATAGGTCGACAATTTTATTAACTTCTTAGAATTTTACTAAAAACATATTAGTGATGATTATAACTTTCTTGCCAATGATTTTTTAATTCATCCAAGTATGAAGAAGTGTAAGAATTAATTGCTCTTGTAAATGAAAATTATCACTGGTTTCTCCACAACACAAAATTATGTGCTAAAATTTAAGTGTCTCAATTTAAGTAGGTACCTACAATGAGTAGGTACGTAGTGCAATGAATGTAATGTATTTACTGACTACAGGTACTTACGGTAAGGTGACATTTGCGATTTCTCGTCTTTAAATCTTCAGATACGATAAAAATATTAAAGCAAGTCAATAATAAATAAGCGTATAAAATATTCTACCTCTAAAATATGAAGTAGCAAAGTTTTGAAGGCGCTCGACTACCTACGTGGTAATTTATACCTGTTCACGACTATCCGAGAAAGGTTGCAACTACAAGAAAAACAAAACAGTGTTTATGCATAGAAAGATTGAGGTAGCGAAATATGTAGAAGGCACTCGTCTATACCTCCTTGGTAATTTAACTACAAGAGAAAAAATATGCATAGAACGTTGGAAGTTGGAACTGATATTATTATGAGAGGCAGAATTTAATTTTAAATTTCTTCAAAAATATAGAATAAAGTTATTGCGAAGATCAAACCCTTTCAACTTACTTAGGCACCTATTAATATTAATAGCCGTTAACCGTGAGACAAAATACATAGTCGGCCATTCCTAAACAATTGATACTTTAGTTTAGACGGTAGCTTAGAAGCTTCATGTTCGTAATTCATGAAAATCTGGAAGGCAATTATGTACCTAAAGCAATTATGTACAGTCAAGTGCAAAAATACGTATCGAAAAAATCGTCTCATAAATATGGTACTACGCACTTATTACAACGGAATAAGATACCATGGGACATATTTTTGAGTAAGATGAGTACACCCATATTTTTACACTTGACTGTATCTACTGAATTCTGCTGCGGTTTAAAGCTACCTACCTGCCTATATATTTTATCGGTATTATGGAAGCAAAGTTGACCGTGTTTCGGGCGTGCTGAGGCCGGTAGTATATTCCCAATGTTCACCGCGTGAAGGCGAGTTGAACAGTCGGACGAACCATTAATATACCACCTAAAGTAACAACTGTGCGCAATGAGTTTACTTGCTTATATTCTAGGTCGACTCACGTGGCCTCGGTGAACGATTAGAATAACATTTTGTTGGGCTGCCTATCGTGATAGCACTGATCTCTATCGCATCATTAACCGTCCGCCGTTTGAACCAGGCCTGCCATTTATCGATAATTTCTTATTTAAACGCACCTTTTGTTTTATCGACTGTAATAGCCAATTCCCGATTAACGACCCTATTCGTGTACCAGCGTGTTGACATCGTGTAAAGCTCATGTTTAAGATACCAAATTCGTTGAACATTTCTCAATTCACGTTCGAAATTCAAATCTCGGTAGCTCGGTAGTACCGAGTACATTTTATATTTGCATGCGTGACATTAGACCCTTCCCTTAGATAAGAAATATCTAGTCACGGCTAATTCGGTTACTTACTCGTACACTAGAGTGCACTGGCAGCAGGTACATTTCAGTGTCTAAAACTTTATAAACACAGCTCGGACATTTCATCGCAAAACGAATATAACACCGAAATAAAACAAGATATATTAAATTCGTATTATGTACAGTATTTTAATAATATATTTATATATGTATTACATTCATAACCACAACCCAAAAAGTGTCCAAAAGTGTGCATCTTCTACAATATTTATTTTTGCGATGAAATGTCCGAGCTATGTTTATAAATTATAATCCTGTGCATTTTGCCCTTAAAATTGTTATATTATATTATTGTCATATTGTCTACTTATTGTTATACTGTACTATCTAAAAACGCCGAAGTAATCCTGCATTTAAAATAAAAGACAAATGAATGAATGTCGAGCAGCATGCAGTGATATACGAGTATGTAGAGAAGGGATTAGTGTTTATCGATAGAAGTGCCGGCCGCAGCCGAGTTGTCGGTACGGACTACACGGAGCTCTTCCGTTAGTGTGTCGCGGAAGCCTCTTCACTTCTGTGCTATATGCAGACTAGGTACCCTTTAGACTTCGTATTATGAAGTATTTATGTGTACGTGCAAGTTTCGGAATGTTTCCAGAAAGTTCTTGAATAAGAGGACTGTTTCAGTCCCCAACACAAGAATGAACGAAGATATCAATTTAATTGACTTTTCGCTATTTGTAGATCTATATTTACGACCCGCAATTACAAGTCGCATTTTTAGTTGTAAACTTCTGCGAGTCGAACTACACAGTTGTAATTGTATACTACACAGCCCTTCTCCCAGAACTATTTTTGACAAATAGTAATTACGTGAGTACAAGTCGTAAACCAGGATGCAAATGAAATGATGTGTTTTGTTCTCATACTTCTTAAATTAGTGAGGAAGCGCATGTACGGTGAGCACGAGTCTTTTTATATCCATCTAATACGTATGTGATCTGTGGTTATCTGCATTATACGTATAAGTAGTTATACAGTTTGCGGTAGCAACTGTTATTGCTATGGGATAGGAGGCTTTAATCTTCGAGTCATGTTCATGTTACACAATCTGATATGTATGTCAGAGTTTCTACTCCTTAAATGTGCTAAACTTGAGTAAAATATCTATCCTGCCCGTATGAGACATTACCTCTTAATCAAGACAGAAGTTATTTGTGACAAATGATTACATGCAATGCAATATGCTGCTGTATTGTGTATACGATTAAGTGTTATTCAATTTATCCAGTCCGCAAATAAATTATAATATTAAATTTAAAAAAAAATCATTTTACTGTTCTTTAGGAGCAAGTTGTTAAGTAAAGTGTTGAGATATAAATTAACATTAAAATTGGCAGTTGTATTTTGTTAATAATTAATTTTGTACTAAGCAGAAACGTCTGAAAGCGTAATTTCCATTTTATAATAGAAAGAAAAATGGAAAAATTCACCGGTGTTCCGGAAGGTTGGAAGTTCGATTTTTGTTCGACGCGGTGATTTTTTCCTTTAAAAATATTAAAAAAGTAATAAAGTGGAGTTCATAATCCATTTGCGTTACCTGTGGGTTTTCTTTTTTTGACGTGTTCAAGGCCCACTATCCATTCCATAGGGCGGCAAAAAGAAAAAAAAAATTAGTAACACACATGATCGAATGGTTTGTTAATGTCCGTTTCCAACGGAATCTTCGCTAGCCCCCACGCACAGTATAATATATTGGTTAGGTGCAAGTTCTAATATAGCTTAGGTATATTTTACTGCAATGGATCGTGGGCCTAACGGCCGTGGCGTCAGCACACATTCAGAGTTACGCTCTAAAAAATTCAGGAGCGTGCTGTTAATACGCACGAGGGCGCAAATAAAAATGGATTTACCACCCGCAACAAATGTGTTGACCATTTCAGGGAATGTATTCCATAAAATGTTACGGGATTTGATAATGCTACCTTTTATATGTCGGTTAACACATTATTACAACATTTTTTTTAATTATAAGAATAGGCATTAGTGCTGTATGTGGTAACTACACATTTTAGTAAAAGTTATTTTTAATTTTACCTGTGGCTTTTTTAACTTTTCCTTCGTAATTAGGTCAGCAAATCACTAAATAATGCTTCAAGTCTTACCTAAATAAATATAGTCAATACAAAGGGATGCTGCCAAATTCTCACCAATAAGAGGCCAGGTTTAAAGTGCCTGTATCTACATTCCTTCTAAAAATATTGGCAAGGAAATGATAGAAATAAATGCGCAGACAAGTTCACCGTGAATGTGAAATACGAATATGTAATGTACATGACCCAACTTTCCCGATAAACGCTCTGGCACAGCACTATCCTGGTATGGTAAATATCTAATAAATAGTTCTATAGGTTTCTATCTATACTTTCTATAAGTACGAGTAGGTACCTACTAAAATACTTGTTCCAATGGCCTGGAATTGATCTTCTAGAATATTGGTGGTTTAAATGAGCGCTTTAAAAATTCTATATATTATACGACTTTTGAGGGCGCAGCTAGATTTGAGGTAACTATTAATGCAGGCATATTAAAAAAGAATAAGTACAGTATTAAATTATAGGCAGCTACTATATTATAGGTACTTACTTACATGGCTAATATTAGTAAATATTTGCTAATTATGTAAAGTAAGTACAGTAAAGTAAAATTTATTGATTCCAAACACAATGATAAAACAGTTTACAGGGGTTGTCCGGTGCATTCCAAACTAGGCTAAGCCTATATCTTGGAATGCACCATTTCAACCTTTAAACAATTTAATAACTATTATGTCACTATAAATACGGATTCTTATTAATAGCGCCCATACAGGTGGTGGCATTATTGAGCAGAGTAGGCACTGGAGTCGCCTAGGTTACATTTTATTATTGAATGACTAATGATAATGAATAAATTATTTTTGTCTAAAACATACATTTCTTATTGAAGTAATGTCAATATTTTTTGGTTCGAATTATTGAGTTATTTTTCATAATAATACTCAGGCAGTTAGCTACAATAGTTGAAAACATCAGCCAAAAATCCTAAAATATTGGCACAATTTGAATAAGAAATGTATATTTTAACAAAAAATTTTTTTATCATTAGTCATTCAATTACAAAATGTAACCTAGGCGATTCCAGTGCCCTCTGGGTTCAATAATGCCACCACCTGTCCGTACGCTACTTATCAGATTTCATAATTACTTGTTACCTTCAACTGCAGCAGTGGATGAGTTGACAATCATTACTAGTTCCATAAAATTAAGAAAATATTAACCTTTCTATCGTAAAAGACATTCTAAATCAAATTATTCATATTGCTCCGGTAAATCAGTACACGTACAATACGTTACAGAATATCAGTATTTTACGTAACACATCAAATACGCTCGTATCCATTACAGGGGATAAAGGCGAAACAAAATTTACATAAAACCTTCGTAAAATATGAAACTTCCTTTAGCAAACGTGACTCGAGCACATATCAATGGTGTCAGACGCATTCCCTCTGGTGCTAGATGTTTATCGAGCATTTTGCCGCCGTAATAGGAAATACTTCGCGGCGGGCTACAGGCCGGCTGGAAGCTATTATATGCGCCCTACGACACAAGCACTGCTCTGATTGATGTTTATATTGAATTTCATATAACATTAAGGGAAAATCAAGCCATATTTTTGTTAGTTGGCTGGGGCAGTCTACGTAGTTTATGTAGCAAGCGCAGCTAAAATAATGTTTTGGGGTCTGCGTAGCACAGATTCCTATCAGTGTAAAACAAACGTACTTAGTAAGCATATGGTTGAGGATCTTTTACTGTTAGTAGTGGTTTTACCGTTGCAATTAGCTCGGCGGTAATATTTTACGAGTTACGTTAGCTGTGGCTTATCTTTCATGACACACTAGTGTATTTTAACAAAAATAGTAAAACATCACAAAGAGCATAGGTACAAAAAATGCAGTTTTATTCGTTTAAGCTCTGAGCTGCCATCCATTTGGAAATTGATTGATTGAGTGATTGAATTTTTCATTGTTGTATTCAGGTAGATTGCCTTTTATTTTTTTTTATGAATTGTGGAACGCTTTAAGTGACTCCTATTCAAATATGTTTTTGTTTAAATAGTTATGTATTTAAACAATACGAAAAATCACTGATTGTAGCATTTAATATGTATATATATTACGAGTTGTTGTAACAACCTTTTTTAAATAATCACTCATTATAAGTAATATATTTTATGTCAATTAAAGATGAACTAGCGTACTGATTATGCCCCAATTCCAAATAACCCATGAAAATCTCCTGCAAGTGGTTTTCATAACCGCATGCACCGCGTAATGTTGGTCCTCCATTGCGCGCTGCATCTTGCCGGACCCCGGTGTCCCGGTTCTACGTGCTCCATGTACAAACCTCCTGCGAGTGGTCTTCGTGGCCGGGCAGTTCGTCACGCACCACGCAGTGGATGAGGGCCATGGCGTCTCGCATCTGGCAGAACACGGTGTCTCGGTTCTACATGGTCCGTGTACAAACCTCCTGCAAGTGGTCCTCGTGGCCGGGCAGTCCGTCACGCACCACGGAGTAGATGACGTTCATGGCGCGTCGCATTTGGCAGAACACGGTGTCGCGGTTCTACCTGTTCCGTGTACAAACCTCCTGCGAGTGGTCCTCGTGGCCGGGCAGTCCGTCACGCACCACGTAGTGGATGAGGTCCATAGCGCGTCGCATCTGGCAGAACACGGTGTCGCGGTTCTCCCGCGCGCTGGCACTCCCGGGGTGCCTAAGGCATGTCTGCAAAAAATTGGACAGAACAATTAGTTATTTTAAACACAATATTTTTATCAATCATCTCCACCTCAGTGGAAATGCAGAGATAGGGACGGTCATTTTTGTATTTAGGGTTCCGTCCCTAAATAAAACTTCCGTAGCCAAAATGGCAAAAACGGCACCCTTATAGTTTCGTCATGTCCGTCTGTCCATCCGTCCGTCCGTCCGTATGTCACAACCATTTTACTCGGAAACTATAAGACGTATCTTAATAAAATTTTGACATAAGGCGTATTTTATACGCCGCGATTTAGTTATGTAGTTAAATTGCAGAAAAAAATATGTTTGAGGGGGGCGCTCCATAAATGTAACTAAATAAATAAATAAAAACCGGCCAAGTGCGAGTCGAACTCGCGCACCGAGGGTTGCGTACAAATCTGTAAGTAGGTATATAGGGGTAGTAACTTTAAAATTATTAAAAATATTTTTATTATATGATGTAACTAAAAATTAACGGTTTTCGCAATTTTTCGTTTATCTGTGCTATAAGACGTTGCTTCGTACTAAATTTCAAGATCCTGAGTTCACGGGAAGTACCCTGTAGGTTTTGAATCCCATGCGAGTTTCGAAAATTTGCAGAATTTTGCGGCATAAACGGCTGTATCTTTTGATTGCGTTGGCATACAAGTTTGAATTTTTTACAGCTCCAAGGGACATTAGACTTGAGTATTTGATATAAATTTCAGCTTGATACCTCCACGCGTTCCTGAGAAAAAGGGTCTTGACAGACGGACGGACGGACGGACAACAAAGTGATCCTATAAGGGTTCCGTTTTATCCTTTCGAGGTATGGAACCCTAAAAATACCAAATATCAACATGTTGCACATAAATCGATAGGTTCTTCAAAATAATTTCGAGTTTTCTTTGAACATTTTGTGATTAAGTGAATATTTTCAGAAATAATCCCTGAGTGAAAAACTCGATCGCGGAAACCCTCATTAGACGTATTTTAACGTACATTGAAAATACTATGTGGTTGGTATGAATAATCTAAAATAATGGTAAATAAATAATCTAGTCAACATATGTTTTGAAAGTTGTTGAACTACCTATAAAGTTTTATTGTTTGAGGAGTAGAATCTTCGTTTCAATTATTTGTTCGTGTTGGTAACATCCGGTATGACAATAGGGTCATATGATATTGATGACTCATGTTTGATTATGCAATAAAATTTAGTTAGGATGAAAAATGATCAATATATCCAAATAAAGTGAAAAAAAAAAACCGGCCAAGTGCGTGTCGGACCACGCATAATGGAGAGTTCCGTACCTTCAATGGAAAATGAACAAAAAAACCAAACACCACCAAACCAACTAATACCAAAAGGTCGTATCTGATGCCTTTGGAACAAGTTTAAGGCGCATCTTCTCAAATTTTTTGAACTTACGGTTCAAAAGTTACAGGGGGGGGGACACACACAATTTTTCTGACTTTCGAAACGATTATTTCTGAAACTATTCACTTAATCAAAAAATGTTCAAAGAAACCTCGATATTATTTTTAAAGACCTAGACTAGTTGATATTTAGTGCCTTTTTTTTTAACTTAGTTACATGAACGTACGGACGGACGGACGGACAGACGGACGTGACGAAACTATAAGGGCTCCGTTTTTGCCATTTTGGCTACGGAACCCTCAAAACTATTGAAATGGTTCAAAGACGAAGAATCGCTTCAAAATTTCAAAATTTTGCGATTTTTAATATTTTATTGTAAAATAAATCGTATGGCAACCAAATACATACTTATACCTACGCAACATTTCACTGTAAAAAAAGCAATACCATAATTTTCCATACTTTAAACGGGCGACTATTTGATCATGACGTCACTTTTGCATTTTGCACGTCATTTTGTTAGGAGCGTTTTGAGAAACAAATGCTTGAAATGAGACTTAAAGTCTCAGACTTTAAGTCTCATTTCTGACAAAAAAAAATCATCATGCCTATTGTTGAAATGTGAGAATACTCAATATAACCGAACTATTAGGTATGTCGAGGCAACACATTTTGATGTATAAAAGGTTTGCCGTACTACTACGTCGATTGTTTATTTGTAGCGAATTATAAGTAAGTACTAGGCAACCGCTGTAAAAATTCAAGTTTACTTTCCATGTTCTTCACCATATTATAGGTATGTACTTCAAGCATTTTCTACTAAAGAGCTCAGCATTTTGGTAATTTATTGATTAGTAAAATGGTCTCTGATGTAATCTAAGCACGGGCCTGGTTTGTGTCGTGACACGGAATAATTCGCGAGCTATATCCAAGTCTGCGATCTTTTGGCTTGGGTCCTTGACGTCGCTACGGTTCGGTTGAGCAGTCGGCCGGTGTGCCCAGTCACTCAATCGCCAAAAGTTGGAAAAGTTCAGATTGAGATGGAAACTTTAGCTTTGTTACTTACCTAACGTTCGACTTCCCTTTGATTTTTTCAACAGGTAACGACTTAAGTATAGTCGGTAGTCCTGAGCTAAGGTCAAATCTCGCTGTTTTATGGATATGGCTATGACTGTTACTATAATTATAAAATCTTGATTTGTTACGTTTCTCTTATTTAAATTGACTTTGTGGAATCTCCTTTTGGTATATAAGTATTGTACATTAACTTGATAACCAATTAATATCAAAAAAGGATGATAAATACGCCGAATGTCACTAAAGAGTTGCAATACTGCTATAAATAGCAAATTAAAATTAAATACGAGCTACGACGGTTGCATACCTAGCTTGCGTTGCACTAGCCTTTACGGATGATGCAGGCTTAGTGCTACAAATCGAAAGTGATTCGCTTTTGTTCTGTAGCAGCAAGAGTCGTGACACAACATGTTACATATATACTCGAATAGTCACATACTACCTACACGTATATATAATGAAGATCATGTTTATTTATCGGTGTATTGACTTTCATTTGTATGCATGCTTGCAAGCACATACAACATTTGCGATCTGTTACGAGTACGTTTACAAAATACTAAATATCGATTACCTATCAAAATACATAATATAATTGTATTTACTGATTTAAACTTACACGATTTTCACTCATTATTTTGACAAAAACGGGACTTAATCGCGTACACTTACTTTTATTATTTCCCTGACGTTTCTGACGTGACCACTACCTATCGAGTCTGCCTGCGACCACGAGCGTTACGGCACGCTCGAAACGTCAGGGAAATAATTAAAGTAAGTGTACGCGATTAAGTCCCGTTTTTGTCAAAATAATAATTGTATTTAACTAAGAAACCATTTATTTACGTACTTTGATTCACTCGCAATCCTGTAGGTAATAATGCTGCAAATTGCAAACGTGATGGATCTACTACTTCTACTAAGTATACTTAACTTACAGATGTCCCGTGAGATTTATGCACTACGCGCTGGTTTTATACAAATACAGTTGTATATTTTTAAACTTTGCTCAGCTCCACATTTTCCAGCTGCGAACAGATGTTCCTAAGAAATATCGCAAAGGAAACGCAAGACGACTGCTGCTAAAAATATGTCATATGAAAACGGGGGAACCATCGAGCGTAACGTACGACACAGCCGCCCGGAAACGTTGACAGATTGCAGGCATTTACTGCTTACTGTCTCATGCTCACATTTCTCTGGCACCGTTTCTAATTTTGAGCTCTAATTCAGAAAGGTAAGGTTGTATTTGCATTTGTTTAAAAAGTAAGATACGAGGAAGAAAAAGTAAGAGGTCATTTGCGGCCGACAATCCTCAGCGCACTCTAACAGGTCACCGCCGAAGCTAGCCGTATTTGAGAAATAGGGCCCTGCGCTTGAAATATGGGCCACCCTACTTTTATTGTGCGATAGCTCCGGCTATAGCGCTGTTATGAACGGCTATCGGAACTTCAAGGTGTTATTCGACCTCTACTCATCGCAAATCACCTAGCATTAAGGAAATAGAGCACGCGATATGTATTTATTATACCTTACTAGTCTTACTACGTGCTCTAGTGAGTTTTACTGCTTTTACTTTCATACGTTAGCCAGAAACCAATGTTAAGAACAATAGATTATTTTGTGATCAAATAATTTTTAGCTCGTTTTTGTGCTTTGAGCACCTATACAGGATGTAAGAACAATACAGGTAATCCGTTTAAGGGTATTGCGAATAAGATAAAATAGGAGAAAACTTTTTCCGACGCAAAAAAAAAATTGTATTGGATGACGGTCCCATTTTCGCGCGAGAATTATTTTTCTTAGTTTTTCATAATTAGAATACGATACCAATCATGCCCTTAAACGGATCACCACTATTTTTGTTACACCTTGTATATAAAGGAGCAACTAATACTCAAATATGCAATCGTCGCAGAAATATGAAATAGGCCCTAAATTGTTAATATCACTTTGGTATAGGTACCCGCTTAATACGACCACTTTTGATACGATTTCTCGCATCGCATAATGCGACATTTTATTTTTATATTAGTCTTTGCAACTTGAGGTCCTGCAGAAAAGTCTCGCGAGTTTCACTGTAGTAATACACCGAATTTTCAGCAAAACATAATTCAGCCTTTTCATGATAGGTTTTCGCGAGCGAGCACTTACACGGCTGTCACTTCGTACAATACCCGCAGCTCAATTCGCTACGTTTAAAGCTATTCCATTTCTTAAATTCCAGTTGCAATAAAAGTGCCATTACGCCGGCCTAGGAAAAATCTCAGCGCTTAAGCGTAATGATGACTCTCATAACGCGCCTGCGATCAAGGACGCTTTATGCAAGGTACTAAATAAATGAAAAATACTTTTTATACTAATTGCATTTCTTTTAAACCTGGGCGGCAGAGCTCAGCTCTGAAAAACAGTTTTTAAGCGAGGAGTTTTAAAGTTTTTTAAAGTAGGTATGTAAAGTTTGAAGGTATACCTACTTATTTAAGTGGAGCGTAGTCCCTAAGGCTTAAATTGAGCCATGGCAAAAAGCCGGGATTAAATGCTAGGAGGATGATGATAGTTACCTAACTAAAAACACGCGTTTTGTATTTTACCCAATAGAAGTCATAAATTTAAAAAGCCTAATCTGATATATTTTTTGAAACAACTAATTTATTAGGGTTGCGTGAAAACCTCCGTGTCATTGAATCTGACGTTGATTAATTGCCATCGTTTCCGCGGATCGCCTACAATTTGCAGACATTTCTTTTATCGAGTTTCAATAAATATAGGAGAAACAACAAGGTGTGGTCACGATACCTCGGGGCAGGGCACCTTAATAATTGATAGGTCGAACAGCGACCGACAGTGCTAATTTACTGGTCCTACGGGACAAACACTACGTTTGAAATTTATGGCGCGCCATCGCTCTAAATCCTTTATTGCGGCGCCGCATTTCTTCTGTGTCCAAGCTTTAATTAAGTACTTAGATCTTAAACGATATTGGAGACTGTGTTCTACCCGTTTAATTAGAGCTATAAGCAGCGCTTCAACCACACGTTGACGACAGTTAAGATGGATATGTTATAGGTACATTTTGTTCGCGTCCCTTAGTTTCAGCAGAAGAAATCTAGCGTAACTAGCTGAAACGTAACCTGAAACGTAAGAAGATCATAAGATAGTGCTAGTTATGCTATCTTAGGACTAGTACGAATTCGTACACGGTCGAGTTAGATACAACTTCTAAAACATTAGTGTCTTAAATATAAATTGTGATTGGTAGTCAACATCGACTTCTGGATGAAGTCGAAGCAGGTAAAATTCAAGACTTTCGGAAAAAGAAGCATGACAGAGTTTAAAATTGAAAGTTAAAATTTTGACGTAAGGCGGACTTCGTTGTGTACTGTAAAGCAAACTCGTTGAGAACCTCTCACACCTGCAAATTATAACCCCGAACTAACTAAATATAATAATAAACTTAGCCTGTGAAGCGTATCCTAAATCGTTCGAACTATCACGTTTCTTGTTACACGAACAGTTATGCAAGATCCTCTGTATTATAGGCTTCTCTAATATATGTATTCACAGTGGAATAATAAGAGCCCTCAAAACAGTAGACCGGTTCAGTTTTAGATGCAGCCAGAAAGTACCTTGGATGAGGTAAGTAACATAAGCGTAGATCGTTCCAGCACGTTTCTCGCGGCGGCGACCTGTGCTCTCCGCCGTTCGTCTCTCAGGTCCGCTCTCCGCTCCGCCGTCAGCCTGGCCAGTTCCACCATGCCACCGCCGAACTCCGTGAAGGCCCGCACGAACTCTGCGAAGTTGGACACGGACTCCAGACGGTCGAGGGAGCGCGCCACCTGCCGGTATTGATGAAGGATCTTAGGCTACGGCATCTCAAATGCCTGCTGATGTTTATAACACCTTAGGATAAGTCTACTTAACTAATAAGTATAGGCACTAAGTTAGCTTAGGGAATGCTATTATATCTAATCGCATCTGGTGAAAGATCTATGCTGCAGCGAAAACTATAATTAAATAAATATATATTTAGGTAATATATAGGTAAGTAAAGGTAAGTAAATTAATTAGTAGAGTTATACAAAATACGAAGTTAAGAAACGATAAAAAGGTAAAACTTATTAAGTATAAAATACGGCTTATTGTAAAACAACACGATAAGCTAGTGCAACGGAAGGTCAAGTTAAGAATAGAAAATTAAATATTAAAATGTTCATACAAACATGCTAAAGCTTATTAGAAAAAGTGCGCTCTTGGCATATGAAATCGGTTTGCCACTCTGTTCTTGCCTAGCAGCTGTCGCACGACCACCACGTTAATGAGCAGCAAGCACGCGCGTGACCGTCGCTAGCAGCGCGCGCGCCGCCGACACCATGCCCGCGCCGTCCCTGGCTACATCGGATAGTTACCTTGTCTTTGGCTAACAGCAGCTGTCGCACAACCACCATGTCGGCGAGCAACAGCATGCGTGTGACCGCCGCTAGCAGCGCGCGCGCCGCCGACACCATGCCCGCACCGTTCCTGGCTACATCGGATAGTCACCTTGTCTTTGGCTAGCAGCAGCTGTCGCACAACCACCATGTCGGCGAGCAACAGCACGCGTGTGACCGCCGCTAGCAGCGCGTGCGCCGCCGACACCATGCCCGCACCGTTCCTGGCTACATCGGATAGTCACCTTGTCTTTGGCTAGCAGCAGCTGTCGCACGACCACCATGTCGGCGAGCAACAGCACGCGTGTGACCGCCGCTAGCAGCCCGCGCGCCGCCGACACCATGCCCGCGCCGTCCGCGCCCGTGCACACCCGCTCGATAGCACGACCTGGAGAAAAACGTATACTGTTATAAGGTTACTATTTGTAAGTTTATGAAGAATAGGGTTTTTGGGTCCTCTACCGCATGGAATTGAGTTATTACTATGTACGGACGTCATTGAATATTGTCTTTTGGAACAGATATAGCCACGGGTGTTGTGTGTCGCTCGAGTGCTCAGGGCCTTTAACATCTCCGCGGCGGAATCGACACCGCGGTCCCGCGCTACACGATTCGCCGTGAAACCTGGGGGCTTAGCCAAGATGCCAATCGTTTACAGAAAACGAATCGAAACGCTATCAGTCTCTCTATCGCAATATGGAAGAGTGAGCGAGAGCGTGTAGCATTTCGTTTCGTTTTCTGCAAACGATTGTCATCTTGTCTACAGGGCCTGAGCGGATATAAAGCGAAAACCGGCCAAGAGCGTGTCGGGCCACGCTCAGTGTAGGCTTCCGTAGTTTTTCGTCCGTCACAGTAAGTGTCCCCACTTAAGAGTTAAAATAACACCGCCATGTAGGATATGATATGAGCGTTCTACGTACAGCGACATCTATCGGCAAATTAAGTAAACTATTGCGCGCGAGCTTAAAGTATGGAAGATGATTTTTATGGGATAATTCTTTATTGCGTGAACCGATTTTCACAGTTTTTACTTTATTTGAAAGCAAGTCTTTTCATTGTAATTTTGTAGAAATTACAGGTACAATACACACCTGCTTATACGGTTAAATTACAAACTTAGTTCAGAAATAATTTTGTATTTTTTTTCAAAAACTATTCAACCTATCAAGTTCAAAATAATTTTCCTAGAAAGTTTTTATAAAGGTTTACTTTTCAGATTTTTTTCATATTTTTAAAACTTATGGTTCAAAAGTTAGAGGGGGGGGGACACATTTTTTTTTACTAAACTAAGAGTGGAGCGATTATATCCGAAAATATTTACATTATCAAAAAATGATTTTAGTAAACCCCTATTCATTTTTAAATACCTATCCAACAATATATCACACGTTAGGGTTGAAATGAAAAAAAAAAATCACTCCCCACTTTACACATAGGGGAGGTACCCTAATAAAACATTTTTTTCCACTTTTTATTTTACCACTTTGTCGGCGTGATTGATATACATATTAGTACCAAATTTCAGCTTTCTAGTGCTAATGGTCACTGAGATTATCCGCGGATGGACGGACGGACGGACGGACGGGCAGACATGGCGAAACTATAAGGGTTCCTAGTTGACTACGGAACCCTACAAAAGAGTGAATACGTGCGGCGCGGTTCCGCGGTGTCGTTTCTGCTCTTGATTTCGCGCGGAAAAACGTGAAGCGCGTTACAATATGTTCAACTTAATAATAAAGACGAAATATCGTTCACTCGTATTGTGTCATGACCCCAGCAATTCAAAGTAGGAAAAGATTTGCCCTGGTATGTAGGATAATTGTGCTAGTTTCCCGTCCAGGTCCGGTTTACCGTCCACTTGATTAAACTGCTGCAAATAAATGGGAAAAACTGTTTAAGGTCATATTTATATTTATAGTTTGTTCTTTAGTAGATTTTTTAATTTTAAGCTTTTATTTTGGAAAAAACTTGAAGATAAACATCGGAAAACTGACAAGAGTGGACGAAAACTAGCACAATCACCCTATATGGTAAATAGTTTTTCATTTTAATTTAAAACCTAACTTCGTTTGCAAACATTTTAGCTGCTAGTAAAAATATTTTAAATCAAATTACCAACGTACTTAAAGCACAAATTAAAACGTCAATTTTCGTCGGAGCAGCGTAATGTAACTCAAAACGAGCAAGTTAACGAGGTTTGCAAAATATTGATTAAGGACTCTTTGAAAACATGAATTAAGACTTTATAAATTGCCCCTATTTGGATACGCAGACCTGAATTTAATGGCTGAGCATTTTTAACCTTCAATTGATTTTATGATTTCGTATCTAATTCAGGCTAAATATGTAAAAGTAATAAATAAAATAACTTTTGAGACAATATCTAGTATTAATATTGTTATAGTATTTACTTGCCGAAAAACTAATAAATGACAAAGAAAAAGACGTGTAAGAAATAAAATAGGATTAAAAATTAGAACACCTAACAATTCAAAAAGTCATAAGTTCCTAACTCATGATGTCGGTTACTGCATAATATATTTAGGAGTGCAAATTGTACTAATTTCCAATTTTAATAACTTCATTTATTTTATAAATCAATAATACTATATACTAACATAACTCACAACACTATTAGCAGCCGTGGCACGTTGAAATCAAGAAAAAGCTGCATTTAAAGGGTTATCAGGGGCAATCGGCCGTACGTGTGGGCCGTATCGTAGCTATGCCCCTGAGGCCCGGGCCAGGTGGACGCTGCCCCGCCGTGCCCGTAGGGTATGCAAATATCGGACGATTCTCAATACCGGTATTGAATCCGATATTAGGGCTCAATACCGGAATTCCGGTATTAATACCGGTATTTGAGGTGACCATTGAAACACGTTATTTAAAGGCTGAAATCAGTTAAAAACTCAATCAACCTTAACAGTCAATCATATTTTGTTGTATTTATCAGCTGCAACTTGTTAATTAATATTCATTTCATATAAGTACAGTCGTCTTGATAGATGATTTTTGGTCTTTTAAATTTGTGGTCCAGCAACTGGGTACATAACGTTTTATATAATTTCATATTATACCTATATTCTAGTATTACATATCGTTGTTTCGTACAAGGTAATAAATAGCATAACGTTTTTTGTTTTTTTTTTTAAATACCACGACGGTGGCAAACAAGCATACGGCCCGCCTGATGGTAAGCAGTTACCGTAGCCTAATGGACGCCTGCAATCCCATAGGATTCACACGCGGGTTGCCTACCCTTTAAGAACCTATACACTCCTTTTTTGAAGAACTTCATACAGTAGCCCGCTGGGAAAACCTCGGCACGGAGTTTATTCCACAGCCGCCGTTCGTGGGAGGAAATTCTTCTTAAATGTATTAGATTTGTTTTGCCAAACGTTGCACCGGTGGACACTAAGATTCTCCTGAATGGTGAATGTTTAGAGATAGTAGATAAAGCAGTGTTCCTTGGTTCGACGTTGGACAAAAATCTACAATGGAGTCCTCATATAAGAAAACTCGCTCTTCGATTAAGCTCGGCCGCTCATGCCGTTAGGAGAATTAGACAATTAACGAATATTGACACAGCTCGCTTATTTTATCACAGTTATTTTCATAGTGTAATGTCATATGGTATTCTGGTTTGGGGCAAAGCAGCTGACATACAGACTATATTTGTTTTACAAAAAAGAGGCATCCGCTTTCTGTATAACTTAAAGGCAGGTGCATCAGTTAGAGAACTATTTAAAGAAATTAATATTTTAACTGTTGCTTCCCAATATATCTATGACAATATTATTTTTGTTGTAAAGAATATACATACTTTCAAAAAAATTCTGACATCCACAGCTATAACACTAGAAATAAAAACAAGCTTGCTATCAGAAGAAGTCGTATCCGCAAAGCATATTAGTCATTTTTTGGTCAAGGTATTAACATTTATAACAAGTTACCCGTCGATGCTTTAAATTTATCATTTCCCGCTCTTAAGAAATATTTGAAAAAAAGTTTAATGTCAAAGGGTTATTACAGGGTCGAGGACTATATGACGGACAAAGATGCATGGCCCAAACCAGAAACTACTACAAAATCATCTAACATTTAGAGGACACCGTTCAGATAGGAAAGCATATCAAATGTTTTGTGAAGCAATCAGATTTGGATTTTATTATTATTATTTTATTTTAATTAAACAATACGTACATTGTATGTCTCTCAAGCTGTTTTGATATGCCTTCTTATAGAACTACGCATTATTGTGTATCTTTAAGATATAATATTACTGTATTACTGTTTTGAAAAAATAAGTCCCGCCGAGTTTCTTGCCGGTCATAAATAATACTTCTCAGGTCAGAGGTGTAGGGTTAGAACCGGTGGTAGTTTTTTTTTCTCTCTGACGTTCATAAGTGCATTGTAATGTGCCGAAATTGAAGAATAAATATCTTTTATCTTTTTATCTTTTTTTTTTAAACCGTACGGTGCGCGACCCACTAGGCTCCAGGGTGTGAGGATGAACACCCTGGTGGAAAGGTGCAGTGATAAAGCTGATGTTTAGGTATTCATTGAAAATTTTTATGTAATTCTAGATAGAATGAATCTAAATTTTTAAAATTTACATTGAGTCGAGAGTAACTGTAGTACAGTGGCCATATTAATCATTGTGCCTAAATGATATCATAAATGTTATATTTTAATCGAATACGTATTAAATCTATACAATTACATACGAATGTACCTATAGGTGCCTTTATAATAGGTTTGGTGGTTTAGTTAGGACTGCGATTTTCCACAAAAATTTAGATGGCTATTAGATGTTATTATACGATAATACTATATACACCAATAGTTTTATACTTACGTCAAAAATTACACTATACCATTTGATTTTACATCAGACGGCATTATGACAAGTGCAGGTTGTTTTTTTTGCAATTATATTAAACGTTACACAGCTGAAACTAAACGTATTGTTAGACGTGTATTTCTTTATCTCAAAACCACGGATAATCTCCACCACTAGATAGATCATAAGTACGACTCGAGGTCACCACACATAGGCGCTCCCGTACTAATTTAGTATGAGAGCGCGACCGCTTATTTCAGTTGAGTTAACGTTTTTGATCATTACTCATGTGAATTAAAAATATCCAGGAAAATCAAGATATAGGGGTTAACCTGGATTGTTATACTACAAAATGGTGTAGAATACTATTGAGATGTGCTGTTCGCATCGTAGAAATTTGCGAATTAAATTGAGCTTATGTGTGGTGACCTTGTGCTCCTTGTAAAAGCTTAATGGTGAGTAGTCTGTCTACTCTGTTTCTCAAAACAGAAGCAATCTTAAGATAATTATTTTTTTCGAAAAAGCTAATGTTATTATTTTGTGATATTACAAGTTCCCAAAAAACAAAAGTTTATCGTTTAACATAATTTAAAACTTAGATAGTTTTTGCTTGTTTGTAGGTACGGGACTACCTATCCAGTATTAAAAATTAATAAATATTATTCGATAGCGGACATTCAACAGAACCGTAAACTAAAATTTTCAGATGTAAGTTTCGCACGTCTTTGACCTAAACAAACAGATATCATCGGTGAATCGGTCATTACATAGTTAACAAAACTATTCAAATCTTGTTTTCTTCAAGCTTCGATTGATTACTTCAATATGAGAAAACACATTAGATAGGTACTTAATAAGTAGTACTAGTACGTGCAAGGGTCTACGACATTTTCTTACTGATATTTTAACTATATTTTTTCTACGGATAATGATACATTTCGCCGTGTAAAATCAAATTCTGTAAAATGTTATCAACGGATTTTCTCATTTTACTAGTCGTAGTACTCGTAGTTAAATGCCAAAACATCTTAGCGATAAGACCGCCTATTGTTTACCTTAAGTTTTGTAATTTTTCTGTCTCAGTTTCTTTTATTGAGGTGTACAATAAAGAGTATTTTATTTATTTATTATTATCTTAGATTGATTTGATAAAAATCGTCAATCAATCGAAAAAATATGGGGCTGATTTTGTATCAATTTAAACGTCCCTGCGGAACTAATGAGCCAGCCATATTTAAACTGAATAAACAAAGATTAAAGAAGATAAATAGTACAGTAGGTACGTGTAAAATAATAATTACTTATAATATTAGACTCATTATCGGCAAATTTGTAATCAAATTTACATAAAATTTCCAGTCCATAAAAGTTCCAGCCACTTTCTAATACCGGGATTCCGATATTTCGATATTGGTCCTTAACAATACCGGTATTGGAATATCGTAAATATTGGTCCGAGATTCCGGTATTTCGAGATTCCGGAATTCCGGTATTCATGCTCCCCGACGTGACTTACAATTGAACTACGTTACACATTATATGACATTTGTGATAAAGTGCGGATAAATTGAAAACAGTGGACTTTTAAATTAACGTTCGTAACAAGAGCTACATACAGCGTCTCAGATAAGGTAGCCAGAAATTTACACCCTTGTGGAGAGCGGTGTTGAAATGGCAGTCATCATGACACAATGGCCGCGATTCGAAAAATAAACACACACACTGGACAGACACAGCTCCAACCCAACTCAACTCAACGCTATAACGACATTGACATTTGCTATTCGAACAGATTTTCATTCAACATTGGTCTAACATTGTTGTACCAATGTGAGACCAATGTGTGACCAATGTGTGACCAATGTGAGACCAATGTTGAATGAAAATCTGTTCGAATAGCAAATGTCAATGTCGTTATAGCGTCGAGTTGAGTTGGGTTGAGTTGGGTTGGAGCTGTGTCTGTCCAGTGTGTGTGTTTATTTTTCGAATCGCGGCCAATGTCTGGCTAGGCTAAGTAAGAGTTATCGAAATTAGCACCTGAAAATCCCCTAGCAAAGTCTATACCATTTTTCGGGCCTTCTTTTTTTGATATTGGGATTTTTAAAAGGGGAATTATACCTACAATAGCGAGCGGCCAATAATATATAATTTCACCTCCATGTTTTTACGGTAGAACATTTTTTATATATTTGTAAGTGATTTCTACCACACTACGTTAGGTAGTCTAGTAGTAGTCTTTTATGAGAGCGGTGAGAATGGTTTTTTCATAGAGTATTTTCAATGTACGTTAAAATCCATGTAATTAACATTGCTTGTCAGTCTTGTCACCCTACAAACATAATCGATTTCGCAATACATTGCGTGTTCGAATAAGCCTTAAAGTGTACTAAAAAACAAACTGGAAGTTATTCTTCAAAGTCGCTGAATAAACATTGTCTAATTTGAGGAGAAGAATCTACGTTCTAATTTATTGCTCATATTAGAGGAAACACCCGGTATATAATCAACATTTTTTTTATTAGAACTCTTTTAGTAATATTCTGAGTTTTCTATTGTAATTCACAATATTTTATTGCAGTTGTAAAAAATGATTAGTTAACTATGCAATACTAGGGAGTCCCATCAGAATCCTAAACACGTTATTATAGAGGACTCGTAAGGCGTTGAGTGCTCTCTGAGTGTAACTAACCCACAGGCCGCTAGTGTAAAACAATTGACAGAAGAACTTGAACAAGGTTCTTTTTACCTCCCCTGTGCAATTTGCGAACCTGCGAGCCAGCATATTCCCGCAAACCGCCAACGCCCTACGTATCCTCTCTATATCACAATCGTCTTTTAGGTCACTTGTGATAATGTGACCAAGACTAAAAGACGGGACATTAAACAGGGTTAAATAAGAACAGGGTTATCTTCCAACGCCTTATATAAATAGTGCGAGTGAGGTTCAGAAGAACCGGCGCAAGTACGCTCTCAGATTCTACATATTGCTTACAAATTTAGAGACCACTCATCCATAGTTTGTCAATTTACTGGGTCTAACTCTGCTCGTGCAAGCAATATGAAAACGCCGCCAGCCGCGCGGCTAACGCCCAATTATGCTAAAATAGTTTACAGACGCTGTATCATTGCGCCCGCAGCGCCTAATATTTGCTGATATTAATTGCTCAGAGCCCTTAACGAGTCTGGGGAACAACGGACCCGACAACTATGATGATATTTACTTTTATTAGGTATAACATGGCCAAGAAGAGTAGTTTGTCGACGTCCAAGAAACTTAAATTGGTATTCGTAATCACAATGGAGCTTTATCATCAATTTTATTTTAAGTAGCTATATACTTAGATTAAGATTTAGTTTATTTGCGTGCTAATAAATGTATTTTCTTTCTTCTTTTCTTTCAAATGCACGCAAGTACAAGTCAGTTCACTGTAAAATTTTAAAACTTCTTTAATAATTTAAATGTTGTTGTTGCATGTTTTAAACTGCTAATCACAAAATCTCCAAACAGAGTGTCATCCAAGTTGGACAACATCTGCATTTGACAACAAGTACTTATCAAAATTAATGGCGAAGAAGGCTTTAGAGATGTCCTATAATCTAACTTTGAGAACAGACAAACTTTAGGGTAATTGTGTTTAACTCAACACGGACACGTTAAGATCGAGTTTTCCTAAATACTTACTTCGCTTCGCTGATCGTTTAATAGAATGTTTTAACTAAGTGGGTTTTCTAGCTCACGCAAAATCACGCTTGAATATTCAGATTAAGATTACTAACTTAGCCGTTCGAAACGGATTTTCAAACTATTTAAACCTCCGCACTCCGCATATGAGTTAGGTAGGTTTGTTTGCAACATGTTTCTCTAGGTGTACTTCATTTAAAATTCTTATATTAACACTTGAGCACAATAGCTCCTGTCATTTAAATCTGTAAAAGGAAGCCCGCCTAGACGTTACGTTCTAGCATAAATCAACCTCTAACAATGATTGCCGCCCGTCTTAATTGTAACCTGTCTTTATGGCGAGTTTGGGTCCACATGAATTATCCCAGTTTTGTTCGCACGAATGGCAAAGTTTTTTAATTTATTAAAGGCTCATTTCCGAGACTCGCTCTTGGTACCCTCGAACCTATTAAAACTTCGACCTTTAATTTATTCCCTTTGTGCGAAAATACCGGTCACAACAACTATGTTATGTTAACTAGCGATATTTGGGCTGAATGTCGCGCTAACTTTGCTTGGCTAATGCCATATATGGCACTAGCTTGAAATCTATAGCACTAGTAACCTTTAAATTTTTCTTTCATGTTATGCGGTAAGATTAAACTAAAGTAAATAATTATCAAAAAGTAAATGGTCAAAGACGTATGAAATCCTTTCCCATCAATTCCCATCCTAACTACCTACTTATTTCATACTCTTCGAGTTTCAAAAGAACGAATTCTAATTTGGAGCGCTATCTTTAAGCACCCGCCTTCTACATGACTAAACCGGATAACTGGATAAAACTTTACTAACCCTGTCGTAGGTAGGTATGCAAAATAGCGAACCGACCCAAATGGAATCCGCGTGCGGCCGTTAGGCTAATGTTCCAATGGCCGTGTAGCCAGTGTAGCCACGCATATATTTCAGCGTATGTCACGTCACTAGCGAAATTTGGTTTTTAGTGTGTTAATTACATGTCACGTACGTGTGGAAATGGGCACTGTTAAGACAGTTAATGGGGCCATCTGTAGATATAATACCTACATTGTTGGAGAGGCTAGAAAATCGCTTAAAGATGGACGAGGAGTTTGAGGGCCGACCTGTTACGGGAGGCCCTCTAATATACGAGTCCATCGTTAGCGTTTTCGGCCGAGGCATTACATAGTGCTTTTCACGACTACTGCATGTGAGAAAATGTAAGTACCACATAATGTTGGTGTTGATGCCAGAATAGTAGATCTACCACCAACAAATTAAAAAGTGTCTGCGCCTGTGTCAGCTAAATTTTAGGAATAAATATCCCTCCCCGACCACCTTGTGCCGGCGGTCGGGGAGGAGGACTGAACAATTTACTTTCTACGGGCTCTCGCCAACCAATGAAATGCTACAAAAACATTGTTGTATTAGTGTGCTGTAATGCTTCCAGCTTGAATTTCGATCATCTTTTGCCACATTTCCAAACAGTGGCGTGAAAATTTTATTTTGTGTCGATGGGACACTTGTGTTACACCGTAGCCAATCCGTAGAATTTTCTACTCGTTTGTGTATAGAAAACTGTTTATAGGTAAGGTAAGTACTTATAAGTGTACTAGCTTTTTCCCGCGGCTTCGCCCGCGTACTATAAGTAATCGAAAAGGAGGTTCTCAGTTAGACTCGTATGTTTGTATGTACATAAGTACGTATGAAGGAATGTATGTTTGTCCGCGATTATCTCGCGTTTGGCTGAACCGATTTAGATGCGGTTTACGGAAAAGTATTTGTTACATTCTGGGAGTTCTACGTTTTGTTAAAGGCAGTTCCCTTATTTTTTTAAAGAAATGATTGCTGAATTGTTACGCCGACTTACTTTACAACTACACTCTTGAATAGAATCTTTTCCTCGCGACTTTTCATCTGCTATATATCCTTCCCCAGAACTCAAACTATCTCCATACCAAATCATCTAAATATGTTCAGCGGTTATTAATTCCCCATACAAACTTTCAACCCCCTTTTCTCCCCCTACAGGGTTTCGGAATAAAAACTATCCTACATTGGTTCCCGGGACTCAAACTATCTATGTACTAATACGTTTAATCTCAATCGTCTGTTCAGAGGTTAATAATTCGCCATACAAACTACCAACCCCTTTTCTACCCCTTTAGAATTGATTTTCGGGATAAAAACTATCCTATATTGTTTCCCGGGACTCAAACTATATCCACAACATTTTTTATCTAAATTGGTTTGCGGTTAAAAATTATCGATACAAACCTTAAGATTGATTTTCGAGATAAAAACTGTCGTATGTCGTTTTCTGGGAAACTATCTCTATACCGGACCCGGGGTATGTCCTCGGACCCGGGGTATGTCCTCGGACCCGGGGTATGTCCTTAAACTACGTCCGGACCTGGGTATGTCCTTAAACTACGCCAAAAAGAGAGGTATGGGCACTGCGAATGGCATCTCGCTAAGTGTGGTAGGGCACGTTCAGCGAATGTCATCGCTTTAATCTGGAGCAGAGCCCGACTGGGGAAGTACCTCCACCTTACAGAAAACCACAGCCAAATAGCACTAGACCCTACTCATAGTGTTGTGTTCCTGCTGGTGAGTAAGGTTGCCAAAGAGCTCAAAGAGGACCCAGTGTGTTGACGATGAGGGACCTTCTTGTTCCTTTAGTCGTCAACACAGTGAATCCTCCTTTTTGTAAAGGGTCGGCAACGCGCATGTGACTCAGGCGTCCATAGGTTACGGTAGCTGCTTACCATCAGGCGGGCCGTATGCTTGTTTGCCACCGTCGTGGTATAAAAAAAAAAAAAACCAAGTTACATCTAAATCGGATCTGCTGTTAATAATTCGCCATAAAACTTTCAACCTCCTTTGCTTTGCACCCCCTTAAGAATAAATTTTCGGGACAAAAACTATTTTGTCCCTTCTCGGGACGCAAAATATCTCTATACCAAGTTTCATTAAATCGGCTCAACGTTTTAAATTCCCCATACAAACTTTCAACCCCCATTTCATACCCTTAAGTGTTGATTTTAGGAAAAAAAACTATCCTAATTCTTGCACGGGACTTAAAAATATCTCTACTAAGATTCATCAAAATCGGTTCAGCTGTTAAAAATTCCCCATACAAACCTCCAATCCCCATTTCACCCTTTAACTTAAAGAGTTGAATTTCGCGATAAAAACCATTAACGATTTAATATTTCTTCCCGGGATTCAAAGATTCAAACTATCTCTATACCAAGTTTCATCTAAATCGGTTCAGCGGCTTAAGCGTGAAAAGGTTACAGACAGAGAGACAGACACACTTTCGCATTTATAATATTAAATCTATATACCACGTTTCATCACAATCGTCGGTTCACCCCTTTTTTCCCTCTAGGATTGTTTTTTGGGATAAAAGCTATCATATATTGCTTCCAGGGACTATATCCATCCCTTAAAAAACAAAAGCGACACCCATATTGATACTGAGACATTTCAATCCCATCGCACCCCAACAGGTGAGATGGTATTTCACGTTCGCCACGTTGGATTTTAAAATCGTTGTTGTTTTCGTAATCATCGACCCGATAAACCATAGAAACGATACCCATGTTGATTTTCAGACTTTATTACATTGGCCCCTTTTAGGGGTTTAATTTTCAATAAACCCGAAACACGTGTTTACTCAATTATCGTTAGGTATACTCCCGTCAGGGATGGGCTCAGGATGGGATTAATCGATTAATTTTTTAGTTAATTAATCAATCGATTAAAAATATCAATCGTACTTTTTTAGTTGTGACTAATTTAGTTGCAATTAAATTAGTTGTGAGAATGTTCGACTAACAATTAAATTAGTTTTAGTTTCAATCGACTAAATTTCACGGTTAAATCGATATTAAAACTCGGTAGTCACTCGTTTTGCATTTTTTATTTAAGTTGCAATATACTCCTACATAAGTTGCAATATGTAACTAGGAGTAGGTATGTACATTGTATAGTGTAGCATTACGCTACGTATCGTACGACATCTGTCGACTTTCTTTAGAACTTCTGAACTTCTGTGTCTAAGGCTAGGTCACGGTTGATATATAAAAAAGCGTACATTGTGATTCACGGCATTACAGGTAGATGGCGCTTATATCAGTCCGTATTTTGTAATACGTCTGGCAGTTATAAAATTGAGATAAGACTCGCGCTAATTTTGAATGTGAATTTTGAGGTATTCCAGATTGTCAAAAGAAAAAAGTTGATTTTTGATGGAGTCTGTCAGAGCGCCGTGAGATTTTGAAAGAAAAAGAGATAATCTGGATTTGTTCTGGTCTTTTTTGCCATAATTTGCTTAGCTGCATCGTGATAAAGTGCGATTTATTTCAAACATTGTATGGCAAGTGCTATTGTTGCATTGTTGGAGCAGAAATAAAACCGAAACCCTTGCCGGGCGAAGAGGCCCAATATAAATTATTTAGCAAGTGCTATACCCTGAAACCGCCTGATTCCGGAAGGCCCTTGTGGATGCCGGGCCGGCGGGACAGTCTGCAGCTGCCGCGATTTCCGCGGGTTTCTTCGCCACATCATCGGAGAGTTAGAGTCCGCATCCAGCGGGCTCTCGCAAGTGAGAAAAGGAGTTCAGCGAGCTATTGGGTCCGCCGTATCAAAGCGGACACTGGCCCACGAACTCTTTTTTAATTTAAGCAACAGCTTTTGCATCCTGCTTTCGAGAACATCAAATTATTTATATTTTTGTTAAAAAAACGTTACAAATCGGATTCCTTTTTGTATCCAGTATTTTTGTGCCATAATAGTTTTTTTGTTGTTTTGCTAAATTTCCCAAATTCCAATTGCCTCGTTTGACGGGCGTATAAAGACCTGGCTCTTTAATTTAGGCTACGTTCAGCCAGCGCATCATCTGTCACCATCCATATCACCCGCCTCATTAACCCATTATTTTCCTGCAGCCAAATTATTACTAGCCGAGTCTTTATTTTTACTTACCGGTTTTGCTAACTATTGAATTTGTAATGTCCTTGTTTAGGTACAGTCGTCTTCATTTTTAAGTGAAGTGCTAATATTAAATATTTTTAATTATTGTAATTTAATTACATTCTGGTCACTAGGGAGGTTGTTGAATGTGAAAGTGAAATAGGTACAGTTCTCTTCATTTTTAAGTGAAGTGCTAAATTTAAATATTTTTGTTATTATAATTTAATTGTATTCTGACCACTAGGGAACTTATTGAATGTGAAATACCCTTATTTAGATGCCATTATTGTGATTTTTACGTGAAATGCAAAATTTTAAATAATTGATAATTTTTGCTAATATTAAATATTTTTACTTTGTCGTCAAAATTAAACGTATTTAATGCAAGTAAGAAGTGTTTTACTGCAAAATGGCGCCCGAGAAGGTAAAGAACTCTGGATTTACTTTTAATAAGTGTAATTAAATATTTTTTTTTTTTTTTTTTGGATTTGTGAGACGGTGACCGTAGACCGGTCGCGGTTCTATTAACCTTGATTTTGGTTTGTTTCAGCCTGCTGCCTCCTTACGTCCCATCACTAACCCGAATTCCGTCATATAAAAAATTGCTTTTATTTATGTTAAAAAAAAACGAATTTATCTGTTGCCCTTTACTTATGCCTTTTTCTCAATTACCCGTAACATATCCCGAATACCTTATTTCATAGTCTGAGTCCTGTAGTTAGAGCCCGTAGACGTTAGGGAATTCGCAGGTAAGTCAGACATAGAATGTATGATTTGCGTTTTGTTATTTTTTTCAGAAACTGAACTTGTTTTTTTTAAATTCGAACTCTAACTTGGCATTTAGACTTCGAGTGTTATTTTCTTTCTTTGACTTAAGCGCTTGGTTTAGAGCACGGATATACTCGAACTTCGGATTTTATTCTTTTAGGTAGATTAACTTTATTTTTTGTTTGAACTTGCAACGCAAGACAACATTCGACTTTTCGCCATGTCGCACTTAAGTAATGAAGGATCAATTGCTGAGACACCTCATGCGCACTCATCTTTAAACTCGTACGATCCGAGGATTTTAGATCCAATGGCAGACGATGAAGAACAGTTTTTTGATTCTGAACCACGACCTCAGGCGATGCATATGTCCGGACTTCCCCCGCCTTTTCCTTTCAAAGATTATTCACTTACGAAATGGAACTTGAACTTTTCCGGGGACACTTGTGTTCGCGAATTTTTCTTTCGAATCGAGGAAGAAGGTATGGCGCGTAACGTCAATCCTTCATATGTTGTCAGACGTTTCCATGAATTGTTGTCAGATAGTGCCTTGAAACATTTTAGGGCAATCAGATATCAAGGTCTTACTTATGCGGAATTAAAGTCTGAATTCGTTAAAACCTTCGACGTAGCCGATTTCGATTTCAAGCTTGAGAGCCAACTTCGCGCTTTATCACAGAAGGACAACCAGTCAGTGGTTGATTTTGTTATTCAGGCGCGCGATCTAAACGCAAAGCTTCGTACACCGGTTTCCGAAGACAACCTGTTTAACATTATTAAATATGGAATGAATCCTAGATATCATCCTTGTCTTGCAACTAACGTGGTCAGGGATATTGATGGTTTGTTAGAAGTCGCGAAAAATGTTGAAGCCTTTCAAGGTTCACGTCCAGCACGTTTGGCTATTGCACCGATTAGTGCTCAAGTTGTAGGTCAACCCAGTTCTATACTGTGTATGAAGTGTGATGCTACTGGTCACAACTATCGTAATTGTCCTAACGTTTCAGGGGCAGTGTGCTTCAAGTGTAAGCGTGTTGGTGCAATCACACGCGATTGTCCTAGTTGTAATTCTGGTCCGTCAAAAAACGAATAAGTGGCGCACTGAGAGGACCATCGGTGTCGCCCGTTTATATGAATAATTCCCCGGATAATAGACTTTTTATTGATGTTTTAGTTGCTGGCTCTTCGGTAAGAGCTCTTTTAGACTCTGGTGCTCAGGTTTCACTAATTGATATATCCCTCTTATCGGAGCTCGGTATAACATATCACAAGGATATCCGGCCTTATGTTGTCTCCGCCGACAATTCTCCTATTGAAATTCTAGGCGGTTTGGACGTCCCCATTCTTTTTAGTGGCATTCGCGTTCTGCACCCCTGTCTAGTAAGCAGTAATCTTCCTACTGCATTTATTTTAGGAATTGAGTTTTGGAATGCTGTTGGTCTCATTGACATTTTAAAGAAGGCATTCCGTGATGGTTTGTCAGGTAAGCTTTACGTCGCTTCACATCATGTTCCTGTCGCAGTCCCACGAGTAGGTGAGGTTCGCTATGTCCACCCTCGTACGGTGCTTGCACCACTGCAGGAATCAAAACTCCAATGTGTTATTGACGAGTTTGAGGAGATTTCTTCTGATAAAGCTGGATTAGGTTGTACTTCGTGGCTTTCGCATAAAATTGAGACTGTTGGTTCGCCCATCCGTCAACGTTACTATCCCTTATCTCCAGTCAAACTCAAGATTCTCAACGAAGAGATCGACAAGATGTTAGAGTCAGGCGTTATTCGTCCCTCACGATCACCCTGGGCTTCCCCAGTGGTGATGGTTACCAAGAAAGATGGTAGTGTCAGATTTTGCGTGGACAGTAGGAAGTTGAACAGCGTTACCATCAGGGATTCATACCCTCTCCCGCGCGTCCAGGACATCCTTGATAACCTACGAGGTGCCAAATATCTAACTTTGTTGGATTTTAGGAGCGCCTTTTGGCAAATCCCCTTAGCTGATAAGGCCAGTTGTGAGAAAACGGCCTTTATTGTACCCCAAAGGGGCCTCTTTGAGTTCGTTCGTCTCCCTTTTCGTTTAACCAACGCTGCGTCCGAGATGCAGAGGCTTACTGACATGATTGTCAATTTTGAATATACCCCTGAGTCTGAGGATTTTATCTTCGGCTATGTTGATGATTTGATTTTGGTGTCTCGTGATTTTGACAGTCATATGCGGCTTATTCGTAAGGTTCGTGATAGGTTGAAAGAAGCTGGTCTTACGGTTAATTTAGATAAGTGCGAGTTTTGTAAGTCTGAATTGAAGTATCTCGGCTACATCGTCAATGAGCGTGGTCTTCAAACTGATCCAAAGAAATTAGAAGCTATTAGGGATTACCCTACCCCTTCTTCTGCCAAGTCTCTACGTGCTTTCATTGGTATGTGTTCGTATTATCGCCGTTTCGTGGATGGTTTTTCTTCGATTATTGCTCCTCTGACGGCACTTATTGGTAAGAGAAAGGGACGTGATCCCATCGATTGGAACGATAGTGCTAGTAAAGCTTTTTCTAAATTGAAGGATGCCTTGATGAGCGCTCCGTTGATGGCTTGCCCGGATTTTTCGAAACCTTTTATCCTTCAATGTGACGCTAGCCAGGTTGGCTTAGGCTCGGTCCTGGCTCAAGAGTTTGACGGCGTTGAACATCCAATTGCTTATTATTCTCGTTTATTCACTAAAGCCGAACGTGGATACGGGACAACCGAACATGAGCTTCTCGCCGTTGTTGATTCCATAAAGCATTTCCGCGGATATCTCGATGGAATGAGGTTTAAGATCATTACTGACCATATTGCTCTTAAATGGTTGATCACCCTTGATAATCCTACCGGGCGCTTGGCTCGTTGGGCAACTTTGATTTCCCAATATAACTTTGAGATTGAACATAAAAAAGGTTTCCTTAATGTTGTTCCAGACGCCTTGTCCCGCGCTCAAGTTGGGCTTATCTCATTCGCGCGTGGCATTGATCCTTCTGGAGATCCTTGGTATGAACGAATTTACCAGGGAGTTTTGGACAATCCTCAAATGTTTACTGCATTTGCTCTTCGGGATGGTGTCTTAATGCGCAGGGTATCTATCGAAAACCCTTTAGCACCTAATCCATGGCGTATAGTTCTTCCTGCTTCAAGGACTAGAGAGGCGGTTGCTGAAATTCATAATGGATTTCCCAACGTTCATCCTGGTGTTATGAAAACGTATTTAAAAGCTCGTGACTTATACTATTGGCCGAATATGTACCGTGATGTTACAAGGTTCCTTTCCGAATGTCAGATTTGCAAGTCTTATAAAATTGCAAATTCACAACCTCGTGGACTTCGCTTATTTCCTCGTCGTGTTGCGGCTCCAATGGATCTTCTTTCCATTGACTTAATTGGTCCTTTACCGGTTAGCCGTAATGGGTGTCGTTATATTTTGACTTTGGTTGACGTTTTTACCAAATTTGTTTGGTTGGTCCCTTTGAAGTTGGTGAATGCGAGGTCAATATCGATGGCATTAGAGTCGGAGGTTATTTTGCGGTACGGTGTTCCTACTAACATTCTCTGTGACAACGCTACAGTTTTTCATAGTCGTCAATTTCTGGATTTCCTGGCGAGCTATAATATTCCAGGTCCGTGTTATACCCCATATTATTCGCCACAAGCGAATGTTGTGGAGAGATATAACCAGGTCGTGATTACAACTTTGAGCATTTTAGTTGAAAATGACCAACGCAGTTGGTCGGGTCATTTACATCGGGTCGCTCTTTATTTAAACTCTTGTATAAATTTGGCTACTGCTTATACACCGAATTTTTTGATGTACGGCCGCGAGTTGTCAATGATTCGTGAACGTGTTGAGAATCAGGTTGTGGACCAAGATGTGGGACTCAGCCGGATGGAACACGCTTCGAATCTTCAGACGCTTCGTGAGGTGTACGATAAAGTTTCTGATTCGATGGCTTTAGCCTTTCATCGTAACGCCGCCAAGTTCAACACGAACCGTTCTTCGCCAAGAATCGTTGGTGACCAAATCGTTTGGCGCCGGAATTTCCAGCGTGGATCCGCTGATCCTTTTCGAGGCGGTAAATTCGCTCCACGTTTCGTTCGGTGCCGTGTGGTTAGACGGGTGTCTCCACAGGTATATGTACTGGCTGATACCGATTCCGAGCACGTCGGTACCTATCATATTAAAGATATCTTGAAATAGTTTCTTCTTTCGGCCCGTTCAGTTTTCTCAAAATTCTAAAATGCGCTTTAGTCCGCCATTCCCTTGTCGGTAATCCTTGCTTGATTTGTTTCTTATCGTTTTTTTGTTTTCGTTTGAGCGTTTCCTTGCTCCTTTTTCCAGATTTGACCTTTTTTACCGTTGGTGTTTAAGGCTTCGTTTATCTTTCCCGGTCTATGATAGCCTGGTTGTATAATTTGATGACTCGATGTGAGGGATTAAGATCTGTGGCCAGGTGCAGTTTCTGTCCTATCCCGGCCGTCACGTCTTGGACCGCGTGACGCGTTGGTTGGCGTTTTGTCATCTTGTTAATCTATTAGGTTAGTCTTTAGGGGTAATGTTAATAACTGGTTAGTTTTGTCTGTTGTGCCTTTTTTTGGCCTTAGCATTAAGTTGTGTTTGTTTTTGTTGCTTGGGGTTAGTTTTCTTGTGTTTACTTGTGTTGTTGTTTGTTTGTTTCTTTGTTTGGTAGGGAGATGCTGTAGCATTACGCTACGTATCGTACGACATCTGTCGACTTTCTTTAGAACTTCTGAACTTCTGTGTCTAAGGCTAGGTCACGGTTGATATATAAAAAAGCGTACATTGTGATTCACGGCATTACAGGTAGATGGCGCTTATATCAGTCCGTATTTTGTAATACGTCTGGCAGTTATAAAATTGAGATAAGACTCGCGCTAATTTTGAATGTGAATTTTGAGGTATTCCAGATTGTCAAAAGAAAAAAGTTGATTTTTGATGGAGTCTGTCAGAGCGCCGTGAGATTTTGAAAGAAAAAGAGATAATCTGGATTTGTTCTGGTCTTTTTTGCCATAATTTGCTTAGCTGCATCGTGATAAAGTGCGATTTATTTCAAACATTGTATGGCAAGTGCTATTGTTGCATTGTTGGAGCAGAAATAAAACCGAAACCCTTGCCGGGCGAAGAGGCCCAATATAAATTATTTAGCAAGTGCTATACCCTGAAACCGCCTGATTCCGGAAGGCCCTTGTGGATGCCGGGCCGGCGGGACAGTCTGCAGCTGCCGCGATTTCCGCGGGTTTCTTCGCCACATCATCGGAGAGTTAGAGTCCGCATCCAGCGGGCTCTCGCAAGTGAGAAAAGGAGTTCAGCGAGCTATTGGGTCCGCCGTATCAAAGCGGACACTGGCCCACGAACTCTTTTTTAATTTAAGCAACAGCTTTTGCATCCTGCTTTCGAGAACATCAAATTATTTATATTTTTGTTAAAAAAACGTTACAAATCGGATTCCTTTTTGTATCCAGTATTTTTGTGCCATAATAGTTTTTTTGTTGTTTTGCTAAATTTCCCAAATTCCAATTGCCTCGTTTGACGGGCGTATAAAGACCTGGCTCTTTAATTTAGGCTACGTTCAGCCAGCGCATCATCTGTCACCATCCATATCACCCGCCTCATTAACCCATTATTTTCCTGCAGCCAAATTATTACTAGCCGAGTCTTTACTTTTACTTACCGGTTTTGCTAACTATTGAATTTGTAATGTCCTTGTTTAGGTACAGTCGTCTTCATTTTTAAGTGAAGTGCTAATATTAAATATTTTTAATTATTGTAATTTAATTACATTCTGGTCACTAGGGAGGTTGTTGAATGTGAAAGTGAAATAGGTACAGTTCTCTTCATTTTTAAGTGAAGTGCTAAATTTAAATATTTTTGTTATTATAATTTAATTGTATTCTGACCACTAGGGAACTTATTGAATGTGAAATACCCTTATTTAGATGCCATTATTGTGATTTTTACGTGAAATGCTAAATTTTAAATAATTGATAATTTTTGCTAATATTAAATATTTTTACTTTGTCGTCAAAATTAAACGTATTTAATGCAAGTAAGAAGTGTTTTACTGCAATAGGTACTCGTATGTTGTAAAGTTGTAACAATGTCAGTTTGGGTGCAATCTTGCAACTTATTTTGAAGCAGATATCTTCAACCGATTAAGCTAAAATTATGTATACACGTTTAATTTGAAATGGTTGAATGACAGTTTAATGTTATGGCACCATCGAGCTGATCTGGTGCTAGCCCCGGCAGGTGACTATAATAATACATACACTAGAGTTCGGACTCGTTGATGTCCTCTGAACGCGTTAATGACGATTGTCAAAGGAATCCGGTTGGTTATAAAAGATTGTTATAAAAATATTTAATAAGTTACTGATTAGGGTTTATGTCTAAAATATTGAACATGTTGTCAGGAATAATTATAGATTTTAGGTGCTTAAGTTATTGCTTATTACGATGCTCAGACGATTAGTACTGCAAATATAGGTAAAGGTTTAAGTACACAGACCCCAGGTATAAAGTAAGAAAGAGAACGATGTATGAAGAAAGGAAATCGTTACATGCACTTTATCGCTGTGACAATAGAGGCGTTGTTCCGATATTTCCCCACAGCTCCGATATATCTGATGGTGACTGTACACAGTTCTTATTTATCCTTAGATAAGAGAAATTCAATCCAATTTCAGAGAGATGCACTACTTAATTACTTACTTACATGATGGATAACAAAAAGATGTTGACTAATGTTTCATTTTTGTTACAAGCTATATGACTATCGAAATTTGCGGGTTAAGGAGCTCTGACGAGCCCTAACATGACAATTTGTAGCATTGTCATCCAAACTAAACGTTTAATATACAATTTTAGCTCATTGGTTGGTATTATCAAAGAGAATAATAGCAAAGAGATCTCACTCCATAAATAATCAAAATATCGTAGGGAATAAGTACATGACCATTTTATTTTTATACATCCGTTAAGATGTCCTGTTCAGTCTGTCAACATAGTAATACCGAGGTTTTCCGTTCAATTTGCTTCTACCATTAGTCGCGAAAAAGTAGTGTAACTAATTAGTCGATTACAAAATTTAGTTGTCCGAAATCAATCTGCAACTAATTTAATTGCAACTAAACTAGTTGCACTCTATACAACTAAGATTGATCAGTCGTCGTTTTCAACCGTCAGTCGCAATTAATTTTGTTAATCTCAATCGTTAATCGTTAGTCGATTACATTTTGCCCATCTCTGACTCCCGTGAAGTTTCGAATAAAATAGTTTAACAAATCTTGTTTCGCCATACAAACTTTGTACTTGTATTTTACCCCCTTAGGAGGTGAATTTTGAAAAATCCTTTCTTAGTGCACCCCTAGACCTTATAAGGAACCTACATGCCAAATTTGGAATCTCTAAAACCAGCGGTTTGGGCTGTGCGTTGATATGTCAGTCAGTCAGTCAGTCAGTCAATCAGTCAGTCAGTCAGTCAGTTTCTTCTTTTATATATTTAGATAGGTACCCACAAATGCGTGCACTAAAAGTTAAATTGGACTGCTGTTGCCACATTTTCAGACCCAAATAATGCAGGAAACCAAAATTGGGTGCTCAAAGTCTAGTGTTTGCAAGTTCTCCCGAAAAAAAGTTGTGCTAGTGTCACACTTTCCTTTCCTCCCGGTTCTAGAAAGTCTTCGGTCAGTCCTATAGAATGAAGTCCAGGGGGCCGATTTTTTGACTTCCGAGCGCTCGAATTAAAAAAAAATTACCTCGAATAAAATCGCATACAAAAGTTCGTCGCTATTATTTACGCATGAAATTAATAGTATAAATCACCGTGATTTAAAATTAGTACCGCTGTTATTTTTAAAACGTTATTTGTTTGTTTTATTCAGAGTTTTAAATGTATGATTCGAGCGTTCGAGTCTCAAAACTCGCACCCCCAGCTCTGCCACATCTCGTTTTGAACTGTCAGTATTTTTTATACAAAATGAGGTACGTAGCTAATGTATTTTGATTATAGTCTTCCATTAGGTATAACTTATTACACATTTGTTTCCGGTATCTCTCTTTGCCCTACATTATTCCAGCGTAAATAGGGCGAACCATTTTGCTACTCAACCGTAGTTATAGTTTACCGATATTGAAAAACACTATTTATCTGAAAAGTAGCTCGACCGCAGGCGTCGGCAAGTCGTAAACCGCGAAAGCCAGTGGAACGAAAGTAGTAAAATTTTAATAGCTGGGTAGTGAATATTTCAATTCAAGAGGATTCACTTTGTAAGGGAACGATTGAACAACTTTCATGGTAACTTCTTACTTATTTCTTAATTATTTGTTATATTTTTATTATTATCTATAGTTTAATTTGAATAAAGTTTGACGCAAGAGTTATGGTTTGGCCAAATTACATTTTTACTTAAACATTTTAAGTTTCTGTATATTCAACGTTCCATTTTCCAGTAACTTTTTTTGAGTACTTTGCTTAATAGAACACCAGTGGGTAATCTACAAAACATAACTGACTAATATTGTAAAGAATTGACAGCAGTTTATCTAAAACAATGTTCTGATTCTAATATTGTGCAATTACATATTTAGATATTAAAATACCATACTTACCTATACATAAATACGGTTATCTCTTGAAAAACACGACGGCAAAATGAAGGCAGGTTAATGGAACGTTACTCTACATATACCACTTTATGTACTAATATAAGCATAAAATGAAAATCTGCATCTTGCACATTACGTTCGTCGATCAATATTAAACGTACCTAACTCAGCGTCTCAACTCTCAAAGCTGTTTTAAGTAAAATAAGAGACAAGTAAATATTAAAGTCTGTCAAACTCGGGTACAAAGGTCAGGGTCTGGTTGGCCAACTAATCCTTATACATATTTAGAAAACGATTGCCTGACTGAAACAATCACCCGGAGAAGATAGAGGTAGCGGTTAGCCCGTTTTGCTCATGATATTGACCTGCGCAGAGGACCTAACACTATTGAAAAGAAAATTATATTTGTTGAACGTTTCGAAAATATTTATGTGGGCTTGTGTTTGGTTTGGAGTCAAGATTTACAGCACAGAGTAAGATCAGGTCAGGTGGGATAAGAGGAACACTGGGATAAGGTAAACTGGAATGGATGGAAGCTATACTGTTTCCCTTTCCCCACCTGACCTTTAATAATAATAGTATGTACGTACGGAGTTCTCCTTGTGACGTCACGAATCATGTTGTCCCTTGTCCCTACGCATGACACGTTTTCTTTCTCAATTACAGCCAAAAGCTGTCGTCAACCGAATGAGTGACATACCACTGCCAACAGTTCGAAAAACGCACGCCTTACTTAGCTTCGGGTACTCGAATTCCTTATTATTTACTCGTCTTTCGTAAAACGTGGTAAAATTCCGGATTGGCAGCGCTGAGTCGATACGTGCGCCGCATACACGCAGTGTCGAATTTCGTCAAACCCGGGAGTTAATTGCTTGTCAACAAACCGCTTTAGTGTTAAATCGACCGCCTGCTAAGTGATAACTCGTTCGGAAATAATGGAAATGCTATGCAATAGCTACGGTTTACGTGTTGCCTTTGTTCCTTTATCCGTGTCGCTACTATTAAACTTGCTGGATGAATGCTGCTTGCAAATTGACACTACCTACGTACGCCTATATACTACAGCACTTGCGCTTTTTAGAGTTCCGTAGTCAACTAGGAACCCTTATAGTTTCGCCATATCCGTCTGTCTGTCCGTGGCTTAGCTCAGTGATTGTTAGTACTAGAAAGCTGAAATTTGGTGTAAGTACGCGTATTAACTACGCCGACAAAACGGTAGAATAAAAACAAAAAAAAATGTTTTGGGGTACCTCCTATACACATGAAGCGGGGGTGAATTTTTTTTCGCCTCAACACGTTCAGATGAGATATTGTTGGATAGGGCTTTCAAAAAGAATAGGGTCTTTTAAATTTTTTTTTTATAAAATCAACCTTCCTTAATAACCGACCTTATTCTAAGTATGACATAACTTTGTCGTAACATTTTAGGATGCCTCACCTATATGAAGACCAATTCCTAATGACACCTCAAGTAACTTTTTGCGTCACATTTTAAAAGTTAAGTACCAATATTGGTTCACGTACAGTCGACATCAAAGATATGTTTACACTTTTTCACCTTACTCCTTTGGAATAAGGTGCAAAAGTGTAACTTTTATATTTTTGCTTTCTGTAAGCAACTCTCTCCGAGTTCTAATGTTACGTACTAACCGTAATTTCCACTAAGTGTACATCTTAGAAACTCCTAGCAACAATGTTGTTATCTCCTTCTCTAACTATTCTCGCTTAAACTGAAAACTTCGTCCATCGCCCAAGCAATTTAATAAAGCGGCCAAGTTATGTGACTTGGAGTCGAGTTACGACATTATAGTCGCAAGATCAGGGGTGTCGTTATATTTGCTTACATAGGACCGATGAGTTAAACGCTAAAGTGGACCAGTTTATTTGCGCTCCCTAAGTTGTCACTGGTCACAATTTCACAATACAATACAATAGTTCAGCCGAAGATTCGACTGGTGTGCCGAGAGGAAAATATGGCCAGGTGTTAAGTCAAATGGCGTTGTTTCGTAACGGGGCTATTAGTAGAATTAGTAGGCTTTCTCATTGATATGCACGGCCAGGGCGCCTAGTTTATCCGTCCTGACGCGTTATAGCTTCGTGACGGGAATTGGGATTTAATGGATTACCTATTACTAAAATAATATAAGTTTGAAATAGCCCACTTGTTCATAATAACGTATGCGGAATTAAATCTGGACAAAGTTTTGAAGACGTAAAAAGTAAGTAAAGAAATAAACTCAAATTGTATTTAAATGCCAATTGAAAGCTTATACATCTGTTAATTAATCCCGTACTTTTAATGGGCATTGGATTCTTTATCTTAAAATTATGGTTAATCGAGGAGAACAACGTCGCGAAACAGTATGTAATTTCTACAGTATTAATTCCCTATGGCTGAAAGCGAAGACCGTGGAAAATTTTGTGGAAATGGAGTAGAGCTAAAGAGCTATTTATAATATTTTGGCGTCCTTTTTATTTACAAATATTGCCACAAGAAAGCCTGGTTCAAGGAAACATTCCAGCATTAGCCAGTTTGCTGAGAGAGATCGATTAAAGAAAATGACAGCCCGCTGAGTCACAAAATCTTATAGAGAACTCAGGAAGGCATTCAAATGTGGCAGTAAAACTGTTTTGAAATATCTTGAAGACATAGGTATCAGTTAACAATTAAGAAAAATTACGCTCATCGTCTCCAAATTTTTTTAAAAATTACCGAAAATACGGCCACGCCGTTTGATCAAAAAATGTAAAAACAGGTGTTTTTTTCATTATTGGATTTTTTGAATGACTAATACTATGTTGATAAAATGGAAATTCGTGGCAAGGTAACTATTATTTTGAGAACACCATGAATCTTACGGTCAAGAATGTGAAAAATGTCAAGTATACGAAGCTTCCAACTTTCGTTTGAAACCTCGCATTGGAGTAAACTTGCTCTGGCGTTTAATGTGATTAAATACATTATTAAAAACCATGAAAGCTTATAAAAATAACTACGTTATATTTATTTTATAAGAAATTGAATGTTGTCCAGATTTCAATCCGCATACGTTATTTAAGATTCACGTTCAGTCGTGGTTTAGATTAACACCTCATCGCACCTATGTAGGCAATCGAAAGCGGGGTTCTATACTGATCCGGGTGGTATTTCGCGCTAGGGATTTTCTGCATGTACATATTAGCTAATTTTTTTAAATATATAAGTTTAAGTACAGAAAAAAAAACGGTAGAGTAGAAGGGGTTCAGTGTTGGCAAGTGTTGTTCTAAATATATAAACTTTAGCTGTTATTTCCGCAGTTTATTTTTATGTTTTCTTCCAGTGGAGGGAATACTTGCTTATCGTCTGTCATTCGAATATGCCCTGGGAACCGTTTTCAAATTCCATTATATCTCTGGGGAATAGGTAGGTAGATCCTTAGCCGCTTGAGGCGGATTGCATCATTGCTAAAAGGAACTGAATAAGGAAATGCTGTTAATGTTAGAAACAGTTCGTTGAAGCAACACAAAAAGACTCTTTTAAATGTCTTTGATCCTTTTATATTTATAAATCTCATTTTTTTTTAATTAATCAAAAGAGGGCTTAGTAAGTGTGGATACAATACAATGCAGTATTCTTTATTGCACCACACAAAGAAAAAGAAATACTTACAGTAAAAGGTAAAAAAAGTAAATAATGGTAACAACAGTCGGTCTTATCGCTACATGGCAACCTTTATCTCTACCAGACAACCTTAGGGTAGCGGGAGATGAAGAACAGTTTCAAAAACAGGTAGTGCTTTAAACAATTAGAGAGTTAAGAAAAGCTACTCATTGAAGCGGTCAAAAGAAAATTTCAAATACTAATGGGATGTCATAACATAATGCATCATATTTATTAAAAATAAACACTTAAAATGACATTAATTAAGTATTCGTTAATGAAATCTACAAGGTAATTTGTGAACTACTGTTGCAGCGCTAATTATTTATACCCAGTCCACGGCAAAAGTCATAAACATGATTCCATCGTAAGCCGTTAATCTCCGGAGAGAAGGTTAATAACGTTTAAGTGAGTAGTGTAGCAAATGTGCCAGTACTAAAACGGAAACTATTGCATGAAGTTTATAGATGAGTAAATATTTGGAAATAGTCTCGCAAACCTATAGGTATACCTATAAGAATTGGCCTATTTACGAGCATAAATACAACATGTTTTTCTCGGTCTTGCAATATTACGGGCGCAAGATATGTAGGTCATAATATACAGAATCAGTTTTCTTGTGGGACCACGGACCAATCGCCTAATAGTGCGAAAATGAAAATGCTATTAAATAAATAAATAATAAGAATAAACACAATCTTACACAAACTGGCCTAGTCCCACAAAAAGTCCAAAAAGGCTTGTTGTGAGTACTAGACGACGGTATACATATATAATAGATAGATAATAAATAATGGGGTGTGTAATGATCGGCATAACAACAAATGAATACAATCAGGACTTTCAATCCCGGGATTTTTTGTATGAAAATCCTGGGAATGGAAGCCCTAACTACAATCATCATCTTAAATACCAAAAACCGTATGCCACTCTAAATAATATCAATTAGAAATGTAGCCATTTCAAAAGTTCGTATAATCTTACTTCTAGGCTTCATAGACTTCTCGTCTGAAAACTTCCTAATTGCAGTGCAGCGAGACGGGGCAGAGGTGAAGGCATTAAATATTCATTTAAGAGTCATTAGAGCACGCCTTCTTGCATTATTTTCTAAAGAACCTAGACCTGAGGACATGCTGTTGTAGCTGGCGCTTTGACGTCAGCAAATCTGTACTATAGAGGCAAGAAGACCCGGTGCCCGGTAGATTTTCAAGCGAATATGACGTTTATTGCAAGTAACGTATGACCCAGATTATTGTAAGTAAACATGAGTGTTCCGACTACTGACGTCGCTCCCTATATAAGGTATTCTTTACATATTAGACCCACAAATGTATCTTACGGGCTACTAAATTAACAATAGTGATGATGAAACATGGTGAATTATACAATAAAAATTTGTTGATTGGATGCAAAATGATCAATACATCCAAATAAGGTGAAAATGAAAAAAAAAATCAATTGAAATGGTACAGGGTTCAAAATTTTATTAACAACGATTTTATTAAAGTACTCATTTTAAAATAACCATGATATTATTAGATTATTTACATTTAGGCAGAAAAAAAGAAAAAGAGAAAAATATTCCATGACTCGTTTTCGTATAATATATGCATAATATACAAACGGGATAACATAGCTGCATAGTGGAATTGCCCCACAAATGCATACCAATACTTAGGTAAGGTATTGTTTGACCGTGTCGCTGCATCGTTCACCACATCAACCTTAGTAAGGTAAACGTGCTCAACATGCTAAGCCTATAGTTGCACTCTGCTGTTGTTTCTATTGCTAATGACTTAAGGTTATAGATGACATGTACTGGGACAGTGACCAGCGCTCGGATGTCTTCGTTGTCTACCTTACCTATTGTCTCAACCGCGAACTCCTCTCCAAAATAAGTTAACCACGAAACATATGCCAAGGTATGCGTAATTGTTGATCACATTTATTTTGTACTTAAGTCTTATTAGATTTCAGAAAGAAAGAGAATGCTGCACGTCAGACAGTACGATTTAGTGATATCGCCATATCATAAATAATCAAGTAATTTTTCACATCACCTATTCGTATACGGGCTTTTTCTTCCCTGCTAGGAGGGAACAAAGTGGCACTTTTCTGTTCGAGGACATTCGTTTTTTTTTCATTCAGTCCGCTATTACAAACAAATTTCTTATTAAATTAATCGATTCTTTATAATCAGAAAGCACATATAAAGTTAAAATAAATATGATTCAACAATAACATTTATTATTTTCCTCTAAGGTGGTGTGAAAAGCAGTATGTGTCACATTGGAGCAAAACTATTTTCAACTTGGGCGTTAACACTTGAATCCCTCACTAAGCTCAGGAGTCTACTTTAGAATCCCTCGCTATGCTCGGGATTCTATTATAGACTCCATCGCTTCGTTTGGGATTCAATGCACGTCCTCGCCGTAAATATTTCATTTTGCTCCCTTGTTACACAATCTACTATTGTCACCTTCCCGATTCGAATCGGGTCCTTATTCTGTATTACCCGCTCAGGCCGTGTCGTGAATAACGGCTACGCTTATCCGCAGCGACCGCAGGTGCGATGCGGCGCGCGGCCGCGCCGTGTACCGGTTTGCGAGATTTGCGTCCATTCAATTCAATGTACGAATTATTTAACCCAGAATAGAAGTTATTTAACGAGCATAAATTAAATTGTCCTGCATTTTCATGATTTTTAACACTATAAATTGTTCGAATAACATTTGCACGCATTCGCATTTGAAGGCTGATTCTGCAATTGTTAAATAACTTGCAACTTTGCAATTGTAAACAGGAGCGTATCTACAGGTTATTAATAGTTCCAGGTGTAAGTACTAAAGTTGCATGCGTCCATCCACACGTCCACAGTGACCATTCACCACCAGCCAAGTTGTATGCTTGTTTGCCACCGAAGAAGTGACATAAAAAACTTTTAAACAAGGTATAACTTTTATATTAAGGTATAAGTTTTTTTTTATTTTGCTCAATTTTTCGATACTATTTTACAGTAACCAATAGCACTACATTTAGTTTGTATACATACATATATTGAAAGATAATTTCTTTTTAAACTGTGTAAGTGGAACACTTTTTAAAATTTTTTGTTTCATTTATAAATGAAAAGGTGAAGTACCTTTTCGCAGCTTTTTCGCGCTTTTTGCTTGGAGAGGTGAAAAGAGTAAGATTTTTATTGACAAAATGATGTTAAACTAGTATGTAATAGTAGATTGTTTGACAAGGGTCTAAAGTAGGCCATATTACCATGAGGTGGTTATTTTCCCGAACGAAGTGAGGGAAAATTGTTCGAGTGGTAATATGGCTTTTAGACCAGAGTAATGCATACTATTTTTTACTTCGATTGCGAGAAAATAAGATAAAAATACTTATTATTTACGCACAATAACTAAACTAAGGTTAAATTATGGTTTAACTTGACGGTCTTTTAATTTTTTTAACTTCTTTGACATAGATACAAAATATAAACACCGCGAATAGATTCCACAGACGACGGTATAATTACCTCTTTAAAGTAGCTATTAGACATTGCAATTTGTAGGGTCCAACCTGTCGGGTTGGTAGGTGTAATGGTACTTAGGGAGTAAGAGTCCCGATCTAGGGCGATCGGCAGTGCCCCGATACCCGCAGCTGTTTATGGAGGTCGTTAGAGTTATTTTACCTTTTTTATTTATAATGTGAGCCATTTTCTACACATTCCGTCTGGTTTTTTATTTAAAATAAAAGTTAAATTGTGTAGATTCGCTGGTAATTAATATATTTATCTAGTTTTGTATTTAAATCATAGAAGGGTTGGGCAGATGAATTTAGATTCAGGCAGCTCGAGCGGTCATTTAAATATCTATAATAAAAAAAACAGTTTCAGATTTTATTTAATGTATACTGTTATGAGTACTATCACCGTGCTTCACCAAATACATTTTTTAGATGTTTTGAAGGCATCTCTGTAAACGTTGAGCTAGGGTCGGTAGGGACGATTTGTTGGTGAGGTAGGGTCGGTAGGGGCGATTTGTAGGGAAAGTGTAATAACGTGCGTTGGGGCCGACAGGAGTTGGACACAACCGATTGGGCCCTACAAATTGCCATGTCTAATAGCCGTTTAAACAGTTTAAACACGCTTTAAAGCGCTTCCAAAAAATTACTTATTTAATGATTATGAAGTAGGAACTAGAAAAACCTAACGTTTTGAGAAATAAATTGCGTTTCCTCATTGGTCGATTTTATCATTGCTGTATTCTGATTGGTTGATATTAAATACAATGTTTTTTTAAGGACTAATTATTTACACAGTATACGCACCAAAAAAGTATCTAGCGTTCCGATTAACTTCGATATGTGTGTTGTGATTGGTGGATTTAATATGATGAAGTGTTACGATTGGTCAATTTAAAATGTTTTGTAAATCATAAATATGTATACATACTAGCCCTAGAGGCTAAATGTACTACTTTAGTCCGCCTTGGTAAGCATAATATGACACACTTTTTGAGCATGAGAAGTGAAAAATATATAAATACGTTGGAAAATGAGTCGTTTAAGGAATAAGTGGAACAGTTTTTTTCATTTTCATACATATTTTTTAAGCAGAGTATATTTACCTAGAACAATTTTAGGAAAAATTGCCGAAGTTTAGGTGGTATTTATGAGAATGTATTCAAGTATTTCATAAAAAATTAAGGGCCTGTTTCACAATCTCCAGATAAACTTATCTGCCAGTTAAAATTATTGCTATCCTTTTCTCCAGTCAAATAAAACAAAAGGACAGCAAACATTTATCTGACAGATATGCTTTAACTGGTGATTGTGAAACGGGCCATAAATGTCGAAATAAACTTAACTTTATGGTTTAATTAGATAATATAAAACATATTCGAGGGCATATCAAACAATAATAAAAAATCAAGCGACAAGATTCTCACTAAACAAGCTCTGCAAAATCGAGTTTTCGGGTATTAAATAATAAAAAATGTTGACTGTACACATTTTTTATTATTTAATACCCGAAAACCCGAAAAAAAAAAGTGTAAAAATATGGGTGTACTCATCTTACTCAAAAATATGTCCCATAGTATCTTATTCCGTTGTAATAAGTGCGTAGTACCATATTTATGAGACGATTTTTTCGATACGTATTTTTGCACTTGACTGTACCAAAACTATTTTTTTTTTGCAATAACAAGACTTCAAACTATCTTACTGCCACAGATAAAAAGCTTATCATAGTAAAATCGGTTGTGGTAATGCTAGCCATTGCCTACCGTTTTCGACCACGTTTTAGAGAACAAACCTGGTCGAAAACGGTAGGCAATGGCTAGCATTACCACAACCGATTTTACTATGATAAGCTTTTTATCTGTGGCAGTAACGTAATTTTAACTTTACATGCTCAAATATTGATAGGTTATGAGTTTTGATAACATAATGTACACCTGCGCGCGCCCGCGCGGCCGCCGACACGCGACCGCCGGCACAACCGAGTTGGCCATGGCGGTGCAATGGCGGTCATTCTATGGTTTCCGAACACGGCATTTAGGATAAATAATATGAGTGTAGATAAAGCAGTGTATGCAACTGTACGTAATTAGGCCTTATTACGTAACAGTTACATAAACTACTATATCAAATACAATTCCTATGCGTTATTTATTTCATTATTAGCGATTTTCGTTTTCAAATCGTTACCGGACTCTTAACTATACTACTCTTCTTTACTTTTAGCACGTTATATGGATACTTAATTTACGTAGCGCCACGAACATAACCTTTTAGGTACATACATACATCTGAAAATGTTACGTTTAATACTTTCACGACCAGGAACCCGACTGTCGGGTTCTCTCTTCGTAGCTACTACGCGATACATACGACAAATACGTGGCTACGGGCTACGGGCGTAGCGCGTAGTACTAGGTGGTACGGAAAGTGTTAAACCTGCTTATGTAAACAGTAAAAAAATATATGGAAAAAACGACGGAAATAATTTTCTAAGTCATTATTGTCATAAATAACTTTATGACAATTATGACCTGAACTGTAAAGAAACGAGCACTTATTTTTCCACACATGAGTCTTAACTACAAGTAAATCAAATCATAATTTTGAAAGCCATAAAGTGACCATAATTTCCCAAAGCTCCTCAATCTCCTCATGTATGAAAAATGTGGCAGTATTTTCAGCTTCCGCAAACCATATTTTTCCTTACACTTGAGGTAGAAAAATATTAAAGGGTATATGGAGGAGGAAGTATGTGGTAAAGTGTATCGACAGCCGCCAAATCATAAAATGTCAGCATTGGTAAGCCGGAGCTTTAGATAAGCGATGTTAACTTACAGCTGTAAATTGTATTCTGTATAATGTTGTTTTACCGAAATTTAGGAGTGACGTTGGCATTTGATATTTTCAATTAGCCATGTGAACAAGCCTTGTAATTTTTTCTATGCTTGCAATATGATGAGACACTAAATTATAGAAACCTAAATATGTATCATGGCCGAACTTCTTAAAAAGGATGTAAGTATGTGTATTTTTGTTGTTTTCAATTGTTCCTGCTTTTTACTATTTACTATTAGGTTCGTATTACCTACGTGGTTAAAGCACCACAAGTCCATGGGTTAGTTAACATCGTTCCCAATTTTTTAAGTATACACGTGTGTTTCAAAATAAGATATTATCGCCTCCCGTATCGCGAAGCGCACCAATCAACTCATCCGCCACGAAGATTTATTCTCTGTCACGACATGAATTTATCATCCCTAACCGGAGCGTTTTTACGAGCCTTTCCGATAACACATCAATATCCTCAGCAAACAAGTTCCATTCTACGCCAGTGACTACACTCGACGCGGTGGTGGCAACGTGAACGGGACCGTCTCGAGAGCTTGAGATAATTTCCGATCATTGGTTATTTAACCCACCCTGCGCTAATCCCAATCACATAATATCAATACATTTTGGGTACATATTGGGAAAACTATGCTATACGTACGACCTACGACGTACTTTTAACGTTTACCAGCAACTGCAGCAAGTGGGTTTTGTAGTTAGTCGTTCAAATCTAAGTTTTACGGTATGATTAGACTTAGTTCGTCAAAGACTAGTAAGATGTACCTAAGTATCTAAGATAATTGTGATTGTACCTAATATTGATTGCGATTGCGCAGCAGTCAGGTAAATCTTGTTTATATTTTCTGAAGTTGAGGTGAGCAGGCAGAAAAGCGGAAATGTAAATGACCGTAGTTAATATAAAAATAAAGCAATGTCGAATCTGAAAAGCCCAGTCAGCCGTGCCTGCTTCCTTCAATGTTTAATCTTTGTAAATGTAATGAAGGCCCCGGCGGCTGAGATCAATTTGTAAGCCCTCGACCCGCCCTGCCGATGCGAAGGGTTGCGTTGCTTTTAACGAATTAAGAACAATCATTTTTCTTGTTATAAGTAGCCTAACTTTATCGGTTCTTATAAATATTTATAAAGTAAAACCTTGAAGTATAAAGCAGAACCTTTAATAATTTATATATGTACTTTTGTTATAAAATAATGTAATCATAACGCCCGGGTCAAGTCATTTGAAAGTAGTAATCTATTTACGTACCTAGTCATAGTCATTTATTTGCAGAAGTTGTGTACATTATTGATGAAAGTAAATACAGTAGATTCGATCAACTATTTTACTACAATGTAGCATGCAAAAAAATATACTAAGTGTTATATACAGTTATACATAGAATTAATATGATTAAATATTATTAAATTCCAAATGAGTTTCTAACTGTTGATGATGGATTATTGTAATTTGGAAATTGAAGTAGAGGATACAGTTCAGGTAAGAAAGTATATCAAACTTGTGTGTGCTTCGTTTTCAAATTGTCAGATTAGGACTCATACACATTCCTTTTTCTTTGGTATTTCTCTTAAACTATAACCTATTGTTGGTTAACCTAACCTTGGTTTGATATGTTTTCTTTTAGACAACGCATTTATATGTATTTTTAAGTTTTGATGTAAGTACTGTTGTTTTGAAAAAAAATGATCCCGCGTAGTTTCTTGCCGGTCATAATTCTTCTCGGGTCAGAGGTGTAGGATTAGAACCGGTGTAGTTTGTTTTTATTTTGATAAACTATCTGAGGTGTATCTGAGGTAGTCCTTGTGGTCTACTTACTGAATAAATGTTTGAGTTCGAGTTAGCAGTTACATTTTTATATGCCATAAAAGCTGTTATGGTGTAAAATCGCTTTCGAAGCATTTGGATTTAAATCCTGACCAGAAATATATGATTATTGTCAAGAGGGCGCTATTATTCTCATTTATATGGCAACAGATCAGTATAGCCATAGAGCGTATTATTTCTCTATGGTATAGTGACATCTTGATTTGTCACTGATTTGTTTACCTGTCAGCTCTGATGTTAATTTGAAAATGTTTCACAGGGAAATAGTATCATTTTCCGAGCGTACTATTGACATCAGTTTATTATATACACTCTTTACAATGTTTCGCTCTTGAATATGGATAATTTGGGATTTTTTTGTGGTTTATTATTTATTATTCAACACTTTATTTTTATTCAAGTAAACCGTCTCAATGACACTTGACAACAGTGACAGCCTATCACATGCACTCACACATGCATATCATTCTGTCATTAAAATTATTGCCAGTGTAAGAAATTAGTTCCAATGTAATTCCGCAACATGGCGCATGATCATATATTTCTGGTCAGGCTTTACTTACGTAAGAAAATGATTTTTGCTATCCGACGAACGTAAGAACTCGAATGCTGGTCTAGTATACGTACAAATAACGGCTTGGGATCAATGGCGTCTAAAAGTGAATAGATTCGTTACGGCGGCGTCTCTGTCAATAAATCGAATATTTTAGTACGGTGGGTGTCTGCGAGCACAGTTAGGCTGAAATTTATGATGGTTTGGCAAGAAAGGAAAATTCCCACACAAAATTGTTTATGATGGCCGTAGAGTACTCAATTGAAAAGCTTAAAACAGAAGATGACGGCATAATGGCTTTGATGTCATATACCAGATTGCTAGGTCAATATTTTATCGGCCTTTCAAAAATCACTTAAGTTAAATTATAAACGTGTAATTTAAAATCAGGGTCTATAAAAAAGTAAAATAATGCACACAAACCCATTTACCTTCATTGTTTCGCAATCACGCACTATTAATGAAGTGTTTATTGTCATTTATACACATAAACTTTTTATTATCATTCATTTTTAGTTAAATCATCCGTTAAATACTTATATTTCAATGAAAACAATTTTTTTCAATAATATTTTGTCATGTGCCAAATGCCTTGGCCTGTGCCTTGAAATGCAGTTGTCAGTCAGCCATATTTGTTTACCTTATTTTACTATTATATTGACCCTGACCTTATGTAAATTGATTTTATTCTTATAGGTTAGTCGAAGAAGGCTTGAGAAATAAATTCTCAGCTTATTTAAAATAAATTATTCTTAACTTATGAGATAATTAGAATAATTCACGTGAATGTCTGACACAGACAATTTTGCTGTACCTAACGTTTATGGGTAGAAAAGCTACCGCGTAGTACTGATGTGCCGTCGGAAAGGTTCCAAAATTGAAAAAATTTCCACATATGAAAATTTCGGAAAATTCTCACATTTTTGTATGCGATTTCAAACTTTCCAATTTTCTATATTTATTACAAAAATATCTAGAAATTTCCGAGTATATTCCCAATTACTTGGAAAGTTTCCGCAACTTGCACATCTCTAACGCGTAGTGATTATATTATCTTTGGTTACCACAAGAACTTGGCTTTTTCGTAGAAATTGTGTGATGTCAATGATAATTTTTAAGCACTGTGGGTAGTTAAAGAATTGATTAGTGGATTGTGGATTCGGTCGTTTTGTTCCAAGTTGATCCTTTGGTTGTGTTAATATATAAACTGGCCGCGATTCGCAAAACAAACACACACACTGGATAGACACAGCTCCAACCCAACTCAACCCAACTCAACTCAACGCTATAAATGCAAATGTCAATGTCGTTATAGCGTTGAGTTGAGTTGGGTTGGAGCTGTGTCTGTTCAGTGTGTGTGTTTATTTTTCGAATCGCGGCCACTGACATTTATCTTTAGATTTTCTTAGTCTGACGGAATCAATTTTAATTTTGAGGTTATTTATATATTATACAGGCTGATTCAATAGACGTGAGCAGGATTAACACTACGGATTCAGTAAATAACAAGCTATTTTTTGATACCAGTATTAGTGTGAATAGCGCAAAAAATTGTTAAAGTAAAAAATAAAACTTTTAAATTATTTGTGATACGCATGGTCACTCTACAATTAGAATACTCCGTCGAGTACCGATACTCTCTTGTTTTGCTGTGATATGTGTCAAATTGATGTTTGGTTACTTTGAAAACATCTTATCTCACTTAATTTGACACTTATTTTTTTCATGATCAAAGCTATCATAACTGTTAAGAAGGTTTTATCTTTATTGATTTGTTTATGTGGGGTGACCATGATAACAGAGAATAAAATTTGTACGTAACAAAAAGGTTAAAAAAAATTGAAAGGCGTTATGGTTTCACTTAATCATGATGCCGGTCGATTCATTATCGTTAACTAAGTGTGTAGGGTTGTTCCTGCTCACGTCTCCTGAATCACCCTGTATAGGTAATCTCAATCCCCTCATCCATTTTGTCAGATTATCAAACTGCATCATCAGTGACACGTCAGAAGTCTCCAGTTTTAAAATCTGACGTGGTTGAGCAAGTACATGTGACCTTTTTTTATTTAAAATCTTTGAAAGCCACCGATAAAAATATATACCTACATTAAATATACTTTTTTCTTATTACGATGTAGTCTTCAAACTGGTCTAGGTCCTGACGAAGCTCGAGTCAATGCAAATTTAGCATCATGGACTCTATTACTATAAGTTATTTTTGCAATTTTATCATTTCACATTTCAATTAAACATTATTAATTTACTTGTTTTAGATTATAGAACTGTGAAAAATAATACCATAAAGTTTTTAGGCACAAAAAACCTTTCTTCACAAAATCACTCGACTGAATGAATATCCAGCAGAGTACAAAGATCAGCTAGCTATCGTTTCAACTTCCAATCTCTTTGTGACTTATAATAAATATAAAGGGAGCACGCAATGGCCGCGACAAATAGGGTCCAAGGACCTTTAAGAAGGCTAGCTTTGGTTGCTGGGTGTTTACCAAATGATATCCGAAACCAGAAAAATTGCACCTGAAAATCAAATAACTGTGACCTAATCGTATATACACCTACGAGTATAGATAGATAATTTCTTTATTCATTCCCACAACATACATGGCATAAACATCAACACAAAGTAAAATTATAAAAAGAAAATAAAAAGGCATGCAACTTAATAACATTTAGTTATGCACGTCAACAGGAACCCATGTGTCATGGCAGAGAAAGGGCGCTGGCTCAGCATGGTGATGCAGCAAGCCACATCGCTACACCTACTTTTTTATCGTATATACAGTACTGTACACCTACTTTTTTTCCATAGTTGCATTTCCATCCACCTAATAATATCCAAATTTTTTATTTATTAAAGTTTATAACTATCCCTACATCTTATTATTCATATCTATAATATTTGAATCATGGCTACCTCAATTTACGGCACGTTGAACGTTGAAGTAATTAATCATGGTGTGTCAGTAAACGTTTCTTATTTAGTACAAAAGCTTATTCGTTTATGATGCACAACGCGTTCCCTTCAGGGTAGGAAGAGACCGCAAAACGCCATTTGTAACTGTCCTGGCATTTCCTCACTCGTACATACCCACTCGTGCCTCTTTTCATGCATGCCTGATGATTACCGGATTTTGTTGTTTGCTTTCAGTTACACTTCGAAAACATTTAGTCGTAAACAATAAAGAAAGATCGAATTGAAAATAAAACTCAACTTTTGCGACTGCGTGTCATATAGATACGAAGTACGAGTATTAAAAATATTAGTTTGCAATCACGATTTCGAAAGTGGTTTCTATGAATTTGATTTTGTAAGGCTATAAGATATTCGGTATTCGGTAAGGGAATGCAATATCGATCTCGCGAGATCACGAAACTGCGAGATCTCTTGCGAATTTATCTCGTTGCTATCTAGACTATTTTTTTAGAGATCTCAAACGAGATTGAAAAGACTATCGCCTAAAATGTAGGTATTTCAAAATGTTAATCACTGCGTAAAAAAAGAGTAGTTTTTGTGCTACTTTTCTCATGTGTACCCGATAAACACGATAGGTCTTATAAATATTTTTTTATAGTTTGACTTACCTACATACCAGCCTACTGACTATTATGCTGTTAAGGGAGAAGTTAACTACGCGTTCTTAATTAATAAAACAGTAAAATAACAGGAAGTACCCCAAATAAATGGTTTGTACTAAATTCTCAGCAAATTTTAGTCAAAATGACTTTATTCGTACCCAAATCTCGATCTCGAATAGACCGATCTCGACTTCGATTATTCGCACGAGATGTCGAATTGTCAGTCTCGATTCGAGATTGCATTTCCTAGTTTATATTTGGATCACATTATACATACAGGATTTATTAAGAATTCTTACGTATTCTTAAGGAGTAATGTAATCTTGACAATAAAATGTTTATCTGTCTATCCCGTGACCACGAGCGCTGTAAAGATTTCGAAACGTTGGGAGATTTTAAATAAGTGATAACACGCGATTAATCCTTACGTACTTAAGCTATCTTGTGTGTTTACCGTAAGTATTTAGTGACTGTTTATTAACCGACCCGGGTATGTCTTTAAACTACGTCCGGATACGGGTATGTCCTTAAACTACGTCCAAAAGAGGAGAGAGGTATGGGTATTGCGCATATGTGTGATAGGGCACAGCACAGCGAATGTCATCTCGCTCAAATCTGGAGCAGAGCCCGACTGGGGAAGTACTTTCACCTTACAGAAAACCACAGCCAAATAGCACTAGACCCTACTCATAGTGTTGTATTTCTACTGGTGAGTAAGGCTGCCAAAAAGAGCTCAAAGAGGACCCAGTGTGTTGACGATGAGGCACCCTCTTGTCCTTTTAGCCGTCAACACAGTGAATCCTCCTTTTTGTAAAGGGTCGGCAACGCGCACGTGACGTGACACCTCTGGAGTTGCAGTCGTGGATAGGCTACTGTAGCTGCTTAGTATCAGGCGGGCCGTATGCTTGTTTGTCACCGTCGTGGTATTTAAAAAAATCCTAAGAAAAAAAAAATCTAGATAGAAATAAAAAACACTGAAAGGATAATAGTGGTATTATCCTCTGTAAAACTGTAGGCATGTCCGGACTAAAAAAAATATAATGATAACCATTGCTGAACTGGATACCCTGAAGTTTAGTAAATGGTTTCGGTAATAAACTTTAAAATGCGAACGTCTCATGGGAGTAAACAGCACTTGTTTCGTGGTTACAATTTGCCTGAAAGGCTTCTTTGATGTTAATAAACCTACATTATTATTTCATTCATGTGTCCATATTAGTCCCGTCCCACTGGCAATATTTTGAGGGTTAAGTTTCGAAAATTCTAAAGTCACTTATTATAGAAGTTGGAAATACAGTGTGTACATGAGAATCTTTCAGTGCGTTTTGTGTCATATTCAATTGGTGCTTTTTTTGTAATTCAATAATTTGAGGTTAACTTTTTTAGCTTGCCATAACTTGAGTATAAGAATATTAGAGTTACAAAATATAACTGTTTTGTATTTAGAACAGTTCTATTGTTGCACAAAACCAGTTTGTGTCATTTACGTCGCGTGCAATTTGATATAGTATGACAACGCTAAAAAACTTCGTATAAAAAATTAGAGTTAATAAAATAAGGATTAACTATATCATCACCTTAAAATACGTCAATAAAATCAATATGTGTCAAATTAAGCAATGAAAATTTAAGTTTCTTGGTAAATTCGTTTTTTTAGGCTGTGATCCTTTCAATAAATTATTAAAGTCACCAGAGTTCACATTATAATAATCACAAAGGGATTTTAAAGTAGATATTTCAATTTGTGTCACTTTCATCAATGATATTTCGACAAAAATTAAACAGAAACAATATTTGCGTTCAGACTAAGTCCTAACTATAGCGCGTGACCTTCATGGCAAGCCTGTTCGGCGTGCTTCTGTAGTGACTACTAGAAGTAGACCCCCGGCTCGCTTCTTAACAAGTTAAACCATGGGTCAACCAGGCGCTGGAATCTTAGCAGTTACGATGTAGGTACTTGCTCACGGAGGCGCGCGCGGGGTGATCTAGCTGACATACTCGACAAAGGAACTGAGCGGTGGAGCGGGGCGCGGGTAGCCGGGGAGTGGGGCAATGAACTCGTGCTTGTCTCGCCCCGACGTACCTTTTAAGCGGTAGCTTACTGTTTGTTTGTGTTTATACTAGATTTTTGAGTACATTTTCGAAGATTTCAAGCATCGTGAAGTATGGGTAGAAAACGCAACGTATATTTTTTATTTTAGTTTCGTTTTATTTTTGTTTTACTTTTGTTTTACTTTTGTTTTACTTTTGTTTTACTTTTGTTTTACTTTTGTTTTACTTTTGTTTTACTTTTGTTTTACTTTTGTTTTACTTTTGTTTTACTTTTGTTTTATTTTTGTTAATATTTTGTTATTATTTTGTCTTTATTTTGTTTTTATTTTGTTTTTATTGTTTTTATTTTGTTTTATTTTATTCTTTTTTTTATACCATGACGGTGGCAAACAAGCATACGGCCTGCCAGATAGTAAGCCGTAGCCTATGGATGCCTACAACTCCAGAGGTGTCACATGCGCGTTGCCGACCCTTTACAAAAAGGAGGAGAATATCTCGGCCATTTTTTATTTTAGATAAAAGTTTTTCAAATAAAACACGCTTATTTTAGCGTTTTCTATACGGGAAAATCATAAAAAGTACATGTTATAATGACGTCCCGTCGATTGTTTTTTTTTTTCGAAAACCAAATTATACAGGGTGTTTGGTAATTCGACCTATTCCTTGAAAGGAGTTATTCTAGAGGTCATTTACAATGTCTTTAGCCCAGTCAACCAGGGTTCTAAATTCAGTGGTTTTCTAGTTATTCGAGTTTTTAGTGTTTTTCAAAAAAACGCAATCTTCCGGCCTTAAAATGGCATTTGTATAAAAACGACATGAATAAGAATGGTTAATTATTTATTTTCTAGAGTCTGACTATTGAAATATTACCCAAATATTTGGCGGGAAACTCAAAAAATCATGGGCTGGTCACACCTTGTGTAGCAGGAATAATAGTTTCAATACTAGAAAATACTTTTGACTTCTGTGCACACGTAAGGTAGATATGTAGGTAGGTGTAGGTAAACAGACAGAAGTCAACGAAGTAAACAAGCTTCACAGGGTGTTAGAAAGACCTTTAACCGACTGCAACAAGAGACATACATTCAGAAATTAAATTCTCCAAAACATGCTCAGAAGCAAGTAAAAACAATCTTATAACTATGTACTTGAGTTCCCTATTCACTTGTTTTAAGGGGTGGTTTTAGTTGGTTTACGTACTGTATAGACATGTTTCGCGAAAATATTTTTATTTATATTTTTACATAAAATTACTACTGAGCAGTCAGTCCACAGATTTCTCCTAAATATTGGTTTTCAGTAAGTAACTTCTTACGTTCCAATGTTTTGATTGTATTAATATTTTCCAGAACTTCTAGTTTATCCGTTTCTTTACACACTTGCCCTGTTTATGAGATTCAGGTATTAATAAATTCACGTACTTAATCAAAGTTACAGGCAAATGTTAGAACTAGTACTTAAAGTATCAAAATAGTAATAGAGCTCCAACCTACAAAATTGTTGACGACTTGTAAACATTGCAGTTTTTCGTCATACAACACGCTTCACGTCAACTTCGCACATCGTCGTAATTATTTACGAGCCTAAATAATAGTTTGCGGACCACTCAGTAAAGTTATTTATAATATTATTCAAAATAAACCCCTTATAAACCGTGAACAATTTGAAATAATGACATAAATTGACAACAGACTTTTAGCTTTTTTTTAAATCATAGACAATTGGTGATACAACAAGGAAATATCTGTCAACAATATTTGGCTAGTCAGACTCTAGTAGCCAATGAACAAAAGGTTACTCCGAACAAAAAAAAACATGTCATAAAAATTAAGACTTAGAAATAAAAGGTAATAAATCACAATCAAAGACGATTACCCTAAAAAAAGTGTATGACACTTCGCGTAAAAATAACAGAAATGGATTCATAACCTTTCCGAAAAGGTACAAATGTTGACATGATTTACTAAATTATTGAAAATAATAATAATAATAACAGAGCATGTAGCGGGTGTACTGGAAGCGTACCAGACCCGAAAGCAGTTTGTTTGTGTCACTTTTGTTTCTCTTTGTGTGCTTGGTTTACCTTATCTTTCGTCTTATCTTGACTTTTATCTTTTGAGGGTCCAGGTCATAACAGGTTGCCCTTGGGAAGTATTCTGACATGTTCGTGTGTTGTGAAAGATGATGAAAGCAACACAAATAAAGTTAACCAGGAACCAGTTTGTTTTTGTCACTTTTTTTTCCCTGAGTCCTTTGTTTGCCTCCAGTAACCTATCTTATCTTTTGAAGGTCAAGGTCAGGACAGGTTGCCTTCGGTGAGTATTTGGACGTGTTCGTATGTTATGGTATTATTAATTTATGAAAGTAGTCATAATAAAGAATTCCTAACCAAAAACCGGTTTTTGCGTGTGTTTCATGACTTAAATTATGGATTTATGGTAGAGAGATTAAAGAAAGTAAAACAACCATTTTCTGAGTAAAATTAAATTTTAAAATAAATCATTATAAAATCTTAATATAATTTTACTAAAAATTAATCTTACTAATAACAATGAACACCACACTAAAATCTTAAAAATAAACATAATAATTTACAAATCTTGTTCGAATTGCCTGCCCTCATTTCGAATGCAAGCACGAAGCCTTTTGCGTACATCGGTGATTGTTACTCGCGGCGACATGCCTTCTTTCATGTTTCATGACTCCTTGCTGGCCAAGGGATCGGACCGCCTCGACCAATACATCCACTGTCACACACACCGGTACTAGTGAGCTGGGCAGCCATCGTGTTGGTAAATCATGGCCATCCTTGTACCAAGCGGCACATCCTCCAGCAGCGCGGTTATTATTATTTTCAATAATTTAGTGAATCATGTCAACATTTGTACTTTTTCGGAAAGGTTATGAATTGAGGAATCCATTTCAGTTATTTTTACGCAAAGTCTCATACACATTTTTTAGGGTATTCGTCTTTGATTTATAATTTTTTTTAAAGTACGATAGCTATTGATTTATTACCTGTTATTTCTAAAGTCTTAATTGTTTGACATGATTTTTTTTAAATAACCTTCTGTTCACTGGCTACCAGTAAACAAATAATTAACCATCCTAATTCATGTAGTTTTTTTTTATTGCCATTTTAAGGCCGGAAGATGGCGTTTTTTTGTAAAACACTAAAAACTCGAATAACTCGAAAACCACTTAATTTAGACCCCTGGTTGACTGGACTAAAAACATTGTAAATGACCTCTAGAATAAACCCCTTTCCAGGAATAGGTCGAATTACCAGTCACCCTGTATACAAGTTCAGAGTCCATTATCTCGGCCATTTTTGATTTTAGAGAAAAGTTTTTCGAATAAAACAAGCTTAGTTTAGTGTATTCTATATGGAAAAATAATAAAAAGTACATGTTATAATGACGTCCCGTCGATGGTTTTTTCTTTGAATTCCAAATTATATACAAGTTCAAAGTCCATTATCTAGGCCATTTTTGATTTTAGAGAAAAGTTTTTTTAAATAAAACACGCTTAGTTTAGCATATTCTATACGGAATAATCATAAAAAGTACACGTTATAATGTAGTCCCGTCGATGGTTTTTTTTTTCGAAGTCCAAATTATATACAAGTTCAGAGTCCATTATCTCAGCCATTTTTGATTTTAGAGAAAAGTTTCTCTAATAAAAGACGCTTATTTTAGCGTATTCTCTACGGAAAAATCATAAAAAGTACTCAATGCGCATGCCCTTTACGCAAAAAAAGTTTTTGTTTTGAAAAATAAAAATAATCCATTGATAACGACAATAATTTCAAACATGGTTTCGATACGCTTTTATAAAAATACTAACGCAAACATTAATAACTTTAATATTTTATTGTACTGTTAACAGGTTTCACAAAGAAAAAAAATTTAAATAAATAAATATCATTGATTAATATGGCACAAATTTATTCAAATACTAGATACCGATATTTTAGAAAGCACAGTACCTAATCAATCAACTCTAATTTTATATAGGCTTATAAAAGTCCACATGTTTGTGCTGATTGAATGTCAGTATTCCCATTGACGAAAGTGACACAAAACGCGTGCGTGCGTCAGTAACAACTTTGCTGTTACAGTGAAAAAACAATTATGATCTCTAATTTTATATTCACTGAATAATGTTTAAAAACAGAAATGTCTAAGTTTCTACCTAAGCAACAACCTAGGATGACACAAATTATTATTATTAGCTAAGTTGGATGCCCTGAATTCTGTATGTGAAAAATAAGCATCTTTAATATTATCGAAACTTCATAATTTATCGGTACGGGTCTATATGGGGCGGTTCGGTTATAGCCTTCAATTTCCTCCGTACGTCGCAAAGCTGCTGCTATCGTGGAAATAGAACCGACACTATAAATCACACGTGGGTTGCAACAACTGTCAGTACGTACGGGTATTTTGCGTTGTACAATAAGCTTATCGTTCGTATAATCTTCTCGCCGCAAATGGGGCTTTAAGCGGTTCTAACGGAATAGTTAACAGTGCAGTAATAACTATTTATTATTGTTCTTAACTAACTTTACCGTCTTGTATATATCTACCTAGGTATAGGTGCGACTAAGGCTTATCATGATGTTCGCCACTGACCATTCAATAAAATAACTGGCGAAGAACTCAAGAAGGAACAATTTTCCTACTTACAGGCTTAGAAATTAAGTTTTTCACCTAAACCAATCCTTCACCTTGTGCAAGTTGCATTACCTGCAACAAAAAATGTTATTTATAGTTTATAGTTAATAAATTCTCATTTGAAAATGGTATCAAGTCTAAACAAGAAATCGTAGGTATGTAGTCGTAGGTATCGAATGTTACTGTAAGCGTAAGACGCAGATGTTATGCAAATATCTGAATTCGGAACAGGCAAGTGGACCATCTGCATAGCAAAGAGGGATTCATATTACGAAGAAAGTTTAAGCGGGTTTTGGTACGTCACGTAAATTACGGTTACGTTGCATGTCTGTCGCATAAATTCTTAGTAATATCCAGGCGACTCTAAGTTATTTCATTAAGGGATACCGGAGTTTTAAAGCTATGGCACAAAGTATCACCCCAGGGAAATTTGTCTTAGTAGTTGTAATGTACCTGTAAAACTTTGTATTATCTAAGTATTAAAACTTCTATTCATTAAGATTGCAGATAAAAGTGAAATGACTTCATCGAGGGACTTTCGAGACGTTTTAAACAAAGAAATGTAGTCACATGAACCAACAATCCGAAGTTAGTTTTATCAAGTTGAAAATAGAACAAAGGCTTAATTTAATTTAGGACCGGCGCTCTGGGAAGACGGTCCTAATTGTGAAAGGTAAATTGTATTCGTGACAATTTATAATAGACTGCGTCTAAGCTTTTATGGCAATTTCTTAAAAGTACAGTATTTGAAATATAAATTCTTTGAAATGTCGTGACCCGCGTTTATGCAAAGGCAATTTTTCGGAGACAATTTTTTATTATTATAGGTTTTATTTAGCTACTCGGGAAGATTCACAACTCTTAAGTCTTAGCTTATGATCAAAAGATATAGTAACAATAAGAACTAAGACTATTTCTGGTTCGGCCACCAAATTGGTAGGGCGAGGGAACAAGGGCCGGGCCAGCCGAATAGAGAATTAATTAACAATTTATTTTGTTCCTTGTTCGGACCACTGGCTTTGTACCCTTATAACATAATCCCCAATCGATTGCCAACTATGATAGCCATTAGTTACGAATTGATATGAGACAAAAGTTAGTCGAATTTTTATGGCTATGCGCATAATTGTGGTACTTCTTTGCGGGAAATGTTATATTTTATGTAACAAAAAAATCTAGCTACAATGCATTGATCGCCTGTTCCAAACATTATCAAGTTTTTATTACAAGTGTCATTTGATTTACCGGAGAGTTTTATATTTTGATTTTATTTTGTTTGCGTTGAGTCAAATGAAAACCAAATGAATTTAATTCATCTGTAAATCACAAACTAGGATTGAAACACCTATTACACGTAATATTAATAAATTATAATTAAGTACCTACTAATAGGCATATATAACTTAGATTTGTGCCCTATTTAATTCATGGACATTTTAATTATGTGTTTTAAATAGTTCACTAGCATCCATGTGCCATTAAAACACACCTAAGCACTAACCTAACTACCTACGTATAATACTCAAATTACTGAATCACAACAGCATCCATCTAAAACTTGCAAAGCGGCCACCAACAACTTTTACCAGATAGAGTGTTAGTACTCGTAACTAAGTTCCAACTAGGACTACCTACTCGGCCATCAGGGCACCTCCGACAGATCCGCGACGTAAACCACTCGCCAAACTTACTAAACGTATTTCAAAGTGTCAAAGTAAAATCAATTCCAAACTGAACATAAGCCACGTAGTAGTTAGCATGCAATTAGGTTAAATTGCGTGCGGACAAAGTCTTAACTTAGATTTGAGCGGATACTGCAGGCGCGGGTAGCGGAACTATCGTGCATTTTAACGAGTCGATGAATAGGGCGATTAGGGCTGCAATTGCACTAAGAATTGCATCAAACGCAAATCAAACAAATCAAATCAAACGCAGATTTAGGTCCTAATTTAGCTTTATCTGTAGGTACCTAATCAAAAGTTGAGAAAATTAGTAAAATTAATTTAAGTCTACCATTTTCAAAACTAATACCTTGTAAACGTCGGTAATACCTATATAAGCCACAACCCGAAATAAGTCTGTTCCTTATTATGTTCATTAACTTCCGAGGGCAAAAATAGAACCTTTGTTTATCTGTGCGTGTTATTAGCCTACTCGTATCCAATCATTAGCTTATTCCAATTTTATTATTAGAAGAACATGCTTAGCATTAATTTATCAAAAATATAAAACTGGTGTAGGTATGTCTATATAAGTATCCAACTATACATATTTCTCACATGCACGGAAGTAATTACCTACCTAATATAAATTTCGGAGAGTGGTACATATATAATTACAGAGTAATTTTACCTAATACCATAGCGGAGCTGTGATGGGCGGCTCCTTTGAAACTGTATTACCAGGGTTCAATTTATACGACCTTCGTGTTTGGCTTTCCGGAATTTGGCGTCATTCCAAGGTCACACTCTTATCGACAATTGAAATTCAAAAATCCCAAAGATCCTTTTGAATTTTCATTGTAAAGTAATTCCAATGCATGTGAGGGCTTTCTATTTTTACAAACGTACCTATCGTCGCTGTGCGTGCAAAAGTCGCCACGTGTTTTTAACCTACTTTACAGGAGACACAAAAAACTAATTATTTCGATACTGCTTTCACATAAGTACATGAATATTTTTTTAGTAAAAATATGTACTCTTTTACATACTTTAAGTAATCTCATGAAAAAATAAACGTGTTTAAATAAATCAAAATAAATACATGTTAATAAATCTGTCACATAGCGATTTTTGTTTGAGTCATATAATAATCTCTATGCGTCTTTCCATCACTTAGCTATATTAAATGATATAGGAGCGTATTAAATTTGTATGTGTTATTGTCACATAGTTATTTTATGAAGTGATATTCGGTATTTAAAAAACACGAAAGGTATGGTAAGTCAAATATAATGAAAAAACAACGACGATCAATCTTCGGATTTTCTTGTTACTTTCTATTGAGTTAGAATATAGGTCTCAAACAAGATTTACAGGCAACTAACGATCCTTAACTCACGAGCGATATTGAACCTTTGAGTCTTAGGAGGGACTTTGCCTCCTTATGCGTGTTCTATCGCTTGTACAATGGGTTGTGCTCTGAAGAACTGTTTGATATGATGCCCACGGCAGCTTTTTATCACCGCACCGCACCGCTCGCCGCCGGCAGGGTGTTCATCCCCACACCCTGGAGCCCAATGGGTCGGGCACAGTACGATTTAAGAGGAATTTCCTCCCACGAACGCTGCGGCTGTGGAATGAACTCCCTGCCGAGGTTTTCCCAGTGGGCTACAGTATGAGGTTCTTCAAAAAAGGAGTGTATAGGTTCCTAAAGGGTAGGCAACGCGCATGTAAATCCTCTGGGGTTGCAGGCGTCCATAGGCTACGGTAACTGCTTACCACCAGGCGGACCGTATGCTTGTTTGCCACCGTCGTGGTATAAAAAAAAAAAAAAAAAAACTAGATAGCTAAACATTGTTTGGCAGAGTTGTCGGCTGGATCACACCTTCACCTCCCAAATATCTGAGCGTAACGCTAGACAGATCCCTGACCTATAAATCACACTACCTTAACACAAAACAGAAAGTGGCGGCAAGAAACAACATTATTTGTCGGATCACTGATACCACATGGGTTGCAACTCCACATAAACTTAGCACTACTGCACTTGCGCTAAGTTTTTAGGTTGCAGAGTATGCATACCGCATGCCCAGTGAGAAATAATTCTGCACACGTGGATGATCAGATAGATACTGCTCTCAAAGAAAGCCTATCGACTAATGAATAACTCAATGCCTTTAACCTACCTAATGCGATCTTTACCAAATGAGCGGAATTGCTCCTCCTCACGTACTTAGAAACTTTTCAACCGCTGTAGAATGCGAAAAGCAACTGCGGGATTCCCGACATACAACAGTCACCTGGAAGTCTCTAAACAGACTAAAGTCAGAAGTTGGTCGATCAAAACGCAATCTTCTTAAATCGGAAATCAGGCCGGGACCAAGAGATGGATAATGCAAATGTGGGGACTTACAAACAACGGAAAACATGATACAGCGTTCCCTGTATCCAACTATGTGTAATACAGAAGACATCATGAAAGCTACTTCCCAGAGAGAAAAAATAATTAAGCTAAGCTTTTGACTCCGTCATACGAAAAGAAGAAGAATTTGATTTGCTTGCCAGTGACAGCAATAATGGTTTAGTGAAAAGCATGTTTATTTACTTGAAGGTAGACTAAGGTATACGACTGAATATTATATAGAAAAATCTCGCTATGTACCGTAAAACAGCGTCTGACGCCGCGTCTACGAACATAACGTCGACCGAAACTTAGTACAAAAATATCGCTATGTGCAAAATGCTACATAGCGGGTGAAAATATCAGATTAATCTAAGTGAAAAATATCGCTATGTGTCAAGAATTACATATTAGGCGCATTATAATAATGGTCCTTGTGGCAAACTAAAGTAGTTATGTGATTTATTGCACTTAGTGATTATAGAAGGCGCATTCAATAGGTATATGGACATCACATAACTAGATTTGATAAATCCTGAAATATTGAAATTAGCCTGATGTGATTTTTCGAGCATATGTATATTGAAATAAGGATCAAAATGGCGTTAAAAACCAAAAATGGACAAAATTCACATGGCGACTTTTGCACGCACAGCGACGCTATGCAAAGTCGTTTTGAGAATATAATAATTTTATTTTGCAAGCAATTTTAGCTAAAAGTATTTTGTAGCTTCTAGTTTTGCGATTTGTTATTATATATTTGTTTTACTCGGGAGACTTAAGTCAGACGGAGTTCCTAGAACTAAATGTCTAGACTCATATCGATGCACATTAATTAGAGCGCAACACGATAAGCTCAGATAGTTTCCTGGAGTAGAGGCACTTGCTGTAAATAGCATCCATTGACGGGCGGCGCGGCGCGGGGGCAGGACGGGCTAAAAATAGACGACCGCCAGTAGGACAAGGCCGCTCCCGGCTGCCTTCACCCGGTTGTACCTGCACGGCTTAGGCACATCCTTGTGATTAATCTCAACGTATCTACGATCCCGGCCGAGTGCCGGCTTAGGCGCACTTAGCGTAAATCTGAGTGGCTCTTGACGGTTCACGCTTGGGAATGCTCAAATAGCAAAGCAAATAGATAATGGCCTACCTCCGATGTCTGAGAGTTGGATTCATATTTCATGTGATTTCAGGAGGAAAACTATTCTTGGTACCCGACCGACTATATTGGGTGGGTAAGGTTATTCAAGGAAAGACAGATAATTTTTCTCATGCCTGAACTGTTATAACATTTGTGCTGTGAGAAGTTTAAAAACGCTGTAAAATCGTACTCCAGGTTATCATTTTACAATATCTGTATTGTTATTATTACGTTGAAACAAGGGGCTGGCCAGTGTGATATATATCGCGACGCCGCGTGGTTTTAATTACAATTGCGTGTTATGGTATGTATATTTTTTTTCTGAACTCTTTTTGGGACTGCAGCGGTATCTAAAAAAGCAAGATGATTGTTTATTGAACTCATTCCTTTGTTAATGGACTTATATGATTAGTTAAATCTGACTAAATATTCAACCAACAATGTCGATACCTAGAGAATTACGGGAAATTAGTATAATATAATATTTATATAATCATGTATTCTTTAAATTTGATATAGTTCCACTAAGAAGGGAGTAATTCGCCCCTAAATAGGTCAACGGGGTTCAATGTTTTTGATAACCTTCAGGCGGACAAAGATACAGGCGGAGCCTAGTTTCATATATATGTTACTTGTATAATCACATCGCCTTACATAAAGTGTAGTTTGTAAAAAAAAAAACATTTTTGTATTGTGGCGCAACAACATAATAACATCTTATTAAATTTGTATTTCAAAGATAAAAGGTAACCATTATAAGTCAAAACACCGACCAAAGTCAGGGTTTCTTTATGATATTAAGGGAGTTCCGAAATACTGCCGTCTAATATGTTGGCTTCGGCAATTTTGTGTCGGAAGCCGTAATAACGCGGGTGGTTTGCGTTCAAATAACTATGCCAGGGTGCGAGCTAGTTTGTGATTATGAAGCAAAGGTGAAGAGCTATAATTTGAAAGTATATGTATAACTAGCTTTTTCCCGCGCCTTCGCCCGCGTACTATAAGTACTCAAAAAGGAGGTTCTCAGTTAGACTGGTATGTTTGTATGTACCACATTTTCCCCTTTTAGGGGTTGTATTTTCAAAAAACCTGAAACACGTGTTTACTCATTTATCGTTAGGAATACTCCTGTGAAGTTTCGAATAAAATAGTCTAACAAATCTTGTTTCGCCATACAAACTTTGGACCCCCATTTTACCCCCTTAGGGGGCGAATTTTGAAAAATCCTTTCTTAGTGCACCCCTAGACCTTATAAGGAACCTACGTGCCAAATTTGGAATCTCTAGAACCAGCGGTTTGGGCTGTGCGTTGATATGTCAGTCAGTCAGTCAGTCAGTCAGTTTCTTCGTTTGAAACAGCCGCCTATTATACATATATAGGCGGCTGTTTCAGGGTATCAAACACATCCGTTAGGTAATTTGAAGTTTATTTGGCTCGCTTTTTATATATTTAGTACAAAAGACAGGATTTCTTGAATGATATACCGTAAAACTCACTTCTTAACTGGGAAAGCTTATTATGCGGGTCTGTCGCGAGGGAACTCAAGTTGCAGGGACTGATATATAATGGCGTATTATCGAAATCGCACTAAACATGATCGTATTAAGCGGGTGTCCTCAATATTTAACATGATTTTAAACCAATTTTAGACATTTCAATTTTGTTCTCAATATTTAACATGATTTTATACCGATATTCTCGGGCCCAATCTGTCGTGTACCAGGGTACACACCTCCCCCTACCCTCCCTCAGCTCCCTAAGTGCCCCTTGAGTTCTATCTTGAAACACACACGAACAAATGTTATTCCGAACTTTCACAGCAACAAATACTTTTACTCACTTATTTGTTTTCGAACAACGTTCAGTTCGTATTTCGTATGCGCCATTTAACGCAGCAATTTCATGCAGTCATTAAGTGATGACCATTTTCACGGGTGATAGTCGCGCGACACGGTACAGTCGAGGTCAAAAATACCTTTACAGTTGAGTGTTACAAAAATACCTTTACATTTAAATAAGTTTACACACTAAATGACAAAAACATGCTTACAACACACATGACAGATTCATCTTTTCACTTAATGCACCAAAGCTCAGTTTACAATCTATCTTCCATAGAGACATTGTCACAAATTGTGACATATTAGGTTTACGTTGCATGTTACAGAACAAGATTTCCTGTCAATGTGCCGTAAATATGTTTACATTTGCAGTGGCATTAAAAACTTTACGTTCAAGCTTACTTTTCGTTTACTTACACCTATTGCTACATAAATATCTTTACAGATTTGATTAGCCCGTTTTTAGGGTTCCGTAGTCAACTAGGAACCCTTATAGTTTCGCCATGTCTGCCCGTCCGTCCGTCCGTCCGTCCGTCCGCGGATAATCTCAGTGACCGTTAGCACTACAAAACTGAAATTTGGTACTAATATGTATATCAATCACGCCGACAAAGTGGTAAAATAAAAAGTGGGAAAAAATGTTTTATTAGGGTACCTCCCCTATACGTAAAGTGGGGAGTGATTTTTTTTTTCACTTCAACCCTAACGTGTGACATATTGTTGGATAGGTATTTAAAAATGAATAGGGGTTTACTAAAATCATTTTTTGATAATGTCAATATTTTCGGAAATAATCGCTCAAGAAGTAAAAAAAAATGTGTCCCCCCCCCTCTAACTTTTGAACCGTAAATTTTAAAAATATGAAAAAAATCTCAAAAGTAGAACTTTATAAAAACTTTCTAGGAAAATTATTTTGAACTTGATAGGTTGAATAGTTTTTGAAAAAAAATACAAAATAATTTCTGAACTAAGTTTGTAATTTAACCGTATAAGCAGATGTTTATTGTACCTGTAATTTCTACAAAATCACAATGAAATGACGTGCTTTCAAATAAAGTAAAAACGGTGAAAATCGGTTCACGCAATAAAGAATGGTCCCATAAAAATCATCTTCCATACTTTAAGCTCGCGCGCAATAGTTTACTTAATTTGCCGATAGATGTCGCTGTACGTGGAACGCTCATATTATATCCTACATGGCGGTGTTATTTTAACTCTTAAGTGGGGACACTTACTGTGACGGACGGAAAACTACGGAACCCTACACTGAGCGTGGCCCGACACGCTCTTGGCCGGTTTTTTAATTTTAATAATGACATGAAATCGTCATAAATATCAATTTCGGCTTTATAAAGGGAGCTTAATTATTTATTAACGCTAACTAAACTTTACTAACTTTCGGCTTTATTATTTATTGTTTATTAAGGGAGTTAAAAATAGTACTATTTTTTATTAGCTATATTTGTTTGGTTTTGTTTTTTACATCTATACATATAATAAAGCTGAAGAGGGTCGAAAGTCTGTACATGGAAGATAATCAAAAAAAAGTTGGCTGGGGATACTTAGAATCGATAACAGAACACGTTCCAACAATTTTTAGAATTTTTGTGTTTATCTGTTTGTCTGTTTATCTGTTTATCTGTTTATCTGTTTGTCTGTTTATTTGACTGCGCATCACGTGAAACCGGCTGAACGGATTTCGATAAAATTTTGTATAGAGATAGTTTGAGTCCCGGGAAAGGATAATATATAGTTTTAATCCCGAAAATCAACCCTGGTTGGGGTGAAAATGGGGTTGAAAGTTTGTATGGAGAATTTTTAACCGCTGAAACGATTTAGATAGAAATGAGTATGGAGATAATTTGAGTCTCGAGAAATGTCATAGGATAGTTTTCAAACCCTGGTGGGGGTGAAAAGGGGGTTGGAAGTTGGTATGAGGATTTTTTTACCGCTGAACAGATTTAGATGAAAATTGGTATAGAGATAGTAAGGGTCTCGAGAAAGGACAAAGGATAGTTTCATCTTGAAAAAAGCCCCCCCCCCCACCTTACTTTAGAACCATAGATCCAAAAAGTTTGAGAAAAATAATGGAAGCGAAGCCTGAAAGGTACTTTCAATAAAAACTATCTATCTATACATCTATCACGTGAAAACGGCTGAACGGATTTTGATGAAATTTTGAGTAGAGATAGTTTGAGTCCCGGGAAAGGACAAAGAATAGTTTTCATCCCGAAAATCAACCCTGGAGGGGGTGAAAAGGGGGTTGAAAGTTTGTATGGAGATTTTTTAATAGAAATTAGTATGCAGATAATTTGAGTCCCGAGGAACGACAGAATAGTTTTCATCCCGAAAATAAACCTTTGCACCCCAAAAAGGGGGTTGGAAGTTGGTATGACGATTTTTTAACCGCTGAACTGATAAAGATGGTTTGGTATAGTATGGGTCTCAAGAAAGGACAAATGATAGTTTTCACTCCGAAAATCAACCCTAAAGGGGTGAAAAGATAGTTATAAATTTGTATAGGGAATTATTAACCGCAGAATCGATTTAGATAAAATTTGGTATGGAGATAATTAATTAAAAAAACCGGCCAAGTGCGAGTCGGACTCGCGCACCGAGGGTTCCGTACAAACCTTTACAACTTAAAGGTATTATAGACCTGAGTATTTGATATGAATTTCAATTTAATACCTCTACGCGTTTACGAGGAAAAAGGTAGTAAGTTTAAAATTTAAAAAAATATTTATTGTATGATTTTACTAAAAATGTCTACTTTTCGTAATTTTTCCTTTGTCTGTACTATATGAAATTTCTTCGTGCCAAGTTTCAAGTTTCTGAGTTTACGGGAAGTACCCTGTAGGTTTTGAGTTTCTTGCGAGTACCCAGTTTCAAAATATGCGACTTAAATTGCTATTTCTTTTGATTGCGTTGACATAAAAGTTTGGTTTTGCTACATCTGAAAGGTCCTATAGCCCTGAGTATTTGACATGAATTTCAATTTAATATCTCCACGCGTTTACGAGAAAAAAAGTAGTAAGTTTAAAATTTAAAAAATGTTTTTTTGTATGATTTTATTAAAAATGTCTACTTTTTGTAATTTTTCCATTGTCTATGCTATATGACGCTGCTTCGTGCCAAATTTCAAGTTTCTGAGTTCACGGGAAGTACCCCGTAGGTTTTGCGAGTGCCGAAAAACTAAAATGTGCAGCATAAACGACTGTATCTTTTGATTGCGTTGGCTTTTGAGTTTGATTTTTTCACAGCTCCAAGGGGCAATAGACCTGAGTATGTGGTATAAATTTCAGCTTGCTACCTCCACGCGTTCCTGAGAAAAATGGTCTTGACAGACAGACAGACAGACAGACAGACAGACAGACAGACAGACAGACAGACAGACGGACAACAAAGTGATCCTATAAGGGTTCCGTTTTTTCCTTTTGAGGTACGGAACCCTAAAAAGGAAATAAAATAGTTTTATCTCGGAAATTATCCTTTGAACGGATACAAAAGGGGTGAAAGTTTACATGGGGAAGAAACAACCAATAACCGCTGTCCGTATTTAGATGAAAGTTAAATTTGGTATTTAAATAAATTGTATTTTTTTGGTCAAGGTGTTCATATTTATAACATGTTACCCGTCGATGCTTTAAATTTACATTTACCCGCTCTTAAGAAATATTTGAAAATGTCATGAATGTCAAAGGGTTATTGCAGGTTCGAGTATTATATATGACGGACAAAGATGCATGGCCCAAACCAAAAAACTACTACAACATTTATAGGACACCGTTTAGGTAGGAAAACATATCAAACGTTTTGTGAAGCAGTCAGATTAGGATTTATTTTTCTTTATAATTAAACAATAGGTACATTATCTGTCTCTCAAGCTGTTTTGATATGTCTTCTTGAAGAACTACGCATTATTTTGTATCTTTAAGATCTAATAATGTATTACTGTTTTGAAAAAAATTAGTCACGTCGAGTATCTTTTCGGTCATAATACTTCTTGGGCCAGAGGTGTAGAGTTAGAACCGGTGGTAGTTTTGGAACGAAGTTCCTTATTGGACGGTTCGCGGATGGGGGGCTAGGTGAAAAAAAGTCACGTGACCGTCACGAAAAAGCGTCACGTCACGAAAACGCGACACCCATACGATTGAGAAACATGTAAAATGGAATGAAATAAAAAATATATAAAATAGAATAAAGTGAAGTGAAGTGAAGTTTAGTGAAAGTGAGAAGTGACAAAGTGATAAAAGTGAAAAAAGTCAAAAATGACAAAATTTCTAAATTTCAAAAATTTCATAAATTTCAAGTTTCAAGAATTTCAAAAATTTTAAAAATTTCAAAAATTTTAAAAATTTCAAAAATTTTATAAATTTCAAAAATTTTAAAAATTTCAAAAATTTTTAAAACTTCCAAAAAATCAAAAAATTCAAAAATTTCAAAAAAATTAAAACCACAAAATTAACGAAAAAGTCAAAAATGTAATAAAATTAAATAACATAACTTCGTTCCAACAGAATGTTTCACGACACTCACGTATTTTATTTTTCTCTGACGTTCATTAGTGCATTGTAATGTGCTTACCTTGAAGTATGTAATTACCACAATTATTGCAACCAGTAACGTGAAAACGTATGAAAATTCATTACCTACGGTAACGTAATCAAAATCCGCCTCTCCTCCCCCCCGACCGCCGGCACGCATGGTTTCAGTGGATTTTTAATATGTGTGTAGGTAAAGCAGTGTATGCTTCTGTACATAATTAGGCCTTATTACGTAACAGTTACATAAACTACTATTTATCTCTTTTTAGGGTTCCGTAGTCAACTAGGAACCCTTATAGTTTCGTCATGTCCGTCCGTCTGTCCACGGTCTAGCTCAGTTACTGTTCGCACTAGAAAGCTGAAATTTGGTGAGGCTTGGAGCGTAAATCACTCACATCGGTGAGAATTAGTCACTTGGTGAGATTCAAAAATCGCACTCCTGATAAGAACTTTCAATAAAAACTATATTGAATAAAATCGGTTCAGCCGTTTTTGAATTATCAGTCAAAATCGCATAGTGAAAGGATGTGCCGGATAGTAAACTGACGTAAGCGCCGCCAAATATCCCTTAATAAACGACCATTTGAACGGACTAAAAAACATTTCTGCATTTGTGACACCCCCCCCCCCATTTCAACCGCGCCTGTTCTTACCTTTCATGCGTAGACTGATTTAACGGGAGGATCGATTTGGATGATATTTGCCGTGGACATGAACGTATAAATACAAAAGTGGTCCTGTATCGTCCGATATACACCTACTATTGTATGTCGTTTAAATCATGCCAATAAAAATTGATAGGATAAATCCATCTGTCAACTTTACTTCAAGTTCCGCCTCCATGGTAGCGGGAGAGAAATTAGGGGTGAATTAGCCGCTTACTGACACAGACCGAATTCCACGCGGGCGGAGCCGCGGGCACAGCTAGTACATTATATAGTATTTCGACGATAAAAGAGTTCCTGTAACATAGTTATTACACCCAGCTAAAAGAATTGATATAATCATCTCGGAGGTTGTTAATCAAGAACAATTGGATCCCTATTACGAAGATATAGAGATGCACAGAGTCTTCACAGACGGCAGCAAGCACGATGGACTGGTCGGTGCAGCTGTCGTTATCGACTACCCTGATGGTAGGGGCTTCATGAAGAAGCTTAAATTACACAGCAGCTGCACAGTCTTCCAGTCGGAGTGCTATGCACTGGAGCGTGCTTGTCGCGAGTGCTTTGAGCGGGAACTGCCAAAGGTCACTGTTTTCTCAGACTCCAAGGCTGCTCTGATGGAAATCGCAAATCGCAGTAGCACCAACAGCATCGTCAACAGCATCCACAAAATATTACACAGCATCAAGGAGTCTGGGAAAACAGTGATCGAATTCTGTTGGATAAAGGCGCATGTCGGCTTGAACGGGAACGAACGGGCTGATATGGCGGCCAAGGCTGCGGCAGCACTGCACAAGGCACCGGATTACGATCTGTTCCCGCTGTCGTACCATAAACTCAACCATAAAAAGCATATATTCGCGCTACACAGTAAGTGGTATGAGGACAGTACAACTGGAAGACATATGAAGAAGTACCTACCTAGCATAGAGTCATTAGGAGACTGCGCGGCTCCATGCCTATCAGTTTCCAGTTGACTCAAATACTCACGGGGCACGGCTATCACAAAAGTTACTTACACCGCTTTAAGATAGCCGACGATAATTTTTGCCCCTGTGATAAAGTAACCTGCCAGACAATTGAACACCTCATCAAAGAGTGTCCAAAGTTCGATCGCGTTCGCATCGAACATGAAATTTTGTGTAAAATCATTAATACGAGTATCGACCCTTATGACATAAGCAGCATAATCAACAAAGAATCATCAATAGAGTCATTTAACAAATTCATCGATAAAATTATCAATAGCCTCAAGAAATTCAATAGCACATAAATTACAGTACCTAGTTTAAAACTCCATAGATTACTTACAATCTTAGATTCAGGGTGAATGGTCGCCCGTATTGTTAGCGAGGGCCACTTACCCATAAATAATTTAGTTTAAACAAAAAAAAATGTAATAATTTTCTTGTACTTTGAACATTATTATATCTTTCTTATTATTCTAAAAATGAAATATGTATACTTAGGCGCCACGGCGACAATTATTCAAACTTCGATATGCGTGTGGAAATTTTTCAATTTGTTTGTTCACAGCAGAGTTGGGCACACTTGATTAAAATCGGTGATTGATTACTGATAATCGCTGATTGAATAATCACTGATTAAATCATAACACAAAACAATGAAGTAATTTCGCCATGAGTAAATCATTAACGACGGGCGCTGATTGAAACTAAATTAACGCTAATCAACTAACTTGTTCAATGTGATTGACGAATGTATGATTAGAGTGTTCTTAAGCTGATTTATATTATTACTAGAATAAGGCGTTTGTTCTGAATTTCACATATTGAACCAGATACATATGTAGAAATTTTCATTATCCTAAATGAAAATGAAAATGAGAATGAGAATGAGAATGAGAATGAAAATGAGAATGAGAATGAGAATCAGAATGAGAATGCGAATGATAATGATAATGAGAGTGAGAATGAGAATGAGAGTGAGAGTGAGAGTGAGAGTGAGAGTGAGAATGAGAGTGAGAGTGAGAGTGAGAATGAGAGTGAGAGTGAGAATGAGAGTGAGAGTGAGAGTGAGAATAAATGAAAATGAAAATGAAAAGCGCATGTGGAAACCGCAGCAGTGTAATAGCTGCCTTAACGGTAGCCGAAAACCGCAATAAAACCGAACAGGCCGTTTCAAAGTTAAATGGGAGCATTCATTTGTACACTCATACCAAAAACTAACAAAAAATTGACGATATTTTGGTAAAGGTAACATTTGCCACTGGCATTTACGCTTTTATTGCTCAATATTGAATCTGCACTATACAACTTAAGACGAAAGCGCCAACCGCCAAATGATACCTTTAGAAATATTGTCACAAATAGCCATTTATCCTAAATGTATATTATACTCACCTAGGTACCGCCTCTGTTTCGTCAGGGAAAAAAGTGAAGGAGCTAGTAGCTACGCAAAATCTAATCAAAATCTAATCATGTAATCAACTAAATCGTTAGCTTAACTAAGCATTCTGTCTTACTAATGTAATCACTTCAGCTAGTCATGAGTGAAACTAAAAATCCACATGATTTACTCATGTCGGTGGTCAATCAGATTAGAAAGCTCATGATTGAATTCGTAATCATGTTCATATGATTATGAGGAACGTTCTCATTTTTAGGGTTCCGTAGTCAACTAGGAACCCTTATAGTTTCGCCATGTCTGTCCGTCCGTCCGTCCGTCCGTCCGCGGATAATCTCAGTGACCGTTAGCACTAGAAAGCTGAAATTTGGTACTAATATGTATATCAATCACGCCGACAAAGTGGTAAAATAAAAAGTGGAAAAAAATGTTTTATTAGGGTACCTCCCCTATACGTAAAGTGGGGAGTGATTTTTTTTTTAATTTCAACTCTAACTTGTGATATATTGTTGGATAGATATTTAAAAATGAATAGGGGTTTGGTAAAATCGTTTTTTGATAATGTAAATATTTTCGGAAATAATCGCTTCGAAAGTCGGAAAAATAGCGTCGTCCCCCCTGTAACTTTTAAACCGTAAGTCCAAAAAATATGAAAAAAATTGAGGAGATGCGCATTAGGATAAACTTTTTATGAAAATTATTTTGAACATTATAGGTCTAGCCATTTTTGAGTTATTTCCAAAAAACTTCTTCCATAGGCATCAGATACGACCTTTTGGCATTAGTCTGGTTCTTATTCCATTGAAGCTACGGAACCCTCCATTATGCGTGGCCCGACACGCACTTGGCCGGTTTTAACTTTAGTTTCAATCACGTTAATTTTTGCCCAACTCTGGTTCACAGGCGTTATTTCGAGGATACTTCAGTTAATCTAAGAATGAAATAATTATCATTCAACGTGTAGTAGTTTTATTTTATAACCTTTTCCTTATCCCCACTTTCTCGTCGCTCAGCGACCATATTTTTTCGAATTCCGTAGATTCATTTCCAATGTGCTCGATAGTCGTGTGAGGCACGAAATATCTGATTTTTTTTTTATTAAGAATTAAGAAGGTGAAATAGCTATCCCCACTTTATCACGATATATTTGAGGATTATTTAAGTACCAGCCTCTTTCGGGCTGATATTGTCTATGATGGCTGAATTACGCGCTGAATTTTGCTAAGTGTCATTTGCCCTATATTGAACTATTGATTGTAATTGTTCAATGGAATTTACAAGTGACAGGAATTAATAGGCTACTTTCATTCGGTCGTAGATTATCCAGTTTCAAAGTGAATGATGATTTTGCAATAAAGACCTTACTTAACGACCACTGGGATTGCTTTTTTTACGGTTTTCCAATAAACCCTCATGATTATCCTTGCATTATTGATTATACTTAACGACCGCAAACCGTGACTAAATAAATCAAGCGATTTTAAAGATTTATGGTAGTTGACAGATAGGTTTTTCCACCCTATATACAGTTAGGTGCATAACTGAACCAATGTGCATCACTTTGACATGTTTCTTTCATTATTTCAGAAGAGGCTAGTTATTAAGTTACTATTTTATTATTAATTGGTAACAACGCTAATAAACTTACTGACCTATTATGTTATTGTAGATAAAAATAAACATTTTCTCTATTAGATAATATTTGGTACTGACTCAGTTTTGCACCGACATCGTTAAATGAAGATAAGTCTTATCAATTATGAAAAAAATAAAAACTTTCAGGTTATATTTGTTCGTCTCGGTGTCAGCTATGTATCCATACAAGGGTTGCTACTTATATATCCGGAAACAAAAAAACAAACAAACGTACACGGCTGAAAATGGTTTTATTGTTTTTCAAAGTATTCCCCTTGATGATCTATGCACTTTTGCATTCGCGTGAACCAATTTTTAAAGCACTTCTGCCACTCCGCCTGAGGTACCTCCATAACGTGTTGTTTGAATGCGTCGACAGCATCTTCAGCGGTCGAAAATCGTTGACCGCGTAATTTATTCTTTATATTTGGAAATAAATAAAAATCGTTGGGTGCCAAGTCAGGGCTGTACGGCGGATGACCCGTTAATTCCACATTTTGACCCTCCACAAATAGAGTTGTTTCGCGTGACGTATGACAGCTGGCATTGTCATGATGAAGAATGATTCTTCGTCGCTGGTTAGTTTTACGAATTTGTTCAAATACTTCCGGTAAGCAAATGGTCGTGTACCACTCTGAATTAACCGTTCTACGGTTTTCTAGTGGCACTGTAGCTACATGGCCATTAATACCGAAGAAGCAGGCCACCATTTGTTTCAATGTACTTTTTGCACGAGTAACTTTCGTAGGGTTCGGCTCATTTTGAAACACCCATACCGTTGATTGTTGCTTCGTTTCGGGATCGTATGCATAGATCCAGGATTCGTCACCTGTATAGATGTTATAAACGGCTTTTGAGTCACCACGGTTATATTTTTTTAACATTTTATTGCACCATTCGACGCGAGCATCTTTTTGCTCTTTTGTTAAGTTGTGGGGTATCCAACGCGAACAAATTTTTTTTACAGCCAAATAATTATGTAATATGCTATTAATGCTGGTCATAGAAATACCCAGAGTCGCCTCTATCTCGCGGTACGTAACATGTCGGTCGTCCATTATAAGTTTTCGCACAGCCTCGATATTTTGTTGTACAACGACCGATTTCGGGCGACCTGCCTTAACTTCGTCCGTAAGCATACTACGTCCACGATTGAACTCACTAAACCAGTGATACACAGTAGTTTTAGATGGGGCTTCATCACCAAAAGTTGAAGTTAGTTGATCTATGCACTGTTGTTGCGTTAAACCACGCCGAAAATCATAATAAATCATAGCACGAATATTTTCACGAGTGAGTTCCATTCTTGCTGCGAGATGACATTTAAAACCCGTCAAAAACAAAACACGAGCGTTAATAAGAAAGAAAAAATATACCGGCCAGTACTTAAAAAAGTTCAAATTTTACCATGGAGGTCAAATATGCTATTTAAGAAGATTGTAATCCCGTATGAAAGCCAATTTCGATTCATTGCATTCACAATCTTGATTTTTTTATTCGTCCATGATTTTGAACCAAAAACCGTTAACCTACATTTTTTTTATTTAACCCGATATTGATATTTTTCTTTTACACAACCAGGTAAGACAATTAGTTGAAATAGTACGTTATATGCTCTTTAAAATGAGGTGTATCACTTTTATATCACTCACGTATTTTTATGGTTATCTCAGAATGAAGTCCGCTACAAAAATTAACTAACGAGAAAGTTGTGCGGCCATTTGCCTTGACTCAGTTTTGCACCTGACAATACATTGCCAGTAACTAATTACAAAAATAAGCCTGATTTAAATGTTTGATAACTAAAATAATGGTCGTGGAATTCCTTACTTTAAATGAGTTACTGAATTGGGAATGCCTAAGAAAAAATGAAATAATGGGAAAAATAAATTAGGTGAAATTTCACAGTTTTCGGTATGAAATTGAGAAAAATGTATAAGTCGGAAGAAAATAATTTGTGAAGCAGTTTTGTAGCGGTACCCAAGGATTAATATTTTACGTTTAGAACCTTTATGTAACTTTGATTGTTATCAAATTATTTACATTTTACTAAGGTACTAATTTTGACTCAGTTATGCACCTAACTGTATACACGGTGAATCTGAGCAACCCGAAAGATTTTAACCATAAATTCCTGAGGTCATAGGGAGTAATAAATGTTATATGAATTTAGGTAAATTTCACCAAAACAACACATTTTTTTTCTTTTTTTTCGATTTTTTAAATGCTTTTGAATATAAAAATATACATGTTATTGTTAAAACTGTCGATTAAAATAAATTAGTACGTTTTTATAGTACACATACAGCGGTTAATAATTCCCCATGCAAATTTCCAACCCTTTTTTCACCCCTTTAAGGGTTGATTTTCGTAATGAATAATATCCCGCGTCTTTTCCTGGGACTCAAAGTATCTCTATAACAAGTTTCACCATAATCAGTTCTGCGGTTAATAATTCCAACCCAATTTCCTACCCCCTTTTCAACCCCATAAAGGTTGATTTTCCGAATGAATACTATGTTATATTCTTTCCCAAAACTCCACTATCTCTATATCAAGCTTCATCCAAATTGATTCATCGGTTAATAATTCCCCATACTAATTTCAACATACAAATTGCAGCTTGATCGGTTCAGCGGTTAAAAATTCTATATACCTACAAATTTTTAACCCGTTTTTCACCCCTTAAGGGTTGATTTTCGAGATGAAAACTATGCTACGTGCTTTCCGAGAACACCACTATCTCTATAGCAAACTTAATCTAAATCGATTCAGCGGTTACTAATTCCCCATACAAATTTCTAACCCCCTTTTTACCCCCTTAAGGGTTGATTTTCGTGATTAAGACTATCCTATTTCCTTTCCCAAAACTCTACTATCTGAAAGTCAATGAGTTATTTTAGTTCGAAACAAATCGGCACACACAATTGGAAATTTGTAGAAATTTATGAAGTGGTAAATAAATCGAAACTCAATGAAGAACTGGTATCTGCATTCAAATCAAATTGAAACAGGATTAGGTTTCCAATTCACATATTTAACCACTCTAACCATATCTGTGCATGAGCTCGTCCCTAGAATATTGGAACGTTTGGAAATTTCAGAAGGGCAACACATGAACCGCTTTGTATATTGGCGCAAGGTGCGGCGGTATGTCGAATGACTACACAGTAGTTCGTAAGGGACTGCAACGGCGGATCTGTGTTACGGCTTGGGTTACCGGCTTACCGCAGTAAACCCAGCAACCGTTGTGTAAAAAAAACACACATAAGATACCAAATTAGTCCATTAGATGGCAAACCCTAAAACTAAGTATCAGTACCGTAAAATGGGGTGAGTAGGGAGAAAACTGACATTTAAACCTCGACAACATTTTATTTTTACATATGTAAACTGAATGGTATATATATGTTCCAGACGTTTGTATTTTAGTTTTTTTTTTATGATTTTGGGTACATATATTTCATAACTTTGCCGATAAATACAAAATCCCTCCGTACCCCGTAGTACCTCGTAGTTGGGGTGAGATATGATTTCATACAAAGATGATTTTAGAACACTGTTGGCTCGATTTTTTTTATGAATATCACTATAGCTCCATTTGTAATACAAATACATTATTTAGGTAGCAGTAGCCTTTAAAAACCATTTCACCCCCTAGCATCCCTTCTCTCTCCATTCATAACCCAACTCTCCACGCAATCCCTACTCACCCCATTTTACGGTACCAACAATGTATAAAAAGAAAAAGGACGAATACTGTCTTACCAAATATAAAGCGTCTGAAAAACTAAAATTATGAATTATAGGCATAGAGAAATAAGTAAGTAGCTGAGATATTTTTTTTTATCGTGAAACTGGCATTCGTTTTTTTATTTCAAAGCTTGCCGGTGATGTTAAGTACCGTAATTATACAACTATAACTACTAAGCGACAAAGGTAACCTACGTCCTAGATCCAAAATTTATATCGTCTTTTTGAGTACGCTCGGCGAGGGTTACTCGTAACCGATGAGAACAAGATACTCGCCATTCATACCTACTCACTAGAAATAAAAATGGGTCACTTTGTAAAGAAAATTACCGATTTTCGCCAATCTTACGTAAGTGTAAGTGTACATCCCTAAGTCACTACCCATGTTTTATTTTGGTATCAGCAAAACCGATAGGATTATCCAAAGGCCAACGAGAGGGGAAATAATACCGACTGATCCCTTTTCTAAAATAGCTTCTTATCTTTAAATTAAATTGGTACGCTCTCGGTCGAAATGCATCAGCAGGGTACTTAATATAATATACTTGGTGTCAAAAGAAAAATAAAATTCACAAATATGGCTGCATTTCTAGGCAAAAAAAGCGTTAGACACATAACAAAATATTAGTTTTCACTGAAATATAAGTAATTCACGGGTATTTTTACTAAAAAAATATATAATAAATAACAAGTTTATGTTTAGGTATAAGCTGACAATGAAACCATGGTTGTCCTTTAAAAGTGAGTGATTGCGAGCAATGAAGGTAAATGCATTTGTTTACATTGAGTTATTACGTAGTACATTATACTTCAATGTTTGTTTATACATTATTTTACTTTTCTATTGACCCCGAATATACAAGGTGTAACAAAAATAATGGTAATCCTATCAAGGGCATAATTATTTTGGTATCTTATTCAAATTATGAAAAAATAAGAAAAAAAAATCACGCGAAAAAAAAAGTTGGTTTTGTATGGAGGGTTGGCCGGCTGGGACGACGTGTCCCATTCAAAACAATTTTTTTTTCGCGTCCATAAAAAATTTCTCCTACTTTTTTTAATTCGCAATACCAATTATGCCCTTAAACGGATTACGGTGTTTTTGTTACAATTCAGGATATTACGAGTTTACAGACTTTTGAGAACGGCTATGGTGTATAAATTTGACATATCAGAAGATATTATTTTTTAAAGATTGCAACGCCATATATGTATAATAACTATTGCGAGGTACCTGAGTGCAAGAAATCCTTAGTAGTCATTGAACGGGTTCTTTATATCATATTCTAACACATCTCAAATTATGTAAGAGTTCCTTTTAACCCTTTGAACGCCAAAGACCCATAAAGTGGTCAAGAGATGTCGTGCCTATCATGCCATGAACCCGTAAAGTGGTCCGGACTAAGATGTATTGCGATCAGGCTAAAAAAATCAATATAAAAGCATTCTCGTTTATTTTTATTGGTGCTTGTGTTGAATTAAATTTATGGTGGTTGGCGTCTGACTGATCACTTCATTCGATCTTTTTATATGTCAATGAACCATTTTGTACGTCAGTCAGTTTAAATTTGGTATTGTAAGAATAATAAATTCTGTGACAAAAAATATTTCTGAGTGCTGAAATTCCTGACTCAGTGATGTCACTTCGGAGAACACCCGAGTGGAGTTCTTGTATATTCGGCGGGTGTCCAAACACTGAATTATATGATGTTTCTGTACTTATGAAGGCAAAAATCTTAATGTTTCATTTATATATTTCTACAACAACAAGAGCGTGCTTATTTCATTTGGGAAAGCCTATTGATGCTTGGGATGAAGTAGCTGAGGCCGACGAAAATCTCATGGATTTTAACGCTGACCATCGACAAACGACATAGTTAATATATTTAGGGCCTGTTTCACAATGTCCAAGGAAAGTATTGGATAGCTAACTAACAAATGAATTAACTGCCAGATAAAACTACCTACAAAACTTAGCACTTTATCTACCAGTTAAGCTTATTTGAAGATTGTGAAATGGCAACGATGACTATATTCGTCAGATAAGTGGCAAGTAGCTTATTCAGGACTTTACTTGGACATTGTGAAACAGGCCCTTAGAATTGTATTGAACGTTCTTAATTTCACTACATCGGCTATTGTGAATTAAATAGAAAATTGGTAATTATTCAAATTAAGAACGGGCCAATCAAAACGTTTGTAAACATATTTATCTACACTCACATTGTAAGTCCTCTAAAACGTGTTCAAAAACGGTAGGCAACTACGGTTTACTATGATAAGCTTTTTATCTGTGGCAGTAACGTAATTTTAACTTTACATGCTCATATATTGATACGTTATGAGTTTAAAATTCCGAACATCGAATTTGATAACATAATGTAAATCCTGTGCTCCTTCCTGACCAACGGCACGCGCCCGCGCGACCGCCGGCACAATCGAGTTGGCCATGGCGGTGCAATGGCGGTCATTCTATGGTTTCCGAACACTTCATTTAGAATATATAATATGAGTGTAGATAAAGCAGTGTATGCAACTGTACGTAATTAGGCCTTATTACGTAACAGTTACATAAACTACTATTACCACAGAATAACTAATAGTACTCTATTACGGCACATTGACAGGAAATCTTATTCGGTAACATGCAATGTACACCTATTATGTCACAATTTGTGACAATGTTTCTATGGAAGACAGATTGTAAACTGAGATATGGTGCATTAAGTGAAAAGATGAATCTGTCATGTGTGTTGTAAGCATGTTTTTGTCATGTAGTGTGTAAACTTATTTAAATGTAAAGGTATTTTTGTAACACTCAACTGTAAAGGTATTTTTGACCTCGACTGTACTATTTGGCAAAATTGTCAGCTATCTACCTATATTAGTTGTATATGCAATCGCAAGTGACAGCAGTGAGTACCTATAGCGTTATATGGTTAACCCTATCACAAATGCAATTCAGAAAACCGCAACAATTAGTTGTTATGTATGTATATCTTGTATCATAGTAAATATACATACATATATTTATATGCTGTAGCAAAATCCGTCTTATCGATTCGATCGATTATCATATAGATTATTAAAATATGCTATTATAATATTGATTACAATATAATATTGATACTATTTTGCTGGTATTTATAATCCTAATTTAAAAAATCATCTCCAAAAGCTTAATGCCGTGCCTGGACCCTTATTAAACCTTTAAACCCAGTTTAATTTGATTTTTTTATACCACGACGGTGGCAATCAAGCATACGGCCTGCCAGATGGTAAGCAGCTACTGTAAACTATAATATGGACGCCTGCAACTCTAGAGGTGTCAGTATATAAAAAAAAAGGATTCACTGTGTTGACGGCTAAAGGATAAAGAGGGTCCCTCATCGTCAACACACTGGGTCCTCTTTGAGCTCTTTGATATTGATCTAAAATTACACAAGGTGCATCTGGCTCATAGTGGTATACACGAGATATATAAAATAAATATCACTCGGTATATGTCTTATAACAAAAAAAAGTAAGTAAGGCCTGAAAGTGCCTAGGTTAGAAAGCCAGTTTCCTCACCAGGGTTCCGGTATAAAAAAATCCGAGTATTTGATAGCATATCTTAATTTAGTAATTAAATCGGTTAGAACTACCAACAGTTATCTATTCTATATATTTACATATAATAAAGCTGAAGAGGATCGAAAGTCTGTACATGGAAGGTATTCGAAAAAAAGTTGGCTGGGGATACTTAGAATCGATAATAGAACACGTTCCAACAGTTTTTAGAATTTTTGTCTGTTTGTCTGTTTATCTGTTTGTCTGTTTATTTGACCGCGCATCACGTGAAAACGGCTGAACGGATTTTGATACAATTTTGTACAGAGATAATTTGAGTCTCGGGAAAGGACATAGGATAGTTTTCATCCCGAAAATCAACCCTGGATGGGGTGAAAAGGGGGTTGAAAGTTTCTAAGGAGAATGTTTAATCGCTGAAACGATTTAGATGATACTTGGTATGGAAATAGTGGAGTTTTGGAGGAAATAGGATAGTTTTAATCCCGAAAATCAAGCCTTAAGGGGGTAAAAAGGGGACTGAAACTTTGTATACGGAATTTTTAACCGCTGAACTGATTAAGCTAAAATGTAGTAAAGAGGACAGTTTGAGTCACGGGAAAGGACACAGGATAGTATTTATTTCAAAAATAAACCTTGAAGGGGGTAAAAAGGGGGTTGAAATTGGTATGGGGAATTATTAACCGCTGAATCGATTTAGATGAAGTTTGCTATGGAGATAGTGACTTGGAGTTCTGGGAAAGGACGTAGCATAGTTTTCATCTCGAAGATCAACCCTTACAGGGATGAAAAGGGGGTTGAAAGTTTGCAGGTGGAATTTTTAACCGCTGATTTAATTTAGATGAATCTTGGTATGGAGATATTTTGAGTCTCGGTAAAATACATAGGATGGTTTTCATCCCGAAAATCAACCCTTAAGAGAGTGAAAAGGGGTCGGAAATTTGTAAAGGGAATTTTTGACCACTGAACCAATTAAGCTGCAATTTGGTAAAAAAATAGTTTGAGTTCCGGGATAAGACACAAAAAAATATTCATTTCGAAAATCAGTAAAAAGAGGGTTGATGAGAGGGTCAATTTAGATGAAGTTTGGTATAGAGACAGTGGAGTTCTGGGAAAGAACATAAGATACTATTCATTCCGAAAATCAACCCTTAAGGATGTGAAAAATGGGTTGGAAATTTGTATGGGGAATTATTAACCGCATTTGGTATGGAGATAATTAGAATTCTGAAAAAGGATATAAAATTGTTTAATTTCAGAAATCATCCCTTAAGGGGACGCAAAAGGGGTGGAAATTTACATGGGGAATCAACAACCAATAACTGCTGTACGTATTTAGATGAGATTTGGTATTGAAATAGTTTGCGTTGTTATCCCAGAAGTCACCCCTTAAGGATTACTAATTCCACGTAGACGAAGTCGCGGGCAAAAGCTAGTGTGTAATATTGTGCGAAGAGGCGTGGGCGCGCGTCGGTTTGTCTCGAATGGGCCAGTAGCGCTGAGTGCGATGTCATTACTTATGCACTAGTATCGTTGTGTTTACTCCCACCTAATTAAGTTAACTATTCATCAGACGAAACTGCTGTTAATTCGGTGTATGCGAGCTTGCAAACACCATTGTGTTTGTTAACTTACATGGAAACATGTTTGCACAGGAAAGCTTTTAATTAGTTAAACCTACCTCTGTATCTATGGTCTAGTTTAGTAAGAAGTTATTATCGTTTGTAGGCGTGGCGGTTTCGGCTCCAGAGTCGGGCCACTGGCTGCAAGCTCTACCTTCCATACAATTGGGCACTGTTCTGGACTCAAGTACCTTGAGGATAGCAATATGCTTGAGGGTTGGGTCCAGAATATGTGCCTCCCACACGTGTGCCTGCGGCAAAAGTGTAGACCAGATGGGCCGCCATAGCCTCTCTTGTACAAGAAGTGCCGGCCGCTTATACCGCCACGGCACTACCAATGATTTGGTCCGTCGCGCGCTTGCCACTGTGTCTGTGCCTGCAATTTTGGAGCCTGTGGGCATGGCAAGAGATGATGGCAAGCGTGCCGTGGAGGTTGGGTAGGGCTCTGGTGTGGGATGCGACGTGCGTCTACACCTTTGCGCAGTCCCACATCCAGGCGACCAGCACACAGGCCGGCGCTGCAGCTGACCAGGCCCAGGTTCTCAAGCCCCGCAAATACTCGTCCTTACTTAAGGACTATGAGTTTGCGGCGCTTGCATTAATGTCACTGGGCCCCTGGTCGGCCGACATGAAATGCTTCATGAGGGCCATGTCGGCCCGGCTGGTCGAAAGTACAGGGGACCGTAGAGCTGGAGCTTACCCTCTCCCAGCGTATAGCCTTAGCTGTATAGAGAGGTAACGCGGCCAGCGTTATGAGGACCATGCCGCAGGCGGACCTTTTGGACGGAGAATTCCTTTTGGACGGGGTTTTTATAGGTAGGTTTATTTTTTATATTTTTAATTAGTTTGTTAGTATAGTTTTAATTTTTTAAGTCTAACTTTAGTTTTTTAGTTCATACATTACGTAACATACATACATACATAAACAAAATATCTCCAAGACAAAACCAACAGATAACAAATAATCAACCAATATTGGAGTGGTGTTGGCGTTGCATCGGAATAATTTTCAAGCAAATTCTGATTCAGACGTTTAGGCGTTAGCTGGATTTCATTGCATTGGAGTGGAGTTGTATTTGAGTTGCATCGAGTTTTAACGTGTTTTAAAGTTAGAATACCTACGGTCCTAGACTATAATGGAGCCGATGGAAAATATTTCAATTTCAAGTGAAAATGTAATATTTAAAGTAGTTTTATTCATGAAACTAAGATACCTTCGTTTCGATAATCGTCGTTCTACTTTTTTACCAACCGCTTTGGATAAAAAGGAGACTTATAACATGGAGGCAAATTGTGTCGAAGATACAGCAAAATTCAGACTTTACTTTACCTTCTATTAATTTCTTTTTGCATAAATTGTTACTCATTCCTCCAACCCAATTGTCTCTAAAAATAAGTGTATACAGTCTGCTGCAGTGCATACAATTTGTATGCAGAGGGGTCACATAACTCTGCAGCTGACTGTACACAAAATATTTACCACATTCCATTATAAAATACCTACATACCTATTATACGGATGTTGCTTATCAATAATACAGAAGTTTTCACTTCAATAATATTATTTCTTTATGTTATCTTTTATTATTCAGGTAAATATCCCGCGTCGCCTGCATAACTTGCATTACCACATTTGCAAAATTTATCAAGTTTCTTGTTTAGACAATGAGAAGCTGAACAAGCGAGATATGATATGTAAATTTGCATGAATGCCATCATGTAGAGTCCTGTGTGAATAAAAGTTGAATACGTTCAGGGGTTTGCACAACTCTACCACTAATATTTAAATAAAATAGGCACTAACATAACATTGCCATCGTTTCATCAATTAGCAAGATTTTGAATGAAAACGAATAGTTCGTATTATTTGCGAATTTGGGCTAAATATGTCTGCAATACAAATGCAACTAAACTGTTATTCAGCTATACGTACAGTCGCCATCAGATATATCGGAGCGGCCAAGGTGGTCACAAATATCTGAACAACGCCTCTATTGTCAAGGCGATAAAGTGCATGTTCAGATATTTTTGTGTACCTTGGCCGCTCTGATATATTTGATGGCGACTGTACAAGTGAATTGCGAACGAGTGTCACGTGCGGTTCTCGAACAAAGGCTGAATACGGGTGCGAGCACAGCACTTACTGCCTTTCACACCTCGAAAACCTTTTACTGTCCTCAGTTGTGGCTAATACAACCCGGTGGCGAGCAAAGCTTGCTTCGGGATTATTATTTAATTTAATAGAAAGCGACTCTAACAACAGACAGACTTGATATTATCTAAGTTTTTCTTTTGTTTTCGAACATTGGGTGGGTTACACATAACAAAGCGCATATACAGCCTTGGCCAGAAGTGTTGAGCATAGCAGTTTTTTGTTTACAGTTTTGATGTTAAGTATTATGCCCAATAATAACAATGTACGGTGATGTAAAATGTTATATTTTATTTATATATCTAGAAAACTTCACTTCATAACAATTTCAAGGTAAGTACTAATAAAACATGAAAACTTAAGGTCACAAAAATGCGACTTTAGGTCTGTGCGACAAATTGCAAATATTCTATGCAGTTACTACTAACTTCAACAAAACATGCCTGTTCAGTTTGAATTAATTGATAAAATAACTTCAAAAAAGATAGAAACGCTGGACTAAAGTTTCGAGTTTTGTATGAAAATCGCAAGGGTGCTCAACACTTCTGGTTAAGGCTGTACACATTTATGTTTTAGTCAGTAGTGTTTCTTGTAGTCAGTGGTGTTATATAAATCCCTTGTTGACTAGAAAGGAGTATATAAACGTTGTTGAATTAACGGTAGTAATTGAATTAAATTTCCATCTCCACTCACCCACAGACTTGTAGGTTGCCGCGCTAGAATCACGAAGAGAGTTGTAAATATTTTAATATATGCAGATTTCCTTAATTAGCCCCACTAAGGATGGTTCTGCGCAACAATAGCACATTTTTATCTTACTACGTCCAATTAAAAATGTTGCTTGAACACTTTTGTTGCCTATTAGTTAGAAGGTTTTAACGTCCGACTAACTAAACTAACTGTTGACGTCGAAAATGTTAGTATTGTGATAATACTGATAATTAAGATCACAAGTAGTACTTTATTAGTATTTAAACTATATATTGGGTACCTTTTTTTTTAATGAAATGAAAATGTTTATTTCAGACATCAAGTAGGTATCCATATTTTGCCTACAGAATATACCACTATTAATACCACGACGGTGGCAAACAAGCATACGCCCGCCTAAGCAGCTACCGTAGCCTATGGACGCATGCAACTCCAGAGGTGTCACACGCGCGTTGCCGACCCTTTACAGGGAGCATTAACTGTGTTGACGGTTAGAGGAACAAAAGGGTTCCTCATCGTCAACACACTGGGTCCTCATTGAGCTCATTGACCTAAAAGTGTCTGCGGGTCTGAAATATTCGTTGGCAACCTGGGCCGCGATTCGAAAAATAAACACACACACTGGACAGACACAGCTCCAATCCAACTCAACCCAACTCAACTCAACGCTATAACGACATTGACATTTGCTATTCGAACAGATTTTCATTCAACATTGGTCTCACATTGGTCTCACATTTGGTACAACACTGGTACAATGTGTGACCAATGTCTGACCAATGTGAGACCAATGTTGAATGAAAATCTGTTCGAATAGCAAATGTCAATGTCGTTATAGCGTTGAGTTGAGTTGGGTTGAGTTGGGTCGCTCACATTGGTCTCACATTGGTACAACACTGGTATAATGTGTGACCAATGTCGGACCAATGTGAGACTAATGTTGAATGAAAATCTGTTCGAATAGCAAATGTCAATGTCGTTATAGCGTTGAGTTGAGTTGAGTTGGGTTGGAGCTGTGTCTGCTCAGTGTGTGTGTTTGTTTTTCGAATCGCGGCCCTGGACCAAAGTTGGTTTTCTTCATCATCTAACGGCCTCCTGCCCCAGTCGGTAGTGACACTGCTCACGAAGCAGGAGGTCCCGGTTTATCACAGATATTTGTACCTGAGTTATGGATGTTTTCTATCTATTTAAATGTTTTTAGGTTGATTTGTGTAATATTGTCCAATAATATTTATTTATTTATTATTTATCTATATTTATCTATTATATTTATTGTCACCTAGTACCCACAACACAAGCCTTATTGAACTTACTGTGGGACTAGGTCGGTGTGTGTAAGATTTTCCTACAATATTTATTTATTTAAAACCTATATAAAAGGTTCTCATCTTCCTGAAAATTAGGCAAGCAAGCGAGAATCGAGTTCTATGGACGCTCTGCCAATAGTACATAATGTACCTTTGGTTATTTATGTCGTAACTCGCCCTAAATTCATTAACTGTTTTACGTAAAATTACTTAACGCCACGTAACTGTCACGTAAATTACCATGGATTTATCTCTAAAGTAACTCTTTAATTTGGTCTAATTTTAGCTAAAAATTCCCGGGTTAACTAAGGTATACTAAAGGTACATATTGTGTGCCTAACTCTCAGCCAAAAGTTATTCCTAAGTAGTTGCTAAACAAAAAAGCGTTTTAGGTAACTTTTACTACTTCACGAACAAGATAGGCCATACCTAAAGACAAATGGGGTCGGATAAAGCAGTTTGGTTTAGAGGTACAATACACTGCGGGACACATAAAAAGTACAAATAAAGTTGAGCGCGCGCTGGTAGAGTACCTGGTGATAAATCATTGAGTATAGTAATTAACTGAAGGGATTTCGCACGAAAAAGCCGGAAACATTAACGCAGCTCTCGTTAAGAGACTTATTATAATTACCAGCACCTGAAGCTTACATTCACTTTTGTTCCTCGCAAAAATTAAAATTGGAACGAGACGGTATAATGATATTTTTTAACAAAGGTTTTTTTATTTTATTTTATGCTTTGAGACATTTTTCTGTAATTTAGATAATATTAGAAGGGATTGCCAATAAAATATCATGGAGAGTAGTGTGTGTCTACTGACAGAGCCACATGGTCTTCATATTAATATCGGTAGTTAATAAAATCGCACACTCTTTCAGTTACGTTTATTAGAATCATCTGAATGAAATGCGATATACAGAACAAAATAAGCTGACAGCCCAAACTTAAAGGAAATTTTGTACTTTGTTTCGGAAATAAAAAGCTATAATTATGTAGTTGTTCCTATCTTACCAATTTCATTCCTAGTTAGGTGGGCTAACAATGGGCAAAAATAATTATCCGGTTAGTTTTCGTACTGCAAAGCGCATATGCGCTGGCTGAATGCCTTATGCTAACGATGCCCGGTAATGAGTTCCCGCGGCTACGAGCGCTACGAGCTACGCCGTAGCTGTACCGCATATGCTGCGAAAATGGGACGGGAGCATTCATCTATAGTAAAAAGTATAATAAATGATTAGTTATATATCCATACATGATAATTAATCAGGCTCTTGAAAATCATGTCCAGATAAATCTTTACTTTCAAGGCATCGTGTTTAACAGTTAAACTCAGTTAATAGTATAAATAACAAATTATACTCAAAATGATACATATAATAGTAGTTTATGCAACAGTTGTATAAGAGGGGTCAAAAAAGGTGAGTGGCGTGGGTAACAATTTGAGCAGTAGGCGAAAATTGTTAAGAAAAACGCCACGAACAATCTTCATGGATATCGTAGTTATTTTGTCAACATAATCAACAATCATTTAATTTTTACCTTTTAAAACACTATTTTTCAATAATACTAACATTACTAACACAAATACACACCGTCGTTATTTGATCAATTATTAAAGAGCTACAGAGATTAGTAAAAATACCTAAATTACTTTCAAAGTTTGCAATTCGCCCCAACAAACGAACGGGAAACGTAAAAAACTAGGAAGTAGGTCTGTGGTTCTTATAAGTTTTTTCTTTTTTAAAGTTTTTTTTTCTAAAAACGCTGCGTTTATTTACTTTTCTTAGGTTGGCAGTAATTTATTTTATATTAATAGCCGTGTTTGCACGCGATTCCGCGATACCATTTTGGCGCTTTTATAGAACAAAGGTTTTTTTGGGGAATAGACTAGATAGACTTTTCATCGAGTGTATTATCTATGTTCTTATAAAGGTGTTAACGAATGTATAAATGACAGATAAAAGTACAGGAGTAGAAAAAATTTATTATGATAATTATATTAATATTCTGTTACCCTGGTAAGCAATAAATATAACTCATAGAATTTAATATTAATGTTAACAAACGGGCTAATTTAATCTGTTTTACTATATTTCAGCACGAGTTAGGGCGACGCTTTGTGCCGTATTATAATTTTAAAATACATTAAAAACACAACCTATCTCAAACATAACTCCAACATACAACAAATAATCAACCAATATTGGAGTTGCATCGGAATAATTTTCAAGCAAATTCTAATATTTCTGATTCAGACGTTTAGGCGCTAGCTGTATTGCGCAGTTAATGCATTGGAGTTGTATTGAGATTGGATGCTGTCTAAACGTTTTTTAAAGTTAGGATACTGCCCTTTATTTAAATCAATGTCCGTAAATCTGCCAGCTTAAACCACTCGACTAAAATTCTTTAAAATAAATTACTCAGACTAAATTCAAACTTACGAGTATATCATTTCTTGGTAAAAAGTCATTTTGTAAAAGACAAGAAAGATAAGACTCTTCCAACGTTTCTTTTCTTTTGCAAGGGACTGAACTTCTTCTGGGTTTTAAATTATGCAGGTTGAGACAATGTAGCCGTTTGTTAAGCATATATTATGTAAATACAAACGTCTCATCTGATTTAATACGTATTTGGTATTCTACATCAGATTATCCTTATTTTGCGGTTCTTTTGGTTAGCTTTAGCGCAATATTCTTATAAATACACATAAAAGTAATCTGTAAATTTATAGCTGACATTGAAGTAACCTTCTATCTAACGATACTTGTAACAATTTAAGTTTTAGAAATCAATTGAATATGTGACGGAAAGGATATGCAACGTGCGTGTGAATCCTCTGGGGTTGCAGGCGTCCATAGGCTACGGTAACTGCTTACCAACAGGCGGGCCGTATGCTTGTTTGCCACCGTCGTGGTATAAAAAAAGGGTCGAGACTATCAAATAAAATCAAGGGAATTATGTTAATTTCCAAATTGGTTATTTTTACCTACAAATTGAACTTTGACTGTGAAATCGCAAATTATCACAAAAACAGCAGTTACGTGACTTTATTGCTTTGTTCAAGAGTTAAATTGCCGCCTGGTTCATTACATGTATTTGTAACAAATCTAGTAAATTAGTTCCAAACTGATTCCAAACTCCTTGTAAATGCAAATATTGATTCGGATTCCAGTGGGTAGGTGATACGATAAATCGACTGTTAAACAGTAATATTATTTTTCGGCGCCATACACGAACGCAGTTAAACCGAATTTTTCCCACTTCGAATAACCTCATTATCTTTGAAATTTCACCGTATATTTTTAAAAATAAAGTAAGCCGTTAAAAAGGCAAATACTTCATTACTTATTATACGATGGAACATAAAATGAAGGAGTACGCTTGTAGTTAATATCCCTTTAGAATATTAAACTTGAAGACGAGACCGCATTTTAATATTACATAGCAGTTAATGGCTCTCTGGTAATCACGCGATAAGAAAGTTACTTATAATATAAAGTAAGTAAGTACCTACATGAAACATCATAGTATTCACATATGTTTTACTATTACGCATGTCTTTATCGTCTTTGAATGTGATAAACTCATATCGCCTACCTAATTCGTTTTAAAAAGGAAAATTTCAAGATTATTTCGTACTGCTGATATAACATTTTTACCTGATAGAAAAAACCGAAACGCCTTAAAAGGTCACTCTCACTCAAGTCGCTTTGTCGTGTAATTTTATAAACTACGCATTGAGTAAGTCAGACGAACGATTCTCTAAAATAATGCACTACTATAAGAAAAAGTGGTCTCTTAGTAAATTAAAAGTATATTAAAACATAAGCCTGGTTTTCTAGGGCGCCGCGGAGTCGTGGCCGCGTGCCAACATGCCATCTCACGGCTCCAAAGGATGCTCCTTCCCTTGGCTATTTGTTCCGGCCGGCGCTTGCAGACGCTATGTTTCAACTGGAGAGAGCCCAAGGTCAATAGCAATTTATTCTGAAAGGATGTTTTCGATTTTGTCAACAAAGTCTAGAGAACTGTATTTTTAGGAGATTGTTTCGAAAATTTGGCGAAAAATTAGAGTATTACAATATTCTTGTATGTCAGATATGTTCTTCCGTATCTTGCAATTAATTTTCCTGTTCTTTATTAATACCTACCTTGCCGTAATACAGTGTAAACTAGTACGGAAGGATGCTTGCTTTCGCTATATCCTATAACAACCATTGTTTCAAGCTCTTTGTTTTGTATATTTATTTATTTAAACTTTATTGCACACAACATAAAAATATACAAATGGCGGACTTAACGCCTAAAGGCATTCTCTACCAGTCAACCATTGGGCTAAACAGAGACAGGCAAAAAGGTGCAGAGAAAAGAAAGACAATAGTCAGTTAAAATCATTGAAAGCTTAGCTAAAAAAGAAGGTACCTAATAATAATCTAGCAGGTGCTTACGTAGCATCCGCTTAAAAGCAAACTTGCTTGAGGCTTGTCTTATATTGAGGGGAAGCGAATTCCAAATATATCATTCTTATTTGTTATTATGTTACTAAAACGTGACAATAAAAGTAAGCAATAAAGATATTATAGTTATAGTATAAAGAAATAATTTGATGCAAATATGCAACAATTGTAGTTGTAAATGAATTAAGGAATGAGTTGAAAGGTCACATTGCCACTCACGTTCTTAATAAGATAAACAATCACGCCCATTTTTATAAAATTGCCGCTTGTATGTAACCGTAAGCGCTTAGTGATAGAAGAGAATTATATTTCACGAACGCATATTTATGTATGCCATATGTAAAAGATATTTTTTTATAAAAATGTATTTTTTACATATGGTAAGTTATTTACAAATTTTTGCTCGTTTTATTTTCATTCGTTTTTATAATGCTTCACATAAGAAGCGTAAGGCAAAAATTTTACATCAACAAGTCCGTATAATGCCTAAGGAAACAGCTGGACGGTCTCGAGAGTACTGTATCAACTGAAAGTTATCCTGTTAAACTTTCTCGGACGTTTTGTCGCTTACATTATATAGGTTGGCGTTGTACATTTTCGTTTTCAACCGACTTCAAGATTTCGAAGGAGGAGGTTATCAATTCGTCGGGATCTTTGTTTTTGCTATTTTTTTTTTTTTTTTTTTTTATGTATGTTCACCGATTATTCGACGACGGTTGGACCGATTTGGAAAATTCTTTTTTTGTTTGAAAGAGTATACTTCACAGTTGGTCCCATTGTAACCAGGTCAGGATCTGATGATGGGATCCTGGAGAAATCGAGGGAACTCTTCAACTATTATAGGCACACCTATGGTGATTTGAGTATTTTTACAGCAGATCGAGCATTTGGTGTTGAAAAGGTGGATGCTTAGTGACGTCGGTTCTTTTTTGTTTAAAATTATTCATATATAGAAACATATTGTTACTAAAATTGATTTATTTAGTTTAATTCGTTGAGGAACATTTCGTAAGAGAATTACTGATATAATAGTGATGATTAAAATTGCAAAACAATGCTAAATTTAACTTATAAACGATAACACAGGTTAGCGATAAAAGAACATCTAACCAAATGGTGGTTTGACTTCAAAACACGCCATCTCATTCATTCAAGTGAAGTATTTATCACTGCTCGCTATTTGCAATTCACTGCATATTGTAACGTCAATCTCATTTCATCTTCATTCATCAGGCAAAGATTAATGGTTTAATTGATGAAGAAGTCAGAATATTATATATTTTTTGAAATCAATTGAATATGTGACGGAAAGGGTGCAACGGCAACGTGCGTGTGAATCCTCTGGGGTTGCAGGCGTCCATAGGCTACGGTAACTGCTTACCAACAGGCGGGCCGTATGCTTGTTTGCCATCGTCGTGGTATAAAAAAAGGGTCGAGACTATCAAATAAAATCAAGGGAATTATGTTAATTTTCAAATTGGTTATTTTACCTACAAATTGAACTTTGACTGTGAAATCGCAAATTATCACAAAAACAGCAGTTACGTGACTTTATTGCTTTGTTAAAGAGTTAAATTGCCGCCTGGTTCATTACATGTATTTGTAACAAATCTAGTAAATTAGTTCCAAACTGATTCCAAACTCCTTGTAAATGCAAATATTGATTCGGATTCCAGTGGGTAGGTGATACGATAAATCGACTGTTAAACAGTAATATTATTTTTCGGCGCCATACACGAACGCAGTTAAACCGAATTTTTCCCACTTCGAATAACCTCATTATCTTTGAAATTTCACCGTATATTTTTAAAAATAAAGTAAGCCGTTAAAAAGGCAAATACTTCATTACTTATTATAAGATGGAACATAAAATGAAGGAGTACGCTTGTAGTTAATATCCCTTTAGAATATTAAACTTGAAGACGAGACCGCATTTTAATATTACATAGCAGTTAATGGCTCTCTGGTAATCACGCGATAAGAAAGTTACTTATAATATAAAGTAAGTAAGTACCTACATGAAACATCATAGTATTCACATATGTTTTACTATTACGCATGTCTTTATCGTCTTTGAATGTGATAAACTCATATCGCCTACCTAATTCGTTTTAAAAAGGAAAATTTCAAGATTATTTCGTACTGCTGATATAACATTTTTACCTGATAGAAAAAACCGAAACGCCTTAAAAGGTCACTCTCACTCAAGTCGCTTTGTCGTGTAATTTTATAAACTACGCATTGAGTAAGTCAGACGAACGATTCTCTAAAATAATGCACTACTATAAGAAAAAGTGGTCTCTTAATAAATTAAAAGTATATTAAAACATAAGCCTGGTTTTCTAGGGCGCCGCGGAGTCGTGGCCGCGTGCCAACATGCCATCTCACGGCTCCAAAGGATGCTCCTTCCCTTGGCTATTTGTTCCGGCCGGCGCTTGCAGACGCTATGTTTCAACTGGAGAGAGCCCAAGGTCAATAGCAATTTATTCTGAAAGGATGTTTTCGATTTTGTCAACAAAGTCTAGAGAACTGTATTTTTAGGAGATTGTTTCGAAAATTTGGCGAAAAATGAGTGTATTACAATATTCTTGTATGTCAGATATGTTGTTCCGTATCTTGCAATTAATTTTCCTGTTCTTTATTACTACCTACCTTGCCGTAATACAGTGTAAACTAGTACGGAAGGATGCTTGCTTTCGCTATATCCTATAACAACCATTGTTTCAAGCTCTTTGTTTTGTACATTTATTTATTTAAACTTTATTGCACACAACATAAAAATGTACAAATGGCGGACTTAACGCCTAAAGGCATTCTCTACCAGTCAACCATTGGGCTAAACAGAGACAGGCAAAAAGGTGCAGAGAAAAGAAAGACAATAGTCAGTTAAAATCATTGAAAGCTTAACTAAAAAAGAAGGTACCTAATAATAATCTACATAAAATTAGAAAGCTTATTTCATACAAATTAAAATATAATATCATTAAATTATAATCAAGATCGCGTATTTTATAGATCCTTGTAAACTTGAAGATTGTTGTCAGACCCAAACATGCCGATGATTTATGAAAATTGTACTTCATAAAAGTTGGTTAAGATCATTGTTATATTTGTCCAGAGTTACAAATTGTTATTTTTATGAAAGTAGAAGATTAAGGCATACTTCAAAACCTATATTTAGTTGACTTACAAGTCTGTGCTTCTCCTGAACCTCAACGTATTTTTCAGTTTTGAGCAAAACACGATGATTTTGATGCCACGCATCTAAGGTAGTCTTTCAAAATTGAGTATACTAGCCTTCTTGTGAGTCAGACAATCAAGCTAATGCAGTATGCAAGACTGAACCCTCTTAAAATTGAATAAAAATAATTAGGGTCAAAATCAACTCGAACAGGGCGCGTGTTATTTGACGTGGTTTTTGATTGCACTTTTTCGAATGTTACAGGGAATTGTGTAAAACTGCCACAACTATTTGCCTTAAATAATATCGTAAATTAATCACTGTTAAATAGGCTTTTTAACCATATATTGAAATAGTAAGCAACCCCTAACAGTTCCTATTTTATCAGTCCAAACCCTAGTGACAAAACTTATGAACTGACTAAGTAAAATGCGAGGAATATATAAATATAAGTACTATTATATATTTATAAATACTATATTGATTGATACTATTCGAATTCTTGCTTTAGCAGGTGCTTACGTAGCATCCGCTTAAAAGCAAACTTGCTTGAGGCTTGTCTTATATTGAGGGGAAGCGAATTCCAAATATATCATTGTTATTTGTTATTATGTTACTAAAAACGTGACAATAAAAGTAAGCAATAAAGATATTATAGTTATAGTATATAGAAATAATTTGATGCAAATATGCAACAATTGTAGTTGTAAATGAATTAAGGAATGAGTTGAAAGGTCACATTGCCACTCACGTTCTTAATAAGATAAACAATCACGCCCATTTTTATAAAATTGCAGCTTGTATGTAACCGTAAGCGCTTAGTGATAGAAGAGAATTATATTTCACGAACGCAAATTGTTGCTCGTTTTATTTTCATTCGTTTTTATAATGCTTCACATAAGAAGCGTAAGGCAAAAATTTTACATCAACAAGTCCGTATAATGCCTAAGGAAACAGCTGGACGGTCTCGAGAGTACTGTATCAACTGAAAGTTATCCTGTTAAACTTTCTCGGACGTTTTGTCGCTTACATTATATAGGTTGGCGTTGTACATTTTGTTTTTTAATATAAACATAGAAACATATTGTTACTAAAATTGATTTATTTAGTTTAATTCGTTGAGGAACATTTCGTAAGAGAATTACTGATATAATAGTGATGATTAAAATTGCAAAACAATGCTAAATTTAACTTATAAACGATAACACAGGTTAGCGATAAAAAAACATCTAACCAAATGGTGGTTTGACTTCAAAACACGCCATCTCATTCATTCAAGTGAAGTATTTATCACTGCTCGCTATTTGCAATTCACTGCATATTGTAACGTCAATCTCATTTCATCTTCATTCATCAGGCAAAGATTAATGGTCTAATTGATGAAGAAGTCAGAATATTATATATTTTTTAGGAACAAATGTGCTATATCCAAATAGATTAAAAAAAATTACAAATCAGTTTACTTTAAGCGATAGATCACACACGGTAAAAAGTTTTCTTTAGTAAAACTTTAAAGGTAAATTAACGTGTATATAAACGAGTTCACGTAGTTTTATCAAAAGATTACGACTAGTTTTTATCCCAATCTATTTGTGCACTTTTATCGTGGTTACACAGTATTAATTCTTCTAGTAAAATGTCTAAACTGATTTAATAACAGTAAATCAAAACTTTCCACTGAGACATTTTCTTATAATAGACGGAGAGCTGGCCACGGCAGGAATGACACAATAATGAGAGCAACGAAATTAATATAGTTAGACCGCTATACTATTGTTATTACCTAATCTGGCAATCTGGCAGCTTTAAGCCGGGGGGTTCAAGAGTAGCAGACCAGAAAAGTTGTTTAAAAATCTTGGGAACGACGCAATACTGAGAGTTCTTGCTTTAGTACGATATCGTGGCATTTGATGTATATGATTGGAATATAACGTGGAAGATGTCTCAGTGGGGGGGAAAAGAGGCAGGTTGAAGTTAAATGCATTTATACCGGACGCCTGCGGTTTATTTTCTTCTGATCTGTGAAAACTGTTTGTAATTAATTAATCAGGCGCTCGAATAAAACTTATTAGTTGACAGTTTCCATGCCAAGACGATATTACCGATAGTTATTTCTAAATAGGAAATCGACTTTAACAGCCAGGATTCTCGGTTTAAGTTGTTATGAAAAAATATGTGACATATTAGGTTTTGTTCTGATAATGAACTTAGCTTACACAGCCACATCATAATACAGCTACTCGTCACTAGATTGCGCTAATATCTACTAAACATAGACAGGGATGACATTTGAATTCAAACTGCTGACCCAGCACGGGTGAGCAGTAGATAATTAACCAGTATAAGTGTGCCGCATTGTTACGAATCTCGCGGTAATTTTACACTGGCAGTTAGAGAAGTTGGCTCGCCAAGGGGTGCACAACCATTAGGAAATTACGGATATATAGCTGCCTAATTTGTCGATAAAAATATTAACCCTTAGCAATATTTTGACCATTGAATACTTAGAGAATTCAACCACCCGGAGTCGCCATTGACAGGCGTTCCCTTCTGCCGAAAACATATGACCAGTGGTCATACACATGTATGGACTGACGTTTATCTAACGTAGCTACGTACGAATAGCTATACATTTGACGTTCCCCTCCACCGCAAAAATCGGCAGACTTTTTTTGTATAGAAAATGACAGACATGGCTACTCCAGCCGGGTTGAAGTCTCTAAGTTGAATACCGATTCTGATATCCATCAGCAATAAAAGAAAAGTAATTTCTTATTTTATTATTATATTCTCTTTATTTATCCTTCTTCTTAGGCTAGGTTTTTTTACAATATCAATATAAAAGTAATGTTGGAAATGTTATTGTGATAGTTGCCTTCCCCATTCATTTTAATTAAATTAAGTAAGATTTAAACAAGGGTGTACATCTGAACCAAGTGACAGCTTACGTTTACGGGGTTGTTGAAATCCCCTTCGTTTATTTGCTGCATAACCACAGGTAAGATAAAATATTTATGTAGTTTATAGTAGCAGTTTAGTTAAAATAACGGTTAGATTGGGCAAATTAAGTAATACATCTTACATTTAAGTATGTATTTTTGTATTAAAATTTCTGATGTATCAGGTAGATTAGGGCAGGTCCAGCAATCAAACTAATCGCGTACTTGTCAACCCTAGATAATCGACAAGAAAAATTGTATGTAGAATGTAGACGTCATGTGCCACCGTTCATATGTCAAAGTTCTGTCAAACACTGATTTTGTAGGGAAGATTGAAGAGAAATGGCATGAAACCTTTAAGGAATGAAGATTAACAAATAAATTACGCTTCGAAAAGGGGTATTTTATTGGATAACAATACATGAGACATTTTATTTTTGTAAACCTGAAAATGGGTTAAGTTTTCACATGAGCATTGTTTAACTTTACTCGTTTTAATATTATATGTCGATGCTTATCCTTAATCATGAACTTTTATCGATATAAATATCGACTTTGCGCAGCATTTGAGTAGCGAGTATTTAAAGTGACAGAATGATAGAAAGTTCTAGATAAATAAATAGTACTATTCATAGATTATATAATTCTTCAGATGGAGTACTGCTAACAACATTTTGTGGTTCCATAATGAGCCAGTGTCCTCGTGGTTACGCACTACACACACATACGTACAACAATAATGAGCCGCTCCCCCGACAGTCGTGTCCAAACGTCTATGCAGTCAAGTGCTGTTAAAAAAAATAATTAAAATATGCCGTCGTGCGTTGTCAAATGCTGCAGAAATGCCACCGGTCAAAAGAAAAAATGGATGGGGTAACTTTTTACCGTTAAGTAAACAATTCATTGCGTAATCATATTAAAAATCAGTAAATTCGTAAACTATTAACTTCACGGTAGTGGTGTTGCCAGGTGGTTGAATAGGGAAACTTCCCGAACGTAAGAGGGTCTATAATCGCCGCGATATGTTATCAATACGATATTGACGTCACCACTCCTAACTAGACGTTTTATATTCGTTGACGTGCGTGAAACGTTTTCAACGAATATTATAACGTTACCTAATAGTTAATAACTTTTATGCTTTAGTGAGCAAATTATTCTTTATTATTTTTTGAATACAATTTGTAAATAAACAAAATTATATATATCTTAAAATTATTCCAAAAATTTTGTAAAACAAAAAGCCCATATCTAATTGTTCATTGCACGCGCGAAGTTATGTCACCACCATTTGTCAAACTTTCGTCTCATTCTAACTATCGCTCCCTCTCACTCTGAGCGGCTGACTAGTCGCGTCAGTAATCGACTGGTCAAGCGCTTAGAACGAGATTGAACTATAGTTGGAATGAGAGGTCAGCTCTTAAGTCAAACCGATTGTGTTGATCGATCGAGGAGCATTTTTAATCAACTTCAAAAAAGGAGGTTCTCAGTTTGACCCGTATGCATGTATGTATGTATGTTTGTTCGCGATTATCTTGCGTTTGGTTGAACCGATTTTGATGCAGTTTTCAAAAAGTTTTTGTTACATTCTAAACATTAGTATAAAATAAGGCGTCGTTCATTGATTACGTAAGACATTTTTTGCCAGAGACCCCCTTCCGCTACGTAAGAAAAATAATAATAATAAAAATCCTCTCTGCAGTAGAAGTAAGACATGGTCAATTCCCCTCCCCCTAAATCGTGTTACGTAATAAATGAATACGTTATAACACTTTTAGTTGTCTTCATCTTAGCGAGGGCACTGCCGTGCCTCCAGATTAAAAACCGGCCAAGAGCGTGTCGGGCCACGCTCAGTGTAGGGTTCCGTAGTTTTCCGTCCGTCACAGTAAGTGTCCCCACTTAAGAGTTAAAATAACACCGCCATCAGGATATGATATGAGCGTTCCACGTACATCGACAACTATCGGCAAATTAAGTAAACTATTGCGCGCGAACTTAAAGTATGGAAGATGATTTTTATGGGATAATTCTTTATTGCGTGAACCGATTTTCACCGTTTTTACTTTATTTGAAAGCACGTCATTTCATTGTAATTTTGTAGAAATTACAGGTACAATAAACGATTTGTTAGATGAATATAGCGAACGCATTATTCAGTTGCAGCAAATTTTAAAGTCGCATTTTTTAGCGAAGCAAATATTCATGTTCCGTATATTTTGCTAACGCCTTATTTAGTTGCTGCAAATTTTTATGTCGCATTTTTTAGCGAAGCAAATTTTCATGTTCCTTATATTTTGCAAACGCCTTATTTAGTTGCAGCGTATTTCAGGAACGCATACTTTAACAAAGCAAATTTTCATGTTAGACATTTTTTGCCAGAGACCCCCTTCCGCTACGTAAGAAAAATAATAATAATAAAAATCCTCTCTGCAGTAGAAATAAGACATGGTCAATTCCCCTCCCCCTAAATCGTGTTACGTAATAAATGAATACGTTATAACACTTTTAGTTGTCTTCATCTTAGCGAGGGCACTGCCGTGCCTCCAGATTAAAAACCGGCCAAGAGCGTGTCGGGCCACGCTCAGTGTAGGGTTCCGTAGTTTTCCGTCCGTCACAGTAAGTGTCCCCACTTAAGAGTTAAAATAACACCGCCATCAGGATATGATATGAGCGTTCCACGTACATCGACATCTATCGGCAAATTAAGTAAACTATTGCGCGCGAACTATGGAAGTATGGAAGATGATTTTTATGGGATAATTCTTTATTGCGTGAACCGATTTTCACCGTTTTTACTTTATTTGAAAGCACGTCATTTCATTGTAATTTTGTAGAAATTACAGGTACAATAAACACCTGCTTATACGGTTAAATTACAAACTTAGTTCAGAAATTATATTGTAATTTATTTTCAAAAACTATTCAACCTATCAAGTTCAAAATTATTTTCCTAGAAAGTTTTTATAAAGTTCTACTTATGAGATTTTTTTGATATTTTTAAAACTTATGGTTGAAAAGTTAGAGGGGGGGGGGGACACATTTTTTTTATTTCTGGAGCGGGAATTTCCGAAAATATTAACATTATCAAGTAATGATTTTAGTAAACCCCTATTCATTTTTAAATATCTATCCAACAATATATCACACGTTAGGGTTAAAATGAAAAAAAAAAACACTCCCCACTTTACGTATAGGGGAGGTACCCTAATAAAACATTTTTTTCCACTTTTTATTTTAGCACTTTGTCGGCGTGATTGATATACATATTAGTACCAAATTTCAGCTTTCTAGTGCTAACGGTCACTGAGATTATCCGCGGACGGACGGACGGACGGACGGACGGGCAGGCATGGCGAAACTATAAGGGTTCCTAGTTGACTACGGAACCCTAAAAAGGTATAAAGTATGCTGAAAATAATAGTATTGGGACGACAAAGAGGCCACTACACTCAACAGTATTCGTGTAATGTTAATAAACAGTAAATTTGGATTTTTTTTAAATTTTACCTTTTAGTCGCCTCTTCAGAAATATATTTCATCAAATTTATTAGAACAGGTGCTTATTCATTCTATTTAACCATATATATTAATAATCAATTTTTTTAAATTCAAAAATACTGTATTATTAATTGCGAAAATTTGTATTACATGGCAACACTCGTCTGGGCACATACATTCAAACCAGCCGCCATCTTGCGTCACAGTTTGTTGTACAGGCATGCTCCATCCTTTTAATTTATTAATCCTAGGTACTATTATTTACTTGGTGGTACTACCAATGCGCAACATACATTACCTCACTAAGATTCCGCATTATATCGTTAATGAAGGCTGGCAGTCGTTATCTATATGCTGTTTTATTTATTAAATATTGAGCCGCCTGTCGCACCAGTGGATTGTAGGTTATGTACAATATTTGAAACTACAAAACCTAACGCCTACTTAATGAACTCGATTCATTTCTCATTTTGTAAGAAAGATTGGCGCCATTCGTATGCGGGAACACTCATACTTTGGCCATATATCGATTTTAAAAACACGTTGATACATTATTTTTGTATGGAAGATTCCCTGTCATACGCTTAGAATACTCTCGAAGAATGGTAACAATAACACTGTTAGTTTCCTTGAAAGGAGAGGTTTTGTGTTTTTGATAACTACGGACTCTGCATAGGTTTATAAACTTCCTGCCCGTGAGTACCAAAAAGCTGCTTAATTTTTCCTATTATAGACTAAGCTGATGTGTGCACTACCAACATTTCCCAGGCTTCCCTAAACAGACTCGAACTCGTATTATTTAATATACATATATATATATATATATTAAATAATAGAAAACGCTTTATTTTCGGCTTGCGTAAATTAGATTACGTCTCAGGTTATCGTTACCAACTGTACATTAGTTTTGGGATATCCCTTAGGATTTAGGATTTTTACTGTATAAGTTTCAAACGGCTGTACTTACATGTGTTTAGTCACTACACAATATAATCAAAGACTAAATATTTTCATTATTCCTTATTGATAATATAAAAAAAATTGCCATTTTAAAAATCGTTTTCCTACCTGCACTCAATTTTCTATTCTTTAAAACAATAGATTATTTTTAATTAGTAGTACTACAGTCGCCATCAAATATATCGGAGCGGCCAAGGTACTCAAAAATATCTTACACTTTATCGCCTTGACAATAGAGGCGTTGTTCAGATATTTGTGGCCACCTTGGCCGCTTCGATATATCTGATGGCGACTGTACTTAAATTATTAACGCTAATATATGTAGTGATCACGCGAGTCGTTTTGTATGCTCAATCTAATGTGCAACATAAGTTGTGCCGTTATTCCCACCAATAGTTGTGTGCACCTTGGCGAGCCAACTGCTCAAACATGACCGCGAGATTCGTAGCAATGCAGCACACTTATACTGGTTTTTTTTCTACTGCTCACCCGTGCTAGGTCAGCAGTTGGAATTCAAATGTCATACCCTGTCTATGTTTAGTAGATATTAGCGCAATCTATTGACGAGTAACTGTATTATGATGTGGCTTTGTAAGCTAAGTTCATTATCAGAACAAAACCTAATATGTCACATATTTTTTCATAACAATTTAAACCGAGAATCCTGGCTGTTAAAGTCGATTTCCTATTTAGAAATAACTATCGGTAATATCGTCTTGGCATGGAAAGCTGTCAACTAATAAGTTTTATTGGAGCGCCTGATTAATTACAAACAGTTTTCACAGATCAGAAGAAAATAAACCGCAGGCGTCCGGTATAAATGCATTTAACTTCAACCTGCCTCTTTTCCCCCCACTGAGACATCTTCCACGTTATATTCCAATTATATTCATCAAATACCACGATATCGTACTAAAGCAAGAACTCTCAGTATTGCGTCGTTCCCTAAATTTTTAAACAACTTTTCTGGTCTGCTACTCTTGAACCCCCCGGCTTAAAGCTGCCAGATTGCCAGATTAGGTAATAACAATAGTATAGCAGTCTAACTATATCAATTTCGTTGCTCTCATTATTGTGTCATACTTGCCGTGGCCAGCTCTTAGTCCATAAGTAGTCAGTTTAAAACAAGCTGAATTTATTTACATTTTTTCACGATTTGTTTCCACAAAGACTGAGTCTAACAAAGCCATTTCACTTTTGATACTTGTTACGTCAGCGCGATCTCTAACAACGTCTGGATAATACAATTTACAAACACTTGGAGGACCAAAACCGGTCGCCATAACAGTGACCACAATGACGCACGAAACAAATAAGCCGAAAAATGACCGAAATTATTTACAAGAACTATTTTTTCAAACAGGCATCACGACATCGGGAAACGGAAGTAAATAAAAACAAACAATGAATAATAATAACATTAATTGTCTACAGGCAAGTTTAAAATGTTTGACAAAATAAGAAGTTAATACTTAAGCCCTGTATTTACTTAATACGTTCAAAAGTTTTATTAGCTTATGTATATGTAGGTAATGGTAAGAAAACATTGCTCAAAACAAGGAAATCAAGTATGAACTGAAAATGCAGTAGTAAGTTTAAGGAAGCTAACCTTTAAAAAGCCTTAGGTTATGTTTATCATCACACTTTAGGTCTCTAAATTCTTGTCAGTATCCTGAAAATTTGCTTAATTTTTCACCATTTTGAAATTAATCGATCGATTGCTTATTTCTTTTGTGGACTAATGTTAAACAAATAGAGTATATATACTTACGAATAAGACTATCAAAAAATATTGCGCCTCATTTTTTACTCACTATTCCAAATCGTGAGCTTTCCGTTTCCTACAAAGGCATCGTAAAGTAGAAAGTTGTTAATGTCTGTTGTCGCGAACTTTTTCTACGCGTTCTTTGTACTAATAATCGCTACGGATAATGTTCCCGCTCCGGCGGGAAGTAACAATCCCGAACGTATGCTAGCTACGACCATAAATTTGTACCCTTATTTATAGCTGTCTACGGCTTAACCTTTCACTAACCTGGGACATGTCGATCTTTTATAATAATATTATGTATTAAATTGGTTTTCGTTGAGGTACCTACTTGGAAAATTCGTTTCAACCTGCATGATTAGCATAGAGTCCAACCAGGGTAACTCTGCATGGACTCTGCAAAAGCATAACTGTCATATATATCATTAAAGTAATTTCAATATATTTGACGTTAATGCTAGCTCTCCACACTTGCACTTGCTGTGCAGAGGAAAGTTGGTGTGATTTGATCTGACTGACATCCTGACATTCTTATGAATATACCATTCGGTATTAGGTACCGTTATTATAACGCCATCCCTACGCTAACCCAAAGGAGACTTCACATAGTACATCTTTGAATTTACTTGCGGATGTATGCGGGTTTCCTCGCGACTAAGCTTACATCATACATAATTTACATCATGCAGTATTGCAATAATAACATTTGACAATTTGTTGTTACTGAATATCTGAAACTACTTAAGCCGGGACACCAACTTCCGTCGGGCATGTTTAATTTCGCGCGTCAGCGCTCCTAAGTGACACTTACTCGTAGTTTGGGTCATTGCATCCATAGTCTAACCTAGCTGGCGAGCTAGACCGCGAGATGTATATAGCACTGGCCTTGTATTATCATTGCCAACCGAGGGCAGGCATTTTTATTTTTTTATTTTATTTATACCACGATGGTGGCAAACAAGCATACTGGCCCTGATGGTAAGCAGTAACCGTAGGCTATGGACGCCAGCAACCCCAGAGGATTCACATGCGCGTTGCCTACCCTAAATCTGGCTAATCGTACGAGCTCTGTAAGGGTATAACCAGTGTAGATGTCTCCTCGACATCCATAGCAACAACGCCTCTTCTCCCGCGGCCCCCCATACAAACAAATTGGCAGACGAGGATAAATCAGTAGTGTAAGAAAAATACTAATTTCTTTTGTTTTACAATCAAACGAAACAAATCAAATGACACTCTATTTGAACTTAAATTTCCTAACAGTAATTTGCTAAATAAATACTTATGGCCTGTTTCACAATCTCCAGTTAAAGCATATCTGTCAGATAAATGTTTGCAGTCCTTTTCTTTTATATGACTGGAGAAAAGGATAGCAATAATTTTAACTGGCAGATAAGTTTATCTGGAGATTGTGAAACAGGCCCTTAGTAGTACTAACAAGCAAACAAGAAAAGAGTAGTAGGTATAGCTACTTATACTAGTTCATATGAGTACGAGTACTAACTTGTCTACGCTTTGTAAGCAATCGAAACAAGGTAAACTATTCAGTTGCATATTCATGCAGGCAGTGCATCACGCCTCACTGTGACAAAGCGTCTGTCGCGGCTTGGCACTTGATCTATGTGCTGGACTCGTTCGATGATGTGACAATGAACTCTGATTAACTAGAACGCTCTCATTAAGTGGAAGCGTAAGAGAAGTAAAGGACATTGAGTGTGGTGTATACGTGACGAGTAGAAGTAAAACCTTACTGTATTTTGTACTGTAAAACCTTACTGTCATTTACAATAAAACTTACATTTCGAGACAGTTAAGAAACGAATAAAAAATGTAATGTCGTAGCAGCTTAACTGATCCGTAATTAAGTTAGCCAACAAAAAAACAAATCCCAAATCAGCTTTTACTAGGAGAAGTTAGAATTTGCATGATGTAGTGACTTATTGTTGATCTTTCGTCTTTTCTTCGTAAACGGGTCGGCAGGGGATGGTAATATCTTACTAAACAGTCATCGACTTCGCTATCAATCATGCCCACTCGGATGTCGATTCAAGACGACTCCGATGATTAATAGTCCAATCAATGACCGAACTTGCTAATTCGCATCTATCTATCCTACGCAGCATATTTAGCTGAAGGTATGTTTTTGTTTCTCATTTGTTTATCGATGGTTAATTTACTGCAAGAAAAATCAATAGCGCGTGGGAAAGGCGGCATGCAGGATAACTATGTACTATTTAACTCTGGACAAATAACTTTGCAGGCAAATACACTTCGCGATAACATTTTTAAATAGTTTACCGAAGCACTTTGCACTTTTAAAGTATATGGGGAACAGATCTGTAAACATTTTATGCATGAGAAAATAGTAATTGAAGTTCAATCCACGCAATAAATAGAACGGAGTGAGAAATATATGCGCCCGCAGGAGGGAGAAGTATTGACTTTTTATTGCCAACAAATGGAAACGTTACCTACTGCGTATACTTACTCAACCTCGTATTTTACACAGATAGACCAAAATTATACCTTAACATGCTTTAACTAAGGTTCAAATTCTATAAAATATTTCAAGAGGAGCTAAAGGAAATAAGCCGTTGTTTTCGTAAATGTTCTGTGCAGCTGTGACTGTCGCCTTGTGCCACGCCGATGCAACTTTCGACCAGTGCGGCAAATGTGACAAGGAACATTCCTCGCGACACTTTTAACTTGGCATTTCTTGTTTAGCCGGAAAAGAGCATTCGGACACAACTTTCAGATAACTTTTTAATATTTAACTATTGTTGAAGTTAAAGGATTGATATATACATATACCTAATAATCGGTTTTTTTAATTAGTAGGTCAAACAAATTTCTGGTCAATAAATACCTTTTATTTATCTATAAATACATTCATAAAGAAAATATGAGGCTTATTAAACGAAAAAATTAATAAGTTTAATAACTGTCGTTATTCTCCCTACATGGACTATTTCATGAGATTTAATTAAGAAATATTATGATGTCCTGTGTATTGATTTGATCCAATTTTTCTTAAGTAATTTAACAGATCTTATATCAATATATCAGCAGCTTCACCGAGACATAAAAGCCAATTAAGATTGTAAAATCAAAAATGAAAGAGAAAGTAGTTTGTTTATTAAGTCTTATCGGTAAGAAAATATTCTTCCTTAGGTATGGTATGTTTTTTTTCAGATGTACGAATTGTAGGTAGAATTCTTCAGTAAGGTTTCAACATCATAAAAAACTACCACTATACTTGCTTGCATCGTGCCATCAATGTCATCATTCATACATACATAATCAAATGTTACAATGCTATTCTAATAATTTTCAGCTTAAAAGCTGATGGGCTAGGTACAGTCACGTCTGAAAATATAGATGCATTTAATGGGACAAAAATATGTAGCCACGACTCTAATACCAGGGCGTAAAGTCTTGGGTACATGTTTTTGTCACATTAAATGTATCCATATTTTCAGACGTGACCGTACCTAGTTCAGTATATGAGTTTATTCGTTTTTCAGATGTTACCAACGTGTTATAAGCCACTAGCCATTATGTTTTATTTGGGTCAAAGATAACCAAGGGTTGGTTACGATCATTTATAATTATATGAACTAAGGACTATATTTCATTTTTTGTCGGTAATGCCTACGGACACAGCACCACGGCATCAAGGAGAAAATCAGTCGTCTATTAAATTCCCTTTGCCGAGGACATATGACTGGCAGACGGATGGATCAAGGAGATGATATGAAAGTATACGGAACCAAAAAAAACGTGAAAGTGAAATTTAACATAAAGTGTAGGTACTGGGAGGGCTCATTCTGAGTCAGCGTGTGACTCCGCATGAATGAGGCACAGCGATCGATATCACGGCTAAGTGATGACCACGCTGCAACCGACTTTCATCTAAAAACTCCCTGCTACTTAACTTCTCCCACATTGGTTTGAATCGGAACTAGGCCAGATAACTTGGAAAAATTGGTGTTATTACCGAGTTACAGTGCCATAAATGTATTTATACGTCTTTTCATTACTTTTACTTGATTTGAATCTTGAAGGACTCTCCTGAATAAAAACTAAATTCCGAATAACCGAGGTTAAGTCCCGGTGATAGAGGTGTATCGGTCAAGGGGGCGGCATGTTGTTTAGTTCTAATTTCCCGTAAGCGAGTATCATTTCCGAGAGCACTCATGAATTGCCGGTTCGTGGTCCGGAAGGGCTTTTTACGGATTAAATGCCGCTTATGACAGCTTTATGCCGTTTCAGCAACGCTTATGATCTCAAAACCTATAAAAAAGTCGTAATATCTCCCTTGGGAGTGACCTGTGTAACAAATTGCGTTTGATTTCTCCAGAAGACATCTACATAATCGGTTTATGATTAGGAGGTCGGAGGGTTTTTTGGAACATTATGTGTTTGTTTTTATAATATTTTGGGGTCGATTTTACAAGGTTATGTATGAGATATCTGTATAACAATACAGCGGCGGCAGGTCTCCCGCCTGCCCCATCAATATTTGTACGGCGTCGCGCCAGGGACCAAATCCTTTGTACTTGGCTTTTGTCACCGGACACTGATTAATGTCCTATACAGATATATGCCATATCTTGTCATAATACCCACTAAAATCGCAATGATTCATAATTCATAATTTGTGTCAACTACACGTTCCAACGTGAGTTCCAACTACACATAGGTATATATCCGACTTAAACTGAGATGTAAAAAGTATATGATATTTTGGATAAAACTTTATTTTTGTTCGGTCTAATTCAGCCCACGGAACAAAGAACTTTTTCATCTAAGTACCTATGCCTTTTTTAGGGTTCCGTAGTCAACTAGTAACCCTTATAGTTTCGCCATGTCTGCCCGTCCGTCCGTCCGTCCGTCCGTCCGCGGATAATCTCAGTGACCGTTAGCACTAGAAAGCTGAAATTTGGTACTAATATGTATATCAATCACGCCGACAAAGTGGTAAAATAAAAAGTGGAAAAAAATGTTTTATTAGGGTACCTCCCCTATACGTAAAGTGGGGAGTGATTTTTTTTTTCATTTCAACCCTAACGTGTGATTTATTGTTGGATAGGTATTTAAAAATGAATAGGGGTTTACTAAAATCATTTCTCGATAATGTAAATATTTTCGGAAATAATCGCTCCAGAAGTAAAAAAATATGCGTCCCTCCCCGTCTAACTTTTGAACCATAAGTTTTAAAAATATGAAAAAAATCTCAAAAGTAGAACTTTATAGAAACTTTCTAGGAAAATTATTTTGAACTTGATAGGATGAATAGTTTTTGAAAAAAAATTACAAAATAATTTCTGAACTAAGTTTGTAATTTAACCGTATAAGCAGGTGTTTATTGTACCTGTAATTTCTACAAAATTACAATGAAATGACGTGCTTTCAAATAAAGTAAAAACGGTGAAAATCGGTTCACGCAATAAAGAATTATTCCATAAAAATCATCTTCCATACTTTAAGCTCGCGCGCAATAATTTACTTAATTTGCCGATAGATGTCGCTGTACGTGGAACTCTCGTATCATATCCTACATGGCGGTGTTATTAACTCTTAAGTGGGGACACTTACTGTGACGGACGGAAAACTACGGAACCCTACACTGAGCGTGGCCCGACACGCTCTTGGCCGGTTTTTTTTAGGATTTAAATAATTACGGTTGATTTAGCGAACATATCTTTATTAATATAAAGGAGACTACTTGTTTGCATTATAAGTGATACGCGGAAGATACTAAAAGGCAAAAGGGAGTTTTAAATTCGTTTTCCCAGTAATCATCAAAAAATCATTATCAATAAATATTGGACACGTATTTTTTATTTTGTCAATCAAACAAAAATTGGTGAAGATATAACCCGTTAAAGTTCCGCGTGACGTTACATTATGCTAAAAAGAGTACTGAAATGTGACGTCATGTTCGCCTTTGTACGTATATGTTGTGTTATATGTCTATGTTTTCTTGTGCAATAAAGTGTTTTATTACTACTACTACTACTACTACTACTTTAACGGGCTATATCTTCACCAATTTTTGTTTGATTGGCAAAATAAAAAAGTACGTGTCCAATATTTTTTGCTAATCTAACTGACGGACTAAATATATTTTTTTAGGAAAGTAGCCAATTCAAATACAGGTGGAAATGTAGTAAATATTCAAGACATCAATTAAGCGCCATCGCAGTGTTCACGAATCGGACTCGGCAGTTTCCTGACAATTTCTAGCCGAGCAGCAAATTGCGAGTCCGATGAACTTCCGCCGGCCTGCACGGCATATCCCGAGTATGACGAAGCGGTACATGACCTAATGACAAGTTATGTTGAAAGTTGAAAACCAATAACGGGTGAGTACCTAACATATTTGGAAATGGTTGCCACGGGATGGATTACGAAAAAGAGGTCATCCAAAGAAACGTTTTGAGGATGTACATATTTAGAAAACGCTGCGGAGCCTTGTGGGTGAATATAGCAAAAAAAAAGAGCAAATTGGAAAACATTGGGGGAGGCCTACGCCAAAGAGGCGACTTCCATAATTAACTCGTAGCGAATTAAGTAGTACCTATGCATGGAAATTATATTTTTAAGTTATGGTAGAATAAAGGGCTTTATATTTTATTTTCCTACATATTTCGTCTAATACCTTAAATATACAAACTTACCAAAGTAACTTCAAAAGACTGTATCTTAAAATTAAACAAAAATATAGGTGCCTATATTGTTATACTGATAACTATTGCAAGCTCTTTTAGATACACATGTCGTCGCACAATATTTTAAAAATAATTAATAAAACGTCTTAGAAATTCCTTAATGTTTCCGCAGTTTTAGAGATAATTGCCTATGACGGATAGACGAATATAAAAAAGCACAAGTCGTCAAATGAACTAAGAGCTGGCTACGTCAGATATGACACAATAATGAGAGCAACGAAACCCGTCTAATCAGATTGCAATACTGGATAGTATTGGAGGTCAGAGTGACAGACTAGCAAAATTCAATTGAAAAAAAAAGGAATACCAGAATAGGTGAAAACTGCTAATGTTGTCTTATTTATAAAGGACGGGGCCTATATTTTAACATTAGCACCAAAAACATTGCGTATTTTTTGGAAACAGAAACAGTAGGCGACAAACTATGGATACATTATACGTCGTTTTGGACTACTTTCCCCCATCAGAAAGTTTTGGCAATGATATAAACTAATTATTTATATAATTTCTCATAATACTGCACCAAAACCTAGGATCCTAGGAAACTCTAGGATTTTTATTCTTAAAGTGTTTTGCATTCTTTGACCTCCACCGCTTTACAGCTGCCAGATGTCCGGATCTAGAAATAAGCATAGTATAGCAAACTAACGAGAGGGGTTTCGTCGCTCTCATTATTGTGTCATATCTGACGTGGCTAGCTATCCGTCTAAAATAATGGTGCCATCGTATTTTCGAGGAACGGAATCCCAGAAACACGTATTATAGTAGTATTATTTCGCAAAAGCGCAAAATTAAAGCAAACATTTTATGAACAAGTTAACTAAAACATGTGTTCATAACAAGCACAAGTTGAGATTTTATTTATCGCGTGTATCGTAGCACCAACTATTCGCCAGAGAGTACTTCACAATTCAGATTGTTTAACTTGGGCATAATAGCTAACATAACCAGGAAACATGTATAAGCCAGTTTAATATGCATTACAGCATTTTATTGAAATTAAATCCTGCTCGAAGGACCAAGAATGTAGTAGAAAATTAAGCATTATTGTGGATTTCGTACTTTTGTTTTGTTCATTAGGTATCAATTACATAAAATAACTTTTATAAATGAAAAAAAAATATTATAACCCTCGAAACGGCTGGACCGATTTTGTTAAAACATGTCTAAGATCACTCGCAGAAAACCTGTTTTCAAATAAATAAATAAACGCTTTGAACTGGTTCATCACGTCACAGACACACATTCAGACATAGATGGTTGTCAAACTCATAAGTTATAACACCCCTCTTTTGCGTCGGGGGTTAAATAGCGAGATATATCTACCTCTTACAATTAAAAATGCAACAAAAAACAATAAACGACCTCCTAGCCTAGCCCAGTTGATCACCAGCCCAGGCCCTGCCTACGAAGTAGGAGGTCCCGGGTTCGAATCCTGGTAAGGTAAGGGCATATATTTTGTGTGTATAGGTATATCACGAATATTTCTTCCTGAGTTGTGGGTGTTTTCTATGTATCTAAGTATATATTTATCTATATAAGTATGTATATCGTCGCCTAGTACCCATAGTAGAAGCTTTGCTTAGTTTGGGACTAGGTGGATTTGTGTAAGATTGTCCCCAAAAAATATTGATTAATGCAATATAGGTTTTAATACCGAACAGGTATTAATGTCGTTACATTGTAAATAACAAATTTGTAAACTTATGCCGTATTTGTGCGTTGCATTTACAAGATTACTTTAGATGTTAACGTATCGGTTTTCTCTATGATACTCTGAAAAAAATTAAACAATTTTGCGTCTGCCTATTTAATAACGACCTTCCCCCTACCCCATTTCAGTCAACTCGTTGTACCTAATAGAACTAGCTTATAGTTATACCTCTAGAGCACTTGTAATTGATCACACCGAAACGTCTAGACTGGTCGTTTAGCGACAAACAATTATCATCTGTTTGCCTTTCTCCTTAACGGAATCCGCTTGGATTGTTCCAATATTATTCGCCACAATGTGGTATTACAATTCAAGTTACGTTGATATAAGAAATGTTAGTTCGTATGACACACTCAATAAACAATATAGTCATGCATGTAGCAAAACATTCGACGCGTCCGTGATGGAACTGAAATTGTATTATTTCTTTGAGGAGCTTCCGTGAGCGCGCCATAAACATGTCAGCAAGCTACTATATTGCCGAACAAAATATAGATAATGTTGTTTTCTCTACCAGCCGACAGCTTGATAAGAGTTAACTGTATATTGGTACTAAAATAGCCTCGGCATATTTGTTTGACATGACAATCGCGAGCTTTGTTGTGTGATGTATGTTCAATATGATCATGTTCCAGTCAAACGAATGTGAAGTTATTGCTGTTTCCGGTTTGATACTGGTTCATACGTCAACTATTTGTATTGATAGTAAAAATACACAAATACATTTTGATCTGCGACGTAGGAAAATTTATATAGATTAAATAGTAACCCGAGAAGCAATATTTGTGTTTAATTTACGTTCAGAATACAATCCCGTTGACACGTCAATGTCAATATAAATTCGATCAAGAAAATAAACTGCCTACACTGCACCTTCGTTTCTAACTTATAAGTGACATCCTTTATCTTGTAAGAAACGGAGCATTTATTTTAGTGTTTCGTGAAGTAAGAAATGTTTGCGTTCATTCAATTTGCAGTGAAGCCCCTGAGGGCGGTAATCCCGAGCTCAGGCCTGTTGCGTCCTGCTCCCGCGCGGTGTTCCTTCACACGCCATATGTACGTCATAACCAGCATTAATAGATTCGAATATCGGGAAATATCGGGTTTATAATCGAAAAAAATGTAGCAGAGATTTCTTATTCTTGTTAGAGCTAAGGGCATTTTGAGAAAAAAGTGTACCATTTACAATTTTGGGTCATTTCTGCTCAGAATCACGACTTCAACAGGCCTACCGATTTTCTGTCAACTAAATTTTCTGTGGAAGATTGCGATTTTTTTTTTCAAAAATTATATATTTTTCTGAAAACCCCCATTGAGAACAATCAAACAAACGTATCAAAAATCTAAAATCACTGCATAAAAAAAAGTAGAAATCAATCATTGTCAAAAAAAAAGTACTCTTTTACAGTTTTCTCTTTAACATCTGCGCCATCCATCTCATTAATTGAGGATTACGAACTAGGTAAACTCAATCGCTCTAAAAGCGGCTCAAGTTTCGCTGGTTAAATTTATATGCGACGTGGATAGGGTTGTGACATCCAGCCTTCTCGCGAGGGCGCAACTGTCACCTTAATTAATTCCCACCTGAGTTGTGGACACAGATCACTTACACAGATACACCTATACGCTATAAGGCAGCTAGTGCTAACATCGAGCTGGCGCTCCCAATCTAGTGTATACCTAAGTAGTATAGCGCGAATGCTCGTTTCAACTGTATCTTTGTTTACGATTAATTCAAAGTCTAAAAAAAATAGTATAGTTAACAATGGCGAAGGCTGAACGTGAGTTATGTGGGTTGCGGCATTACTTGTAAAAATGGAAATGGAATTACTTACGCATTTAATTAAATGTATTTCGTAAAAATACCTTAATAAATGCTTTACAATGTGGAGTCCATGGGGGTACGATTTTGGTTTACGCCACGACAGTGGGTTTACGAGGCTGCGATGGCTAGTGTTTTCGCACTAATTTGACGCATTGGAACTCACGGCACAACGACATTTTACATTGCGAAACTCAAAATTATCATTCGTTTCAGTGGAAATGTACTAAATATTCATGAAGCTATAAGTCATTTTTGAAAATTTTATTAAAATTGAGATAATATGTCCTACACAAATATACTTAGCAACTTTTGTTATAACCGTATAGTAAAGTTACATTACCTATAACATAACCGTAATACCTGCAGTACGTGTTACCTATAACATAGGTAATAGATTCATAAGTAAAGAAAGTACCTATACTTTCTTTTTTACTTTAGTTATGAATCTATTACCTACTTAAAATATTGATGAACAACAAATATTAACTATGCTTGACTTAAATTCGTGGGGATGCATGCTAACGTCCAAATAAAAAAAACTAAACGTTCCAGTAATAAGGAAAAGATCCATTTAAACGATTGGAAACGGAAAGTAAAGGCTGAAACCAATTGAATCGAAACATGGAATTGCAAAAATGACGAGATAAAAACTGTCGTTGGAGCAAAGGAAGTAGTTGGCATTGTACAGAGGTTCGTTGTTGGCATTGGAATCTCAATAAGATGGAAAGTTTTAAGCCAACTTCAGCCAAATGTGGCAATAAAATGTTGAAACTGCTTTTATTCCATCTACACAGCTAGTAGTTTTCCGCGCTACTAATTTATGTACCTATATATATATTTTGAATTTACATAGTAGGTACAAGTTCTATTTATGGTAAGTAACTATATTCAAGGGAAGTTATATCCGATGTTTGTAAATTTGAGAAGTTCTTTGGTTTGCAATTTGCAATAAATATGAGCAGTATTGTTTCAGAAACGACATTTCTATTTCGATCGTTTCATTCTTCAGATATAACATAACATATTTACCACGTAGTCCTTTAAACCTACAGGCGACTTCTGCACGATATTAAGAGACAATAAATTGACTATTGAACTGATTTTTAGTCCATTAATTCATTTCCCTACCATTCCCAGACCCCCCTCTTCCATACATACTCATTCTTTTTTCGTGCATGGCGACGAGGTCACGCACCTACTCAGATCCTTGGCGTAAAGCATCTACGAACATCACAAGATCACAAGAAACTGTACAAAATAATTTAACATCGTCTTCATCGGCAGATTAAGGTAAGTTATTTGTTTTTATTACTCAGTGTTAAGAAGTGATTAAAGATTAAAATGAACTTACATCGGAATTGACTGCGAGTCTCCAACGATGCAGTAAAGCAGAAGCAAAACATACGCGCAGTCTTCAGTATATGCGCGTTACTCTGCGAGACAAATATTTTCTCAACCTACCCCCAAGAGAAAATATTATTCATATAACTTATTATTCACTTCTTTGTTGTTTTAGGTGTTCTAATGGCACAGGACGACGGTTCTTTACCGGCTCATGATCCCGTAGTACAGGAATTACAATCACACACTAGTGATCTACCAACGGCAACGCCGGGCCTAGTGACGGGATTTAACCACCAGAAAATGAGGCCGATCTACCTACGTCGACAGCTCAGCCCGAGCTCAATCCAGACATGCTGCCGGCTCTCGGGGAATCGACAGGAGATATCTCCGAGTTCGGTGAAAAGATTCACGAAAATCTAACAAAGCTTGGTCACCTTTATTGAAAAAAGGTATGATTAAGGAATGCAAATAAAACATCGAAAATAATATTTCGTGCTCGACAACTATCGTTTATTACTAGCACCTAAATCGAGCGTAGAGATTTCAGCTGTTCGCGATATTTTCCGAAACCGAGATAAAAATCTGGCCGCAATGCAACAACAAATTGGCCACGGGATCGCCGCCGTTAACAGCGCAGGGTAGAATATTATCAATTTAAGTTATTAATTAACAGTCCATCAACAATTTACTCCCGTTTCAATTTCTCAAACATTATGTTAATACGGGGCGGGGCGCCCACACGATCGTTTGGCCCCATAACTTCGCGTAATAATTTAATTTCGTAGCTTGTTTCTAATTAAACGAATGGGCGAGTTCAAAATTCTGCCGCAGCCAGGAAGCACTCGAATCTGACGTTTCCGACAGGCGCCTCCAATACCGTTCAACTGACGCGTTTACACTCCTTTGGGGTTATTGATTCGATGTTATCACTGTCGCCGCCAGCTGGGCACAAAGCGGGCCGCCTTTGCAAAAATATGGCTGAGTGACAACCTAAAATTGAATTTGTAATCAAGTGTCCCATGAAATTATTATATACTTATTACTTGTAGATTGTAAACTTGTTTTTGTTTCATTTTATCAATCGCAGTTTGTTTTCAGTTTAAACGAAAACCCTGTAGGGGCGTCAAGGACCGTTTTTGATATCAAACGATACACCCTAATTTAATATTAAAGATTATATTAAAGAAGCTACTAATAACTAAACAAGCTAATTACCCAAGGAAGATATAGTTTCATGTCGAATTTTCACGTGCACTCCGCACGTGAAAATTCGGCAGTAATAGTTTCATACAGAAGATGGGCATAAATAAAGAGCTTATTTTGGGCATAGAGGTTTTACCCATAATCCAGCAGGCGTGTGCTTTCGTCCCACTCAAGGAGCACATTATCACAGTATTATGCTGATGCGAGCCCGGCTGCCGGGGTTGTGACGTAACGCTTATAGCAGAATTATGTCAATCGCGCCTCAAGAGCTTCAGGCCTGATTCGGTTATACTTAGGTGTCATTTCAAAATCGCTACATACCAGGGGGTCTAGCCTAGTAACAATCGTTTATTGGTTTACGAAACACTTGTTATTACTTTTATTATTAACTTAAAATTTATAGCAGATAAAAAGGAAGCACAATTGGTAGACTTTAAGCATTCTGTACCAAGGTCAAGGCGGGTGCATAAGAAAATGCGACTATATAACTAATATGACCGATAGGTGTTGTCGATAAACGATTGTCATATTAACTGCGTTGCTGTCGTTATTGTGATATTGCGGCCGAAACTTTCGGTTTCTAGCTGCTCCGGCCCTATTCATCTTGTTTGAATATTTATTACGTATACTACTGTGTCTAATTTTTTAGGTGATATTAAATTACTTATTCCTTAGTGTATTTTAATTATGTATTTCTTCTTCTACGTGACTTGCAGGCTTCTAAAACTTATCCGAAAAGATATTTATTAAATTTATGCCGTTTTAGGCACTGAATTTTAGTAGTTGTCTGGATAAGTTAATTGTGTAAGTGTAAGTGATAAGTTAATAACCTATTAATTGAAAATTTGTTGTCTAAATGATGAATCTGAATCCACTTAAAATAAATATTTGCATGTAAATTAAAACTAAGTTATAACCGTACCACACTTAAAAATTCCCAAGTTTATTTATGTCTAGAAAAAATTATGCTTCTTTATGAAACTTGACAGCAGTTATAACTAAAGAAATAAAAACTATAATTAATGAAAAAAAAAACACTTTTATAAATTAATCTCTCAGTGTCAACGGAAGCTAAAATAGGTAACAGTGGAATGGAGCGCTTCTATGAAATACCTATAACAAAATCCGCGCCGCGTTGTTAATGGACTTAATTGATTTAGGTATTTTTAATCTCCTTAGGATTATCCGGGATGAACCCGGTAGGTAAACTAATACGATTACAATATGAAAATACTTCCCTCAAGCGTTAACGCTGTACCTCCCCGGACGGTGAACAAACATTATTGTTTGTCAAAGGATAATGGTGTTAAATCAAGCGGGGTATAGACTTCAGCTAAAATACGTATACCTGTTGTATATTCACACATCATCTGCATGAAAATGTGATATGTCTAGAACGTGACAAAATTACTGTGACAGAGCACGCACGTAATATACACTGTACCTGGTCACTAATGTTTTTGAAAACGAAAATATAGTGTGCCTATCATCAGACCTAACCCGACTAGTACTAAAACATCATAGAACGTAGTTAACCGGCGTGTTAAATCAATTTAGTATTGCTTCTTTATTTTATGGCAGAGCTGATTTTTCTACTGCTTGAAAATCGGAGGAATATAAATAAAATGAATTCATCGGAGATGCTGATGGTCAGTTATTTCAGAAGGATGCAAGTTGGAATCTTTACTGTAGGCGGTAATTTGTTTTTAATTTTGTAGGGAGATAGTTTGTAATTTTTTTTTTGTAATTTATTAATGTAAATTGGAACATATAAAGGAAGGGTTTAGTATACTTTTAAGTGTGTGTCTGATCCCATGAAGCTTATCTCTTGCCTACGGCCGCACTATTATACCGGTCAACCGATACAAGCACATCTTGAATGACCCACAGATGCCACTAAGATTCGGCCACGGAGCCCAACGGCTGCACGAGGAAACCGCCCTAAAATACCCTCGTAAAAAGTAATAGACCCTAGAAGCAATACTCCTAAGTAATTGCGACGTAAACGCTAACAGATTAGTGATGGGAGTGACCTCAGGGGGTTCTGATCTGAGGGTTACTTTTGGATTTCTTTCAAGATTTACCCACTTAGAGATAGTAGTAACATAGTTAAAACACTTTTATTCACCGATCTGTACCTAATAAAGAACATAAAGAACGGGATACACAATCAGCCCAAAAAAATGGCCCCACAATATTATAGTGCTGTAAGAACGACTCGTACCATACAGCAGTTTCTCTGACAGTCTTATTAGGGTGTAACACTGGCCGGTTACAATTTTGACGAGCCATATTTTTGGTAAATCTTAGTGCAGACTGTACCTCTACTATATATTAGACGGACAGCTAGTCACGTCAGATATGACACAATAATGAGAGCAACGAAACACCTCTAGTCAGCTTTATATACTATGCTTATTTCTAGATCTGGACATCTGGCAGCTGTAAAGTGGTAGAGTTCAAATAATGCAAACCACTTCAAGAAAACCAATCCTAGAGTTCTGGGTTTGCTGCAATATTATGAGAAATCATATAAATAATTAAGATTAAATTAAACGGGCCCGTATTTACTGGCCGCTGGCATCAGCGTGTACCTGTCATGCCGTGCCCTGTGCCTGCTTTAACTGCAAAACGTACCTATACATAAAATAGGTTCTTTCAGGAGGCGCATCAGTTCATTATTTACGTTTTGTTTCGGGCTGGCTAACTACCGGTTGTGCTTTAGACAAAAGACGGGGAAATTATACTGCACCTCGAAACAAAGGGTTCATTATTTTTAAAAGGGCTATTCATAAGTCATTGTTTACTCGTATCAGAGAATGTTATTGTAGCTTACCTACAGAAACACTTATGCGGTTGGAGTTTTATGTTGAGATGTCAATTAAGTATTAAGTATGTTTTAAGTTCGATCTTTGAGAACAAGCAATAGGTAGGTAGGTAGGTAGGTAGGGTTTAGGGTAGGCAACGCGCATGTGAGTCCTCTGGCGTTGCAGGCGTCCATAGGCTACGGTAACTGCTTACCATCAGGGGTGCCATATGCTTGTTTGCCACCGTGGTGGCGTAAAAAAAACTGGACCGATAATGTTCAAAACATGTAGAAAGTATATGATAAGGCGCAAAAGTTACGGGGGGGGGTCACAATTTTTCTTAAAATTTAACAACATAACTAAATAGCGGCATACAAAATACACCTCATGTGTAAATTTTATTCAGATACGTCGTATAGGTTCCGAGAAAATGGCTGTGACATATGGACGGACAGACAGACAGACAGACATGACGAATCCATAAGGGTTCCGTTTTATGCCATTTGGCTACGGAACCCTAAAAAGGTTGATTTCTAACTTTTACAACCACGTATTGGTATATAAACATATTGGTATATTATTTAATCATATTTCAGATCTTCTCAATATTGCTAATCAACAGCACATCCTTGATATAACATTTTTCCTTGGATAGTGATTAACTTTGGTTTGGGTAGTGATTAAAATTGGCGGTACTAAACGTGAGTTTAATAGCCTATAATAAGTAAATCTGCCTAAACCTCACTGGGTTACATGTAGGTGCTTGCAGTATTAAGAAAGAGTAAACATAGTGCAGTGGCTGCGATGTTTGCTGAGGGCAGGGAACAAACATCCCAGACGAGACTTGACTTGAGGCGAAACGTCACCTAACCACTTTCGTTCTTTGTTCAGCCGAAGTAGGTCAACCATAGGACTTACCTTTTGGAAGATTGGTAAATAGCGCCACAGTTTTAGCTCTCACTCCTGTATGTGACAGCATGAATGGACATTAAAATGTTTAAAATTGTATGGAAAATTGTATATATAAAGTGATCCGTTTTCATTGCTTTTAACTAAGTGCGGATAATACATTTTCATAGATTAATAACAATAGATTTTCGTATCTAACACTACTAACGACACGATGTAGGAAGCGAGTGTATCGACGAGTAGCACCTTAAGGAAATTATTAAACGTAACCTGATACACCTACGAGTGTACGATAATAGAAATCCTTAAGCTTCTATAATTGCAACACCTACCTACTTAAATATAGAATTTTCTAAATCACTTGTTAGTATATTAGTTGTGTATGGCAACAATGCTTACAAATTCAAGAAAGGGACACGACTGTACGTAAATAACAAAGATATTAACATTTTACTGTGATTAAAATTGCAACGGCTTTTCTTCGTTTCTTTTACGTTACGAATATCATTTCCTTGATTACGATGAAAAATGTAGCGCCTCAAAACAGACCTATCTAAAAATAGCAGTCGGCATTAAGCGGACTCTAAAATATGTAAGAGGTTTTTTTTCACAGGTCCGCCGGGCTCTCCGATGCAATTTGAAAAGACGAAAGACAAAATTTAAAATGTGCTTCTAAAATTAGGTGCTACTAAACTGGGTTCGGTGTGAATTTTTGCTAAAAATGATAAGTTGCTAAGTAAAATATAAGGTGCGTGTTTATTAAAATTTGGGACGATTTTTTTAAATACGCGGTTTTATTAAAAACGATCGGACGGTTTTGTTAAAAATAATACCTATTAATATAAATTAATAGGTGTGTATTAAGATTTAAAGAGAAACCTAAATCTAAGGTGATTATCACACTGCTGCGGTTTCCGCACGCGGCGACGGTGTGCAAGCGTGACAGCGCTATAGACGTGCATAACGCTATCTCGTTCGCACACCGTCGCCGCATGCGGAAACCGCAGAAGTGTGACCACCGCCTAATTGGGCAGATTATATACTTACTGTTTCTTGATCGAGAACGTTCAATATTTTTGGATACAAGTAAATTAATTAAGCACCTTTTTCAATTTGGCATAATTTCTTATCATACAGATAAATTTACTACATTATTTTTTCTGGAATGGATCAATTAAAAGTCAGAAACAATTATAAAATTAAGGTAGGTTTTTGGTAAACTCGTTTTAAACTGTAAATGCCTTTTTAAAACAACACCTGCAAGGAGTCGGAAACCTCCCTAAAGTGAAGTCGATGCTGAAAATAAAGGGTGCTATCCTATTTAATCAGCCTAAAGAAAATGTTTCAAGTTAACTGTTCTTAAAGCATTTGCCGTCAAAGTTTAGTGTTGTAAGCAGAGCCGCTATCCAAAAAGGCTTTTATAACTTCCTTTCAGCATTCTTTTGTGAATAAATACCTTGTTACTCTTGTTATTAGAAGTAACTGGCACGGACTGCGTAGCCTGGGCTGTTGAGGAAGGTATTATGGTGTACTGATACCAAATAGGTGCATTTCTTCTTTAAAAGTGGAGCATTTCTTTTAAAAAAAATTATATTTTTTCAAGTATGACATCGAAGATGCTCTAAGTGATATTTAGAATTACATTACAATAGCCTGGCCTGATTTGACTAACTATCAAAGTTTTGATATGGGGTTGGATTTGAATATAGGAAACCTCTTATTAATTATGTTATTATTCACTTCCAACTCCCCCTCTTCCCCTGTTGTAAAATAAGAGGTAGGTGGTCTTTGAAAAACATTTTTAAGAATCACACTTTTGTATCGACGAAAAACCAGCTCTCTTAAGTCTTATTATGATTAAAACAAAGCTATGTATAATTTTAACTAAATTTTGTACAAAGCTTCAAGAAGTAAGAATATTATTTAAAAAAAACAATAAAGGATTGTTAAAGCGACCACATACTTTTCTACGAAAATAAAACATTTATTATAACAAAGTTTTATAAAGTTGCGAAGAATATATTCCAATCGAATGGTTATATCATGACAGTAAGCCCGGTTATTGACATTTCTTTAACACTAATACATATTAATAGTTACTTACGTAGCTTTGCCCTGCATTTTCCGATACGCGGAAGGTAAATGATTAGGGTAAACGTGAGGCGTATTACCCGAGGTTATTAACTGGCTTGGATCCATTATTAATTAACTTAGTAATACATTATCTTAATAATATGATGTTCCTCCGGGAACAAGTACCGCGCTATCGGATTATTTATGGAGAACGTGCTGCCAACAACGTATTTTAGTGTCTTGAACATTTGAATATAGGGTCGGTTGACCCTTCCAATGATAATAACTACATTGTATCTTTATTTAAACATAGGAAAAACGTATTTTGTCAATGTCAAAGTGTTTATATAGCGATTAAAATTATAATTTTGTTATCATCACAATACCTACTATTGAAATTTATATAAAAGGTCGCATAATACACATACATAATAGTTTGTTGCAGTATTTAGCACTGAACTTCGCTCTCAGAGTTAGCATAGCCCAGTACCCCAAGTTGTAGCACAGTTCTGTTCAAGTCGTCCGAAGCCTATTATTTGCGTAACATGAAAACCGGAAACCGCGGGCACCGCAGACGCCTCGCGGGAGTTCTCTTATGCAGAGTAGGTTTTAGTTAGAAGCATAAAAATGCGTAGCTACATACAAAACCGAGCAGCCTTAATGACTGTATTTGAAAAATGCTGTGTATTAACACAAATATGTACCTACTTATTTAAACATTGGCAAAACAAGACAATGTACCTACTTACCTATCCACAAATGGCGGACTTCAATATTTAAATTGTAGGTAATAAAAAAATAACATCAGAAATATTATAATATAGGTAGTTGTTAGTTAGTGTATTGAACTCGTGCTTCTAGTACTTAGTTAAATTTTTAAATAAAAACCGGCCAAGAGCGTGTCGGGCCACGCTCAGTGTAGGATTCCGTAGTTTTCCGTCCGTCACAGTAAGTGTCCCCACTTAAGAGTTAAAATAACACCGCCATGTAGGATATGATATGAGCGTTCCACGTACAGCGACATCTATCGGCAAATTAAGTAAACTATTACGCGCGAGCTTAAAGTATGGAAGATGATTTTTATGGGATAATTCTTTATTGCGTGAAACGATTTTCACCGTTTTTACTTTATTTGAAAGTACGTCATTTCATTGTGATTTTGTAGAAATTACAGGTACAATAAACACCTGCTTATACGGTTAAATTACAAACTTAGTTCAGAAATTATTTTGTAATGTTTTTTCAAAAACTACTCAACCTATCACGTTCAAAATAATTTTCCTAGAAAGTTTTTATAAAGTTCTACTTTTGATATTTTTTTCATATTTTTAAAACTTATGGTTCAAAAGTTAGAGGGGTGGGGGGACACACATTTTTTTTTACTTCTGGAGTGATTATTTACGAAAATATTTACATTATCAAAAAATGATTTTAGTAAACCCCTATTCATTTTTAAATACCTATCCAACAATATATCACACGTTAGGGTTGAAATGAAAAAAAAAATCACTCCCCACTTTACGTATAGGGGAGGTACCCTAATAAAACATTTTTGTCCACTTTTTATTTTACCACTTTGTCGGCGTGATTGATATGCATATTAGTACCAAATTTCAGCTTTCTAGTGCTAACGGTCACTGAGATTATCCGCGGACGGACGGACGGACGGACGGACGGACGGGCAGACAAGGCGAAACTATAAGGGTTCCTAGTTGACTACGGAACCCTAAAAACGGCACCCATATCAAGTACCGAAGATGTAGTCGAAGCTTATACCACAGATTATACACCGTGGGCTGGTATAACCCGACAGATCTTAACCACGAATTTCTAAGACCAAAAGAAGGAAAAAATATTATGTGACTTTAGGTCAATTTCGCCGAAAAAAAATTTTTTTTTTTCTATTTTTTGAATGTTTATTGCTGTTATTAATAAAATTATCGCCTAAAACAAATTGGTACATTTTTTTTGTAAAAATTTAGTTTCTGTAAAGTTTTCCTTGTCACTTTGATATCTGTCAATAAGGACGTGTAAACTATGTCCAATAGTGGCAACAGCGCCATTAGAAAGGCGTTTTGTGATGAGTTATAATAAAAAGTTTATTTTTAAAAAATTGGTATTAACTCTTAAACTAGGCGTATTCCAGAAAAGTTTATAGGACATTTTAGTATCTAAATATGACCAAGAATACACTGTTAAAATCTGTCTAGTTATATGGGCCCACGGTGTATAATAGTTCTTACGAACTTATACTTATAAAACCATATAGGTACCTATAACGGCAACTGCTTACCATCGGGCGGGCCGTATGCTTGTTTGCCACCTGTCCTGGTATAAAAAAGTGTTTGTAATCTATCATTTAATAAGAACGCTTAATAAGTAGGTACATACCGGATACCGGAGCATTCAAGATAACTTAGCAGTTTGTTCTGTAAAACTAACTCTTACCACAGCTTTTACCGAATCCAGATACGGTGATAAGCACGTGCTTATTAATATTAAATGCTTGATAGGAGTAATGTTCATGAATAAATGGATGAAACCGAGAAGTTGGTACATGGGGAATAGCTTTACGAGCTTTGCGTGTCGGGCGAGAGCCACAGAGAAAGTCGAGCTGAGGTGGGAGCAGTCAGGGACTACGTGACTTATAACAGGGTCTTTATTGCCACGCAATAAGAACTAGAACTAAATATGAAGTAGACTTCCTCGGTTTACCTAACTGAAGTACGATCTAGTCTGCAACGCGACGTGTTTCATTGGAGGTCCGCATTTTGGGTCCGTGTTTACGACTCAAATTCCGTATTCAGGAATAACGCTGAGTTTGGGTCACAGTTGCCCGATTCGAATGGAAATATATGAGGAAATCGGATTGCGAAGTTCTAGTCCGTGACGACGAGAGAAAGAATTGGTGAATGTTTTTCAGCGTAGTTTCCACTCGGTAACACAATTTGTAACGCAGCCTCTTGTAATAAATTTCACTTGATTCACAATATTTAACGTTTTAAAGACAAGAACAAATTGATGAACAAAGATAAAGGAATGTCTTTATCCTATACTATCAATACTACTTATTGTTTAGTTTGGGGTTAGGTCGATTTACATAAAATGTGATTTAGTATTTAATTAAATGTAATATTTTATACACTATACATTTGCCTCAACCATACATTTGCATTAATTCCGTAGGTATTTAAGCAACTGATACTTACCTACCTACATTTCACTTAAGTCAGGTAAATCAGCCCATTCCGGGTACATTCATGGACATGTAGTTATTTAAAATCATTTTGTGTGGATGTATTTTAAGTGACGAAAAAGATGAAAGAAACTTTGATTTATAAAATACAGAATATTCTTCGTCATCTTTATCTGTAAGTAACAAATACGTCAAAGTTTGTGGTCGGTCATTAGCGTTTGCCGTGTTCAGAGGCGCAGTTGTCACAATAATTTATCTTTAATAACTCAATGATTGCTCAAAACTTTCAAAGAATCTTTTACTCTTTTCGACTTCTAAACCTTGGAAGAAAAATTAGCTTCTGTCGCCATAATTGACGTTAAAATCAAGTCTGAGCAAGTTTGAATTAATCAATTAATAAACAACTATATTTTTACTGTAACAAATTTTATGTATTTCTGTGTATATTCAACATCAATATACCTACATGCTTTTGTAAGTACGGGTAGTGTAGGTACATTAAAAGTGAGTTTAAAATACCTATATGATTCAGGCTTACATTACGAGTAATAGACGGAGAGCCAGTCAGATATGACACAATAATGAGAGCATCAAAAGCCGTCTAGTCAGTTTGCTATACAATGCTTATTTCTAGATCTGGACATCTGGCAGCTTTAAAGTGGTGGAGGTCAAATAATGCAAACTATTGCAAACTACTTCAAGAAAACTAAGAGTTCTGGGTCTGATGCAATATTATGAGAAATCATATAAATCATTAGATTATATAATTGTCAAAAGTTTCTGTTGGGGGAAAGTAGTGTTGAACGACATATAACGTAATTCATAGTTTGTCGCCTACTGTTTTTGTTTCCGTAATACTACGCAATGTTTTTTATTCTTATGTAAAAATGTAAGCCCTGTTCTTTATTAACTGAGACTACTTCGGCAGTTTTTACCTATTCTTGTATTACTATTTTCGAATTCCAAAATTTTGCTAGTATGTCACTCTGACCTCCTATGTATACTGATACTGGTACGCCGTTGAATCCTGTCCTACAGGCGCGTTAGTTTTGGATCTAGGTCGAAATATATAGAAATAAAATTATAAAGGACGACAGTCACCCTAACGCACGTTTGAAATACCAAAACAGGGGTTTGATACAATGTTAACTTTCTTTACAGAGTACTATCATTTATCCTGTGGTATTAGTTACAAGGTAATATTTGATCAAGTAACTGACCTGGCACTGGTAGGTAAACAGACATGCAATAGTTGGCAAGGCGGAGGTGTGCCGCTGACACCTGTACTGTGTTTTATTAGATTTGTTTAGTTCGATCCCGGATAATCTTGTTACACGGCGACCCGCTGTGCCGGCCGTCCACGGGATTTTCGGTGGTTTTCTGACATAAAATATAGTATACTCGTAGTTCGATACTGATTAAGATATATTATTTTCTCCAAATTGAACTAAAGCTTCCAAATCGAAAATTATTAGTAGTTATAATTTTCAAAGGTTGATAGGTAATATAAGTTTTATCAACCGACTTCAAAATTTCGAAGGAGGAGGTTATCAATTCGTCGGGATCTTTGTTTTTGCTTGTGCTTTTTTTTTATATTTTTTTATGTATGTACACCGATTATCCGAAGACGGATGAACCGATTTGGAAAACTCTTTTTATGTTTGAAAGAGTATACTTCACAGTGGGTCTCATTGTAACCAGGTCAGGATCTGATGATGGGATCCTGTAGAAATCGAGGGAACTCTTCAACTATTACAGGCACACTTAGTGATTTGAGTATTTTTTACAGCAGCTCCAGCATTTCCTTTTTTGAAAGAGGCTAAGTGAAGTCGGTTCTTTTTTGTTGAAAAATTATTTACTTCACAATTTTGAAATAGATTTAATTCGTAACTTAACGGCTCTTTTTTATGAAGTTGATTTATCTTCCCGTCCGTACAAGTCTTCTCGCTATTTAGTTTTTTATTCTCTGCTTTTCTCAAATATACTTAATGTTATTGAAAACCATTAAAAACTTTTTGGAACCTTACTATACTTGTACTTAAAACCTTAATAGTCATAGTCAGGAAGTGCCCATTAACGTAGTCGGCAACTTGGCAGTCATTCCGTAGCAGTTACACTGATTGCATCACATCACACGAGACTTCGGGACAAAACATAATATACATATTATGTACAACGATTGATGATAATTGTAGTTCTTGAGGAGCACTCCGATTTAAAAATATGACCTAAATATGATAATCATTTTATATAAGTCTTAGTGCATCCCACTCCTTATCGAGTGAGTAATTGAAATGCACTGATTGTACAGTTAGCACCAGAAGTAGTTTAACGACTGCGATGTTCAAAATTACCTACACACTCTCTTATTCTCTTAACAATAAAGTCGTGCCAAGATCATTTAGAACGCCTTACCCGCTTAGCTACTTCTTTTGCTGACTGTACTTGAAATATACAATAAAATTCGATTGAATGCTCGCCATAAATTCAAATGAAAAACAAAATGAGAATCTTTAAACCTAACTGTAGACAAAATGCCGTCTTATCACTAAGAAGCGATGTATAATATCAAAAAACACAAAAACCAAATCAATATTATGAAATCAAGACTGTGTTTTAAAACTGAAATGCGCCTTCTAGTTTTTAACCGAATGTGAAAAGACTTTGTAGAAACAGTTGATTGATGAGAACCATATCCACAGAATAACTAATAGTACTACCCATGTCGTCGGCCTCCATGAAAGCTAGGCTCGCCAAAATTATATTTAGCTTCGGATTTCTGTTGCTTTGCTAGACAATCTACTTATAACTGCTTTCCTAAACTCCAAAAAACGGAAAACGTTTGATTTTATAATTGTAAATTTAAGGAGTGTATGAATAAGCTTCCTCTGGCGTTTGTTATTTACGTGAACCATTTTCAAAAGTGCTTGGTAAGTGAGTATAGGTAATCAACAGACCCCGTTACCAGTGGTGAAAATTTAATTAAAAGTTGGCTTACATTACACATTAATATTTTTAACATGACGTATTAATAATTTGATGTAAAGCTATATATGTACTTATTTTATTTATAGGTACATTTTAAAGCAAAGGACTGAAAAGAGGTTTAGTTTGGTATTGAAACTTCATTATAGGTACTTACTTAATTGTCATTTATTTGTCAATAATGATTTATGTCCATCAGTGATCGGATCTAGGATGCAATTTCCCGAGGTTTAAGTCCGTTATCTTAACATGGATATAACTTACAATCCCGCGAGTCTTTTTATTACCTACCTTTGTGAAAAGGTAGGTAAATAATAACTTTTAATTTTAAGTAGTTTACACTATAAAATTAAAAAAATATGTAATAAAAACAAAACGTAAAAAGCAATTTTTACAAATTTTTACAGTGCTGTCTCTAAAGTATATGTAAAACAAATGATCTATTATAAATAGCGAACATTTTCATTTTGTTTAATTAGTTTAACCCTCGAAATAAGTTATTAATTAATAATAACTCATTTTCCAAAATCCCGGGAAATCCGGAGTCACATCCATGTTCAGCATAACTTTTGAGGTCGTTCACTCCAAATTGCATCCTAGATCCGATCACTGAATGATGTCATATAAAGGCTTAATTTTTATTCAGTGAAAGTATGGATTTTCTAAATAATCTTGCTGAATTTTCTCAGTTTAAAATGGAGCTGATGGCGAAGTTGGAAATAAACCGAATGCGATGCGGTAATGGTTCGTAAAATTTGTATAACTGAGCAAGAGGTTACAATTTTCTTCGAATTAGTACCTTTTTCTAATATATTTTTTCTCCTACATGATATAGGTATATAGATTCAGAGACAGTGCAATAATAAACCAAAAATATGTTAAGATTAAAGGCAATATTAAAAATAGTTTAATACCAAAAATGTTTTATACCAATATGTCACATGTTCACGAAATAAATATTGTGTGACAAGTGACAACCATGTGATACAATTTAATTAAATTTTCACAACTGATAAAATAAAGTACCTACTTTGACTTATACTCGCAAAAATAACCTTGTAGCTAATTTTAACAATACAAATAAAGAAAATTCCAGTATTTCCAGTTGGCCTTTATTTCGCATTAAGTGATAATTACAATGGTCCACCTGCTTAACTTTAGTATCTACCATTCTTGTCTACTTTACGGTGAAGCGAAGTAGGGCCGTTTTATGAAGTAGTCCTTTTTATAGCTCGTGTGTTGACAAATACACCCAAATCGGAAACACTCGCCAAATCACCATTTACTGCCGTATAACAATTTTATTAGTCGTAAAAATGACCCCATAAAAGGAAATAAAAGAAATTTAATTTATATCAAAATAAGTTGATTCTGAGATCTGCGCGTAATCGTTAGTGTAATAAATAAGATGAATCCAGTTCTCACAAAGTGATTAAACTGTAAAAGATATTTATGTAGGTACTTCGTAATATTACAAACATTGTGTATTATTTGAGATTATTCTAATTTTCTCAACTGGCTGGAACCTACAGAAAAGCACTGCAAAATGCTTAGGTACATAACCTACATAATAATATAATTGAAATGATTAGTCTCTCTTTTTCGTAAAACGGGTGATAATCTTTATAGAGTTTTAACTAATCTCAGCAACACAATCATCGTTCACAAAATTTTCAAGATAAAATAGGTTTATGTAGAGGTAAAGTTCTACAATACTCGTATGTACCCATAACATATAACACGTATTCCATTGGGTCTGCGCCCTGTGGAGCAGCCCTTTTGTTTGCGGCATTCTGGATACGGCAATAACGTTCAAGCATTAAAATTCGGGTCAGGCTGTTGACACAAATTTATGAGGGCTTTAGGGCCACGGTTTTAGCTTAATCACCCGACTACGGCCGAACCGAAAACAAGATAATTTACTAAAAAAAATTGGTATAAGCTTACGCAATCGCGGTTTGTCACACCAATTGAATTTAGAGTAATTTTTAGTAATTAAACGAACTTACCTTAAGTGAAGTTCCATTACAATTATACGAGCTTTGTAATTCCGAATATTATAATAACTTGTAGTAGCTCGTCGCTTACGCCCTTTTTGTCACGATATGTTTAGAGCTGAAAAGACTCCTAAAAAAAATAACACTTAGAAATACAACTCCAATACGTCAAGTGACACACGTCACTGTCAACTCCTACGCGCCAAACTCTCATTTAGTTCAGAGCACCGCTGAGATCTATAAAGAAATGTTTACCTCTCAATAGTCACTTGATTATTTTACAACATAGTACTGTAGTCTAGTATGGTACAGTACACTTATACTGGGTTTAGCTTATTGTAATCATTAAGCACGGGTGGGAGGGTTACTAATATTCGGAATCACAAAGCTCGTATAATTGTAATGGAACTTCACTTAAGGTAAGTTCGTTTAATTACTAATTATACTTCGCTTTGTGATTCCTTCATATTATAATAACTTGTAGATGTTCAGAGACTCGTAAAATAATCAGAACTAGATCCGCATATAAAACAGTATAGTTAACTAGAGAACATCAGAGAGAGAGAGATCTATCTGGTCCAAGGTATGAAACAATTCCAGGTTTAGTTTTTTATTTATGGTCAATCAACGTAAGTTAGCTTTGTAGCATTAAAGTGAATTATGATAAATATTTACATACGGATTAACACTACACAACCGTGATAGCGATTGGGTTAAATTATATAATTATATGTTTGGTTTCAAACAAAAATCTGTGGATCTTGACCTGATTGTGGACAAGAACGTTTATAAATATTATTTATGTATGTTCAAAATAATCATATATTATTAGTATCATGACTTTTACATCTGATGAAAGTATACCTGCTCGGCACATGGTATCACTACAGAACCAAACAACCCAATACCTGTGACTGTGAAGATCCAATAATTAAAATATAAAATATTTTTAATAATATCGTATTTTAATAAGAATGATCTGTAGAATTCTAAGTAATGAAACAAGAAAAAAAAATCAAGTAGTTTCATTACGTTTTAAGGAATTCTTTTTGAAGAGGACCACACCTGTTAAGTCAATTTAGAGAAACCCCCTAAATAATTAAATACTTATATCTGTTTATGTGTCATGAAAGTATTGACAGTATATAATCATTATAATGAACCAAATCTTAATAGGACACAATCTTATACGAGTAGATGTAATATGACAAATAACAAATATATTTATTTTTGTGACTATTATTATATTATGTTATGAAAACATAGTCAACATAGGTATAAATAGGCATGCCTTTATACAATGCAGCCCAATGTAGCAACCCAATGCGGAATGACCGCCAAGGGTTCAAAGCACTTCCTTGATAAGTATTCTACCAATATATATAAAACACCGGTTCACAATATTAATTAAAATTACAAAATTCATTGCATAACTCTGCTACCAGACCAGAGATATTTTGGCTACCACTATAGGTACCTATATGCTGACATAGTTTTCAGGTAGTGCTTGAAGCATTTTGCTTTAACGTGCTTATATAAATTATTGAATCAATAAAAGCATAAAATACAGCATTATTACATCATTAAAAAATCGTTTCTATGGCACGTCAGCTAGGAGGCTCAGAGAATCCCAACTGTTTAGAGTCCATTCATTTACTTCCATATCTTTTGATACCAAATGGTGACAATGAGCTAAGTATGTCAAGTACCATCTTTCTTGAAACATCATGACAATAGATGTCAAAAATAGGTAAGATAAAGTAGGCATGTACACAAAATTTGTAATAGGTGGCATAGCCTTCAAGTAAAATATTAATGATTTGTTAACTGCATTATGTTATATTAATGATAATAAAATCAATAAGATGAGCAGGGAACTTATCTTACTGAGCAAAAATTTTGCTGTATAATTATACCTTTAATAATTATTAAAGGTTATAAACTAGGTTTATAGACAATTAGACACCAAGTGCATCAATTTTGTGATAACCTTACTCATATAAAAGTGTGTGTTGAGTACACACAGAGTATATCAGGATCAGAGCGTTAATTTACGCTAGGTATATAAACAAGAAACATATTTTTCTCACAACGGTATGCACTGCTTTTTACATTTCAAATAAGCATTTGACACATCAGTTTGCAATTTACTAGAACAAAGGTAATCCTTTACCTAAAGAAAAGGTTTTTATCTTTAACAGTCTACATATACTTAAACCTTTAAAAGCGGGCCTAGTCCGCCTAGCGGTTACGATTAGGTTTAATATTTATTTCAGTAAAAGAGTTTTTTTTTTTTTTTTATACCACGACGGTGGCAAACAAGCATACGGCCCGCCTGGTGGTAAGCAGTTACCGTAGCCTATGGACGCCTGCAACCCCAGAGGATTTACATGCGCGTTGCCTACCCTTTAGGAACCTATACACTCCTTTTTTGAAGAACCTGATACTGTAGCCCACTGGGAAAACCTCGGCAGGGAGTTCATTCCACAGCCGCAGCGTTCGTGGGAGGAAATTCCTCTTAAATCGTACTGTGCGCGACCCATTGGGCTCCAGGGTGTGGGGATGAACACCCTGCCGGCGGCGAGCGGTGCGGTGATAAAAAGCTGCCGTGGGCATCATATCAAACAGTTCTTCAGAGCACAACCCATTGTACAAGCGATAGAACACGCATAAGGACATTTAATTGACAAATAGTTTAAACTAATAAGCGGTAAGCGTAATTTCCACTGAGTGTCATAATCCGTCAAAGATGTGCCACAACTGCCACAAGGGCATAGGCATATTAAACAAAACAAAAAATATATCATTGTAGTCGGGTATATAATGTTTCAAATTAAGCATGGCAATATTTTATTTTTCCCCCTTAGCTGATATGGAGTTCTGTTACATATCAAAATTTTAGCAAACAATGCCAAGTAGTTCAAGAGTAACAAAAAAAAACCATAAGCAGATTTAACAGAGAGTAACCATATGGTTACCTAATGATCATAGAGGGATTAAGTAACAGTTGCTTTTATCAAGCAGTCATTATGGCTTGTGCCAATAGGCAATTGTTTGTCTTTATAAGACAAAAAATTTGTTTTAAATGACTTTATATATTGTCAAATTTGATCCAATGTAAAATTATATTAAGTAGCTATGACCCACAAATACAGTGGTGTGGGCTCCATTACATATCAGCATGGTAAGGGAACCGAATAGTTATGCAATATACTTGCTAATATATGCAGCGCAGAATACTTTTATATTAGATCCATTTAATTTAAGTATTGTTGTAGACTTTCTTAACACTGGTAGTTGTGTCTATATCGAGTCCGACACACCAAACATTAATCAGGCTTTCTGCTGTTGTTGATAGGTACTGAAAATTATACAATTGTAATAACATAATATTAGAGTAGTAGATAATAAATGCATCATGTTCTGTTTATTTTAACACAATTGCTGGATGTTGCTTTGAGTACTACCCAAATACGTGAACCAAGTTCTAACGTAACTCTAACAGTGATGCATTTTTCTCTGTTAATTAGGCTAAAACATAATAATAGCCAGCAGTGCAACAATTGGTAAAATTTAACAACAGCTGGAATAAAACCGAATGAATGTAATAATTATACAGCCTGGATTTTAAGTATGCCTGGAAATTAAGTAGTTGCAATAAACTCAAGTTTTTAGCATCATATAGAGCCAAAAATAGAGAATCCATGGACGCATACAGTCAAATTATTACATCAGTAGAGCCTAGGAAAGCAGAACCACGCATGTTCCACTGCAATGCCATCATTGTTAATTTTTTGCTTTGAGTAGAGCCTAGAATAGCAATACCACAGAAGCATACAGTCTGAGTCTGACTCATAATCGATGGCAGCAATGTTTTCACTGTTAAATTTTTGCTTCGAGTAAAGCCTAGGAAAGCAGAACCACGCATATTCTACTGCAATACCATCATTGTTAATTTTTTGCTTTGAGTAGAGCCTAGAATAGCAATACCACAGAAGCATACAGTCTGAGTCTGACTCATAATCGATGGCAGCAATGTTTTCACTGTTAAATTTTTGCTTCGAGTAAAGCCTAGGAAAGCAGAACCACGCATATTCTACTGCAATACCATCATTGTTAATTTTTTGCTTTGAGTAGAGCCTAGAATAGCAATACCACAGAAGCATACAGTCTGAGTCTGACTCATAATCGATGGCAGCAATGTTTTCACTGTTAAATTTTTGCTTCGAGTAAAGCCTAGGAAAGCAGAACCATGCATATTCTACTGCAATACCATCATTGTTAATTTTTTGCTTTGAGTAGAGCCTAGAATAGCAATACCACAGAAGCATACAGTCTGACTCATAATCCTGGGCAGTAATGTCTTCACTGTAAAATTTTTGCTTCGAGTAGAGCCTAGGATAGCAATACCACAGAAGCATACAGTCTGACTCATAATCCAGGGCAGCAACATCCTCACTGTTAAATTTTTGCTTCGAGTAGAGCCTAGGATAGCAATACCACAGAAGCATACAGTCTGACTCATAATCCAGGGCAGCAACATCCTCACTGTTAAATTTTTGCTTCGAGTAGAGCCTAGGATAGCAATACCACAGAAGCATACAGTCATAATCCAGGGCAGCACGGCATAGCATGTACTGCCTTTATTTAAATTTTTTGACTGGTTTATAAACACAGATATAGACAATAATGCTATCATTGTAGATTTGTTTCAAGGGATAGGCTTAGCATAAATAAAAGTGCCATAAACTTTGTTGTTATGTTGTGCTTAATACAGCAGGATGCAAAAAATTTTGCTAAGTGATTTGGTTAATATTGTGAGTACCGCCTTGTTCAAATAAATATCCAGCGAGACCACAGCTGTCATAGGTTACATCAAGCATTGCTTTGATCAGTATACCGTGGATGTAAAACTGAATTATGAATAATCAGCCCAGTAGGGTTTTGATATGCATCATGACGGTTCATGCTATAATGATTCCATTCATCTTCATCACAATGACAATTATATCTGTATTTCGTATCCCAAGTATGTAAATTTTGTCAAAATTATATCTGTATTTCGTATCCCAAGTATGTAAATTTTGTCAATATAAATCTCAAGACGCTTTTTCTTAAATATGTACATATTTCTTGTATTTTCATCAAGTGAGACTTAATGATTTACATCATTTTATTAAATAAATTTCTAATTTGGTTGCTCAGTTACATCATAGTATGCCATTGTACACTATGTATATGTGTTAAGAAAATTAAATAATGTAATTGTGTAATACTTGTTCATGAATATAACATATTCTTACTGATTTATTGGACATTGATTTGGTTATTATTATCATTTAAAGTTCTAATTCTATCAGTTTAGTACAATATGGGACTTCTTATGCGTATTCTACATGCATGCCATTATTATTTTATTTTGCATTACTTACAAGAGACTAATCTAGGACTATTTAAGGGTTTATTGCTCATTGAGCCTTTTAATGTTTTATTTGTACTTTTATATTATGTGACGGATATATGTACTACACGAAGATGTTAATGTTAACTCTTATAGAAAGTCACTTTCGTTTACGGTTCAACCAACATAACCTTAAAGTATAATCGACAAGAGAAGGTTACCTCTTTGACGTAATTTGTTTTACATAGTCCACCGTCTTGACATCATTCAAACCTTTAATAGTACATTCACAGTCGAAATTGCAGCTACTTTTGCTTATTTCGGCGTTTTCTTTCGTCGGCGTCGGCGTCCTTTGTCGGCATCTCCAATGTTTTCGTAATGCATTTTTCTTGCAATAAGTTAATTAGGAACCTGAAATACACTTTCCACCACTTCATATGCTATATTTAAGCAGCAATGCATTTTGATTTTCAACTTTCAATCGGAAATTCATTTAAAATATGAATAAAAGAAAGAACTATAGCGCGTGACGTTAGGGCGATAGCACGAAGATGAGAGTTTGGTGCGTAGGAGTTGACAGTGACGTGTGTCACTTGACGTATTGGAGTTGTATTTCTAAGTGTTATTTTTTTAGGAGTCTTTTCAGCTCTAAACATATCGTGACAAAAAGGGCGTAAGCGACGAGCTACTACAAGTTATTATAATATGAAGGAATCACAAAGCGAAGTATAATTACTATCTACGACCCGTCTCGCGAAATTGGTTAAAATAAAATTCAATACATATGTATTTATAAGTTACGTAAACATAGACACATCCTTCAAAACGAAAGAACCCTTTCCTGTAACATAAATATTTCATAATTACAAATAACAGTAACAGGGGCCATCATATCATCGGGGTCACTTAAACATAGTTTTGTGGTTAGATCAGGGTTCTATTTTGTTGATGGTAACTGAGTATTAAAATTTTATGTCAGAGTAACGGACACCTACATAATATGGAATGGCTTACTACAACTATTTACTATCCATAAATAATATTAGACCTCGAACCCTTTCCAATAAGGTTTTATTACCCAGCTGACACTACCAGACCCATCCTTTTCCTAGATTCAACATAAACCGAGTAGGTACGGTACGCACAGACGACTTTACGTAATAGCTCTCAATGTTGTTTAGCTTTTTCGCTGGAAATAAACACAAAAATATTTTGAAAATAAAAAAGAAACACCAGTATGAGCAACAAAAGATGATAAAAGAGGTCTAAACGAGGCGATTTAATGACGGACTTTCCGATAATATACATGTGCGCGTCATATTGTACGTTTATAAGTACTTTGTAAAATTTCTTTTTTTTTACGTTACGATATACCTACCTACTAGATACTTTTGAAATAAAGTGATGTATCACCGACGAAGTGCGTAATTTGATAACTATTAGCAACAGTATTATTATGAGTTATGTTATGACTTATACCTAGTCCACGCATTATGATCAGTGAACGTAGATTTTCCAGCATTTTTGGTGCAGTAATAACCCTAGTTATTATTATTTTTATGCTATTAAATGTTTGAACCAAGAATCAAATAAAATCAAAGCCATTTAGAACTAAGTGACAATGTAGGATGGTTGGTAACTAAATTTCACAAAAAAACCGTCATTGAACCTGTTTTGCTGACAAATTTACGATCACTGATTATGATACATCTTTCTAGCAGTTGGAGCGATTTGCCGCTAAAGGACAAAAGATAGGATACTCAGAAAATGCTCTAAATCTTGATATCAATGATTAACTCTGTAAAATTCCAGCTTCAAAGTCCTGAACGCTAACAACCTTAGGCATATTCGAAGACGAAACGGATGCGGGCAGGAAGGGGCTATAATTAAAACGGTAAACAGAAAATAGCAATAAGTCTTACTGTAAACTGCCTAACTCACAGGGTACGATCTTAATTTTACTACTATGAGGTTAGAGCAGAATTTGTGCCCGGAATATAATTAATTTTTAAATAAATGCATTTGGAATTTTATTAAATTTAACTAGGCGATTATAACATAGATAATATCGTCAGGTCAAACAAGTCTCTAATTGCAACAAAATAATTAAACGAAAATCAACCTTGTTATATTACCACTACGGTTCATTATGGCTATAAAAACTTGTGGTAGTAGTTAGTGAGTATGGGTTGTCATCCGACGATATACACGTGGGGTGCTATGACAAGAAACCTCCTTGAGTGCCAAAAAAAAAAAAGGATTTCTTACCGGTGCTGCGCGAAATATCCCGTGTGTGGGGGGAGATAGGGAACCCCCTACATGAGTACAGGGAGCACAGGGAGTACACTCATTTGGGGAGAGAACTCCTGAGTGTTGGCTGGAGGAGACCTTCGGGCGAGGGACAGGAATCCCGTTGTCCCGTATAAAACTTCGGCCCCGTTACCTGCTTAGGCAGAAGCAGAGTTGTGTATGATGACGGCCCGGGGGTTAACACCAAGCCGGCACTTGGTGATGGCTGCGAAGGTGACAACCTCTATAAAAAACTAGAGGGGCCTTCGGGCCAGGCGGCTTCGGACACGGTGAGGTATAGGAATGCCGTTGTCCTGTATAAAACTGCGGCCCCGTAACCTGTCGAGGCAGAAGGCCGGCCCGGGGGTTAACACCAAGCCGGTGCTGAGTGATCGCGAAGGTAACCTGAGTGGGTAGAACCTGGGGTTTTTCCACCTCGCTCCCGGCGTGGAGGTTTTTCATGAGGGACCAGCGTGTGGTGTCACCCTGCACGCTACCTTAGGGAGGGGGAGCTTCGGCTCCGGGGGCTTCGGTATCAGTGAGGCGACAGCTTCGGCTGTTGCAGCAGGCGGTGCTCGCGAAAGTATACTCGCGCTCCCGTCTCGTGTCACTGTCACCAATGCTGCACGACGGGCATACCGTGGACGGTTTAGTTGGTAGTGTCGGCTCTTGCTGACGAGTCCAATACACCCGTCCTAGTTTCCCGGCTAAGCGAGATGCCTAAATGATGCCTGGACGTTAAAAAAAAGGTAATATACTTTTTGGCAAAAAAATATACAAGTGTTCGAAAAATAAATATAGAAAAATCCTAATAAAAAAATTTTTTAATACGCAAAACATTGCTGAAACTGACATTATTTCTTTGATTTTCAGATTCCAAATGAGTTAAAAACAGCATAATCGAGAAGAGTACGATGAACATATTTTTTATGTCAATAAAAAATAATAATTACAACAATCCTGTAGATTTGTAGAAGGACCGACAAAGAACGAGGGTCCCGAATAAAACGAGTCGCTCGTAAATGTGAACTTTGGATAGATTAACGGCTGCCGAGAGGAGGCAAGATTTATACTATATTTTGTATTGAAAATCATGGAAAGTTTCGACTTCGTGTTGTCCGTGTCTATACGCATCTATTGTAAGTACTGTAACTAACTAGTTACTATGCAGCAAACTCTGTTTTTGCATGTTCTGCAGAAGAAGCCTAGGTAGCGAAATATTCAGTATGAGCTCGGCACGAGTTTATTGTCAAGAAAACAAGAGTGTGTAGAGATTATTTTACACATCGTGCCCGCTTAGCCAGTTCTGCTGCTGACCCTTTATTATTAAATGTTTCTTTTGTTGTAAATATATCTTGAATTTTTAAGTTTTTAAAGTTCTTTCTCCAAGTTCTGTATGCTAGTATTAAGCGTTGGAAGATTTCAACGAGAATCAATTTTAAACAATTTCGCAACCATGAATACATAATGAGTTCGAATCATGGAATATCAAGAACCTTTGAACGTCAAACTTCCTACCTTTCACGGCATCAAGTTAAATTATACTATAACCACATGAATATTTCAGCCTTTAGGCCGGAACTGTAAGGGCTGAATATGCCCGTACAATAGAGGGTATCGGAGAGATTTATAGGTCACGCAAGTCAGCCTTGATTAAAAATGCTCTAAATGGGTATATATACTCGTACACGAGACATTCATTCCCTCGGTTTTCCTTTGTAACTTTGTTCTGTTACCGGATTGCCTTTTGGCTATAAAATGACTGTTATGCAGCGAATAAATGTCGCAAAATTTATTGCTTTGTTTTATTGTGCTTTATTTCGGGTATGATTTATGGTTTAAACCAGGTATTTTACATATATGCATTTGTAAAAAACCATGCCACCAATGTGGTAAATTTCTAAAATGAAAATCTTGAAAGTGAAAATCTTTCGTTTTTAATTTAAATCGACAAGCGTGACAACATTGTTAGAGGTCGAATCTAGATGAAAATACCTCCGCAGGCCGGAACTATTTGGGTAAAATGGCACAATCAACGCAAACTTTCCCAAACTTCCGCGATTTCTATGCAAATTTATTATCCTTACTCGTCTGAGTTATTCCAGCTCAAATAAAAGGCGCGGAATGAACAATTTGATTTCAAATTTAAATATTTAAAGTGTAATTTAAATTTTAAATCCAGGTGTTGTTTTAAAGAAATATTATGACAATTAGCAATGCTGAACAAAAGGTAACCAAGGTTATTTAGTTGCTAATACGTACGGTATTATTGTAAATGGGTAGGTACAAATTGCATACAAAGTGTAGCAGTCTTTAATAATACCGTCCTGTATTACCTTTAACCTACCTTTACCTTTAGCCTAGTCGGTAGTAACACTGCCTACGAAGCAGGAGCTCCTGGGCTCGAATCCTGGTCAGGGCATTTATTTGTGTGTTTATCACAAATATTTGTTCCTGAGTTATGGATGTTTTCTATGTATTTAAGTATTTATCCATATTTATCTATTATATATATCGTCGTCTAGTACCCATAATACAAGCCTTAAGAGCTTACCGTGGGCCTAGGTCGATTTGTGTAATATTGTCCTATAATATTTATTTATTTATTTATAGATAATAGTCCATACTAATATTATAAACTAGCTGTGCCCGCGGCTCCGCCCGCGTGGAATTCGGTCTGTGTCAATAAGCGGCTAATTCACCCATAATTTCTCTCCCGCTACCCTGGAGGCGGAACTTGAAGTAAAGTTGACAGATGGATACGCTAGAGGACAGTAGTCCTAATAAAATATTTTACAATTACCACTAAATGAAACTACACTCAAAAATGAATACTATTTTTATCATATTTTTTTTTTCGCATGCTTTAAACGACATAGACATTTTTGATATTATGAAGATTTGTGAAATTTTGGAAATTTTGAACTAATTGAAATTTTTGTAATTTTTGAAGTTTTTGGAAATTTTTGAAATTTAGATTTTTTGCCATTTTTGACATTTTTTTACTTTAAGGTTCTCGACCTTTTTCACTTTTATCACTTTGCCACTTCTCACTTTCACTTTTCACTACTCTTCACTTCACTTCACTTTATTCTATTTTATATATTTTTTATTTCATTCCATTTTACATGTTTCTCAATCGTATGGGTGTCGCGTTTTCGTGACGTGACGCTTTTTCGTGACGGTCACGTGACTTTTTTTCGTCTAGCCCCCCATCCGCGAACCGTCCGATAAGGCACTTCGTTCCAAAACTACCACCGGTTCTAACCCTACACCTCTGGCCCAAGAAGTATTATGACGGAAAAGAAACTCGACGGGACTTATTTTTTTCAAAACAGTAATACGTTATTAGATCTTAAAGATACAAAATAATGCGTAGTTCTTCAAGAAGACATACCAAAACAGGTTGAGAGACAGATAATGTACCCATTGTTTAATTATAAAGAAAAATTAATCCTAATCTGACTGCTTCACAAAACGTTTGATATGTTTTCCTACCTAAACGGTGTCCTATAAATGTTAGATGATTTTGTAGTAGTTTTTTGGTTTGGGCCATGCATTTTTGTCCGTCATATCATATATAGTCCTCGAACCTGCAATAATCCTTTGACATTCATGATATTTTCAAATATTTCTTAAGAGCGGGTAAAGGTAAATTTAAAGCATCGACGGGTAACATGTTATAAATATGAACACCTTGACCAAAAAATTACAAATTATTTCAATAGAAAATTTAATCTAAATACGTTCAGCGGTTATTGGTTGTTTCTTCCCCATGTAAACTTCCACCCCTTTTGCATCCGCTTAAGGGATAATTTCCGAGATAAAACTATTTTATTTCCTTTTCCAGAGCTCAAATTATCTCCATACCAAATTTTATCTAAATCGATTCTGCGGTTAATAATTCCCTATACACATTTCAAACTCCCTGGTGAAAACTATCCTTTGTCCTTTCTCGAGACCCATACTATGTCTATACCAAATATCATCTTTCAGTTCACCGGAAAAAAATCCTCATACCAACTTCCAACCCCCGTTTCACCCCCACAAGGGTTTATTTTCTGGGATGAAAACTATTCTGTCGTTTCTCGGAACTCAAATTATCTCCATACTAATTTCTATTAAAAATTCTCCATACAAACTTTCAACCCCATTTTCACCCCCTCCAGGGTTGATTTTCGGGATGAAAACTATTCTTTGTCCTTTCTCGGAACTCAAACTATCTCTACACAAAATTTCATCAAAATCCGTTCAGCCGTTTTCACGTGATGCGCGGTCAAATAAAAAGACAAACAGTTTATACAGACAAAAATTCTAAAAAGTGTTGGAATGTGTTCTGTTATCGATTCTAAGTTTCCCCAGCCAACTTTTTTTCGAATATATTCCATTAACAAACTTTCAGCTTTATTATATGTATAGATAGTTTTTATTGAAAGTACCTTTCAGGCTTCACTTCCATTATTTTTTTAAAATTTTTTGGACATACGGTTCTAAAGTAAGATGGGGGGGGGGGGGGGGGGGGCTTTTTGAAGATGAAACTATCCTTTGTCCTTTCTCGAGACCCATACTATCTCTATACAAATATTCATCTAAATCAGTTCAGCGGTAAAAAATTCCTCATACCAACTTCCAACCCCCTTTTCACCCCAACAAGGGTTTGAAAACTATCCTATATCCTGAGACTCAAATTTCATTTCTATCTAAATCGTTTAGGCGGTAAAAAATTCTCCATACAAACTTTCAATCCCATTTCACCCCCACCAGGGTTGATTTTCGGGATTAAAAGTATATATTATCCTTTCCCGGCACTCAAACTATCTCTATACAAAATTTCATCAAAATCCGTTCAGCCGTTTTCACGTGATGCGCGGTGAAATAAACAGACAAACAGATAAACAGACTGAATCTTTTGTGCATGAAATTATTTTGCCGTAGTACAGATTACACAATAGTTCTTAGGGCTGTAGCGCACACTGTAGTGATTTTTCTGTAAGCTTTAGCCTTGGTCTCGCGTGACCTTCCATAAAAAAGATGCTGTCATCTCAGCTTACGATGGACGCTGTACTTGGCATACGGTATCTACCGGAGACCAGCCTCAAGAAGCACAGAAACTAAGAAATCGTCTATTGTTACTATCAAACTACTATAGTATCCGCAATACAATCTTTAACCGGGATAATATAAACGATTTACGTACATGCAAGTGTTAATGAGAAGTTTTACGATCCCGGTAATAAATGCCCACCTTAGTCGGGCTTACCTGGAGGTAATCATTGGGTACTTAGTCCCGACGCGGTTTCCGACATCATGCCCGACTCAGGAGAGCATTTCTACTTGAGGTTACTTTTACGAGGGAACGTACCTGCGGCCCGTGCCTCCTTGCACGCCAGGACCATGCTGTGACGTACGTCGGGGTTGTCGTCCGCGATGGTCTCTCCCACGGCCACAAAGCGCTCGACCGCGCAACACACAGCTGCACCCACGCGCTGCACGGCAACACCAGACGCGTCGGCTCGTGTCGCCACCAAACTACTGATCTGTGGAACGAAATAATAAATATATTTTTAACGAATTTTCCTTGCATAGACATAAATATCAACATTAATTCGTCATTGACAAGTGTCACTGGCCCAGTTTGAAAAACCCAATTGTATGTTGCGCATGGGACGAAGACTGCTTAGTAAATTTCACATTCATAGGTAAGTATATGTATTTATAGGTATTTATAGGTAGGTAAGTTTATTTTTTTTTGAGTCGATAAACAACAGTACAGTAACGAAGTTTTTTTTCACGTCTACATAAAACTGCCTCTACGAGTTACGGTGTAGCATTCTTTGTTTTAGTACCATGTAAATTAAAGATTGAACGTAATGGAAAAAATATCACATGGCTTTTGTCTAATACAGTAAACTATTATTGTAAAATCAAGATTTTTTATTTATTTGTGTTTAAGACGTTTGTGGAAAATACACACAATCTGGTAAAATTAAAAAACATGTTCTTCCATTTTACAGTACAACTTGCTCAAAACGAAATGACAGCAATTCTACCTGAATTCATTACTTGGAATACCCGACTTGGAATTCCTCGGATCCTCTATAGCAAACAATAATTCATACGTTGCATTTAATTAGTGCGGACTTATTGTCTTATGAGAAGTTCCAACGCCTCGGCTTGTAGCTGCATCGAAGTAAGACTTTAATTACGGCAAATGCTTGCAGTAAAGTCCGCAGCAGAAGTAGCTCAGCGGGCAAGTTGATCAAAATGTGATCATTTTGCACCAGATTCATTTTTAAGAGTGTGCAATGATTTGAACACTCTTAAAAATGAAGTCGTGCCATTATTTACCTAGATCAGCAAATTCTAAAATTACTGTATTTATTGTGAGTAATCGTGATCACCCGACAGTTTGTGAAAGAAAATAACAATTTATAATCGCTTACATTACAACCAGAAGTAAATATTTTGTCCATTACTGACCATCTTCGTAGTAAGTTGAAAAGTTATTGCGAACGTATTCCAAGTTACCCTGCACGAAGCTACAAAAAATACTTAAACTGACATTTGTCCATTTTATCGTTTAATCATTTACTTCAACGAGACAATCTTTATTTATAATTTGCTATAAAAGCATGCGTGGCCACCCTAGCTACATCACGTACGCTAACTTTCTAGTGAATTGAGGTAGGTATCTACTTCAATCTTGAAATATCTCGTTTTGTCATCGATATGGTGACCGCAGAAGGCTTAATATCCGTAAGAAAATTCAACATTATCCTATTCCCACCGGCTTGCCAAATTTAAAGAGAGTGCTTTTCCCACTGGTCATAAAGATAAGGATAGTTAATTTCCTCAACTTGACTATGAAAAATATTGACGTACTGATAGATACTGATAAATAGGCTAAACATGTTAAGCTTGAAATTTGAACTTACATGCTGAATAAATAAAACGGATTTAGATTAATGGGAATGATATGATAGGTAGGTAGTGATAAATTATTTAAATGGGTACCAGCACTATTCACGATTAGATATCTGGGGGCTTCCTAAACAAATGAAATGGCAGTATTTTTTACAATAACACACGATTTAGTTTTTTTTTGTTTTGTTTGTTCGATATACATATTTCTGTGGCTAAATCTTGATTTGTGACCTGTACACACTGATTAGCTATATTTCAATGAGTATTGTTATTTTTATTCACTTAACCTACAGTTTAAATTGAAACTAAAAATTTCAAACTATAGATGCTATAAATAGTATGATAGATGGTGCCACGTTGGCAGGTTGATTAGTTAGAAGGGTGTTATTTTATTATTCCATAAAACCTCAGCTATTGGCGTGACAATCACACACACACAATCACTTCAAACACAATCACTTTAAATTGTTCCCTATCTACGATTGCAACTTTTATAACAGCTGTGTCTGTTTACCTCTACCTGTGACGATTTCATGCATTAGCCATATAATTATCAGTAAAGAATAACGTATAATTTGTATAAATTACGAAGCTGACTTAATAACAAATGGTATTACATTTTATACACCGTGTTCTTTTTATTTACGTTAATTTCAGCATAGGGTTAGGTACGATTAAGAAAACGAATTGACATAATTTGTTTTTAAATAACCGTTTTCTTTCTTGTAATAATTGTTATATCGGTCACTAATGTAACCAAGGTATAAGATATTATGATTAACTCAACCAAACCAAAAATATGACCTCTCTTTCTTAAGTCGGTCCCTCACTGCTGAGGATCGTAGCTTTCCGTTTCAACCGTAGGGATTTCATGTTCACAACCTCCATTATTGGTAATGACAGACCCGAGGTATTGGAAATTTTGTACGATTTTATAGTCATTTAGTAAATCGGTGCGCTGCAATGCATTGAAACGGTCGACGATCATAACTTGGTCTTGCTTTTGTTTTTTATGAATACTCCGAGATACAAAGGAAGCATATTTTATTGATGTAACACACAGCTCAGGAATAGTACCCTTGCAATAAAAGGAACTAAATAAAAACACGGTGTATACGTGGCTATTTTTTTACGCAAAACTAATTTCACTTTGCTATGCCAAATATAGTAGCATTCCCGTATTGTTTCACGTATAGCACTTGAAATTCTTGCATCATACCAAATTATGTTCCATAATCACTTATGTTTATACTTCAGCTCAGCATATCTAACAAACAGCTGTTCTGACAATATTTGCTAGTTTATCAAGAAAGGCTCACTAAACACACCACCAGGCTCGTTGTAATTATATGCGGGGCTCAAAGGAAGGGCATCAATTAGCGGATCAAATCGTTTAAGACTTCGTGAGCAACAGCGGGCTGGCCGGGGAGCGGGGTGAGCTCGCGGAGCTCCGATCAAGGTCGTGGTGGCACGCGAGCTGCCAGGCTGCCTAGCACTTGTTGCGTTTGCTCCTTAAACCACCACCGAAGGACCTCCGAGCTGATCGTGTTCACTATCAGATGTTCGTGACGTTTTGTTGTTGTTGTCGTGATAGGTACGGTACCTGCGGATCCCGACGTGTGTATTCGTCGTCATCGGAGAGCGCGTCCATGTCTGAGAGGAGTGCGCGGACGGCGCGTGGCGGGCGCGCACGTGCTCGACGTGCCGGACGCGCGACACCGTACCGCGACCGCGCCGCTATGCCCGCGTCCGCCGCGGCACTGCCCGGCCCGACGTGCCACTGCCGTCGCCATCGATCCACCCAGACACCCCGCCCGACCTGCCCTACCCCATTCCACTCTACACCGATACAACACCACGTGGCCGCCCGCCCTTGCAAACTTCACATATGAATGCATCTCTATCAAGCACTTTCAACTGTTTCAAGTTACAACTAACATTATACAAGCAAGGCTATCATCACAAAAAAAGTATTTTACTTATAATTTACCTTTTAAAAATCGCTTTTACATTCAAACCACCCGCCAGACGCACGAACTTAATGCGACGGCGCGGATTATGGTGCAACAGTTTGCTGTCGTGGGCGGGAAATTCTAACAGTAAACGTCATGTGACGTAGTAAGACCGACGTGTTTTATGGTGTAGCCGCGCCGAAAATAAAATTATGATTTTAGACTACACATAAACTTAGGAGTTCTCATCAGAGTTCGAAACGACGTCAGGGAACGCTCGCTGACGCGATTTACTTGTATTATGAAGAATAAAACGTCACAGAAGAACGGCAGGGGCTTCTAGAATTATGATGATATTGGGTAATATTTGGGTGTTTTTCGTACCTGTTTGATGAGTGGTAGTAGAGTTCTTTCTACGGAGCGCGTTTTTATTTGCGAGAGGTCAAATTCAGGCAGGCCAGCGGCCGCCATGGCTGGCGCGGTCGCGACTGCGCGGTTGCGCGCGCATCTGGCGCCGCGCCGCCATTGGCCGGCTTCACCGTCACGTGGCCCGAGCCCGCCCGAGCTAGCCCGAGCCACCATTCGTCCGCCCGCCCGCCGTAAACACGCAATGTTTAGTTTTACACGTACTCGGCGGGCTTATAAAACTACGGCTTTACGGGATTCACTTTGTTTTGATTGCGGACGCCAATTTATACACACATGGCGTGCAGGCGTATACGTTTTCAACACTTATTAATATTGCTTATTTACATGGTGTACTTGCAACGTAACAAATTACCGCTAATTTATTTCATGTTACAAATGTCACGTAAACTAACCGCGAAATTGGTGTGTATCTTTTTAATGCACTTAGTACAATAATTTAACCAATCTTAAAATTTAAATTAATAATACAGAAAATAGTATATATTTTTAGCCCCTGTTATTGTAGCTAGCAAATGGATGAACCGATTTGAATGCGGTATATTTTTTTAGATGTAATTAATAAATCATCTTCATTCTCCAACATATTCAGCTCCAGACAAAAATTAATATAGGAGCTACAAATTTCAATATATTGAAGTAGCACATACATACTTACTTAGTTTCTAGCCCACCTAAGGAAGAAAAACTTAGAGGGAATATCCGTTTTAGGGTTCCGTACCTCGAAAGGAAAAAACGGAACCCTTATAGGATCACTTTGTTGTCCGTCTGTCTGTCTGTCTGACTGTCAAGACCATTTTTCCCAGGAACGCGTAGAGGTATCAAGCTGAAATTTACATCAAATACTCAGGTCTATTGTCCCTTAGAGCTGTGAAAAAATCAAACTTAAAAGCCAACGCAATCAAAAGATACAGTTGTTTATGCTGCAAAGAGGAGGGTAGTTCGGCGCGAACGTGATCGCAAGCTCTTATTGTGCTCTGTGTTTTAATATTAGTAGATGTGAACAACCACTGTTGTTGTAAATAACACTTTATTCAAGCAAAACAATACAAAACATAATTTACGCATAAACTTTAAAAAGTGTATCTTCCTACCCCCAACTTGCATTTAACTATAACAAAGAAAAATTTCATTTAAATATTCCCCAAAACAATCATGAAGTGTACAAGCTGCGGCAAATCAAGTGGTGCTAAATGTATCGTCATTGGTTGCGACTCTTGTTCGACCAAATTATGTCAGGAATGCGCAGGTCTCTCGCCAACGGAAGTGCGCGTGTTCGAACTAAAAACAATTCAAAGAGTGGTTCAGTTCTTGTGCATGGATTGCAAAAAGGCTATGCGTGAGCTACCACGCATCCTGCAGTCAATTCAACAGCTCCAGAAACAGGTTGAAGATCTGAAAAGGCGCAATGACATTGCAAGCCGGGAAGAGGTCCTTCAGGAGTTGATTGAGCGGAAAAAACGGGCTAAAAACGTTATAATCTTCAATGTACCGGAAAGCACCTCAAACCAACCGGATGAGAGGTATCAGCATGATGTGAATGAATGTCAGAAAATTATAGCTACGATTACTGACGAGGTCAAGATGTCCGGGGTCAAGGTCGTGAGTCTCGGACGCCCAGGGAACGGTTCATCCAAACCCAGACCCACAAAAATCATGTTTAACAACAAATACGATGCATTGAAGATTCTCAAAAACAAGGGCAAGCACTTCAATGGCAAGAACATCAAATCAGATCAAATGCCTGCACAACAAGAATACCTAAAAATGCTGCGCACAGAATTGGAAGAACGCGTCAAAGAAGGAGAACAAAACCTAACAATAAAATTTATAAATGGCTGTCCTAAAATAATCACCTTACCAAAAAACCAACCCAACCAACCCACGGGGCTGTAACACCATACAAACAAAGCAATCAAAACCTACCTATCATAAACAATCTTATTATATATACTAACTTAGGATCATCGTTACCCAAATTCCACTTATTTCATGCTCGTGCCCTAATGTGCAAACCCAAACCGATTATCATAGCTGTGACTGAAACTTGGTTTAATGTAAATGTTCCTAACAACCTAGTGAGTATCCCAGGTTATGATCTGTACAGGAAGGACCGTTGTGACCGAAGAGGCGGAGGCGTAGCTGTATACGTGGCGAGGTATGTGGATTGAATATACTAGCAAAGTTAAATACCAGCTACTCTTGCCTCCAGTCTATAGATACACTATGGTTGGACATAATTATAAACCAATATTCCTTTTTATTCGCATGCATCTACAGACCAGAGGATTCTTGTATTAATGAAGAGAAAATATTGCTAAATGAGATTACCACTGCCTCCACATCGCAGAACGTCATCATTACAGGAGATTTCAATTATCGTGAGATAACCTGGCCATTAACAAATATTCAACACAGTGAAAACAGAAGAGAGTATGGCTTTGAAGAAACGTGTGTACAAAGCAATCTATACCAAATCGTAGCTAAACCCACCCGACACCGACAGGGCAACCGATCTTCGCTTATCGATCTGGTAATGACGAACGACGAAAACCTTATTACTGCAATTGAGCACCAACCACCTGTGGGTAAATCAGATCATGATTTTTTACTGCTAACAATGCAGTTAGAAAACATCACTATTGCCAACAAAGTTACAAAAGCAACTAGAAAAAATTACTTTAAATCGGACACAGATAGTATAGACTCAAATTTATACGAATGCAACCTTTTAAATTTGGTACGTACGCACAACTCAACGAGCGGCCAGTGGGAAGTTTTTGAATCCATCGTCCTTGAAGTCACATACAAGAATACACCAAACACTAGACCACCACGTAAGCCTTCACTCAAACCATGGATCAACAGAAACGTTAAACAAAAAATAGAAGAGAAGCGAAAGTCATGGGACAAATACCTACTTACGGGATGCAGAGAAGATTATAAGCATTACAGGAAACTCAACAACGCAGTTTTAAAATTAACTAGACGCTCTAGAGCTGAATATGAAAGCCGCATTATAAACCTCGGACCCAAATCCTTTTACGCCTATATTAGAAAACAACTATACTCGAAAGTTTCAGTTCCACGAGTCATGCATGATGGAGACAATACTGTAACAAGATTGACATCGCGAACGCCCTTGCCAAACGATTTCAAGCCAACTACGTTAAGGAGCCTTACGACTACGACACTATTCCTCTTATTAAACCTCCTCGAATCCAGGATTCCTTATGTGACGTCACTATCACAGAAGAAAAAGTTTGGAACAAACTGAAGAAGCTACGTGAAGATACGTCCATGGGCCCCGACGGAATCCTAGCGGTCGTGCTCAAGAAGTGCAAAGCCATCCTGGCACCACTTACTCATATCATGAACGAGTCATTTAAGTCATCAACCGTGCCGCAGAAGTGGAAAAATGCCCTGGTGACACCCATCTACAAAAAGGGAGATAAACTTAACCCCAATAATTACAGGCCAATCAGTCTAACCTGCCTTGCCGTTAAATTAATGGAGGCTATTATAAATGACGAAATCAGGCAATTCCTAGATAGTAATCACATCATTGTCGACCAACAACATGGCTTTATGCGAAAAAGATCAACTGTTACAAATTTACTTGCCTGTGCCAAGGTCTGGTCAAACAATCTGGACAACGCTGAACCGGTCGATGTTGTATATCTAGACTATGAAAAAGCTTTCGACAGAGTGCCACATCGTAGACTTCTGACCAAACTGGAGCACTTTGGCATAAGAGGAAAGCTTCTGCGATGGATAGATTCATTTCTTAAGGACAGAAAATTTAGGGTACGAATCGCTGACAGTGTTTCAAAAGAATTTGATGGATGGAGCGGTGTAGCCCAGGGATCGGTCATCTCAACCACCATGTTCAGCATTTTTGTCACTGACCTGCAAACCACCATTGAGTCCAACTTTAGCTTCTTCGCAGATGACTCCAAGCTCTTTGTGAACCCACTTATAGACCACAGCAAACTACAATCAGACCTGAATAGAATTAGAGACTGGTGCCTGGAGTGGCTTATAAACCTCAATGAAACAAAATGCACACTTCTACTCCTGAAACAATGCTAAAGATCTACAAAACGTATATAAGACCTATCCTGGAATATGGTTTTATAATATGGAATCCATACTTCAAAAAAGACATTGAAATGATTGAACGAGTGCAGCGCAAATTCACCAAAATTCCCGCACAGCTAAAGGCACTATCATATGAGGATAGATTAAAAAAGCTAGGTATAACAACACTGCAAAAGAGGCGCCAACGTGGAGACATGATTGAGACTTTTAAAATACTAAACGGCTATTACGACTGTCCAGAACTGACCGACTTGTTCACTCGATATCTAAACACGCGCACAAGAGGACATAACTTTAAACTAACAACAACAATACATAATACAAATATCGGCAAAAACTTTATTGCGAACCGAATTGTGAATACTTGGAACAAGTTACCCTCCCAAGTTGTGAACTCCAACAGTGTTAATCAGTTCAAAAATAGACTCGACAAACTATCTAAAGTTGTGAATTAGTGCTTAGTGAACTTTGATTTAGACTTATCAGCGCGAGCTGCCTGTCTAAAACGATATAATAATAATAATAAATTTTAGAGTTTTTCGGCACTCGCAAAACCTACGGGGTACTTCCCGTGAACTCAGAAACTTGAAATTTGGCACGAAGCAACGTCATATAGCATAGACAATGGAAAAATTACAAAAAATAGACATTTTTAGTAAAATCATACAAAACAATATTTTTTAAAATTTTAAACTTACTACCTTTTTCCTCGTAAACGCGTGGAGGTATTAAATTGAAATTCATATCAAATACTCAGGTCTAACACCTTTAAGCTGTAAAGGTTTGTACGGAACCCTCGGTGCGCGAGTCCGACTCGCACTTGGCCGGTTTTTTTGGTAGAGTTTGGCTATTAAATTATTACCCAAAGTTTTGGCGGGAAATTCAAAAAATCTTGGGCTGGTCACACCTTCTGTAGGAGGAATTATAGTTTTGATACTAGAAAATATTTTTGATTTTCTGTGCACACGTAAGGTACCTAACAAACAGACAGAATACAATGTCTAAACAGACAGAAGTCAAGGAAGTAAACAAGCTTCACAGGTGTTAGAAAGATCATAAACCGACTGTAACAAGAGAAATTCAATCACAAATTAAATTCCCCAAAACATGCTCAGAAGCAAGTAAAAATAATTTAATAACTATGTACTCGAGTTCCCTATTCACAAGTTTAAGGGATGGTTTTGGTTGGTTTACATACTGTATAGACATGTTTCGCCAAGATATTTTTATATATTTTATATTTTAATATCAAATTAAGTCTGACCAGTCACTCCACAGATTTCTTCTAAATATTGGTTTTCAGTAACTTCTTACGTTCCAATGTTTTGATTGTATTGATATTTTCCAGAACTTCTAGTTTATCCGTTTCTTTACACACTTGTCCTGTTTATGAGATTCAGGTATTAATAAATTCACGTACTTACTTAATGAAAGTTATAGGCAAATGTTAGAACTAGTTCTTAAAGTATCAACATATTAATAGAGCACCAACCTACAAAATTGATGACGACTTGTAAACATTGCAGATTTTCGTTATACAACATACAACACGCTTCACGTCAACTTCGCACATTGTCGTCATTATTTACGAGCTTAAATAATAGTTTACGGACCTCACTCGGTATAGTTATTTTTAATATTATTTAAAATAAACCCCTTATAAACCGTGAACAATTTGAATGAATGACATAGATTTGACAACAGAGTTTTAGCTCTTTTTAAATCATAGACAATTGGTGATACAACAAGGAAATATCTGTCAACAATATTTGGCTAGCCAAACTCTATCGTTGTAGGTAAAGGTGTCTTAAACAAAATACTCAAAGTATTGTTAGGGGGGGGGGAGGTTGTAAAGGTCCCTTTTTCAGTTTTTCGTAAATTAAGATGGACACTTTAAAACTTTCGGAAAGTATTAGTTTTATCCAAAAACTGTTTTAGCAGACCCTTATTTTTTTTAAACACCTATCCAACGATACCCCAATAGTTAGGGTTGAAGTAAAAAACAAACACCTCCACTTCATTTGTACGGGAGTAGAGTTTAGGGTAACCTAAATAATAATATTTTTCCAGATTTTGTTTTACAACTTTGTCGACGTAATTAAAACACATTATGAACGAAATTTCAATTTTCTAGTAGGTACTAACCACCACTGATCAGGGTTCCTACCATTATACCCATAGTTTCGCCATGTCCGCCTATCCGTTTGTCCGTCCGCGGCTGTGCTCAGTGTTGGTTAGTACTAGAAAACTGAAATTTTGTATGAGTCTGTGTTTTAATCACGCCGACAAAATCTGAAAAATATTATTTTTTAGGTAACCTCCCGTACACATGAAGCGGGGAGTGAATTTTTTTCACTCCAACCTTAACGAGGGTGGTATCGTTGCAAAGCTCTTTTAAAAAAATGAGGGCCTTCTGGAAAAAATGAATAAAACTAATACTTTCGTAAATAATAGCTCCATTTTTTTTAAGTGTCTTTAATTCCCTCGACATCTCATTAAACATTATTATGGTAGCTGTGAACGTGAAATCATCCGGAGGATTCATATAGCGAAGGGAGCTATGACTCGATTGGATAGGATCTGGAGAGATCGTGGTATACACACGGCAGACTAAGGTTAGACTTGTGCGTTACCTGGTGTTTCCAATTTTCCTATACGGCTCTGAAACTTAGACCATCAAGGCAGACCTGAAAAGCCGTATCGACGCGTTTGAGATATGGTGTTGGCGACGGCTCTTACGGATACCTTGGACTGCGATGCGTACTAATCAGTCCATACTAGAAGAGCTACGCATAAAACGCCGGTTGTCTACGACATGCCAGGACCACATACTCACATTCTTCGGACACCTCTCTCGACGCTCCTCGGATAGCCTGGAGAGGATCGTCATGACGGGAAAAGTTGAAGGCACAAGACTAAGAGGCCCTCCTCCTGCAAGATGGTGTACCCAAATCACTGCACCCATGCAATTGAAATTGCAAGAAGCCATACGCTTGGCGAGGGCTATCCATAGGCTTCTATAAGCCTATGGAGGAACCTGGTCTTCAACAGAAGGACATGATGTCACGATCCTCAGCTCTGAGGGAACGACTAATGATGATGATCTCATTAAACATTAATCCCAGCAAAAAAGTGTAGATTTTGTTTGAAAAAGTTTATGTGAATGAATTAAGTAGAAGAATTTTTTATGTATGGGCCAACGTTTACGAGTTATTTACTCCCACCCACCAGTACTTTTAGTATTTACCGGCTATACGCGGATTATTCCCACTATTCGGCTATTAGTGGTTTTCGTTCGGTGAGCTATTAAGTTAAGTGTGGTGAAACGATCAGCAAATATCACGTTTAGTTTTAGCAGCATTTTATTCTACCTACTTTGAAAATGCTGCGCTGTTATATGTTTTTAATTTTTCGTAACTGAATTTTAATATGTCTAATTTGAAATTCTATCTTAATTTATATTTGTTTGTCGCACAGAACGCAGGGGATTATTTGGCCGAAGAAGAAAACAACATATTCTTATCAACAATATTTATTTTTCAATTCATTCCATTCGAACAACTACGACTTACAAGTAATCATTGGCACATTATCACAAAGGTTGTCAATGATATTATGTTTATTCCTTTCTTGCTCTACATATATGAAATGGCAATTATATGAATAAAGTAAATAACAATAATTTCTATGCAATCATGTTCTCCTGTGAGATCTAATTAGAATAACCTAATATTTTTGTAAATATCACGAACAAATTAACTAAGAGACGTACCTACGAAGTTAAGAAACAAAATGGTTGGTGATAAGATAAGTAACTATGGTAAACTGCGGCCTAGTCGCAGACTTGTCTAATTGACGGTCGGTGATTACTGGATTAGTATAATATAATAACTAGGTATAATAAGTACTGCACATAGTTTTAGCCTCTTTACATCTTTGCATATTTATTCAACAAAAAATATTTACGGTGAAAGCGTTTTCGAGTTATCTCCAAAAAACATCTTCCATAGGCAGATATGATCTTGTGATAATTATTTTTTTCTTATTCCGTTGAAGGTACGGAATCCTCCATCATGCGTGGTCCGACACGCACTTGGCCGGTTTTTTCTAAAATCACCGCAGCTACAACTTCTTTACCGTCTTAGTTAAATCATAAATGGTAGACCTATAATTTAATTACAAATGCTGGTGTTGATGGTGTTATTTGGCATGTAGTCTCTTAGTTTATTTGTCTGTAACATCATAAGGAGTGGTCCTGAAATAAAGTAGCAGTGTACAATCTTGTGTATTTTTTAATTTAGTGCTAATTTTGAAGCAGTATATTTATTTTATTAATCCGTAGATACAATACTAATAAATAAAAATACAATCATAATAGAATATGTAAGCATATTTAAGTTTTCGCGTTTTTAATTCAACATACTTTGTAACCTTTTGAACAACATAATTTGACAATCTTCAATCGACATCCGCTACAATGCCACAATTGTATTTCCATTTACACAACCCGTTTTATGCTTTTCAGAATTTCATCTTACCAAGAAGCTACATTAATTAACTGTTTTTTAGCTAGGATAGTCAGGAAGACTCTCTAATCTAACCTCTGACAAAGATTTTTCTATGGGAGATAATTTTCTATGAAAAAAGGCAAATACATTTAATTAAAAATTACTGTAACTACCTTAAAATGAAGCCAGATAAAAAAGTTTACTATTGAAGAAAGACAATTTATTAAGGTATAAAATAGCTCATCAAATCAAACTATAAGAAAAAACATGTTTTTGAGAAACACCTCAAAAATTCTGTCAGATGACGCTGTTCAAAAAACTATGTGTATGATGGAATACAAAAGGCGAAAACTTCCAAACGCTGTTTTATTTAAGTATGATTGTATTTATGTTACTTTTTTTCCGGACCACTCCTTATATAAAAATATAATATAATAATACTGACGAAAACGTGATATTGATACACATACACGATTTTACTTAACATAATAAAATAACAGAAAACGAAGATACTTACTAATAATAACACACATGCAATATTTTATAATTCGAACTAAACCGAACTATACAGTACATTCTTATTTTGGTAAAGTTCTATTATATGATATCGAGTACGAAAGCTACATAAGTTAGTAGTTAGACTTTGGTAAATGGTATTACGAGTATATAATAAGTTAGAAAAAAATACTATTAACAATATATTAAATCATTTTATTGGTGGTACGATAACAAAAACACATTCAACTATAACGCTACTTATATCTAGGTTATTAATAAGATAAAATAAGCCAATAAGGACGGATTCAGTAACAACACACTAACCTAACGGTAAATATAGATACTAAATACGAATTATAACATATAGGTAAAGCACGAATATATTACACTATTTTTAGAACTATCTGAATGCGGTATGCGCATTCTTGTTAAATCTAGGACAGTATTCATAACGTTATTAGAATGTAAGCCAAGATAATCCATTATACTCTAATCATGGCAAAATGTTGCAAACCCCAAGAAAATAAGCTACTACGTCTCTGTGGAACGATTTCGCATGTTGGCCATACCAGATTTAAAAAAATACAAGATAATATGGTAGGCATGTTTTGAGAAGCACATTAGTCATTGGGCAAAGTGTTAACGTTTAAATGTTGAAGTAGAATAATAGAAGTACAGTAACCTGAAGTTATTGATATGCGATGTTAAACAATTAGTAACTTTATTAAAGCATCTTGCAGTGTAGCAAAATTTATGTAATCCAGTTAGTACCACAATAGGGAAGGTAGAAATAGTTTTTGTTTTACTTTTGATTCTAAAAGTGATATGTTATACACCCGCTTAAAGACGGTGCTATTATGCGAACCGTCCCACATCAACTTCCTCTGTTAGGGAGAATTTTGGACCCTTTGGTTTCTGAAAAATATGTCCGTGGGCTGCTAGCCTTGGCCGAGGTGACTTTTTGAATCGGCTCTAAAGATGGACGTTGTGAGAACCACGGATCAGGCTAGTTGTAATAAACGCCCATACTTATCTGTGGCCTGCGCTTGTTGTACAGCGCCTGTTTAGAGCCTGTGCTGTCTTGAGAGCTGTCGGACCTCCACGGACTCTGTCCGGGAGAATTCCGCACCTTTCGTTTCCTCAGACTCTCTGTCGGGCCAAGTATTGGCCTGAGCAACTGCTTGAACCTGAACGGGCCTTCTGTGTAGTCGTCGTCAGAACTAAAAACGGGCGTCGCAAGGATTTCAGGCGAGTTACGAAGGATCTTTCTGAAATCTGACTCTGGGTCGTGGGTAGGGTTGTAGATGGGCCGCGGCGGTGGGTCAGCCTTATGGGACTGCTTTACCAGCTCGATTATCTTGTTACTGAAAAGTAATAAATTATGTTTAAATCCTTTGATTGATGAAATATATGACTCAGATATAAGCAAATGGTAACGAGACTAAATATTTATACTCTAGTCACAGATAATTGATAATAGTAATGGCTAACCGACATGTAGGTACCTACGGATAGAATGAAATTAAAGTTCTCATTGCATACCTAATCTAAAAACAGATGAACGCGTATTACCTACAAACAATTCACGCAAAACGCTTGGATTCACGTAAAAACAGGCGAGTTAAACTATGAAAGTATTACTCATACTACTCATACTCAATAACTACAATGGTTAATATCGTATAAAAAAACACATGAGCAATGATGCAATTACATGATTTAAGATTATTATAGTAACTTATCATACCATGATTTCCTGATTTTCCGCACGTAAAGGCATGCACAACCACACAGATTAGTAAGAATCACGGCCAGAAGTTAGTGAAGTTACTGTCACGGTCATACCTGACGAGGCCGCCGCACTGGCGGCTGCACGGCAGGTTCTGCCAGTTCTGGCTGGCCAGATGGTGCCGGTGCTCGACGCAGTTCTGCTCGACCACCTGCTGATTGCTCCTGTTGGCTCTGAAAATATACGGTTCTTTGGTTATCTACGACGCTATATATATAGATTTCGCTTCTTCGACGTTTTTTTGCTGACACTTTTTAAACTGAATTCACTATTATTCTTGTAATGAACTGCAATTAATAATATGATATGTGTTTATATGTATTTTGCTAATGGACGAGATGCGAGAGAACTGGTAAAACTGCTGGTAAAGTCAGCTGCAGAGAAAAATCCCCCCCCCTGCATACAAACTTTGAATGCAGCGTGGCCCTATTTCTCTGCAGCTGACCGTACCTACGAAGTATCAGCATTCGATTCCAGTTCATCTTCAATTGTAAATGATTAATATGATTTGTTTAAAACTACAACACAAATAACCTATAAATTATATTAACCTATTTAAATCTAACATCCAAAACCATATTACAATATTTACAATAAGCAACACTCGTTGTCTAACCAAAATTAAACTAATCAAATAAACGCCACAGAACAACACAACACAAGTTTAAATGACGAACGAACCTTAATGGACTGAGCTCATATTCTTTATTAATCAAGGGTTCGTCCCAGGGCATTGCAGGGTTCTCTAGGAATTCTGGTGACGGACTGATCCGCGAAAGCATGAGGCAAAATAAGGGTACCAATATAATTATAATTCATATTGTTATTATTATTATTTATTATTCAAAACAGTTACACAGCATTATAGTAAAAACCAAGGCACTGCGAACTACAAAATAAATCTATTTTAAATAAATTGTTAAATCAGTAGCTACCTTATCATGTCACTTTTCTTTATTCCAACTGATATAAAAGCTAAGACAATGACGTCATTCGGTTTTTGCGTACTTCAGCTGCACGCTAGGCTCTTTGTGATACTAAATCGTATGTACATAATGCAAGTATAACTTAGTGACCTGAAGAGCCGGCTGGCGTAATGTCTACAGCTGCATGACCTGGCTGCACACATTGGCTGGCCGAAGGTTGTGGCCAAAGACAGAATCGGCTGCAATCGCACGTCAGAGTCATGCAACTACCGACAGTTTCGTAATTGTCGGCACTTGCATGACTGCTTAGCCTAGCATGCCTGAGGACATAGTCTAGTTAGTTGGTCGTGCACGGCTCCGAGCTGGGATCTGGGACCTATTTCTCAAACGCTTGTGACTTGTAAAACAAGCGGAAGTCCCTATCTAATAAAAAGTGTCAAAAAGTGACTTCCACTACTATAACATGCTACAAGCTTTTGAGAAATAGGCCCCTGCTGTAGCCGGACGCCGTGCTTTAAGCGACGTTGTATTATACGGTACAAATAATAAGAGAGGGTAGAAACCTAGACAGGCGGCTGGCTTCGTGATCCAGCTGCGTCACTTGACCACGCACGATGGCCGGCACGAGCGTGAAGCCCGGCGGCGGCCGGTATTCGGCAGGAGGCCGCGATACTTGCTGCAGCCGAACTCCCGGCTTATTGCGGCGCAGGTTCTTATGGACCTCTTGGTTTTTGTCGTGCACCTAAGAATAAATAATATTGTAAACAAAATTATAAATTCCAATTATAGGATTAGGTCTTTGTAGACCTCAGATATTCACTTAGCAAAATCACCGAATCTTTTATGAATACTCTGTTGAGTAACACACCTGGTCCGAGAAGGATTGCAACTGGCTGGCACGCTCCTGCACGGAGAACTGCTGCATAAGCTGTGGCGTGGGTGCCTGATGTTGCGGCGGCGGCGGCGGCGCTCGCCCCTTCGCCCATTTTCGACGTGCAGTGTAGCCCCGGAAATCTGCATGTAAGTATTTATATAGGTACATCACAAGATCAAACCTTGATGTAACAAGATTGCTGGAGCCGCATAATAACCACTGTTTATTTCGCTACATGAAAATTCGGAAGGCAGTAAAGTTATAAATATAGCTCATATTTATTTTAAAGTGGGGCATTCCACTCATACAATAGTATGTTATTCAATCAAATACGAACACTGAAAACATTGAAAAAATAATCAACCCAGCAGGATTTCGCTTACGGCTGCTATAAAGTCGGTGTAAAAATAAATGCAAAAAGATGATTGAAGGCATTGAGAATTTCGTCAACTCAGTAACTGAACCCATAGCTTAATTGGTAAAGCGATTGAGCCCCGGTAAGGCGTATCGATGCGAGGTTCAAATCCTGCTGGGTTGATTATTTTTTCAATGTTTTCAGTGTTTGTATTTGATTGAATAACATACTATAAATATAGCTGTTTGTATGAACCCCCAGTTATATTATAAATCAACAAGCCAATAAAAATGATTTGTCATTAATATATATATTTTTTATTAGATTCTCTAATTAAGCAAATTTTAAACTGATAAGATTTCGTCTTACGACTCTGGATAACAACGGCAGCTTTATTTGAATCGACGTTTTCCTTATTGCTGCCGGAATTGGTGTCGTTGCTGTCGCTATCGTTTGATGTCATCTTCCTTAAGATCTTCGCTTTCATCATGGCCTTGTTTTTATTTAATGCAGCTGAAATTTCGTTAAACATATAAGAAAGAGTTTTTATTGTACGACCATGCTCAGCTATAGATACCTGTAATGCATGTACCTATGCTAAGTCAGCGTGCTAAGAAAAACATTATTAGTAACGTTAGCATTTATTCCAGAGATTCCCACACTGTTGCTACTGAGTGGTTTATCACAAGTGTATCGCTAAGTTAAATCATATCACATGATCGAAGTTATATGATAATAAGTAATAAATAATTAGTATATAAGGTGCAGCGAGGCAATCTCGGTTGCGCGAAATTTCAACGAAATCGCAATATCTTACGGGTTTTCCATCATTAACAATATTCCAACCATCTATATAGGGATAGCATAAAGGCGCTTTTTTGATCTATAAATGGCAGTATACCTAGTTGGTTACTACGTTCTGTTACCAGGTTTCTGACTGATAAAATATAAAATAAAATTTAAAGTAATTATTTAATAGCCTAATTTCTAATGAACATAATATGGTATAACAATATACAAATCAGATGGGAAATTTATTGAAAATCCTTGTAAAGCACAAGATTACCTGAAGACGCATACACGCGGTAAATTTAAGAAAATTACACTTCACAAAAGTGCATCAAATAAATATTGCTTGCTGCTATCTAAAAGACAGGGAGAAGTCCGGTGGTAACTACTGGAAAAAATCCCAATTATTTCCAGTGGTAATAACTTGGTCATAACGGCTGGGAAAAATCGGTCGAGTTTGTGAGTTTGTTACAAGCTTAAGCGTGTTGCAAATATATTTTGTAACTTTTTCTTACCACCAGATTTATGTTTCCGACTGTCTTGTTCCATCTGTTCTCTCTGGAACTCCCTAGCTAGCTGTCTCTGTCGCTCCTGCAGCCGTTTCCGGGTGAGCCAGCCCCGCACGTGCCTTTGTAGAGTGAGCACAGATATTGCCATCTGGGCCTTTAACCGGAGGAAGTAGCGTCGAGCGAGCCATCCTCGACCACACGCTTGTATTAATACTACTTTCCGAATCTAGAAAATTAATTATTTAATTTTTTGTAGTAGGTCAATTGTATTCATAATAGGCAACATGCAATATTCTCATTTATGCTTTCATTTGAAAGAATTGCACGTAGAATAGAACACGAGTGTATTAAAAAATTAAAATACTATAATTTATAGTCAAAAATTGCGGTTACAAACTGTCAATTTAAATTTTCGCGCTTAAACGGATCTACAGTTTCCGTGACGTCACTCATGTGTGTGACTCGCATATTTGTTTGTCCACAGTGTCAAATTCTTGTTTTTTTGTTTGTTTTTTTTTGACCTGGATGGTTGTCATAACAGGAGTGATGTCACCAGACGCTGATTGTTGGATTAAAACACGTTCCGTTTCACATTACTTCAAATGATAATTGTTATTTGAATTTAGTATAAACTAAAGTAAAAACGTTTCAATAGCTATTATTTTACGTTTTTTCAACATTTTGATCACAAAGTAATGGTAAATATTATATTTTATTATTTTTCACGTTAATTTGTTGGTTTACCTACAGTTCATTTCAGTGGTTTTCTTACAAACATGGTAATAAAGCGCCTATAATAATTAAATGAGCAAAGTTTCACAAAATGTGTTGCAGTTTTACTATTCAATTTGTGAAGGCAATATAAAAGTTAATAAATAACTCTAATAAAAAGGAAATCAGTTTGTTCAAGGCTTGTTTCCCTCTGGAGTCAAATATAACTTATAAATAAGATAATGAGTACCATGTCATAGCAATTAATTACTGTATTTGATTTGAATATGACATATCGTAAATATACCTGTTCCTCGTAGATTCGGGCGAGTACTTCAACGTGGTAATACTTCAAGAAGACTTTTGATTTCCCTAGCGCCCAGCCGTCCATCTTTAGTCTTAAAAGCAAAAGACGACATGTGTCTCGGTTCGGTTTTACCTCTTCGTTATAGTTAAATGCTAAAAAGCTGTACCTATAAACAGAAATAATATAATAAATAAATACTTACCTATATAATTGAAAATGTTTTAGTTTATAAAACTTTTGCCAAACCAGTACCTAGTGAGCGCAACATAATTTTTATAACAATATCTACCTATGACGATAATGGAAGACTTTATTTATTGTCTTACCTCTTTAAAAACTCTTCAAACGGTAATCGGTGGGAGAAACCATTTTGCCGTATCCTAATGGTTTCTAAAACGCCCGTATACCTAAGCTGCTTCAAGATTTTCGCTGAATCAAAATGTTTTGGTGACCGAGAATCATTGGGCTTCAAACATCTCACGAACTGGGGCGAGCCACTGACCATTTTCTGAAGCAGTTCCATGAGAGAAAATCGAAAATAGGTAGATACAGTTTGCTGGGCACGGGATTGAGATGCTAGCCCACGGCTGTTGAAGCGGTCCTGATGAAAATATAAGTGATTATGAAGAATCCAGGAAACATTCCAAACTTTCAAAAATGTTTAAGTCCAAGCGGACAAGATGTTCAAAGTCATATTTGCACGCCTTTATTGTTGTTATTGTTAATAATGCGTGATTATTGTGGATACCATACCCGCTTGGCTTCAAAATTTAAGGGGCTCCCTGACGCCAATGACCTTCGATCTGAATCCTAAAGTTATTTGTAGATTATCATATAAGTATCAACAATGTTTTTAAACAGTATAGTATCCCATATTTACTTTAAAATACATTTTCTTCGAGATATTTGCCATCTAAGTTGAACAATTTTAGGCGAAAAAAATCGGTTTTCTGGCTATAGCTTTTGTGTTAATTAGTTTAAAACTAAAATCTCTCATCAGATTTTAGAGACGTTAAAGAGGAACCCAAATATGTAGATTTCGTTTATGCAAGATCCTTCACAGCATTTGAATATCGAAAAAAGGGTTTTTTAGACAATGTTGAAAAAAACATAGAATAATAAGTATTACTTTTGTTTCTAAATCTGGCTCTACAGACTGGAGATAAAAGATTGGAGAACCGATAACCGTTTGTCTTATAATTATATCTGTAAAATGTGGAATATCGACGTAATACTTGTCAAAAATCGACGAGAAACGTGTGGAGTCCCTTAAGAATAATTATTTGGCAGCACCGAGCCAGTAAAATCTTAGGTATGTACGTATTTGCTTAACTTACCCGAGTATCACATGGACTGTCTAAACTTCTCTTGGTGTCCATATCTCCTTGCAGAGGGGAATACAAATTGCCAGTTTTTGTAATCGGACACTGGAATAGGAACCTAATTATATCGTATTGGCTCTGTCGCATCAATTGAACTACTTCTGGAGGCAAGAAGTTTCGGTTTTTCTCCAGAAATCCATCGGCTTGGTAAACTACGCGACCGGCGAAGTGGTGTATGGCAAAGCATATAGCATCGGACTTAGGTCGCACGTAATATTTGCTCTTGAGATTATTGTGGAATTTCTCTGTAACAAAAACCAGTAGGCATTATACAATTTTTACAAGTAAGATGCCCATATTATATGGCAGGAAAAGATATTTAATAACATTCGGACTTCTTAGTAGGTAATTATTTTTTGCATATTTTTAAAGTGGGGCATTCCACGCATACAATAGATTGTTATTAAATCAAATACAAACATTGAAAACATTGAAAAAATAATCAACCCAGCAGGACTTGAACCTGCATCGATACGCCTTGCCGGAGCTCGATCGCTTTACCAATTAAGCTATGGGTCAAGTTACTAAGCTGACGAAATTTTCAATGCCTTCAATCATCTTTTTGCATTTATTTTGATCTAATTCGGCTTTACAGCAGCCGTAAGCGACATCTAGGTGCTAACTAAGGTACGATGCAGCATATGTATGGTGCGTATCGATGAAGGTTCAAGTCCTACTGGGTTGATAATTTTTTCAATGATTTCAATGTTTGTATTTGATTTAATAACAATCTATATATATATATATATATTATATTTATTATAGTCTTAATTCTGGCCGGAATAAGGCCAGAATTAATAATGTCTATAATAAATACAGTGTGAGTCTTTATAATGTGCACATCGGAAAATCCGAGAAACTACGACAAATTTTATCGACGAAAAATAGGTAATAAAATTTTTTTTTTGCTCTAATTATTTTTTTATAATATTTTAAAGTTTTTTTTTCGCAATTCCATACTAGATGTAAATAAAACGTAACTGCTCTTAAACTACATGGCCTATTGACACGAAACAAAAACAATAATGATCAAGGATAACACGGCTGCTTCAAAGTGAAAACAAGTATGTCGTTTTTTTCGAAAAAAATTTTTTTTTGGTTTTTCTTATTCTTGGACCTAAGCCGCATATTTTCATATTTTTGTATTATTTTTATGTGGCATAGTTTTTCAGTTATTTGCGAAAAACTAATTCAAGCAAGTCAAAACAACGTCAAGAACCATGCTATATTCAAGTATGTTGGACGTAACTACGTTGAAATCAAGTAGGTACAATCGGTGTTAGTTGTTTCTTCCTTGGTCGTGGCACATATTTGTTTTCATCTTTGCCGTATTAATAAATTACAACAAAATATCAAAACTTACTTGAATATAACATGGTTAGATAGACAACTTACGTGTTTTCACCATGGTCAACGTAATGTTGGTAAGGCATTTGCTTAGATTTTTTAAATGAGAAATGTGAAGATACCCTACAATGTACGATTAAAAACATATTTAGAAGGACCACCATTTCTATTGCTCGTCTCAAGGTGGATTGTTTGTTTAGAATAATCACGGTTCGTATTAATTTAGTGCAGTTTTAATTGATGTGTCTGAGCGGCAAAATGAAAAGAAATAGTCGAGGAAGACAGCTGGTCGCCATAAGTTTGCAAGAAATGTAAGTAACATAGCAAATATCCTATAATATGGAGGTCCTACTATACTTAATTTCTGTTTTTACTATTTTGTATTGTATTGTTATGAATGTACATATTGTAAAACGATAGTCTCGTGTGCATTCATTATACGTATATAAACGTACGTGTTTTTATTAACTAGGCTGTATCTCATGAACCGTTATAGCTAGACAGTTCAAATTTTCACAGAAGACGTATGTATTTCTGTTGCCGCTATAACAACAAATGCTAAAAACATAATAATAATATAAATATTTTAGTGGGGTTTCAGGTAGACTCTTAAAATATTCACAAAATATTTAGTTGTATATTCACATTGAAATTAATAATATGATTAAAATAGAACCAATATTTAAGGCAAGATCCCATAAAAGAGACGTCATTTTTTTTGCCGTTTTATGGTATGTGCGGTTAGCATTGATGCAAAATGTTTAACATTAAATTACTTTACATAATGTTTCATAAATACATATTTGGCTAAAATACAAGTGGTTTTATACTGACCTGTGCCGATATTTTGCATTTAACTAAATCTACAGTAGTACTTGCTTTGATGTATTATTCTACAAACAATAACGTAGACTTATCTAAAAACAAGTAAGTAAAGTTACTTTGTTTCACCAAGTGATTGTTATGTCTGTTTTGGTCAAATTACCAGGCAGAAAAAAATTCTCTGTCGCCTTCCCTAAACGGATATAGTTACATCAATAAAAAAATAATATGTACTCGTAATAAAGTCAATACTCACGAATCCCTGAAAAAAAATGTATTTCGATACGTTAATTACTTACCAAGAAAATAACCTTGAAAGGTAAAATTAGTTTTTTGGCTCTCCTGTAAAATTTGCTAAAACCTACTTACTTGTTTTTACTTTGGAGCAGCCGAACAGGCTAAGGACATACATAAGATAATAATTCAAAAAAAAATTCACCCTCAATTTATTATTACAAGATTTTTAGGGAAATTTTGTTTATTTTTCCTCTAAAATTTGATTTATGTTACAATGTCTTGTGTTATAATAAACCAAAAAAAACTTCCCACTTTCAAACCCTCGGTAGCATTTACAGTAACTGTCAGATTACGGTCTCTACCTGCGCCTTTGTTGCACGCGCCCATTGCGCACTTGGTAAGGCCATTGTTTGACCGCTGATAACAAATGTTTTATCTAAATCATAAACGTGGTAATTTTACTGTTTGAAAGCTAATACGGTGTAGAATAACGTGAAATAATAAAAATGTTAGATAAATGGAACATTTTATTGAGATAACTTACATTTTCTAAAAAAAGTAGGAAAAATAAACAAAATTTCCCTAAAAATCTTGTAATAAGAAATTGAGGGTGAATTTTTTTTTTGTTTTATTATCTTATGTCCTTAGCCTGTTCTGTTATCCTTGATCATTATTGTTTTTGTTTCGTGTATTCGATAGGCCATGTAGTTTTAGAGCAGTTACGTTTTATTTACATGTAGTATGGAATTGAGAAAAAAAAACTTTAAAATATTATAAAAAAATAATAAGAGCAAAAAAAAATGTTTTTACCTATTTTTCGTCGATAAAATTTGTCGTAGTTTCTCGGATTTTCCGATGTGCACATTATAAAGACTCACACTGTATAATAATACAATAATCAAATGGATAGTAAGAAATGGGTTTACCAATAAGGCTTCTATCGGTTGATCTTGGAAAACGGCTCTCTTCATCAAGCAGAGCCAACAGGCCCATAGGTCTTGACAACAACATATCCAAGACGGGTCGGTTATCGGAGAACTCAACAAGATCGACGGGAACGCCTTCTGCCATATACTCTTGTTGCTCCCATGTAAATATATGCTGATTGAAATAGTACTGTATCTGTTCATTTGCAATGTTGATACACAGTTGTTCGAACGAATTTCTGTTGAAGTTTTCAAATCCGAAGATATCTAGTATTCCAATGGATAGTTGTTCAGTACTGAAACATAATGATTTAATAAAACAGAATTATTGAAGCTGAATAATACCAACACACAATATTGGGTTGAAGGATAGAATCACAGGCATTTCAACTAAAGTAATAGACAATAAAATAAAAAAATTGACAGTTAAACTTATTACTTAGTGTTCAAAGAAGTGACATCACTAACTCATCTCCTTATAAAAGACTCTGATATGTAAGTAGATAAAACCATTTATTTAAACTTGAAGGCACAGCAAATACTTAATGTACAAACTGAATGCCAGAAGGCATTCTCTACCAGTTAAACCACGTGCCTAACAGTTTGTGTTTTATAATTATGTGATTCAGTATTACAAACGCGACCTTCCATTGACCTTGCAAGTCGTCTATTACTTCAGTTATAGGGAGGATTTTATGTTAGCAGGGTCGCCGAATGTTAGTAAAGAAGTGTAAATACCCATACGGTCTATTCTGGCAGAGTAAAGCGTTGATCCTCTCAACAATTCGGTCGAAAGCACGAGCATATAGGCCGCGGGCAGTGGCGTCTCGTGCTACGGCGGCTTCAGTTGGCGAGCAGTGCCGTGCTATGGTCTCTCCTCGGGCTACCACGCTGCTACTGGTCAGGCACTCGCGGAGGTCTACTGTTTCTACTCCTAAAAGGCACGATGCTGGAATATGATTTAAAATAAGAGTTAAAACACATTAATATAAATTAGTAACAACCTTCTAGCATGTTTACTCGATAGATTTTATCGCCAAAATTTCAGAATTAAGTGGTGCAAGCAATAAAAGCGCTCACAAATAAAATGGGGAATAATTTTGAACGCTAGCCAAGTTAACACTTACTACCTACTTTAACAATTTATTTATAAAAATAACTTTACCTCTGTGTAATGGCGCTGTGTCTATAATGGTAGCTTTGTTATCGGTGTTATCTTCCCCCGCGGTCTCTCCGAATTCTATATCGCCAAGGTGTAATATTGCCGATAGCATTTTGTAAATTATTTGTACCTCTTCCTCTTGGAATCCGACTACCTGAAATTGATAATGGTTTAGATTTTTTACTTTAATTATGAAATAGACTTCAAAGATCATTCACTTTGTTTTTAATCGATATTTCTAACCTTGAATGCTTGATTTAATTGCCGCCAGCGATGAACATTATGTTCACGATGAGCAACAGAAAGTGGTTGTAAGTATCGATGTCTAGATTTGAGTTGTTCATCAAGGTAGAATTTCCTCCAACGCCCTTCACTCTCCAAACCGTCGTATAGATAGTAAAATACGTGGAAATTGCTTTCGCCTCTGCAAATAATGTTGTCATATGAAATCAATTATCCCTATTGAGGATATCAATACACAAACGTATCTACTAAGTCACAGACGTAAACAATAGGCAATAAGGATAAATAGTGGCACTCACAACGCTTGGTGAACAACCCTCGATTGTTCTAAAAGATAAACAGAAATCCGCGCCCCAGATATCCTCCCTACTCTCATGAGAGACAAATCCAAATATTTGCCGAATCGCGAGCTGTTGGCGTTAATGCCTGTTCGTGCGTTTCCAAAAGCCTCCATGATCGGGTTTACTTGGAGGATTTTATCTTCTACGTTACCGGTTTGTGTCTGGAATAATAATAAAATTATTGGTTTGAACTACGTTACGTTATGGGATATTATTATTTTGCATAGCTACATACTACACTAAAACCTGGTAAGATTGTACGGTACAATATTAGGTACAATTTGTACCTAATAAAGCGATTATTTTACATACATATATGTAGTTGTAGAGGATAAAAATAGATAAATTATTTCATGGAGTTGAGGTTATGAACCAGGTTTTCTTTTGTTAATTTAAGACTCTTGTCGGCAGTAATTTTTTTCAATACAATGCATATATTGGTCAAAATATAACTGTAACTAGTAGGATAAATATTATAGATAAATATAACTAGTTTCCGACTTCCAGAATCACAAACAGATAGAACGACAAAAGAAATGTTTGGTAGGTATAGTGTTGCATTGAAACAAAACACTATGTGAATTCAGTCATACAGTGACCAGGGTTGGTTGCAAATTAAACCATCTTCTGGTTGAACTCACAGTGAACGTACCTTGGAGAGAAAGACCAGCTGTTTCAACAAAAGGTTTGCCGACTCTGTCTTCCCAGCCCCACTCTCTCCTGATATAACGATGGCTTGGTGTTGCTTTTGGTGCATGAGAGCTTGGTGTGCGGCGTCTGCTACAGCGTAGATGTGCGGGGGATTGTCGGAGCGGCATCGGCCTTGGTACATTTGTTGACTCTAAAAATGCGGAGATGGATAAAAGCGTACCGACATGTGGTATTTGAGATGCTAAGGCTAGAGGCGTTCTGTAGACGTTAGAAAGCTAATTATGACCAGCACACCACGGAGCTGTAAAACTTGAATTATCCCTAACACTCAATTGATTTTTAAGCTAAATACACATAATTCTTGGAAAACTCCTAGCTGTAACAGACAGACAGAGAGACAGCGTAGCAACGGTATTAGATCTCCAAATGTCACTAGGTACCGACCTAGTTTTACTAATTTAGGTCCTCAAATAATACACGCCTAACTATTTGCCCAACAAAGATCATGGTTAAGTGTTTGACCTATTGATGTAATGTATAAATTATGCTCTCAAAATACAATGTAAATTTTCAATTACCTTGGTAGTGTAAATACCTATGTCAGTGAAAGGATTGACCGCCACAAGTATATCTCCAATATAAGTATATATTTGATTTTGATTATATCGTTCCTGTAGTTGCTCTACGATGGCATCTTCTGTCAATACTTCTAATGTTGCTAAATCATCAGTATACATTTTCTCTGGACGTGATTTTCTATGTGACTTTAGTTTTCCTCTTTTTGTCGTAACATCGGGAGCGCGGCAACTACGGCCATCAGCTCGTTGGCGCTTAATTTCAGTTTGAAGCTCTTTTCGAATCTGAATTATGTATTAGGGTCATTAATAATTAGGTTGTAAATAAAAAAATATATCTGTATTGGTTATGCTTAGGTATATTCATGTTTCACTTACCCTTTCTTCGAAACTACTAACAGCTAATAACAGAGGGTGCTCCAGAAGTTCCCTCGCGAATGGCCTTTGGTTCATATCTTTGACCAAACATTCGGCAATGAAATCAGCTAGTTGTGATGAGAACAGTTCAGGATGCGATAATGTAGGAGGTGGATTTCGAGGTATTTGGAACAGTGCCCTCATGGGATGAAGCCCTGATAAGGGAGGCTCTCCCTCCGCTAGTTCGATAGCAGTAATGCCGACTGACCAAACGTCGCATCTGCAATCGTAAGACTGGTCCAACTGTTGTTCACATGCTATGACCTAGAAGACGATATATAACTTAGGTTAGCGTCATATTGCAGACATAGTCCACTGCGAATAACATTGTCTATAATAGACAAATGCAGTTCGTCAAAAATTGGTCCCATTTTAAGGGCGCAGGTTTTCTACTTATATTATATGACATTGACACGGCGAAATAAACTTTGCAACCGTTGGCTCGCCAAACGCCGACAGTTCTCCGTTGCTTGAGGTCATGGTTGGCCTTGCCCGTCTATTATTTCTTTATGTTAGTAAGTACAGTAAGATTTTATCGATGTCTTGTCTTACCTCTGGAGCCATCCAATATGGCGTGCCTACTGAAGTGTTTCTTCGTGCAGCAGTCGCAGCTAAATGCGATGAAACTCCAAAATCGACCAGTTTCACTTCGCCGTTTTCAGTGAGTAAGATATTATGGCCCTTAACGTCCCGGTGCATGCATCGGTGAGCGTGGAGATGCGTGAGGGCGCGGACCGTCCCTCGCAGCACGTAGGCTAGTTGAGGTTCCGTGAGGTTGCTCCCGTGTTCGCGGATGCCAGCGCATAGATCTGTCACTGAACCTCCAGTGCAGAGCTGAAAAGAAAAGATAAAAAATCAATATGTGCTAGAAACGGTTCTCTTAAAAGATGAAAAAAAAACAGTTTATCAGTTATGAACAGTGATCGGAATAGGTAGTGCCATTTCGGGTGAATGACCTTAAACATTGTAAAGAACATGGATAAGACTTGAGATTCTTCGACTCGTATTTCTCACAGAAAATTTTCTTCAAAACGCAAAAGTAAAAAAAAATGTTATTATAAATACATCATTCATTTAAAATGACTTTCGTTTAACTGTTACAATTAACAATAATACAATCCATACTAATATTATAAATGGGAAAGTGTATGTGTTTGTTTGTTTGTTTGTTTGTCCGTCTTTCACGGCAAAACGGGGCGACGAATTGACGTGATTTTTTAAGTGGAGATAGTTGAAGGGATGGAGAGTGACATAGGCTACTTTTTGTCTCTTTCTAACCCCCCACTTCCCTAAAATGGGGGGTGGAAGTTTGTATGGAGCATTCCGGGGGCAAAGGGGAACCGTGTTACCCCGAATTTAACGCGAGCGAAGCCGCGGGCAAAAGCTAGTCATAAAATAAAACACGAAACATCAACACCATTATATTAAATTAACATAATTAAATTATTACGTTCTTTGAAATTATAGTAGCAAACCATATTTTTTATCAATATTTTCTACTGTCAATCTATTTCATACATTACATTTACATTTTTCATACTTACGTTAGGCCCGCGGTTCTTTTAAACATTTTTTAAACCAAACACAAACTTTAAAATTTTCATATCAAATCCCGGGGTTAAAAACTATATCCATACTAAGCTTACGCACCAAAGTCCCGCGAAATGGCACTACCAATTCCGATTACTGGTTATGAATTTTGAAGTAATCGTATTTTTTTTAAATTAAAACCGAGTCATAATGAGCAACGGCCTCCATATTAACCTTGTCGGTAATGGTAATGACCCTGCTTATGAAGCTTGAGGTCTCGAGGTCGAATCCTAGTAATGTCATTTATCACGAATACCTCGTACCTGAGTTGGACGTTTCTATGTATATAAGTATGAGTATGTAGTTATGTATTTAACTGGCAAGCACGCTCACATTTTGCACACTTATATGTTGCAACTTATGTGTGCCGTCTCGCCCTCTTATCGGCTAGTTTGTCGAACCAGATCTCATCATGCGCTTTTCAATCCCGTATTGGTTTGTACATCCACCAAAGGAAGTGTCAAAGTAGATTTTTGACATTGCGTCAAATCGTCTGCCATATACGTGACAGGCCAATGATTATGTATTTAAAGCCTGACCAGAAATATGATTATTGTCAAGAGGGCGCTATTATTATCATTTATATGGCAACAGTTCAGTATAGCCATAGAGCGTATTATTCTCTATGGTATAGTGACATCTTGATTTGTTTACCTGTCAGTTCTGATGTAAATTTGAAAATGTTTCACAGCGAAATAGTTCAATTTCCCGAGCGTATTATTTACAGCTGTTTATTACATACACTATTTACAACGTTTCGCTCTTGTGTATGAATAATTTTGGGATTTTTTTTGTCATTTATTATTTAATATTCAACACTTTACTATAATTCAAATAAACCGCGACAATGACACTGACAGCCTATCACATGCACTCGCTCATGCATATCATTCTGTCAGTAAAATGATTGCCAGTGCAAGAAATTAGTTCCAACGCAACATGGCGCATGATCATGTATTTCTGGTCAGGCTTTAACTAATGTAAGTAACCTGGCCTGACTAGAAATATATGATTATTGTCAAGAGGGCGCTATTATTTATTCTCATTTATATGGCAACAGTTCAATATGGTCAAAAAGTACATAATTCTCTATGGTATGGTGATATCTTGATTTGTTTACCTGTCAACTCTGATGTTTATTTGAAAATGTTTCGTAGCGAAATAGTTTTATTTCCCGATCATTTTATTTCCTGCAGTTTATTATACACATTATTTACAATGTTTCGCTCTTGACTATGAATAATTTTGACCATTTTTTGTCATTTATTACTTAATATTCAACACGTTACTATTATTCAAGTAAACCGTCGCAATGACACTGACACAGTGACAACCTATCATTCAATTTATTGCCAGTGTAAGAAATTAGTTCCAATGAAATTCCGCAACATGGCGCATGCTCATATATTTCTGGTCAGGCTTTACGTATATCGTCGCCTAGTACCCGAAGTGTTATAACTTTTCTTACCTCCATGACGAACCATATCTGATCATCATCAGAGCATACACCGCGCTTCAGGAACAATCCAAAGAATTCTGGAATGTTCGGATGGCTGGACAAATCCCGAAACACTAGGAATTCTTCCTCGATCTCTTCGATGTTTTCAGTGATGTTTTCCAAGATCTGAAATTGTTAAATGGGTCATCTAAATCACAACTTTTTTACTTATTAGGTATTATTTGATACTCATAACAAATTAGTAGTAATTCAGAAAAAAAAATACATAATTATGTAATAATAAAACTATATTATTTATTATTTTTATTATGTAATAATAAAAAAAAAAAAAAAAAAAAATCACATTGCTAAATTATCTTTCAATTTTACCAGAATATTATTATAGGTAACTGTTTAAAATAGTATCACCATTAAAATCATCCACACAGTATTTTCGACATAAGTAAGCATATTCTAGACACTGCTCGGACGGATTGGGCTCATTGTATTTAGTAGTATTTACGTTACGTACGAATAGTTAAAAAAATCTGAAATTGTATAAATACAATGACGCCCACCGGTCTAATTTATGATTATACAGTGCAGTGCAAAAATGCAGTGTTGTGTACCTACATCTTAATTAAAAAGCTAAATATGACGTTCATTGTCATGCTTCTACCCGCCGGCGATCGGATAACGGTGTGTGGCCGGCCTTACATAACATGTTTTATGTTCCGAACATTGACACTAAGTAGTGTAGAACGAGAGGCTACATAGTTATGTATTGTTTAGCGGCCTTGACACGGATACGAAGTTTTGAGATAACATCTACGCAATCAATTACAGGCGCCGTGTTAACAATGGCTAGCATAAGGAGTGTTCGTTAGCGGTGATCGGAGGTCGAGTGTACTTAGGAGCTTTCCTGTGACTAATTAATGGTATCTTGCGAAGGTTTCTTTACATTTACGCACTGTAATCTGTAAATTATGAAGGAGTATAGATACATGAGAGGGTATCGTGTCAAAAAATGAGTTTCAATAAAGATTCTGTTCTGTTACTTATTTTACCTAATTACTTAAAAATTTCAACTCGAATCAGCATAAAGAAGTCAGTGGATCATATTCATTTAGCATTGTCATACTACACGTGGGTAGAAAATCCGGGCCAAATTTTGAAATAAACCTACCTACTGGTACTATAGCGCATTATTTACACCATTAACGGACATGACTACACAGAATCGATTTAGGTCTAGAAATGACCAATGCAGCAAGTGTATTCCTCTTAGTACACAATTGATTTCGGTTCAAAAGTTACAGGGACACAAATTTTTAGACTTTCAGGGTGATTATTTCTAAAAATATTCCCTAAATCAAGAAATCTTATTGTTATTTTTAAAGCGATTGATGTGCAATATGTTGATATTTGGTTTTATTTTGACAATTAAAGAGATGTTTACAAAAAACAACATACATAACCAGTAATCGGAATTGGTAGTGCCATTTCGCGGGACTTCGGTCCGTAAGCTTAGTATGGATAGAGTTTTTAACCCCGAGATTTGATATGAAAATTTTAAAGTTTGTGTTTGGTTTAAAAAATGTTTAAAAGAACCGCGGGCCTAACGTAAGTATGAAAAATGTAAATTTAATGTATGAAATAGATTGACAGTAGAAAATATTGATAAAAATATGGTTTGCTACTATAATTTCAAAGAAAGTAATAACTTAATTATGTTAATTTAATATAATGGTGTTGATGTTTCGTGTTTTATTTTATGACTAGCCTTTGCCCGCGGCTTCGCTCGCGTTAAATTCGGGGTAACACGGTTCCCCTTTGCCCCCCGGAATGCTCCGTACAAACTTCCACCCCCCATTTTAGGGAAGTGGGGGGTTAGAAAGAGACAAAAAGTAGCCTATGTCACTCTCCATCCCTTCAACTATCTCCACTTAAAAAATCACGTCAATTCGTCGCCCCGTTTTGCCGTGAAAGACGGACAAACAAACAAACAAACACATACACTTTCCCATTTATAATATTAGTATGGATTGTATTATTGTTAATTGTAACAGTTAAACGAAAGTCATTTTAAATGAATTTATTTATAATAACATTTTTTTTACTTTTGCGTTTTGAAGAAAATTTTCTGTGAGAAATACGAGTCGAAGAATCTCAAGTCTTATCCATGTTCTTTACAATGTTTAAGGTCATTCACCCGAAATGGCACTACCTATTCCGATCACTGTACATAACTAACATTTTTGGCGGATTTGTGTTTTTGATGTCATTATGTTCGCCTCCTAAGTTGCTACGAGTACGAAATGTGAAAAATTCCTTGTCCAAAAAATATTCCGTGTGTCGAAAAATTGCCATTAACCCTTAAAAAGTGACGATAAAAATTGCAGAATTCAGAATTACAATGAAATAAATTACGAATAAACAATAAAATAGAGAAATTTATTAGATGTAACGAAAAGTTTTTATAAAAAAATATTTTACGAATAAAATATGTTTCTATTGCATAAAAACAACATTTTACAAATATTGCATAAGTGACAAAGTTTTTAATTCATATCTTTTACGGAAAATAAAAAGCCTTCAAATAAATACAGAGATATTCCTAACTTTGTGTCCATATATCTTTATCGTATAAGTCAAGCTTTAATCATTATTATTTAATATAAATTTAGTTTACCGATCTCCTGTAAAATCACGCCCAATGTAGTTATGTTGTTTCTGTAAACACTCCTTCAATTTCAATTAGTTACCTACATGTATGGAGTGTCACCTAAATTTTTTTTTGTGCAATTTTGCTCCTAAACTATAAGTAGCGGCACTCAAAATACACCTTATGTAAAAATTTCATTAAGATAACGTTTAATAGTTTCCGAGTAAAATGGCTGTGTCATACGGACGGTCGAACGGACGGACGGACGGACGGACAGACGGATATGACGAACTTTTTCGGGTTCGGGTTCGTTTTTGCCGTTTTGGCTACGCAACCCTCGAAACACCTAACATCGCTATCACTAATATATATATGCGTGCGAGGTGCGAGCACGGGTCAAGTTCGATGGCAGTTATATAAGTATTATTAGCATTTATAAACACCATTAAAACGATAGGTATATTTAAATAAAAACTGCGTTTCAATATTTAACCTTCGTTTCTTTCGACATGTTAAATTTTGATAAACTGTAAACTGTATTTTGCGTAACGCTTGAAATCAAATTAATTATGCAGCAATAGTAATAGGTACATCGAAAATTTGAACTTGACGTGACAACGGCCCATTTCAATTTGAAATACTTATTCCTATCCTGGGCCTAGTTTTGGCTTCTTCTTGTTCGTGGTAAGTAATATGTAGAAGCGGGTAACTCATATGTCGAGCGATATTCGGCTTAAAAAACGTGAGTTACCCGCTTCGCCGCGATTTAATTTGTCTGAGTCTCACGGAAGTTTTATGTTTAAAATTAGTATGATGAAACCAGTTGTCATTAAATTTAATAATTTAGAATCTAAATAACTAAATAATTACTTATATATTAACAATTTTTAGTTAATTTATAGACGTCTAATGTGGATCTAGGTATCATACAAAATAGGTACCTAATTACAAGTTTGCATTTGTAGCGGGTTTCTTTTTAGCATATGCATGTCATTTATTTGGTTAATGAAGTTAACAACTTTTGCAATCATTAGTGAGCTGCAATGCAACACTCAACCAAGTCCGTGTCCATTCAACTATGTTGACACGTTTGAAGTTGGGATGTGAGAAGAATATGCATGAAAATATAGAGACAAATTATTAAAATAAATTCCCTTGTTCTCTTTGCTGTTGTATTAAGGTCCTCTTTCCAGTTATTTCGTCGGGGGTGTAGTATAAATCCTTTATTAGATTTATATTAGGATTATTCTCTGCATTGAGCCAGGGTAGGTACTCAAAATCCTTTGATAAAGAATCGCCTGCCGCTCTTCTTGTCGCGGGCGCAGCATTAGACCTCGCCGTAGGTGCCCTCGCCAATGAGCTACTGCAGCGTGAAGCGGTCGCGCGAGTCGGTTGCATAGTCCAGCCCTGGACTACTAGCTGAAGTCAGGTTAACACACCTTGACGGCGACTCGCCTCCCGCTCTTCTTGTCGCGGGGGCAGTAGACCTCGCAGTAGGTGCCCTCGCCAATGAGCTCCTGCTGCGTGTAGCGGTCGCGAGTGTCGGTTGCATAGTCCAGTCTTGTACTACTAGCGGAGGTCAGGATAACCCACCTTGACGGCGACTCGCCTCCCGCTCTTCTTGTCGCGGGCGCAGTAGACCTCGCCGTAGGTGCCCTCGCCAATGAGCTCCTGCAGCGTGAAGCGGTCGCGCGGGTCGGTTGCATAGTCCAGTCCTGTACTACTAGCCGAGGTCAGGATAATCCACCTTGACGGCGACTCTCCTCCCGCTCTTCTTGTCGCGGGCGCAGTAGACCTCGCCGTAGGTGCCCTCGCCAATGAGCTCCTGCAGCGTGAAGCGGTCGCGCGGGTCGGTTGCATAGTCCAGTCCTGTACTACTAGCCGAGGTCAGGATAATCCACCTTGACGGCGACTCTCCTCCCGCTCTTCTTGTCGCGGGCGCAGTAGACCTCGCCGTAGGTGCCCTCGCCAATGAGCTCCTGCAGCGTGAAGCGGTCGCGCGGGTCGGTTGCATAGTCCAGTCCTGTACTACTAGCCGAGGTCAGGATAACCCACCTTGACGGCGACTCGCCTCCCGCTCTTCTTGTCGCGGGCGCAGTAGACCTCGCCGTAGGTGCCCTCGCCAATGAGCTCCTGCAGCGTGAAGCGGTCGCGCGGGTCGGCCGCGCGGTCCAGCTCCACGTGCTGCGAGAGCCCGCGGTACGCCATATCGCTGCGCATCGCGGCTCACATTGACATTTCTGGAACAATTAGAACATCCTTAGTTTTCATGAAAACGGAGTTTAGTTTACTTAAAACAGAGACAGGTTTGAATTCATTCAGAATCCGTCGAAAGCAATTGCTAAGTGTTAAAAGTAGTTCCCTACTGCAACTGGTTTTTATTTTTTATGAAAAATGTATGTATGTAAACACTTTATTGTACATAAAACATGTCTAAATACAATAAAACCAAAACAAAAATAACAATGCTCAATGTACTTTCCGCCCATTATGGAGCCTTCTGATGTCTTTATAAAGTTACCGGCTCCGCAACATATATTACATAATCATATAGATACCAGTATATACAACTAAAAATACAATAAATACATATATAAATATACACTGGGTATAGTTAACGTCAAAGATGTTTACACTTTTGGACCTTATTACAAACGAGTAAGGTGAAACGGTGTAAGCATATCTTTGACGTCGACTGTACACACACAAGTCATTGGAAAGCCACATTTATACAGTTAAAAATAACCGGTTAAAAAGCGGGTTTCCTTGTATAAAATAAAAACTAACTCGGTTTATTTAGTTTTTATGGGGAGGTGTATTTAGAATCGACATGGTCGATTAAATTAAAAATATTCTACGGTTTGTACGTAGGTGACTGTATTGAAAAAAAAAAATATATATATATATATGATGGTAAGCAGCTACCGTATTCTATGGACGCTTGCAATTCCAGAGGTGTCACATGCGCGTTGCCGACCCTTCACAAAAAGGAGGATTTACTGTATTGACGACTAAAGGAACAAGAGCGTATCTCATCTTCAACACACTGGGTCCTCTTTGACCTCTTTGGCAACCTTACTCACCGGCAGGAACACAACACTATTGAGTAGGGTCTAGTGCTATTTGGCTTTGGTGTTCTGTCTATGTGGTCTGTGTCTTGTACATAAGGTTATATTTAGATATTTTATTGTAATATTTGTAAATCATGAAATACCTAAAAATAAGATAACTTTCAAAAAGGGTGATAACTGATAACGCGTTACTGAAGAACTACCGACCCATTTCGCTTCTGAGCCATGTCTATAAGCTGTTTTCAAGAGTCATTACGAACCGTCTCGCACGCAGGCTAGATGACTTCCAGCCTCCCGAACAAGCCGGTTTCTGAAGAGGCTTTAGTACCGTAGACCACATCCATACGCTCCGTCAGGTTATACAGAAGACTGAGGAGTATAACCTGCCCCTCTGCTTAGCGTTCGTGGACTACGAGAAAGCCTTCGACTCGATCGAAACCTGGGCTGTACTACAATCTCTCCAGAGGTGCCAAGTGGACTATCGCTATATCGAAGTGCTGAAGTGTTTGTACAAGAACGCCACTATGTCAGTCCGACTCCAGGACCAGAACTCGAGGCCTATTCCGTTGCAGCGGGGAGTCAGGCAAGGAGATGTTATTTCTCCTAAACTATTTACCGCTGCACTGGAGGATGTTTTCAAGACTCTGGACTGGAGGAGGCTAGGCATCAACATAAACGGCGAGTACATCACTCACCTTCGGTTTGCTGACGACATAGTAGTCTTGTCTGAGACCATGGAGGATTTGAGTACGATGCTCGATGACCTCAGTAAAGCCTCCGAGCGAGTTGGTCTAAGGATGAACATGAATAAGATGAAGATCATGTCAAATACCCATGTAGCACCAACTCCCGTTACAATCGGAGACTTTACACTCGAAGTTGTGGACGATTATATATACTTAGGACATACTGTCCAGTTAGGTAGATCCAACTTCGAGAAAGAGGTCAATCGACGAATCCGACTCGGTTGGGCAACGTTCGGGAAGCTACGGCACATCTTTTTGTCCAATATTCCGCAGTGTCTCAAGACGAAAGTCTTTGACCAGTGTGTGTTGCCAGTGATGACATATGGTACTGAAACGTGGTCGCTTACAATGGGCCTCATAAGAAAGCTCAAAGTCACCCAAAGGGCAATGGAGAGGGCTATGGTTGGAGTCTCTCTGCGTGATCGCATCAGAAATGAGGCCATCCGCAGCAGAACCAAAGTAACCGATATAGCCCTCCGAATCGCTAAACTAAAGTGGCAGTGGGCGGGGCACATTGCTCGTAGAACCGATGGCCGTTGGGGCGGAAAGTTTCTCGAGTGGCGACCACGAACCGGAAGGCGCAGCGTGGGTAGACCCCCCGCAAGGTGGACTGATGACCTGGTGAAGGTCGCGGGAGTCCGCTGGATGCGGGTGGCGCAGGACCGGTCATTGTGGCACTCTTTGGGGGAGGCCTATGTCCAGCAGTGGACGTCTTTCGGCTGATATGATGATGATGATGATGAAGATAACTTTACACCAGAACGGGGTATAAATACCAGCAGCTTTAGTAATATTTCTTAGTTATAAATTTAAATTAAAAATTAAATATCACGTCTAACTAACACACAACGTTGTTCACGTCCGCTAACAATGTAGTATTTTATTAATATGTGCATTAATTAACAGTCGCAATGCACAAAGTCGAAGTAAAAAATACTGCAAGTGGCACGTGAATCCGCTCAAACTTCCGGTAAAAACGAGGCTATTCGGTTACCGTAAAAACGCCGATTTACCAAGTCCGATAGTTAATTTTGTATACTCGTTACCATTATGTGAAAGTGCACGAAAGCAAATTTGGTGACCATGCCAGGGCAAACGGGAAAGGCAGCTTTGATTCGTCGTAAAATCGAAATTGAGATTCCGTTATAGCGATTTTCGCTGAACAACGAAGAATAAGGATCAAACTTTTGTGGCGCCCGTACCGAAATATCACATTCTCTATCCCATGGTATAAGAAAACGAGGCATGGCACTCCCTGCGTCACAGACCCACTTTGATTCTCAAACTTTGGGGTAAATTACCTATTGGATGTGGCTAAGTGGATTCAGCATATTCTGCAACTCTAATGAACCTAAACCTGGTCCTGCACTCCGTAAGGCGGCCACATCCTCTGAGTTAGTTAAAATTACTCGAAAATTTTAAGTTTGAGAATCAAAGTTGTGTGTGTCACGTAGGGAGCTCTATACCGGTTTTCTTGTACCATACTCCATCCATAGTTCCATACACGTTAGATAGAGGATTTTTTCTGTAACAGATCTGTTAAAAAGTTTATAGTTATATCTAATAATTAGTTATTTATATACCTAGTTTACCAAAAACTTGACCACTTATGATGTGTGATAAAGCAACTATTAAAAAAAAAGGTATACTTCACAATCAGTAAGTTAATATGAACTATACCTACTTAAAACATTTTTTTTACATAAATTTAATTAACTAAAACTGTATTTTTTATTATTATTAACAAAGTAATTTTTATTTTATTTTGCTGTAATCCTCTGTCTAATCAAAGTCATCCATGCTATTATCACTTGTAATTTCCAGTATATTGTCGGAAATGTTGCCATGAAATCGACGTATAAATATGTCATACACATTTATGCATTATTTACCTACACATGCAATTACACCGCTTAGCTATTAAGGCGACTCGTTGTCTACTTTTTATTTCATTATTACCGAGTTTCCTGTTTCCAGTATGCATTATAGTTTTTGTATACCAAACTAGTTACGCAATCAATTAACTATGGTATTTAGTATTTAATACAACACAATACAATTCAATTATTTATTGATAACATAAGTTACACGTCATTTAATGTTTTGTTCACATTATAATTATAATTAAAAACTATATAACACACAAATAATCATCAATATGTAATTAATGTTGTATATCCGAAATAAAACTATAATTATGCCCAGTACATATTAATAATTTTCATTAGATTATATATTGTATGGTTCGCTATACAGGCATTAAAATATTACGTAGCTTTTAGCTCTATTAAGCTCCTCAATACATACTAGCTTGCTAAAATATCACCAATCAATATGTTTGTTTACAAAGTACCGTTCTTTTCTCAAACACGACAGGTCCATGATTAACAGGAAACCGTCCCTACGAGGTGCTGACACCAATACCTGTTGCCTCACTGACGATCATACGAACCAAATGGTTGCTCCACACATGGCAGTGGTCGTTTCGGACGTAAAAGGAGATTTGAATTATTTATAACAGTGCAATGAACGCTCGATACGTTTATGAAAGTGCAAATAACAAAAAAAACGCAGTTGGTCGCCGGTAAGTAGGTGACTACTAATATAAAAATTAATAAGTGGGTAAGTACGAAATAATGCTCGGCATACCATACACCGAATTTCGTACCAACATATCCATCCTTCAGGAGCTCGGAATCAAACAGAACCTGCTCTTCAATGTGAAGACTCGGATCCACAACTTCTTTGGACAGTCACCAGCATAAATATATGACTATGGGCAGCCCTGCAAAAATATCTGATTCTCCATTGAGGGCAAAAGTATATGACGACACTTCCATGGTAAAAATATGTGATGCTTTGTGGCCGGCATAAATATCGTTTTGCATCGATCAGCATAAATATCGGATCCGGCCGCTAAAAAATATCCGATTACCCGTCTACATCAGAATTATGTGACTACTGCCACCGGCATAAATATCTAACCACTGTGAAAGCTTTAACATCGGATGTCAGGTCGACCGCATAAATATGTGACATAATAACAAAATCAAAATTATGTCATCAATATACAAAACCAAACCCTATTTGGCTGGCATAGAGGTCTTAATTGTAAAAAGCTATTTGACAATGAACGAAAAGAGTGCAGACTTGTCATTGAACTGTCATTGCATATGTCTATCTCACATTTTCTATCACGAAATTGACACATTCAAATTCATATGTTTCATTGCATTAAAAGCTTCATTACAATATTTACGATTTATTCATACAGTTAGGACTCGGTGCGACTGCCGTCAATCTGCGAGAAGCGATATTTATTTTATTAAATAAAAGAAAAAAATCGCGCCAACACTGTTAACGGTTGATTTACGTATATAGGGTAAATAAATTGTTAATTTAAGGAAGCAGTACTGTTTATTTAATACATTACTTTGAACATTTGAACAAGGGTAGTATTTTAATAATATAACTTCCCGGCGACACATAATAATATCTAACTAGTCACTACAATAATTTTTGTTTTGTTCACGGTTCTTGTTACCAAAGTTTGCAATATTCTTACGAATTATTCATCACTCTTGTGAAAAAAAAATTGTCAAAAAATATCTAAATAAATTAGTATAAAGTCCATAACTCCCTAGGGAACACTCACCACCGGGAGGTAAGTGAAATATTGCAAACGAGAGTATAATAGATTTCTAATCGAAAAAGCACGAATGTCATAAAATATTCACAGTTTCGCACATCCATTCGTAAATGTAGTCCTACACCGGCAGAGGCAGATTCGCCCATTTGAAATCCGGCGAGTGACTGAGGTAAAGGGATCTATACTCACCGCGTAATGTCACCAACTCGACGTCTGGATCGCCGTTAACCGTATTCGGCACTACACACACTTGATCTGGATTCAGTTCTGAATTCATCATTTCGTAGACAAAATTAGAGGTAAATGCTTAAATTTGTCTATGGTAGCTAAAAAAGGTTTATTTCTACGATTCGCGTGTGATGCCAAGGTTCATTGGCTCCAGAGTTAGGGACTCATAATTGAAGTCGGTGATTTGATTAGAAATTCTCATTATTAAATCATCGAAATCAAGTAATTTCGCCAAGAATATATCATTAACGACGGGTGCTGATTTAAACTAAAGTAATGCTAATCTACTAAAGTCAATCATGATTCGTTTAATATGATTGGAATATTTTTAAGTTGATTTATATTATTACAAGGATATAAGGCCTTTATTCTGAATTGTAGTCCTTTTCGTTATTATACATTTTGCATAGCGAGTAATTTAATTTAAAAAAGTGGTTTGTAAAAATCCTGTCAAGCTAAAAAGGTTTCTGCAAAATAGACCTATCTGATAGCAACTAAATTCTAATATACGTAACGCAAAGTGTGGGAGGATTTTGTTAGTCTTATCTCACTGCCTTATTTATTTTTTATTTACCTACTTCTTTCAAATTAAAATCAATGAACAATTAATAGTGAATGCTATAGAGCATACACTACATACAGCCTTGGCCAGAATTGTTGAGCATAGCAGTCTTTTGTTTACAATTTTGATGTTAAGTATTATTTCCCTATCATAACAATGTACGATGACGTAAAATATTATATTTTATTTATATACCTAGAAAACTTCACTTAATAACACTTTCAATGTACCTAAAAAAAAAGAAAAGTGGAGGTAACAAAAATGCGAATTTAGGTCGGTGCGACAAATTACAAATATTCTATGCAGTTACTTCGAACTTCAACAAAACATGCCTATTCAGTTTGAGTTAATTGATAAAATAACTTCAAACAAGATAGAAACGCTGGACTAAAGTTTCGAGTTTTGTATGAAAATCGCAAGGGTGCTCAACACTTCTGGCCAAGGCTGTATATATGAGGTTAAAAATGGCTTCGTCGTTTTTTTTTGTAAATAAATAGTTTTAGGCAACTACTCTACGATATATATGTGATCAGATATTGAGGTAAACATCAGTATTCTCGATAAATTCTAGTTTTTATTACAGTTACTAAAACGACCGCTCAATCTGCCCTAATCTGACTTTATCATTTACATTATCATCAATTTTGATTTAATTTTAATACACCTTTTGATAGATTGAGAATTTACCACATAATCTACCAAATTAAATTATTACACTCGTCCAAAACCAAAAAGAATGGGTAGATATTGTAGAACCAAACTCCTTTTTTTATATCGGGAATAAAAATAGAATTCAAATTAGCCTAAGCATATTAAGGTAACTCTCGGAATCAGAGATAATACGCTGGAAACGTATATACTTTCATTATGATGTTTTTAACGTTATCTCTAAAATCTCGGAAAATCTCGTGTCTGGGCCTGAAGTTATGCAAGGTCAAACTCCAAAAAATGGGGTTTTCGTGATTATAGTGGTTTTTATAACTCAATTTAAGTTGACATCTATTAGTACATTGTAGAGCATAAAATTTGCAACAAGTTTTACTCTAAAGATTTTTTATGTGTGCAACTGTTTACAAGAACAAACGGTTACAACACTGACACGTTTAAAGATTCTCGGAGCGATTATTTTTGAAACTACGTTTAAGCTAAAAATTGTTTTAGAAACTTCAAAGTTATTTTATAAGACCTATCTAATGATATGGCACACGTTGATAGTTCCTAAAATATTTTTTTAACATTTAGTTGCATATATGGAGTTTATTATGCAGTTTACTACAAAACTAAGTAGCGGCACATATATTAGACCTTTGATTGAGATTTCTTGAATATACGCCGTATGCGACCCGCTCGCCCATCTGTCCGTTAATCTGCATATCACAGCCATATTACTCGGAATTAGCTTTTAAACTAAACGTTTTGACACATATATCAGCCACTCGCCAAGGAAACAGCACTATACCTATGCAAAACGCTATCTCACTCGAACGTCGTCGCCGCATGCGGAAACCGCAGCAGTGTGATAGTTACCTTAACCATAACCGAAAACTGCAATGAAATCGAACGGGCCCTTTCAAAGTTTAATGGGAGCATTCTTTTGTACACATACCTACCAAAAAATTTACAAACAAATGTGTCGGTATTTTGGTAAAGGTAACATTTGGAAGCTGGCACATACGTTTTTTTTGTTCGAATACAATATTGAGTCTGTATAATACATTTTATGACGTAAGCGCCAACCACCAAGTGATACCTTTACCAAAATATTGTCACAAATAGCCATTTATCCTAAATTTATATAAGGTCGGTGTTAATAGAAAAGTAAAATAATGTAACCAAACACAGTTACCATCATTGCTTCACAAATACACTTTTTTAAAGAACAATTATGGTTTTTTTTTGTCAATTCATACACAAACTTATTTTTTACATAGTTTAGTGAAAACAGATTTCTTTAATATTATTTTGTCATGTTTCAAATGCCTTTCTTGCATACAAATTCAGACATATTTATTTATCTTATTTTACTTTTCTATTGACACTGTCCTTACTCGTACCGCCTCTGTTCCGTCAGGGAAAAAATAATGGAGCTAGTAGCTATGCAAAATCTAATCCTATTTAAAACATCATTAAAACAACTAAATCGTTAGTTTAACGAAGCATCTGTCTTACTAATGTTATCACTTCAGCTAAGTAATCATGATAGAAACTGAAAATCGTCATGTTTTACTCATGTCGGTGCTCAATCTGATTGGAAAGCTCATGATTGAAATCGTAATCATGTTTATATGATAAAGATTAACGTTCTAATTTTTAACTTTAGTTTTAATACACAAATTTTTGCCCAACCCTGATTGGCTCATTGTTCTCCTGTTGCCTCCTTGTCGCTTGTCGGACAGGTGCCTTGCAACATGCAATAAAACAAGGTCAATATTCAATAATTTTATTTTGCACTATTTATCTTCAGTATTATAAATTCGACCATTCTGGGCCCTCCAGGTTATATACTGAATAAGCAGAATAAGTCTTAAGCTGTATTTTCACGAATACGGCCTAAATTTTTAGGATGGTCGATTTTTCATCTTCGACTTGCAAGTAATCCATGATTTCACGGCATTTATCTAAAAACAATATTAAATTACAAATGCATTATTAAGTCGGTAGAACCTATTGATTACGTAGGTATCATGTAAGTAAACAAGAAACAACTCACATAAACTCTCAATGGATTAATTATTTAATGGAGCGGTCTATTTTTTCGTATATTTAAATAATCCTATGCTTCAATTGCTCGTAGATTTCATAAGACGCGCTATACATGGCATTAAATTAATCTAATTATTACGAGTTGCAATCCATGCAAAATTAGGGTTGCAAATAGAAAAAAAAACAAAATGGTTTTTTTTTCAAATATATGAAAAAAAACATGAAAAAAAACCTGGCACCTTGTTTTTTTTCTAAAAAATGTTTTTTTTCAGGTAAACAAATATTACGACAAACACGGTTTTTCGTGATTTATTCATATAAGTAACTTAAAACTAAGTACATTAAAGTAGGTATGTCTGTTATGTAACTAAACTATTCTCAGTAAATGCAAAAAAAACTTTGAACTTATTCACTAGAACTATCAGCAGCATATTACCACTACATATTTCATTAATATAAGTTTAATAAAACCAGAAATTAAAGTTGTTAAATTAGATTAGTTTAATAGTTAACGTAAAGTCTAAAACAACCGTATAAGAGTATTAACTGCCTTGCAAATTTTGAGATTTCGTACTTTTGAAAAAAAACATTCCAGAAAAAAAAACTGTTCTTTTTCACGGTTTTTTTTCAGGTTTGTTTTCAAGACAGAAAAAAAACCGTTTTTTTGCAACCCTATGCAAAATAATAATTTAACTTGTTTACTTCTAATGTGACATGCCATATTGACGTAAAATTTTTACTTTATAATGATAGTTAAGGATAAGAAGGTTTATCACATCTATTAAACGTCATGATGAATATCAACCATACCATCATATACCATTTACTGCTTTATACCAGCTAGATAAGGTTTGGTTTTGTATATTGATGACATAATTTTGATTTTGTTATTATGTCAGATATTTATGCGGTCGACCTGTCATCCGATGTTAAAGCTTTCACAGAGGTTAGATATTTATGCCGGTGGCAGTAGTCACATAATTTTGCTTTTGATAGGTAATCAGATATTTTTAAGTGGACGGGTCCGATATTTATGCTGATCGATGCAAAACGATGTTTATGCCGGTCAGAAACCATCACATATTTTTACCGTGGAAGTGTCGTCATATACTTTTGCCCTCAATGGAGAATCAGATATTTTTACAGCGCTGCCCACAGTCATATATTTATGCTGGTGACTGGACATGTATCTCGGCGAGACGGAACGTCCATAGAGCGTCTTGTCGTGAAAGGAAGAGTAGAAGGTGCAAGAGGTAGAGGCAGGTCCCCAATGAGGTGGACCGACCAGATCAAAGCCAGCACTTCGATCACCTTAAACGAATGCTCCCGAAAAGCTCCACGGGAAGAGTGGGGGCGAGACCAACATGATGGCCAGAACCACTCTGTACAGAGTGTAACGACAAAGAAGAAGAAGAAGTAAGAAAGAGCGGGAGGAGTCGAAATGTAAATAGACTGTTGTGTGCTTGTGTGTTTATGTAGTGTCCTAGGCAAGCCGAAGATAATTTGCCTTTTCTTTTTTTTATAATCTGTAAATAATGCCTAACACTGCTTAACTAAGAATCCGAAAATTACCCTATGTATGATGATACGATGGTATAAAATAATAATGATTACTCATAAATAAATTGTATGGTAGGTGTTTATATGTGATACCTTCTGTTCATTTAATTGGTTAATTAAAACCGTTATACCTTATACTCTTATTGTTAGCAATTGATTACGCCTATTACGTATATTAACGACTTATTATCTTGTCTAAGTAGGTAATAAAAGATCGATAAAAGATCTACGTATTAGCTGTTCCTTCATATAGACGGCTGCAATATATTAGTTTTTCATCAAACAGTCTCACTGAATACATAAAATTTTAGTACCTACATTAATATCAAAATCAGAAAATATTTATTGGCAGGGGTATCTAGTATGTATAGGTATTTAACAGAATTATGTGACTACTGCCACCGGCATAAATATCTAACCACTGTGAAAGCTTTAACATCGGATGTCAGGTCGACCGCATAAATATGTGACATAATAACAAAATCAAAATTATGTCATCAATATACAAAACCAAACCCTATTTGGCTAGCATAGAGGTCTTAATTGTAAAAAGCTATTTGACAATGAACGAAAAGAGTGCAGACTTGTCATTGAACTGTCATTGCATATGTCTATCTCACATTTTCTATCACGAAATTGACACATTCAAATTCATATGTTTCATTGCATTAAAAGCTTCATTACAATATTTACGATTTATTCATACAGTTAGGACTCGGTGCGACTGCCGTCAATCTGCGAGAAGCGATATTTATTTTATTAAATAAAAGAAAAAAATCGCGCCAACACTGTTAACGGTTGATTTACGTATATAGGGTAAATAAATTGTTAATTTAAGGAAGCAGTACTGTTTATTTAATACATTACTTTGAACATTTGAACAAGGGTAGTATTTTAATAATATAACTTCCCGGCGACACATAATAATATCTAACTAGTCACTACAATAATTTTTGTTTTGTTCACGGTTCTTGTTACCAAAGTTTGCAATATTCTTACGAATTATTCATCACTCTTGTGAAAAAAAAATTGTCAAAAAATATCTAAATAAATTAGTATAAAGTCCATAACTCCCTAGGGAACACTCACCACCGGGAGGTAAGTGAAATATTGCAAACGAGAGTATAATAGATTTCTAATCGAAAAAGCACGAATGTCATAAAATATTCACAGTTTCGCACATCCATTCGTAAATGTAGTCCTACACCGGCAGAGGCAGATTCGCCCATTTGAAATCCGGCGAGTGACTGAGGTAAAGGGATCTATACTCACCGCGTAATGTCACCAACTCGACGTCTGGATCGCCGTTAACCGTATTCGGCACTACACACACTTGATCTGGATTCAGTTCTGAATTCATCATTTCGTAGACAAAATTAGAGGTAAATGCTTAAATTTGTCTATGGTAGCTAAAAAAGGTTTATTTCTACGATTCGCGTGTGATGCCAAGGTTCATTGGCTCCAGAGTTAGGGACTCATAATTGAAGTCGGTGATTTGATTAGAAATTCTCATTATTAAATCATCGAAATCAAGTAATTTCGCCAAGAATATATCATTAACGACGGGTGCTGATTTAAACTAAAGTAATGCTAATCTACTAAAGTCAATCATGATTCGTTTAATATGATTGGAATATTTTTAAGTTGATTTATATTATTACAAGGATATAAGGCCTTTATTCTGAATTGTAGTCCTTTTCGTTATTATACATTTTGCATAGCGAGTAATTTAATTTAAAAAAGTGGTTTGTAAAAATCCTGTCAAGCTAAAAAGGTTTCTGCAAAATAGACCTATCTGATAGCAACTAAATTCTAATATACGTAACGCAAAGTGTGGGAGGATTTTGTTAGTCTTATCTCACTGCCTTATTTATTTTTTATTTACCTACTTCTTTCAAATTAAAATCAATGAACAATTAATAGTGAATGCTATAGAGCATACACTACATACAGCCTTGGCCAGAATTGTTGAGCATAGCAGTCTTTTGTTTACAATTTTGATGTTAAGTATTATTTCCCTATCATAACAATGTACGATGACGTAAAATATTATATTTTATTTATATACCTAGAAAACTTCACTTAATAACACTTTCAATGTACCTAAAAAAAAAGAAAAGTGGAGGTAACAAAAATGCGAATTTAGGTCGGTGCGACAAATTACAAATATTCTATGCAGTTACTTCGAACTTCAACAAAACATGCCTATTCAGTTTGAGTTAATTGATAAAATAACTTCAAACAAGATAGAAACGCTGGACTAAAGTTTCGAGTTTTGTATGAAAATCGCAAGGGTGCTCAACACTTCTGGCCAAGGCTGTATATATGAGGTTAAAAATGGCTTCGTCGTTTTTTTTTGTAAATAAATAGTTTTAGGCAACTACTCTACGATATATATGTGATCAGATATTGAGGTAAACATCAGTATTCTCGATAAATTCTAGTTTTTATTACAGTTACTAAAACGACCGCTCAATCTGCCCTAATCTGACTTTATCATTTACATTATCATCAATTTTGATTTAATTTTAATACACCTTTTGATAGATTGAGAATTTACCACATAATCTACCAAATTAAATTATTACACTCGTCCAAAACCAAAAAGAATGGGTAGATATTGTAGAACCAAACTCCTTTTTTTATATCGGGAATAAAAATAGAATTCAAATTAGCCTAAGCATATTAAGGTAACTCTCGGAATCAGAGATAATACGCTGGAAACGTATATACTTTCATTATGATGTTTTTAACGTTATCTCTAAAATCTCGGAAAATCTCGTGTCTGGGCCTGAAGTTATGCAAGGTCAAACTCCAAAAAATGGGGTTTTCGTGATTATAGTGGTTTTTATAACTCAATTTAAGTTGACATCTATTAGTACATTGTAGAGCATAAAATTTGCAACAAGTTTTACTCTAAAGATTTTTTATGTGTGCAACTGTTTACAAGAACAAACGGTTACAACACTGACACGTTTAAAGATTCTCGGAGCGATTATTTTTGAAACTACGTTTAAGCTAAAAATTGTTTTAGAAACTTCAAAGTTATTTTATAAGACCTATCTAATGATATGGCACACGTTGATAGTTCCTAAAATATTTTTTTAACATTTAGTTGCATATATGGAGTTTATTATGCAGTTTACTACAAAACTAAGTAGCGGCACATATATTAGACCTTTGATTGAGATTTCTTGAATATACGCCGTATGCGACCCGCTCGCCCATCTGTCCGTTAATCTGCATATCACAGCCATATTACTCGGAATTAGCTTTTAAACTAAACGTTTTGACACATATATCAGCCACTCGCCAAGGAAACAGCACTATACCTATGCAAAACGCTATCTCACTCGAACGTCGTCGCCGCATGCGGAAACCGCAGCAGTGTGATAGTTACCTTAACCATAACCGAAAACTGCAATGAAATCGAACGGGCCCTTTCAAAGTTTAATGGGAGCATTCTTTTGTACACATACCTACCAAAAAATTTACAAACAAATGTGTCGGTATTTTGGTAAAGGTAACATTTGGAAGCTGGCACATACGTTTTTTTTGTTCGAATACAATATTGAGTCTGTATAATACATTTTATGACGTAAGCGCCAACCACCAAGTGATACCTTTACCAAAATATTGTCACAAATAGCCATTTATCCTAAATTTATATAAGGTCGGTGTTAATAGAAAAGTAAAATAATGTAACCAAACACAGTTACCATCATTGCTTCACAAATACACTTTTTTAAAGAACAATTATGGTTTTTTTTTGTCAATTCATACACAAACTTATTTTTTACATAGTTTAGTGAAAACAGATTTCTTTAATATTATTTTGTCATGTTTCAAATGCCTTTCTTGCATACAAATTCAGACATATTTATTTATCTTATTTTACTTTTCTATTGACACTGTCCTTACTCGTACCGCCTCTGTTCCGTCAGGGAAAAAATAATGGAGCTAGTAGCTATGCAAAATCTAATCCTATTTAAAACATCATTAAAACAACTAAATCGTTAGTTTAACGAAGCATCTGTCTTACTAATGTTATCACTTCAGCTAAGTAATCATGATAGAAACTGAAAATCGTCATGTTTTACTCATGTCGGTGCTCAATCTGATTGGAAAGCTCATGATTGAAATCGTAATCATGTTTATATGATAAAGATTAACGTTCTAATTTTTAACTTTAGTTTTAATACACAACTATTGTTGTTAGCAATTGATTACGCCTATTACGTATATTAACGACTTATTATCTTGTCTAAGTAGGTAATAAAAGATCGATAAAAGATCTACGTATTAGCTGTTCCTTCATATAGACGGCTGCAATATATTAGTTTTTCATCAAACAGTCTCACTGAATACATAAAATTTTAGTACCTACATTAATATCAAAATCAGAAAATATTTATTGGCAGGGGTATCTAGTATGTATAGGTATTTAACCGTTGGTGGCCTGGCGGTAACAAGACAGACTTTCAATCCGAAGGTCTCGGGTTCAAACCCCGGCTCGAACCACTGAGTACCAACAAGGCCTAGTTTCCCCTCTGGGTTGGAAGGTTAGATGACTTTCGTCTAAAACTAGTGCCCTGCTAATTACTGTTATTAGGTTGCCAAGCGGACCCCAGGCTCAATAGAGCCGTGGCAAAATGCCGGGACAAACGCTAGGAGGATGATCTAGTATGTATATGTCGCAGGGAAATGATTAAAACAGAGATTTGAACAAATCTCTAAGGGATATGATCAAATTACGCAGGATGTTAAAATGGAGACTACATATCATCATTTCACTAGAAAAATTCAGTAATTTCACCAAATCACTGACTCTGTTTAGTGGGAAGACAAAATCGGCCAAAAAACGTGACACGCTTTTTCATTTCACTAGATTTGTTTAGGAATTTGACAAAATCCCTAACCGCTACAGTAAGTTGATGAAACGAACTCAAAAAGTCGACTAGTTTTAACATTTCGCTAAACAAGTTTAGTGAAATGATAAAGTCTCAACTGGAAGATGGTATATGGTGATTTGATTAAATCTCTGAACTGGTTTAGTAAAATGACGAATGGAAGTACCGAATACAATATTTTACTTTACAGTTAAGCGATTTTATCAAATCTCTGACTAGATAAAGTGAAACAGATATTAAATCAGAGATTTTAACAAATCTCTAAGGGATACGATCAAATCACGCAGGATGTTAAAATGGAAAATCCATATCATCATTTCCCTACAAAAATGCAGTCATTTCACCAAATCACTAACTCTGTTCAGTGGAAAGACAAAATCGGCCGGTGCAGTATTTGTGAACATCCAGTGCATGCAACATGTGGAAGTACTGTTGGATAGGAAGGTTAAGGCTTAGTTGTTAAATGCCAATTTTGTCAAAAAGAAAGCAATATTAGAGCTGAAAGGGAAAGTGCAGCAAAATTTTTGAACATATACTAAAGAAAAATTGAAGATATGACTTGAAGATATAGACTAGATTACGTGAAATTGTTACATAAAATGTCAAAAGTAGGTATCAAAGTTGTTTATGCCATCAAAAACAAAACTTGTAAAAAACCAAGTCTCGCAACTCAGTTCTTCTACCGTAAAAAGTTGTGAGATCCATGTAATACCAAGTCGGTTGATTTATTCAGTCCCTACTTAAGGCACCTTCTGTCTTAAGTTATTACGTAATTAGCTAATCTAACAACATCTTATAGTGACCGTGAGCATGCACTGGATTTTCACAAATAACGCACCTTCCAATTATGTCTTTCCACTAAACAGAGTCAGTGATTTGGTGAAATGACAAATTTTTTCAAGGGAAATGATGATATGGATTCTCTATTTCAACATTCTGCGTGATTTGATCATATCCCTTAGAGATTTGTTAAAATCTCTGTTTTAATATCTGTTTCACTTTATCTAGTCAGAGATTTGATCAAATCGCTTTAATGTAAAATGTTGTACACCGAGTACAACTTGCTTTAGTCATTTCACTAAATCAGTTAAGAGATTTAATTAAATCACCATATAGGTACCATTTTCCAGTTGAGATTTTATTATTTCACTAAACTCGTTTAGCGAAATGATAAAACTAGCTGACTTATTAAGTTCGTTTCGTCAACTTACTGTCGTAGTTAGGAATTTTGTCAATTTCCTAAACAAATCTAGTGAAATAAAAAGCGTATCGCGCTTATTGGACGATTTTATCTTTCCACTAAACAGAGTCAGTGATTTGGTGAAATTACTGAATTTTTCTAGGGAAATGATGATATGGAGTCTCCATTTTAACATCCTGCGTAATTTGATCCCTTAGAGATTTGTTCAAATCTCCGTTTTAATCATTTCCCTGCGACATATACAAGATGTATTAAATATGCTGGTGATCCTTTTAAGGGCATAATGGGTATCGTATTTTAATTATGAAAAACTAGAACAAAAAAATTAGCACAAAAAAAATGTTTTGTATGGAGGGTTGGCGGGCTGGGACTATCAATTGTCCCGTACAATTATTATTTTTTGCATCGAACATATTTTTCTCCTACTTTTTCTAAGTTGCAATACGATACCAATTAACGCTCTTACACAGATCGCCGAGTATATTTGATACACCTGTATAATATGTTGTAAAAATGGTCGTGGCGTATATTTTAAAATGATGTACTATTGGGAAGGGAAACCAGATATAAAGCATTATGAATACAATAGTGCATAAAACCCCGTTGCATGCCACCTCGCAGCTACGGCGCACGCAGCTTGTAAGTGTCAGCATAAATATACAACTACACCGCTGGATGACTATTATAAGAAAATACACGTGATCTACGTCATTTACGAGTATGTGCATATTTAGGCATTTATTAAATTATAGTTGAGTTACAAATTAAATGACATAACTGACTATGATGGCAGCGAATAAGCCAAATTGTAAAAAGAGTTGTTTTATTGGTTGGTCCTTACATAAAACTTCGTTATAATACAGTTGCTTAAAAAGTGGCTTTTTAAGTAAGTAGTGGTTTAGCGTGTGGTAACTCCTATTTCGCGCGCAAGTGCTTCGTACTTTTACAGCGTTTAAATAAAAAAATATGCACGTGGTTTTGCATGAAATGAGTTATTAGGTTATTTTATTACAATGAAAATTAATGTTTAAGTGTAGAAATTTATGGAATTCATGAAAAATTCGTAAATTTAGATATGGCACCTGCTAATGAAAGACGTAAGTGCAACCCATACGGGCAGAAAAATAATTGTTTTGTTGTAATTTTGTCGAAAAACGTCTTATGATGCTAGCGCGGAAAACACATTCTTGCTACTGATATCACAATGTACTATTAGAGTCGTCTTATGATCGCGGAAGTGCCTCAGTAAGTAATTTGTTAGTGCTAGTATTTAAAGGCACAACAAAATTAATACCATAACCTAACTATTTATTATACTAGTTGACTTGCACAGCAGAAAAATCCAAATTATTATTTTTTGCTGTGTCCGTATTTTTAGACACAATATTTCCGACTTTCGAAGCTATTATTTCGGAATATATTCACTTAATTACAAAATGTCCAAAGAAACCTCAGTGTTATTTTTAAAGGCCTGTCAATTAATGTGCAAGATGTTGATATTTGTTTTTTTTTGTAATTTAGTTACATGTATGGAGCGCCCCCCCAAAGATATTTTTTTCTGCAATTTAACTACATATCTAAACTAAACAGCGGCATACGAGTACAAAATACACCTTAAATCTAAATTTTATTAAGATATGTCTTATAGTTTCCGAGTAAAATGGCTGTGACATAAGGACGGACGGACGCACAGACGGACATGGCGAAACTATAAGGGTTCCGTTTTGCCATTTTGGCCTCGAAACCCTAAAAATGGTCCCTGTAACATTTGACCAAAACTTTTTGAAAAGATACATTCTGCATATTCTTTCAACAAAAATGGTTTGAACATTAACGGTTGAAGCTTTTTTGAGTTATCTCCAAAACACCTCTTCCATAGCAGATACCTTTTGATAAAAAAAAATTCTTATTCCGTTGAAGGTTGACCGGTTTTTATTTTTATATGTGGCATATTATTTCTCATTTGTTACACCTCAAATATTATCCTACACACACACTATGAAATAAATCCCCGATGTCTGTAATGCAGTCAGTGTAGGTAAGCAGCAATGAAATAGCTATACTAATTACGATTGTCTTTAATTAAACTTTATTCACTTGAGAAGCGGTTACAAAAGTTGGTAATGTACAAATTAACGCTCAACACTCTCGCCAGTATTACTAGCATGCGAATATAAAACTGTTTCTAACCTAGGTATGCTATTTACACGAACTTAAGAAAGTAATATGTACAAACAATGGAACTTAACCTAGCCTATAATGTAAATAAAGATAATAGATATATGTCAAAAGTCAATTAAATATGTCACAAAATGTTAAAATAATTATTTTATTCTAGGTATAAAGTCCTTTATATGGTAAAATCTTTATATAATAACAGTTTATACCCCGGAGCAACATATAGGGTAGTTTTTATTCTGCTTATTAAAAACATAATTTTCATAAAAAAATAGTTCTCAAAAGTGGTCACAGATGGCGCTGTATAGGTACCCTGTATCACAGAATAACTAATAGTACTACCGTACAGAACATTCACTCCTTCACAAAAGTCAGATTTAGGTATAAAATTATACCTATACTCGCCGCCTGCAATCAAAATTGAAACTTATAACCGCGCACGAACCGTGAATCTTTTTTGCGCGCCGCAGTTTTATGACCGAGCTGTCGGGGTTGTAACTTGACAAGTTTTTGTACCTATACTTACTGATTTATTAATAATAAGATAAATATGTAGGCATTACAAACGTTGATTCTGTAAACATAAAATTTTTATCCGGAGATAGTATGTTTGTAATTATTTTACATGTTTTTTAAAGTGGGGCATTCCACTCATACAATAGTATGTTATTCAATCAAATACAAACACTGAAAACATTGAAAAAATAATCAACCCAGCAGGATTTGAACCTCGCATCGATACGCCTTACCGGGGTTCGATCGCTTTACCAATTAAGCTATGGGTTCAGTTACTGAGTTGACGAAATTCTCAATGCCTTCAATCATCTTTTTGCATTTATTTTTACATCGACTTTATAGCAGCCGTTAGCGACATCTAGGTGCTAACTACTAGAGTTAGATACCCTTCCCGCCGACCCTATTGCAAGTGTCACAACGGAAATAATAGATGGCGCTGCTATCAACTCATAATTATTTTACATGTTTTTTAAAGTGGGGCATTCCACTCATACAATAGTATGTTATTCAATTAAATACAAACACTGAAAACATTGAAAAAATAATCTCGACATCTAGGTGCTAACTCTAGTAGTTAGCACCTAGATGTCGCTTACGGCTGCTATAAAGTCGATGTAAAAATAAATGCAAAAAGATGATTGAAGGCATTGAGAATTTCGTCAACTCAGTAACTGAACCCATAGCTTAATTGGTAAAGCGATCGAGCCCCGGTAAGCCGTATCGATGCGAGGTTCAAATCCTGCTGGGTTGATTATTTTTTCAATGTTTTCAGTGTTTGTATTTGATTCCCTTGAAAATAATTATATCGGTCAGTTCCTTATAGTATTGTTTTGGGCAACTAATATTACATATTAAATCTTTTATACGGATTATAATCGAGGTTTAGGTTTGGAAGCCATTGTGTATTTTCAATTGCGCGAGCGCCACGTGATACGACTATCGAACGAGGTGGCAGCCCTCAGCCATACGCCTACCCAGGGGGCGCACCGGCCAAATGTACCTAAACTGCGTAGTGACACCCCCCTGCCTGTATACTGTACACAAACATTATTTAAGGACGTCTTTGAATTAAATTAAGCGAATCGGTCTGTTGCGATCCGCCGAGGTTTAAACCATGGATTTTTAAATGCTTTCCCAATTCAAGGATTGCGGGTTAAATATTTTTAAAACGTGTTACTTCGTTTAGGAAATTGTAAGTATCCGGACATACATATATTGTGATCCATTAATACCTGGAGGTACTTTAAAGTTACTGAAACTACAGAAGGTACTGAAACCTACTTACAATATATGTCAAAACAAATAAAACAGGTGGTTAAGATTTATCCATTTCTATTTATAAAAGTTACAGGGGGGGGACGCTATTTTTCCGATTTTCGAAGCGATTATTTCTGAAACTATTCACTAAATCACAAAATGTTCAAAGAAACCTCAATGTTATTTTTAAAGACCTATCGACATGTTGATATTTGGTAATTTTTTTTTTGTAATTTAGTTACATGTATGGAGTGCACCCCTGAAAATATTTTTCTCTGCAATTTCACTACATAACTAAATAGCGGCATACAAACTACACCTTATGTCTAAATTTTATTAAGATACGTTTTATAGTTTCCGAGTAAAATGGCTGTGACATACGGACGGACGGACAGACGGACATGACCAAAACTGTAAGGGTTCCGGTTTTGCCATTCTGGCTACGGAACCCTAAAAAGGGTAGTCATGAATCTAGCAATTACTAGCTGCTACTTAGCTGTCACGCTGCTGCTGAAGAAATTCTCGCTGCGACGCTCCGGGTTTGGGCCTACGCGGTACTCGGCCTATGGCTTTCGCAGATAAGCTCACCATCGGGCCTCCGGCCCTCAGATTTGCTAAGACTCTTCGCCATTGAGTTTTGTCCGGATTCTGACATGCTGCCTGGTGCTGCTGAATAAATTCTCGCTACGACGCTCCGGGCTTGGGCCTACTCGGTACTCGGCCTATTCGCAGACATTGCCGCTCACCCTCGGGCCTTATGTATGACACTTCATCATTGAGATATGTCCGGTCCCTGTCATGCTGCTGCTGCTACTGCTGCAGCAATTCTCGCTGCGACTCTCCGGGCGTGGGCCTAAGCGGTACTCGGCCTATGGCTTTCGCAGACATTGCCGCTCACCTTCCGGCCCTCAGAATAGCTAAGATTCTTCGCCATTGAGTTTTGTCCGGATTATATCATGTTGCTGCTGCTGGAGAAATTTTCGCTGCTACGCTCCGGGCCTGGGCCTATGGCTTTCGCAAATATTGCCGTTCACCCTCGGACCTTATGTATGACACTTCACCATTGAGATATGTTCGGTCCCTGTCATGGTAATGTTGCTGACCTGGGCACTACACGGTACTCGGCCTATGGCTTTCGCCAATATTGCCGCTCACCCTCGGACCTCTTGTGTGTGACACTTCACCATTGAGATATGTTCGGTCCCTGTCATGGTACTGTTGCTGACCTGGGCCCTACACGGTACTCGGCCTTTGGCTTTCTCAGACGTTGCTGCTCACCCTCGAGCGACAGCCCTCGGGTTCACTAAGACACTTCGCCTTTAAGTTATGTCCGGTCCCAGTCATGATGATGTTGAAGAAGTTCTCGCTGCGATGTTCCGAGCCTGAACCTTATGCGGTACTCAGCCTTTGACTTTCACATACATTTCCGCTCACCCACGTGTCCGCAGCCCTCGAGTCGCTAAAACACTTCGCCATTGAAGTATGTCCGGTCCCGGACATGCTGCTTCTGCTGAAGCAATTCTCGCTGCGATCCTTCCGGCCCTGGGTCCTGCGCGGTACTCGCCCTATAGCTTTCGCGATATTACCCCTCACCGTGTCACGGCTTCGGCGTTCGGGTTTACCAAAAAACTTGACCATTGAGTTTTGTGGGGACCCTTTCATGCTCCTGCTGAAACAATTTTTGCTGCCTTTGGCCTTATTAGATTTTGGCCTGCTGCTGCAAAAGCAGTTTTCGCTGGGACGTTGCGCTCACACGCTACCTCGCACCAGTACCTTCAGCGTTTGACCCTCTGTTCGAAGCATATTCTGTAGGAACTCGGCCATTAGCATTCGCAAGTCTCGACGCACGCCTTTTAGTCAGTTATCTTTATCAGGGATGAACTAATAAATTTAGATATATAGTTATATGTAGAACGCGTAAATTCTACACGAATGGCCTGGATAGTAAATGAAAATGACAAAACCCACACACGCGGGCGAAGCTGCGGGTACAGCTAGTATTCAATAAATCCATAACACTCGATTCCCTCGGGTTTTCTTAATATTCAGACAGTCAACTACTTCTACTAAGGCTCATGGAGATAGGGAAAGCCAATTTAGCTTCGGCTTCCCTAGGCGACGTACCTACGAATATATTTGACACACCATTACTAATCATCAGTCAGTTGCTAGCTATACCTATATACTCGTAGGATTAATGGTTTATGAAGACAAAGTAAGTAAGTAGACATTTTTAGAATATTAATTAAATGTTAGATGAATACATCACACCCACACATAATCACACACGTAACCACCTAATCACATTACTACCTTATTAGTATGAATTTACATGAGTATAATTATACATGGTATTATAATCTATATATATAAAAGAAGAAACTGACTGACTGACTGACTGACTGACTGACTGACATATCAATGCACAGCCCCAACCGCTGATTCTAGAGATTCCAAATTTGGCATGTAGGTTCCTTATAAGGTCTAGGGGTGCACTAAGAAAGGATTTTCCAAAATTCACCCCCTAAAGGGGTAAAATGGGGGTCCAAAATTTGTGTGGCGAATCAAGATTTGTTAGACTATTTTATTCGAAACTTCACAGGAGTATTCCTAACGATAAATGAGTAAACACGTGTTTCAGGTTTTTTGAAAATTCAACTCCTAAAAGGCAAATGTGGTCACAAAGTCTGAAAATCAACATGGGTATCGTATTCTTTTTGAGTACTTATAGTACGCGGGCGAAGCCGCGGGAAAAGGCTAGTACCATATAATATGATACCGTATATCCATTGTCAGTTTTTCATCGTTAAAATTTATTAAATAAATACCGTAATCGTAAGTACGAATGAAATTTCTTGCACTTCCCCACTTTAATCTTCCAAAAACTGGAACAGGCAAATATTTACTTCACCAGGTAGGTACTTAACTAGTGTGAATGTGGTAAAATATTGGTTACATTTGTGTCGTAATGCCCGTTCCTTTATTGACTTTTTTCACAAGTGTCCAACGGTGTCAACCTTGTGCGGCGTGGCGTAACCAGCATAGCGAGATATGAATTTCAATTTGATACGTGCACCTGTTATTAACTTAATTAATTTTATAAACTGAAATATTTAGATGTCACACTAAGAAAGTGACCAAGCGGCCTATATGTCTAAATGATAATAATACATTACAGCAAAGGGAAAACTAGGATTACGTGAGAAGTCGTCGTTATCAAGTTAATTAAATCTATGACTAACTAAGTATTTTGGCTCAACGATCCGAAGAGAATCTTTGCCTTCGAAATGAGAGCACGCCACCTCACTGTGATTCCGCCCAATGCCATAAATCGAAAAAAGTCATAAGCGTATCCCGGTTTAAAAGGTAAGTAAAATGATTCACTAATAGACAATTTGTAGAAAACTATAAATTTCACCATAATACATTGCAATTATCATTTGCATTTGTGCAACGAAAGTGATAACATCTCAACCCTCATTAGCAGTACGCCGTTGACGCCGGAACTTAATCACTTTGTTATCGTGTATTATTATTACTATTTATTTATTAACACGTGGTGAAATCATGGAAATCCAAGAAGAAGGTATGTACTTTACTTTTTAATATATTTTATTTATATATGTGTGTGTTTGAATTTTATACATATTTTCTACGAGATGCTTATACTTTTGTAAAAATTATTCTTAACTTCGGAATCAATTTGAGTTATACTTTGATGCCGACTTGTGCCGAGGTAGAGGCATACGTCATTTTGTAGATCTAACTATCCTTAATAAGGGCTGTAAGTTTTATTTGCGTTTGTTTGCTCCTTTTCTAGTTATATGTGTATCAATGAACAAGTGTCGTTGGCCAAGAATAATGAGATTTTTTTCTAACATATTTATATGTTTGTTTTAGGTACTTTTATGAGATGTGCTATTTCAAGGCGTGCTATTTTTGATATATGGCACTCCAAAGAAGGCACGGAAAAAGAAAAATCTCAACATGTTCTTGTTACTCTGACTGAAATGTCACCTCTTTCTGAGCACATGGAAAATGTCGATATGAAGATTTTGAATGACAAAATTTGCAATTTGTGCAAACGATTTTCATGTTATTGGAAAAAAATGTATAGAAGTCAGTTTAAAGTAATAGAAAAATATGCAGATTGGCTTGCTGTAACGGAGTATATTGAAATAAATCGAAGTGATGAGCCGCGTATTTTACAGCAGAATGATAACGTCGATTCGTTCCCTTCTTGTTCGCGTGGCCGTCCGAAAAAAGATTTTAATGAGTGTAGTAAACGTACTAAAAGGAGAAGACTTGCTGATCTATCCTACTTAGATACGTCTGCTGTTAGTACGTTGCTCAATACTTCCGCTGATGCCAATTCAAGCTCTACAAAAATCGACGAATGTGATGCTTTGTCGCTTATTGCAGAAGCTAAGTTGACTAGGCACCAATATTTATTAATTAAGAATTTTATAGATACTAAGATATTAAAAGATTGTATGCCTTCCTACCAAAGTATTGTTCAAGCTAAAAAACAGTGTTATCCTCCTATTATAACTGTAACCCAGTCATCCGCCGAAGTCGAACTTCAGAGTTTGTTAGACCACACTGCCACTCGGATTCTTGAGTCTCAAAAAGATGTTTTAAATAGAGTGCCATGCCAATCTCTAGATAAAATATCTTTAATAGGTAAATGGGGTTTCGATGGCAGTACTGGACATGGCGAATATAAGCAATGTTTTTCTGATCCCAACCTTAAAGATAGTAGCTTATTTGTTACCTCGTACGTACCACTTCAACTTATTTTTACGCCTGAAAATGAGAAAAACCCTGTGGTTTTGTGGAAAAATCCTCGTCCATCGTCAACTCGTTACTGTAGGCCAATTCGTTTTCAGTTTTTAAAAGAAACCGCTGAGGTAACAGTTCAGGAAGAGACTTATTTTAAACAAAAAATACATGACTTACAGCCAACGATCTTCAAATATAATGATCGCGAATTTTGTATTACGCATAACTTACAACTTACTATGGTAGATAGTAAAGTCTGTAATGCCTTAAGTGAATTCTGTTCATCCTCTAGATGTTATGTTTGTAAAGTTAGTCCTAACGAGATGAATCAAATTGATCTTCTGAAGTAAACCAGCTGATGCAAGCAAATATGAATTTGGTTTATCTCCTCTACATGCAATGATCCGTTTCTTTGAATATTTTATTCATATTGCTTACAGGATGGATTTTAAGAACTGGCAAGCATCGAAAGAGTTTAAACCGTTGTACGAAAGTAGAAAAAAAGAAATTCAAAAACAATTTAGGGAAAGATTGGGCCTCATTGTCGATAAACCAAAAAGCGGCGGAAGCGGGACATCGAATGATGGTAATACTGCAAGACGTTTCTTCATGAACTCAGAAATTTCGGCTGAAATAACTGGTATCAAGAAGGAACTTCTAGATCGATGCTGGACTGTACTACAATGTATGAACTCGGGATATAAAATTGATTCGCAAAAATTTCACGATTTCGCTGTAGAAACTGCTAAACAGTTGGTTCATGAGGATAACTACAAATGGTATAAAATGCCCCCTTCCGTCCACAAAATTTTAATTCACGGTGCTGATATTATTAATCACAGTTTGCTGTCTATAGGGGAGCTATCTGAAGAAGCAGCTGAGGCGACTAACAAACACATTAAAGCATATCGACGAGACCATACACGAAAGATGAATCGCGTTTTGACTAATACAGATTTGATTAACAGGCTTCTTCTTCATTCGTATCCCCTAATTTCAGGTCTAAGAAAGTTACCTAAAGAAAATTTACTGTATTATCGAAATCTGTATTAAAATTGTTATCTTAAAATAAGTAGTTTTCTGATTAACTGTTATTTGCTTTATTATTTATAAGTTTACATTTATACTATTATTACAAATTATACTGTTTCTTATTTTATTTTTTTGGTTTTATTTGATGTTTATTATAAACAAGAAACATTAATACCACAATCTTTCCACTGAAAATCGCAGTATAAAATATTTTTAAAAATCATTGTCGAACATCATTTCTGGACATAAAAAAGAAGTATGGGTTTAATATATATACATAAAAATTACACAAATATATCAATTCATATTACTTTCATGGTATTTTAACCTTTATCATAGATAAAAACATCTATTTCGCGATATAGGTATTTATGGCCGCCCTTGTATGGGAGCGGAATCACCGTGCACCTGTCCTGATCCTGCGCAACTTCTTGCCAGTTATTGCAGCCAATCCGGCGCCACACTGTCTCCCCAACGATACACCGGACGGCGACCAGTCGGTCGTCCCAAGAACGCTCTCTTGACAGCCTGATCCTCACGCATTCTCTGTAGGTGACCGAACCAGCGAAGTAGTGTAGGCTATTGTTACAGAAATAATCTAATCATTAAATCTATGAGTATCAGTTAAATCACCGACCAAACACACGTACGTACATATTTACACAGCTTATTCATTCGTCAATAAGTAACTACTAAAAAAAATACTTAAATTAATTCAAAATTTTAATCGAAACGAAATTTACTCCATTCCATAGTTTTGCAATCACATTACTGAACAAATATCACTATGCACATTTTCAATACAGTAGAGCAAAAACCGTCGAGGTCGTGGCCGCTGAGGCGTTGAACCTAATCCATCATAACACTGACTCTTTCAGAACCATAATGTCAGACACCACTAAAGATGACTGGTACTTGTGGCGTTGTGGATATGACGGTGTGGCTGACAGCGGCGTCAGAAGTAATTAGTTCTCACAATGCTTTTATAATGAAGGCATTAAAATGTTTTCATGCAAAGAGGTTTTGCCGGCCGGCGGACGGACGCAGCAGAAGCGACACTTTCACTATTTGCGACTGTCACGGAGAATAACCACCGCCCACCGGCACGGATGGCGTAAACTATCCGCGATTACTGTGCACGAGAATAGGTTTGTTGCATATTTAAAAAAATATCCCACCACCTGTCCCAGTCTTAATGGTCTCGGCCCCAGTCCCGTCCTGCTTCAGACATCATGTCCATGGCATACGAATAATCTCCAAATATATGTATATGGGACCCCGATGTCAGAAAATCCAATGTCTAATTGTTAGCAAGTCCAACCGAGGTACCTAGACATAAAGAGGAAAAATAATTTTTTTGGGAGCATATCGTTGATTTTTGACTAGAAAATACTCGGATCGTTATAGATAGTGTAGTCTGAGGTTTCCCTCGTAATCATGGAGCATGTAGGTGTTGGGTATCAGAGCATGACATCTAGACATATTGACATAAGGACATTATTTCTTATGTTAGTACATACATATACCAAAGATGGTCGTACGTATGTAGGAAAATGCATTTAAAGCTAGTTAAGAAGGTCATAAGAGCAAAGCATAATAGGTTCTTTAGTATCTAGATATTTACTTTTGTACACGCAGGTTAGTTCATTTTAAAGTTGGTTATGCCGGTACCTACCTCACCATTTGTATCCATAGGACTTGTCAACATTAGGTAATTCATATTATATAGCAAATCAATTCTAGAACAATGAATAAGTATAACGTTAATTTGAATATGCACTGAAAACGCACTACCGTACTGTGTACTGTCCGTAGATACTCGTACAAAACTATATCTAGAAATCACGGTTTCTGTTCTAATTTAAGCGATTTTTTCACATTTAGAAATGATCGGCTACTACAACTACCCACTTCGGTTGACACGGAAACCTATTGTGTTACTTCCCGTACAGTAACAATAAGATGTTTCACATTTTTGATTTAATCTAGATCATTTCTAATTACCGGTATTCGAGGTAATTTGTTACGACGAATTCAGCTTAGAATCTATAGAAAAACTGTCGGACCGCAAGCCATGTTCCCATAGTAATGTATGCTAATGACAATACATTTTCCCAAGCTCTGTGGTTACTATTGTTTTATTGTTTGGATACAAATTTCCCGCATTTATCTTGGTATTAAACATTTTGGTAAACGTTTTTGTATGTTGTCTGATCAAAGTCTGGCTTGTTAGTGCTTAAGTAAACACTATTGTTAAGATGACGATATGCAGCTTGTTTTCAATTGCGTCCCATGAGGCATTTACGGAACACTAAACAAATCATGTATTTTTTCTAAGTCCATCTGAGTGCGAGAGATATAGGTACTGATAACTATTTATCAGGTTTGCATTTTGCACCCACGTATATATTCATCAGATAAAAGATGGACACTTAAAGCAACAACATGGTCAGGTCAAAGAAAGAAAGGCAAGCCACAAATATGTGAGGCAGACGATATTACCAAAGTTGCAGGGCCCAGCTGGATGGAACTGGCTAACGACCGAAACAAATGGCATGGGATGGAGGACGCTTTCCCCGAACAGGATCCATATAAAAAGATGTCTACCAAATTAACTAGATATACAGGTATTATATTTTTGATATAACCGCAAACGCTATGGGTAATTAATATAGACCCTAATAAACATATTTTCATATGTATTATTACAATTTTAAGACATTTTTTTCCATATAAAATATTTGAGCACGCAATGTATGCAACTGATGATGTGTCAAATTAGTGTATACGAAATACATTGCTGCTCGAAAAAAATCAAGACATTAATTACTCTGTGTTCATTACCAGTTAATTAAATATTTATTGCGATATCAATTTATAACTTCAAAACCTGCGTCTGGTTTCTACCGTAAAGGTCATACCAAAGACACATGCGGTTTAAAAGATGGAATAATAGCTTAAATGAATAAATATCATCATCTATGAACGTTCCTATACAGTCCGCATCAAATATATTGTACCAGACAAAGTGATCAAATAGTTCGTAACACCATATAATTTGTATGGTGTGATGAACTATTTGGCTACTCTCGCTGATACGATATATGTGATGCTGACTGTACCTAACCTACCTAATTTTACCATTACGAATCGTGCGACGTTAAGAAGGAAAGCTACGAGTTTCATATTTATGAGATTTCATTCGACCTTTTATAGGCGTCATTTACCGGCACTAGTATTTATGGGCAATACTTCAATGCAGAAAGTGCTGCAATATTGCCGTAATGTAACCAAGTGGTTACACGCAGTGGTTGCACGCGGTCAGATACATCTACCCACCATTAACTCTTTGTTGGCTTGAAAGGTAAAAGTAAAATAAGTTATACTGTGTTTGATATATAAACATTTGAAAATTGTCTGTTAGTGAGATTCTAGGGCACAAAAGTTACTTTTCAACTAGATATAAGAAATCAATCAAAATATTATGCATACTTTGGCGAATCAAGCGGCGAAGTAATTGCATTTGTTTTAAAGATTCAATTCGTTTTGATGTAAATGGATTGTGAAATACTTTTACCGATCATTCTTAGAATATGATCTCACCTTTCATAAGTCCGGTTTTATAGGCCGACAATGGGTTTGAGCGTGTTGGCACAACATGGTTGTCACGAAGCCTACGATCTGCACAACACAATCCTTTCAAAGTATTAGAGAGTGCTTGCTAATGCTTCTCCACGGTCGTTGAACGGATTATCTGAGACAGATGGCTTATACATACTATTTATACTAGCACATATGCGGTATCATACAGGAATTCAAACCTGTAAAGTGCTGCCTAAAGTTTTTGTACCGATTTCTTTCTTGGTTGGCGTTAACAATAAAAAGTACCCCTGCATCCACATTTCCTGCTCATTTTTTTTTCATAATTTTTCACATGAGTGAACATACCGGACTTATTAGCTCTGTTATTCAATATCTGTCCACTGCTGCTCACTGTACCGTCCACTTCCGAATATCATTTATATTTCAATTAAATAGGAATAATATTGACGTAATTACGCATCGCTTGTGTTTGTTAATCGTAAAATCTTGGATTATCGTTTGTGTACTTTGTGTGTAAAGTTTTTGAGCCATTTAGTACTACTTATAAGCTAACAAGAGCTAAGTATTACGGAAGTTGTGAAATATATGAAAATAAAATTACCATTACAGGTAATTGCACTAACGCATACCGTCCCTGTCTCACTCATCCCCGTATCTGAAATTTTAACATATTTTATAAGAAGACTGACTTTTATCAGCAGATGGTTAATGACTTTCTAATCGACCAAAAAAATCGTCCCGGGCTCATACCACTATTGTTCAGCTACATACCTATATAACAAAAAAATATTTCAGGTGACTACTTAGTTAACAATTAATGATAGTTCTTATACGATAACGCGAGGTACCATGTCGGTTCCTTCTATGAAATATTTACAAGATGATTATCTAATTTCAAATATCCAGTAAGCCCCTATCGAGTATTTCAATTAACAAATAACAATATTACCTTTCCAATATTGACTTTTGCGAGCGCGAATTTAACAAACCGGAGAAAAACTTGTGTTTACATTGCGTCAGAAGAGAGCGTTTAAAATCACATTGTCTCCACACTCCTTGTTAGAGCAAGTGACAAAAAGATTTCTTTTAGCGCTTAATAACCTCAGCGTGACTGCGGCGTAAAAAGGCAGAACACCGAGCGTGGTGTCTTCAAAATAACCGTGAAGCTAAATTATTGTTACCATCGCCATGGCGAGAAAGCAACACTTTCTATTCGCAATCAAGGGTAAATAATGGCTTTCAATTATCAATAACAATCGTGCAATAGCGAGATGGATCAATTTGCATTTCCGCACATTTGATCTGTCACCTTTTTTCTTCTGTACCCTGCGTTGGCTGCGTTATTACAATATCTTGCGTAACTAGAGAACATTAAAATGGGTATAGATATTAGTGCTTTAATTATTTTATTATACCTATAACGGATTTGCCAATGTGAATGAAACTAACATTAAACGTTAACAGATACACAACACACACACACACACAATGATTAAGTATTATGATTTAAATCAGTGGTTCTTAATCGGTGGTCCGAGGCCCATTGTCGTTTCCTGAAAACACCTAACGTGCTCCGTATACGAATAGAACAACCCTTTCTTGCGTTTATATGTCATGCTCACTTAAGTAGGTATTTAAATAAAAACAGCTGGTAAAACTAAAAACTGATAATTTTAATTCGATTTAATTTCGAATGGTCACTCACATTATACCTACCTAATGTTAAAAAAATATTTCATGAACTACCAAAGGACAAATAGCTGGCTACGTCAGACATGATCATATGACACATGATAATGAGAGCAACAAAATCCGTCTGGTTAGATAGCTATACTATCCTTAATGCTAGATCCGGGCATCTGGCAGCTTTTAATGGGTGGAGGTCAGAGTGAAAGACTAACAAATTTTTTGAATTGGAAAATAGTTAAGTTGGTCTCAGTTATAGAGGACTGGGCCTATATTTTAACATTAGAATAAAAAAAATTGCGTATTATTGCGGAAACAAAAACAGTAGGCGACAAACTATGAATTACATTATACGGAAAGTAGTGTAACTTTCCCCCAACAGAAACTTTTCGCAATGATATAATATAATTATTTATATAATTTCTCATAATATTGCATCAAACCCAGAACTCTTAGGATTTGTTTTCTTAAAGTAGTTATTTGACCCCCATCACTTTACAGCTGCCAGATGTACAGATCTTGAAAAAAGCATAGTATAGCAAACTAACTAGAGGAGTTTTGTTGCTCTCATTATTGTGTCATATCTGACGTAGCCAGCTCTGCGTCTACAACTTCGGAACCATGATAATAACAATACATTTATTTTAGTGATTACACTTTTAAAACTTTATTAGAATTCGTATTTCTGTTCGATAATTTGCCGAGATAATTTGCAAACTGCCGAGTTATTTGCTGTGTTTGTAACGTAAGCTAATGTTTTAAAACTACTACATCTTTGTTTGAAATTCATTTTTGTAGGTACTTATATTACCCACAACACCAGCCTCATCGAGCTTATTGACTAGGTTGATATGTTTAAGATTGTCCCACAATATTTATTTATTTTTTATTTATATTACGTAGGCAGGGCAGACATATAATTACAAAGTACCTGTGTTTATACAAAACTAGTATAATCGGGTGAACATTATGAATCGATCGACCGTTTACACACGTTTTAGCAAACAATGGCCCAATGATGCATAGATCCTCGCATGGGCGCAACCGACGCATGTGGATATGGAGCTTATTCAAAATCACAATTCAATACCAATATAAGGTAAATTCCAGTGCGTTGCATTCGCACAGAACTGGCTGTGCTTTAGGCCGAGCGAGTGTGCAACCAATACGTCATCGATATCATTTTAAATAGAGCGAATAAGTACCTATGTGCATTATGAATATTATGATTCACAATTAGGCACATTCCTATATGAGGTACGTAGGACTGCTTCTAATGGAATGCCATGTTATAATGCTAAACAAAGCTGACAAACAATAAACACGCTTTGCGTAGGTAGGTATTTGGGGATAGACAGCAGAGTAGGTAGGTAGGCACGTTTAACTTACTAATAGTAAAGAAAATATACCGGGTGTTTCCTGCACAGACCTAAAATGGCGCTTTGCTAAAAGACAAACGAAGTGCGCAAAAGAGAAACCAACACGTATATGAACATTCTGCGAGTGCGAAAGAGATACATGATCAGTCTCCTAGCAGGACGACTTTTGACGTCTCTCTTTACACTTAAACACCTGCGTCGTGAGTGCTCATATTTAATCTTGAAAAATATAATATTATCCGCTGTTCATTTACCTGGAATGAAACAAAAGAAGAATGGTGTCGTGTTGCGTCCCGGATTGCACAATTACACAAATAAAAAACCCAGGCAATCACTCGTTTCACAGGTAAATATGATATTCCGATCGATGTTTTTGAAACCATATTTTATCAAATTAGCCAAATAAATCATGTAAATAACCGTTTGATACCATTAAATATTAATGTCTCTTTTACTGCATGTGAATATTTTATCATAATAGTTAATATTAAAGATTATTTTGTGTAAAAATCAAAATTGTCATTTTACGCTAGGGTTTGACAAAATATCGTAGGGACATAATATCGATAACTGTTCGATATGAAAATTATAATTATAGCTTCGAAGGAATTATAATAAATAAATAAATCTCGTATTAACATTATGTCATTCATTACAATCATTACGTATAAATGTTAAATTGTGTTCTTATTGTATTTTTGTACCCGTTTTGAATCTTGCTTGATAGAGCCTATTCGGAAAGAGAAGTATCGTAGAATGGAGGAGCTCTCATATAAACCAAGACACTTCTCTTTTCGGACAAACGATAAATAGTAAATTTTAACTGTAATACCCGATTTATGGGCTTATTTATTACATTTACCTATTTGTAAGACACGATCTATATCCTCTTATCTCTTTTTTGGGTTCCGTAGTCAAAATGGCAAAAATGGAATCCTTTGTCATGTGTCTGTCCCTATATCACAGCCATATATAAATAAAGGCGTATATTGATGAAATTATAACGTTTTTTATGTGCCGCTAATGGCCGCAACCCAGTTTTTTTAGCTAAAAAAATATTTTTAGGGGGAGGGGAATTATTATTAAAGACTGATTTATATTAATTTAAGAAATTGTTATAATAATTATTAAAGACTGATTTAAATTAAACTTTATTTCATTTAAATACGGCGCTAAACACACTTAGCGGAATTCAGCTACCATCAGGCGAAAAACGGAAATCAGGCTGAATGTTGTCTATGTGCTCCATACAAAAATTCAGCCCCCATAGAGAAATTTCCGACTTCCGCTTACTTTTATCTATGAAAGCTAAATTCCACTCTTAAGTGTGTGCTGCGCCTACCACTTCGACTTCCACCCAACTTACACTTCACCAAGCTTGCATTGATACAAGATTACATTTGCATGCGATTTTATAAGCGTCACAATTAATAACGCTATAATAAAGAAGTATGTAAAAAACAAACTATCACGTATATAAACACTCCACAAGTGCGAGAGAAAAAAATGACAAATCTAAAGGCGTGCCAACATCTTAATTTCTGTAAAATAACATGAACCCGCTTTTTAACAGATCATATTTAATCGTGTAAATATAAAATAATTCTGAATAAATATATTTTAGTTTTCTAGAATTTTAATATGCCGTTTAGTATAAAACATGAATATAAATTTAACGTTGCAACTTATCGATAATAAAGCAAAAATATCGATAGATAATTGACCTGTTGTACTTGGCACCACTATTTTTTACGCTCACATAGACAATTTACTCACACTCTAGCATTTCAGTTTTTGTCGCACTTTTGATATTTGTCAATCCATCTGTCTATACTAGATCTGTGATTTCCTGTAACACGAGCAATAAATCAAAACTTGGATTCTACTCCTCAAACAATAAAACTTTTGTTTAACCACATTTAAAAAATATGTAGTCTCTAAATTGTGTCTTTTTCAAACAAACTAAATAGTATTTTCGATGTACGTTAAAATCTGTCCAATTGGCATTGCTTGTCAGTCTCGTCACCCGACAGACATAATCAATTTTGCAATACATTGCGTGTTCGAATAAACTTTAAAGTGTACCCAAAATTAAACCACAAGTTATTTTTAAAAGTCGCTGAACAAACGGTGTATACTTTGAGGAGTACAAACTACGTTTTAATTTTTTGCTCGTGTTACAGGCAACACCCGGTATATCACTAGCAACAACACACATTATGTTTAACCTATACTAGCCGATTATAGCATTGAGCAGATCTTTTTGAGAGTTTGGCATAGGTACTTATTGAAAAAATATGTTACACAAACCATGAATTATCTTAACTTACTCGTATTTCCATCTACCAGGAACAATACATGCAAACGGGAAATATTAATGTTGCACGAATAAGCATTTAACAAATATATTAAATAGAAAATGCGTATGAGATGCAATCAGACAGATCAATAAGGTTATAGGTTACTGACACATTCAAAATACATTTTAGCTGACAGTGCTGGTCTGATTTAAAATGTTTGGAAATGTTTTATAAATGCAATAAACCAAATTACCCAATGAGTGCACTTAAAACCAGTTCTAGTGTAGGTCACATACTATCATGTACTGCAATGAAAAAGGGACTGAAATGACAAATATGTAATATGAGCAATTAGGTTATATTTACAAAAATGGCAAAGTAAAAGCTAACTTGTTTTAAATAATTGTTTCATTTATGTAAGAGCTAACGGAACAAAATCGAAACTGTATATCATGCAATATAATATTAAGGGCCGGTACAATACAAACAGGCAGCATTTAACATTTACAGTTTCAGACTATGACAGTAGGTAAATTTAATTAGATTAATTAGAAATATAGTGATTGACGTAGAAGGTAGCACTGAAATGGTTTCCTAATTACGCCTGAAAGGCACACGTGATGTCAGCAATGTCACGAGCAAGGCTAATCCTTGGCCATCACCTTCGGATGCACGTGAACACACGTTCTTTACCTATAGGTATCTACTTATATACTACTTTTACGGTGTTGGCTATTTACATATATTGCATATAATATGAACAGATGAAAGTGATAACTTCTTCATACATTTTTCTCAACCTTCAGTACTCTACCGGTAGAGTAAGTGAAATAAAGTTAATAAATTAAGTTAAGGGCTCTTTCTAAGAAACGGTGGGAACTCTTTAAATATATAAGTAGGTAGGTATTATTTACCTTCCAAACGGGGTCAAAAACAAAATGTAAAATTTTATAAGCACGACATACTCGTAATTGTACGAGTGAATACCATATCGACGCAGTTACCTGACCAGTCAGAAACGATACTCCACAACGATTACAAGTTCTATTTACTTCCACCAAAGACCAGTAAAATATCATTGCTTTTAGTGCTTATCATTCGACGGATGTGACACAAAGTAGGTAGCTCTAGCTACCTAATGATGATCTATTGTGACATAATAGTAACATTGTCGTAATAATGATGCATATAGTGGTGGAATGGAATCGACATAACACGATACTGCACGTATGTATACGTACAGTAGCCATCAATTAGATAATCATATTTTGTAATGAATAGGTTCAATAGGTTGTGATTATGTGGCTATTACATTGAGTACGTGAACGGTACTTTTAAAATGACAAATACGTCATATGTCCTCTAATCCTCAATTCTTGAAAGTTGAACACTCTAAAACTTTTTTCTTAGCCGTGCTATAATATGTAAAATAGGCTATTTCGAGTGGATTGCCACTACTACTCGGGACGAGTGGAGAATGACATTTTTTGGAAAAGGTAGCAATTGGTTTAACATTATTTTATGATAATAAAATATATTTTCAGAGTGTGTACATTATGGCAAAATGTATATTCCATGTTTACGTGGGTATATAAGGTTGTCCGGAAGAGATGTCTTTGTAACAGTAAAGCTGCCTGTTTAAATTTTGTTTATGCGATATGTTTTTAATTTGCCAATCAATAATGAAACCTATTCTAAGTACATATCAGTGGTTAAACGTATTATGCTACATAATAAGTATAAAAAAGTACTTAAATACCACAAAATATTTACTTTTTGCGAAAGATTCGTGTCAAAACTTTACATACAATGCAAGCAAAGCTATGATTAATACACGAAAGTTATTTTTAAGAACCCAAGTTTGGAACACTTTGAAACACAATGAGTAGTGTTACTATTGTAATGTTAATTTTCACTGCCGCGTAAATCTACGCATATTCTGCATCAATGACATTTCATACCCGTGCCGAGAGCAACCTGGTTATTGTTTTGCTTTGGTGGTATTCAGTGCATGTATGCCACTCAACCATTTAGTGTTGCAAAACCTAACATGGTAAAAATGCTAATAACCACCGTGCGGTAGAGGATCCGCTATGAATAATTACATTGAGCGAATATTGATCATCGATAACGTTTTGATATAATCAGTTTCATCAAGTAAACGGATCTAATTGACGACAATAGTTAGAAAAAATAAAAGGTAAAAATCGCTGAGATAAATAGACCAGATGATGCAATTGCCTACGCAGGGTTTTTTAGCAAAATAAATAATTGTCATAATAATTATTGTGGTCGGTAACTTGCGCGCATTATGCACGAAAAGCACATAAGTAAACTCATACGTAATGTTAACCACAAGTGAATTGCGGTCACGTAGTTGTCAATTACGCAGGGTGCCGGGTGTCACGCCGGCACTTATTAGGTTATCTGTATCAGATATTTGTCGGTCATTGTGTTGTATAAGTTTTCAGTGTAAGTCACGGTTACCGGTTAATAATAAAGTACCTGCGTATGTGGCCAGAAGAATACGGCACATCTTGTCCTGTTAACCATATGTATATTAGCGTAATTTATTACCTGCGACAATTGTTTATATTGTATTGCTAAATATATCGATATTGACCTGAAGACATTATTAATGGCCGCTATTCCATTTTGTCAATAAAGTTTATACATATAATAATAATAATAATAAATACTCTTTATTGCACACCTCATACAGTTACAAGCACAAATTTTACAATTAGATAAATTTAGGTAGAGGTAACAACAGGCGGTCTTATCGCTAATGAGCGATTTCTTCCAGACAACCTTTGGGTAGTGGAGACTAGAGAAAAACAATAAGCAGTAGGTGGTGCATAGAAACAAAAGAGACGAAATAGATAACACAGCACATTCATATGAATATACATACTTAAATAAATACAAAATAAACATACATATACGTACATATATACATATATAATACACACAATAAGAAACAACAGTGTCAACTTAAAAACCTAAGGAAGAGATAAATAGTATTCCTTAAGTTGCGATTTAAAGCTACCAATAGATTGCGCGCGTTTAATGTTGAGAGGGAGAGAATTCCACAAACGAACGGCCTGGAACGTAAATGAGCAATTATAAAATTTGGAAGATGAAGATGGCACTTTTAGGAGCAATTTTTGAGAGGATCTAATAGAATTAAGATAAGAGAAACGCTCTTTGAGGTAGCGGGGAGTTGCAGGGTTAAAAAGTATAGAAAAGAGTAAAGAAAGTATGTGAGAGTTACGGCGGTGACGGATAGGGAGCCATTTGAGTTGAGAACGAAAACTAGAAACATGGTCGAATTTGCGTAATCCGAAAATGAACCGAATGCAGGCATTTTGAATACGCTCAAGCTTATTAAGTTGCTCCTCGGTTAGGTCTAAATAGGAGATATCTGCATAATCAAGAATGGGGAGAAGTAACGACTAAGCAAGCGCAATTTTAGTAGCATTTGGCAGGAAATTCCGGAGCCGTCTGAGAGACCCTATGGCAGCAAACATCTTCCTGCTCACTTCACTCACCTGAGGCACCCATGATAGACAACGATCCATGATTACGCCAAGATTTTTCACTTGGTTGGAAAAAGGAATTTGGATACCATCGAAGACTATCGGAGGGAGCCTGAGAAAGTCAATTTTGGAGATTTGTTTAGCGCTACCCATCACAATTACCTGTGACTTTAGGGGGTTTACTTTTAAACCGTAATTTTGACTCCAATTTGATATGCGGAGCAGATCAAGATTCGTGGCTTCTATAACTGAATTGAGATCGCTATGCATACCCTGCGAATATATTTGAAGGTCGTCGGCATAGAGGTGATACGAAGAGGAGAGATCAAGAGTTATGGAATTAATGAAGATAGAAAATAAAAGAGGAGACAGCACACCACCCTGTGGAACACCAGCTGATGTGCTGCACCAGGAAGAACACGAAGAATCTAGTTTTATTCTTTGCCGACGACCAACCAAATAGCTGCGGAACCAGTCAATCGCTGCAGCCGATATGTTAAGAGACTGTAAGAACGCGAGCAAAATGTCAAAATCGACCGTGTTAAAGTGTCATATATTTAGTGAATCCAATTTTAGTCACTACGTTAAAAATAATTAAACCTCATGAAACTACACCGTGGCGTGGGCAATTTAGAAGTAAACTTAATTTATTGTTTGTTTCTATTTTGTTATGGCGTCAAATTTGATAGTTAAAGCATAATCATTAGATATCTACGGCAAAGTTGTAGATGATTTTCTACTTGAATACTGTATTAAAATGATCAGAATATTTTATCAAGTCTTCTTCTGTGCAGAGCTCTGTGAAAATTGCGGCTAATTTTGGTTAGACCTCTTTGTGCTAACTTTTAATTTCTGCTGTTTTTTTCTTTGGAGCTATCTAAAGGGACGCGTCTGTACTAAGTAACAAACTGATTAGTGTTTATCAGTTAAAAACAGAATATTAGAAACACAGTGACTGTAATAACGTCGAAGCGCAAGCTACTGATGATATTTATGTATTATGTAGACATTATACGCCTTGTGTATTTTCTAATCCTGAATAATATATTTGTCCACATCTCGGAGTTTCGTACCCAGCTCAAGTGGATCCAAATACGCCATCGACGCAACTATCATATTCTCGCTCATCTCTATAATACCCTTTTCAATCCCACCACCCCTCTATATCTTAAAGAGCGTTTTAAGTATGTCTTCTGATCGGTGTGCGGAAAAACGTCTCCTTACTGCTCCTTCTTCACCAAAATTTTATAATGACTCCTTTACTTTTCGGGCTGTTCGGCTGTGGTATGCTTTGCTTTGCCGTTCTTGTAACATCTGTTAAATCACTTCCCATCTTAAAAAATCTTCTGAAATCACTTTTGCTGCCTTCAGGTGCTTTCGTTTATGTAGGTATGCATTTATGTATTTATATATTGTGCAAGTATATCTGTATATATTATGTATTTATATTTTATGTGTTTATGTATTCAGGTATAAAGTATAAGTAGTAAAAGTATATTTTTAAAGTAAGTACTTACTATTACTAGTATCATATCGGCACTACCCGTTCATTGTTTTGAGTTCATAGTTTCCTGCTACCCAAAGGTTGTCTTGCACAGATCGCTTTTTTAGCGATAAGACCGCCTGTTGTTACCTAGTTTTTACCAATGTATATTTTCCTTTCTTTCTCATGTGGTGTACAACAAATAATATTACCTCCTTTATTTATTCTTCTTCTTAAGATAGGTTGTTTTATAACATTATATACAAAAGTAAAATATAAAAATACATGTAAACACATACAAAACCAATAAAAACGAATTACGGGAGGAAAAGTATTTTATATGAAGGTGCTCAATTATTCAATAAACTTCCCAAAATTATCAAGGAAACAAAATCAATGTCCCACTTTAAATCACTGCTTAAAAAACATATAATAAATAATTTTTAACACGTTCACAAGTAAAAAAAAAAACAAGATATGAGCATAAAATAAAATACATAAGGGCAACAACCCATACAAAGTACGTACTATATTCTGCGTACCTACTTACTAACTCATCGTCATCATAAAATAAAAATTAATAAAAATAAACAACCTTATTACACTATTAATATACTATTTGATAAACACAAATAATATTTATAGTAAGATATATTCTTCTTATCTAGCCTTAAGGACCAAAACGAAATGTAACAAATCAAATTATACTTTAACTACGCTCGGCGTAAACATGCCGCTTCCAGTTGTAACCTTTCCGTGTACCTATGTATTACTAAACTTGTTTTTGCATGGATACTTGCTCGTTATCGCTAACCGCGTTGCGCGCGGCCAAATAATAAGCGAAATTGTAAAACTACCTTTAAGTTATTATTATAGTTAGTATTATACTTAATAGTCCCGTCTCGTTGGCAATATTTTGCGGGTTAAGTTTCGAAAATTCTAAAGTCACTTATTATTGAAGTTGGAAATACAGTGTGTACATGAGAATCTTTCAGTGCGTTTTGTGTCATATTCAATTGGTGCTTTTTTGTAATTCAATAATTTGAGGTTAACTTTTTTAGCTTGCCATAACTTGAGTAAAAGAATATTAGAGTTAGAAAATATAACTGTTTTGTATTTAGAACAGTTTTATTGTTGTACAAAACTAGTTTGTGTCATTTACGTCGAGTGCAATTTTATATAGTATGACAACGCTAAAAAACTACATATAAAAAATTAGAGTTCATAAAATAAGGATTAACTATATCATCACCTCAAAATATGTCAATAAAATCAATATGTGTCAAATTAAGCAATGAAAATTTAAGTTTCTTGGTAATTTCGTATTTTTAGGCTGTTATCGTTTTAATAAATTATTAAAGTCATCAGAGTTCACATTCTAATAATCAAAAAGGGAATTTAAAGTAGATATTTCAATTTGTGTCACTTTCATCAATGATATTTCGTCTAAAATTAAACAGAAACAATATTTGCGTTCAGAGGAAATCTTCTTAACTATAGCGCGTGACCTTGATGGTACGCCTGTTCGGCTTACTTCTGTAATGACCACTAGAAGTAGACCCCCGGCTCGCTTCTTAACAAGCTAATCCATGGGTCAACCAGGCGCTGGCATCTTAGCTGTCACGATGTAGGTACTTGCTCACGGAGGCGCGCGCGGGTTGATAAAGCTGACATACTCGACAAAAGAACTGAGCGGAGGAGCGAGTCGCGGGAAGCCGGCGAGTAGGGCAATGAACTCGTACGTGTCTCGCCAATACGTACCTTTTTGAGCGGTAGCCGCTTTGTTTGTGTTTTGACTAGACTGTTGAGTACATTTTCGAAGATTGCAAGCATCGTGAATGATGGGTAGAAAACGCAACGTAATATTTTTATTTAGTTCCGTTTTATTGGCACGAAGTTCCTTATCGGACGGTTCGCGGATGGGGGGCTAGACGAAAAAAAGTCACGTGACCGTCACGAAAAAGCATTGAGAAACAAGTGAAATGGAATGAAATAAAAAATAGAATAAAGTGAAGTGAAAGTGAGAAGTGACAAAGTGAAAAAGTCAAGTTAAAAAATTTCTATAATATCAAACATTTCAAAAATCTCAAAAATCTCAAAAATCTCAAAAATCTCAAAAATCTCAAAAATCTCAAAAATCTCAAATAGCTCAAAAATCTCAAAAATCTCAAAAATCTCAAAAATCTAAAAAATCTCAAAAATCTCAAAAAATTCAAAAACGACAAAAATTACGAAAAAGTAAAAAATTAAATAATATTACTTCGTTCTAACCGAGTGTTCCACGACACTAACGTATTTTTTTTTAACTTTTTTTTTATTTTTGTTTTTTCTTTTCGTCTGTATTTTGTTTTTATTTTGTCATTTTGTATTGATTCTGTTTTTATTCCGTTTATTTTGTTTAATTGTATTCTTATTTTACTCTTTTTTTTTATACCACAACGTGGCAAACAAGCATACGGCCCGCCAGATGGTAAGCAGTAGCATATGGATGCCTGGAACACCAGAGGTGTCACATGCGCGTTGCCGACCCTTTACAAAAAGGAGGAACTAGTTCAGAGTTCATTACCTCGGCCATTTTTAGGGTTCCGTACCTCGAAAGGAAAAAAGGGAACCCTTATAGGATCACTTTGTTGTCCGTCTGTCTGTCTGTCTGTCAAGACCATTTTTCTCAGGAACGCGTGGAGGTATCAAGCTGAAATTTATATCAAATATTCAGGTCTATTGTCCCTTGGAGCTGTGAAAAAATCAAACTTATAAGCTAACGCAATCAAAAGATACAGTCGTTTATGCTGCAAATTTCATAGTTTGTCGGCACTCGCAAATCCTACGGGGTACTTTCCGTGAACTCAGAAACTTGAAATTTGGCACAAAGCAACATCATATAGCATAGACAATGGAAAAATTACAAAAAGTAGACATTTTTAGTAAAATCATACAAAAACATATTTTTGTAAATTTTAAACTTACTACCTTTTTCCTCGTAAACGCGTAGAGGTATTAAATTGAAATTCATGTCAAATACTCAGAGCTATAGGACCTTTCATATGTAGCAAACCCAAACTTTTATGTCATCCCAATCAAAAGAAATAGCAATTTAAGTCGCATATTTTGAAACTGAGTACTCGCAAGAAACTCAAAACCTAAAGGGTACTTCGCGTAAACTCAGAAACTTGAAACTTGGCACGAAGAAACTTCATATAGCACAGATAGAGGAAAAATTACGAAAAGTAGACATTTTTAGTAAAATCATACCAAAAATATATTTTTTTAATTTTAAACTTACTACCTTTTTCCTCGTAAACGCGTAGAGGTATTAAATTGAAATTAGTAATAAACATACTACAACTTTTGCTTGTTATAGGTTTGTACGGAACCCTCGGTGCGCGAGTCCGACTCGCACTTGGCCGGTTTTTTTATTTTAGAGCAAAGTTTTTTAAATGAAACATGCTTATTTTAGCGTATTCTATACGGAAAAATCATAAAAAGGACATGTTATAATGACGTCCCGTCGATGGTTTTTTTTCGAAATCCATATAATATATAAGTTCAAAGTCCATTATCACGGCCATTTTTGATTTGAGAGAAAAGTTTTTTAAATAAAACACGCTTATTTTAGCGTATTCTATATGGAAAACTTATAAAAAGTACATAATATAATGACGTCCCGTCGATGGTTTTTTTTCGAAATCCAAATAATATATAAGTTCAAAGTCCATTATCTCGGCCATTTTTGATTTGAGAGGAAAGTTATAATGACGTCCCGTCGATGGTTTTTTTCGAAATCCAAATAATATACAAGTTCAAAATCCATTATCTCGGCCATTTTTGATTTTAGAGAAAAGTTTCTTAAGTAAAACACGCTTATTTTAGCGTATTCATAACGGAAAAATCATAAAAAGTACACGTTATAATGACGTCTCGATATAAAAGTTCAAAGTCCATTGTCTCGGCCATTTATGATAATAAAGAAAAGTTTTTCAAATTAAACACACTTATTTTAGCATACTTTATACGGAATAATCATGAAAAGTACACGTTTTAATGAAGTTCCGTCGATGGTTTTTTTTCGAAGTCCAAATTATATACAAGTTCAGAGACCATTATCTCGGCCATTTTTGATTTTAGAGAAAAGTTTCGTAAGTAAAACACGCTTATATTAGCGTATTCTACATGGAAAAATCATAAAAAGTACATGTTATAATGACGTCCCGTCGATGGATTTTTTTCGAAATCCTAATTATATACATGTTCAACGTCTATTATCTCGGCCATTTTTGATTTTAGAGAAAAGTTTCTCAAATAAAACACGCTTATTTTAGCGTATTCTGTACAGAATAATCATAAAAAGTACACGTTATAATGACGTCCCGTCGATGGTTTTATTTTGAAGTCCAAAATGTATACAAGTTCGAAGTCCATTTATCTCGGCCATTTTTGATTTTAGAGAAAAGTTTGTCGAATGAAACACGCTTTTACATATATACAAGTTCAAAGTCCATTATCACGGCCATTTTTTATTTTAGAGAAAAGTTTCTCAAATTAAACAAGCTTATTTTAGCGTATTCTATACGAAAAACTCATAAAAAGTACAGGTTATAATGACGTCCCGTCGACGGTTTTTTTTCGAAGTCCAAATGATATACAAGTTTCATGTCCAATCGGCCATTTTTTATTTTGGAGAAAAGTTTTTCAAATAAAACATGCTTATTTTAGCGTATTCTATACGGTAAAATCATAAAAAATATGCTATATAATGATACCCCATCGCTGGTTGTTTTTTCGAAGTCCAAATGATATACAAGTTCCATGTCCAATCGGCTATTTTCGATTTTAGAAAAATTTTTATTTTAAATAAAACACGCTTATTTTAGCGTATTCTATACGGAAAAAATCATAAAAAGTTCTGGTTATAATGACGTCCTGTCGATAGTTTTTTTTTTCAAATAAAAATTATATACAAGTTCAAAGTCCATTATCTCGGCCATTTTTTATTTTAGAGAAAAGTTTCTCAAATAAAACAAGCTTATTTTAGCGTATTCTATACGAAATATCATAAAAAGTACACGTTATAATAATCACGTCCCGTCGATGGTTTTTTTTCGAAGTCCAAATGATATACAAGTTTCATGTCCTATCGGCCATTTTTTATTTTGGAGAAAAGTTTTTCAAATAAAACATGCTTATTTTAGCGTATTCTATAAGGTAAAATCATAAAAAATATGCTATATAATGATACCCCATCGCTGGTTGTTTTTTCGAAGTCAAAATTATATACAAGTTCAGATTCCATTATCTGGGCCATTTTTGATTTTAGAGAAAAGTTACTTGAGTAAAACACGCTGTTTTTAGCGTATTCTATACGGAAAAATCATAAAAAGTACACGTTATAATGACGTCTCGATATGCAAGTTCAAAGTCCATTATGTCGGCCATTTTTGATTATGAAGAAAAGTTTTAAAATAAAACACGCTTATTTTAGCATATTCTATACGGAATAATCATAAAAAGTACTTGTTATAATAACGTCCCGTCAATGGTATTTTTTTTGAAGTCCAAATTATATACAAGTTCAAAGTCCATTTTCTCGGCCATTTTTGATTTTAGAGAAAAGTCTCTCAAGTAAAACACGCCTATTTTTAGCGTATTCTATACGGCAAAATCATAAAATGTACACGTTATAATGACGTCCCGTCGAAGATTTTTTTTCGAGGTCCAAATTATGTACAAGTTCAAAGTCCATTATCTCGGCCATTTTTGATTTTAGGGAAAAGTTTTTCAAATAAAAGACGCTTATTTTAGCGTTTTCTATACGGAACAAATCATTAAAAGTAGACGTTGTAATGATACCCCGTCGCCATTTTATTTTTTAAGTCCAAATTAGTCCATGTAGTCAATCTTCAAAGTCCAGTAACTTCGATGTTTTTGGGTAAAAAAATGTTTCTTATAAAACTTGCTTATTTTAACACATTCTACAAAATAAAGTATGTGTCATAATGACACCATTCCAACCAAAATAGTCCAAATTGTACTTAACCTTCAGGGCCCCATAACTTCGAAATTATTGAGTTAAAAAAAATGTGTTTAAGAAAAGTTGATTATTTTTATGCGTTATATACGATAAGTTAATAAAAACAGCCTTATTATGACATCACACTGATGAAAAATTTATTAAGTCCAGCCCGGCCCTTTGCTAGTCCAACCGAGAGGCAGATAACGATATTCCGATTTTCGCGTTTCACGATAGCCACTCTGTAAACAAACCGCCTTGATGCATAAATTACATATTTATTAGTTACGAATTATCTGTGACAATTTGCCAAAATACTGTTTAAATGGTAAACTAGGTTTACCGTGGCACACAGATCCGCCGTTGCAGTCCCTTATGGACTACGTTTACATTAATTATCCTTAACTTACTTAAGTTTTATATTATTGCTTTCTTTACTATGAAAAATAAAGAAGAGCGACTGAAAAATCGCTGTTTGTCTTTGTCGCACTTATTACTACTATTACTATATGTATGCATAGAGTAATAATAGAAAACAAACAAGCCGCTAGGCAGCCTGGTCGGCACATGAACCCCGCCCGCGCCTTACCCTTCCCCGCGCATGCCCTTTACGCAAACCAAGTTTTTATTCTGAAGAATAAAAATAATCCATTGATTATAATGACACAAATTTCAAACATTGTTTCGATACGCTTTTATAAAAATATTGATGCAAACTTTAATATTTTATTGTACTGTTAACAGGTGTCATACAAGAAAAAAAAATTAAGTAAATAAATATCATTGATTAATATGGCACAAATTTATTCAAATAATAGATACCGATATATTAGAAAGCACAGTACCTAATCGATCAACTCTAATTTTATATAAGCTTGTAAAAGTCCACATATATGTGCTGATTGAACGTCAGTATTCCCATTGACGAAAGTGACACAAAACGCGCCCGTGCGTCAGTAACAACTTTGCTGTTACAGTGAAAAAACAATTTTGATCTCTAATTTTCTATTTAACGAATAATGTTAAAAAAAATAAATGTCTAAGTTTCTACCTACGCAACAACCTAGGATGACACAAATTATTATTATTAGCTAAGTTGGATGGCCTGAACTCTGTATGCGAATAATAAGCATCTTTAATATTATCGAAACTTCATAATTTATCGGTACGGGTCTATAAGTAAGTATTTATATGTAGTTTAATTAAGTTGCTTTGTGCGCTCAAAACTAACGAGTTTTTAAACTGTATTTGTATTTATTGTATAATTCTTAGAGAATAAATGATCTTAAACCTAAAAACATTATAACAAACATAAAACTTTTGATACTCTGTCACTCTGACCTCCACCCATTGAAAGCTGCCAGATGCCCGAATCTAGCATTAAGCAGCATTTTTATTATTGCAATCTTACTAGATCGGTTTCGTTGCTCTCATTATTGTGCCACATCTGACGTGGCCAGCTCTTAGTCCAAGCCGCTTCTGGCCCTTTAGTATACAATACCATATTGATTACACACTTATCATGATCCCAATTGCCCATTGAACCAAACATAATACACTGGGTTATAGGTCATTTCCGATTAGAAATCATGACGAAGTAAAGTAGAACGGCAACGACCTAGAAATGCGAGCCATTGCTAATTACTGACCATCGATTTGACATTTCGATGTTCGATGGCTAGTTATTTGCGTTAGTGGTACTGTTGATCAATATAATAGGTAGGTAGTTAGTAAACAATGATTTCAATTAAATTGGTTGTGTAACATTACAATCTTATAATTTTAAACAAAAAAGGAACGACTTAACCTCCACCTTTCCAAAAGCAAATGCCCGAGCTACTGTAAAAAATACTCAAATCACTATAGGTGTGCCTACATATAATAGTTGAAGAGTTCCCTTGATTTTTAGACCAACTGTGAAGTATACTCTTTCAAACAAAAAAAGAATTTCCCAAATCGGACCAGCCGTTTTCGACTAATCGGTGAACATACATAAAAATATTAGCAAAAACAAAGATCCCGACGAATTGAGAACCTCTTCCTTCGTAATCTTGAAGTTGTTTGAAAACAAAGTAAATGATGCGTAGGTTAGGTTTGTACCAGTGATGATACTTCAAGGATATTCGTAGTCAAGCCGGAGTTAATTTAGCTTTTCCTCTCATCGTGACTTGTAGAAAAAGTTCTTCACTTTCAGTAAATTGATCAAGTGCTTTCATTGACCTTGAGTTTACAATAGTTTACAATGATTTAGTTAAAAACATATCGTCCACTATACAATTATACCTAATTTTGTTTAAGTTTCCATTTCCGAACTAACTAAAAGTAAAACTTTCGAAAAATAAATAGAAAATCAAGCCGTCATAATTGTAATTTGAGCCGAATGCTAGCGTGTTCATGATCATTTATTAAGTGTCGGTTAAGGTCTAGCCACATACATAGTCAATACGTCGGTGGACCAATGAAGAAAAATAAATGAAAGGTAATAAGAAAATCTTATTAACGTTAGATTTGTGCGTTAGTTTTCGGGCAGACCGAACAATACCGAAGAGCATATAAAGACAATCTCATGTGTACCTACAGAAGATATCGAAGTGTATAAAATTAATATAACTTCATAGAATAAGTTACGTAGGTGTATTTTCAGAGATACTAAATAACTTTGTGACTCAGCGATCCAAAAAAGGTCTTGGCATCCGAAACGAGGGCATGCTACATGTCCCGATTGTCCCAAACTGGAAAACGGATGGACACTGATAGGCCATCAAAAAGAAAAAATAAAGGGTGTTAATAAAGGTAAAGTGCAAATTCAATCCTGCGTGTACACGTAGGCCAGTCGCGAAGAAGCCGGCATTGTGACCGAGCCTTAACCTAGCTGCGCGTGAGTTCTAAACTGGTTCTAGGCGTCATGATTGACGCTGAATCCGAGCCGAATGCATAGATCATTACGCATGTGTAACAGTCACGTATAAGTATAGTAAACATTAGCCTTAATTTTGGCCAACCATCCGCTTTCAGCCTTTTTGTTGCTTCAATAATGCGATCGAGAGATCTTCTCACGATTTCGCAACAGTCAATAGGCCCTTGCTGTTTGAAGATGGTCCAAACTTTCGAATTTAGAAGATGCTGCGGTACTGTACTGAAGTACTTTGTACCTATGATGTAGGTTTGGTTTGGATGAATTTTGGACAGATGCTTTACAAATAGAACAGTAAGATAAAATATTAGGTAAGTACTTGCCTTATTAAGTATATCATTACAAACTGTAGATTTGGAAGACAGGTGCCTCCTAGCATAGGTTATTTTGTAAATAACTTACAAGGAGACGCTTGTTCAATATATGACATGTACTTGTTGTTAAAGAAAAAAGATTTTTTTTTAATACCGACTTAAGATTATTCTGAAGTTTGACACATGCCACTGTCACCCTCTGTTTTGAAAATCCAAATACATTTCTTTCAAATAATTCACATCTCTGCAATATACAACACAAAAACACTCTTAAAATATACCAGAATATCTAAATATATAGTGAAAGTGTTTACTCCATTCGAAATTACCGTAAAACAAAAATATCAACATTCATACCTAATGAAAACATGTTGAAAGCCCCCAAAAAAATTGTGTTTTGAAGAAATGAATACGACCGCAGTCAATACAAGCACTCAAGAAACCTGTCCGACCTGTTCCAAAACCTTTAAAAGTAACGGCCTGCAACGTCACATACGTGCCGCCCATGGTGAGCAGTCCTCTTCGCATCAACAAGCCTCCACTCAACACTCGCCTTTTGCATCACCACTAGAAGAAGCATATGGGTCGCCCTACCTTAACAACACAGGATCGAAGACAGGTATATGGCAAAAAAGATGGAACGACATATGCTCATTCATGGAAAACTTTACGATCTCCCTTTTGGCACAGCAAGCAGAAAATTCGTTCATACACTTGCCGATGAGATAGAACACCTAACCAAGCTAAATTATCCCTCAGAACGATTACTAATTTACACTGCCGTATTGCTACAAAGGGACAAAAACATTAAACAGGCCAAAGATATCAGCAGATTACTTGACCGCCGCCTCAAACTGTGGGCCGATGAGCAGTTTGATATTTTAATCTCAGAATCGATAAAATCTGACAAAACTCTTCAAAATACATATAGTCGAAAATACCACAACGACGAAACAACACAAACATTCACAAGACTAATTCAACGTGGCAAAGTCCGCGAGGCCCTATGCTGGCTATTAACCAAAGATACAAGCAAAGTCCTGAATAGTAATGACGAAATCGATTATACCGGTAAAACCGTCAGCGACGTACTAAGAGAAAAACATCCACCTCCCGCAAACCCCAACCCTGACTTATTTGCCCTGCCCGAGGATTTCCCCAAAATGCCACCATTATTAGATGTCGACATAACTAGTAACCACGTCGAGCAAGTTGCAAGAAAACTACATGGTGGTGGAGGTCCAACTGGCTCAACGTCCGAAAATTGGAAGGACTTTCTCTTACGATTCGGTGATGCGAGCCTGCACCTAAGAAATGCCATAGCCCAACTTACTATGAAATTGAATAACGAACACGTACCTTGGACACAAATACAATCCCTTATGTCGAGCCGTCTGGTAGCTCTGCATAAATGCCCAGGCGTGAGACCCATTGGAATCGGGGAATGCCTTAGAAGAATCCTCTCTAAATGTATGATCTTGGCAACAGGATCTGAAGTTACCGAAGCATGTGGACAATGGCAACTTTGCAGTGGCCTCAACTCTGGTATCGAAGGAGCCATACACGCAATGAATGACACTTTTGAAGAGAAATGTCACCCAAGCTCAGAATGGGGAATGCTCCTCGTTGATGCTAACAACGCATTCAACAGTGTAAATAGGCAGCTTGCTTTGTGGCAGGCCCGAATATATTGGCCACATTGTGCCCGTTTCCTGTACAACACATATAATGGCCATGCCGAGCTTGTTATTCGAAACTCAGACACAAGAATGTATAGCAAAGAAGGCGTTACCCAAGGCGATCCACTCGCTATGCCACTATATGCTCTTGCAACATTACCCATAATCAATAAACTAAAAAAAGAACAGAATACACTCCAGACATGGTACGCTGATGACTCATCGGTCCAGGGAAACTTCAAAAGCCTTCGTAAATGGTGGGAACAGATCTGCAACATAGGACCGGCATACGGATACCTCCCTCAACCTAAAAAGACAATCCTTATTGTATCTGAAACAGACAAAAATAAAGCATAGCAGATTTTTAAAGGAACTAACATTACCATTGCCACAGGTTCACCCTTCCTTGGTAGTTACATAGGCAAGGGAAAAGAAGACTTTATAAGAAACAAAGTGAAGCAATTTATTTCAATAATCGAGAAACTAACACATGTCTGTAAGGACTCCCCCCAAGCAGCTTACACAGCACTTACCAAAGCTGCCCAATTCAAATGGTCATTCCTACAACGTGTAATCGCTGATTCTAACGAACTTTTTGAACCACTGACACTTGCACTACAAGCTAATTTCATGCCAACTATGATGGGTAGCGACATCACTGCCGACGAAGCCGCTCTGTTTTCCCTACCCGTACATAAAGGTGGCTTGGCAATATTCAATCCATTCACCGAGAATAATTTGAGCTACAAAACCTCTAAAAAAGGCTGTTCAATGCTCTCATCAGCTTTGATCGGGACACAACATGTAGACCTAGCCCAACACAATAAATCCCTGATTGACGCACGCAAAGAAAGCCGAACAATGAAAGAAGCTCGCGATAACGAACTTTTAGACACTATATTGGCCAAATTACCCCCTAACAAAAGAAGAGCTATAGAAAGATCAATCGCATCGAAAATGAAAACAAAGTCATCCACCTGGCTATCTACTATACCAACGAAGAAAGATAACCTCGACTTGTCCCCTCAAGAATTCAGAGACGCCCTTGCAATACGCTATCACAGAACTCCAAACTCAATGCCACCCTCATGTGATGGATGTGGCAACAGCCAATTTAATATCGACCATGCTCTCTGCTGCAAGACTGGAGGGCTAATTTCAAGACGACACAACGAAGTTCGTGATCTGTTTGCTGAACTATGTCACCAAGCATGGAGCAACGTCACAATAGAACCCATAATCACAGAAGGTGACCTTGGGACCAGAGAGAGGCTCTTTTTGATATCCGTGTCGTAGACACTGACGCTCCCTCTTACATTACACGCCATGTCACTTCTGTCCTAAAATCTGCTGAGACTGAAAAACAAAGAAAATACTCCGCTGCCTGCGAAGCGAAACACGCTACCTTCACCCCTCTCGTGACTTCCGTCGATGGCGTATGCGCACCACAGATGACCTCCTTTGTCAAGCACGTAGGCAAAGCCCTCGCGGACCGCTGGAATAAATCGCTGAGTACGATACTGGGTTGGCTTAGAACAAGGATATGCACTACTATAATTCGAGCCACCAGTATGTGCATACGAGGCACACGTCACAAATTCAAACCTGCAGCGAAACTATTGGGGTTCGACGACGGAGCAGGCATTCCCAGCTCTAACTAAACTGTCACCTGCCTGACCGTGCATTGCAGAGATGTGAACTATTACTATTATTTTTTATACATTATTATTACCTATTTCTTTAATAAATTACTTCTTGCCCAGATTTGTACTATGAAGTTAAACTTAAGTGTAAATTTGGGTAGGTAATGTAAATACTAGGTGTAAAATCCGATCACTACTTATAATCCTGAATGGATCTTGCAGCAGCCTTTGGACCTGCCACCGTAAACGTCATCTTAAATTTATACGCTTTGGCTTATGGCTTTCCATTTATACGCTTCGTCATTTGCAAAGTCAGTGCGGACATAGTGTGGTCTTATTTTAGTAGAAATTAGTAGATACTTACATATAAAACGCGATTCGTCTACGTGATGACCTGATGACTCATTAAATTATAAGGGTGAATTTTTAGTCGTAAATAAAAATGTAACGTTACATACATGCATAACATACCTATTGTAATATTGTAATGTGTTTCCGTGTCTGACTGACAATTAACTATCAAAAACACTGATCCAACGGTATCGGTTAGACGTGATAAAAACGGGTGCATGTACAATCAGCAGCAGAAGTTGCTAAGCGGGTGATGAGGCATACATTGTAATTTTGAAATGAGCACAACTTTATTGATGAGTGAGTAAGATCGTGTGCCGGTCGTTTTGTATACCTCATTCGCTCAGCTACTTGTACTGCTGACTGTATCTCGGATTTGGTAATAAAGACGAATAGCATTGGCCACAGTGAAATCACTGCAATAACGGGGTCGATATCATGCAATTGTAAGCGCATCGGCCATTGTCCGCCACATCGCTTTGTATTCCTCTTGACCATCGGGCGAGTCAAACACGAGAACCGACCAATATTGTATGTAATTATAATTTCGATACTGTGCAGTATAGATAGGTACTAATATTGAATAAACATAGTAAAGTTTTCTCATACCATGTTCCAATCATTTTTTTACAATTGAATGACATTATTCTGGACAATAAAAGCCAGACGAAAATTTGAAAACCTACTCAGGCTCAAACCTACTTACATTCGTGCGAGGCTATGGGTATCTGGTCCTAGGGATCACAATAATAATTAAACACAGATATTTACCTATATGGAAATTCATGGAATTACTTTTACACTGGATCGCTGGAGTGAATGCGCTGCAAGCGAAGAAAATTACAGCCCTGATCTGATTGACAGCCGCCGTGACGTATCGCCGCCGTACCACTTTCTGATCGCTAGGAGCGGACCAGTTATTTTACCTATATTATAAAATATATAAACACTGGATTGGATTTTATGAGATGCATTCTTAAGCAATTTAAGAATATCAGTTTAGGTACTTATTTGCTATTAGTAAAGAGGCTGTTGCTTCCGCTATTACCAAATATTAAGTTAAGAACAAGATGACTATTTACAACGTTTAAGTATGACTTCAACTGACCAAAGGTTAACTGGAAGAGATGTCTTTAAGGGATGAAAGCCTTTGTTACAAATTATATATGTTAATCGTCGTGTTGTTTTTCTTTGGTTTTACAGTAATAAAGTAATAAACAATAAAGTATTTTACTACTACTGCTACTAGGCACTTAATTTTCGTGAGAATATCTACATATAGGTAATGAAATAATGATGTAGCTCACATATACATATAAGGTAGACTCATCCTATATAGTCAGTTTATCCCAACAATTGGTACAAGCATCAGTTTTTATACACGCAGCTACCATCTGTCCATCTAACCTAGAATAGATACTATCTTCGATTGAAATTTCAGCTTTGGAAGTCGCGTGCCTACGGCGCTGCTACTGGTGCAACTGTGTGTTTAGATTAGACTGCCAAAACAATTTTTATAAAATCGGAGAAATTATGAAAATAATAGTCATCGGTGGATCTTATGTCTACTGGCATAAGGCTTAGGAATTGTTAGTTTACAATTACAGCGTGGAAGATGGTACAACGAAGCAAGGGCATCAAAAAGCAAATGTCGCCAAAGGGCAATTAGATGCGGAAGAGTGTCGCCGCGCGGCCGACCGCAACAAATGCTCACCTACAAAACACGAGTACACAAATACACGTGTATTCAATTACAGTGACGAAAACGGGTCACCTTTTATTATGGAAGTTTGTATACAAAGTGAACCGTTTTAATTGTCCTTCAGTATATTTACATTCTACTTTGTACGACGTGAGTCATAACGTTCCACTTATCATAGCATAGTTGTGCGCTAAATGTTGCACATTTTAATCTTGGATGATCAAACTACATCTAAATTACATTCTTTTACATCTATATTATCTCAGTTTACATAATTTTTAATTCGCCATTATTGCAGTTTTCAGGATTGTTATGTAAGTAAGTACTGGTTTATATTGGCTACATTTCATGTCCAGTCTGCCACAGAGATGGTATGGGCTGGAGTAAACTGGGACGCCATAATTTTTTTCCTTACGATATAGCGGTAAAGTATACGGGTAAATTAATCGATTTTTACGCGACCTCTTATCAGAAAGATCGGTCGTGCCGGCATAGTTTTCTTCCGACACGTTTTTACCAACAAAATTGCACAAACCTACTTCAGTTCATAGAAATTGTTGAGAAAAGTGCGAGGCACTTGTATGAAATGCTCCCACATTAAGATAATGTGAACTATGCTACTAAAAAAATAAAGGTCCCATTGTGTTTAATTCGAGATCGGTGCAGGTGATCGTAACTCTGTAAGATAACAATGGTACGTTTACCGGTATGTGTTCCTTTAGGGCATCTACATTCTGGCGTTTGTTAGACAGATGTTGTATGTCTTGTGCAGAGTTTTGTCTTCGATGTTTCGCACTAGGTAATCGAACGAACGAGCGCACCGAAGCGAAGTTCTTACAAGCAACTGTAAGCTGGCTACCTGACCGTCTCTGCATTTAGATGGCATTTGATTTTGAGCATTTGTTCCGCGATAACTTTAGTAATGTTTTTCTGATCTTCGTGAAATTTATTGGGGTTGTAGCAGAGATACATATAATTTGAGAGTTTGTATATGAGCAGGATTGATGAAGGGCTTATGGAGATACAAGGCGAAAAACGATCTTCATAACAGTCTAATTATATTGATCAACTCGTTTGCAAGTAAATAGTGAGTTATTCTCAGCTCGAGGCGGACTACTAGTTAAATTCAAAGTAACGGCGTTAGCGCATCGGTTAATAATCTTGCGCATCTCACTATACAATACTTGCAAGCAATATTAAATTTAAACTTAAATACACAGGAAAAGTGACAAAGACCTTCGAACCCCAGGGTTGAAATCGAACCAGTGTCTTCTGCATTCGCGAACAAGGCAATGCAGTATTGCGCTTTTATACCTTAAACGGCAATCGTATAGGAAATCAAAACCACAGCTTACCAAAACGATATGGCAGTTCCAGAATAAATTTGATTCAAGCACATCAGGTAGGTTTGTGGAATCTCAAACGACGTCGTTGCACTTCGCTGCTGCTCCTATAACGGCAATTATCTTTACGCAACATGTGCACCGAGCGATGCACTCGGTCACCATGCCGCGCGCGTTGCACATACGCCTTTTGTAATTAGTGCAGCATCATGCTACTATTAGTATCACTCACTACAAGGTCAAGAACTCTAACACATTTACACCTCGCAACATTCGACATTCGATATGGGATATTCGATAGCTGAGCTGTATTAAATCCCTCTTTTTATCATTTATACTAAATTATTCCTTGTATTAGTAGGTAAGTATTTTAATGATTTTTAAAACTCAAACTAATAATAAACTTGACCACATTATAAATCATAACAATATGCAGATCAAGCGGGATGTTCTTAAATCAGAAAGCCAGTGAATGCCTAAATAATCCACATTTGAAAATGTGTTACGAACACGACTCATTTAATTTATTTCAGGAGGTCTACACGAAGAATAATTTTTTTTATCGATTTGATGTAATAATTGCACATATCAGAGACGTTTAGAAATCAAAAGTAATCCGTGATTTGGGCGCCGACGGTACAAAATAGTACATTAAAGCAGAATCCAGAAATCCGTTTTCATGCCGAGATAGTTACCTACATACATTGTGTTTTTTCAATAGCAAGGCATATTGTGCGTGGTGATTTGGTAAGGCAATACTGAACAGCTTTTACTATGAGACCAACTCCGAAATCACAAAAAAAATTTTGGTTGGGATTTCGGGCTTACATAATCGCCACCCACAATATGCCTAGTTATTAAAAAAATACCCTGTATAGGTAATACTCTATGTAGGTACTTATGTTGCTATTATCAAAATACTAATATGCAATAAAATAAGAATGAAATTTATCAAAACAATTCAAGTTCCGTTATTAAAACTTAAAATCAAACCTGTTGGGCTTGTGCACAAATCACGCGGGGTTTTTTGGGCTACTTTTTAGGGTTCCGTACCTCGAAAGGAAAAAACGGAACCCTTATAGGATCACTTTGTTGTCCGTCTGTCTGTCTGTCTGTCTGTCTGTCTGTCTGTCTGTCTGCCTGTCAAGACCATTTTTCTCAGGAACGCGTGGAGGTATCAAGCTGAAATTTATATCAAATACTCAGGTCTATTGTCCCTTGGAGCTGTGAAAAGATCAAACTTAAAACCCAACGCAATCAAAAGATACAGTCGTTTATGCTGTAAATTTTAGAGTTTCGGCACTCGCAAAACCTACGGGGTACTTCCCGTGAACTCAGAAACTTGAAATTTGGCACAAAGCAACGTCATATAGAATAGACAAAGGAAAAATTATAAAAAGTAGACATTTTTAGTAAAATCATACAAAAACATATTTTTTAAAATTTTAAACTTACTACGTTTTTCCTCGTCAACGCGTGAAAGTATTAAATTGAAATTCATGTCAAATACTTAGGGCTATAGGACCTTTCAGATGTAGCAAAACCAAACTTTTATGTCACCGCAATCAAAAGAAATAGCAATTTAAGTCGCATATTTTGAAACTGAGTACTCGCAAGAAACTCAAAACCTAAAGGGTACTTCCCGTAAACTCAGAAACTTGAAACTTGGCACGAAGAAACTACATATAGCACAGACAAAGGAAAAATTACGAAAACTAGACATTTTTAGTAAAATCATACAAAAAATATTTTTTAAAATTTTAAACTTACTACCTTTTTCCTCGTACACGCGTAGAGGTATTAAATTGAAATTAATATCAAATACTCAGGTCTATAATACCTTTAAGTTGTAAAGGTTTGTACGGAACCCTCGGTGCGCGAGTCCGACTCGCACTTGGCCGGTTTTTGATATTTGGTGAGGTTCTTGGCTACTCCCCCCCCCCCCCCCCCCCCCAACATTGCATACAAAAAGTTTATGAAATCCCATCACAATCCCTTTAGCTGTGCCTGAATTAGGATACTCCCGAGCCTAGTACAAGGAATGTACCGAGTGTACCGACAATATTTCATTCCATGTTTCAGAAAATATTTTTCCTTATAACCAATCGGCAGTGTACTAAGTACCTCAACAATAAGGAAATAACACATGTAATTTACGGAAAACCAACTGAAATTCCAACAAGTGAGTTATAGCCATGCATTATTAATGTCATTTTAAATTGGATGGAAATAGAAGATGTTGGGGCACACGCGTATCAAAATGTACGCAATGTAATTTCATTGAATTTATTGATGACAAAACTAAACTGAACTAAACTTAATGAAGTAGGTTCCTACCCCTACCTAACTTATTCGTCCTATCCTGTAAATATTTAGATAATTCTTGGTTTTATCAACATCTGAATTAAGATTACCAAAGGGATTTTATTATTTTGAGTAGGTAGACAATTTTTTCAAACTTGGTAAGAAGGTGGAATGTAGGCCTAAGTTAGGCACCTATAACAAAAGCAGAAACTAACGATTTATACAAAATGAAAATATTATTACTACTTAAATAATTTTTAGAAATAAGAACATATCTTAGAAATAAGAATCTGTCTTAGTAGCTATGAATAGCTATGACTAGTTTTCCCAAGGTAAGAGTCTCTAAATGCAAATTCAGCGGCGAAATCGCTCAGGGCAGCGGCACTTGGCCCTTGCAGCCCAGGAAAGCCTGTTTTAAACCGGTGCAATAAACTCGCTGGTCCAAGTGGTCCATTATGTTTACGTGTTCCTCCACGAAACACGACCTTATACAACCATGACTAATATAAGTCATAAAGCTGCAACCATGCACTTAAATCCCTTATTTTTAAATCAGTAACCCTGTTTATAACTATATGGCTCTCCAAAACGGCATTTATATTTAGAACATTACAAAACTTATTTTTTTTTGCCATCTGCCAGTTAAAACGTACAAGTATACCTGTAAGAACCATTGTTGATGTATCACCCAATCTTGCGTAAAAACCGCAACCAAATCGGATAAGCAGTTTTGGAGATAAAAGGGAATATTCGTTTGTAGGTATGCACAAAACTGAAAAACAAATAGCCTCTCACCCTAAATGCTCAGGTATACCGCCTCCCTTTCGGCGGCTCGGCGGGAACAAAAGTAGGTTTCCCAAATTGTAATAAATCGATTTACTAAGTCTCATTCTGTGAACATTTAGTTTTCTCTTGGTTTGACACAGAAAATTAGAAATGCCTGTTATTTTTATACAACTTATTTTTGTATTTATTACAGTTTAACATGTTATTTCGTTAGCTAGAGATACCGAGTGATCTAGCCAAACAAAGTTCAGTACCCAGATTTTACAATATAAAAACATACTGTACTCGTATTGGTATTATTAGGTAGGTACTTAGTTTCATTATAAACAGTGCAACAACTTACCCGTCAACGCAAAAAACCCGTAACAACGCCAATGAAATCCCGAGAACAGAACCGAAAAACAAATTCCACCAATCACAATTCTTCCAGTGTTATTGAAGAGAGTATTTTTGACACGTATCTGTTATTATTTTGCCGGCATGGCGCGGAGCGAGCGACGCGATCGGAGGCACATGTGAAATCAGCTGTGGCCGCCGAAGACTAACGGGCCGCCAGCCCCCCTCCCGCGCGCAGATAGCTTGAGATAAGATACGGTTGTTCCAGTAGGTGCGATGAGATGACACATTAACTTGCACCTAAAATTGAATTTGTGACCTATACAATGTTGCTATATTGCTATTGGATCAGGGATAAATTATTTTCACACAAATTTACCGGTATTCAATTTCGGTATCTCGGTTGTTAATGTAACCCGTATTTTTTTTATAATCAGATAATAGTGTCCATGCCTAAATTCAATTACAAAATGTCGGGAAATAATGCGAATACTGCTGATTTTTCTCTGTACAATTATAGAGCCTGAGATAAGATACGATTTTTCCAATAGGGGCGACTACATTGAAACTACGACCGACCTAAAACACAATTCGTGACCTTTACATCTGTAACTTATAATAGGCTAAGTAAATTAGATTTTTCGAAGAGTTAATTCCCAGCTGGCTGGAAATCGTTTTAATACCTTCATGTGGTCCTAAATGCATGTAACCTGAGTTTGCCCAATCCCAGGAGGTGTGCATAAGTTTTTAGCGAAATTTTTGCTCTTTCTCAGCTTTTTTCTTCTAGGTCGAAAACGTTACGTCCGACGGGTAATGTCATATACGGTACGAATATATTTAAATATATACATATACTAGCTGTGCCCGTGGCTCCGCCCGCGTGGAATTCGGTCTGTGTCAGTAAGCGGCTAATTCACCCCTAATTTCTCTCCCGCTACCCTGGAGGCGGAACTTGAAGTAAAGTTGACAGATGGATACGCTAGAGGACAGTATTCCTAATAAAATATTTTACAATTACCACTAAATGAAACTACACTCAAAAATGAATACTTTTTTTTTGGCATGATTTAAACGACATAGAGTACGATAAGTAGTAGGTGTATATCGGACGATACAGGACTACTTTTGTATTTATACGTTCATGTCCACGGCAAATATCATCCAAATCGATCCTCCCGTCAAATCAGTCTAAGCATGAATAGATGCCGCCCTGTTACAAAACATCCGTTCAGAAGGTCGTTTATTAAGAGATATTTGGCGGCGCCTACGTCATTTTACTATCCGGCACTTCCTTTCACTATGCGTTTTTGACTGATAATGTAAAAACGGCTGAACCGATTTTATTCAATATAGTTTTTATTGAAAGTTCTTATCAGGCCTCACCAAATTTCAGCTTTCTAGTGCGAACGGTAACTGAGCTAGACCGCGGACAGACGGACGGACATGGCGAAACTATAAGGGTTCCTAGTTGACTACGGAACGCTAAAAAGAGATAAATAATAGTTTATGTAACTGTTACGTAATAAGGCCTAATTATGTACAGAAGCATACACTGCTTTACCTACACACATATTAAAAAGCCATTGAAACCATTAGAATGACCGCCATTACACCGCCATGACCAACCTTATTGCGCCGGCGGACGGAGGGGGGGCATGCCGGCGGTCGGAGGGGGGGGGGGCGGATTTATATTACGTTACCGTAGGTAATGAATTTTCATACGTTTTTACCACACTGTCACAGATGACACTCAGATGTCACTGATGTTACGTTACTGGTTGCAATAATGGTGGTAATTACATACGGTTCCGAACGCGGAATAGAGGATTTATGATATTGGTGTAGATCAAGATATTTATTCTTCAACGTAAGCACATTACAATGCACTAATGAACGTCTGAGAAAAATAAAATACGTGAGTGTCGTGTAACACTCGGTTGGAACGAAGTAATGTTATTTAATTTTATTTCATTTTTGACATTTTTGTAAATTTTGTGGTTTTAATTTTTTTGAAATTTTTGAAGTGTTTGAAGTTTTTGAAGTTTTTGAAGTTTGGGAAGTTTTGAAATTGTTGAAATTTTTGAAATTTAGAAGTTTTGCCGCTTTAGACATTTTTTACTTTTAGGTTCTCGACTTTTTTCACTTTGTCACTACTCACTTTCACTTTTCACTACACTTCACTTCACTTCACTTTATTCTATTTTATATTTTTTTTATTTCATTCCATTTTACATGATTCTCAATCGTATGGGTGTCGCGTTTTCGTGACGTGCCGCTTTTTCGTGACGGTCACGTGACTTTTTTTCGCCTAGCCCCCCCTCCGCGAACCGTCCGATAAGGAACTTCGTTCCAAAACTACCACCGGTTCTAACCCTACACCTCTGGCCCAAGAAGTATTATGACCGAAAAATTTTTTGGACCTACGGTTCTAAAGTAAGATGGGGGGGGGGCTTTTTTGAAGATAAAACTATCCTTTGTCCTTTCTCGACCCATACTATCTCTATACCAATTTTCATCTAAATCAATTCAGCGGTAAAAAATTCCTCATACCAACTTCCAATCCCCTTTTCACACCCACAAGGGTTTGAAAACTATCCTATGACGTTTCTCGAGACTCAAATTATCTCCATACTCATTTCTATCTAAATCGTTTCAGCGGTTAAAAATTCTCTATACAAACTTTCAACCCCATTTTCACCCCCACCAGGGTTGATTTTCGGGATTAAAACTATATATTATCCTTTCTTGGGACTCAAACTATCTCTATACAAAATTTCATCAAAATCCGTACAGCCGTTTTCACGTGATGCGCGGTCAAATAAACAGACAAACAGATAAACAGACAAACAGATAAACAGACAAAAATTCTAAAAACTGTTGGAACGTGTTCTGTTATCGATTCTAAGTATCCCCAGCCAACTTTTTTTCGATTATCTTCCATGTACAGACTTTCGACCCTCTTCAGCTTTATTATATGTATAGATGTATATCAATATTCAAGATGGTTAAATTTTGCGTCGAATTAGCATCTTTACTTGTAATTCAGTTCAGCGGTACAGCCGAAATCAAAAATTATAAATCGGGAAAATGTGTCATTTAACTAAAAAACTCGTATTATGACTTCCACACCAGGAACCAACTTTTATTATTTAGTTATCAATACTGAACAACATTTACTATGGGACCAACTCCGAAATTGCTAAATTTTTTTTGGCTGATTCATACACTTTGGCCGATCAGGTGTTGTCGTTTTCTATGGGGAGCCAAAAAATTTTTTTGCAATTTCGAAGTTGGTTCCATACTAAAAGTTGTTCAGTATCGATAACAGAATTAGAGAATTTGGTTCCTGATCACAGTGATCACCGATTCTGAATCATCGTGTATTTGAAACAGATGACTCCTGTTGAAAAACCTATATAATAAAAGTTGAAGAGAATAAAATTTTACGTTATATAGATCTCAATTTTCAAATTCTGTTCGCACCTGGCTGTTCCAAAATCCGATGTAAGCACTTCACACAAGGTTCACTTTTCTAACACTTCACTATACTATACATACTACTAAACATTTACACTTTATCCCGGTTGGTTACTGATTTGAGCTTGGAATCGTCATGACCTCATTGTTTCAGGAAAAACTCTGTTATCTAGTTTCAGTTTTATAAAGTGCCATCTAGCGACAAATTCAGTAACTAATAAAATATATTTACATATATGCGGCCATTTTAAATCTCAACAAATTCAGTCATTTTCAAAGACTAAATTTGGCATGAATTCAAAATCCGTTTTTTTTTCTAAATTCTTCTAAGTTGCATATTATCAATAAATATGAGGTGTGAGGTCTACATTTAATGCATTGTTACAACTAAGAATATTAAGTGTAAATATCTAAAACGTACTCAATCAGAAAACTATTTATACACCGTGTTCTTTAGGGTTCCGTAGCAAAAAACCCTTATAGTTTCGTCATGTCCGTCTGTCCGTCCGTCCGTCCGTATGGCACAGCCATTTTACTTGGAAACTATAGGACGTATCTTAATAAAATTTAGACATGAGGTGTATTTTATATGCCGTTAGTTAGTTATGTAGTAAAATTGCAAAAAAAAATATTTTCAGGGGGGCGCTCCATACATGTAACTAAACTTAAAAAAAAAAATTTTTTACCAAATATCAACATGTTGCACATCAATCGATAGGTATTTATGGCACTGGTCCCACCGCGAGCGAGTAAGCTATGAGCTATCGGCTATTCGCTGGCTGTTCACACTGCGATGAACTATAAATATACATCTCTCTCTTTTATTTACACGGGAACGATTATCTTTTGTTCGTTTCTTGGGCTAGAAAATAGCCGATAGCTCATAGTTACTCGCCCGCGGTGGGACCAGTGCCTAAAAATAACATTGAGGTTTTTTAAACATTTTGTGATTAAGTGAATATTTTCAGAAATAATCGCCTTGAAAGTCAGAAAAATAGCGCCCCCCCCCCTGTAATTTTTGAACCGTAACTCCAAAAAATATGAAAAAAATTGAGAAAATGCGCGTTATCATATACTTTCTACGAAAATTGTTTTGAACATTATCGATCCGGCCATTTTTGAGTTATTTCCAAAAAACTTCTTCCATATACATCAGATACGACCTTTTGGCATTAGTTTGGTTCTTATTCCATTGAAGCTACGGAACCCTCCATTATGCGTGGTCCGACACGCATATGGCCGGTTTTTTATTTCCGGTAATTTCAGGGGTATATTCTGAGCTTAACTAAAGTTTATTTCTCAAAGACGCCAGTAATTAGCTCCAGTTCTGAGGTAATCGATATTCCATTATACAGTATTTTAATTGTGTAATCCTGCATTAAATTCTTTTTTTACTCTGAGAAGCCGCTACAAAATGATACACCTGTGTGTTAAGTCAATACAATATGCTTCCTTTGTATCTCAGGCTGTTAATTTTCAATTGTTTGGTTTAAGGACCGATTGGGGAATCAAACAATAACTGCTGAACCTACTTATATGAAACTTGTTATAGAGTTATTTTGAGTCCGGAAAAAGTACATACAAAGTAGTTTTCATCCCAAAATACCAACTCTTAAGGAGCTGAAAAGTGGGTAGAAGTTAGTTTGGAGAGTTATTAATAGTTAAACCGATTTAGATAAAATTTGGTACCTATGAAAATAGTTTGAGTTCTGGGGAGTTTTTATACCAGAAATCATCCTTAGGGTGTGATAAGAGGGCAAAAGTTATCTGTATTGGGAATCAATATCCGCTGAAACGTTTCAAGTCCATATATAAAATTTGGTACGGAGATAGTTTAAGTTCTGGAAAAGTGGTTGTTATCTCAGAAGTTATAGAAGTTAGTTGAGAGGTCAAAAGGGAAGTGGATTACTTACTCTATACCAAGTTTCATCTAAATAAGTTCAGCAGTTATTGATTGATTCCCCAATCGCTCCCTAATGTAAATTAGGTATATTAATTCAAACAAACAATTGAACATTATGACATGTCAATGAAGTTTTGAACATTAACCATCCGAGATACAAAGGAAACATATTACACACTACCACGCTGACATACTAGCTAGTATTTTGCTGAGCAGGGTCCATTTCGTGGTGCTACACCTATACGTCTTTATTTTGTTTGTATGTAAATTTTTATGTTATATTGTGTACATCGTGAATAAATATCTTGAATCTTGAATCTTGAATATTGTATTGACTTAACACACAGTTACATGATTATAGCGGGTTCTCGGATTAAAAGAATAATTAATGTAGGTTTACACAATCAGAAAGACAAAAAAGAATTATCGATAACCTCAGAACTGGGCAAATTAGAACACTATTAGTGTCTTTAAAAAATATACTCAAGTATAGCTCAGGAATGTAGCCTTGGAATTTCCTGAAATAAAAAAAAACACGGTGTATAAATAGTTTTCTGATTGGGTACGTTTTGGAAATTTGCACTTAAATATTTAATGCATCGTTACGCATTAAATGTAGGCCTCACACATCATATTTTATGGAAAATATGCAACCCAGAAGGATAAATAAAACTGGTTTTGAATTCATGCCAAATTTAGTCTTTCAAATTGACTGTATTTGAAAATAGAGATGTCGATGTAACGGAAAATTTTATTCTTTAAAACAGTTACAACTTTTATTCTATAGGTTTTTCAACAGGAGTCATCTGTTTCAAAGATATGTGGTATGGAAGTCAAAATATTGAATAAATGAGTTTTTCAATTAAAAGAGACATTTTCCCGTTATATGACTTTTGGTTTCGGCTGTACCGCTAAACCGAATTAGAAGTTAAGTTACTCATTCAACGCAGAGTTTAGCCCTCTTTAGTATTGTAATGAATGACATTTTCCGTCGGACGTACCGTTTTCGAGCTACAAACAAAAAACTGACAGAGAAAAAAAATCATTAAAAAGTTATGCACACCTCCTGGGATTGGGAAAACTTGGATTACATGCATTTAGGACCACATGAAGGTATTAAAATGATTTCCAGTCTGCTGGGAATTAATTCCTCAAAACACTTTTTATAGATCTTATTTGCTTGGCCTATAAGTTTTAATGACAAAATGTGACCGTCGGCGTCGTCGAATAAACGCTGTGTCTTAATTCATAAAATAAAAATGTTCATAGTAATAGGCTTCTCAGTACGTTCATTTAATATATTTACTGAATATACTGCTCAAGAGAGTCAAGAGCGCTGGTAGCCTGGTGGTAAGACGCCCGACTTTCAATCCGGGGTTCAAACCCCAACTCGTACCACTGAGTTTTTGGTAATTTATGTACGTAATAAGATTTGATATTTACCAGTCGCTTTCGGTGAAAGAAAACATCGGCAGGAAACCGAATCAAATCCCAATAAGGCCTAGTTTCCCATCTGGGTTAGAAGGTCAGATGGCAGTTGCTTTCGTAAAAACTAGTGCCTACGCCAATTCCTATGATTAGGTTGTCGAGCTGACCCCATGCTCAATGAAGCCGTGGGAAAAAGCCGGAAGAAGAAGACTGAATATACTGGTCGTAAGTACGTACAGTCGCCATCAAATATATCGGAGCGGCCAACCAAGGTGGTCACAGATATCTGAACAAAACGCCTCTATTGTCAAGGCGATAAAGTGCATGTTGAGATATTGTTGAGTATCCTAGCCGCTCCGATATTTTTGAGGGCGACTGTACTTAGACTACTGATACCTCGGCGTCATTTTCGACCAACACAACGAGAAATCCCTTTCTAGCAAAAGATGTCGAAAAGTGACATCCGCTTGTATTACAAGTAACAAGCTTTTGAGAAACGGGTCCAAGGTCGTCAATAAACTAAAACAAGTCAGAGGAGCCCTCGGCCCTATAATAGCATACTATGCGAAGACAGAACTGGAAACGAAATTGGCTAATTTACAGACCGGGGGCCGTATTCTAACTTTAAAACAAGTAGAGAAACGATCCAACTTCAATATTTACAACTCCAATGCATGAAATGAACAATGCAATACAGCTACGGCATAAAAAATCTGAATCAGAAATACCAGAATTTGCTTGAGAAATATTCCAACGCAACTCCAATACAGCTTCAATATTGGTTGAATGTTTGTTGTGTGTTGGAGTTATGTTTGAGATAGGTTGTATTTTTATTGTATTGTTAAAGTATTTTTAAATTAGAATCGGCAACTGCATCCTACCACTGCTGGACTACTTGTGGATACACGGTAAATATATTATTGAGTAGGTACCAACTGAATGTATGTGACTCCGTTACGAAATTGACGGTATGTCAATACACACACGCTGATATCTAGGTAATAGAGATTCTAAATGATAAGATAGAGGTACCTTAACAGTGTTCACGTAAGAGAAAAGCTGCTAAAATACGTATGGCCATTTGGCTATACTATACCTAACTTTAGTATGAACTAAGGTATTTAGATATTAACCAGCACCTTGGCAGAATCCCGAAGAACCCAATACGATTATAAACTTACAAGTGTGAAATATAATTAACGGTTTCTATAGTATAATTATATAGTTACTAATTTTAAACATATCGATAGAACGAAGGTTTAAAAAGTAATTTGAAACTGGTTTATCGAAGGGCTTCTGACTTCGGGGGTTAAAAGTTCCTATACATAAACAATTTTTTGGTACCGTACTTATCTATGTATATAAATATATAAAAGAAGAAACTGGCTGACTGACTGACTGACATATCAACGCACAGCTTGTTAGACTATTTTATTCGAAACTTCACAGGAGTATTCCTAACGATAAATGAGTAAACACGTGTTTCAGGTTTTTTGACAATTCAACCCCTAAAATGGGCAAATGTGGTCACAAAGTCTGAAAATCAACATGGGTATCGTATCCTTTTGGAGTGGGTACATGGGTACTTATAGTACGCAGGCGAAGCCGCGGGAAAAGGCTAGTTAGGTATAACAAACCACCGAGCCTACCGCAAACATCGAAATTCGAAAATTGACTATCTGCGTCTTTATCGCTCTTGTTAATACGAGCAATAGAGAGGCTAATAGACGAACGACGAACAAAGTGGTTCGTGGTAGACATCCAGGTCTTGACAGTTACCTATACCATAATTAATGATACGTGCTTCAAAGACGAAAAGATACGGTACAAAAACTAATGTCTCGCCATTGTCTCGCACTGTAAAGTGTCACTCGCGTATACAACTGTATACGTACAACATACAAACTTTGTATGCAGGGGGGGTCTATTTCTCTGTAGCTGACCGTACCAGTGGCGGCACGTCAAAAATATTTGTAGGCAAGCCGGGGCTGATTTGACATTCTCTTTTCTCCATAGAAAAGTTCTGATAGGTCTGCAAATTAGGTAAGCCGGTGGGAATCGAGTTATATGGACGCTCCGCCACAAATACATGCCTACCTAAGTAATTAAATTACCTAATCACTCCAATAAAATCAACTTGTTTAGGTGTAACGCAAGTTTTTATATTTAATAATTATACTAAGGGTACCTATTACACAGACGTTATATGCAATTTATGTATTAATAGTCCGTGTCCATGTAATCGCAATAATTATTTAGAAATTTTAATTTATAGGTGAAAGTCAGTGTTTTATTAATAGTTATAATACCTAACTGTAGTTATGAAGAATCTCATTCTTCATTGAAGATGATTAAATAATTATGAATTAATTATTTACTCGTCTGTGTATTGCTATCCTTAAGAATCAGTGGGAACAAACTTAACTATAATAACCAGTATTTTCACGAAAAATCCTACCTACCTACCTAAATAGATTGAATTTTGATCCTCCCAAGATCTTACAATTTCCAATTTAAAAAGTTAAGAGTCGTGCTTGTAAACGTTTTTTGTCAAGTAAACTGAAGACAAAATAGATTAAAGTGGAAATGACTGGCATGCTGTATCACGACCAAACAGCTAACTGTTCTTTGGGTAATTTGCCCGTCTAGTGCATCCATATACGGCTATTACTCATGGATCTTCCGTCAACGGCCAATTACTTGTTACGAATTGATTCAGTTTTATACATTAATTGCTTCAATTGTTGCAGTTCCTTCGTGGGTTCGGAGAATTGCTTTAAACTTACGTGTCTTTTGTAGAAACTACTTCATTCCGTTTTTATGTAACTAAAGTAATATCATTATTAGATAAGTCTTCATATAATCACGTTTTCGATATTCTCAATCAATTTTTCGCAATAAATGTAGACGACTCTATAATTATGAACGCCGTAAATGTCTGAACCTGAACAGACGTATGCAAAATTTACATAATTATAACCAGTAGGTGTAAGTAATAAGCAGTTTAATTTACAATCATAACGTTTTAGTGTTGTTTTATCTTTCGTGCATTTTATATTAAATTAGATTTTGAGCAGCTATTAGTTATATTATAAGACTTATCAGAAATCAAAATCATAGCAACTTAACCGGCATTATTGCCTTGTATTGTATAGGCTAAGGGGGTTAGGGTTGCATAGTATATGTTTGGACGTGTTTCTAACATCACTTAAATTTAGATGTAAATTATTAAGATTTTTAAAAATAATTTACGTTTCTTCTCTGTGCTCCTATAGTACCGAGAGGATGCAATTGAAAAGACAATAGACTACATAAGACGTGAAAATTATTTTCGCAAAATGCGTGTCATGAAACGAGTGAAAGGGAAGGATAAATGAGAGAGAGAAAAAGGGGATTGCATATGGCAACGGGCTATGAAAATGTTGGATCATGCGTGTGAAGACAATAAAAATACTTTTAATGATATGAAACAGTGATTTTATTGTGAAAATAAAGAAGCCTCCCTACATACATCTATTGTTCTCGGCCTTTTATAAATTCATGTAATTCGATCCCACTTAATTCATAATCGTTTAGAAAGATGTTTATTAGTTCTACTATTATTCAGTTCAATTTCAGTATTATTTTATTAATTGAATGAAAATGGAATGGATAGTACATATTTACATCCGTACTGCAATAAAAATAATAGTGTTCATGTCCATAAAATATTGTACAGTCGACGTCAAAGATGGTCTGCTACTCTTATCACTACCAATAAACCAGGTGCTCAAATAAAGTAATAAAGACGGTTCCTACGCATTGTACACAGCATGAAACTTACCTTTTCCCAAACTAGCCCTCTATCTAACGTGTTGTATCTGAGAAAGAACGAAGCACGGGCGAATAAACTCTTCCTCATGAGGTAAAGAAGGTGCATTATCCATAAAGTATAAACTTTTTGTGTTCTAGCGACATCATCATCAGTCCCACGAGCCACTTTCCGTCCGCGTGTCGTGACTATAACGACCCTAAACTGTGAGACGCTCAGACGACTAGATATGCTCTGATAACTTCGCTTTTTGGGTACCGTTTGGTAATTATGATCATTCCACGTATTACATTAAACTCACAACATATATGACAGGATGTAAATCATTTGTACTTACTTAAAAAACTACATATTAGTATCATTACTGAAATGCTTACTAATGCGTACTTACTCGTAGGTTCCTGAGGTAAAAATGTTAGTAAAAAATACAGAACCCAAATAACGTTTCATTGTGTGTAACCGCGACCACGACCGAGATGGTATCTGACCAATTACCTTGATCTTTACAATCCATAGATGGAGCTCCGAACGCTTGACCTCTACCGACTGCCCGTTGTAGAAAGAGTATCTAATGCATTGGTAGCTTGCAGCAGTTTCTAGGTGCTGTACTGTAACTCCTTTATACCACTACAAGGTATTATTCAGACGCCGCTAAAAAGAAATGAACACCTTTATTGTGATTTACTGTTATCAAAACGTCCAAGTCATAATACCAGTAATGATAATGAATGTGGCCTTTAGAGTACTGTTTTATTTACGTTTTGTCTGTCTAATTATTAGAAGTTAATTTTTTGTTTGTATTATTAACTCAATGTCCGTTGGCTTGATGGGTGGATGACATTCGGAATATCGCGGGTCTGGATGAGATTAGCTTAGGACCGGGACAAATGGCGTACTTGAATAGAGACTTATGCTCAGCAGTGGGCGACCAATGGCTAAAATGATGATGATGATTGATTACTCAATGTTTTTTTTCAGAACATCCGTACATCCGTATTATTCGATGAACGTAGATAAAATTGGCAGCATATTTGGGGAATAGCCGTTAGTTATTCATATAAATAAAAGTAATTTTGAAAACCTCACCCTAATACAGTTAACCACTTCTGATGCTGACTTAACTACCAACGTAGTATTGTTTTTTGTAAGCCAGGAAACCTAAAATCAAACCAGGAAATAAATCTATTCATGAGAACTAGGTGAAAAGAACGTAAACAGTTGTGACCCTGTTTACATGCGCGTTCACGATTGGCATTTTAATATTACGGCAGGTACATAAATACTGCATTAACGAGTTTGACCAGAGAATTGTTAATAATGAAGATTGGTTGTTTCGATATCACAGTGATCTTAATTATGGGGTATGTTCCAGTTTCCGATTTTGTATGGCTGGAACCGGTATTTAGGTTTTTACATACGAAACCGTACCGGGAGCAGTAGCTTAAATGATGATGACGGTGATTTTGCATAGTGAACAATTCTCATTCATTATCTAGTCTCTGGCTCAACGTATATGTATGAGCAAATAGAAAACTAATAGTATTGATTACTTCTTACATATTGCATTGTGTCATAATGCACGCAAATGCTGTGCATGACTTTTTGGGTCATGATGTCGTTGGTCTGTTTGTTTTTACTTCATTAACACATTTTCGGTGTTAAATTAATACTGATTTCATAAGCTTTTTTATGCAAATTTTTTTTTAGATAAGTTTTGTGTTTTGAGAGATATTATTCTTATCCGGCAAAGTGAAAATTCCCGTAAAGGCATTGAGTTATATAGTAGAGGTACATTCTCAGGATATATAGTAGAGGTAGTCTTTATACCAAAAATATGGCCCGTGAAAATTTGTAACCTGCCAGTGTTATGCCGTAATAAGACTGTCATGGAAACTGCTGTACGAGTCATTCTTACAGCACTATTGTGGGGCCATTTTTTGGGCTGATTGTGTATCTCATTCTTTATTACATATCGCTGCGTAAAGGTATTTATTTGCGTGTTTATTTCGTGATAAACGAATATTTGCTGAGTTGTGGAAGTTGTCTATGTACATTGTATGTACTACTCCAGATCAAACGACGCAACGAAAACGCGCAGTCACTTCGCCTAAATCGTGCTAGTATTAAGTTATTTTATATGTTTACTTTGAAGCTGAAAGCTTGGCTGGAAAAAAGCTGGGCATCCTCAACAAGGTGAGGCAGTATTTTACACCTAGGCAGCTGCTCGACCTTTACCTAACACAAGTCCGGTCGTGTGTAGAATACTGCTCACATCTGTGGGATGGTTCAGCAAAATACCAGCTTGAGGCGCTCGAGTCAGTCGAGAGGAGGGCCAAGAGAATCATCAATGATGACAAGCTGACGAATGCTCGACTTCAAAGTCTGGAGCATCGTCGCAAGGTTGCACAGCCTATCCATCTTTTATAGGATACATTTCGGAGAGTGTGCCGAGGAACTGCACAACCTTATTCCTCCGTCTCCATTTTACCATCGGACTACCAGACAATCGCCACTCCGGCATCGCTTCATGGTAAGTATTCCACATATACGCACGAAGCGTTTTGCTTCAACATTCTTTATGCAAGGAGTGGAACAGCCTGCCCGAGTCTGTGTTTCCACTTGAGTACAATTTGGGTCTCTTCAAAGCGAGAGTAAATAGGTATCTCATAGGTAAGCGTGCTCCACCGTAGACCGCATCATCACTTACCATCAGGTGAGATCGCGGTCAAACGTCTGCCTAATTCTCCATAAAAAAAAAAAGTTCGCAGTACCTTGATTTTTACTGTAATTTTAAAAATAACATATTTGAGTAATAAATATATACACGTATTTATGTTTTTATATACAGTGAAATTTTAACCAACTGTCTAATTTAGCGAGGTATTCAGGTAGGCCATACTGAACAACTTTTAATATGGGACCAACCTCGAAGTTCCAAAAAAAATTTTGGCTTCCCCAGTCAGAAAAAGACGACATCAGAGTGCGTAGCCAACGTGTCAATTGTTAACGCTCCGTAGCGAACGAAACGCAACTGTCACTGTCGAACTAATATGAAAGAGTGATAGAGAGAGGTGACTACGATACGCTACGCAGCGTTAACGATTGTCACGTTAGCTACGCACTCTGATCGGCCGAAATGTTTGAAACAGCCGAAACATTTTCACGATTTCGGAGTTGTTACCATAGTAAAAAATCAGTATGGCCCACCTAATCCCATCGCTCAATTTGACCAATGGTTAAAATTTCAACCTGTATGTATATCGATATCGTCGCCTAGTACCCGTAGAAAAGGCTTTGTTTAAGGGAAGTAATTAAGTGATCAGCCGTTTTTAAAACTGATTCGCAAAAAAAAATTGCCATTAAATCATTTGGTCAGCATACAAATATTTTGCTGGCAATAAATAAAAATGGAGCTACAACTGTTGTTCAGCAAAAAACTCACAAACGGACAACGTTATAACCAATATTGATCTGCTCAATAGATTGTTGAGCTGCAAAATAATTATTTGGTCGGCAAGATTGAAAAATTGGTGGGTAGAAAAAACATGGCTGTAAGCAGTTTAATTGAAAGGTATGCATATTAAAGCAATGGTAATCTGATATAATAAAATTGGTGGCGTTTAATTTGAAAAATCGGCAGAGTTGTAACCGAAGTGAAAATAGTACAATTTTATTTTTGGACTAGCCTTTTCCCGCGGCTTCGCCCGCGTACTATAAGTACCTAATCAAAAAGGATAATCGTATCCTTTTTGGGTATCGACCCATGTTGATTTTCAGACTTTGGACCACATTTGCCCCTTTTAGAGGTTGAATTTTCAAAAAACCTGAAACACGTGTTTACTCATTTATCGTTAGGAATACTCCTGTGAAGTTTCGAATAAAATAGTCTAACAAATCTTGATTCGCCATACAAACTTTGGACCTCCATTTTACCCCTTAGGGGGTGAATTTTGAAAAATCCTTTCTTAGTGCACCCCTATACCCTATAGGGAACCTACGTGCCAAATTTGGAATCTCTAGAACCAGCGGTTTGGGCTGTGCGTTGATATGTCAGTCAGTCAGTCAGTCAGTCAGTCAGTCAGTCAGTCAATCAGTCAGTCAGTCAGTTTCTTCTTTTATATATTCAGATTAACTTGCCTTGAATGATGATGAACTTGAATTGGTCCAAACTTGCGAATTCGGTCATAGAATTACTACTACAGAGCCAGGGACTTTAAAAATTTAGAATATAATTAAATTTGGCTACAAATAAGAACTGTGACCCTAAACCGACCCGAACGGCTACTAATAAAGTGGGTTAGATTAGGTTAGAACTGTGACCCTCAACCGACCCGAACGGCTACAAATAAAGTGTGTTAGGTTAGATTAGAACTGTGACCCTCAATGGACCCGAACGGCTACAAATAAAGTGGGTTAGGTTAGGTTTGAACTGTGACCCTCAACCGACCCGAATGGCTACAAATAAGAACTGTGACCCTAAACCGACCCGAACGGCTACTAATAAAGTGGGTTAGGTTAGGTTAGAATTGTGACCCTCAACCGACCCGAACGGCTACAAATAAAGTATTAGGTTAGATTAGAACTGTGACCCTCAATGGACCTGGACGGCTACAAATAAAGTGGGTTAGGTTAGGTTAGAACTGTGACCCTCAACCGACCCGATCGGCTACAAATAAAATAGGTTAGGTTAGGTTAGGTTAGGTTAGGTTAGAACTGTGACCCTCAACCTACCAGACAAAGACAGGAAAATGGGGGGCCAGGGGGGCGTAGACCCCCGCATGAGAAAAAAAAATAGGATCCCTATTTTTACTTAGTTAGGTTCGTCAGTTATCTTTTACCCCATAGAGCGGAAGTAGAAGAACCGCTCTAGTTCATAAACAGTTTATGTAACTTTACTTGACGTCAAAATGAAAGGAAAGTAATTCAATGATGCCTAGTATTTTTTTTGTTTCAAAAAATCAGCTGATCAGCAAAAGGTTGGTTAGGTTGGTAAGACATTTGCTGATCAACAGATTTTTTAGCGAACCAATTTTGCGGATCAGTTCAATTGTAATTCAAAATTGAATAATTCGCTTACCCACTGATTGCTTAAAGAAATCTGATTAAAGGCGGATAGCTTACTGCTGCTGAAATAATTAAATTGCCAACCAAATCATATTAGAGCAGCTCAGTATGACATTAATTGCGAACTGGTTTAGAAATACTTGCTGACCGTAAGTTGCTAACCAAGTGTTTCATTTTGCTGACCAAATATATATTTTTGCTTACCAAAATAGGAATATTCTGCAGATCGATTAAATGACACCCTTTGTTTAATTAGGGGTACGTCCATCTGTGTAAGTTTATCCCTAAACAGTTTTCAACCGACTTCAAGATTTCGAAGGAAGAGGTTATCAATTCGTCGGGATCTTTGTTTTTGCTATTTTTTTAAATGTATGTTTACCGATTATTCGAAGACGGCTGGACCGATTTGGAAACTATTTTTTTTGTTTGAAAGCTTCACAGTTGGTCCAATTGTAACCAGGTCAGGATCTGATGATGGGATCCTGGAGACATCGAGGGAACTCTTCAACTATTATAGGCACACCTATAGTGATTTGAGTATTTTTTACAACAGCTCGTGCATTGCTTTTGGAAAGGTGGAGGCTAAATGAAATCGGTTCTAATTATTTAAAATTATTTAATATTTATATTGGTAAGTACAGTCAAGTGTAAATATATAATTCTAGTCTAACGCTTTTGTACCGGCGCATTAAGGCCATGGGACATATTTATGAGATAATTGTTTTAGTACTTATTTTTTACTTGATTGTACCTACATGTCCCGGAGTCTGTACGAATATCTATTCAGTGTAGGCTATTTTATACATTTATTTAGTTCTGTAAACGCTTTGCCGTTATGGAAACTCGTGCTTCGGGCAGTAAGTAATATAGTAGAAATCTGAACTAGAAATCTGAACTAGAAATCTGTCGTTTATTATAACAACAGTGTTCAATTTTCACCGCAAATAACTTATTTTATGTCCGCGACAGCCTGGGGTTTGTCGCCAGCCATTATATTAGATATTGCCAGACATATATTCAAAACGCTTAGTAGATCAGATCACGCTAATATACCCATTGTGACCATTATGGGTCTGGTGGCAGCAACCTGTGCAGGGCGTATTCCGTACACCAGTTGTGGGTTGGAACGTTTTTGCATAATGTCCATTTATGATTGACTCTAATTGTATTTTCTTAAATGTTGAACGGATTTTTATTTCTAACACAAGTATCTACTGTTTTTTTTATGTCTCATAAATAGACCCCGTTATCGGAGGTGCAATTTGGTAGCTTGACATTCTTAGGGATGGGTAAAATTATTTTGAAATACTAGCTGTATGTCGATATTTTTCCTGTACCACAATGAGAGTCTAATTGAAAGTGTTTATTTTATAAAACTTGACTAATTAAGAAAACATTTTTCATTTTCATAAATAACAATTTTCAATCTTAATTTTTTTGGAGTTCAGGGTATTCTGCGGGAAGTTATTGCATTTTCAATACAATACCAAACTGCATTTTATATAATGAAATATTATATACTAATTAAATATGCTCGTAAATACAGCTAAATAATCGGAAATATTGTTGTGAGATGACATTGAGTATCTAATGACGTAAATAATTTATTTTCAGTATAGATGGCCAGTATTATACCTCTACGGGTAAGGTTTATCTCAAGAGCGTTCAGGCACGGCCCTGCAACTCGAAACATTAGAAAATTAAAATAGCAACTACATCGTTATTGTTATTGATAATGGTTTCTACTTCTGATGACAATGATTATCATGGGTGACAAAAAAAATATGTAAATGCTTAGTCTAAAAATGGTATATAAAACTAATTGCCAAGAAAAAGGAAGAGTATCGATATCGACATCATAAATATTTTTACCCATCCTTACGAATGTCTTTTTTAGGGTTCCGTAGCCAAATGGCAAAAAACGGAACCCTTATGGATTCGTCATGTCTGTCTGTCTGTCTGTCTGTCCGTCCGTATGTCACAGGCATTTTACTCGGAAACTATACGACGTATCTGAATAAAATTTACACATAAGGTGTATTTTGTAGGTTATGTAGTTAAATTTGAAAAAAAAATATTTTTAGGAGGGCGCTCCATACAGGTAACTAAATTTAAAAAAAAATTAACCAAATATGAACATGTGACACATCAATCGATAGGTCTTTCAAAATAACATTGAGGTCTCTGTGACTATTTTGTGATTAAGTGAATATTTTCTGAACTAATCGCTTCGAAAGTCAGAAAAGTTGTGTAGACCCCCGTAACTTTTGAACCGTAAGTTTCTAAAAATATGAAAAAATTTGAAGAGATGCGCCTTATCATATACTTTCTACGAAAATTGTTTTGAACATTATCGGTTCAGCCCTTTTTGAGTTATCTCCAAAAAACTTCTTCCATAGGCATGAGATACGACCTTTTAGTATTAGTTTGATTCTTATTCCACTGAAGGTACGGAACCCTCCTATGCGTGGTCCGACACGCACTTGGCCGGTTTTTTTTAAACCGGTTGATCCCAAGTAACACATCAAAGCAGTATAACGGCCATCTTACAGCATATGTGCTTTTAGCATTTTGAGTTCGTTTTATAGTAGCATTACAAACGTTTATAGTGCTGATATAGGTCTTAAATGGGCACAAATTACCCAGCTTGAGATCCTATACAGGTAATTTAATAGCATTACAGGCGCATTATGTCTGCGCTATTGCTATTAGCATTATCGTTGTCATGGAAAGTACTAATCGCATGAAAGAAGCATTAGTACGCTCTATTAAGTTGCCAACCGCATTAAAGAAGCATTAATACGGCCAAAAAAGTTGCTAATCATAGTAAAGAAGCATTAGTACGCTCGATTAAGTTGCCAATCGCAATACAAAAGCATTATACTAGCATAAGAGTGTAGTAAAATAAACCTTACGTCAATGCAAAAACGTCTAATACCGACGAAACAAATGTTATACTCGTAATACAATGAATGTTGTGATTTAACTACTTTATCTCGCAATATAAAATGGACGAAGACGGTACAAAAAACTGAATGAGTGACATGTCATATTTGTTTACATCGTAACAAAATTTATAAAAGTGTTTGACTCTTTTACGTTATTAAGTTATTATATCCTTCAAATATTACTGCGCAATGTAGTTTACTGTAAATGTGTATATAAGTTTCATTGAAAATTTTCACGCGCCTTTGATTTATTGTGGTTTTGCTATAAAATATTATAAAAAGATATGCGTCAAATAAAAAAAACAATTGTGTAATCCTCGTATAGAACGAGTTTAGCATTATTAACATAATAGTGTTGGTTGAGCAGTCTTAAATTAAGTTATTTCATTATTATATAGGTATTTTCCTTGTATAAATAGGTCCGCATGATTTTATTTTTAGGTTATAAAGGTTGTCTGGAAGAAATCGCTCATTAGCGATAAGACCGCCTGTTGTTACCTCTACCTAAATTTATCTAATTGTAAAATTTGTGCTTGTAACTGTATGAGGTGTGCAATAAAGAGTATTTATTATTTATTATTATTATTATTTACAAAATGGCGTTGGTCTATACAGTGTGTTTTTTTTAAGTGGGACAGTATGGGGAAATCCTAAAGTATAAGAGATACAGGGAAACTGTCTTAGGAAACATTAAGTACTTTTTTGTGAAAAAAAAATTGGTATAGTCAAAATTTTGGTCAAGTGTGAGTTGTCCCTAAAAATGATTAATTTTGATGAAATTTTTTTTTGATGCACATCTACTCAGTTTCATGAGGGGATCATTTTATTGTATGGGAAGAAAAAAATCGGGACAGCAGAAGTTAGGTAAATTTAATAAAATAATTTTACATTAAAGTAAATGTTCAAAGTGTTCAAAGGGAGGCCTCCCTCTTGTCGAATGCAGGCACGAGCGCGTTTCAGAACACCTCTGGTTGCTTTAGACAAGGCGTTGTGATGTATGTTGTTCAAATGATAATGCACTGCGTCTTTTAACTCTTGTACCGAGTTGTAAGTATCTGCATAAATTCGACCTTTAAGGTACCCCCAAATGAAAAAATCCAACGGTGTTAAATCTGGTGAACGTGGTGGCCATTTAATAGGGCCATTTGTGCCCATCCAGCGATCAAGAAAATGTTCATTTAAAAACTGTTTAGTATCGATACTATTGTGGGCAGGGGCGCCGTCTTGTTGGTAGATGATATTATTCAAATTATTTAATGGAATTGCCATATCTACTAAATCCACAGCCATGTTTAATATTTCCTGATATTTTTGACTATTCAATGTTCCATGGTAAATTTTAATGGCAAAGATTTTATTATCTAATATTGCACACCAACAATTAAAGGAAAAGCGGACCTGGTTATGGGTTGCCGTAGTTCGGAAGGGGTTTGTACGTGCCCAAAAATGATTATTTTTTTCTATTGTACATGCCATTGTTTGAAAAATTGCATTCATCTGTCCAAATAATCCGGCTTGGAAAAGACGGGTTTCTAATCGAGCATGCTACAAACCACTGGCAAAATGCTAATCTCCGGTCAGTGTCTCCTGGAAGCAATGCTTGTACAAAATGACCTTCTATGTAACACTTGTACTTGTAAGCCTTCAATACCTTTCGTACTGTAGATTTATGCACACCGATATTGTTAGCAGCTTCCCTCAATGAGGCTTTTGGGTAGGCTTCAAAATATCCTAAGATTGCGATAGTTGTAAATTCATTTATTACTGTGGCTCGTCTCTTCCGTTTTGGTGTAAAACAGCCTTCCTTTCTTAAATTTTTCACCAGTTTGTCAAAAATTTTGCGGTCCGGTTGATCGCGGTCCGGATAACGTTCCCGATACCACTGTAACGCATTCACAGAGCTACGATAATTTACAAAATACGCTTCAATTAAATCTACTTTATGCGAGTTTGGTAATTCCATGACGAAAACTTAACATAATGTAAACTTTAAACAATGAAATATCAAGTAAAATACTGTTTGTTTCAAGAAGTTCCAAATTTAAAATTTGTTTTTTTTTAAAATTAGATTTGTAAGGTAAGGTGCTCGCGTAAAAATACCTTAAAGTATTTTAATCCTTTTAAACCAAATAAAGTGTTCCAAATTCAAATGTAAAACTGGAATAGGCAATATTTTTTTTAATAAAAACCTTGCAGTGGGCAGTGGTAGGCAATTTACACGGGTTGTAATAATGAAAACGATTTTCTTAAATTTGACTAACTTCTGCTGTCCCGATTTTTTTCTTCCCATACAATAAAATGATCCCCTCATGAAACTGAGTAGATGTGCGTCAAAAAATAATTTCATCAAAATTAATCATTTTTAGGGACAACTCACACTTGACCAAAACTTTGACTATACCAATTTTTTTTTCACAAAAAAGTACTTAATGTTTCCTAAGACAGTTTCCCTGTATCTCTTATACTTTAGGATTTCCCCATACTGTCCCACTTAAAAAAAACACACTGTATAGACGGAGAGCTAGCCACGTCAGATATGACACAATAATGAGAGCAACCAAACCCCTCTAGTCAGTTTGGTATACTATGCTTATTTCTAGATCTGGACATCTGGCAGCTTTAAAGTGGTGGAGGTCAAAGAATGCAAACCATTTCAAGAAGACAAATCCTAGAGATCTGGGTTTGATGCAATATTTTGAGAAACTATACAAATACTATACAATATTAAGAGAAATTATACAAAAGTTTATGTTAGGGGAACGTAGTGCCAAACGATATATAATATAATTCATAGTTTGTCGCCTACTGTTTTTGTTTCCGTAATAATACACAATATTTTTGGTCTAACGTTTTTCATCAATTTTTGACCAGTTTTGAGTCGATATTCCAACATATTCACTACAGATAGAATTATAAGGCAAACGACTATCGGTTCTTGAATCTTTTATCTCCATTCTGTAGAGCCGGATCTTGAAATAAATGAGCCGTTATATTTTTTATTATATTTTTAAAATATGGTCTAAAAATCACTTTTATTGATATTCGAATGGTGTAAAGAATCTTACATATACGTAATCTACATATTAGGGTTCCTATTTGATGTCTCTAAAAACTGTAGATATTTTAATTTTTAACTAATTAACACAAAATTTATGACCATAAAACCACTTTTTTAGCCTAAACCGGTTCGACTTTGATGTCAAATATCTCGAAGACAATGAATATTGAAGTAAATATAGGATACTGTATTGTTTAAAGCCGTTACTGATAATATGATAAGCTATATAAATCATTAGAAAACTAAGGGAATCAGATCTAAGGTCGTTGGTGCCAGGGAGCCCCTTAAAATATAGGCCCTGTCATATTTTAAGGGACCCATATAACGGAGACAACTTCGGCAGTTTTTAATTACTAAATTTCCAATTAAAACATTTTGCTAGTCTGTCACTGTGACCTCCACCCATTAAAACCTGCCAGATGCCAGGATCTAGCAATAAGAATAGTATAGCAATCTAACCAGACGGGTTTTGTTGCTCTCATTATTGTGTCATATCTGACGTGGCTAGCTCTTAGTCCAATAGCAGCTCAGTGACCCTTAAAAATAGCTTATTAATGCCTACAGCATTACACGTGAATAATTATGCTATTAAACAACATTAAGCATTATATACTACTTAAAATTGCTATTGTAGACCATAACATAAGGCACTAAAACAGCCAAAAGCTATATAGGGGCTGTTCATAAATTACGTCATCAATTTTTGATGATTTTTTACCTCCCCTCCTCCTAAAATCATCCAACCGTCCCCCTGCCAAATAAAGTTACGTCATTTAAAAAAAATGCGTGTTTAGCTTAATTGTAAAATTAAAAACTATTACTATTATTATTTAGTAGATAATATTTTATAGCATTAAAAGTTTATAGAAAGTCAATTAGAAACACGAATTTCAATCCTTTTTTTACACATTGAAGCACTTTTTAAAGATGCGAGAGATGATGTGATCTTCGGAATGACCACCCCCCTCCTACGTCATGCTACCATCATCCGATGTCCAGACACCCCCCGCCCCATTTGAAATGACGTAATTTATGAACAGCCCCTTATATTGAATTACTTGGCTTTATAATGGTTTATATTATTGCTATTATACAGCATTAGGAATGTATTATCTACTTATAAATGCTATTGTACACCCTAAGGCATTAAAAATAGCTGAAAGCTGTATAACGAATTTACGTGGCATTATAATGGCTAATATTCATGATCTTAAACAGCATTAAGCATTTATTTTTGCTATTGTATGTAACGGGCCGTCCATACCCGTTCAAATAATTATAATTGTTAAATTATATTTTAGGTTTACTTTATATTTTAAGGACCACAAACTGGTTGGTTATATAGTGTAGATCTGCCTTTATACTTCTACTGTTGTGTATGCCTTAGAAGAATAAATACTCTCAGAATTTTAAATTTAAAACCACTGACATTGGAATTTGTTTGAAATATCTGTCAATATCGTCAATAAGGCAGTCAAAGATCACGTTGGAACGAAAAAGATATTCTATTATATGCAATAATATGTACTGCGGTACAAGAATGAGCAGTTTAGGAAAACCGGATGTGAAACCACTAGGAGCATGTGCAGTAGGGATTGCAGGCAGACTTCAGCCACAAGAAAGTTAAGTATTTCCATTCCTATATCTTTATTAATCTTTTAAATACTATATCGATGGCTGTGTGACTCAACCTCGTATATGGAAAAAATCAACTTTAGGAGAACACGTAAAAACTATTTTTTTTTCGTTTTATTGTACTGAACAAGTAAAATATTTTTTAATAATTAGATAACTAATTCGACGATATAATGTATACCAAATTGACAATAGTTAATTTATAAGTATTGAATTCATGTATGACGATTATATGTTTATACGAGTTTGTGTTATACATTTAAGTTACTTTAACATGTTATACGTGTTTGTGCCAAAAGATCTATTAAGTGTATTTTTTTGAAATAAACGACTACCGACCGCTCAAACTTCATATATATACTTAATAAAACAGTAATTTGTAAAGTATATATTTTTTATATAATGTAACAAAACAAAACTGGTCTTATCCTCAAACTAATACTGCGATGACAAAAAAATGCTCTTCTACATATTATTCATTATGAATTTAGCATGATTCTTCGCTCGGTGACAAAGGTCTATGGGGATATAGGACTATATGTAAAGTGTTAAAATTAACACACCATTTTACGTCATAGGAATAGTTGTAATGTATTGCCATGTATTCCCTTAGTGGCTGGCCATTTATTATTTCTATATCTTCCCCAAACCATTTTACTTCACAGGTCTCCTTTTTTTTGCTATATTTGTTTAGTTTATCACACATGTGAGAGTTGATAAGTCCATGTTCTCTATTGAACAGTAATCTACAACTGAAACACACATTTTAATTAAATTAATACACTTTTTCAAATTAATATTCTTCCGACGAGATTTTATGGTAATGATATAAATATGACAGGATTCCTTTTTTATTTTTTAATATTTATTTTCTTTTAGCTAAGTCAGCTAAAATTCACATGGAAGGTGTCAAAAAACGGATCTTTATGTATCACCATTTTTAGTGATTGCAGATCGTTAAATTTTCGACGCGTTATAGGCAACTGTGCTTGATACAACTGTCGAATATCATTAGCTGCTGAAACCGTGATTGGGATCATACGCCGGGGAAGAGCCTCCCAGTCATCGTCAAACGATAATTTATATAAAATGCCCTCTCCGGTATATTTCAAGGCATTAGGTCATTTACGCACAGGTCACCAGTTCGATTGCCGGATCGTATAGATTTATAGTATTTCAATATTGAATACTTTTTAAAAAACCTATAGTCTACGTAATTGACAGTAAGTAAAGACTCTCTTATCCTGGATTTTCTTATAAGCTGTACATAGTTTGCGGGTACGTAGATTTCTTTGTTCATTTTTTGCCTTTCAATAGTTGCGTGGACAGAATCTGCTTCCATTTGTGTATGCTTTAACGAGATATTTTTGAAAGATCATGTGTGAATGTGACGTTCCGATTTTGAGCACAACACCCATCGCTATAAAGAACAATAGGCACGTTCGCATCTAAACAGTGTTTTTCCAAAAAATAGGTAATGAATAAGGATGATGAGTATGATGACCATTGATCGGCATTTATTATTCGTATCAATAGTTGTAGTTACATAAGTATGATAGTATTGGGTACTCTGTTTGCATTGATGATTAAAAAATTTGGTGTCGCAAACTTGTATAATTATTTACGAGGTTGTGTGATAAACAAATATTTCAATACCAAATACGTGTTTGGGTTTTGAATAAATAAATACGTAAAAAATCTATTTCATCCTGAATGCTTTTGTCGTAACGTGAATCGTAACATTTTACATAGTTTTGTATAATTATCTCATTTTCGCCAAAATTTCATATACGAGGTTGAGTCACACAGCCATCGATATAATGTCCCGATGTACCAAAATTATTTTATTTAATGTGTTTGTGTGTATCTAATGTTAAAGGCCCTCCCTGTGTCCCTAACTTCATTCCTTACGGACCTTAGAGTGCTAGAGTGGACTTTCTGCGAAACCGGTATTTCTGACTTTGTAACTAGGCAAGAGAAATATATATAGACAGCGGAAGTATAAGGATGATACTTAGATGTGATCTATATATACTTATTTAATAATAACAGCATTTCACAGCGACAAGGTAGGTATTCATCTAATGGGCCCATCGATTCTAGGTTTTATGACATACAAATAGCTAAAAGGACTGAGTAAAGACAATTCGACACACTGAACGTACTCTCCCTACTTTAAGCTCATTGTTCTATACTTACTCGGACTAACTGACATCGTTCAAAGACAATCCTTATGAAAATATTCCCTTATAGGTCTAGGGATACTTGATGGCCGTTTGGTCATACAATCTTTAAAAAACAGGAGGTCGATGAGGGAGCATGATGAAGGACGGGAGGAGCACGGACGAGCTTTCTTTACTGTGTCGAGCCTGGTTACTTTAAAACACAACGTAGAGGAATAGACGATCACTGGCCAATTCACGAAGACTCACTATAAGGATATAAGGTAACTGGCGATAAATTAGATTAAGCTAGGCTAGGCCCTTAGTTTTTAGAGTTCGTGACAGTTTGGTGCCGTGACCATGATGTGTTCGATATTCAGCGTACCTACTTAGGATGTTTTTATCGCCAGTTCCTTGTATTTACCTTTGTGAGTCAAAAAAGTGGCTTTTAGCCACAGTTTGTTGCTGTTGAAGTGGATAGCATAGTGGAAAGCTTGTTTCGTGCCTCTCCTGTCCTTAAAATGCTTAAACCCTACGAGATATAATAATAATAAAAAACTTCACATATAAATTTAGTATACAGGGTGGAATTTTGTAATGCCACCTGAAGGGGAAGTACTCTTAATATTGTAGATAGAAAATTTTACTCAAAGAAAACATTCCTTTATTTTTTTAAAGAAAGAAAACTGCATTCAAAGATTTTTAAAAATTCGCTTGCCGCACCCGGTAATCGAACTGACTAAAATCTCTAAAAGTTGCGTCCTGCACTTTTTTTGCATCGATCGTTAGGGTCAATTATAAGGATGAAATCTATCTTACAAACTTTATAAATTAAATGAAAGGAAAACAATGAAATCTTGAATTATTAATTCAATGGATCAAGTTAAAGCACTTTTACTCAAAGATCCATCTGTTTACTTATGTTATTAATTAATAATTTTACTTGTTTTTAAAGTGGGTATTCCACTCATACATTAGTATGTTATTTTAATCAAATACAAACATTGAAACATTGAAAAAATAATCAACCCAGTTTGATTTGAACAAACATCGATACGCCTTACCGGGGCTCGATATCGCTTTACCAATTAAGCTATGGGTTCAGTTACTGAGCTGACGAAATTCTCAATGCCTTCAATCATCTTTTTGCATTTATTTTTACATCGACTTTATAGCAGCCGTAAGCGACATCTAGGTGCCAACTACTACAGTTAGCTACCCTTCCCGCCGACTCTTTTTACAAGTGTCACAACGGAAATAACAGATGGCGCCTGCTCATAATTATTTTACTTGTTTTTAAAGTGGGTATTCCACTCATACATTAGTATGTTATTTTAATCAAATACAAACATTGAAACATTGAAAAAAAAAAAAATAATCAACCCAGTTTGATTTGAACAAACATCGATACGCCTTACCGGGGCTCGATATCGCTTTACCAATTAAGCTATGGGTTCAGTTACTGAGCTGACGAAATTCTCAATGCCTTCAATCATCTTTTTGCATTTATTTTTACATCGACTTTATAGCAGCCGTAAGCGACATCTAGGTGCCAACTACTACAGTTAGCTACCCTTCCCGCCGACTCTTTTTACAAGTGTCACAACGGAAATAACAGATGGCGCCTGCTCATAATTATTTTACTTGTTTTTAAAGTGGGTATTCCACTCATACATTAGTATGTTATTTTAATCAAATACAAACATTGAAACATTGAAAAAATAATCAACCCAGTTTGATTTGAACAAACATCGATACGCCTTACCGGGGCTCGATATCGCTTTACCAATTAAGCTATGGGTTCAGTTACTGAGCTGACGAAATTCTCAATGCCTTCAATCATCTTTTTGCATTTATTTTTACATCGACTTTATAGCAGCCGTAAGCGACATCTAGGTGCCAACTACTACAGTTAGCTACCCTTCCCGCCGACTCTTTTTACAAGTGTCACAACGGAAATAACAGATGGCGCCTGCTCATAATTATTTTACTTGTTTTTAAAGTGGGTATTCCACTCATACATTAGTATGTTATTTTAATCAAATACAAACATTGAAACATTGAAAAAAATAATCAACCCAGTTTGATTTGAACAAACATCGATACGCCTTACCGGGGCTCGATATCGCTTTACCAATTAAGCTATGGGTTCAGTTACTGAGCTGACGAAATTCTCAATGCCTTCAATCATCTTTTTGCATTTATTTTTACATCGACTTTATAGCAGCCGTAAGCGACATCTAGGTGCCAACTACTACAGTTAGCTACCCTTCCCGCCGACTCTTTTTACAAGTGTCACAACGGAAATAACAGATGGCGCCTGCTCATAATTATTTTACTTGTTTTTAAAGTGGGTATTCCACTCATACATTAGTATGTTATTTTAATCAAATACAAACATTGAAACATTGAAAAAATAATCAACCCAGTTTGATTTGAACAAACATCGATACGCCTTACCGGGGCTCGATATCGCTTTACCAATTAAGCTATGGGTTCAGTTACTGAGCTGACGAAATTCTCAATGCCTTCAATCATCTTTTTGCATTTATTTTTACATCGACTTTATAGCAGCCGTAAGCGACATCTAGGTGCCAACTACTACAGTTAGCTACCCTTCCCGCCGACTCTTTTTACAAGTGTCACAACGGAAATAACAGATGGCGCCTGCTCATAATTATTTTACTTGTTTTTAAAGTGGGTATTCCACTCATACATTAGTATGTTATTTTAATCAAATACAAACATTGAAACATTGAAAAAAAAATAATCAACCCAGTTTGATTTGAACAAACATCGATACGCCTTACCGGGGCTCGATATCGCTTTACCAATTAAGCTATGGGTTCAGTTACTGAGCTGACGAAATTCTCAATGCCTTCAATCATCTTTTTGCATTTATTTTTACATCGACTTTATAGCAGCCGTAAGCGACATCTAGGTGCCAACTACTACAGTTAGCTACCCTTCCCGCCGACTCTTTTTACAAGTGTCACAACGGAAATAACAGATGGCGCCTGCTCATAATTATTTTACTTGTTTTTAAAGTGGGTATTCCACTCATACATTAGTATGTTATTTTAATCAAATACAAACATTGAAACATTGAAAAAAAAAAATAATCAACCCAGTTTGATTTGAACAAACATCGATACGCCTTACCGGGGCTCGATATCGCTTTACCAATTAAGCTATGGGTTCAGTTACTGAGCTGACGAAATTCTCAATGCCTTCAATCATCTTTTTGCATTTATTTTTACATCGACTTTATAGCAGCCGTAAGCGACATCTAGGTGCCAACTACTACAGTTAGCTACCCTTCCCGCCGACTCTTTTTACAAGTGTCACAACGGAAATAACAGATGGCGCCTGCTCATAATTATTTTACTTGTTTTTAAAGTGGGTATTCCACTCATACATTAGTATGTTATTTTAATCAAATACAAACATTGAAACATTGAAAAAAAAATAATCAACCCAGTTTGATTTGAACAAACATCGATACGCCTTACCGGGGCTCGATATCGCTTTACCAATTAAGCTATGGGTTCAGTTACTGAGCTGACGAAATTCTCAATGCCTTCAATCATCTTTTTGCATTTATTTTTACATCGACTTTATAGCAGTTTCTGTTATTTCCGTTGTGACACTTGTAAAAAGAGTCGGCGGGAAGGGTAGCTAACTGTAGTAGTTGGCACCTAGATGTCGCTTACGGCTGCTATAAAGTCGATGTAAAAATAAATGCAAAAAGATGATTGAAGGCATTGAGAATTTCGTCAGCTCAGTAACTGAACCCATAGCTTAATTGGTAAAGCGATATCGAGCCCCGGTAAGGCGTATCGATGTTTGTTCAAATCAAACTGGGTTGATTATTTTTTCAATGTTTCAATGTTTGTATTTGATTAAAATAACTTATTAATTAATAATTATCATTGACGTCATTTATCCATTAAAATGACGTATTACTTTTTAGATAAGACGATTGCAATTTGCACGTGTTTGTAATTCAGACTCCTTTCTTAGATGCGACATAACTCCGTGTGTGACGTAGTTTAAATATGGAATGTTACATTTGAAAATAGATTTTCATCTGTTTACATTAAATCTTATGAGAATGTAAACGAGTTGAGAGTTGAAGTTCAGAATACGATTTATAAGATTCACCACAACACGTTATTAAAGGTTACTAGAAATGAATTCCTTAGAAGAATAAATTTGTGTAACCAAAAAGGAGGAGCCCATTTCGAACAATTAATTAGTTAGTTTACCATTTTTTGTAAATAATTAAAATAATTTAAGATTTCATTGTTTTCCTTTCATTTAATTTATGAAGTTTGTTAGAGAGATTTCATCCTTATAATTGACCCTAACGATCGATGCAATAAAAGTACAGGGTGCAACTTTTAAGATTTTAGTCGGTTCGATTACCGGGTGCGACAAGCGAATTTTTAAAAATCTTTGAATGCAGTTTTCTTTCTTTTAAAAAATAAAGGAATGTTTTCTTTGCGTAAAATTTTCTATCTACAGTATTAAGAGTACTTCCCCTTCAGGTGGCATTACAAAATTCCACCCTGTATACAGTCTGTCCTTAGTTAGTGGACGGAACCTTAAATCACACATAGGGTTACTTCTTAGAAATGCTCTAACACATATTTTTTTTTAAATTAGAACAAGAGTTTAAAAATAAATATACTAACTAACAAAAGGATTTTTTTAAATATCCGACAACAAAAAGAAACAATTTTTGACAGAAATATATTAGGGACACGTCAGTGCAACGCAATATGCTTGTATGTGAGTGTTGATATTGGCAGTTGCCATCACACACTTGTCACATAAGACATTTGTTAAATTCGTAATAAGTGTCTTGAATAAAAAAGATGACCAAATAGGGTAAAGAAGGTTTCATACTGTGCGATGAGGATGTATGTGTATTTTCATGACATTAAATAACATACAGGCTGCTCTAAAGTCAAACTAAGAAATCGTAAATTGTCAATTCCTTCGTATGAGGATCTCCATAAAGGAGTGTATAGGTTCTTAAAGGGTAGGTAACGCGCATATAAGTGCTTACCATCGGGCCGGCCGCGTGCTTGTTTTTCAACGTCGTGGTATAAAAAAAAGACACTCATACGGCAACTTCTTTATTGCGGGTTGACTATGATAAACTTGAAATCATGAAGTTTGCTGGGGCAGACATACAGGTTGGCAGATGACAACGGATCTTCCCGGAAGTATTGAATCGTTTGAGTAGATTTGTAATAGTTAAAATCATAATTAAAAAAAAAATTAAACCAAATGTTTAGCACAAAATAGTTTTTTTTGTGAATGTTTAAAAGTCTATAAGTTAGACATGGTTTCTAAGGGGGAAATATATATAGTGCTAAGGCTAAGCTATCTCCCATTTCGTAAAGGGTCCTCGTGGACTTCCACCGTGTATGCTCTGTAACATGTGGGAGGTGCTTGAAGTTCATTTGTTCCTTCAAAGTTTAGGCCAACTTTTTTTGAACGAAGTTCCTTATCGGATGGTTCGCGGATGGGGGCTAGGCGAAAAGGAGGCCACGTGACCGTCACGAAAAAGCGTCACGTCACGAAAACGCGACACAAAGCCATACGATTGAGAAACATGTAAAATTAAATGAAATAAAAAATAGAATAAATTTAAGTAAAAAAAAAAAATTAAAAAAAATAATAATAAAAAAACAACAACAAAAAAACAAAAAAAAAACAAAAAAAAAAGAAAATTAAAAAATTAAAAATATTAAAAAAAAATCAAAAAAATTAAAAAATCCAAAAATTAAAAAACTTCAAAAATTTCAGTAATTTCAAAAATGCCAAAAAAAACAATAAAACCACAAAAAATACAGAAAAGTCCAAAATGAAATAAAATTAAATAACATAACTTCGTTCCAACCAATAGTTCCACGACACTAACGCATGTTTTTATTCTTGAACTGATTGCTTTATGTTGTTTGCCGTACTACTTATAATAGATTTTGCCTAATTGCTCTAGTAGTCTTTATTAACTATAGAAAGCTTTTTTAGTTTACAGTAGAATGACCGGTCAGTATTTAATATAGTTATTACATAGTAGATACATATTGTTTTTACAAAGCTGTCAGTTCAATAATTATTATTACGGTTGCCACAGGATAGGTTATTCAAATGCAGTAATTTCATTTAAGATTTAGTACTTATATCTGTCTTTGCCGTAATTTTTGCTAGAGACCGATGACTTGTTCTGTTTTGTAGAGTCTTGAGAACCATTTTGTAGGCAGATATTATACTAAATTCTGATTACCTAGGTCAGAACCTAAACGTTAACTACCTCTAATTTTTAACTACTAAATCAAGCAAAATAAAATGGTATTATCGTGTAATTTAATTGTAGCTAGTAGGCGGATACATTTTACAGTTGTTTTACTTCAAGTCTATCTTGAAATCGGTAATCTGGGGAGGTCCTACCCAATGGTTTTCAAGATCTAGGTATTCTGGTAGGTCACTTACAAAACATACCCTTCTTTAACCTGTAAAGAGACACCTTATTAATATATTGAATAAACTGTTATATGTTTAGGTACATATCTATCTGCCTAACCAAAATGAATCATGTTTCTAAATAATCATACTTATATTTTACGCTTACAAGTCTCTTTATGATGATCGTACTATTCGTACTTCTACGATACGACCTACTAAAAATGTCCTTTTATTAATTTTATCCTGTAGATAACCTATAAATACTTGGCGAAGCAAGGCACAGCCATGTCTTTCCACCAACCAATTTTAATTAGGCTAGGTATTACGTATATATTTTATTTATTCCATCTATGAATCATAAATAATAAATAATGATTCTAATCACATTCATACAAAAAGGTGTCTGTGCACATTATTAGAACCAGAAGGGTTCTTATTCTTATACTTATCACATTCATACAATAAATGGTGTCTGTGCATATTTTAAGATTGAGAAAAAAAAATCTCATTACCACATTCATACAAAAAGGTGTCTGTGGTATAAGTATTAAGAATTACTAAAACAGAATTCTGATACTTGCCACATTCATACAAAAAGGTGTGTGTGGTTATATAATTATATATTATATATATACCTATTATGTATATTTATTTCTATTTTACAAGAATGGCAATTGAGATATTACAACCTAAACGAATATAAACATATTTTCATTTTATTGATAAACTGATGTCCGATTGACATATGTCATAGGAACATAGAAGTTTTTCAGCATTTTAAAATAGTTTCAAAAACTTACATGCTAGGGAGTAGGGATAATTATACAAAGCTTCCATGGGCATTCTACGCCTACGGTAAGCTTGAAAAATATTTTAGGTTAAATTACTATGTAGGTACAGTTAGCAGAAAACAAGTCTCCAGAAATAAAATAAAATAAAATAATTTTGACATTAAATTAGTTTTAAAAGTGTAATAATACGTTATTAGTATTAACAAAGTTGGGTTTCTGTAAAAAATAATTACACCAAACAGAATTTGTAAAAAAAAAAAAAAATAAGTAAGTCTTTTTTTTACAATTTTATTTGGGTTTCGTTAGTGCCTATTTTACGAAGTTTATATCGAGACGTGTTGTTCCATTGTTTTGGACGAATGTATGAGCGAGTGATGACAATGGTGAGGAATGATGATTGTGTGATGCATACATTAAAACTGAGAGAGACTAACTGGTGTGGTGGGGCACTTACAGCGGTTATACAGCATTGCAAAGACAGTTAATGTAAAATAATATTTATAAGTAATAACTGACTGTGAGAGAGCGTCATAATACCAGTGGTGTCATCGACTACGACTGAGACCTGACAGTGTGTAGAGCCTCTACAATGGAACTGGACTTAAGATATAAACATTTCATTGTCATCTCACTATTACACTTTACGGTACAAGGAACATTTTGGATATTGCTATTAGTTAGTGTCATTTCAAGCTGACAGGTAGCAGTTTTACCTAACTGCTAAAGTGGGTCCTACTCCACAAGAAGCTAACACTACCCCTGATAAATCTACACATCGGCAATTGCACGATGTCAATTAAACAATTTTTTCTATGTAAATTAGAATACAAATCTGAATATTAAATCAATATTTAAAAATTATCATTCAGTTAAAGATATACCTACCTTTATTACAAGGTCTAAAAAGTTAATTAAGGTTATTAAATCTAATAAACAATTTAATTTATTTTGATATCTGGTCTATACCAGGTTATAAGGCTAAATAGCCAAAGACATCATGTATTTGCTGAACATACTCCCGGCTGAGAGTGGTCCGTATTCTAGTGAAGCCTAAGTTTTAGTGTTGGTAATTGAGCATTTAACGGTAGGAACCCACCCTGGAGAAGTCTCACTTTACAAGGGCTGCATTGATTTCCTTTCCCTATCCGATAAGCAAAGCAGGATGAGGTCGGAAGTGTCCTTGCATATACGGCTAGAGTTGATTCTGGATTCACAACCCGGAGTTCCTTTGTTTGAGTGAGGATTATCTGTGGAGACTTGTAAAAGTTCATGCCATACATATGAGAACTTGGAAACTTGACTTTATATACGCCAGCACTCTTAGTTTGGTTAAAATACACACCGCATAAGAGGATTATAAAAAAAAACGTCTACGCTAAATGGAAAGATCCCAATGAACTTAGATCTCTCATTAAAAAATTATTGTTTTTACAAAAAAACTTATGCTACCAATCTATTTATGTTTAAAATTTTTACTTCCATGAGAGCTTGTCAGATGTGTCTATGTTCGAAAAATTTGGGGGTAGTGTGGTAGTAGCATAAGCCTGTTTCTCTTTCTCAATCAATCGGTTATGTTCTATTTAGTTTAATATTTGCTTTCATTACTTGATTGCGTCCATGCAAATTTGGGGGCTAGTATACACCGTGTGTCTGATGAATTCATACAACTTTTTTTTCTTAAAGTATATAAAAAAATACTACTTAGTATACACCGCGTGTCTGATGAATTCATAAAGCTTTTTTTCTTTTCTTCATAAGTACTTTTAAATTTTATAGTTATTGAAATTTTGCTTTCCATGACTCAGATGTGTCTATGTTCGCAAAATTTGGGGGTAGTGTGTAACGGGCCGTCCATACCCGTTCAAATAATTATAATTGTTAAATTATATTTTAGGTTTACTTTATATTTTAAGGACCACAAACTGGTTGGTTATATAGTGTAGATCTGCCTTTATACTTCTACTGTTGTTTTTGCCTTAGAAGAATAAATACTCTCAGAATTTTAAATTTAAAACCACTGACATTGGAATTTGTTTGAAATATCTGTCAATATCGTCAATAAGGCAGTCAAAGATCACGTTGGAACGAAAAAGATATTCTATTATATGCAATAATATGTACTGCGGTGCAAGAATGAGCAGTTTAGAAAAACCGGATGTGAAACCACTAGGAGCATGTGCAGTAGGGATTGCAGGCAGACTTCAGCCACAAGAAAGTTAAGTATTTCCATTCCTATATCTTTATTAATCTTTTAAATACTATATAATGTCCCGATGTACCAAAGTTATTTTATTTAATGTGTTTGTGTGTATCTAATGTTAAAGGCCCTCCCTGTGTCCCTAACTTCATTCCTTACGGACCTTAAAGTGCTAGAGTGGACTTTCTGCGAAACCGGTATTTCTGACTTTGTAACTAGGTAAGAGAAATATATATAGACAGCGGAAGTATAAGGATGATACTTAGATGTGATCTATATATACTTATTTAATAATAACAGCATTTCACAGCGACAAGGTAGGTATTCATCTAATGGGCCCATCGATTCTAGGTTTTATGACATACAAATAGCTAAAAGGACTGAGTAAAGACAATTCGACACACTGAACGTACCCTCCCTACTTTAAGCTCATTGTTCTATACTTACTCGGACTAACTGACATCGTTCAAAGACAATCTTCATGAAAATATTCCCATATAGGTCTAGGGATACTTGATGGCCGTTTGGTCATACAATCTTTAAAAAACAGGAGGTCGATGAGGGAGCATGATGGAGGACGGGAGGAGCACGGACGAGCTTTCTTTACTGTGTCGAGCCTAGTTACTTTAAAACACAACGTAGAGGAATAGACGATTACTGGCCAATTCACGAAGACTCACTATAAGGATATAAGGTAACTGGCGATAAATTAGACCCATCAAAAACATAAATGTGAAAGGCTGCCAAGTTCGATACTATGGGAATGCTTCGCCTATAAAAGAAGTGAGATCTGAATAAGTACCAAGTTCCATAAAAATACCTCAAATCATAAATAGTTATAGGAATGCACACTTGATTTCCAGCAGTTTTTAAGGTACATTTTGAATAAGTATCACTTTACATAGAAATACCTAAAATTATAATAGTCAGAGAAACGCACACCGGTTTTTTTAGCAGTTTCCTGATAACATTTATTATTTTCAGTACTTTTTAATGATGTTACTTGGCAAGTTTTCACACACCACACACCTTTTCAATGCAATGAATCGACACATTTGGACTGCAATGTGTCAAGTATATAATTTTCTATTAAAACTTGCCAAGTTACATCATTAAAAAGTACTGAAAATAATAAATGTTATCAGGAAACTGCTAAAAAAACCGGTGTGCGTTTCTCTGACTATTATAATTTTAGGTATTTCTATGTAACGTGATACTTATTCAAAATGTACCTTAAAAACTGCTGGAAATCAAGTGTGCATTCCTATAACTATTTATGATTTGAGGTATTTTTATGGAACTTGGTACTTATTCAGATCTCACTTCTTTTATAGGCGAAGCATTCCCATAGTATCGAACTTGGCAGCCTTTCACATTTATGTTTTTGATGGGATTTCATTTATTTTTGTTAGGTGTAGGTTCTTTATTATTTTTTTATCACGGACGGCGCGAGCGCGGCGGACGAGTGTAGGCAGCGACGGAGGGTGCGCGAGGCGGGGAACGGAATTTTTATCTAGTATCACTATACATACATATATCGGGATTTCGGGATCGATCGGGCATCGCGAGTACCTATAATCTATGATAAATCCTATTTTACTATTTATTTATAGGTGATTTTTATAAATAAACTGGCTCCCTACACCTATAAAATTTACCTACTTACATATAATTACATACATCAATAACGTACTTTATACTGATTGTAAGTACGCTACCTACATAGATAATTAATAACTTGGTAATACCTACCTACCAGTAGGTAGGTATTATAATTGGTGGCCTGTTATGTAGCCCTAGAAGTGGACCATCCCATCTCATCCCGTGGCGTATCGGAGGGTGAGATGGGCAGTAGTATATATAATTCCATCTTAGAGTATATATGATTTCCATGTTCTTGAATCTGCGATTTTATTAGTTGTAAAATTAGAAATTATTTAGACTATGCGAGAAAAAATAGTCTTTTCATTTTTGTTTGACTGATTTAGCGCACCTAGTGTACCTAGCAGTGTTGGCCGAACGTTAGTGTGATTGAAAATTAAAAATTGAAGATTGAAACACGTTAGTTAAAATTGAACACTAATAGTTTAGTGCAAATTGATTTCAATTAGAATTGAAATTAATTGTAACTAACGTGTTAATCCTTTGCGAATAACTAATAATTGAAGATATTTAATTTTTAATCTTTCTCAAAAATTTAAACATTAATTTAATTTTTAGTGTAGATTGAATTGGTAATTGACATTAATAATTTACCTAACTAAACGCGAATTTAGGTTAAGCTACGAGGTTTTGATTACTTTTACTTTTACTTTTACCTTGACCTTGACCGTGACCTTGACTTTCACTTTCACTTTTACTTTCACTTTCTTTAACTTTCACTTTTACTTTCACTTTCACTTTGACTTTTACTTTGACTTTCACTTTGACTTTGACTTTCAATTTGACTTTCACTTCCACTTTGACTTTCACTTTCACTTTGACATTCACTTTGACTTTCACTTTGACTTTCACTTTGACTTTGACTTTGACTTTCACTTTGACTTTCACTTTGACTTTCACTTTGACTTTCACTTTGACTTTCACTTTGACTTTAACTTTCACTTTGACTTTGACTTTCACTTTGACTTTCACTTTGACTTTGACTTTGACTTTCACTTTGACTTTGACTTTGAATTTGACTTTGACTTTGACTTTCACACAAAGAAAGTAAAAGTAAAAAGAAGCTCCAGATTTTGATACCGGTACCATCTGTTCATCAGTACAGGTCGAATGAGCCCAAACAGTATGAGTCTATGATGCGCCAAACCCGAGATCCAGTAGGGATCCCCAGGGTCCAGCATGAGCTCCAGATTTTGATACCGGTACCATCTGCTCATCAGTACAAGTCGAATGAGCCCAAAGAGCATGAGTCTATGATGCGCCAAACCCGAGATCCAGTAGGGATCCCCAGGGTCCAGCATGAGCTCCAGATTTTGATACCGGTACCATCTGCTCATCAGTACAAGTCGAATGAGCCCAAACAGCATGAGTCTATGATGCGCCAAACCAGAGATCCAGTAGGTAGCCCTAGGGTCCAGCATGAGCTCCATCTTGTGATATTGGTCCCGACTTCCGAACCCGAGATGCAGTTTTAAAATTAATTATTAGTGTAAGACAGGATTAATTTAGTTACACTAACGTTAATCTAATTAACTGTAATTCTTATTAAATTTTCGAGACGTTAGTGTAACTAATAGGTTAATTCTAATTGACGGTTAGTGTAATTGACGACGTCACAAAATCAATGCGAACTAACGTTAGTAAAAATTGATGTTAGTGTAATTGATTAGTTACGAAATTAATCTTCAATCTTATTGATCAATTTTCAATTCTAATTGAAATTATCGGCCAACACTGGTACCTAGTGACCTGCTTTGCACTTCGTAAATCGTGGGTTCGGTTCCCGCAACAGACACACACAGAGTGGTGAACAATTTTATTGTTCTTGTCTTTAAGACAAACATGTATTGTCTTAAATTGGTATGTATCTAAATTTAAATAAGTCTTATCTCATTTCCACTCCATACCTACTTATAACTAGTAGAACAAAATTACAAATTCGTTGTTTTCGAAACTGACTCACACTTGGCCGTTTTCAGATTTTTACTTTATTTCGACCTAAAGACAAACCTTCGAGCCAAATTTCAGTTCGGTACGACCATTGGAAGATATACCCATTTAGTTCATTATGACTTCATAGTAGAACAAAGTTACACCTTCGCTATTTTTAAAACTGACTCACACTTGGCCGTTTTCAGATTTTTCCCTTTACTTTGACCTTAAGACCTATCTCCACGCCAAATTTCAAGTCAGTACGACCATTGGAAGTGGTCTAGGTTTTTGATGAGTCAGTGAATCAGTGAGTGAGTCAGTGAGTGAGTGTATAGTAAAAATAGCGATTTTCTGACGTCAATATCTCAAGAACTGCTATAGGTAGAATAATGAAATTTTGTATTCTTGACAATTAAGGGGATGTCAACAGACACTCGAAATTTCATATGCGTAGATAAAATATGTTTTGAGTTATAGGGTGGTCGAAATTGGCCCGAAATGGTTCGTGTAATATAACCCACGGCCGGTGTGTCGCTTTTTTTTGCTCGAACTTGGCGGACACACTGCCGTGTGTCTAGATTAAGCTAGGCTAGGCCCTTAATTTTTAGAGTTCGTGACATGTAGAACCTAAGGCACTAAACTACACCGAAGCATTAGTGTAGCAAACCAAAACTCAACTGTACAACATTCAGCTGTACAGTTGCATTTTGATTCGCTGCGCTAAAACTAATGGCTAAACAAAAGCATTTACATATGCCATTATACAACCGTAATACAGCGCAAAGCATCATATAATGCTCTTGTAGAATCTAAAGCACTAAAAACAGCTGAAACCTGTATACCGGATTTACGTGGCATTATAATGGCTAATATTCATGCTCATAAACAGCATTAAGCATTTATTTATGCTATTATAGAACCTAAGGCACTAAACCACACCGAAGCATTAGTGTAGTAAACCAAAACGCAACTATACAGCATTCAGCTGTACACTTGCATTTTAATTCGCTGCACTAAAACTAAAGGCTTTAAAAAAGCATTTACAAATGCCATTATACAACCGTTATACAGCTTAAAGCATTATGTAATTCTATTGTAGAACCTAAAGTACTTAAGTGCTTTTAAACAGCTGAAAGATGTACAGTTGCGTTGTGGTTTGCTGCACTAAAGCTAAAGGCTTTACAAAAGCATTTAGATATGCAATTATATAACCGTTATACAGCTCAAAGCATCATATAATGCGTCAAGTTGCTCGGTGAACGTATATAAGAGTTTATACGGCCCATAAGTTCTAAATAAGTTAACTACTCATATGTTATAATGCTTCCTGTGTTACTTGGGATGATATGACTAATGACCAGAGGGCGGAATTGCTCATGGCAAAAATCAAATGTCAATAGAGTTGGAACGTTGAATTTTATCGACTATCGAATAAACTGAAATTATATTTACCTAGCGTATCTTTATTTATTTATTAGCAAAACTAAACGTCAAATCAATAAGCAAACAATAATAGACTTCATATGAACATTTCGGAATAACATTTAAATAAAAGACAATATAAGACATATACTGAATACTTCTTTACCTAAGTTCAAAAATATTTTGATGTCCCAATATTGTTAATTGTTAATTAAAACTTAAATATTATATTATTGTATTAATACTTCATATATTTTTTTACTATGTTTACTATCTTTAAAAAAGAAAAAGAAGATTTTATAGTCAAAATTGCATTTAGCTTAATAATTGTTTCCATGGGAATGTTGTGTACAATTGTAATAGTAATGTAAGTTATGTACAAGTTGCTTATATAAGAAATATTTTACGATGTTGTTTGCCTACATTATGTTATTGTACCTAATAAAATAAAATAAAAATAAAAAAATTAAATAAAACTAGTAGTGCATTATTAAAACTACCTAAGTAAACTAAACTAAACTATAAACTTTCCGCAACAACGATTCGTCTGGAAGTTTTTTCGGTGAACAAGAACAACAAATATATTTTTCAGAAAAAATCCAGAAATGTGGATTATTAATTTTTTTCCATGGAATGTTGCAACAAACGAGATATATTATCAAATCTAGATAAAACCTATTATCGTTCTTTACCTCTTTAAACTCAGGTGAATGTGTTTTACTCGTTATGTGAGTTTCAACGGAATATTTTTTTAGTTGCTTTAAGTGAACCTTACATTTAATACAAATAATGGTCAACTAGCTAATCAAAGAGGTTAATGTTAAAGTCAGAAATGTAAAAGGTGACTGAACTTATCGATAGCTGAAAAAGTCGATAAAATTTAACGTTCCAACTCTATTGACGTTTGATTTTTGCCATGAGCAATTCCGCCCTCTGCTAATGACTTCACCAAAGTCAGTAAGGGACTGTAACGGCAGATCGGTTAAAAATAATAAAAAGGTTGGGACCCCGCCTCAACAGATTGCGCCACAATCATGCACACAGCGAATAGAGTTGCCTTTTAATTTCCCATGCAAGTCTACTGATAGGAAAGAATAACTATGGTATCGCGAATATCAGGACCGTTTTTGGGAGCCATTTTTGTTCTGAGTGCACCATGCAGGTAGGTATATCTTTTCCATCGCTGAATCCAACTACTAACCATGACAGGACGGTATACAAGCAAGCAGCTTTTAAATTTGTTACCTGAATTACTGTTATTCTCATGGAATTTCGGTTGTAATCACATGAAAAAATATTTTCGACAACGACGTTCGTAAATGCGATTAACTTACCTATTGTTTATTCTATGTTACGCTACCTACTTACCTAGGCCTGAAATACCACACGCAATTCGAGAATTTCTATCATTTATGAAGAAAGCAGACAACCAGTGCAGTACCATCAAGTGCATTAAAACGCACATACACACTCAATCAAAGGGAAGTCACCAATCATAAAGGATAAATGGCCCTCATTCAAAAACCCATATTACAAAGAAAGAATTGGTATATTAGGTACGATAAGTTGAATGTAGGTAGACGTGCTTATGAATTACTCAATGATATACATATGGACCTCGCAGCAATCACCAGATTTTCTTTATCATCTGCTTTCCCACTACTACTACCCCAAGGAAGAAATGCCTATCTATATCCAGTGACGTGTAGCCATACAATAAATAAATAAAAAATGTTTAGGAACATAAGTAGATATTGTAATCCATTTACAGCTCATTATCATATGTGTTGATAGTGCAACATGACCGGGAGAACGGGGCCAAATTAACTTAGGTAACCTAAACTAACACTAGTAATTATTCGAAAACCTCCGACCACAACTTCATCCAGATGGAACTAATTAATAACTTTCAATCCAACTGAAGAACAAATCAAATTATTTTAATGAATATACTATAAGTCAGTTTTTCCTTTGTATATGACTTCGTATAGTTTATAACTTTCAATCTCTTTTTCACCCCCTTAGGGGTTGAATTTCCAAAACTCCGTTCTTAGTGAATATTCAAATTCAAAGTCTTCTATAAAATATAACGGTTACACTTACGTCACTTTAGTCACTTCGCGCGACATGTTTCGGAGAGCTTAGGTCTCCCATCTTCAAGCTCTTTCAAGCTCTTTTTGTAAGACTTCTTCTAATTTTTTGCTAGTGCTATCTTATCTCTAACTCCCCAAGAATAGTGTTAATGAGGTTTTCTGTTGTACACATACTCGTAGTTGGACACAGGGAACATCGCATCATGTTACATTGTGATTACATTTGAAGGATAACGTTATGTTAAAAGTTTCTATCTTCAACGGTAAAAGCTGTGCGTTGTTTGTCAGTCGGCTAACGGTACTATTTACACCGTATATTTTTGATATAATCATAATTGCATACGCTAAGGGTAGTTAGAGACCCTAATAAACATTCTTTCATTTGTTTTATTAAAATTTGACAGGTTTATTTCCTTTTAAAATATTAATATTTTTTATCTACACTCACATTGTAAGTCCTCTAAAACGTGTTCAAAAACGGTAGGCAATGGCTAGCATTACCACAACCGATTTTACTAGGATAAGCTTTTTATCTGTGGCAGTAACGTAATTTTAACTTTACATGCTCATATATTGATACGTTATGAGTTTAAAATTCCGAACATCGAATTTGATAACATAATGTAAATCCTCTCCTCCTTCCTGACCAACGGCACGCGCCCGCGCGACCGCCGGCACAATCGAGTTGGCCATGGCGGTGCAATGGCGGTCATTCTATGGTTTCAGTACACTTCATTTAGAATATATAATATGAGTGTAGATAAAGCAGTGTATGCAACTGTACGTAATTAGGCCTTATTACGTAACAGTTACATAAACTACTATATCTACACTCGCATTGTAAGTCCTCTAAAACGTGTTCGAAAACGGTAGGCAATGGCTAGCATTACCACAACCGATTTTACTATGATAAGCTTTTTATCTGTGACAGTAACGTAATTTTAACTTTACATGCTCAAACATTGATGTGTTATGAGTTTTGATAACATAATGTACACCTGCACGCGCCCGCGCGGCCGCCGACATGCTCCCCCCCGACCGCCGGCACTCTCCCTCCCGACCGCCGGCACAATCGAGTTGGCCATGGCGGTGCAATGGCGGCCATTCTATGGTTTCCGAACACAATTAGTATAAATAATATGAGTGTAGATAAAGCACTGTATGCAACTGTACGTAATTAGGCCTTAAAACACTCGTGTGATCTTATTATGAATGGCATGACATGGCGAAACTATAAGGAGGAACCCTTATAGTTTCGCCATGTCTGTCCGTCCGTCCGTCCGTCCGCGGATAATGTCAGTGACCGTTAGCACTAGAAAGCTGAAATGTGGTATTAATATGTATATCAATCACGCCGACAAAGTGGTAAATTAAAAAATGGAAAAAAATGTTTTATTAGGGTACCTCCCCTATACGTAAAGTGGGGAGTGTTTTTTTTTTCATTTCAACCCTAACGTGTGATATATCGTTGGATAGGTATTTGAAAATGAATATGGGTTTAGTAAGATCATTTTTTTATAATGTAAATATTTTCGGAAATAATCGCTCCAGAAGTAAAAAAAATGTGTCCCAAAAGAGGGGGCCCTCTAACTTTTGAACCATAAGTTTTAAAAATATGAAAAAATCTCAAAAGTAGAACTTTATAAAAACTTTCTAGGAAAATTATTTTGAACTTGATAGGTTGAATAGTTTTTGAAATAAAATTACAAAATGATTTCTGAATTTTGAAGTTTGCAATTTAACCGTTTTAACTCTTAAGTGGGGACACTTACTGTGACGGACGGAAAACTACGGAACCCTACACTGAGCGTGGCCCGACACGCTCTTGGCCGGTTTTTAGAATTCCTTTCATAATACTCCAGTACTCTTCAGCAGGCCACAGTTCTGGACTATTTAGCGGATTGCATATTTTGGGCACCACCCTTATCCTGTTAGCGTTGTACCATTCCATAACCGATTTTGCGTATTGGCAACTAGCTAGATCTGGCCAAAACAGCGGTGGTGAGGCATGCAGTGTCTTATTAAAGGCAGCAAACGCTTCTGAAAAGAATCTTTCTGATAAATATCGCCGTTTATTGTCCCGGTGGTGACAAACGAGCGACTTCTTTTATAACAGCTACATATTGCCTGCCAAAGAAGGTATTTTTTTGGAAATTGCCCTCGTTTTTTAATTCAAAATCTTCAGGAGTATCTGTTCGAGATTTGCTAGTATAAAGCTCTTGACCAGGTTTTTTTTTACAATCCAATTTTATATACGTCTCGTCGTCCATCACCGCGCATTCAAATTTTGTAAGAAAATCTTCATAGAGTTGTCGCTACCGTATCTTTGCGGATAAGTTGTTTTGAGTCTCGATATGGTGCGGCCTGGGCTTTATAACTCCTCAGTCCTGCCCTCTGTTTCACTTTTTGGACATAGGACTGAGACATTTTCACTTTTTTAGCAACATCACGAGATGAAATCGTATGATTTGAGGCAAAAATCTTTAAAATACTCTTTCCTTTTTCTTATCCTTGACTCCTTGCAACCCACCACTTCCTGGCATTCTATCTATTGTCAAGCGTTCACGGAAACTTTTTAATACGTGACCAACCGTAGATTGTGGATATTTCAGCCTTTTTGCGATATCCATGTAGCTCAACATGGGATTTTTTACATGTTCGTGCAAAATGCGTTCACGTTTTTGATATTGTACGCTCGACATTATGGCAACGAATAAATAATAGAAAATAAATTTATCATCATTTTATAGCCCAAATCCTTGTGAGAAAATTGTTGTTTCAAAAGTTTAAATATCTCCATTTTTCGAATACCTATAGCTATGTTTACATGCCCAGGTTTTGGCGTGTTCAACCTTTAGGTGATACATAAAAAAACCGGCCAAGTGCGTGTCGGACCACGCATAGGAGGGTTCCGTACCTTCAATGGAATAAGAACCAAACTAATACCAAAAGGTCGTATCTGATGCCTATGGAAGAAGTTTTTTGGAGATAACTCAAAAATGGCTGAACCGATAATGTTCAAAACAATTTTCGTTGAAAGTATATGATAAGGCGCATCTCTTTAAATGTTTCCATATTTTTTGAACTTACGGTTCAAAAGTTACGGGGGGGGGGGAGGGGGGCTACACAACTTTTCAGACTTTCGAAGCGATTATTTCAGAAAATATTCACTTAATCACAACATAGTCAAAGAAACCTCAATGTTATTTTAAAAGACCTATCGATTGATGTGTCACATGTTGATATTTGGTTAATTTATTTTATTTTATTTAGTTACCTGTATGGAGATTCAAATTTAACTACATAACTAAGTAGCTGCATACAAAATACACCTTATGTGTAAATTTTATTCAGGTACGTCGTATAGTTTCCGAGTAAAATGCCTGTGACATACGGACGGACAGACAAACAGACAGACAGACATGACGAATCCATAAGGGTTCCTAGTTGACTACGGAACCCTAAAAAGAAAGGCGGAGAAGTAAAATCGGTCCCTGAGCTACAAAAAATATGGACCTGGGCGACAAAAATAGGGTGACTATGATGTCGGCAAGCTGCGGGTCGGTTTTGTTGTTTTTACAGAAATGTACATAAGTACATGGTCTGTTCCTAAGTATTACTTACACAGGACAGGAGTGGCCCGCGGGTCTTTTTAGGCCCTTTCGAAAGGGTCCTAAAATGGCACAAGGCCATAAAAAAATTGTAGTAGTGGCAGTATAATAAATAAATAAATAAATATTATGGGACAATCTTACACAAATAAACCTAGTCCCACAGTAAGCTCAATAAGGCTTGTGTTGTGGGTACTAGACGACGATATATGTAATAGATATATACATATAAATACTTAAATACATAGAAAACATCCATAACTCAGGAACAAATATCCGTGATAAACACACAAATAAATGCCCTGACCAGGATTCGAACCCGGGACCTCCTGCTTCATAGGCAGGGTCACTACCGACTAGGCTAGGAGGCCGTTAAAATATACTTTTCACACCACCTGCTCGACAATGCCAAATTATATATCATGCAAACCTCACCGAAAGCAAATCATTATAGCCCTTGGCTTTAGCCGGGTTATAATGTTGTACTAAATCTCATTATAACCCGCTGGTTAATAATGTGAATCCACTTCCCATAGCTCTTATTGTTATGTGCTTAAAGTCTAATTTCGTAAAGTCCGCACGGTGCACAGCCCCGCGACGCCAGCCGGGGCCCGCGCCGCCGCGTCGAGCTGATTTGAAAATCGAATTTTATTCGGAAAATCGTGCTGGCCACCTCAATTTTAAATACCTAAAACAAATGCCGCGAGTGTCATAAGACGCTGCAGTATACGGAGTAAAACTGCAGGTTCTATAAAAATAGAAGATAAAATTAGAATAAAATGGACTAATGTATCAAGAATCAATTTTTAGGGTTCCGTAGCCAAATGACAAAAAACGGAACCCTTATGGATTCGTCATGTCTGTCTGTATGTCTGTCCGTCCGTATGTCACAGCCATTTTACTCGGAAACTATACGACGTATCTGAATAAAATTTACACATAAGGTGTATTTTGTATGCCGCTACTCAGTTATGTAGTTAAATTTGAAAAAAAAAAATTTAAGGGGGGCGCTCCATGTAACAAAATTTTTATTTTTTATATTTTTGACTAAATATCAACATGTGACACATAAATCGATATGTCTTTAAAAATAACACTGAGGTTTTTTGACCACTTTGTGATTAAGTGAATATTTTCTGAAATAATCGCTTCGAAAGTCAGAAAAAATGTGCCCCCCCCCCCTGTAACTTTTGAACCGTAAGTCCAAAAAATATGAAAAAAATTGAGGAGATGCGCCGTATCATATACTTTCTAGGAAAAATTTTTTGAACATTATTGGTTTAGCCATTTTTGAGTTATCTCCAAAAAACTTTTTCCATAGGCATCAGATACGATTTTTTGGTATTAGTTTGGTTCTTATTCCATTGAAGGTACGGAATCCTGCTATGTGTGGTCCAACACGCACTTGGTCTGTTTTTACTTTTGATTTACTTTAATAAAAATCCGTTTCTAGTAGCCTTAGCTATTTTATTGTCTCGCAAGAGGTGAGAAAAGTAGAGTATACTCCTCGGGGATAAAGCTGTTTATGTCACGGGCGCGCTTGAAACCCTCACTGTACTCAGGACTCAGTCTTAATTCCCTCGCTTCGCTCGGGAATTAACTCATTACCCCCTCGCTGCGCTCGGGAGTAAAATCTGGAGTTCTTCGTTACGTTCAGGATTCAATATTGCGCCCGTGACATAAAACAGTGCTTTATCCCCTTGGTGTACAATCTACTATTATTGTACAACATTTGTACAACAAAGAAAAATACAACAGGAAGAATATACAATATTTGTACATGGAAGAGATCTCTTCCAGTCAACCATTGAGCAGTTTGATGTATTGATGTTTTCTTTATTTACCTTTAAGTATATTCAAGTCGGAGAACTGTCAACATCAGACATGACGCAATAGTGAGAGCCACGAACCGCCTGTACTTACTTCGTTTTAGTTTGCTACACTAACTATCCCCTATTTTAAGACGCGGACATCTGGCAATTGTTTATCGGTGTTATGCAAACGAGTTGTAAGAAATAAATATCTTACAGTTCTAGGTTTGATGCAGTGTAGTATCATGTAATTAATAAGATTATATCATTTTCAGGAGTTTCTGTTGGGGGCAAATAGTGCAAAATGACGTTACGTTAATGTATTGTTTGTCGCCTACCTACTGTTTTTTTTCCGTAGCGATACGCAATGTTTTTACTTTTTAGGGTTCCGTAGTCAACTTAGGAACCCTTATAGTTTCGCCATGTCTGTTCGTCCGTCCGTCCGTCCGCGGATAATCTCAGTGACCGTTAGCACTAGAAAGCTGAAATTTGGTACTAATATGTATATCAATCACGCCGATAAAGTGGTGAAATAAAAAGTGGAAAAAATGTTTTATTAGGGTACCTCCCCTATACGTAAAGTGGGGAGTGATTTTTTTTTTCATTTAACCCTAACGTGGGATATATTGTTGGATAGGTATTTAAAAATGAATACGGATTTAGTAAAATAATTTTTTGTCTGCCTTGTGAATTTAGATGATTAAAATGTATGGATTATAAGTTAGTTTTAAGTTGGTATCTAGTTGTAATTATTTAGTATATATTGTATTGTTAATGTTTTGACATGTAATGCTGTGTGATGTTTATCAAAATAAATACATTTTTTGATAATGTAAATATTTTCGGAAATAATCGCTGCAGAAGTAAAAAAATGTGTCGCCCCACCCCTCTAACTTTTGAACCATAAGTTATAAAAATATGAAAAAAATCTCAAAAGTAGAACTTTATAAAAACTTTTTAGGAAAATTATTTTGAAATTGATAGGTTGAATAGTTTTTGAAAAAAAAAATACAAAATAATTTCTGAACTAAGTTTGTAATTTAACCTGTTTATTTTACCTGTAATTTCTACAAAATCACAATGAAATGACGTGCTTTCAAATAAAGTAAAAACGGTGCAAATCGGTTCACGCAATAAAGAATTATCCCATAAAAATCATTGTATTGGAAATAATACACAGTAGAAGATTTTAGACTTATATTTATAATAAAAATTAATTATTTGCAACCGGTACAACACGCCATAGTACGAAATTGTCCAAGGAGGACGAAGGGAACAAAATGTTGCCAGTCTACAAACTGACCATAGACAAATTTAAACAAATTATGTTTTTGTTCTGAAACATAGTTGGGGCGGCCAACATAATATGCCCACAAAAAACTAAAAAACACACATTGCATTACTTATGCTTATAAAACCTTAACTAATTATCATTAATAGGCAAAGGACATAATTTTTTGTAAGAGCGGAGGAATATTTTGCCAGAGCCAGCCATCTTTATCTCTGCAACCCTTACTCTACCATCAGGTCCTGGTATGACCTTTACTATTCTAGCCATAGGCCATTCTAGAGGAGCAGTATTATCTGCTCTAACAATCACTAAATCGCCTTCTTTTAAATTAGGCTGAACATGCTGCCATTTAGGGCGATTTTGAAGTTGGGTAAGGTAGTCTTTTGACCATAACTTCCAAAAGTCTTGCTTTAATCTTTCCACAACTTTCAAAAATTTCAATCTATTAACATTTACATTAGTCTGGTCGAGTTCTGGAAGGCTGGTCAATGGAGCACCAATCAAAAAGTGTCCAGGTGTTAAATACCTGTAATCAGAGGTCTCAGCGCTTGTTGGCAACAAAGGCCTGGAGTTTAAAACTGCTTCAATTTGAGTAATTACTGTATACAATTCTTCAAAGGTAAGTACCAAACTTCCAATTACCCTCTTCAAATGATACTTAAGGCTTTTAACACTTGCCTCCCAAAGGCCTCCAAACTCCGGAGAGTAGCTCGGAATGAATTTAAATTTTATATAGTTACTGCAGCAAAAACTATCAACTTTCTGTCGGTGAGCCTCTGAATTAGTTAAATCATATAATTCTTTTAATTTATTTGAAGCTCCTTGGAAGGTCTTGGCATTGTCAGAAAATATTTGTTTAGGAACTCCTCGTCTAGCTATAAACCTTTTGAGGCATGCCAAGAAAGCTTCTGTAGTTAAGTCACTTACTAATTCTGCATGTACTGCTTTAGTAACAAAACAGACAAAGATTGCTATATAAGATTTGGTTATTAATGGTTTTCTGATTCTGCCTACTTTCAGGTTAAATGGCCCATAGAAGTCTACACCTGTTACTTCAAAAGGACGTGCAGCTGTTACTCTTTGAGCAGGTAAGGAACCCATTAATTGCTTTGCAGCTCCAGCTTTTAGTTGGAAACACTTAACACATTTTAACAGGACATTCTTAACTTCCCTGATTCCATTTATTATAGAATACTTTTGACTTAGTGAACTTAAAAATAGATGTCATATACTTCAGAAAAAGTGACCAAACCCTCCGGTGTCCGAGGCCAGATTCGAACTGGCGTCTTCAGCTTTCGCGGCTGACGTCCTGACCACTAGACCACCCGGTCACGGCGGAACTTGACAACTTTTCTCATGTATATGCAATCTCTGAATTTGAAACGGCTAGGCGCCGTTGACCATACTCTAAGGGCATGCGCAGTACGTGCTTGCACCTCCTATCCGAACCACTTACGTGATTCTGGTATAGCGAGAGAGATGGTGCTGCCATCTATGAATCTTGAAGCAAATCAAATTATTTTGTTCAATATTTTTTGATTTGCAATTTTTTTAAGTAGTTACACTACTATATATAAACTGAAAAATAGATGTCATATACTTCAGAAAAAGTGACCAAACCCTCCGGTGTCCGAGGCCAGATTCGAACTGGCGTCTTCAGCTTTCGCGGCTGACGTCCTGACCACTAGACCACCCGGTCACGGCGGAACTTGACAAATTTTCTCATGTATATGCAATTTCTGAATTTGAAACGGCTAGGCGCCGTTGACCATACTCTAAGGGCATGCGCAGTACGTGCTTGCACCTCCTATCCGAACCACTTACGTGATTCTGGTATAGCGAGAGAGATGGTGCTGCCATCTATGAATCTTGAAACAAATCAAATTATTTTGTTCAATATTTTTTGATTTGCAATTTTTTTAAGTAGTTACACTACTATATATAAACTGAAAAATAGATGTCATATACTTCAGAAAAAGTGACCAAACCCTCCGGTGTCCGAGGCCAGATTCGAACTGGCGTCTTCAGCTTTCGCGGCTGACGTCCTGACCACTAGACCACCCGGTCACGGCGGAACTTGACAAATTTTCTCATGTATATGCAATCTCTGAATTTGAAACGGCTAGGCGCCGTTGACCATACTCTAAGCGCATGCGCAGTACGTGCTTGCACCTCCTATCCGAACCACTTACGTGATTCTGGTATAGCGAGAGAGATGGTGCTGCCATCTATGAATCTTGAAGCAAATCAAATTATTTTGTTCAATATTTTTTGATTTGCAATTTTTTTAAGTAGTTACACTACTATATATAAACTGAAAAATAGATGTCATACTTCAGAAAAAGTGACCAAACCCTCCGGTGTCCGAGGCCAGATTCGAACTGGCGTCTTCAGCTTTCGCGGCTGAACTTAGCACTAATTTGGCACCAGCATGCAACAGTCTTAAGTGTTCCCTATGTATAAGTAGCCGAGTAATATGACAAGCTTTTGGCATTATAATGGGATGCATTTTATCATATGAAATATTTTTTGCATTTTGTAACCTACCACCTGTCCTGAGAATTAAATTCTGATCCAGAAAGGGGTGTAACCCACTTAAGCCAGTCTTAATAGGAATGTCTTTTAATAAACAGTCTATTTCTTTTGAAAAGAAGTGTCTTTGAGTTTGTCTTATTATGACAATCATAGAGTCATTTAAGTCTTGTGGTGTCAGGGTGCCAGTAATCTTGTTATCAGGTTTTTTACAATTATTGCAAAAGCGGAGCATATAGGCTACCACCCGTTGAAGTTTATTAATGTCAGAGTATTTATTAAGCAAATCCAGGCAGTTATTTTCTTCATTATCATCTGTGGTTTGAACTAACACAGTCTTTACTGGAAAATCATATTTAATAGGATACACTTTGGTATCAAACTCTGGATTTAGTAAGTAAGATGGCCCATGAAACCACAACGCCTGAGATGTTAGCTTCTCCGGAGACAGTCCCCGTGACAAAAAGTCCGCCGGGTTCTCTGAAGTTTTGACATAACCCCACTTAGAGGACCCAGTTAAGGTATGTATCTGTTTTATCCTGTTATATATGTATGCATTACATTTAGGTGGATTATTTATCCACGCTAGCACTATTTGAGAATCGCAATATAGAATTGTATTATGCTCAAATCGAGAAGTCAATGTTTTGCTGACCTTATTTACCAGTTTAGCTAAGAGTAAGGCAGCATTTGCCTCAAGCTGAGGAATAGTGAGGGTTTTACCTAATGGTGCTACTCTAGATTTGGAGCAAAGAAGATCTACGTTGACTTTATTATTTTTATTGGTAGTTCTCAGGTATAAGCAGCATCCATAGGCTTTAAAGGAGGCATCTGAGTATCCGATCAATTCAACTTTTGCAACGTTTTTTACATTTAAACATCTTTGAATTTCTATTTTATCCATGTCATTTAATTTTTTCAGATACTTTTTCCAGGTGTCAAGCTGCTGATCAGGTAATGTAGAGTCCCAAGAAACCTTTGAAGCCCATAGTTCCTGCATGAAAATTTTGGCTGTTACAATAATTGGGTTAATTAAGCCCATTGGGTTAATGAGATGCAGCCCCCCACATTACCCTCTCTTTCGGCCTCACTTTGTGGTCGAAGTATGACCTCCAGATTGTATTTAACTTCATAGGGGATACAGGTCATTGACCACTATTTTTTTCGGTTGGCATTATAAGTTTGACTACACATCACCTCCTTTGAGAAACTGAAACCATAGGTAATATTATGCGTTCCAAGAAGACAGCGAAATAATGTATTTTTAACCGACTTCAATTTCATAGAAGGAGGAGGTTCTGTATTCGGTTTGGGCTTTTTTTTTTATGTATGTTCACCGATTACTCCGAGATGCGTGGTCCGATTTGAATAATTCTTTTTTTATTTGAAAGGGTCTACTTCCAAGGTGGTCATATTAATCTGGTGCTGTTCTGATGATGGAATCTATGAGGAATTGAGGGAACTCCTCAATTTTTAAAGGCATACGTATGGTGATTTGGGTGTTTTCTTAAGCAACTCGAGGATTCTCTCTCGAAAACCACCAATTTGATGAAGTGGATCTCTTGATGATGGTTGTTTTGATGATAATGATGATGATTTTTTTCTAATATAGGATGTTGAGCGATTACTCCGAGACCCGTGGTCCAATTTGAGGAATTCTTATTTGTTTGAAAGTAACTACCTTTAAGATGGTTCCACAATAATCTGGTGCTGTTCTGATGATGGGATCCATGAGCAATTGAGGGAACTCCTCAATTTTTAAAGGCACATGTATGGTGATTTAGGTGTTTTCTTAAGCAACGCGAGGATTTTCTCTCGAAATCCACCAATTTGATGAAGTGAACCTCATGATAAGAATAAGAATAAGAATAAATTTATTTCGTGAAAAACAACTTAACAATAGTTACAAGTTTTGAGCCCTCCTAGTAGGTATGTAGACACCTGTGTCAGGAGGACTCGCTCTTCCTGAAGGGGACAGTACAATTTGTTATCTTACCCACTAGTTTCATATTATGTTAAATTATAAGTATATCTATAATTTTACCTATACTAAATTTATTTATAAGTTTTTGAGTGTGTTTATGCATGCATGATGGTGTGTGTGTGTGTGCGTGAGTGTGTGTATATGTGTGCGTGTGTATACATTCTTATGCTAACAATGTTTCCTAAAATTAAACAATACAATATCCACGGTATCAAACGTTTTGTGGGTTATCTCTCTTTGAAAAGTAACAGATCTTCTACTTGATCATAACTAAGTTTAATTATACAATCAGTAAGAGTGTTTTTACAATGATGGTACTTTAGTTCATATATATTTGCCATATTGTTAAATATGTTATACAGGTGTGCAGATTGTGCTTCAAATTGTCTGTCAGCAAATGCAGATTTATTATAAGGTACAGGTGCAACGGCAGGAACCCTTCTTTGGTTGCCAGCAAAAGTTTTGTAGGGAATATTTTTATGCAGTCTTAAAACAGCAGCCATAACATACAATTTCCTCATACTGAGAAGTTTACAATCATTGTACAACTCAGATGTAGGATATCGATATGGTTTAAAGAACATGGTTTTAAGGAGGCACCTTTGCCCTCTTTCCACTTCTAGAAATTTTACTTTGGTTGCCGCTCCCCATACCGGTATGCAATATGTCATGATCGATTGTGCTAAAGTAAAGTAAATTTGTTTCAGTAAAGAAGTGTTTGTGATATGTCGCAGTAATTTAAAAATCCAGATGAGCTTTCGTATTCTATTATTAATGTTTTCGATGTGTTGGTGCCAGGATAATCTATAGTCAATAATAATACCTAAATACTTAGTAAAGTAGACCTTTTTTAATGTATCACATCTACATGCTGACATTGAAGTCGCTGGGTCACAAAAGTGTATCCTTAATTCTAATTCGGTAGAGGGCTGTCCAACTATTGTTTTTGAGAAGCAAATGTAGTTCGTTTTTTCGATATTAAGTGTTAGTAGGTTATCTAAAAGCCACGAAGAAACCTTTTTGAGTCCTATTGTAGCATCGGTACCCACTGAGTCCCATGATTTCCCAGCAAAAACAAGCACAGTGTCATCGGCATACGATATAACTTTACCTGGTATTTTTATAGCAGTAAGGTCATTTATATAAACTAAAAACAGGGTAGGCCCGAGATCACTACCCTGCGGTACTCCAAATGACACATTTGAGTCGCTGCTCACAAATTCACCAATCCTGACTCTCTGGCTGGCTGGCATGATGATGGTTGTTTTGATGATAACGATCATGATTTTTTTAAATGTAGGATGTTCAGCAATTACTCCGATACCCATACGGTCCGATTTCAGGAGAATTCCGGAAATCGGACAAAAAACAGATTTTTTTTTTGTTGGAAAGGAACTACCTTTGCGATAGTTTCACATTAATCTGGTGCTGGTCTGATGATGGGATCCTTGAGGAATTGAGGGAACTCCTCAATTTTTAATGGCACATGTATGGTAATTTGGTTGTTTTTTTGAGCAACTCAAGCATTTCCTCTCCAAAACCACTAATTTGATGGAGTGGACCTAATGATGAAGACCACATATGATATGTGGAACTTTCCTTACATTGAGTACGTATCATGAACTTTTTCTTATATATCTTCACCGATTATTGTGAGATCCGTTGTCCGTTTATGATAATTTTATAACCACTAAAAATGGAAAAATAAAAACTTTTTACAAAAAAAAGATAAACCGACTTCAAAAAGGATAAAATAAACTATTATATTATTTATATGCGTTACAAACTGATATGTTTGAAGTCGGTGCTAAGCCAAAAAGTGACAATACCGGCAAATCAGCTTCAAGTCTGAAAATCACATAACATTTCGATTCCTACTTATATTACAAAGGTGAATGTGAATCTATCTGTTACATTTTCACGTCTAAACTACTAATCCAATTTTGATGAAAAGAGGTACCCATGTATATATACTCTGATACACGTCTACTTTGTCAATAATCAGAAAAAGGCGGCAAATTAAAAAAAAATATATATAAACACGTATTCCTTCCATAGAAAATTTAAATATCGCGCCTTTTTCTACTGAAAAGGTGTGTATAGAAAGTATAGAAAGATCAATCTTGCCATTGAATTCCGTTACACTTCGATATTACACCTTAGATGAAGTAGGATAAATAATTCAAACCGAAGCACGGGCTCCGTTCGAGATATAGTTAGTCCGAAAACTAGTATAAAAGTTTATTAACAAACATCATAAGCTATCAAACGAAGCTTCGTTCCAATCGAGTGTTCCACGACACTCACGTATTTTATTTTTCTCTGACGTTCATTAGTGCATTGTAATGTGCTTACATTGAAGAATAAATATCTTGATCTACACCAATATCATAAATCCTCTATTCCGCGTTCGGAACCGTATGTAATAGGCATGATGACACATGTTGAATTATGCATTAAAATTTAGTTGATAGGATGCAAAATGACTCTCAAACTCTCAAATTATATTTATCTGCGTTGTATTTATTGTTAAGTGAAGTCGGTTGTTTTTTGTTTAAAATTATTATAGTTAATAATCGAGAGTTTTCTATGAGCACCTGTATTAATATATATCGACATCTTTTTTATCGATATCAAATCCCTAGAGCTTGCCCCGAGTTAGCAAAGGTATGTAAATAATGATAATGATATTTAAGTTGTTTTGGAGTTGCATCGGAATAATTTTCAAATTGAGATATTTCTGATTGAGACGTCTAGCTATATCGGGTAGCAGAGTGCATTGGATTCCTATTAAAGTTGGATCGTGTTTAAACATGTATAAATTTAGAATACGACCTATTGTTAGTTCAGGAATATTTGGTCCCATGGTCAAACAAACGATTAAAACAGCATAATGTGTGGTCAAACATCAAAGGGTAAGTATTTAGCTAAATAAGGAGTATCGTCATGTCGTAAAGTGTTATCTCGCTGGCCTAAGTGCGGTCAAATTGTGGCAGAAACGAGGCGCCCCTTTAATTACGTCACTGACCGGATAATTAGACTAATGTCATAGATAACACATTGTTAGGAGTAGATAAGTCACTCTTTATGCAAATGGAAATTACCATTTCGTATAAAATGCGTTGAAATTGTAGGTTTGTACGGTCACGTATGAAAATAGCTCAAAGAGCTAAAAGAGCGCCCAGTGCGTTGACGATGAGGGACTCTCTTGTTCCTTTAGTCGTCAACACATTCTCCTTTTTGTAAAGGGTCGGAAACGCGCATGTGACACCTCTGGAGTTGCAGGCGTCCATATGCTACGGTAGCTACTTACCATCAGGCGGGCTGCATGCTTGACCACCGTCGTGGTATAAAAATAAATAAATATGGATACATATAATGTGACAAAAATATATGTCTAACAATAAGCTTTACGCCATGTTAGTAGAGTCGTGGCTAGATATTTTTGTCACATTAAATGTATCCATATTTTTAGACGTGTCGTGCGCCATTTTATGGGATTATAAGAATAATGGAAAAATAAACTACGAATATACGAATGTGGAACTCGTTACCCCTAGAAATAAGGCGTGCAAATCCCTAACTGTTTTCAAGAAACACAAGGAGTATTACCTATCTCTCCCTTATGGACTAGGAGCTGGCCCCGTCAGATATGACGCAATAATGAGAGCAATGTGTCCTGTCTAGTTAGATTGCTTTACCATCCTTATTACTAGATCCGGGCATCTGGCAGCTTTTAATGGGTGGAGGTTAGAGTTAGAGTGACAGACCAACAAAGTTTTCGTTGGAAAAAAGTAATACCAAAGTAGGTAAAAACTGCCGAACTTGTGTCATTTATAGAGGACAGGGCCTCATATTTTAACATACGAAAAAAAACATTGTGTATTATTGCGGAAACAAAAGCAGTAGGCGACTTTATAAATTACATTATCTAGACACGCGGCAGCGTGTCAAGCCAAGTTCAAGCAAAGGAACTGGCTAGCCAGCGCCGAGTGTATATTACACGAACCACTTGGTGCCACTTTTGACCCTTCTATAACTCAAAACCTCTTTAACGTAAACAAATAAAACTACGTGTGTTTAATTATATCCATAAGGACATCTAGAAGTCCACATTTGATACAATATACATAAGTTGGCAATACTTTCCCCAAACAGAAACTTCTGGGCTATGATATAATCTAATTAATTACATAATTTCCTATAATATTGCATCAAATCCTGAACTGTAGGATTTGTTTTCTTCGAGTTATTTGCATTCTTTGACCTCCACCACTTTACAGCTTCCAGATGTTTGGTTCTAGAAATGAGCATAGTATAGCAAACTAACTAGAGGGGTTTCGTTGCTCTTATTATTGTGTCATATCTGACGTGGCCAGCTCTCTGTATATTAATACAAATGTTTGCTGACTGTATTTTTATTATTTTATTTTTATTTACTCTGTGTATGTAGTATAGATATGTTTATTGATTATTTTATTTGTATATATACAGGATGATTCATGAGACGTGAGCAGGCTTAACACTACAGATTCAGTTAAAAATAAGCTATTGTTTGATATCAGTATTAGTGTGATAAGCGCAAAAAATTTTTTTTAAATAAAAATAAAACGTTTGAAATTATTTACGACACGCATGGTCACTCTACAATTAGAATACTCCGTCGAGTACTGATATTCTCTTGTTTTTCTGTGATATGTGTGAAATTGATGTCTGGTTACTTTTGAAACATCGTATCTCACTTAATTTTCTTTTAAATTTTTCATAATCAAAGTGCTGTCAAAGAGGTTTTATCTTTATTGATTTGTTTATGTGGGGTGACCATGATTACAGAGAATAAAATTTCTACGAAACAAAAAGGTTAAAAGTTTTTTAAAGGCGTTATTAACATGATGGCGGTCGATTCATTATCGTTTACTAAGTGTGTAGGGTTGATAGCTTTCTCTCTGTACTTGAATGAAAACCTATGTACGTGCAGTCAATACCGTATTAGAATAGTTCTATAGTATGAAGAACAATTCACTGAACTCATACGCCTCGTTCGTATTAACTGTTTTGTGATTTTCAGACTTGAAGCTGATTTGCCGGTATTGTAACTTTTTGGCTTGGCACCGACTTCAAACATATCAGTTTGTAACGCATATAAATAATATAATAGTTTATTTTATCCTTTTTGAAGTCGGTTTATCTTTTTTTTTGTAAAAAGTTTTATATTTAAATGATTAGTTGCGTTTTTGAGATACGAGTTTTGTAAAGATATCTATAGAAGTCAGATTGACAATGCCAAGAACCACTTTATATGGCTCTCGATAAGGTGTAAAATCAAATGACCTAATAGGATTGAACAACGTCTTTGGGCGGATTTACGTACAGTCACGTCTGAAAATATGGATACATTTAATGTGACATAAACATGTATCCAAAACTTTACGCCTTGGTAATAGAGTCGTGGCTACATATTATTGTCATATTCAATGTATCCATATTTTCAGACGTGACTCACGTGACCGTACAATATCTACACAGCTACAGTTTTAAATTTTCTATGCAAAATTGACAAAATAAATATGTTAATTTATACATTGATTTTATACTACGACGGTGGCAAACAAGCATACGGCTCGCCTGGTGGTAAGCAGTTACCGTAGCCTATGGATGGATGCCTGCAACTCCAGAGGTGTCACATGCGCGTTGCTAACCCTTTACGAAAAGGCGGATTGACTGTGTTGACGGCTAAAGGAACAAGGGGGTCCCTGGTCTTCAATACACTGGGTCCTGTTTGAGCTCTTTGACAAAGCTTACTCACCAGCAGGAACACCACACTATAGGTGGGGTCTAGTACTATTTGGCTGTGGTTTTCTCTAAGGTGCTCTGCTCCAAATTAGAAGTGATACATATTCGTGGTTCTACATGCAGTACTAAATAACCATTAATTCTACTTTCAATCCATTTAAACTTTATTTTTAACTTAAGTTTGGCATACTTCTTTCGTGTGAATTTATTTTAGTACAGTATTGGAGCCACGGATATTTAAATTTATCATATTTCTTAGCGATTTGCTTCGATACAGTGTTGTGGCGGGCGTTTCAGACCGCACATTATAAACTTAAATGTCTTAAACTGTCTGAAGGGATTTTAAAACGGTATGACGTCGTGCCGTTTGTTACGGTATGGTTTCGGTTGCGCAACCGAAATTTTCTGTACCGAAATATAACGGCACCGCAATTTTTTGCGATACCTTAACCGTTTTCTTAAACGACTCCCCGTGCCCCGCCCCATGCTCACATCCTTTATCGCCGCTCGCGCCACCGTAGCAAGTACCTACATCGTAAAAGCAACGGTCAATAATTTTGGTACCGACATTATAACGGCTGTATATCGTTATTAAGGTATAAGTACCGTCAAAAAACGTAAAAATAGCGATATCGAAATTTTATTCCGTAAAAGTATTTTTTTTCGCTCACATACTTCACATTACTCTTTGAAATATATCGTAGGTATGTATGTATACTTTCTGAAATGAAAAATAGTAGGGCTATTTAATAACTTAAATGAAAAAATGTGATAATCTCCCTTTTTTAAATTAATCTAAGAGCCAAAAGGAACAACTCTGAAAAAGGAATTTCCGTCATCACTATTTTCCGTATAATAAAGTGTACACTACGGATTAACCGGAAAGGTTTTAAACTTGATATTTTTGTTTTGTTGAATGGGTCTTGAAATTACTTAATGTATTGTGAAAATTTGAAGATCAAAAATAAAAATAAATTAAGGCCAAAAAAAATGTTGTGATTTCAATTGGTTTTTAAAATATTATGCGCCCACCACAATGGTCTTAAACTTGGTATGTACGGTCACGTCTGATAATATGGCTACATTTAATATGACAAAGACATATATCCCTTTGGGAGGGCGGGAGGATTTATCATTATTTATGTATGTCTATATTATAAAAAATATATATATTAAGTAAATTTGAATTAGCTTATAATTGTAAATAATGTTATCTTAGTGAGATAGTAATTTTCTCACTGCACCCACCTTGACGCATTTCTGTTTGGCCCTATGGTTGACTGGTAGAGAATGCCTAAAGGCATTAAGTCCGCCCTTTTTTACTTTTTTCATGTGCAATAAAGTTTAAATAAAAAATAATAAAATATCCAAGATTTTATGCCTTGGTAATAGAGTCGTGGCTACTTATTTTTGTCACATTAAAAGTATGTATATTTTCAGACGTGACTGTACTATATAGGTTATTACAAGTGGGCCCATTTACGACCGTGTCTCAAAAGTTTGGAGCGGTAGGCCTAAGGCTTTTAAATTAAATTAAGTAAACGTTTATTTCAGGCAATTGCCCATTTCGTTGTTAGTACAGAATTAATGTTAGTAGGTATATACAAATTTACGATTTTTAACTTAAATGAATAAAACAGGACTGGAGCATCATTAATACGAAGCATCAAAATAAATAACAATTAAAATTGGGAATAAATTATAAAATCGTTAACGTCAACAGGTAAAATATTATTAATTGCTATAATTTATAGCCTTTAAATCCAAAAAATCTAAATTATTAAAATTAATACATTAGGAGTATAAATTAAGTTGAGTAGTAAGAATTGAATTAAATTAAATTAAGAATTGAGAAAGAACCCAATCCCATGAATTAGCGTAGGGACTGGTAGTCGTTTTCAACTAATTATGTGATGTAGATATCGAAAATTATATCTGCTTTAAAATCCAAGATGGCGGATATACTCTTATATTTAATAATAATAAATAAAACCCTTAATTAGCCATAAATTACTACCATGACGATTTTTCAGAAAAAAACAGTATAGACGCCATCTTTAAAGCACGTAATTTACAAAATCTACATCTCCCAATTAACCAAAAACTATAACCATGACGATGTTTCAGAAAAAAAAAGAGTATAGGCGCCATCTTGGGTTTTAAACAGACGTAATTTTCGAAATGTACACACCCGAAATAGACGAAAATGACTACCATGACAATTTATACAAAAAAGTGTATTTCCGCCATATTGGATTTTAAAACAGGCATAATTTTCAAAAACTATCCCTCTCATTAGCCGAAAACGACTACCATGACGATTTTTCTTAAAAAAAGTATAGCCGCCATTTTGGATTTTAAAACAGATATAATTTATTAAATCTACACCCCCTAATTAACCGAAAATAACTACCATGATCATTTACCAGAAAAAAGTATATAACCGCCATCTTGGACTATAAAACAGATATAATTTTCGAAATCTACAACCCCTAATTAGCTGAAAACGACTACTAGTCCCTACGCCAATCTCATCACAGGCTCAATTGAGCCATGGCAAAAGCCGGGACAAACGATAGGAGGATGGTTGTATTGGTTTATACCACAACTTAACTTCATGCCAAATAACATTTTAGTTGAATAAAACGTTATTTGGAATAAACCCAATCCTAGAAAATTATTTAGTTTTTCATTATTTATTCAAAATAAGATTCACGTAATTTATTCCCATTCATTTTATTTTGGATAACGAGTGGAAGAATCATTTTTATTCAATTCGATTAGAATAATAATAAAAAATGCTTTTTTATTTTTATTCTTATTAAAAAAAATGCCCAAATCATCAATACGTGTAAACTATGCAAAAATAAACTGAAGATAAGAAACATTTCTTTAACACAAATTATTTAAATTAAAGTTGTGTATGTGCGTGAGGACTGCAAATCTGATATTCACTCAATTTGTTCCGCCGTCGCCTCTCCTGTTCCATGTCAAATGAGAAAGATAAAACCGCCTGCTTGCGCGGAAAAGAGACGGGAAAAGGGTAGCCCTATTAAAAGGTAGGCGGTAAATATTGAAGCTATCTTTAACCCATTCGACTCGGAAACCACATTGAAAAGGGTTAAGCCTATTCAAAATGATTTCCATATCGATAGGGTAACCCAATCATAGGGTAACCATAACATCAGGGTAAGACTTTAATAGGGTTACCGTATTGAAGCGATTAATCAAACGAAGGGGTTTTCCGGTCCCTGATTCGCCAAAAGGAATTAATGAAACGCCGTAGTAAAATCTCGAAGCAAATATTAATTTAACGCATATGCTATTTAAGTTTACAGTGAGCAACAATTTCATTCACTCTTCCACCCCCCTTTTTACTGGATAATTTCTGGGATAAAACTATCATATGTCGTTCCCTGGGACTCAAACTATCTTCATACTTACCAAATTGTATCTAAATCGGTAAAGCGGTGTCAGCGTGAAGAGGTAACAGACAGGCAGAAAAACACACTTTCGCAATTATAAAATTAAGTATGGATTCCCTAAACCAAATTGAGTAAATTACTAATTACTTGGCAATATTGGGAATTTAGTTTTCCAGCGGAGGTACTGTGCTTTATGTCCTGGTAAGTTTTGTGGTCTTCATTTAAACTATTCCTTAAAAATACAATATGTGTTTATACAACAATTTCGAAATTCCCCAATATTCCCTCAAGGTGAATATTCCCGGGAATGGTACAACCAGGGACCGGAAAACCCCTTCATTTGATTAATCGTTTCGATAGGGTAACCCTATTAAAGTCTTACCCTAATGATAGGGTTACCCTATCATTGGGTTACCCTATCGATATGGAAATCATTTTGAATAGGCTTAACCCTTTTCAATGTGGTTTCCGAGTCGAATGGGGTCAAGATAGCTTTAATATTTACCGCTTACCCTATCATAGGGCTACCCTTTTCCTGTCTCTTTTCCACGCAGGCAGGCGGTTCTATCTTTCTCATTTGAAATGGAACAGGAGAGGTGGCGGCGGAACAAATTGAGTAAATATAAGCTTTGCTGTCGTTTATTCATTCTGGAAAAGTCACACTCACAGTCCAGTCCTCTGCTCACGTACACAACTTTCCATTAAAGAATTTCTGTTAAAGAAATGTGTCTTACGTTCAGTTTATTTTTGCATAGTTCGCACGTACTGATGAGATGGGCAATAATTATTTTGAATAAGAATAAAAACACAATTTTTATTCCTATTCAAATCGATTTGACACAAACCAATATTCATCCTCCTTTTGTCCTGTTTGTCCCGGCTTTTGCCACGGCTCAGTTGAGCCTGTGGTCCGCTTGGCAACCTAATCCCATGAATTGGCGTAGGGATTGGTAGTCGTTTTCAGCTAATTATGGGATATACGGTTTTTTAAGCTCACATGGTCATTCACATTATAAATATTATTTGAAACGGGGTATTTACCATGTATATTAGCGTTATTGCCTATTGGGCACCCGATATTTCGGGTACGAGGTAAATACCCCGTTACAAATAATTAATATTTATAATTAGGGGATTTAATTTCGAAAATTATTTCTGTTTTATAATCCAAGATGGCGGTTATATACTTTTTACTGAAAAATAGTCATGGTAGTTATTTTCGGTTAATTATTCGGGGTGTATAAATTAAATCTGTTTTAAAATTCAAGATGGACTGGTTTTTTTATTATTATTATTATTATACACGATGAATCTGAGTAACCCGAAAGATTTCAACCATAAATTGCTGAGGTCATAAGGTAAATGTTTTATGAATTTAGGTCGATTTCGCCAAAAAAATTTTTTTTTCATTTTTCGGATTTTTAAAATGCTTTTGAACATAAAAACATAAATGTTATTGGTAAAACTGTCAATTAAAATAAATTAGTACATTTTGGCCACGACCACTCTGTAAAGAGTGTAACGACAAAGAAGAAGAACTCTGAAACTAGGCTAATTCCAGAAAAGTTTATACGACATTTTAGTCTCAGTCAGTTATTTATCAGTCAATCATCAGGAATTTATGGTTAAAATCTGTCGGGATACTCAGATTCACCGTGTATATAATTTTTTTTTTCATTTTATATAAAAAAATCAGTGTATAATATTTTTGTTAATTTTTTGTTTTTTTCTCTTTTTTTTTCATTTTATTTTCGTTTTATTTTCATTTTTTTTCCGTTTTATTTTCGTTTCGTTTTCGTTTCGTTTTCGTTTCGTTTTCGTTTCGTTTTCGTTTCGTTTTCGTTTCGTTTTCGTTTCGTTTTCGTTTCGTTTTCGTTTCGTTTTCGTTTCGTTTTCGTTTCGTTTTCGTTTCGTTTTCGTTTCGTTTTCGTTTCGTTTTCGTTTCGTTTTCGTTTCGTTTTCGTTTCGTTTTCGTTTCGTTTTCGTTTCGTTTTCGTTTCGTTTTCGTTTCGTTTTCGTTTCGTTTTCGTTTCGTTTTCGTTTCGTTTTCGTTTCGTTTTCGTTTCGTTTTCGTTTCGTTTTCGTTTCGTTTTCGTTTCGTTTTCGTTTCGTTTCGTTTTCGTTTCGTTTTCGTTTCGTTTTCGTTTCGTTTTCGTTTCGTTTTCGTTTCGTTTTCGTTTCGTTTTCGTTTCGTTTTCGTTTCGTTTTCGTTTCGTTTTCGTTTCGTTTTCGTTTCGTTTTCGTTTCGTTTTCGTTTCGTTTTCGTTTCGTTTTCGTTTCGTTTTCGTTTCGGTTTCGTTTCGTTTTCGTTTCGTTTTCGTTTCGTTTTCGTTTCGTTTTCGTTTCGTTTTCGTTTTTTCGTTTCGTTTTCGTTTCGTTTTCGTTTCGTTTTCGTTTCGTTTTCGTTTCGTTTTCGTTTCGTTTTCGTTTCGTTTTCGTTTCGTTTTCGTTTCGTTTTCGTTTCGTTTTCGTTTCGTTTTCGTTTCGATTTCGTTTCAATTTCGTTTCGTTTTCGTTTCGTTTTCGTTTCGTTTTCGTTTCGTTTTCGTTTCGTTTTCGTTTCGTTTTCGTTTCATTTTCGTTTCGTTTTCGTTCCGTTTTCGTTTCGTTTTCGCTTCGTTTTCGTTTCGTTTTCGTTTTCGTTTCGTTTTCGTTTCGTTTTCGTTTCGTTTTCGTTTCGTTTTCGTTTCGTTTTCGTTTCGTTTCGTTTTTTTTTTCGTTTTTTTTTTTCGTTTTTATTTTCATTTTATTTTCGTTTTTATTTTTGTTTTTATTTTCATTTTATTTTCATTTTACTTTCATTTTATTTTCATTTTATTTTCATTTTATTTTCATTTTATTTTCATTTTATTTTCATTTTATTTTCATTTTATTTTCATTTTATTTTCATTTTATTTTCATTTTATTTTCATTTTATTTTCATTTTATTTTCATTTTATTTTCATTTTATTTTCATTTTATTTTCATTTTATTTTCATTTTATTTTCATTTTATTTTCATTTTATTTTCGTTTTGTTTTCATTTTATTTTCAGTTTATTTCCATTTTTATTTCATTTTTATTTTATTTTATTTTTATTATAGTAGTAACAAGTGCATAAAACGTACGATTTTACGCGAGGCGTTTAAAAGTCGAGTGTAAAATGGGTTTTATGGACGAGGGTTACACTCAAATTTTCACTTCATTTGCGAGGAAATTATTTATCGGTAATCGTAAAACAATTTCAAGTTCTAACAAAAATATTACAATGAAAACAAATATGGTTCCAACCAATTAATTTTTTAATATATTTTTTTGAATTTTTAACATGTGAATTTAGAAATTTTCTGCCAAGTCATCAAAACATTTCGGGGCATTTCTAAACTATTATCAACTCCTATTTTATTTGATTTCATTTATTTAATTATAGAAAACACGCAATTCAAATAATTATAGCAATACTCAGATAGAATTAGCGGAAAAATCATAAAAAGTACAGTCAATTCCTATTGGACGGGAAAAAAATTGTTTGTATAGATCAAAGTGTCAGGAATTGATATCAATAAAATTTATAAGTGATTAATATTGGGCGCTAAGGTGCCAAAAAAATTGTAAAAACCAGTTTTCCGCTTCTAGAGGAAAAACTACGGGTCGGACCAAAAATAGTTAAATGTATAAATGTGCGCAATTATAAAACAAAGAGAATGAGCCCCGGTAGAGCAAAATCGGTCCAGAGGATCGTCCGCAATTCGCAAAAAAACACATTTTTTTTGCAAATATTGTAAATTCAATAACTCGCGTTCCGGTAGTGCTGGAGAGCTGAAATTTGAATATGATGTCAGTTTTGTGGTCCTCTAACTACAGTTAAATGTTCAAATGAAAATGTTGTAAAAATGTTGTTTCGAAAAACGTTATAATTTCGGTTTCTATGCATTAAGGAGGATTTGAACTACAAATTTCCAAATTTACAGATCATTTGACAAGGAATAAACTTGTTTAAATAATCTATGAAGATCAGACACTTTTTGCGCGCACGGCAGCGGCGCACTATGGCCCAAACGCCCGATCTAGCTGGACAAAATTATTTTACACTCATAGACTAAAATTGACTATTTTTATTATTATTTTGTTATAATTAATGTGAAAAAAATTAACCAGTGTAAGTTTACCTTTCTATAAGAATAATTACTAGGGCAGAGGAGATCAGCTAAACATGGTTATTAAATTTTAAGAGAAATGGAGCATTATTGCAAATGGCACCTAAAATATAAGAATAGCAGAATTAAAATACTTAAATATAGTTTAAGTTAATTATTAATTTTTTTAGGTGCCATTTGTAATAATGCTTCATTTCTCTTAAAATTACAACCAAGTTTAGCTGACCTCTTCTGCCCTAGTAATTATTCTTATACAAAGGTCAACTTACACTGGATAATTTTTTTCACATTAATTATACCAAAATAATAATAAAAATAGTCAATTTTAGTCTATGAGTGTAAAATAATTTTGTCCAGCTAGATCGGGCGTTTGGGCCATAGTGCGTCGCCGCCGCGCGCGCAAAAAGTGCCTGAACTTCATAGATTATTTAAACAACTTTATTCTTTGTCAAATGATTTGTAAACTTAGGAAATTTGTAGTTCAACTCCTCCTTAATGCACATAAATCGAAATTATAACGGTTTTCGAAAATTAAAATACCCTCCCAGTCGATTTAAAAAAAGGTCACTTTTTGCAAAATTCGACGGTTTGCAAAAAGTTTACAACATTTTCATTTGAACATTTAACTGTAGTTAAAGGACCTCAAAACCGACATCATATTCAAATTTCAGCTCTCCAGAACTTTCGGAACGCGAGTTATTGAATTTACAATATTTGCAAAAAAAACGTGTTTTAACCAGTGTAAGTTGACCTTTGTATAAGAATAATTACTAGGGCAGAAGAGGTCAGCTAAACTTGGTTGTGAAATTTTCAGAGAAATGAAGCATTATTACAAATGGCACCTAAAAAAAATTAATAATTAACTTAAACTATACTTAAGTATTTTAATTCTGCTATTCTTATATTTTAGGTGCCATTTGCAATAATGCTTAATTTCTCTTAAAATTAAATAACCATGTTTAGCTGACCTCTTCTGCCCTAGTAATTATTCTTATACAAAGGTCAACTTACACTAGTTAAATTTTTTCACATTGCGGACGATCCTTTAAACAGATTTTGCTCTACTGGGGCTCATTCTCTGTTTTTTTATAGCGCACATTTGTTACATTTAACTATTTTTTGTCGGAGCCGTAGTTTTTCCTCTAGAATCGAAAAACTGATTTTTACCATTTTTACCATTTTTTTGGCATCTTAGCGCCCAATATTTACTTATAAATTTTATTGGTATCAATTCCTGACACTTTGATCTATACAAAAAAAACCCATCCAATAGGAATTGTCTGGGCCAGAAAGCTTATTCTATCTGAGTACAAGAATATAATAAAAGAACAAGTTTCAGTATTTTACGAAATTTTACTGTCTAATTAAATTGTGCAATATATTTTGACTCTTTTTGGCTGTTGAGCCACATTCTTGGTCTTAGAAGAAAATTTTACTTTATGCCCTAGAGCTTAAAATGCGATTTTATATCGTCCACGCACGATTTAAAGTCGAACTTTACGAGCATGAGAAGTGAAAAGAGTATATCTGCCTACCGTGGATTTAAAACAGATATAATTTTTGCTGGGCATAAGGGAAACTACGCCTTATTGGGATTAGGTCCAGTTTCCACACGATGTTTTCTTACACCGAAAAACCCAGAATACATTCTTATACGCGGAACATTATTTAAAATAAAAAGCATGATTAAATAATTCTGTTAAGAATCAATTATTTTTATTACATTTTCTCGTATATGAATTAGCCCCGACGAAATTATTTTGAATCATTTTAACGGGAATACAATCAACATAAGTTTATTCTTAGGATATTTTTTTCAAATAATCATTTTATTCTTGAGTGTCCAACAATGACTGATATTGATCGTTTCATTATACTAGAAGTATCGGTGAACGGCGTCACATTTTGCTGGAGCCATTGAAACAAAGTACCTACTACCTATAACTAGAATAACACAAAATTATATATTTTAACACTTCACAATATGCATTTGATTTTGATTCCTATAAGCCTGGGTCTAAGATTCAATCGACACGAGCCGTCACGCTCGAATGGCAAGAACAAAAACACCGGCACCACACAACGATCTTTTAGCGCACTAACAAGCAATAATAGCGTCTAGATCAAAGGCGTAAGTACGAAAACATACGCAAAAAGATTCTTGTTTGTCTGTAGGCTCGCTCGTGCCGCCCGGCAGCGCTTAGCTCGTAGGGTGCTCGAATAATAAATAAGCCAAATGTATTGGTCACAGAGTTTAAAATAGCTTAATCGCATTTGAAAAACCTTATCTGATAGGGAAACCATATGCTGGGTTGTAACCACTTACCCGAATTAACTGTATTGACATGGTTAGCCTTTCGTTCGGGTAAGTCAAACGATACGCTTACCGAATTGATAGGGTTTTTAAAAACAACTCTATCAAATACCCAATCTAATACCCCTTTAATGGTTACCGGTTCCGGTCCCTGGGTACAACACTGCTAGTGCTCATTTAAAGCCGGTTTTCATGATCACCGGGATGGACTCTACAATACCATAAAGAAGCCAACCGGTAATATTTTTGATAAATTTACAGTATGGCTGGCTCCAGAAGTATATAGTTGCATTTACATTACATTTTGGTACAGTTGCCAGCAAATATATCGGAGCGGTAAAGGTACTCAAAAATATCTGAACATGCACTTTATCGCCTTAACAAAGAGGTGTCGTTCAGATATTTGTGACCACCTTGGCCGCTCCGATATATCTGATGGCGACTGTACACTACATGCTTCGTTCAGTCCAGAGTTTGGCGTTATTTAGATAATTTCTTATCTATATAATTATCTATACATATAATAAAGCTGAAGAGGGTCGAAAGTCTGTACATGGAAGATAATCGAAAACAAGTTGGCTGGGGATACTTAGAATCGATAACAGAACACGTTCAAACAATTTTTAGAATTTTTGTCTGTTTATCTGTTTGTCTGTTTGTCTGTTTATCTGTTTATCTGTTTGTCTGTTTATTTGACCGCGCATCACGTGAAAACGGCTGAACGGATTTTGATGAAATTTTGTATATATATAGTTTGAGTCCTGGTAAAGGATAATATATAGTTTTAATCCCGAAAATAAACCCTGGTGGGGGTGAAAATGGGGTTGAAAGTTTGTATGGAGAATTTTTAACCGCTGAACCGATTTAGATAGAAATGAGTTTGAGTCTCGAGAAACGTCAAAGGATAGTTTTCAAACCCTTGTGGGGGTGAAAAGGGGGTTGGAAGGTGGTATGAGGAATTTTTTACCGCTGAACTGATTTAGATGAAAATTGGTATAGAGATAGTATGGGTCTCGAGAAATGACAAAGGATAGTTTCTCTTTCAAACCCCCCCCCCCCATCTTACTTTCGAACCGTAGGTCCAAAAAATTGAAAAAAAGAATGGAAGTGACGCCTGTTACCCCTCGATGCTTTAAATTTACCTTTACCCGCTCTTAAGAAATATTTGAAAATGTCATGAATGTCAAAGGGTTATTGCAGGTTCGAGGACTATATATGACGTACAAAGATGCATGGCCCAAACCAAAAAACTACTACAAAATCATCTAACATTTATAGGACACCGTTTAGGTAGGAAATAGTAGTTTATGTAACTGTTACGTAATAAGGGTCCTTAAAACATGAGTGTGGTTTTCATAATAAGATCACACGAGTGTTTTAAGGCCTAATTACGTACAGTTGCATACACTGATTTATTTACACTCATATTATTTATCCTAAATGCATTATTCGGAAACCATAGAATGGCCGCCATTGCACCGCCATGGCCAACTCGATGGTGCCGGCGGTCGCGCGGGAGCGTGCAGGTGTACATTATGTTATCAAAACTCATCAATATTTGAGCATGTAAAGTTAAAATTACGTTACTGATACAGATAAAAAGCTTATCAATCTTATCATAGTAAAATCGATTGTGGTAATGCTAGCATTGCCTACCGTTTTCGAACACGTTTTAGAGAACTTACAATGTGAGTGTAGATAAACATATCAAACGTTTTGTGAAGCAGTCAGATTAGGATTTATTTTTCTTTATAATTAAACAATAGGTACATTATCTGTCTCTCCAGCTGTTTTGATATGTCTTCTTGAAGAACTACGCCTTATTTTGTATCTTTAAGATCTAATAATGTATTACTGTTTTGATAAAAATAAGTCCCGTCGAATTTCTTTTCGGTCATAATACTTCTTGGGCCAGAGGTGTAGGGTTAGAATCAGTGGTAGTTTTGGAACGAAGTTCCTTATCGGACGGTTCGCGGATCCGGCCAAGGCGAAAAAAAGTCACGTGACAGTCACGAAAAAGCGTCACGTCACGAAAACGCGACACCCATACGATTGAGAAAGATGTAAAATGGAATGGAATAAAAAATATATAAAATAAAATAAAGTGAAGTGAAGTGTAGTGAAATTGAGAAGTGACAAAGTGATAAAAGTGAAAAAAGTCGAGAACCTTAAAAGTCGAGAATTTTAAAAATGTCGAAAATGTCACAAATGTCAAAATTTCCAAAATTTCCAAAATATCCGAAATTTCCAAAATTTCCAAAATTTCCAAAATTTCCAAAATTTCCAAAATTTCCAAAATTTCCAAAATTTCTAAAATTTCCAAGATTTCCAAAATTTCCAAAATTTCCAAAATTTCCAAAATTTCCAAAATATCCAAAATTTTCAAAATTTTCAGAATATCCAAATTTTCCAAATCATCCAAAATTTCTAGAATTTCAAAAAAATGCAAAAAAAATTAAAACCACAAAATTTACGAAAAAGTCAAAATGAAATAAAATTAAATAACATAACTTCGTTCCAATCGCACTCGATTCACATACTTTCCACGACACTCACGTATTTTATTTTTCTCTGACGTTCATTAGTGCATTGTAATGTGCTTACATTGACGAATAAATATCTTGATCTACACCAATATCATAAATCCTCTATTCCGCGTTCAGAACCGTATGTAATTAATTACCAACATTATTGCAACCAGTAACGTAACATCAGTGTATTATCTGTGACAGTGTGGTAAAAACGTATGAAAATTCATTACCTACGGTAACGTAATGAAAATTCGCCCCCCCGACCGCCGGCGCAATAATGTTGGTCATGGCGGTGTAATGGCGGTCATTCTAATGGTTTCAATGGATTTTTAATATGTGTGTAGGTAAAGCAGTGTATGCTTCTGTACATAATTAGGCCTTATTACGTAACAGTTATATCGCCATGTCCGTCCGTCTGTCCGCGGTCTAGCTCAGTTACCGTTCGCACTAGAAAGCTGAAATTTGGTGAGGCCTGATAAGAACTTTCAATAAAGACTATATTGAATAAAATCGGTCCAGCCGTTTTTGAATTATTAGTCAAAAACGCATAGTGAAAGGAAGTGCCGAATAGTAAAATGGCGTAAGCGCCGCCAAATAAACGACCTTTTTAACGGATGTTTTGTAACTGGGCAGCATCTACGAAACTCTACACGGAGCATCGCCCGACATGCTCTTGGCCGGTTTTTTTTTGCATTGTTATCCCGGAAATCACCCCTTAAGGATTACTAATTCCAATTCCAGAAAATCCCCAGCCAGGTTATACGTAGCCTATAAAAATTCAACGTATAAAAGGGGGGGGGGTAGCCACTACACTCGATTGAGTTAAATTTGCATGGGTCATGGAACTCCCTCCTCCAAGTGCACCTCAAATAGAAAAAAAACATTTCTGCATTTGTGACCCCCCCCCCCCCCCAATTTCAACCGCGCCTGTTCCTACCGTTCATGCTGTGACTGATTTGACGGGAGGATCGATTTGGATGATATTTGCAGTAGACATAAACGTATAAAAACAAAAGTGGTCCTGTATCGTCCGATATACACCTACTATACTCTCTATGTCGTTTAAATCATGCCAAAAAAATTTAATAAAAAAAAGGATTCATTTATGAGTGTAGTTTCATTTAGTGGTAATTGTAAAATATTTTATTAGGACTACTGTCCTCTAGCGTATCCATCTGTCAACTTTACTTCAAGTTCCGCCTCCAGGGTAGCGGGAGAGAAATTAGGGGTGAATTAGCCGCTTACTGACACAGACCGAATTCCACGCGGGCGGAGCCGCGGGCACAGCTAGTTTGAAATAAATTTATTCGAAGATAATTATCTAGATAAAATGAAACTGATCTAGATAAATTCAAAATTACAAATTACGGATAATTTAGTTATTTCAAATAAAAGATGATTTAGTTAATTCCCAATAGAAAATTTTTGCCCAACTCTGGTTCAGTCCAGTAAATAAGTTAATTTGCACAGAATATTGATGAAATAAAAACTGAATTTTTTTACACTTACTTTTATTATTTCGCCTGAGGTTTCGAACGCGACGTTACTTTTTTCCTTCCAGCTATGACTAAAAAGTCCCGGATAAATGGTGTAAGTTAAAATCAGAAAACAACAATGTTTATTGGTTTATTTTATAAATAGGTACATTTGTATAAAGATGATAGATTCATGCAAAGTGAAATCTAAGCGGTAACGGAGATAGTTCAGACACACAATCCGCCGGGATGAAAACTATCACGTACACCGCTCTCAACTGGGTCCCACCCAGGAGGCGAACGTAGATCTGGTCGTCCCGTGCACTCACGGTGGCGCTCAGTTGAGAAGAAGCCATTTAGATGACCTGGAGTGATGTTACGAGCGCTCCTGATGATCGAGACGAGAGGCATGTCCATCTGTACCTCTGGGGTCCTACTCGTACCATATAGGAACGACAACCGATTCATGCGCCTCTCGATTAGTATGTGCTGCAGACAGAGACGTTCTTCATTACGCATGCACGTATGTTGTGTGCAAAAACTCGATATATCTCATTCATTATTTTAATTTCTTGGTCTTATTTATCTCATCACATCACAAACGGCCAACAAGAAATAGGTTCCATCATATATTGCGGAAATATATCTTATACAAATTTCGCGTATGCTAAGTAAAATAATTTGTTAATAATATTTGAGAGTACTAAGCCTAACATACTTTTTTACTCTTTGGTACTAAGAAAATTGTCAATCAAGTTTATTGACGTTCATATACATTTTTTTAATGTCGTAATAATATGACCAGCATAATAAATAAAAACTCCGTAACTAGAAAGTAATCCTAAACCTCTTTTTGCATTAAATAGCTTTGGAAGAAACGAATTATGAGGATTCGGTAGAAACGTGTCTTTTATGAAATCGTTAGTTGTATTTTTCTAGTATTACGACATGTAACTGTGACATGTTTCTGGACCCGGGGTATGTCCTTAAACTACGTCCGGACCTGGGTATGTCCTTAAACTACGCCAAAAAGAGAGGTATGGGCACTGCGAATGGCATCTCGCTAAGTGTGGTAGGGCACGTTCAGCGAATGTCATCGCTCAAATCTGGAGCAGAGCCCGACTGGGGAAGTACCTCCACCTTACAGAAAACCACAGCCGAATAGCACTAGACCCTACTCATAGTGTTGTGTTCCTGCTGGTGAGTAAGGTTGCCAAAGAGCTCAAAGAGGACCCAGTGTGTTGACGATGAGGGACCTTCTTGTTCCTTTAGTCGTCAACACAGTGAATCCTCCTTTTTGTAAAGGGTCGGCAACGCGCATGTGACTCCTTTGGAGTTGCAGGCGTCCATAGGTTACGGTAGCTGCTTACCATCAGGCGGGCCGTATGCTTGTTTGCCACCGTCGTGGTATAAAAAAAAAGAAAATGTAAACATCAAAAAATACAATTTAATATGACACACGGTCTCTGTTTGTTTTCCCTATTCATTTTGAATACATTCTGGCTACTGGTATCCTTTTTCGTGTACTTATATGATTTTCTGTCAAAATGAAATGTCAAAGTGTGAAATTCAGCAGCACGTCCGCCTGCGACGGGCCCCGTGGGGCATCCACACCCGGTTTACTGCCATACTAACTTTCTCATCAAGTCATCATAGACGTTGACTTGACGTTTGTCAAATCGAGGGGAAAAATGAAAATGAAGGCTAGAAGCCTCGCTCTTTTTCGTGCGCTACACTACCCTACATTTAGGGTAGTGTGAGACGGATATTTCATCTTTTGAATTTTTTCCCCGCGGCGCCATATTGGTTTGTCTGTAATTGTGACTGACGGTTATTTTCAAGTGGTGGATAATTTCAATTACTTTAAATTGTATAACTGGAGACATAATGCGGACCCCAAAATGCTGTATTTGTGGTAACAAACGAGAGAACGCATTTTTGCATTTTTTTTCCAGTAAGTGACGAAAATAGATTGAATCAATGGTTGGCCTGTGTAAACTTGGAGTCGCTAAAAGTATTACCAAAAGGCATATTGAGTACGCGCTCAGTGTGTCACGTACATTTTGAGAGAAGGTTTATAAAACCAAATAGCCGACTGAAATATGGTGCCTATCCGACATTGTTCACACCTGATAAAATAACTAGTAGAGTACCTGCACAACAGTACCCAGATATTTGTAAGTATTTGGCCTAGTCTCTTATAAATTCACATTTTTCCTATACTAATTGTACATAGATTTTTTTTTAATTAGGTATTTTCATTTCAGCACTTGAATATCAGAATTCGCGGAAAAGACATTTAGATCACAGCTATTTTAAAAGTGATCCGCCTGTAAAAGTACCAAGACTCACTGGTAGTAAGTATTTTTATTAGATTTTTCATCCATATTTAACTTATAACATAAAGCTCTATAAATGGAGTACGCTTCGCCTCATCTTTCCAAACAAAAAAGTCTGCCAAAATCTGAGGGGGGCGAGGTAGCACGCATGTGATGTTTTCTAGTCAAAGGTACATCATTGTCGGTTGTTAATACAGTTTATTTCTAAATGAATTTTTATGGCAGCAACGCTTTATTGACAACCGACAAAGATGTACCTTTGACTTGAAAACACTAAACATATTTGACATATTCTTTTTATACTTCATAACACTAAATGGAGCAATAGATAGTCGACTGTACATACGTTAACATATGGTTCATTATTGGATGCAGTCTTTGCAAATGTCAAACAAAAAAGCCAAGGATCATTTTTGATTGTATTTTCAAACAAAATATAGAAGACAGCAATCCTTAAGCGCGTTAAATATGGAGAAATGTCAAACGTCAAATAGTTACTGCCCGTCAGAAATAAAACGATTGTCTTTGAATCGATTCTGTAAACGAAGCTTGATTTTCGATTTAGGTTAAATCTTTCATTACGAAAGTAATGATAAATAAAGTAAAACTTTACTTACATCTGAAATGGTATTTCATCTTTTTGTAAACTAGACGAAATATAACATTTTTTACATCCAAAAACAGCGCATAAGGGCATTTTCACGGAGCTTGTTATCCATCGACAGCGATGACGAAAATGCGTGACATCGATTATTGAAATAGTTTTTATAGATGTACTAGATTTTCCTGCCAATACTTTTGACAGAGGGGAAATGATACCTAAGGCCTCTCCTGGTTTAGAACTCTCTGACTTATAACAACCTATTTTTCCTTATATATATCATAAGCAGCGACCAGAAAACCGCTTCATTTGGTTAACCATATTAATTTAATGAAGTTTCCCTGTTGAAATTTCAATATTTGCCACTTATATCGATTTTGGCTGCTTTGTGATACAAAAATAATATCTTGAACTATTTAATTATACAGTTTTAATTGTATACTATAGGTAAATATTATCTACATACACGGTAATAAATACTACTCTCTGCGGGCTTTTTTTATAAAAAAAACATTTTTTACAATAGTTTGGTAGGTGTGTAACTACCCTACCAGATATAATATCCCTTTATTGGTAACCGGTTCCGGTCCCAGATTCGCAGGTCTTAACGCTTTGATGTTATGAAATTTGACTTGTAGAAAGCGTATTAAGTTTTAGAAAATGATAGAGCCTACTGAAACACACACGGGCGAAGCCGCGGGCACCGCTAGTTATATTAGTAGTTAATAATCCCTATTATTGTCATTTCAGCAATTGAATATCAGCACATGGAGAGGCATTTCGATCACAACTACTGTAAATGCGATCCAACTGCAAAAGTCAAAAGTTACTTAATATGCTCATAGTGGCTGATTATAATAAAGATCAGATTAATGTAAATCAAAACTTCATAAGAATATATTTTATTGTTAAATTATTTCTCTCGGGTACCTATACAATGACAATTAATTAATCGTGTAAAATAATTGTTATTTTATTTTCATGACATTATCATCCCTTATATCGAGAACCACGTGATGGCCGCATTTTCTTAGTAATTCGAATTATTATTTCAATTACTACATTTGTTTCAATGTAACCCATTAGATTCAAAATATAGATACATATTGTGTTCCTCTCAATGACACTAGAACTCATTATTAATTGAGAAAATGTTATTGCAGTTAATATCCACTCTTGGAAAATGCATACAGCATGTTGTTTGTAATGTTTTTGATTGTATTTCCATGCATTACAAAGGATTACTTCAACGGAAACCGACAAGTCTCTCCCCGGCAACTTCCCCAGCTATTTCGTCAGGAATCCATGACTTTCCGTCCCTGGGAAATGTACTTTTTATTTTTAATATCCTGTTCTAAAATGCTAATGTTAAACTTGGGAGAATCGAAAAATCGTGAAAAAGAACAGAATGATAATTTCAACTGCAGAATTAGTATACTTTTAATTGGCCTCAAATTACACAGAATACTTTTGTAAAATCTTACAATGACAAAAATAAATAAATATAGGTACGTAAAAAATGAAAATAGGGACCCTGATTTTCTGAAATACACTAAATGTTCACACCAGGATTTGAACCCGAGCCCCCGGTTTAGCAGGCAGGCTCACTACCGACTAGGCTAAAAAACTTCTATTTTGCCCCTGTCACATGCCTGCCACAGATTAAACAACGTGTTAAAAATTATATTAGACAGTCGGTCGTCTGATACGTAGTATCTACTAAGTAGTCTGTGGGGGCATCTGAGTCACAAAGACAATTTGACTGATGTGGCGAATGTATGGGAATTTCACGAAAGTTTATATTTATAATTGAGTTTCTTTGTTATTTTTATAAGGAAAAATATGAGTAACCCTTTATTCTCAAGTGCATTTATCTGGCTTTCAAAATATTATAACCATTTAATGATCATATGCATTTTTAATTCATGTTTTTCCTAAACCGCACAAACGTTTTTCTCAGATTTTGTACAACTTTACTTCGTTGTATTGAGTTAACTACTAATGATAATCGAGTACTTATTACTTTAAATTGAAAAAAAAAACACACTCTTTGTTGTTATAATAACATATAAAATATAGATTTATGTAAAGAATTGTGAACTCAGGAAGCTAAACGGTGACTGCTGTTTTTGCAGATTTTGTACGACGCCCTCTTAACCTGTTGCTTTAAAACGTCACAAGTGATGAAGTGTCCAATTAATGAGGCAATTCAGGCAAACGCGAGATAACATTTCCTAGATATTGGCGTATACGTATGTATTTAAATGGTGGTATCCATATAATTAAATTACACGTAAATTATCGGTTATATTCTTGCAACTTGCATGAGATATTTTCTTTCACACTTAATGGAGCAGAGAACTTGTAGCCGCTAATAAAAGACTCATTTGTCAGTGTATTTACGTAAATAGATCATCAGCATAGTAATTAAATAACGTATTGCTATACGTAAACATTCATTATGTGTGCATGCAATTTGTAACTTAAATTCTTATGTATGTAGATTAATAAGTTAATTTAATGTAATTCTCATATAAGTGAAGTTCTTCTTTTTGAGAATAAAGTATCTTAAACCTGATTTATTTAAATTTCTAAATTTATGCATTGCTATACATAAGGACAATGAAAACGATTTACTATGTACGAGGGAAATGTTCATCGTTCATTTTCCATGAGTATAGTTTAATGGCTGATAGTGATATCTAGCGTACGGACAGGTGGTAGTATTATTGAGCTGAGAGGGCACTGGAGTCTCCTAGGTTACATTTTTTGATTGAATGACTAATGATTAAATTATTTTTTCTCTAAAACATACATTTCTCATTCAAGTAGCGATATTTTTGGAAATGGTTGGAAACATCAGCCAAAGGTCTAGCGGAGATAACAAGGAGGCGTTCAATAATTCGATCCGAAAATATTGGCACTACTTGAACAAGAAATCTATGTTTAGAAAAAGGAATAAAGCTTAAAGGGTTAACTCGCCTTTGTACACACTTACTACTACTCCTAAAAATAATTTAATCATTAGTCATTCAATCATAAAATGTAACCTAGACTACTGAATTGCCCTCTCTGCTCAATAATGCGACTACATGTCCGTACGCCACAGTGATATCTAATGTTATTAATAATTGCCACCAGTAAATAACGAATATAAACCTTATCTGTCAGCAGGACAAATGCTTTGACAGCAGACAATAGCACAGGACCCATTTAGTGGCACTTGGCGTTTAAAGGGTTAAAGCGTCCACTAAGTATAGTGAGAACCGAAAACGAAAATACCTAAATAATGTCGGAGATGACATACTTACTTAGTTATATTATTTTGCAGATTCGCCGTCTTCGTCTGAGTGCGCAGACTAATTTCACAATATTTACTACAATTTTATTTGTTTACAATGTACCTAAAATGCGTTTACACGTTATTTTAGGTTTTAAAGTATGGATATCTATTGTTACGTAAATCTATCGGTGTGATCGTAAATATAATATTATAACAAATAGCCTTCATTTGTCACGTATAATGGTCATCAACCTAAGTGGCTAGTTTCACTTCTACAATATACAGAATAGTGGCATGTGACCACCAAGCGATGGTTAGACTAACGCACTGGTTCCAAAATGATACAGGAAGCATAACAGATGTAGTGATTATTGAAAAGATTAGCGTACAACAAGAAATTACCTTTCAAAGCTCCAAGGGTGTGAGCCTTCACGCAGGATCTGAGCCTTAGTTAAGCCAGTAAGGGCGCGTTTTACAAAGGGTTAACTGTCGCTTTTGACAATTAAGACTGGCAGCCATTAAGCATTTTGTTGACTGTGAATGTTTTGTCATTTTACAGTAAGTATATCTATTTAAAGTTTTCTGTGCAAGCGTTGAACAGAGAAGCCTGGCGATCTTTACTGTCGGAAGCCAAGATCCACTTTGGGTCATTTCCACAGCAGTAAGTAAGTAGGTACACATTACAAAGGAATTCTAGTAAGGATAGGTAAGGGTGTTCAATAAAAACGTAAAATTTCACAGTCGAAAAATTGTTGCTGTCGACCCGTTATGACCCAGTAGGCCTAGCACATGAGTGTATCGACAGTATCTCGCGGTCGAGATAGACATCTGTCACTGTCTAACTGTATTCATCAGAAAGTGACAGATGTCTATCTCGACCGCGGGATACCGTCGCTACACTCATGTGCTAGGCATACTGGGTGCGAGGCTGTGAGAAATTGGAAACGTCTCGAGGTGCGTGCCGGTACCGACCATTGTTTTGACGAACGCCAAACGCCTGCACATCCACACCTATAAACACAACGGTATTTTGATTGCAGCTTTGCCTACCCTGTGTCTGTCGCCAGTGACTCGTATCAAAAATAAGGCGGTAATTTAAGAACCTTACCTGGCAATACAATTGGTATGAATCGAAATGATAGCTTACTTGATAGAGAGAATACCTATAGGCGGGGTAAGGGTAACATAGTTTAGTTTCTCCTGGGAAAGGAAAACAGTATAGAATTTCCATACGCATGTTCCCCTTACCCGGGGGTTCCATCTGACCTTAAAATATTTTTTTCACTTCTCATGCTCGTAAAGTTCGACTTTAAGTCATGCGTGGACGACATAAAATCGCATTTTAAGCTCTAGGGCATAAAGTAAAATTTTCTTCTAAGACTAAGAAGGTGGCTTAAAAATAACTGTACCGAGTGGTCCGCAAACTATTATTTAGGCTCATAAATAATTACGACGATGTGCGAAGTTGACGTGAAGCGTGTTGTGAAAAACTGCAATGTTTACAAGTCGTCAACAATTTTGTAGGTTGGAGCTCTATTAATATTTTGATACTTTAAGTACTAGTTCTAACATTTGCCTATAACTTTGATTAAGTACGTGAATTTATTAATACCTGAATCTCACAAACAGGACAAGTGTGTAAAGAAACGGATAAACTAGATGTTCTGGAAAATATCAATACAATCAAAACATTGGAACGGAAGAAGTTACTTGCTGAAAACCAATATTTAGGAGAAATCTGTGGACTGACTGGTCAGTAGTAATTTTATGTAAAAATTTAAATAAAAATAATTTCGCGAAACATGTCTATACAGTACGTAAACCAACTAAAACCATCCCTTAAAACAAGTGAATAGGGAACTCAAGTACATAGTTATTAGCAGAGCTCGGATTTTTCACGGCAAAACAAAACACTAGCGTAATTTAGCCAGTGCTTGAAATATTATTTTATCGACACCTATCGAGTCTTACTAGAGTATATGACAGGTATTGCCTCAGTACATTTTTTCTTTTTTTATTCGATGGTACACCTATCAGTGTAAATGTCAAAATTTAAAAACTAACAAACGTGCGAAAATTTCGAAAAACAGGAGACTTACTAGAGCTCAAAATCAATATTTTTGACCAGTCTAAGGTGACCTACTGGGGGTTAGAAGGTTGTGCATTAATTACCGGACATCCTGTATAAGTATTAAAATAACTTTTCATTTTAGCTTTGCCATAGTCGAGCAACAAAGTGGTACGTCTGCATGTACAACTTAGAACGAAGTAACTATACCACCTCATTTAAAATGATAGAAACGACTGCAAATTTCATCCCACATGACCAGAGCTCGGATTTTTCACGGCAAAACAAAACACTAGCGTAATTTAGCCAGTGCTTGAAATATTATTTTATCGATATCGATAATTCAGAACTAGAAGAAATAAAAGTCACCAAATAAAATTAATATGTAATAAAACTAATAAAAACATTTGTATAAAGTTACTATATATTAGAAACAGACGCAATTTCTTCTTCAAAATCTACGTCAGTACACACAGCAGCACAAGACATTTTATTTGGGTAATAGTGATAGGAGTAGATGATCATTATCTTTTCAACATTCTCTGGGAGTAAACAGTTGCGTTTATCACTATAAATCCATTTATGTACACTAAATGTACGTTCAACTTCAGTTGACGTCAAGGGAGCAAATTTATAGAATTCATTATCAGTTCGGGTAATATTTTCAGATATGTCTCTTAAAATTTCGTAATCAGGATTTCGTTCGAGCACGGCTTCAAATTTACGTATCACTGGTAAAAGTTTACTCCAGTTTACGTAGCAACGAACAGTATCCAGAATGAGGAAAGATTCCGCAATGGATAAAGTCGAACATTGCAATTGTTCTATTGAAGAGGCTATTACTTCGTAGTTGTCGCGAATGAAATTTAACTCCGGTCGTAGTTTGCGTGTTTGAAAACATTTTTTTGCAGCTCTTATAGCTGCCGAGTCATTAGCAAGTATGGAGACGACATCACGTATTTGCTTATAGTATTGAGCGTAATATACCGCAGCAGATATCCAAGTTCCCAATCTGGTGATAATTGGCTCGGGAGGTAGGGGAATGGACGGATATTTTGCCTTAAAAAGGCGTACACGCTCTGGAGATTTTAGGAATATCTTTTTGACATTCGATATCAACCCATCCACACCTTTGAAATTATCTCGCACTTCTTCGGCAACCCGGTGCAGACCATGAGCTAAACACGTAATGTGTTTCATACGAGGAAACGTTGCTTTTAAAATACGACCGGCTTTAAGCATATATGCGGCACTATCTGTGCAAAGTAAAAGCAAATTGTTTACGTTGTCATTGAAAGAATTTTGAAACAAAAATTTTAATTGGTTTATTATTAGGTTTGCTATTGTTTCCCCATTTACCTTCTCTAAAACCTTCGACCCCAAAAGATAAAATTGCTTAGAACAATTTTTTTGCAAAGACCGAATCACCACGTTTGTCACACATTTTCCCATGAAATCTGGTGTTTCGTCTATAGATATCCACAAATAATTGGTTTTGTTTACCTCTCTTATACCCTGTATAGTTTTTTTGTACACGAGATTTAAATAAATTTTTGGCAGGGTCGATTCGTCCGGTAAAGAAGTCATAGAGCAGTCGCAACATAAATACTTGTTAAAAAAATGACGAAAATTATTGTTGTTGACTGTTGCCCATGGTATGTTGCATGAAATAAGAAAAATAATTAAATCGAAATAAAATTGATGTCTCCTATTTGGTTGCCCCGAACGGTAATTGTGGCGGTTGCTTTTCACATGATTCTCAATATTGCATTTCTTCAGTTTTAGATGCATATCGCACATAGAGCAGTATATAGTGGAGGTCACTTCATTATAGACTAACTCAGGGTGATTTTCAATCCACGTTTTGATCCGATCTTGTACATTACTCATTTTTGTATTAATTGATACCTTGCAATATTAAGTTATTATACGTATATCCAACACGTCGGATTCAATGCGTTGCGAAATAAATAATACCTAGATGCAATTTACGTTTTATACGTAATGAAATGACAGTTAAAGTGTGAATGTCATATGTCATGTGAGATGAAATTTGCAGTCGTTTCTATCATTTTAAATGAGGTGGTATAGTTACTTCGTTCTAAGTTGTACATGCAGACCTACCTCTTTGTTGCTCGTCTATGGCAAAGCTAAAATGAAAAGTTATTTTATTACTTATACAGGATGTCCGGTAATTAATGCACAACCTTCTAACCCCCAGTAGGTCACCTTAGACTGGTCATTATATTGATTTTGAGCTCTAGTAAGTCTCCTGTTTTTCGAAATTTTCGCACGTTTGTTAGTTTTTAAATTTTGACATTCACACTGATAGGTGTACCATCGAATAAAAAAAGAAAAAATGTACTGAGGCAATACCTGTCATATACTCTAGTAAGACTCGATAGGTGTCGATAAAATAATATTTCAAGCACTGGCTAAATTACGCTAGTGTTTTGTTTTGCCGTGAAAAATCCGTGCTCTGCACATGACATATGACATTCACACTTTAACTGTCATTTCATTACGTATAAAACGTAAATTGCATCTAGGTATTATTTATTTCGCAACGCATTGAATCCGACGTGTTGGATATACGTATAATAACTTAATATTGCAAGGTATCAATTAATACAAAAATGAGTAATGTACAAGATCGGATCAAAACGTGGATTGAAAATCACCCTGAGTTAGTCTATAATGAAGTGACCTCCACTATATACTGCTCTATGTGCGATATGCATCTAAAACTGAAGAAATGCAATATTGAGAATCATGTGAAAAGCAACCGCCACAATTACCGTTCGGGGCAACCAAATAGGAAACATCAATTTTATTTCGATTTAATTATTTTTCTTATTTCATGCAACATACCAACAACCAACAATAATTTTTGGCAACAGTCAACAACAATAATTTTCGTCATTTTTTAAACAAGTATTTATGTTGCGACTGCTCTATGACTTCTTTACCGGACGAATCGACCCTGCGAAAAAATCGACCTGCTGTGACCAATTATTTGTGGATATCTATAGACGAAACACCAGATTTCATGGGAAAATGTGTGACAAACGTGGTGATTCGGTCTTTGCAAAAAAATTGTTCTAAGCAATTTTCTCTTTTGGGGTCGAAGGTTTTAGAGAAGGTAAATGGGGAAACAATAGCAAACCTAATAATAAACCAATTAAAATTTTTGTTTCAAAATTCTTTCAATGATAACGTAAACAATTTGCTTTTACTTTGCACAGATAGTGCCGCATATATGCTTAAAGCCGGTCGTATTTTAAAAGCAACGTTTCCTCGTATGAAACACATTACGTGTTTAGCTCATGGACTGCACCGGGTTGCCGAAGAAGTGCGAGATAATTTCAAAGGTGTGGATGGGTTGATATCGAATGTCAAAAAGATATTCCTAAAATCTCCAGAGCGTGTACGCCTTTTTAAGGCAAAATATCCGTCCATTCCCCTACCTCCCGAGCCAATTATCACCAGATGGGGAACTTGGATATCTGCTGCGGTATATTACGCTCAATACTATGAGCAAATACGTGATGTCGTCTCCATACTTGCTAATGACTCGGCAGCTATAAGAGCTGCAAAAAAATGTTTTCAAACACGCAAATTACGACCGGAGTTAAATTTCATTCGCGACAACTACGAAGTAATAGCCTCTTCAATAGAACAATTGCAATGTTCGACTTTATCCATTGCGGAATCCTTCCTCATTCTGGATACTGTTCGTTGCTACGTAAACTGGAGTAAACTTTTACCAGTGATACGTAAATTTGAAGCCGTGCTCGAACGAAATCCTGATTACGAAATTTTAAGAGACATATCTGAAAATATTACCCGAACTGATAATGAATTCTATAAATTTGCTCCCTTGACGTCAACTGAAGTTGAACGTACATTTAGTGTACATAAATGGATTTATAGTGATAAACGCAACTGTTTACTCCCAGAGAATGTTGAAAAGATAATGATCATCTACTCCTATCACTATTACCCAAATAAAATGTCTTGTGCTGCTGTGTGTACTGACGTAGATTTTGAAGAAGAAATTGCGTCTGTTTCTAATATATAGTAACTTTATACAAATGTTTTTATTAGTTTTATTACATATTAATTTTATTTGGTGACTTTTATTTCTTCTAGTTCTGAATTATCGATATCGATAAAATAATATTTCAAGCACTGGCTAAATTACGCTAGTGTTTTGTTTTGCCGTGAAAAATCCGAGCTCTGCTTATTACGGTATCTTAGAAACTGTTTATGACCATTTTAGTAGTTTCCAAAACTTTATCAGTAATTAATTGGCATTAATCAAGGGGTTCTCTATTCGCACTGGACAAGTCCTATTAATCCTATTATACTCAACGATTTCAAAGAAATAATACACGCGATATCTAGTTTAATTGTCTAAAAACTACATATAAAACCTACCTGGCCGTTCCTAGGTGGCCATGACTGCATCTAAATATATAAAAGAAGAAACTGACTGACTGACTGAATGAATGACTGAATGAATGACTGACTGACTGACATATCAACGCACAGCCCAAACCGCTGGTTCTAGAGATTCCAAATTTGGTACGTATAGGTTCCTTATAAGGTCTAGGGGTGCACTAAGAAAGGATTTTTCAAAATTCACCCCTTAGGGGGATGAAATAGGGGTTTAAAGTTTGTATGGCGAAACAAGATTAGTTATATAGACTATTTTATTCGAAACTTCACAGGGGTATTGCAAACGATAAATGAGTTAACACGTGTTTCAGGTTTTTTGAAAATTCAACCCCTAAAAGGGGCAAATGTGGTCAAAAGTCTAAAAATCAACATGGGTTTCTATAGTTTATCGGTCCGTTGATTACGAAAACAATAATGATTTTAAAATCCAACGTGGCGCACGTGAAATACCATCTCTCCTGTTGGGGTGCGATGGGGTTGAAACGTCAAAATATCAATACGGGTGTCGTTTTTGTGTTTTTTTGGGACGTTAATTATGAAAATGGCATCGATTTGGAAATTTAATACTGTGTACATGAAAATTCTTGAAAGTATTTGTACCAAATTGCAATCTAATCTAAATATATAAAAGAAGACTCTGACTGACTGGCTGACATATCATGACTGACAAATGGAGATAGTTTGAGTCCCGGGAAGGAACATAAAATAGTTAATATCGCGAAAATCAACCCTTGAAGGGGTGACATGGCGGTTGGAGGTTTGTATGGAGAATTTTTAACAGCGAACCGATTTAGATAAAATTTGGTATGGATATAGCTTGAGTCCCGGGAAACAATATAGTAAGGGAGCCCACGACACTGAACCTAGTTCGATAAGTCTCCTAGATGAGATATGTATAATTAGACGCGTCTTTAATGGGGGAACACGAAATGCTGATGCTGCAATCCAAAAAAAGTGGTGGCGTATTTAAAAAAAATCCGGTTTCTAGTACGATAAGTCTCCTAGATTTCCTTTGTATATCGAAGCAGGGGAGGGGTAGGGCTACACGATAATGCGGTGCTGCAAGCCCCCGTGCGTGGCCTTGTCAGTGGCAGCAGCATCATAAGCGACGCCTCGTACTTACCTAAGTACGACTGGAGACTGATCATAGGTATCTAGTCTCCTCAAGAAACCAATGCTCATCTGAAAGATCATTAATTTCTGTGTAATAAAAACCACTGCTGCATTTCCAAACAGTGGAGAAAGTGGTTGGTTGGAAAAAAAAAGTAGAAAATATCTTAGGAGATAGTACTCCTAATCCATCCAATCCATCGTAAAAGGTTTTTTTTTGACTTTCTCCTAATTGTTGTAGTTTTCAGTTTTCAGTCTTCAGGTTTCAGTTTTTCAGTTTTTCAGTTTCTCAGTTTTACAGTTTTCCAGTTTTCAGTTTTCTGTTTTCAGTTTTCAGTTTTCAGTTTTCTCGTTTCAGGATTCAGTTTTCAGTTTTCAGTTTTCGTTTTCAGTTTTCAGTTTTTCAGTTTTTTAGTTTTTCAGTTTTTCAGTTTTTTGGTTTTTCAGTTTTCAGTTTTCCTATTTCAGGTTTCAGGTTTCAGTTTGCAGTTTCAAATTTTCAGTTTTTAGTTTTTCAGTTTTCAGTTTTTCAGTTTTTCAGCTTTTCAGTTTTTCAGTTTTTCAGATTTTCAGTTTTCAGTTTTCAGTATTCCTTTTTCAGGTTTCAGGTTTCAGGTTTCAGTGTTCAGTTTTCAGGCTTCAGTTTTCAGTTTTCAGGTTTCAGTTTTCCTTTTTTAGTTTTCAGTTTTCAGTTTTCAGTTTTTCAGTTTTACAGGTTTTCAGTTTTTCAGTTTTTCAGTTTTTCAGATTTTCAGTTTTTTGGTTTCAGTTTTCCTTTTTCAGGTTTCAGGTTTCAGGTTTCAGTGTTCAGTTCTCAGGCTTCAGTTTTCAGTTTTCAGGTTTCAGTTTTCCTTTTTTAGCTTTCAGTTTTACAGGTTTTCAGTTTTTCAGTTTTTCAGTTTTTCATATTTTCAGTTTTTCATATTTTCAGTTTATCAGTTTTCAGTTTTTCAGTCTTCAGTTTTTCAGTTTCCTGTTTCAGATTTCAGCTTTCAGTTTTCAGTTTTCAGTTTTCAGGTTTCAGTTTTCAGGTTTCCGGTTTCAGTTTTCAGTTTTCAGTTTTCAGTTTTTCAGTTTTTCAGTTTTCAGTTTCAGTTTTCAGTTTTCAGTTCTCAGTTTTCAGTTTTCAGGTTTCAGTTTTCAGTTTTTCAGTTTTTCAGTTTTCTGTTTTCAATTTTCAGTTTTCCGGTTTCGGGATTCAGTTTTCATTTTTCAGTTTTCGTTTTCAGTTTTCAGTTTTTCAGTTTTTCGGTTTTCCAGTTTTCAGTTTTCCTATTTCAGGTTTCAGGTTTCAGTTTTTCAGTTTCCTGTTTCAGATTTCAGCTTTCAGTTTTCAGTTTTCAGTTTTCAGGTTTCAGTTTTCAGGTTTCAGGTTTAAGTTTCAGTTGTCAGTTTTCAGTTTTTCAGTTTTTCAGTTTTCAGTTTCAGTTTTCAGTTTTCAGTTCTCAGTTTTCAGTTTTCAGGTTTCAGTTTTCAGTTTTTCAGTTTTTCAGTTTTCTGTTTTCAGTTTTCAGTTTTCCGGTTTCAGGATTCAGTTTTCATTTTTCAGTTTTCGTTTTCAGTTTTTCAGTTTTTCAGTTTTTAGTTTTCCTATTTCAGGTTTCAGTTTTCAGTTTTAAATTTTCAGTTTTCAGTTTTTCAGTTTTCAGTTTTTCAGTTTTTCAATATTTCAGTTTTTCAGTTTTTCAGTTTTCAGTTTTCAGTATTCCTTTTTCAGGTTTCAGGTTTCAGGTTTCAGTGTTCAGTTTTCAGTTTTCAGGTTTCAGTTTTCCTTTTTCAGTTTTCAGTTTTCAGTTTTTCAGTTTTACACGTTTTCAGTTTTTCAGTTTTTCATATTTTCAGTTTATCAGTTTTTCAGATTTTCAGTTTTCAGTTTTCAGTATTCCTTTTTCAGGTTTCAGGTTTCAGGTTTCAGGTTTCAGGTTTCAGTGTTCAGTTTTCAGGCTTCAGTTTTCAGTTTTCAGGTTTCAGTTTTCCTTTTTTAGTTTTCAGTTTTCAGTTTTCAGTTTTTCAGTTTTACAGGTTTTCAGTTTTTCAGTTTTTCAGTTTTTCAGATTTTCAGTTTTTTGGTTTCAGTTTTCCTTTTTCAGGTTTCAGGTTTCAGGTTTCAGTGTTCAGTTCTCAGGCTTCAGTTTTCAGTTTTCAGGTTTCAGTTTTCCTTTTTTAGCTTTCAGTTTTACAGGTTTTCAGTTTTTCAGTTTTTCAGTTTTTCATATTTTCAGTTTTTCATATTTTCAGTTTATCAGTTTTCAGTTTTTCAGTCTTCAGTTTTTCAGTTTCCTGTTTCAGATTTCAGCTTTCAGTTTTCAGTTTTCAGGTTTCAGTTTTCAGGTTTCCGGTTTCAGTTTTCAGTTTTCAGTTTTCAGTTTTTCAGTTTTTCAGTTTTCAGTTTCAGTTTTCAGTTTTCAGTTCTCAGTTTTCAGTTTTCAGGTTTCAGTTTTCAGTTTTTCAGTTTTTCAGTTTTCTGTTTTCAATTTTCAGTTTTCCGGTTTCGGGATTCAGTTTTCATTTTTCAGTTTTCGTTTTCAGTTTTCAGTTTTTCAGTTTTTCGGTTTTCCAGTTTTCAGTTTTCCTATTTCAGGTTTCAGGTTTCAGTTTTTCAGTTTCCTGTTTCAGATTTCAGCTTTCAGTTTTCAGTTTTCAGTTTTCAGGTTTCAGTTTTCAGGTTTCAGGTTTAAGTTTCAGTTGTCAGTTTTCAGTTTTCTGTTTTCAGTTTTCAGTTTTCCGGTTTCAGGATTCAGTTTTCATTTTTCAGTTTTCGTTTTCAGTTTTTCAGTTTTTCAGTTTTTAGTTTTCCTATTTCAGGTTTCAGTTTTCAGTTTTAAATTTTCAGTTTTCAGTTTTTCAGTTTTCAGTTTTTCAGTTTTTCAATATTTCAGTTTTTCAGTTTTTCAGTTTTTCAGTTTTCAGTTTTCAGTATTCCTTTTTCAGGTTTCAGGTTTCAGGTTTCAGTGTTCAGTTTTCAGTTTTCAGGTTTCAGTTTTCCTTTTTCAGTTTTCAGTTTTCAGTTTTTCAGTTTTACACGTTTTCAGTTTTTCAGTTTTTCATATTTTCAGTTTATCAGTTTTCAGTTTTTCTGTCTTCAGTTTTTCAGTTTCCAGTATAAATTTTCAGTTTTCAGTTTTTCATATTTTCAGTTTATCAGTTTTCAGTTTTTCTGTCTTCAGTTTTTCAGTTTCCAGTATAAATTTTCAGTTTTCAGTTTTTCAGTTTTCAGTTTTTCAGTTTTTCAGTTTTTCAATATTTCAGTTTTTCAGTTTTTCAGTTTTTCAGTTTTTCAGTTTTCAGTTTTCAGTATTCCTTTTTCAGGTTTCAGGTTTCAGGTTTCAGAGTTCAGTTTTCAGTTTTCAGGTTTCAGTTTTCCTTTTTCAGTTTTCAGTTTTCAGTTTTTCAGTTTTACACGTTTTCAGTTTTTCAGTTTTTCAGTTTTTCAGTTTTTTATATTTTCAGTTTATCAGTTTTCAGTTTTTCTGTCTTCAGTTTTTCAGTTTCCAGTTTCAGATTTCAGCTTTCAGTTTTCAGTTCTCAGTTTTCAGTTTTCAGGTTTCAGTTTTCAGGTTTCAGTTTTCAGTTATCAGTTTTCAGTTTTTCAGTTTTCAGTTTCAGTTTTCAGTTTTCAGTACTCAGTTTTCACGTTTCAGGTTTCAGTTTTCAGTTTTTCAGTTTTTCTGTTTTCAGTTTTCAGTTTTCAGTTTTCAGTTTTCCGGTTTCCGGTTTCAGGATTCAGTTTTCATTTTTCAGTTTGCGTTTTCAGTTTTCAGTTTTTCAGTTTTTCAGTTTTTCAGTTTTTTGGTTTTTCAGTTTTCCTATTTCAGGTTTCAGGTTTCAGTTTTCAGTTTTAAATTTTCAGTTTTCAGTTTTTCAGTTTCCAGTTTTTCAGTTTTTCAATATTTCAGTTTTTCAGTTTTTCAGTTTTTCAGTTTTCAGTTTTCAGTATTCCTTTTTCAGGTTTCAGGTTTCAGGTTTCAGTGTTCAGTTTTCAGGCTTCAGTTTTCAGGTTTCAGTTTTCCTTTTTCAGTTTTCAGTTCTCAGTTTTTCAGTTTTACACGTTTTCAGTTTTTCAGTTTTTCATATTTTCAGTTTATCAGTTTTCAGTTTTTCAGTCTTCAGTTTTTCAGTTTCCAGTTTCAGATTTCAGCTTTCAGTTTTCAGTTCTCAGTTTTCAGTTTTCGGGTTTCAGGTTTCAGGTTTAAGTTTTCAGTTTTCAGTTTTTCAGTTTTTCAGTTTTTCAGTTTTCAGTTTCAGTTTTCAGTTTTCAGTTCTCAGTTTTCAGTTTTCAGGTTTCAGTTTTCAGTTTTTCAGTTTTTCGGTTTTTCAGTTTTCAGTTTTCCTTTTTCAGTTTTCAGTTTTCAGTTTTTCAGTTTACAGTTTTTCAGTTTTTCATATTGTCAGTTTTTCAGTTTTCAGTTTTCAGTATTCCTTTTTCAGGTTTCAGGTTTCAGTGTTCGTTTTTCAGGGTTCAGTTTTCAGTTTTCGGTTTTCAGTTTTACAGTTTTACAGGTTTTCAGTTTTTCAGTTTTTCAGTTTTCAGTTTTTCAGTTTTTAGTTTTTCAGATTCCAGTTTCAGTTTTCAGCTTTCAGTTTTCAGTTCTCAGTTTTCAGGTTTCAGTTTTTAGGTTTCAGGTTTCAGTAAAAAAATGTTTTCAAACACGCAAACTACGACCGGAGTTAAATTTCATTCGCGACAACTACGAAGTAATAGCCTCTTCAATAAAACAATTGCAATGTTCGACTTTATCCATTGCGGAATCCTTCCTCATTCTGGATACTGTTCGTTGCTACGTAAACTGGAGTAAACTTTTACCAGTGATACGTAAATTTGAAGCCGTGCTCGAACGAAATCCTGATTACGAAATTTTAAGAGACATATCTGAAAATATTACCCGAACTGATAATGAATTCTATAAATTTGCTCCCTTGACGTCAACTTAAGTTGAACGTACATTTAGTGTACATAAATGGATTTATAGTGATAAACGCAACTGTTTACTCCCAGAGAATGTTGAAAAGATAATGATCATCTACTCCTATCACTATTACCCAAATAAAATGTCTTGTGCTGCTGTGTGTACTGACGTAGATTTTGAAGAAGAAATTGCGTCTGTTTCTAATATATAGTAACTTTATACAAATATTTTTATTAGTTTTATTACATATTAATTTTATTTGGTGACTTTTATTTCTTCTAGTTCTGAATTATCGATATCGATAAAATAATATTTCAAGCACTGGCTAAATTACGCTAGTGTTTTGTTTTGCCGTGAAAAATCCGAGCTCTGGTTATTAGATTGTTTTTACTTGCTGCTGAGCATGTTTTGGGGAATTTAATTTCCCATGTTGCAGTCGGTTAAAGATCTTTCTAACACCCTGTGAAGCTTGTTTACTTCGTTGACTTCTGTATGTTTACCTAAACCTACCTTACGTGTGCACAGAAGTCAAAAGTATTTTCTAGTATCAAAACTATTATTCCTGCTACACAAGGTGTGACCAGCCCATGATTTTTTTAATTTCCCGCCAAATATTTGGGTAATATTTCAATAGTCAGACTCTAGCAAAGATGTTAAATCGGTCACTAATGTAACTGTGGTGACGAAAATTTGTTCCTGTTGTCCCATAAAATGATGTTGCATAAAAGTTTTTCACATGTCAACGATCTTAAATGGAAACTTCTAGGTCTTTCCAGCCGAGACCGGCTTAGCCTACATCTGTCTCAACTTATCGCCTCTTTGTATTGCGGGTTGGGGGGAGGGGGACGTTTTGACATCCTACTGCCAGTAGATTGCCAGCGGGGACTACTTACATAAGTGGTTATCCTGTCTTCGGAGTAAGTGTTCGATTCATTTTTCCAGTTTTTCATATTTAAGAAAAACTAAGGAAATATTTTTTTTCACGGGAAAAAAAATGGTGGTAGATTATACAATATTAATGTATGTCTATTGTCTATTTCATCTGTGATAACTGTAATTTTTTTTCTCTGTTTGTAATATTTAATTGTTTCTTTGTTATAAGTAAACGTTCAGTTACGTTAAAAATGTTCAGTTTTCAGTTTTCAGGTTTCAGTTTTCCTTTTTCAGTTTTCAGTTTTCAGTTTTTCAGTTTTACACGTTTTCAGTTTTTCAGTTTTTCATATTTTCAGTTTATCAGTTTTCAGTTTTTCTGTCTTCAGTTTTTCAGTTTCCAGTATAAATTTTCAGTTTTCAGTTTTTCATATTTTCAGTTTATCAGTTTTCAGTTTTTCTGTCTTCAGTTTTTCAGTTTCCAGTATAAATTTTCAGTTTTCAGTTTTTCAGTTTTCAGTTTTTCAGTTTTTCAGTTTTTCAATATTTCAGTTTTTCAGTTTTTCAGTTTTTCAGTTTTTCAGTTTTCAGTTTTCAGTATTCCTTTTTCAGGTTTCAGGTTTCAGGTTTCAGAGTTCAGTTTTCAGTTTTCAGGTTTCAGTTTTCCTTTTTCAGTTTTCAGTTTTCAGTTTTTCAGTTTGACACGTTTTCAGTTTTTCAGTTTTTCAGTTTTTCATATTTTCAGTTTATCAGTTTTCAGTTTTTCTGTCTTCAGTTTTTCAGTTTCCAGTTTCAGATTTCAGCTTTCAGTTTTCAGTTCTCAGTTTTCAGTTTTCAGGTTTCAGTTTTCAGGTTTCAGTTTTCAGTTTTCAGTTTTCAGTTTTTCAGTTTTCAGTTTCAGTTTTCAGTTTTCAGTACTCAGTTTTCAGTTTTCAGGTTTCAGTTTTCAGTTTTTCAGTTTTTCTGTTTTCAGTTTTCAGTTTTCAGTTTTCCGGTTTCCGGTTTCAGGATTCAGTTTTCATTTTTCAGTTTGCGTTTTCAGTTTTCAGTTTTTCAGTTTTTCAGTTTTTCAGTTTTTCGGTTTTTCAGTTTTCCTATTTCAGGTTTCAGGTTTCAGTTTTCAGTTTTAAATTTTCAGTTTTCAGTTTTTCAGTTTCCAGTTTTTCAGTTTTTCAGTTTTCAGTTTTCAGTATTCCTTTTTCAGGTTTCAGGTTTCAGGTTTCAGTGTTCAGTTTTCAGGCTTCAGTTTTCAGGTTTCAGTTTTCCTTTTTCAGTTTTCAGTTCTCAGTTTTTCAGTTTTACACGTTTTCAGTTTTTCAGTTTTTCATATTTTCAGTTTATCAGTTTTCAGTTTTTCAGTCTTCAGTTTTTCAGTTTCCAGTTTCAGATTTCAGCTTTCAGTTTTCAGTTCTCAGTTTTCAGTTTTCGGGTTTCAGGTTTCAGGTTTAAGTTTTCAGTTTTCAGTTTTTCAGTTTTTCAGTTTTTCAGTTTTCAGTTTCAGTTTTCAGTTTTCATTTCCGTTTTCAGTTTTCAGGTTTCAGTTTTCAGTTTTTCAGTTTTTCGGTTTTTCAGTTTTCAGTTTTCCTTTTTCAGTTTTCAGTTTTCAGTTTTTCAGTTTACAGTTTTTCAGTTTTTCATATTGTCAGTTTTTCAGTTTTCAGTTTTCAGTATTCCTTTTTCAGGTTTCAGGTTTCAGTGTTCGTTTTTCAGGGTTCAGTTTTCAGTTTTCGGTTTTCAGTTTTACAGTTTTACAGGTTTTCAGTTTTTCAGTTTTTCAGTTTTCAGTTTTTCAGTTTTCAGTTTTTCAGATTCCAGTTTCAGTTTTCAGCTTTCAGTTTTCAGTTCTCAGTTTTCAGGTTTCAGTTTTTAGGTTTCAGGTTTCAGTAAAAAAATGTTTTCAAACACGCAAACTACGACCGGAGTTAAATTTCATTCGCGACAACTACGAAGTAATAGCCTCTTCAATAAAACAATTGCAATGTTCGACTTTATCCATTGCGGAATCCTTCCTCATTCTGGATACTGTTCGTTGCTACGTAAACTGGAGTAAACTTTTACCAGTGATACGTAAATTTGAAGCCGTGCTCGAACGAAATCCTGATTACGAAATTTTAAGAGACATATCTGAAAATATTACCCGAACTGATAATGAATTCTATAAATTTGCTCCCTTGACGTCAACTTAAGTTGAACGTACATTTAGTGTACATAAATGGATTTATAGTGATAAACGCAACTGTTTACTCCCAGAGAATGTTGAAAAGATAATGATCATCTACTCCTATCACTATTACCCAAATAAAATGTCTTGTGCTGCTGTGTGTACTGACGTAGATTTTGAAGAAGAAATTGCGTCTGTTTCTAATATATAGTAACTTTATACAAATATTTTTATTAGTTTTATTACATATTAATTTTATTTGGTGACTTTTATTTCTTCTAGTTCTGAATTATCGATATCGATAAAATAATATTTCAAGCACTGGCTAAATTACGCTAGTGTTTTGTTTTGCCGTGAAAAATCCGAGCTCTGGTTATTAGATTGTTTTTACTTGCTGCTGAGCATGTTTTGGGGAATTTAATTTCCCATGTTGCAGTCGGTTAAAGATCTTTCTAACACCCTGTGAAGCTTGTTTACTTCGTTGACTTCTGTATGTTTACCTAAACCTACCTTACGTGTGCACAGAAGTCAAAAGTATTTTCTAGTATCAAAACTATTATTCCTGCTACACAAGGTGTGACCAGCCCATGATTTTTTTAATTTCCCGCCAAATATTTGGGTAATATTTCAATAGTCAGACTCTAGCAAAGATGTTAAATCGGTCACTAATGTAACTGTGGTGACGAAAATTTGTTCCTGTTGTCCCATAAAATGATGTTGCATAAAAGTTTTTCACATGTCAACGATCTTAAATGGAAACTTCTAGGTCTTTCCAGCCGAGACCGGCTTAGCCTACATCTGTCTCAACTTATCGCCTCTTTGTATTGCGGGTTGGGGGGAGGGGGACGTTTTGACATCCTACTGCCAGTAGATTGCCAGCGGGGACTACTTACATAAGTGGTTATCCTGTCTTCGGAGTAAGTGTTCGATTCATTTTTCCAGTTTTTCATATTTAAGAAAAACTAAGGAAATATTTTTTTTCACGGGAAAAAAAATGGTGGTAGATTATACAATATTAATGTATGTCTATTGTCTATTTCATCTGTGATAACTGTAATTTTTTTTCTCTGTTTGTAATATTTAATTGTTTCTTTGTTATAAGTAAACTGAAATATATGTCATACATATGATAGAAATAATTTAAAACAACAAAAGAAACAAGAGAGATAGTGCTGCCTGCTGGCCTCGGACACCGGAGGACTTGGTCATTTTTTCTGAAGCATATGACATCTATTTCAGTTTACTTATAACAAAAAAAAACAATTAAATATTACACACAGAGAAAAACATACAGTTGTCACAGGTGAAATAGACAATAGAACAGACAATACCTTAATATTATATAATTACATTTACTAAATGTTCATGACATTAAAGTACATCTTATTTAAGAGTCATTTATAAATACAACTTATGTTAAATAAATATGTTTAAATTCGGGGAAATCAAGAGTCTACATAAGTCATCTGGCAAATGCGCTGTTTCGCATATACCTTGATATATCCATTATGAAGAAATCTATAGTTGTAGAGCCGGGTGGTGGGGGGCGAAGACAAAGAGTCGCGTGTAGCTGATAAAATTTATTGTTTTAGAGATTTACATGTACTCTGTCGTCTCTCTAGTGCTTACTTGTCGAGTATTACCTAGCTAGGTAGATGAGTACTAGGCCAGTAATTTATCGTAAGGATATATTACTGGCCTAGTGGGTTAGTGTCACAACACTAAAATGCTGAAACTTGGTTGAGGCATATAGCATGCGTGCCTTTAGACCCTATCGCGATTCTCAAATATTCCTCGGCAAGGCGCCGAGGGTCATGTTTCTGCGTTGAACAAACGTTAGTGGCATCCAACTTAATCACTGCGCCATCTGTTGGTAGGCGGCTTGACTAGTATCGAAGCGTAGTTGTATCGGTGCGTGCGGCTGCGCGGTGATGCGGATTGTGTGCATTATGATTATGACACTACAAGCGTGATCTGTCGGCGAGCATTGGTGATGGTGTTCTGTTTAGTAAGGTAATGATACTCTGGTGCTTCAATTAAATACTAAAATGGTTACTTAATAATACGCCATCACAATATTTATTAAAATTATAATGATACGAGTTAAATACAAATATCAAAATAGAAAATTCTATAATTGAAGTAACTTACTCCACTTTTTTCACTATGACGCAAGCATAGCTGAGTCGTAGTTGCGCATGCTAAACTGGACTCAATAGCTGACGCACGACGACATATTACTGCATGTTCACTCGCTTTAAAAGGCTCGACAAGTTTAAAATTTCAAGATTTGACGTATTGTATGTGGATTATTTTTTGGAAATGTTAGTTTTGGCTGTTTAATTGACTACTTAACATGAATAAAAAACAAAACTGGGCTGAGCAATTTTCCATGAAGTATATTAAATATACTGTAATAACAATTTTTCTTTAAGGTTTTTTTTTTGGAAATTCGTGAATATTATGCTAAAATAAGATTATCATAACACCCACTGTTACAAACTTGACTGAGAAATTTTCCAAACAAAATGACGAGTGTAACCAATTATTTTTGAATAAAAGTGACAGTTTTATTTGGAATATTTTTTTGAACTTTTGACAGTATCTGTCAGGAATCAAAATAATTTGTTTGTGAAAAAAACATACCCTGAGGAAAATTCCAGTACAAACTATTAAGGTTTTTGTACATTTTGGTAAAAATACCAAAACTGACATAAGTTTTTTTTTGGAAAAATAGTTTTTTGTGTTTGTTATGACCTATACTACATCCCAGCAAAAGAATTATCGACTGAGGAATTAATGCGAGGTCTCCATACAACGACCCGGTAGATTTCCCACACTAATATGCTAAAGTATTAATTTAATGAATGATCACTAAATTATTTATAAATCTCAATGTATTTATAAATAATAAACAAGTATATTTACTAGACAATCTTTAGGTTCTTACCTTAGAGCAAAAGATATTGATTGCTCAAAACTAGGTGAAGTGAGTTGAGTGCGTAAACTTTGAGCATCTCTGCCTTGGTGTGTAATGGTTTAATTACCAGATAATAGTATTCACCTAATATGTATTTATGGTGAGAATTTCTATCTCAAATACATGTGCGAGGCTTCCATTATTTGCTTCTTATGTGCTTTAAACGGTTTTATTAATAGCAAAAACTGTAATAACTTTTATTTATGATTACCTGACTTATTATCATTTAGTTTTCTCCGATTATTCCTAGCAATCATTTACATACAGGCGCGGATCCAGGATTTCATTTAGGGAGGCACTTTCCTTCACAAACAATCTTGCGGGCCGCATCAAATGCCTTGATGAAATCCTATGATGAAGTATTCGAGTTTCTACACGATGGAGTGCTTTACTGCACACCTCTCGATAAAACAGGTACCTCTTAACCGATATAAAAACCATGTTCAGTAAAATTTGCTTGTTTAAGCGTCAAATACGGCAAGATACGATACGAGGCTGCTCTTGAACCCAAAATATACAGATTAACGCGCACCCCTGAACCACTCGGCAGCACATGTTAGCTAGTAACCATCAGAATCAGAATCATTCTAACTAATGCCATGCAAATATCGCTCAGGAATAATGTGCACCAAATAACAACAATGTGCAATGGTGCATGAGAGAAAGGCGGTTTTTCTGCGCTCGCCGCAACCTGTCAGCCGAACAAGTTGCTTTATCACAGGCCCGGTGGAACGCAACCGAGCAATTAGCAACTGTGACTACTAATTATTGACGTCACATTCATCATCTTGATATATTGTTTTTCAAGTCGTAACAATGGTGTTGTATGATCCCGGTGTGTTTGATTTTCCTGGTAATTAAAATGGCTGGGGCTGATTACTATCATTGACTTTCACTGATAGTTTGAGTCCCAAAGAACCCACGGTCCTTAGATTAGATATAAACGAGTAATATGCCTGCCTTTCTGCCTAATATTAAGTTATAAAATGGATTCTGTGGTCCGTGTTATAGTAATTTGAGTCCCAAAGAACCCACGGTCCTTAGATTAGATATAAACGTGTAATATGCCTGCCTTTCTGCCTAATATTAAGCTATAAAATGGATTCTGTGGTCCCTGTTATAGTAATTTGAGTCCCAAAGAACCCACGGTCCTTAGATTAGATATAAACGTGTAATATGCCTGCCTTTCTGCCTAATATTAAGCTATAAAATGGATTCTGTGGTCCCTGTTATAGTAATAGCCATTGCTTCGTTTTTAGGGTTCCGTAGTCAACTAGGAACCCTTATAGTTTCGCCATGTCTGCCCGTCCGTCCGTCCGTCCGCGGATAATCTCAGTGACCGTTAGCACTAGAAAGCTGAAATTTGGTACTAATATGTATATCAATCACGCCGACAAAGTGGTAAAATAAAAAGTGCTATGAAAACAATTTCCTAGAAATCGCACAACCAAAATCACACGATTTTTCCTATAAAAAAAATATTAAGATTAAAATAGAGCGAGAATGGATACCAAACTGTAATTAAAGATGGTCTTTGGTTCAGGATTTTATTCTTAGAGTTGTTTGTTGCAGATAATTCTTAGAACTAAGTTACATTTTTGTTACGAATGCACAATGGAAATATTAGATGTTACAGATGGAATCGGAATCAAATGATCGTCGGTTTCCGACCAGTTTTAATCTGAGGTTTCCTATTAGGAAGCAAGATCATATGCATGTCGAAGAATGACATATGATGGAAGGAGTAGTACTCGGGGTTACGGTAATAAGCGCACTTACCGGCTTGTGGCCCAATTACCTGCAAAATAATAAGTTGCAAGAAGAAATTTGAAGACAATGCAATACTAATAATTCTTCGATTAACCTGTCTACTGTACCTACTTTAAATCTTTAATTCTTTTAATATTTTTTTAAGCATCTATGTAGAAGGCTAGAAGGAAAAGGTTCTTTTTGAAATTGGTATAGCCGCCATCAAATATATCGGAGCGACCAACGTACTCAAATATATCTGAACATGCACTTTATCGCCTTGATAATAGAGGCGTTGTTCAGATATGTGTGACCACCTTGGCCGCTCCGATATATTTGATGGCGACTGTACACCACACAGTCACGAAATTTAATTGTTGAACTATCTACGGTTCAAGCTATTTAATTTTGTTTAGTACTCAGTACCTGTTCTATGAAACGTCCAGTGTAAAGTGAACCGTAAACAACCGTAAACAGCTCAGCAACTCAAGTCTGTGACTGTACGTGGATCCGGTGGGTCTGTTGTCTGATAGAATATTGACAGTCCGACAGTGCAAGCAGTCTTACGACTCTTACGGTTGGTAGAATAACATCTGCCAGCATCGAATCGCATTTTGCCTGCTGACAAGTGCCGTTTAGTATGAGATGCGTACGCTTGCCGAAAACTGAACGCAGGCTTACATCGCATACTAATCGGTCAGAAAGTCTAGATCTGTCGATTTGTCAAAAAAGATTTTCGTGTTTTTATGAAAAACACTATTCTATAGGTATCTAAGCTTACCTCGCCAGCAGTGCATCGAAAAACACCAGACGGTATTTTAGGGATATCAAAAGGGGGTTTCACATCGTCACCGGGAAGACCATGGCTGTACTTTCTGGCCTGTAAAAATAATATAGACGAGAACAAGGGCAACGGGTTTCATTTTGTTATCAGGGCATAGTTAAATGCAATGCAAGCCATAGTATAGTCTCCATCAAATATATCGGAGCGGCCAAGGTACTCAAAAATATCTGAACATGCACTTTATCGCTTTGACAGTAGAGGTGTTGTTGAGATATTTGCGACCACCTTGGCCGCTCCGATATATCTGATGGCGACTGTACAAACGTAGGACATACATAGGACAGTCACGACGGAGTTTTACACATGATTTTTTTACGCACGATTATGTACAGTCACCGGCAATAGTATCTTCCTACATGAAGGCCGCAAAAATATCTGACACGCTCTTATTTATAGGATCATTAGGAGCGTGTCAAATATATTTGCGGCCTTCGTGTAAGAAGATACTATTGCCGGCGACTGTACCTTCATTTTGTATATCGATTTAGGGTTCATTAGAAGACCACGAGGAGTCATCGATGAATAAACCCTGAAATCTCTATATCGAAAAGAAGACCTACTAAGATTTGAGGGCAGTGCAGCCTTAGGGGTAGCGAATAGGGTTGTCGCCCGGGGCCTCGCACTTACTAATAATAGGGCCTCGCAACAACCCGATCAGATTTTTAGTTTTACATAAGCTACGCAGCAGGCGCGGATCCAGGATTTCGTTCAGGGGGGGGTTCACTTTCCTTCACAAAAAATCTCGCGGTCCGCACCTACGGGCCCCGTAGTATACGAGGTTTGCGTGGTGCCCCGCCCCCCCCCCCCCCCCCCTGTATCCGCGCCTGCTACGCAGAGCAGATTTTTACTAGGGCCGCCTGGGGTGGCTACTGTTTGAGGGGGTTATCGTGCGTCTTTATTTGTGGCGTGTCGCTCGGGCATGACTTCGAGCGGTAGCGGCGGCCATAGGCGTGAGAGATACCACGCTCCAACCTTTCTCACTCAAGTGTGTGCTAGACGGTCGCCAACGAGCCCCTCCGACAGAGCGACCTTGGTCTGGACGGACCGTTGTTTCCAGCAAAATTGTATGAAGCAACCAAGGTCAGGATGAGCTTTGTTGGCGATCGTCTAGCTTTATGGTAACTACTGGCTAAATAATCCAGCATTTCGTTACCGGCCCGGTTCAGTGGTACCCTGCCGAGTCCTGTAATGACGTAACAGGGTACGCAACTGTATATCCATTAGTAGTAAGGTGTGTTATGGTAAAACTCTTAAAACGAGTCGCTTTAATTGGGAGATGAGAGGGTTGCTCGGGGGTAGAGGAGAGGGGGAGGGAGCCGTTTGGTTTCGGAAATATTAAATAAACATGTTTTGTATGGACAACTTTTTTCGAAATTTAATATTGAACACTAGATTAAGTCCGTTCTGGCGCTCGCCGGCCGCTTCCGCGGCACGCTCGCTTCGCTCGCTCGGCTTCGCGCGCTGTTAGGTACACAAAACACCTAACACACTCCTCCTCGCTTCGCTCGTCGTCGCACCTATATTGACTCTGTGACATGACATTCTTCCGTAATTATATTCCAAAACGCCTTTAAAAATGTTCATCTATTAGTGTCCCTATTTCCGTAGCGGTTGATTTTAGAGAAAAATATCAAATAACAAAAGATGCTTATCAAGTTTTTGTTTAATTACTGTATCGTATAGAATATGTTATAACACATTCTATACGATAAAGATATACGAAAAAGAATATGTTATAATTATAACATATTCTATACGATACAGTAATTTTAAAAAAATTGATACGAAAAAAAAAAATTCATCAAAAAGTCCTGGGATCGGACCCCCTTTGCTATACCCCAACCCAAGTTTTTTTATTTTTTCCGCGGGTCAAAGTTGTTATAAATGACCCATACCCCCTAAAATCATCAGTTACCCAAAAAAAAGGCGACGGTTATCAATGGGCCTTCAATGCCTAAAAAGAAAACATTCCTAAGTATTTTTTTAATCAATAGATACTCAGATACTTACATCATAAATTGACCCCACGATTCGACCACCTGAATCGCCTGAAGTCGAACTATCAGAGGCGTTCCTGCAACTGGTATCATTGCTTCCATAACCGTAACGACGCTTAATATAAAGAAGACGATTGTTGAAACTTGAACAGGTTTTTAAGGCACTTTTAGATATTTTCATGTTGAATATTTACTGAATTTCATTATTCTTATTCTATTATTTTGGTATGTATGGTTTCGTTTGAATAATTTTATGCATACATGTTTGATTGTAAAATGGAACTGTGGATTTGTTGTGGATGTGTCAAAGTCATTGACATTTTTATTCAAAATAGTTCCGCTATGATTTCGGTTGCGCTCAAAGCGATGAAGTAGGTTGTATTTTTACATATTTTTATTTAACTTGATCACGCTTGACCCGTTGGTTGAATTCTCAAAGCTTGACCCCGTTATGTGCTTCAAATTTTCAAAACTTCCCGGTGTCTGAATAAGCTAAAATTTGGTATTCTTCCGTAATTTATATGACAGTGCTATCTAAAAGATGCTAGATAAAAGTTTATACCAAAAACATGTTTTGGGAGTTACTTTACACTAGAGCTCCCGATACACGTGTACACGCACACATACGGTACCCGTGTTCTTAAACCCAGCGATACTAAGAACCCGAACTACACGAACCAGCCAACCCGCGTGTATGATACACGGGTACACGGATGCACGGGTACACGATTACACGGGTACACGAAGAAACGAATCTTATTTACCCGTGGTCTGATCCGTCTGTGTAGTGGAGATCCGAGTAGTGTTTAAGAGCTACGAGCGAATACGTAAGGTCAGAAAACCCGAAACTCATATTTTTATTTGTAATCAGGTTTAAAAGCGCACGGCTAGAATCTTCGATATACGTCAAGTACGGGTCGAACCGCGTGTAGTTAGGATCGTCCAAAATACGTATGCCGAACGGGTCATAAAACCGGGTACGTATTAGATACGTCTACATGAAACACGGACACGATCACGAGCCCTACTTTCAAAAAGTGCCTCTTATCGCGCTCGTGGAAGCCGACGAGGAACTGCGGCGGGGCAAGTTTTCTGCTTCCTTTTCTAAAAAAGAAGGTGAAAGACGGTGGGGTGTTATCGCCGAGGAGCTAAATAGCATACCCGGCTCCAAGAGGGAGTGAAAGGAGTGGCGTAAGGTAAAATTTTTTGACGTATTATTTCCAGTGTTGCATCAAATGTTTCAACAAAATGCGTTCATATTATATTGTTAAGTAATATTTTATTTTAGACGTGGCAAGATATGAAGCACATAAATAAAACCTAAAATTAAAATATTGTGTTTTCTTAACATAATCATGTTTGATCAGTGTACGAGTAAGAGTAATATAATATTAATGATTACATACGTAGGAAAGATCACTGTGCTTGCCTTGGTCTGGAGATCATAATTACTATGCGGGACTATTAACGGTTCCAGCTCGGCTATTAAAGCTCTTGTAAGCTCCTTCGAGAGCCTAAAATTTTTCACAAATGAAAAGTCCCGCATTTCAAACGCATTTTCTCGCGACAGTGTGCCTCGCCTTGCGCCCCCCGCATCGTCCGCCAACTAACCCCATTGCGTAGTGCGACATATTTTAATAAAATATTTATTTTGTGTAGCTTAATTTCACTTTCGGCCGACTACTAACCTCTCGAAATTTCTCGCCATCGCAGATCAAATGTCAAAAAAATCAGTGATAACACCATCTCGATCGCTACGACCACTCGTTGCATCTCGAACGCTGGGAGTAGACATATCTCGAGTGTGAGATTTCGAGAATACGCGAATTCATTTTCGTTCGACATCCGCCATTTTTTTTTCGTTATGTCTAATAGAGAACATCTCGAACGGCCCGAGAATTGGCCCCCGGATAAAGTAAACTTAATGTTGTTACCATTAAAACATCTGGGATTTTTCCCATCTCTTACCAACGGACTAAAAGACTCAGTAGTCCGATTTTGTGTAGCACCGGACTACTGAGACGAGAAAGTCTCATTAGTCCGGTCAACGGACTAAATCAAAGGACTACTGATACTAGGCGGATTCTTTGTGTACCCGTGTATCAGTGTAGGTACCCATGTAAATGTTTCTGAATCCGGGGGGCGGGTCCTTGTAAGTCGGGTTTTTAGTACCACCGGACTAATAAGAACACGGGTACAACAAGATGACTGTACGTGTACACGTATATCGGCAGCTCTATCTCAACCCCAACGCGCAGACGCTCTCTCGACAATTTGCATGTAAGCTGATGCTTTCACTACCCCTACATTATGGATGCACTTTATAGTAACATAATAGGTAATTTCACTATGTTATTATAGGTATTACTGGAATTACCAACAATATTGACAATATAAATATATCTGACCTACTTCTCAAATTCAAGATAAATAAAATGTTGGCCGAGTGAGGATTAGCGAGGCCTTATTATTATTAATTTGTTACTAATTAAGTAATTAAATACCTAAAAACTTACATCAAACGAAAATGGAGCTGGAAGGGGGCTGGAGGGGGTGGTTTCGATTAGACCATGCATTTAGACCCTGTCTGACCTTGACCTTGCACTTGAGCTTGAACAAATTAAGGGTGTTTTGGGAACAGTGGATTATGAAACTAGATTCGAGTATTTCGCCACTTTCATTAGAAGACATTTTAGGGTATTTTGGGAGTAGTTCGCAATGGTCCTGGTGTGTATCAACAACGGGTGTTTTTGGGAATATGGTAACATGGGACTATTTTCTTATGTTATGAGAAGAGGTGATTATGAAATTCAATCCGGTGCACGCGACACTAAACTCAAAATACACCAATTGTCAATTACTACAAATAGTGGAAAAAACTAATATCATAACGAATGAAACCCAAATTAACTTTTTAGCAATATGAACCGTTCTTCATTTGCACTTTTCTCAATATGGGCTAATCCCAAATGGACTGAAGCTCACAAAAGCCGATACACAGAAGGCTCTTTTCCCAAAATACCCTAAATTTCAATCATAGAGCACCCGATTTCCATAATGATTGATTCACAAAATGGTCTTTTCCCATAATACACCAAATTCTCGATTGTCTTGTTTTATTAAGTAATAAAACCTTGCGTAAACATAACATGCCACTACAGATACTATCTTAACACTGGCCACTTAAAAATGAAGTGTCAACCGACGCAAAAGGAATCGATGTCATGATTTTATTGTGTCTTGAGATTCGCAATGGCCAACAGGGAAATTATTTTTATTGAGAATCAAAAAGGACACCCCGCTCTTATTTATGACGGGCACCGTTACAATTTTAGTCGTAACAACAAAAATTCCAGTAACTGGAAATGTGCGAATCGCACTACTACAGGTTGCTTCGCATCCGCAACTCTGAATAAGAATAAAGACACGGTACTGAAGGTAAGCGATCATGTCTGCAAGAGGCACTACAGTGAGAACATACGCAATATTGCCATATATACCTGTAAGACAGAAGTGTGCAAGAAAATGACACCGGTAAAGAAAGTTTTTGAAAAAATGGTGACGAATTTGCATGAAGCCGATCATAACTTTAGTATGTGTTCCTTTGATGAAGTAAGAAGTTCTTTATACAGGGCCAGGTACTGGTATCTGAACCAAAAGACTACGGAGTTTACTCGATTGGAAAATGTCAAAGTACCGGATTTATTGGCACATGAATTTCTGGTACTGGAAGATGGAGACACGGAGAAAATTTTAATTTTTTCGACGAAGATTGGCAGAGAATTTATGAGAAAATCAGCTGAAAAACAAATTCAATACTACGGTGATGGGACCTATAAAAGAAAACCAAAAACCCTTTAGCCAATTTTACTCTATAGAGGCTAGCAAAAGTATGACCAATGTTGTACCCGTAGTGTTCGCGTTGCTCCCGAATAAAAGTCAAAACACTTATACAAGATTTTTCACGTTGCTACGGGATGAAATGGGAGTAAATATACATATGTTTAAATGCGACTACGAATTAGCGCAAATTAATGCATGTGAATCAGTCTACCCAAACTGCGAGTTGACAGGATGCTATTTTCATTATAATCGTGCGGTATGGAAGAAAGCAGAGTCATTAAAATTTGGTACTACCAGCGAGGGCCGCAAATTTACTGAAATGTGTGCTGTTATGCCGCTGTTGCCACAGTCGGAGATATACGATATGTGGGTGACACTACTAAGTGAGGCTCCAGTAAAAAATGAATTCATGCGGTTCAAACAGTACATGGAAAATACTTGGTTGAAATTAGGACCCCATAGATTGAGTTGCAGTCAAGAAAAACACCGCACCAATAATCCGGTTGAGGGCTGGCATCGACGGCTTAATATTCGCATGCCGCACAAGCCAACATTAGTGCGGTTTCTATATAAACTAAGGCGAGAAGCCAAGTACCAAGACACTCGCATACGCAATCCGTTGTTCAGTGGAGCGAAGAGGCAACAATGTGACATTGTTTTTGATCGCAAGTATCAACAGCAATTATCGGATCTCAGTCAGGGATTAATATCCGCAACAGCTTTTTTAGGAAACGTCATCCGACTCAAGAAACGTCAGAGATAAACGATGAAGATTACAAAATAATTTAAGTTTAAAATAGAAATGTTTTGTTTTTTTTTGCCAAATAAATATCGTTTAAGCTTATTGCTACTGTATTTTTTTTCTACGAACACTTGCATAATACTTCGACGTACAGGGCTCCCAAACATTCCGGGAGTGGGCAGTCAACGTGAAAAAAAGTTCAATGGCTTGTTATGGCTTAGTATCAAAATGTACACATCATCGTGGTCACAATGGTTTAGTGACAAATGGTACACATCTCAAAATGCAAGTACAACAAAAGGGGTGATGGACAAAACGCTTGATTGATATAACGTGCTTAAGTTTAAATGAATAACTGTCAAAAAAAAATTAACTAGCACGTGAATCAATGTACAAATCTACCCGTACCGTATAGTACAGCGTATGACAGTCGAGAATTTGGGGTATTTTGAGAAGAAGCCGTTTTGTGAATCAGTCATTATGGGAATCGAGTGTTCTGATACTTTCCCGCATTTCAAATTTAGGGTATTTTGGGAAAAGAGCCTTCTGTGTATCGGCTTTTGTGAGCTTCAGTCCATTTGGGATTAGCCCATATTGAGAAAAGTGCAAATGAAGAACGGTTCATATTGCTAAAAAGTTAATTTGGGTTTCATTCGTTATGATATTAGTTTTTTCCACTATTGGTAGTAATTGACAATTGGTGTATTTTGAGTTTACTGTCGCGTGCACCGGATTGATGAAATTAGAGTTTATTGACTATTTAGCCCACCCAACGAAGGAAAACTTAGAGGAAATAATTCGTGTATAGCCAAATTTTGGTGTAGTTGTAGGCAAAGGTATCTTACACAACATACTAAAAGTACCGATGGGTGGGGGCGCCGCTAACGGGGAGAGGGGGGTGTAAATGTCCCTTATTTTGGTTTTTCGTAAAAAACTCAGTAACGGTGGCTCATACGTAATAATGTTTTTAGCTTAATTGATCCACATATAATTTTCTATAAAAAAGATTCTTTGCACTTTTTTGCTGGGATCAATGTTTAATGAATGAGATATCGAGGAAATACGATAAACACTTTTTTAAACTTTTGGAGCTATTATTTACGAAAGTATTAGTGTTTTCCAAAAATTGTTTTAGAGGACCCTTATTATTTTTTAAAGACCTATCCAACGATATCCCACACATTAGGGTTAAATATTTACACCCCTACGGGAGGTACCAGCAAAAAAAAAATAGTTTTTCAGATTTTGTTTTAAAAATTTGTCGGCGTAATTAAAACACATACTCATACGAAATGTCACTTGTCTAGTACTAGCCATCACTGAGCAGAGTGAGCAGGGTGCCTACCCTTATAGTTTCGCCATGTCCGTCTGTCCCCGTCTGTCCGTCCACGGCTTTGCTCAGTGATTATTAGTACTAGACGTCTAGACGGACAGATGGGATCAGACGAACATGGCGAAACTATAAGGGTAGGAAGTGAGGTAGCAAGGTGAGCAGCCTGCTCAGTGATGGTTAGTACTAGAAAAGAAAAAAATCGTATGAGTATGTGTTCTAATCACGCCGACAAAGTTTTAAAATAAAATCTGAAAAAATATTATTTTTTCGGGTACCTCGTGTACACATGAAGTGGGGGGTAAAATTTTTTTTTACTCCAACCCTAATGTGTGGGATATCATTAGATAGGTCTTTTAAAAAATATGAGTATTGTAAAACAATTTTTGGATATAACTACGAGTATTACTTTCGTAAATAATAGCTCCGAAAGTTTAAAAAAGGGTTTATGGTATTTCCTCGATATCTCATTTAACATTGATCCCAGCAAAAAAGTGCAAAGAATCTTTTTATAGAAAATAATATTTGGATGAATTAAGTACAAGAACATTTATTCGTATGAGCCACCGTTACTGAGTTATTTACGAAAAACCAAAAAAAAGGACCTTTACACCCCCCTCCCCCGTTAGCGGCGCACCCAATCCACCGGTACTTTTAGTATGTTGTGTAAGATACTTTTGTCTACAACTACACCAAAATCAGCTATACACAAATTATTTCCCCTATCAGGCAGTTAAGCGTCTTCGTTTGGTGAGCTAATTAGTACGTTTTGGGATTAGCGCATTCGGTGACGGAAAGTTTTTTTTAACGCCTGTACAACGGCATACGGGTGAATTTACGGATAGTCACGTTTTTGTTTGTCAGGCGTTATTATTTATTTTGTATATACTCAATTCTGACGTCAAACATAATCAAATAACGCGTGTATGCGCTACTTAATTATTTCGCTGTTTTCATACAAAGGGTAAAATTTACTTCACAAAATCCGACCTATCCAATCCAATGATTAACCTTTTCGACGCCAACGACGGATATATCCGCCATACGTTTTACTCTAATCTCATTATTGATGGGGCATATGAATGGATGCACTGACATGTCATGCCGTCGAAAAGGTTAAAGTTGAAATTCAATTGATACGGAACTGATTGATAAATCGTACTACGCCTGGAAAAGGGTTAAAGGTGTCATGATGAGTAGTCGTGACTCACCATGTGACTCACAGACTTGACCTATAAAGATATATCGGAGTGGCCAAGACACTAAAAATATCTGAACATGCACTTTATCGCCTGGACAAGATACAGAACACCTTGTTCTGATGTTTGCGACTACCTTGGCCGCTCCGATATATCTGATGGCGACTGTACATGATAACTGTTTCTCAAAAGCTTGTAACTTGTAATACAAGCGGATGTCACTTTTCGATGTCTATTGCTAGAAAGGAACTTCCGCTTGTATTACAAGTTACAAGCTTTTGAGAAACGGGCCCCTGGTCGTGACTACAGCGCCCAGAAAGCATGCGTTCAAAGAGTAAGAGTTGATAATAAACACGCGCGATTTTTGTCTACCTATAATTACTGTTTATCTAGTTGAGACGCCGCCAAACATACGGGACTATCGAGCCGATAGTCTTATTTCATAGTAAAGGGAGATAAACTAATATTTGGGCTTACGTACGAATGTCTGGCTGCGGCTTTACGATCTTCAAATAAAAACCATATTTCTCTATAAACATTTATTTTTTCAGCAACTTCATAAAATTATTTTGCACTTTTTCTTATCCTCTGGAAATGGTCGAAAAGCGTCAGCACAGCTTCATGACCAAGACCGGGAGGTTTCCCGGCAGCCCGCCCGCAGGCGCCGACGCGCCGCCGCCTCCCGCCCCGGAACAACCTGTGCAACATTCAGGTGTCAGCAATTTCATTTTATTGTGATGTTGAAAATGTGGCGCTTTACCAGCAGAGCCACTAAAAGCTGCAGATGGCTCTCCTTCTTTTGTAATCCAACCAGCACCGCCGCTTTTAAGAGGATTACGACCAGGCTGAATTCCCGCCGGTGTTTCAAAACAGTCTGCTTTACAAGGTAAATCCCACACGCAGGGCGGAGGCGGCTGCCAGTGAACACAACCTGGTCTCGTACAAGGTTTCTCTACTACGGGCGGTTTAGACTTACGAACGAGGCCTCCAGGGCCTGCAACTCGATTGTCGCTTGACTCTGCCAACTCTTTGTCTTCAAATCGTTTCAGAATAGTGTCTAAAGTTTTTTCGTCAAACACAAACGCTGGGAACTGCCCACCGGAATAAGAATCGGCAGCGGCTTTACCAGACTTACAGGGGCATCGAGAAGCAGGCGTATTTGCAGGAGCTTTAGATTGGAATGGGACATTAGCTATGATACAGGCTCCACTGGTCGCACTTGTTTGGTTAATACTGGTATGTATATTATGATCTTGAGAAGTAGGACATGAACACTTACAGCATTTTTCACCTTTGCTTCCGCCGACATCTGGAACAACTCCTTTGAGTTCGCAAACTATGAAACGCTTGCCACCGGATTGAGAGCCGCCCGCAGATTGTCCGCCTGCGCCGCCGCCGCCGGCCGCGGCGTAGTGGGCTGCAAATGGGGCCGGGTCCGCAAGTCCACGGGCGCGAGCCAGCTGACTAGGGGCACACACAGGGTCAGGTAAGACTAAACATGCTGGTTCGCCACCACAGCCCGTACGACGACAGTCGTGCTGCAGCCCATTGCGCTTTATACAATGACAACTATAATACATTATTCCTCCACGCAATTCTCGGCTTTTCGTTCTTTTTAGTTGGTTTTCTTTTTCGTCCTTTTTTTGTGCGCCGCCTTCCTCCGCACGCAAAGCCTTGCCTTCTTGGCTTTTCCCTTTCTGTGAACAAAAACTACTGTTATTACTCGATATGAAAAATGCCACGAACTGTCCGCCATGAGAAATTTGTATTACCGAGTGCAAGGAAGGACGGCGTCAATCTTGCTACCACTGAGAAATCAGATCAAAGTCACTGAACCGCGTCACGTATGTCTTCCCAGGAGGTGGTCTGCGGACGCACGGCGGACAGCACGGCGGGCACGGCCTAGAGCAACATGGACCCGACCGGCATAGGTACCGGATGGATCCCTGTTGAAAGAACTGGCAATCTTGCAGACCATTCCGTTTGAATGCGGATCTCGGGAGACATTGCAACTGTACAAACACAATTAGTTTATTAAAGTATTCTGCATAATTAAATTACTTAGAATGTTAGCTTTAAACGCGCAGTCACGGGAACGGCGCGAAGTCTTACTCGTTGCGACCCTGTGCCAGTCATACCGAAAGGGAACTGGATGTTCAAAGAGATTCGACCTTCAAGTGATACAACCGTCACTGCCCTTGCCGCTCTGCGCGTTTCCAGCTTTTTATATTCCCCCAATACTTACTGCGGGACCGCAATCTTCATATTTGTAACATACCATGGGACCACACGGAGAACACCTGAAAGCAATTATTATATTTTTATATTACATTCCCACATGGCCAAAGGGAGGTCACCTTCATTATAAGTAGATACTTACATTTTTGAACTTAAATAGATCCGTTAATTTGTTGAAATGTGCGGAGGAGGCGCGTTTAAATAATAATTTGATGAAAATCTAAAAATTTACTAGAAATATCCGAAAGAAATTGCTTTTTTTATACAAATAATTTAGAATTTTAATATTTTTTTTAACAATTTTCTAAAAATACATCCGGAAGGCTTCACAGCAAATTTGGTATTCTGTCAGAAAAGCATTTTTTTATTGCCTTCTATTTTTTCGTATTCTAAATTTAAATCATTCATGGCCAGTGTTCCTGGTAGAAGCAATCTATTCATTGTCATTCCAAACGTGGACAAATGGTTCGATTTCTTGATTTTATTAATTTTTTTACGGGCGTACCACTTGTTACATATATTTGATGTCAACAGGTACGCATTCTGCAGATAGCTGTCAAGGCTTCTGCATGAGGGTTCTGGCAGTGCTTGTTGCAGGCCACGTGGGCCGGCACGCACAGCGGCGCGGGCAGTACCACGCAGCAGCTCGAGTTCTGGCAGCACGTCCGCCGGCAATCGTATTGTAAACCATTTCTACGAAGGCAGTGGCAGTCTGTGTACAGTATACCACCTCTGAGCTCACGACTTTTCACTATGTAAACCCCCGGATGCGGCTTTGATCTCATTTTCGTCGATTCAGTTTTGCACGATACGGGCTTGCCAGACATTGCGAATTTTAACTTAAATGTAAAAAAATAAAATAAAAAAGTACAACGGAGAATTTAGCAGCCAAATAAACTATGAAATGTGAACGTTATGAAATTTTGTTCCTAAAATATTTATAAGTTCTAGTAGGTCTCGGTGGCTATTTTAGATGGCTATGACTACAGTCAGATAAATTAGTCGTAAGTAATACTTTAAGGTACCTTGACTTAATATTATGAGGATCAAAGCTATGCGCAGATGGCGCTGCGATCTTTAAAAAAATATCTATGTATTTATGTCTAACTGGTCCACAAACTATATACAAAATATTGTATAGTATTTTATTAGGTTCCAAAATTTAGACCCAATTGTAAGTATGTAAGTAATTTTCTATTTTCAACCGCATTATAGTTTTCGGTGAAGGAAAACATCGTAAGGAAACCGGACCTAATCCCGATAAAGCCTAGTTTCCCCTCTGGGTCGGAAGATCAGATGGCAGTCGCTTTCGTAAAAAAAAGTGCCTACGCCAATTTATGGGATTAGGTTATCAAGCGCACCCCAAGCCGGGAAAAACGCTAGGAGGAAGAAGAGAAAAAAAATACAGGAAACTACGATATACTCCTTACACAGGCCATCCTAAAACTGTTCAATAGGGAGGGTGTACGGCGTACGCCACATAAAGATTTTTTGACATACTTTAATAAGGCTGCTTTGATTTAATTTGCGGCAATAGGCATGGTCAATTTTTTTCATGTATAGTATCAATCGATTCGTTTTGTTGTGAGGATCAAATGTCTATATGAGGCCAATGGCGTTAAAGCAACACACAAGTCAGGAATGAGACTTAAGACTTAACTCCGAGATTTGCATTTGTTTCTCAAAACGCTCCTAACAAAATGACGTGCAAAAGTGACGTCACGATCACATAGTCGCCCTGTTTAAAGTATGGAATAAATATGAAATTGCTATTTTTACAGTGAAATGTTGCGTTTATGTATATGGTTGCCATACAATTTATTTTACAGTAAAATGTTAAAAATCGAATGGTATCATTGTTTTTTTCTAATTTCGCACTTTAAACAATCGTAAAATTTAGAAATTTTGCAGCTTAATATCTTTGAGCCATTTCAATAGAATTTATAAATTTCCACTTTAGATGGATATATTGATCATTTTGCATCATATCAACTAAATTTTATTGCATAATTCAACATGTGTCATCATGCCTATTGTCGCTAGGCATCCCTAAGAAGCATACAAATAAAGGATATGGTGGATAAATTCGCAGCCATCAGGTAAGTCTCATTAGCTCATGGTCATCCCAGAGTCGCGAGTTCGAGCTCGCCTGAGGCAGTGGATTTTTCTACTTTTCTATTATTTCTAAACATTGTGGTATCCTTAGCAGACGTTTTGCTTAATATAAAATTAATTGTTGATTTAATTCGTCTGATTCTTTCGTGTCTAAACGTTTTTATACACGCGCTTAACTTTTTTCCGTCCCGACTTTCCCGTGTCTAGCACCGCATTCGTCATCTGCAGCTCATGGCAAATATCTCCGAATAAAATTATAGGATACTTTATGGTCTAAGAGCTGGCCACGTCAGATGTGACACAATAATGAGAGCAATGAAAACTGTCTAGTACGACTGCTTTACCATCCTTATTGCTAGATCCGGGCATCTGGCAGCTTTTAAGGGGTGGATGTCAGAGTGATAGACCAACAAAGTTTTTAAGTTGGAAAAAAGTAATACCAAAATAGGTAAAAAATGCCAAAGTTGTGTAATTTATAGAGGACAGGGCCTATATTTTAACATTAGATTAAGAACCATTGTCTATTATTGCGGAAACAAAAACAGTAGGCGACTAACTAAAAATTGCATTTTACATCATTTGGCACGACTTTCCCCCAACAAAACCTTCTGGATATGATATAACCTAATTAGGTACATAATTTCCCATAATATTTCATTAAACCCAGAACTCTAGGATTTGTTTTCTTCAAGTTATTTGCATTCTTTGACCTCCACCACTTTACAGCTGCCAGATGTCCGGATCTAGAAATAAGCATAGTTTAGCAAACTAACTACATGGGTTTCGTTGCTCTCATTATTGTGTCATATCTGACGTGGCCAGCTCTCCGTCTATTAGGACCTGCACCATTCTGAATGAACTTAGTAAGAAAGCGCGCCTAATTATGTACATACATTACATATTTGAACTTTATTACAAAGGCGCAATGTGCAAAAATGTTAGCACGTTTTTAGCGTTAATTGTGCACTAAATGCCATAAATCATAATGTTTACTGATTCAATAAGCTATCTAGATACTTAAATATAAACCGAGCACGCTGGATGAGGGCGGGGATGAGCATAGACAGGAGGCCTAAATGTAATCTAGTTTTAGCCGTAGATTTATATGAAGTGGATCTAATTCTTACACTTTTTCCCTAACCACAATTGAACCTTAGTTATTACTTACCGAGTAAAACAGTCCTTCATAGGTGACTAGTAAAAAGTAGGAAAAATGGTCCGATAGAGTGCATAATAGTAGGGGGCGGTGTCTCACTCGCACTCGTTACAAAATTGTCACATTTGACATATATTGATATTTTGATTGTCTGATGACGTCATTACCTCCTTAGTCAAAACGAGACACAGTCCCCTAGATAATCTTCTCTTTCGACCTCACTTTGTGACCGAAGAATTAAATCCACTTCATATAAATCCATGATTTTAGCCCGTCGCTGACGTCGCTCCAAAATGTAGGTCTACTGAACTTCTATCAGTTGCTTGATATTTAATAGCTTGCTTTATTCATACTTTAATTATGCTGGCAGGTTATAATAAAAATAAATGTAAAACTCTCTTCCTCGTTCAAACTCAAACTAAGGGTATATAAAGACGTCGTTTTGACATTTTCATTAGTACATTAAAATCTCTCGCACCTATACGATTAAAAAAACTCCAAAAAAATCAAATATTCACTCATTTTGGAAAACATCCCATCTACAATTTTATCAGTTTCCGTCCTATTGGACGTCGTGTATTTTGCTACGTAGTAGTACTCTTTCAAATCAATAATCATGTAAGTATTCGGTTTTTCCTTTCCCTTAAGTATTTCGCTAAACTCCAACTAAACTCTCCCTCTCTGAACTCTTGTAGAGCTAACAAATCTTACGTTGTCTGTCAGTTCATACTTCGAGTCGCGCTTGACAGGCGACAATGTAAGATATGCTAGCCGGCCTGGTGTCTGTTCGGTATTGTTCTCCTGTACTAATTAACCTTTGTTTCTCAGGTGCGGCGGAGGATGCTGCGGGGGCTGCTGCGGGGGCTGCTGTGGGGGCGGTTGCGGTTGCTGCTGCCCTTGCATCACCATCTACACATGCTGCACCAAGATCTGCTGATCAGTGGCCGCAGACGTGCCGGCAGCCATGGCTCCGCCAGAAGCGCTGGCGCTTCTTCAACCCGTGTTGTGTGGATGTCATATTCTCACAAGTGCTGTTACGTGAAATAAATTATGTATTAAGCTTACTCCTTCTTTTATTTACCCTACTGTAGGTACTGCGGGCTTTTAAGCTTTGCGAGGGCTCCTCTGGTCTCCCTCCTCCTAAGCTTTGGCAGAGGGCTCCTCTGGAAGGCCTTCCGCTTAGGCTTTGGCAGAGGGCTCCTCTGGAGGCCCTCCTTCTAGGCTTTGGCAGAGGGCTCCTCTGGAGGCCCTCCTTCTAGGCTTTGGCAGAGGGCTCCTCTAGAGGGCCTTCCACTTAGGCTTTCGTAAATGGCTCTTCTGGTGACCCTCCACCTAGGTTTTGGCAGAAGATACCTCTCTTAGGCTTTGGCAAAGGAGGGCACCTCTGGAGGGCCCTTCTGGATATGATATAACCTAATTAGGTACATAATTTCGCATAATATTTCATTAAACCCAGAACTCTAGGATTTGTTTTCTTCAAGTTATTTGCATTCTTTGACCTCCACCACTTTACAGCTGCAAGATGTCCGGATCTAGAAATAAGCATAGTTTAGCAAACTAACTACATGGGTTTCGTTGCTCTCATTATTGTGTCATATCTGACGTGGCCAGCTCTCCGTCTATTAGGACCTGCACCATTCTGAATGAACTTAGTAAGAAAGCGCGCCTAATTATGTACATACATTACATATTTGAACTTTATTACAAAGGCGCAATGTGCAACCCTCCTCTTAGGCTTTCGTAGAGGGCTCCTCTGGTTGCCCTCCACCTAGGCTTGGGCAGTGGGCTCCTATGGTGGCCCTCTTAGGTGAGCGTCAGGATGGCGGGTGGACCTGGGGAATTTTAGTGAGCGTCAGGATGGCGGGTGGACCTCGGGAATTTTATCGAATTGTTAATAAAAGTACTGTACCTGGGTCCATCAGTGAACACCTACCTCGCAAAATGCCTACGCGGCAGAAAAACTACAACGCAAATTGTCTGTGACGCCAAAAAATCTACAGAGCAACTTGTCTACATCGGAAAATGGGGTCCATCAGTGAACACCTACCTCGCAAAATGCCAACGCGGCAGAAAAACTACAGTGCAACTTGTCTACATCGGAAAATGTACACACAGCAGAAAGCCAACGTTGGAGAAAACCCACTACTCTAAATACCTATTTAGTATTAGGACTACATCGTTAAATGACTCTGTCGCAAAATGACTACTTCTTGAAATATATGGTGAGCAAAAACGATATCTTTAATAAAACTATTTCATACAAAGATTTACATTATGGAAGCATGGAAATACATCGTGAGCGTCAGGATGGCGGGTGGACCTCGGGAATTTTATCGAATTGTTAATAAAAGTACTGTACCTTTAGTGTACCTCAGTGTACCTTCAGTAGAAATCAGTGTACCTCTTTCTAAAACGAGATTTTTCTAAAAAAGGTCCACCCGCCATCCTGACGTCAGGATGGCGGGTGGACCTGGTAAATGATACATTAAACCACATATAATGTATGTGGTTATACTCGTAGTGTACCTTCAGTGTACCTCTGTATAACTTTAAAAACAATCTGCATACCTCTCCTCAAAAGGAGCTACGCTCAAAATAAGGTCCACCCGCCATCCTGACGTCAGGATGGCGGGTGGACCTGGTAAATCCTGCACTATATCACTCAAAAGGTATGTGATTAGTTTGCATCTTCAGTGTACCTCAGTGTACCTTTAGTAAAAATCAGTGTACCTCTTGCTAAACCGAGATTTTTTCGAAAAAGGTCCACCCGCCATAAATCTTACTTTAAGCGTAGCTCCTTTTCGGGAGAGGTATGCAGATTGTTTTTAAAGTTATACAGAGGTACACTGAAGGTACACTATAACCACATACATTATATGTGGTTTAATGTATCATTTCATAGGTCCACCCGGCATTCTGACGTCAGGATGGCGGGTGGACCTGGTAAATCTTGCACTTTATTACTCAAAAGGTGTGTAATTCGTTTGTATATTCACTGTACCTCAGTGTACCTTTATTAAAAATCAGTGTACCTCTTGCAAAGAAGAGATTTTTTAAAAAAAAGGTCCACCCGCTATGAACCTTTATTTCAAATAATCTCGTTTTCTCAAGAGGTACACTGATTTTTAATAAAGGTACACTGAGGTATACTGAAGATACAAACTAATTACATACCTTTTGAGTAATAAAGTGCACGATTTACCAGGTCCACCCGCCATCCTGACGTCAGAATGGCGGGTGGACCTGGTAAATCTTGCACTTTATCACTCAAAAGGTATGTGATTAGTTCCACCCGCCATCCTGACGTCAGGATGGCGGGTGGACCTTATCTTGAGCGTAGCTCCTTTTGAGGAGAGGTATGCAGATTGTTTTTAAAGTTATACAGAGGTACACTGAAGGTACACTATAACCACATACATTATATGTGGTTTAATGTATCATTTACCAGGTCCACCCGCCATCCTGACGTCAGGATGGCGGGTGGACCTTTTTTTAGAAAAATCTCGTTTTAGAAAGAGGTACACTGATTTGTACTGAAGGTACACTGAGGTACACTGCAGGTACAGTACTTTTATTAACAATTCGATAAAATTCCCGAGGTCCACCCGCCATCCTGATGCTCACCTTAGATGACATACACGATTCTGATGATTCCCAACTGTTTGAATTTAAAGAATGTGTTCACCGCTGGGCCCGAATACTTTGAGGGGGTTGAAGCATATACAGTTAAAGAAAAGTGGTCAGTATACCTGGAACTTGACAATAATAATAACTGCCTTGGCCTGGCATAGCAAAATTAATGGTCTCGTAGGCAAAAGGAAACGGTGAGCGTCAGGATGGCGGGTGGACCTGGGGAATTTTATCGAATTGTTAATAAAAGTACTGTACCTTTGGTGTACCTCAGTGTACCTTTAGTAGAAATCAGTGTACCTCTTTCTAAAACGAGATTTTTTCAAAAAAAGGTCCACCCGCCATTCTGACGTCAGGATGGCGGGTGGACCTGGTAAATGATACATTAAACCACATATAATGTATGTGGTTATAGTGTACCTTCAGTGTACCTCTGTATAACTTTAAAAACAATCTGCATACCTCTCCTCAAAAGGAGCTGCACTCAAGATAAGGTCCACCCGCCATCCTGACGTCAGGATGGCGGGTGGACCTGGTAAATCTTGCACTATATCACTCAAAAGGTATGTGATTAGTTTGCATCTTCAGTGTACCGTCAGTAAAAATCAGTGTACCTCTTGCTAAACCGAGATTTTTTCGAAAAAGGTCCACCCGCCATAAACCTTATTTTAAGCATAGCTCCTTTTCGGGAGAGGTATGCAGATTGTTTTTAAAGTTATACAGAGGTACACTGAAGGTACACTATTACCACATACATTATATGTGGTTTAATGTATCATTTCATAGGTCCACCCGCCATTCTTACGGGTGGACCTTTTTCGAAAAAATCTCGTTTTAGCAAGAGGTACACTGATTTTTACTTAAGGTACACTGAGGTACACTGAATATGCAATCTAATTACGCACCATTTGAGTGATAAAGCGCAAGATTTACCAGGTCCACCCGCCATTCTGACGTCAGGATGGCGGGTGGACCTGGTAAATCTTGCACTATATCACTCAAAAGGTATGTGATTAGTTTGCATTTTCAGTGTACCTCAGTGTACCTTTATTAAAAATCAGTGTACCTCTTGCAAAAACAAGATTTTTTCTAATAAAGGTCCACCCGCCATTAACCTTTATTTCAAAAAATCTATTTTTTGCAAGAGGTACACTGGTTTTTAATAAAGGTACAGTGAGGTATACTGGAGATGCAAACTAATCATATACCTTTTGAGTGATATAGTGCAACATTTACCAGGTCCACCCGCCATCCTGACGTCAGAATGGCGGGTGGACCTGGTAAATCTTGCGCTTTATCACTCAAATGGTGCGTAATTAGATTGAATATTCAGTGTACCTCAGTGTACCTTAAGTAAAAATCAGTGTACCTCTTGCTAAAACGAGATTTTTTCGAAAAAGGTCCAACCTTCAGAATGGCGGGTGGACCTATGAAATGATACATTAAACCACATATAATGTATGTGGTTATAGTGTACCTTCAGTGTACCTCTGTATAACTTTAAAAACAATCTGCATATCTCTCCTGAAAAGGAGCTACGCTTAAAATAAGTTTTATGGCGGTTGGACTTTTTCGAAAAAATCTCGGTTTAGCAAGAGGTACACTGATTTTTACTAAAGGTACACTGAGGTACACTGAAAATGCAAACTAATCACATACCTTTTGAGTGATATAGTGCAAGATTTACCAGGTCCACCCGCCATCCTGACGTCAGGATGGCGGGTGGACCTTATCTTGAGTGCAGCTCCTTTTGAGGAGAGGTATGCAGATTGTTTTTAAAGTTATACAGAGGTACACTGAAGGTACACTATAACCACATACATTATATGTGGTTTAATGTATCATTTACCAGGTCCACCCGCCATCCTGACGTCAGAATGGCGGGTGGACCTTTTTTTGAAAAAATCTCGTTTTAGAAAGAGGTACACTGATTTCTACTAAAGGTACACTGAGGTTCACCAAAGGTACAGTACTTTTATTAACAATTCGATAAAATTCCCCAGGTCCACCCGCCATCCTGATGCTCACAAGGAAACGTCCAAGCATATTTAAGCTACTGTCTATTTTTTTTTAATGCTAATTACTACATGATTAAGATGATCTTCAGTCTCCCTAATTAATGAACAACTAACTCTTTTGCAGGCCAATCGCCCCAAGAAAAATCCAACATATGAATCGGTAACTTCAAGCATAACATGTTTTCTCAATAAATTCTTGTCGTTTCAAAGCAATTCGACGCATATTGCCAGAAACGCAAATTACCTGATACGCACATGACCATGGGTTCATTCGTGAAGTACCTTATACGCAATAGACCCGATACGCAAATGACCTGACTTTCTTTCGCGAAAGACCAGATACGCAAACGACCTAGACTTCATTCGCGAAAGACCTGTTACACAAATGTAGCTCTTACGTAATAAGGACCCTTAAATTTGCGAGTGTGTTTGTGACAGTTGCATATATTGAGATTTATCTATAGTTCTACACACGTTATAAATCCTAAATGACTTGTTCTGAAACCATTAGAATGACCGCCATTGCACCGCCGTGGCCAACTGGATTGTACGGGTGGTTGGGGAGGAGGTTAACTGCGGTCGGGGAGGAGGACTGGATATTGCGATAACTCAAAACAAGACTGCACTCCTAGAACTCCCCTGGGGAGTTCATTTATCTCTATGCTCCGAAAGGGCTAGCTAGGAGAGTCGGTTGGCATAGCCTCTAGTCGCCTTTAGCTAGCTAGTATATAATGAACTTCCCTTGGGAGTTATGCGGCATGTAAACCAAGTTACCGAGAACTCCTTTGGGGAGTTCTTGGCACTGAAATTATTAACGTACTTTCCCCTTATAATAGGCCGAATTCTGCTACTCGATAAAGTAGGGTTGCCCACGACCTAACCTTCCTCTATCATGGTCATGTGCGTATCGGGTAGTTTGAGTTTCTGGTACTATGCGTAGATTGATCGGTCTGGTAATTTGAGTATCCGGTCATTTGCGAAATGAAATTATGGCGTAGATGGTAATACGCGTATATAATCATGGTCATGTGAGTATCAGGTAATTTGCGTTTCTAGCAATATGAGTCGAAATTAGACAATAGCTTAAATATGCTTTGTCGTTTCCTTTTGCCTACGAGACCATTAATTTTGCTATGCCAGCCTTCAAGGCAGTTATTATTATTGACAAGTTCCAGGTATACTGACCACTTTTCTTTAACTGTATAGGCTTCAACCCCCTCAAAGTATTCGGGCCCAGCGGTGAACACATTCTTAAATTCACACAGTTGGTAATCATCAGAATCGTGTATGTCATCTAAGATGTATTCCCATGCTTCCATAATGTAAATCTTTGTATAAAATAGTCTTATTAAAGGTATCGTTTTTGCTGACCATATATTTCAAGAAGTAGTCATTTTGCGACAGAGTCATTTAACGATGTAGTCCTAATACTAAGTAGGTATTTAGAGTAGTGGGTTTTCTCCAACGTTGGTTTTCTGCTGTGTGTACATTTTCCGATGTAGACAAGTTGCACTGTAGGTTTTTTGGCGTCATAGACAATTTGCGTTGTAGTTTTTCTGCCGCGTCGGCATTTTGCGAGGTAGGTGTTCACTGATGGACCCAATTGTACCATAATAGTTTAGCATTACGAGTACAATGAATAAAGGGCAGTTTTTAGCTCAGCGTTAATATGTATGGCGGCCCATACATATTTACGCAAACTTTGCCTGGCCCACAATTTTTTTTCCATTTTTTTAAACGTGACAATTAATATAAGGAACTAAATAAATTCTTCCATACAATAATTTGTACCTCAACTAATTTATGTAATTAATTAGAATATATCATTTCCAGGAGTTCCTGTTGGTGGAAAGTAGTGCCAAATCATGTAGTCATAATTTGAAGGCTACTGTTTTTGTTTATTATTATTATTATATTAATATTATATCGTTTTAGACAGGCAGCTCGCGCTGATAAGTCTAAATCAAAGTTCACTAAGCACTCATTCACAGCTTTAGATAGTTTGTTGAGTCTATTTTTGAACTGATTAACACTGTTGGAGTTCACAACTTGGGAGGGTAATTTGTTCCAAGTATTTACAATTCGGTTCGCAATAAAGTTTTTGCCGATATCGCAAAATCGTTTTCGCAATAATACGTAATGTTTTTCTTCTAATGTTAAAAGATAGGCCCTCTACTCTGTGAATAAGACGACTTCGGTAGTTTTTACCTAAATATTTTGGTAAGTATTACTTTTTTCCAACGGAAAAATTTTGCTAGTCTGTAACTCTGACCTCGTCCCATTGAAAGCTGCCAGATACCCGGATCTACCAATAAGGATAGTATTGCAATATTACTAGACGGGTTTTGTTGCTCTTATTATTGTGTCATATCTGACGTGGCCAGCATTTAGTCCAAGACAGGAGCTAACCATTCAGCCAACTTGAAACCTAAATCCCCTATGTCTAAGAACAACATCCACGCTACCTAACTGCGTGCTTTGCTTTCATCAGATAATATATAAATAGAGCGGCACGCTCTAAGAATTTTTCGAGGCTCCAAGTTTAATAGCTTTACTAGATGGCGCTGCACACTCCCATACATTATGCGGTAACACTGGTTCAGATGGCGCTTCAGAAATACTGAATAACGTATAGGGCCGTACAACAGTACCATCTAGTAAAGCTATCAAAAGCTAAAAAAAAGTTCTTAGACTGTGCTCCTCTTACATTATCTTTGCTTTCATCAATAAACTTGCACAAAAATACCTTCGATTTCCTGGTTTTACGCACACCAGCCCCTTAATTGCGAAATACAGTAGAAACCGCTAAATATGATGATATTCTCTGAACGTGATGACGTTTAATACGATTTCTTGCAGAGAGTATACCTATATGAAGTAGATCGGTGCAGTCTAAGACCTTTTAGAGTCTCCAAGTCTGAAGGCCATCTGAACGAGAGCAAACCAAAGTTATAGTTACAGTAAGAAAAGTTTTCCATGTCAAAAGTGTTTATGTCATTGATTTAAGATCGATTTTGCCTGGCCTGTGGAAAAACTTTTTTCACTATATCTATACTGTAAAATGTAAGACGATCTACTAACGCTATCAATTACTAGGTGGCAAAATACGGTTCCCCTATATTATGCGTAACTTTGGTTTGCTCTCGTACAGATGGCGCTTCAGACTTGGCGTCTCAAAAAATTTTTAGACTGTGCCGCTCTATACAGATACAGATACAGATCTTTATTGGTAAAAACACATTTTACATGTCAATTTCAATATTTACAACACAATATTCTATTACATTATAATAAATAATATTATATTGTTAAAATTATTTTGTATTTGTTACATTATTAACCGATTCGTTGCGTCTTCCATTTTCGAAAACTTTTGGCTGTTGCGGCGAACAATTATTTCATGACACGACAGGCGTGCCATACGCCATAGAATATAATGACACGCCTATCGTGTCATCAGCCATGTGTAAAAAATTATGTAATTTTTTGTGTTTATTCACTAATTTAGACTTGATTGAGTTCATTTGAAATCAAACCAAGGAAGTAAACTGATTAAAACGTTGTTTTAAATTTTTAGTAGCATTTAAACTACCTGTTTTACTTGAAATGGATGGTTAGTGACTTTAAAAATTCAAATTCAGGTATCACAAACATTTTCTACTAAGTACAATTTTTATACATATATGTATAGTGGGCTAAGTTAGCCCGGCTAACAGAATGGGTAAATATATTTTTTTTACAGTGCGACGCGATTTAAAACTATGCATTCAATATTTTCATAATTTCTCCTTGAATTATTTATTCGAGCCATATAGATAACAAATAATTTGTCTTGAATCACAAAAAGTAAAATCTTCATTCTCATATTTTTGATGTATACTAGGCATACATTTTTATTTTATAATAAATAGCTAAATAGTTCTTACTATATGTAAATAGGTAAATAGTTCTGGTGTCTATGACATTAGGCCGTATTCGCAAGCTAAGAGATAGAATGATACATACATACAACCAATGTTTATATCTCCGTTTGCCCTACAGTTTAGAATGACCATTCCATGTCGGACAATGTACACGCGGCTTTAATAATTGCCATTGGCTGTTTACATTGATATTTCGTAGTCAAAAGGAATATTTAAAAGGTAAAAAACAATACATTAATGGATTGTAGTAGAGTTTGTGCGTAAATAGAAGTGTTATGTTTTATATGAGAATTCATACGAACTATATTACTTCACTTTCCGCATAAATTACAACTTTGCGTCCATTAAAACGGTACAATAATGAAAATCATTTTAAGGGTTCCATACCAAATCGATAAAAAACGAACTCTGTCTGCCTGCCACAAAGCCAATTTTCTCAGAAACTACTAGCCCGATTGAGCAAAAATTTTGTACACATATGTAATTCAGCAAACGAAAGGCAGGTATGTAAGGTATGTAATTTTAAATATGGGGGGGCATTTGTGAGGGGTAAATGAGAAATAAATAAAAATTTGCAAAACTATAATGTATGACATATCAAATAAAACGGCTTAATATGAGGATCTCAAATACATTTTTTGTATAATTTTAACGTATGTAGTATTGAAGAAATAAAAAAAAAACCGGCCAAGTGCGTGTCGGACTACGCATAATAGGGAGTTCCGTACCTTCAATGGAATAAGAACCAAATAAATACCAAAAGGTCGTATCTGATGCCTATGGAAGAAGTTTTTGAAGATAACTCAAAAATACCTGAACCTATAATAGCGCAATAATTGGAGCATTTGCCTTACAAAAGGTGGAGTAGAAAATGTTTTAATATTGGTAGGCTATAGGGTGGTTATTAAAATACTAGATTTGAGACCTTGAGGGGGGGGGGGGGGGGGGTGCGTTGGCCGCCATCTTGGTTTAAACGTGCCATAAGTCCGTTTTTGACCCTTGGCGCTTAAACGGTTATCAGTAAGCCTAATGTCTATGCAACGTATGAAGAACATAAAATTGTCTACAATATTTCCATACACAATACATCTGTAAGTCTTACAGATATAAAGATACAGGGGGTGAAAAAGTGTATATTTTCTTATATCATAAGAATTGTATTTATTAGCTTCAAAGTTTTGTGCTTCGAGATAAGGAAATGAAGTCTCTACCACAGTTTTGTCATCTTCTAATGATTCTTTTAAAAGATATTCAAAAGTTGAATTCACCCCTAGAGCGCTGATAGAGGGGGTGAAAGTAGTAAGTCTCACACACAAAATCAGTGTTCTATTACTCATCATAAAAAACTACTAGGCGTTGTCAGGTATAGCTATGGATCAATTAGGGTATAGTTAATTTAAATTTGACAAAAAACATATTCTAATTAGGTGACATTTACGAGTATCGCGCCACAATTCCAATATTGTATCAAGCGCCCATATACATCCTACATCGCGCTAACGAAGTTTCTGATGTCAGTTGTGTATATGCCAGTTCCAACCAACTCTCATGGGACTTCGGTCCCTGGGAGATCTCTCTATTGTCCACCTACTATTCTTTCTCCCACAGATCGACCAAAAATTTTTTTTTGTACAATTGAGGTCGATCGAGGTGAGCTGTTTTTGAGATAAACTTGCCCTTTCAAAAGAGAACATTGAGACCCAAGTTGGGCATACGGACTAACGCTGGCGTACTGGGAACCGTGTCGATCAATTTAAAAAATAACTACACAGGAAGATACCTAAATAATATCATTATAATTTAGGAAAACAACGCTTGAATCGATTCAAAGTGCGCAGATACAGGCCAAATAGGTCAAGCACGAAAAAATGTACAAGTGTATCATTTTGATAGCTTCTGAATGTTTGCGCACCCATCCACTCAACCGTCAGGATTAGTGGAAATAAAATTGTTGCCAATATGGCGTGTTATCTGAGGCTATAATTGCGCATTTTGACCGTATCTCTATCTTTATTTAAAAAGTTATTGAGGTCGGCACAATAAACCCCCGGCACTTCCAACCCCACTCTCCCCTACGTTCGTTTTTTTGAAAATCATATAATTTGAAGTTAAATTGAAATCTTGTTGTAAGATGTTATTATGATTAGTTATTCAACGAATAATAATATTTAATACTAGCCTTTTCCCGCGGCTTCGCCCGCGTACTATAAGTATTCAAAAAGGATACGATACCCATGTTGATTTTCAGACTTTGTGACCACATTTGCCCCTTTTAGGGGTTGAATTTTCAAAAAACCTGAAACACGTGTTTATTCATTTATCGTTAGGAATACTCCTGTGAAGTTTTGAATAAAACAGTCTAACAAATCTTGATTCGCCATACAAACTTTGGACCCCCATTTTACCCCCTTAGGGGATGAATTTTGAAAAATCCTTTCTTAGTGCATACCTTATAAGGAACCTACGTGCCAAATTTGGAATCTCTAGAACCAGCGGTTTGGGCTGTGCGTTGATATGTCAGTCAGTCAGTCAGTCAGTCAGTCAGTCAGTTTCTTCTTTTATATATTAAGAAGTAATGTTTAGGCCGTAAAAAAATGCAACTTGAAAGGTTGTTAACAACTGATTTTGAAAATTTTAGACAATATCTAGAATATTCCAGAAACGAAGGGTACAAGCTTGTTCTACGTGACAAACAATAATAATTTTGTTCGGGGTGAACCCTTCTGACACTTAATTTGAAGCAGTTTTAATCTATTTTAAAATGACACTCCTCTCGTGTCATACGCCACACGTTAAAAACATTGATGACACGCCTGTCGTGCCATCCGCACCGAATCGGTAAGTAATGTTTAACTCGTAAAAATAATGCAACTTGAAAAGGTTGTTAACAACTGATTTTGAAAATTTTAAACAATATATAGAATATGAATCTTGAAGCAAATCAAATTATTTTGTTCAATACTTTTTGATTTCAGCCGCGAAAGCTGAAGACGCCAGTTCAAATCTGGCCTCGGACACCGGAGGGTTTGGTCACTTTTTCTGAAGTATATGACATCTATTTTCAATATATAGAATATTCCAGAAACGAAGGGTACAAGCTTGTTCTACGTGACAAACAATAATAATTTCGTTCGGGGAAAACCCTTCTGAAATGTAATTTGAAGAAGTTTTAATCTATTTTAAAATGACACTCCTCTCGTGTCATACGCCACACGTTAAAAACATTGATGACACGCCTGTCGTGCCATCCGCACTGAATCGGTTAATACAGTGTCTGGGTCAACGATTTCCCCGTATTTATAAATTCGTTGATGCTGTAGTATGCCTTTTCAGTGAGCAGCAGTTTAAGTTTACTTTTGAATATAGTATCACTGTTTGTGTCTTTTATATCGGATGGAACCGAGTTGTAAATATTAGGTCCTATGATGCTGAGTGACAGTCGTGATTTAGCGAGTCGGCGCCATGGTGCGATTAGCCGCGGAGGTCTGCGCGCAGGGGGCTCGCGTGATTGACCACTATATTTGTAGTCGGCAATACAGTGTGAGTCTTTATAATGTGCACATCGGAAAATCCGAGAAACTACGACAAATTTTATCGACAAAAAAAGGTAAAAAAATTTTTTTTTGCTCTTATTATTTTTTATGATTTTTTAAAGTTTTTTTTTCGCAATTCCATACTACATGTAAATAAAACGTAACTGCTCTTAAACTACATGGCCTATCGACACGAAACAAAAACAATAATGATCAAGGATAACTGGCTAAGGATATAAGATAATAATTCAAAAAAAAAAATTCACCCTCAATTTATTATTACAAGATTTTTAGGGAAATTTTGTTATTTTTCCTACTTTTTTTTAGAAAGTGTAAGTTATCTCAATAAAATGTCCCATTCATCTAACATTTTTATTAATTCACGTTATTCTAGACCGTATTAGCTTTCAAACAGTAAAATTACCACGTTTATGATTTAGATAAAACATTTGTTATCAGCGGTCAAACAATGGCCTTACCAAGTGCGCAATGGGCGCGTGCAACAAAGGTGCAAATTGGCGCTGTACCTAAAAACACCACAGGGTTTTGAGATAAGGCTAAGACTACATAAGGGTAGGCTAAGGCTAATCTACTGACAGTCGCTCTGAAGTTTTCACCGCTGCTACTACTCCTCTCCTACTGTAATGTCTACCCTATAAGTTTTAATCAAAAGGCTTCTAAAGCTTACTAGAGCCTACTAAGCTTACTTACCTCAAGCTTCCGGTTGAAAACTTCTGTAAATATAAATAACTACATAAAGGAACTTACTACAGGAAAAGAAAATCAAACAAAAGATTGAAGGTTGAAAAGAAAATTATTTATTTAAGTTTTAATTTTGGATTTTTGTTATTGAAAAGCGAAACACTGACTAATTACCCCTAATGATGTCTTTTCAGACGTCATTAGGTGTTAGTTTCCGATTCCTAGGCTTTGCGAAGGTAAAAACGAAACTAACGAAGCAAAAAACCTTCGCGCCGTATTACGAGTAAAGTAAAAAGTAAAGTAAGTAACGTAATTATAATATCAAATACATTAATTAATAAACTATCTATACAGTAGCTTGCTCTGATACGCAGTTTGGCCCAGATGGTTGTGAAAGCTAGTGGAGACCCAACGATGTGTGTGTAGTTACCGCAAGTCCTTTTCGATAAGGTGAGAAATAACCGCAATATTTAAAATATATATAATTCCTAACTTAAATCTAACGGAATATAAATACAATAGACAATGATAGGTTAGCATATTAACTGTTGACGTTAAAAATAGAATAAGAAGCATCATATAAATATACCTCTAATAAATAGTCAAATTGAATATTAAAATTACACTAGAATTATTATGATTGATTAAATAGGTATTTCGTTGTTTGTTAAATAGTTGTATTTACAACAAAATATACGTAAGGAGGATTGCTGGACTCCCGACGTAGTGATTGTTGGCGAAGTACGCCTGTACAAAATATGTGGCATTTCAGTTTTGACGGTTCCGTCGTCCAACGGTGGAACCACGACCAGTAGTCTACGATTCGAAGCTTAATGGATCTGGTAATATATATTGTCCACGGCCAGTGGCCTACAGACCTGATGAGTGTTTGTGCGTTCTGAGCATTTGTAATGATCCAAGTGTGCGACCGGGCCAGTAGCCTACAGTCTCGCTTCATACATCAATGTATAGTTGACAGATAACCGCCAATTCCTCCACACCACATATGCAAATAACGACTGGTACATTTAATAATTAAGTAAGCAAATACCAACCACCGTTTATGACGAATGGTATATAAATTTAGGAAGTGAATAGCAAGTACCTATCATCGTTAATAAGCAATATCTGTGCAGTAACCCAGACGTGTAAGATCCTCACCGCTCGCGATTCATCATTGCAAGAGAACGGGATTAGCTAAGAACACCTTATACACTAATGGCGTACCTACATGGCAATAAACCTCTGTAAGCACATGCTATTTTTCATGTCATATGTTTGATATGTTCAAGATCATTGGGTGATACAGAACGCTTTGGCCTCAAACCCGAGGGGAGTCCGTTGCCACCTAGGCAACAGACACGCATTCTACATGGAATAATCCTCTACGCTAGAAATCCAGCATCTTATCCCTTATATAATTACTAAAGTGTTACGTGGAAGTACATATTACGCGATATCGTTTAACCATGGCCAATAGTTAACCGACATCGACAATTAACATTTAAAAGATCGAAACCTATCTTGGTTATAGTACGTTCAAACAATTTCGACCGTTACATTAAAACTATATATTTATAAGGTGGTAGAAAGAAATAGTTAACAGATAGAACGCAATTACCCGAAAACTGTATTAAAATCTACTTACATAAAATATGGCTTGGTACTCTCAAACTATAACCTATTCGACACGTCAACAGTAAATATATATACTACAATGGAGAATAAATATTACGATCCTAAATAGTTAGGTATTGTAAATATAATATACGCACACATAAATACACACAGTCATATATAGTAGAATGTAAAAGGTTCAATGTTAAAATAAACCATAAACACGGGCCGTATATTATGAAGAACCTGGTCCGAATATAAGCTATCAGCTTGTATAATAGAATGTAAATAAGTAGAATATCATGAAATTGTTAAATGGTTTCCTCACAACAACGAGTTCCACAGAAATGCAAAATACTATTATTTATTTGCTGTGTTAATATGTGTTTGAAAACCAAGTCAAACCCTACATCAAGCAATAACTTAAATACTAAATCATTGCTCGGAGTTAAAACCTATGTTAAAACGTCCATACGATTTAAGAATCGTTTATGAAAGAAGACGATGATTGTATTTAAATTCCACACTCAATAAATAATCAAAACATTTAAGTACTTATTTGGATTAGACATACGGACGGCTCTAGGCACAGCGGAATAGTGCTTCGCATCGCTCGCTCAGTAATAGTTGAAATAGTACCTAATATACTTAAATGCAGATCTCTACTTCATTGTAAACCTAAACACAGATTAATAAAATATCTCTCATTATTCTAACACTCACTGCAGGTAAATAAGCGTAACGCCTGTTATATTGATACCCCAACTAACCCAATTAATAAAAGAAAGGTATTGACCGTTATTATACTTATTATAATATTCGTACGCTTCGCTAGTAAAGATATTGTAAAATGCTAGTACACGACAAACAATTAAGATAAAAGTGAAATATTTAAAAGGACTTACATAAAGTTGTAGACCTCGATCTTGGCTGAGAGATGCTGATGTCTTGAAATCTCGTTCTGACTAAGTTAAGTTCGAACCTTACCACCCGCTTTTATAATTTCCGTACCCTGTCTCCCACAATCACCTACATTCCCCTCTGTAGCTTTAATCCAAACACCTCTTTAAAAGTCTTACCGATTACTCATCCGATTCCGCTATTGAACTTAGTTATCTAAATAATAAGTTTGATGATCCAACCCAAAACCAAATAAATGTCTAACAGACAAGGTTCAAATTCGCGTGAACTCCTCACTCGTCGTCTGCACACCGCTTCTCGATCGCCTGCGAAAATCTAAGCAAATATGCGGGTGGGTTAAGATTAACCTCGCGTTCTGCAAGATTATTCCTACCCGCATTTATGTGAAATTATTAATTGATAATTACAATTTCAGGATTTTCTGGTAAATTGCTGAATAAAACTTAGAAACTACATTTGGATAAATATGCTAAAAATATAGGGAATATATATATGATAATGAAATATACATACAATAGTGTTCCTATAGGAAACGAAAGCAAATTCAATGTAACCGCATGGTCAATTTTCACCAATAATTATTAAAACTCATATATTTCTAATAAATATCAATAGGAATGCTAAGAAGACTATATTGTTTATCGAATGAAAATATTTATTTGTACTCAGAAGTAAATATTCACGTGTTTATGACACAATATTGTTCTTAACCAAATCTTCCTAAATAACTATTATTTTTATTCGATCTTATTATAAACCGTGTTACTTTTAACGCCTATTTAGATCAAGGAATTAGATTTTACGTTTTCATTTGTTTTCTGCTACATTCACTAACGTCTATAAATTCGAGGTTAGATTTTTAGGATCCAAAATTTATTGGAAAATACTATTATCTGTATTCCAAATTAATTACTATCTCAATGTTTAAAAGAAAAGGCATATTATTTAGAAAAGCCACTTGAAATAAAGCTAGTTTTCAGTATTTATTTCAACACTAAATTCTCCTTCCCGAACTGAACCAAAGCTATGAAAATTAAGATATAACTACTAATTGATTTTATGATACTCCATATTTTCCAGGTGAGTTGTAATTCGAACTTTAATATTACAGTATAATTTTCATGAAAGCTAAATCATAAAAGTCATAATTTTTCCTGAAACTGAAAATGAAATTAACTCCTACATAAAGTTAATAGCAATGTCACAATATCGAACAACTTTACCGTCCATTGAAATAGGCATTTTATGGATGCCTTGGATTCATTACACTACTCTTTGCCGTTTTCATTCATTCGTGTCGTAATTACGTACGGGTGTTTTCGAGTGCTCTTACGAAGCCGCGTTTAAGTGAGATTCCTGCGAGACACATATCCGACATCCATTTTTATTATGAAATGGCTCATGGAATTGCTAGAAGAGCACGCGTGCTTTACATTGCTGCATTTCCAAACTGGATACCGGTGCCGTCTGAACGCAACTTCCAAGAAATCCACAGAAAATTGGCCCGCATTGGTCTCGGAAACGGCAGAGATCGCCGCGAGCCGCAACAAATCATCGATGTCGCTGTCGAAGAAGCAGTACTAAATGCTTTATTTGCGAATCCGAGCATTAGTACTAGGCGTCTGGCCCTGCAATTCGGATTATCACAGAAATCGGTGTGGCGGATTTTAAGAAAAGAAGGTTTGCATCCTTACCATTACCGAAGAGTGCAACATCTTCATGACGACGCGTAGACTGGCGTCCAAGGTGCGTCATGTCAACTTGGATCCTGGCTAAAATAAGAGAAAATCCTGAATTCATGAGAACAATACTGTGGATGGATGAAGCTACATTTACGAGAGACGGCATTACAAATTATCGTAAATTTGCACCGATGGTGTCCCAAGGGCGAGAATCCAAAATTAAAACGACCCTCTGGTTTTCAAGTAAGGTTCTCAGTTAATGTTTGGGCGGCTCTCATTGACGACATTTTGGTTGGGCTAATAATACTGCCGAGAATCTTGAACGGAGCAAGATTTTTAGAACTCTTAAGGGATGATTTGCCGGACCTGCTGGAAGACATGCCTCTCGCATTACGCCGAAGGATGTTTTTGCAGATGGATGGTTGCCCTGCCCATTACGCGCTAGATGTGAGGGCATTCTTGAACATTACCTATCCTCATCAATGGATTGGTCGGCAAGGGCCTGTAGGTTGGCCGCCACGGTCGCCCGATATGACGCCACTTGATTACTTTTTGTGGGGCACAATGAAACAGCGGGTCTACAGCACCCCTATTCACAATGAAGTGGATTTACAAGAACGCATTATGAACTGTGCGAACGACATTAAAAATGATCCCGCAATGATACGGAGAGCCACACATCAGATTTCTCAACGGGCGGCTTTGTGTCTTCAACAACGTGGAGGCCATTTTGAAAACTTGATGTAATTTATTAAAATTTGCAATTAAAATTTGATTTATGTTACAATGTCTTGTGTTTTAATAAACCAAAAAAAACTTCCCACTTTCAAACCCTCGGTAGCATTTACAGTAACTGTCAGATTACGGTCTCTACCTGCGCCTTTGTTGCACGCGCCCATTGCGCACTTGGTAAGGCCATTGTTTGACCGCTGATAACAAATGTTTTATCTAAATCATAAACGTGGTAATTTTACTGTTTGAAAGCTAATACGGTGTAGAATAACGTGAAATAATAAAAATGTTAGATAAATGGGACATTTTATTGAGATTACTTACATTTTCTAAAAACAAGTAGGAAAATAAACAAAATTTCCCTAAAAATCTTGTAATAATAAATTGAGGGTGAATTTTTTTTTAGAATTATTATCTTATGTCCTTAGCCTGTTATCCTTGATCATTATTGTTTTTGTTTCGTGTCGATAGGCGCAGTTTAAGAGCAGTTACGTTTTATTTACATGTAGTATGGAATTGCGAAAAAAAAACTTTAAAAAATCATAAAAAAATAATAAGAGCAAAAAAACATTTTTTGACCTTTTTTCGTCGATAAAATTTGTCGTAGTTTCTCGGATTTTCCGATGTGCACATTATGAAGACTCACACTGTATTTGCTCTGACATACATACATGCGGCCAGTATATATAAGCAAGGTAAGGTGAGAATCTTATGTTTTTTGAACAATTGTTGAGCCGGGTAGTCGGTTTTCCATCAATTATACGCAGGACGTATTTTTGCATTCGGAGTAGGCTGTCACGTTCAGCAGCCGTTGCCCAAAGTTCCAAGCCCTGTGTCAAGATCGAGTGGAAGTAACCATAGTAAGCCAACTTAAGGTTCTCAATTGATAGACTCGGAGCCAATCGAGACAGCGCGTGACATGCTGATACTAGCCGATCGCACATCGATGTGATATGTGGAGTCCACGTCAGTCCAGAGTCGATCGTGAGCCCAAGGTACATTGTATTGTATACTTGTGGAATTTGAGTGTCGTTCAAGTTTATTTTTATTGTGTTTCTTAATTGAAAGTGCATGATGTTTGTCTTGTCAAAATTTAATAACATTCCATTAGCGGAGAACCAATTTTCAATTTGTTTTATAACGTCACAAAGTTTAGACTTTAAGTTTTCAAAACAGTCCGCATTTACTATTATGCAAGTATCATCCGCGAACATAACATATTCTACGTCTTTACAGGCTGTTGTTATGTCATTGACAAGTATAAAAAAAAGGTAATTTCCTGCGACGGAACCCTGAGGGACCGCGCTGTTGCCCGTTGACTCCACCTCTGATTTAGTGTTTAGCACGTAGGTGCGTTGCTTTCTGTTTTCTAGGAAGGAAGCAAACGTTTTGTGGAGAGCCCCTGTGACCCCATACATTGACAGTTTGTTGAGGAGGAGGGAGTGGTCAATCATCTCTACTTCATATATACTCTGTGGTCCCTGTAACTTGAGGTCCCTCAAGACAGTCCCGCATAAAACGCTTTGGCACTTAAGACGCATTTTAGGCTCGGCGGTCCCTTCACAAGCGAGTTTTACTGTAGATCTTTAGTAAGTTATTATGATTTCCAGTTCTTACCACAATATGATTATTATAATGCGAATATAATCCTTGTGGCAACAGTACCTACTACACACATGCCCATGGCATCGTTGATATTATATGATAATCTCATCAATCATGTTTAATACTTTTTTGTAAATTACCACGATTAAAAATACAAAACAACGGTTAGGTTATGCAGAGAGCACGTATTGCATGTACGAGTACGGCAGTTACTAAAATTAACGCCAAGATGAAGAAAGAAACCCCAAATTCGTTTAGCTCGGAATCATAAACTATTGAGGTACAAATTATTATATGTAGGCACATATTTTGTACCTCTAGTGTTCTTAATTATCACGATTTAAAAAATTGAAAAAAAAACTGAGCTAGGCAGATAGCACGTGTTATTACGTAAACATGTAAGGCGGCTACATTAAAGCTCAGCTAAAAACAGCCCTTAATTCATTAGTCTCGTAATGCTAAACTATTAAGGTACAAATTATTGTATGTTGGCACATATTTTGTACCTCTACTGTCCTGAATTATCACGTTTAAAAAAGTAAAAATAAAAACTGGGCTAGGCAGATAGCACGTGTTACGTAAACATATATGGCGGCTACATTGACGCTAAGCTAAAAACAGCCCTTAATTCATTGGGATCGTAATGCTAAACTATTACTGTACAAATTATTCTATGTATGTATATATTTTGTACCTCTTTTGGTGTTCTTAATTATCATGTTTAAAAAATGGAAAAAAACTGTGGGCTAGGCAAATAGCACGTGTTGCGTAAATATGTGTGGCGGCTACATTAACGCTGAGCCAAAAACTGCCCTTTATTCACTGGACTCGTAATGCTAAACTATTAAGGTACAAATTATTCTATGTATGCACAGATTTTGTACCTCTAGTCCCCTTAATTATTATGATAAAAAATAGAAAAACAACAGTAACATAGCTACATACCACGGTGTGCAAGAAAGGTAAATTTTCTTAAACCGCTTCAAGTAGAAAAACAATGAAATGTGTATAACTCGGAAACCGCAATTAAATTGGCTGATTTTTTCACAGCCTTTTTAGGTACAAATTAGGTACAAAAATATTGATTAATTACTTTTATCGATAATTGAAGGGATCATACTGTTTCCAGATACACCCGCCAGCCTGACTCAGTCAGGCTGGCGGGTGTATGTTTGTTCCGTAATAACTTTAAATACGAAGAGGTACAATTTTTTTAATTAGAGGTACAAATTGGTACAAATTAGGTACAAAAATATAGTATAGTTTATTTTAATATCCGTTTAGGTACACCCGCCGACCTGTCTCTCACCCGTCTAATTACCGATTGGTCCACTTTCCCCATTGGTCTACTTGACCACATGGTCCACTGTCCGGATACTTCTGTGTCAGTATATTTTCCCTTTATCTGGGTCCAGGTGAAAAAAGGTATCTTAAAGGCGATTACAAACCGAAGCGCGGGGCGGTAGCGGGTCGCCAGCGGGTCGAGCTCAGCGCGCTGTATAATACTGAATTATATACGGTAATACACACTCGCTTTCGACCCGTGCGATCACAACAGCGCGGTGGCCGGCCTTCGCGAAGCGATATGTAGATGGAGATGAAATGGAGATGAAATGGAGATGATATGGAGATGGAGTTCAGATGATATGGAGATGGAATGGAGACGATATGGAGATACTGTTATTATTAATAACCGCCATCCTGACGTCAGGATGGCGGGTGGACCTGGTAAATCTTGCACTTTATCACTCAAAAGGTGTGTAATTCGTTCGCATCTTCAGTGTACCTCAGTGTACCTTCATTAAAAATCAGTGTACCTCTTGCATAAACGAGATTTTTTTTTAAAAAGGTTCACCCGCTATGAATCTTTATTTCAAAAAATCTCGTTTTAGGAAGAGGTACACTGATTTTTACTAAAGGTACACTGAGGTACACTGAAGATACAAACTAATTACATTCCTTTTGAGTGATATAGTGTAAGATTTACCAGGTCCACCCGCCATCCTGACGTCCACCAAAGTCCACCAAAGATCTAACGAAGGTGCAGCGACTGGCATGCTTGATGGTGACGGGGGCTATGAGAACAACCCCCACGCACGCATTGGAGGTAATGCTAGGGATGAAGCAACTACAGTTAGAGGTGGAGAAAAAGGCCACAGAGCAATGGTATAGGATGAAATCCTGTAAAGAATGGAGAGGAAGCAGCGTCGATAAAAGACATGCACTGATACAGAGAGAGGCGCTAACCAGCATGGAAATGTTGATGGTGAATAACGACCTCATAAAGAGACAGGAGATCTTCGATAAGAAATACAGAATACACATCGGAGAAAGAGACAACTGGAAGGTAGTAGTCGAGCATCCAACGACGATCTGCTTCACGGATGGCTCGAGAAAGAGCTCAACGCAACTAGCAGGAGCGGGAATAGTCATACCCAAACTGGGAGAGAAGGTATCGGTTCCACTTGGCGGGTATGCAAGTGTGTTCCAAGCAGAAGTATGTGCGATAACAAAGTGTGTACGTATCGTCAAGGAAAGCAGGCAACAGACTGGCATGGTAGTCATATACACCGACAGTCAAGCAGCACTGAAGCCACTGAAGAAGACGTCGGTCACCTCCTCCCTAGTCAAACAGTGCAAGGAGGAGCTGAATGAGCTTGGAGAATACAGGGAAGTTACGGTGGCATGGGTACCGGGGCACCAGGGAGTCACAGGAAATGAGAAAGCAGACGAACTGGCTAAGGAAGGAGCTGAGAAGGAATACCGGCTCTACCAATGTCAGCAGAAGTGACAAGGGGAGTAATAAATAGGATAAAAGATAGAGAAGCAGATAAGAGGTGGAAGGAAGAAACTGGCTGCAGGCAGTCCAAAATGATGATTGAAGGTATAGACCACAGGAGAGCCAGGTATCTTCTAAAACTAGGTAAGAAAAGTCTGAGAGGGCTGATCGGTATCATCACCGGACACAACACCCTTAACAGACACCTCAAGGTAATAGGCATAAGCAGGGATGCCTCCTGTCCGCACTGCGGCCAGGAGGAAACCAGTAAGCATTTACTAGCGGAATGCGTTATGTACGCGGCAACGCGATATAACGTATTCGGGAAAGATAAGTTAGAAGAATGCGAACTAAAGGGTATCAATCTCAGGGATATCCTTCTGTTCTGCAGGAAGACAAGAAGACTCGAGGAGACTAGTGTAGGAACGCAGCCGGAACTACTGTTACTATGAATGAACGCGAGCAGCGATCGACAGCCCGCCTGAATCCGGCCGGGCGTCCCTACACTACATCTACATCTACATGTACTTAGTGTACTATGTATGTGTGTAAGAGTAATATGGGTTTGAATAAATATATATCTAAACGCCTGCTTATTTGAAATAGCGACATCACATCTTCATTGCAGGCAGTTTAGGCACACACAAAACATGCAGGCGCTTTACACAAAAAAGTTAACGTTAACGTTAACCCATTCAAGGCCAGCGCCTCTGCGTAAGTATGGGTCATGCTCAAACAGTCCCACAGGGCCAGTAACTCGCGTGTGTGTGTTTATGTAAGTGCCATATAAGCTAACAAGCATTTGTATAAGGTTAAATTGGGATATTTACATAAGGATAAAAAAATAGGGCATTTTTACACACCAGTTAGATTGAACAACCAACGATACATATAAAGCTTGTCCCAGAAAAAAATGTCGTTTATTAGTTAGTATGAAATAATGTAAGCAATAAAAAGTTACCAAATTTTTGACAACAGTTTATTAGAAATGTAGTAAGCAAAACGTATTTTTGTTATGTTTTTGTTATATTGTTTATTCATCCAGAAACTTCGTAATTTTCTTTTGATACCTGCCATCAGGTTTTGTACATCAGTGTCTGTGATTAGTTTTGAAGCTGCATTCCATTTTCGCTTGAAGTTTTCAACTGATGTGGCGTTAGTTTTATGTTTTAAGAGCTTCTGCTTCATACGAGCCCAATATTTTTCTATAGGTCGTAATTCAGGACAGTTAGGAGGATTTTGGTATTTTTCCACAAATTCGACATTATTGGCTTTGTATCATTATATCACATTTTTAAAATAGTGGCACGTGGCCAGATCAGGCGGAAACAGAACTGGCTTCTTGTGTCGCTTAAAAAACGGCAATAATCGCTTTTCCATGCACTCTTTAAGGTATATGTATATCGCCTTTCATAGTTCCTTTAGCAAAGTATGGAGTGCTGCGTTTGCTGCAAGAACAGATCGCTTGCCACACAAGAACCTTCTTCGCAAATTTATCCATTTTTAGGGTTCCGTAGTCAACTAGGAACCCTTATAGTTTCGCCATGTCTGCCCGTCCGTCCGTCCGTCCGTCCGCGGATAATCTCAGTGACCGTTAGCACTAGAAAGCTGAAATTTGGTACTAATATGTATATCAATCACGCCGACAAAGTGGTAAAATAAAAAGTGGAAATTTTTTTTTATTAGGGTACCTCCCCTATACGTAAAGTGGGGAGTGATTATTTTTTTCATTTCAACCCTAACGTGTGATATATTGTTGGATAGGTATTTAAAAATGAATAGGGGTTTACTAAAATCATTTTTCGATAATGTAAATATTTTCGGAAATAATCGCTCCAGAAGTAAAAAAATATGCGTCCCCCCCCCCTCTAACTTTTGAACCATAAGTTTTAAAAATATGAAAAAAATCTTAAAAGTAGAACTTTATAAAAACTTTCTAGGAAAATTATTTTGAACTTGATAGGATGAATAGTTTTAAAAAAAAAATTACAAAATAATTTCTGAATTAAGTTTGTAATTTAACCGTATAAGCAGGTGTTTATTGTACCTGTGATTTCTACAAAATTACAATGAAATGACGTGCTTTCAAATAAAGTAAAAACGGTGAAAATCGGTTCACGCAATAAAGAATTATTCCATAAAAATCATCTCCCATACTTTAAGCTCGCGCGCAATAGTTTACTTAATTTGCCGATAGATGTCGCTGTACGTGGAACTCTCATATCATATCCTACATGGCGGTGTTATTAACTCTTAAGTGGGGACACTTACTGTGACGGACGGAAAACTACGGAACCCTACACTGAGCGTGGCCCGACACGCTCTTGGCCGGTTTTTATTATGACATTGTACTCGTCATTGAAAGTGTTTCTATCGGTCCCCGAATAAAAATGATGTCCCGGCAGTGATTTTAAATCAAGCTTGCAATATGTTTCGTCCTCCATCACAATACAGTATTTTTTTGTCGTTTATTTTGAATACAGTTTTCTGGATCTCGTTTTAGCGTCAGTTTCTTGTTTCAAATTTCTATTAGGCACTTTAGTTTGTTTGAAAATCTTTATAGAATTATTTTTCTTTACTCGTTGCACAGTGGATTTAGACGTTTTAAACTTTATAGCTAAATCTCTTACAGATGATGTAGGTTTTTTCAGCAAAGCAGCTATGATACTCTTCTCAATATTTTTCTTAACAAACCCGGTCTTCCGACCACTTCCAGGACGCCGTCGAATACCGCCAGTCTCTCTGAATTGTTTTAGGACCCTTTGCACAGTTCTAACAGACGTGTTTAGCTCCATTGCCACTTTTTTCGTGAAAATGCCTTAATATTGGACATATTTGTACAATATTTTCTCATGAAGTTTTTCTTGTGGAGACGAGATCTTTGAAAATGTGACTGTGACAGATTTTTTTCTAATATTAAATAAAGAACCGAGATGCATTTAACATATAACCAGCCAGTTACAACCATTTTCATTGAAACCTGATATACCAACGCTGCGTAAACTAAAGACATTTTTTACTGGGACAAGCTTTAATGATATAATTATAAATAATATACTATTTATATGACGGAGGGGTGTCAGGAATATCCGTGGGCATTGGTTCATCCATGTTGATAAAATCAAAATAACACTTGATTTCAATTAAGGGGAATGTATTTAGCACAATCACAATTTAAAATCAACAAAACGTCTTAACTAGGAATGGATGCGAATGGATTACAATTCTAAGTAATAAGCGTTCAGGAATAACACTTAAGGGAAACGTGGCGTATTCAGTACGAGGCTAACGTTCGCTCGCTATGGCGTTCCGAATCAGAATGACGCTGCGCGGTAGTGTACAACTTGGGACTCCGATGGCCGGTTGAGAAGTGTAAGACTTCTTCGGCAGATGTCGCTAGGCGTCCCGCTAAGACGCATATGGGATATAGTGGAGAAATTCGCAGACACACCTGATGGTGTGTCTCAGTAGCTCAGTCGGTCAGAGCGATGGGCATGTATCCCAGAGTCGCGAGTTCGAGTCTCGCCAGAGGCAGTGGATTTTTCTACTTTTCCATTTTTTCTAAGCATTATGGTATCGTTAGCAGACGTTCTGCTTAATACAAAATTAATTGCATTAAATACGCTTCCCTATGACTTTTTTCTTCATTTGAAATTATCGATATTTAATACTTATATGACATTCTAAATAAAATTAATATGCAGAGTGTTTTCATCTCCGGAAATAATTATTTTGCAATAGGCATGATGAATTTTTCTCATGTATGGTATCAATGGATTCGTTTTGTTGTGAGGATTAAATATGGGGCCAATTGCGTTAAAGCAACACAAAGGTCAGAAATGATAGTTAAAGTCTGAGATTTGCATTTGTTTCTCAAAACGCTCCTAACAAAATGACGTGCAAATGTGACGTCACGATCTTATAGTCGCCCTGTTCAAAGTATGGAAAAATTATGAAATTTCGTATTTTACAGTAAAATGTTAAAAATCGAAAGGTATAATTTTTTTATTAAATTTCGTACTTTTAAATGAAGCCTGATATCTTTGAATCATTTCAAAAGATTTTTATTATTTTCACTTTATTTGGATATTTTGATCATTTTGCATCCTATCAACTAAATTTGAGTGCATAGTTAAATACGTGTCATCATCCCTATTATGTATGGGTTTTAATTTTTTAAATATCAAAAATCATAATATACATAATAACAAATATCCGTTAAAAAAATTACAAAAATAACGCCCTGACCGGGATTCTAACCAGGGACCCTCTGTTTCGTAGGCAGGGTCACTACCGACCGGGCTAGAAATGTATGCTCATGCTACTGTAGCGCCATCAGTTTAACGCCTTTTGACGGACACTTTTGTAATATAGAGATTGACATCCTCCCTATACCATCCATAGTTTGATTGGTGGATTTTGTCAAAAAGACCTCTCGTCGCCATCTAGTGAAAAACTCGATCGCGGTAACCCTCATTAGCGCCATCAAGTCAAATCTAAAACTCGTTATTTACTTAAATGTTGGGGGACAACGATTACTCGCGGGGGGACAACGATTACTCGCGTCCGCAGGATTTACCTTAGATACCCTGCACGTGTCCCCTGGGTGGTGCTAAAGAGTAATCAACTTTGGCCACTGCACTGCACTTTGTTATTAAGAGCCTCGCAGCGACTGTACAGAAGCGAATACTACGATATACACTATCACAATGAGCACTCAGACCAGAGATCTCGGACCCTCAGTCCGTATTTGTCAACTCAACGTAGAAGGTATTAGCAGACCGAAATGCGACTACATTTCTAGACTTTTAAAAGATAATAAAATCGACGTCCTGAACATACAGGAAACCCATACCAGGGACGATCAGGACATCGAAAATAGAGGACTCATCCCCGGCTTTACACTTCTCAAAGCGCTCAACCACCCCAGCTACGGCATCGCTACCTACTATCGATCCGATTTAAAGAACACTAGTGTGATATTCTCCGACGCCACCGCTGACAATTTTATCATCGTCGCTCAGGTTGATGATTTTAAAATAGCCAACATATATAAGCCCCCACTGGCGAGTTGGGCAAACAATGGTCCTCCCATCTTTGATCACCCATGCATCTATACGGGCGATTTCAACAGTCACCATACACTATGGCGCTACTCCGCAGACGACACCAACGGGCTAACCCTGGCACAGTGGGCCGAATCACATAATCTGTTCCTCGTGTTTGACGCCAAAGACAAAGGCACCTTCCATTCGGCTCGATGGAGGAAGGATTACAACCCCGACCTGACATTCGTCACCAAGGATCATACGGGCAGACCCCTTTCTGCAAACCGGTTAGTCCTAAAAAACTTTCCAAACAGCCAGCACAGGCCAGTCATTGTAGATGTATGCACAAAGATCCCCCTTGCTAGCTCGATGCCCCTTCCTCGTTGGAATTTCAAGCGTGCGGAATGGAGCGGTTTTGCCAAATTTGTCGATGCTGGTACTCGCTTCATCCCTCCTAAAGCAGAAAGCTACGACCGATTTATAGGTTTGATACATTCATCCGCAAAGCGTCACATTTGTAGAGGCTTCAGGAAAAAGTACATCCCTGGATGGAGCAGTGAAAGCGAAAATCTGTACAGAATCTACCAGGCAACTGGAGACAGTTCGATAGGAACCGAGCTCTTACTTTCCCTGGACGCCAACCGGGTTAAGAAGTGGAAGGATACTGTGCAATCAATGGACTTCAAGCGGTCAAGCCGTAAAGCGTGGAATGTTCTGAACAAACTCACGGGGAAGACGACACCACCACGACCGACCACTTGGATAAAACCAAACGAAATTTCAAATAAGATGGTTTCAACCTCCAGAGCTAAGGGCGACAAATTTGAGACCAAAAAGATTAAGAAAAAGATCAAGGAGCTGAAATCAAACTTCGCAGAGGATTCAGAGCTGGCAAGACCTTTTACGGCCGAAAAACCCATCTCGCGATTAAAGAGCTACAGGCTGGGAAAGCTGCGGGAGCGGATGGAGTCTATAATGAGTTCTTGCTTAATCTGGGCCCTAACGCTGTAAAATGGCTCGCTATCTTCTTTTCCGACGTTCTCAGTCGCAATAAACTTCCCAGAACTTTTAAGGAGTCAAAAGTGATAGCACTATTAAAGCGGGGGAAAAAAGAGGATGACCCTTCCAGTTACCGCCCTATAGCGCTGCTTAGTAATTGCTATAAGCTGCTTGAAAAACTCATTTATCGCAGGATAGCGCCTCTCATAGACCGTGTGGTCCCAGTAGAACAGGCGGGCTTTCGACCTGGGCGGAGCTGTACAGACCAGGTCCTTGCCCTTACTACACACCTGGAAAATGGTTTCCAGAAAGGGCTGAAGTCCGGAGCCGTATTTGTCGACCTCACTGCAGCTTACGACACTGTCTGGAGGGAGGGGTTAATCTTCAAGCTTCTTTCGGTTGTCCCAAGCTTGACTATTGCCAACCTGATTTCCAATATGCTTACTCAACGAAGGTTTAACGTCTACTTGGGCTCAAAGGTTAGCGACGTCAGAGCACTAAGTAATGGGCTACCCCAAGGATCCGTGTTGGCACCCATTTTATTCAACCTGTACATCTCTGACCTTCCAAAAACCATTGCACGTAAGTTCATCTACGCTGATGACATCTGCCTCGTAGTTCAAAACAAAAATTTCAACAGCCTGGAGTCTACGCTAATTGGTGACCTGGAACTATTGGCTAAATACTTTAGAACCTGGCGACTAACACCAAGCGCCAGCAAAACAGAAGTGTGTTGTTTTCACCTGCACAATCAACTTGCAAAGCGTGAGCTCAAGGTGCATTTGAATGGAGCACTAGTTAGACACAACTTCTGTCCTAAATATATCGGCGTCACCCTCGACCGCTCATTGACGTACAAACAACATTTGTCCACAACAGCATGTAAGCTCCAGACTCGCAATAACATCGTCCAAAAACTTAGCGGCACTTCCTGGGGAGCTAATGCCGAAGTGTTGCGAACGTCGGCGCTACCTCTGGTGTTTTCCACGGGCGAATACTGTGCGGCGGCCTGGGTGGGTAGCGCCCATACCATAAGTGGATGTCGAGTTAAACAAAGCCAAGAGGGTCATCTCTGGTACGCTCCAATCTACCCCTTGCCACTGGCTGCCAGTGCTCTCCCGTATCGCACCGCCGGACTTGAGGAGGAAAGATGCCTTACTGAGGGAAGCCGTCAAGATTCGTAGCAACCCCCGTCTCCCAATATACGAAGAGTTTCTAGCATCTGCTCAGCACCGCCTTAAATCAAGAAAGCCTTCATACAGCATCGCTAGGGAGCTAGTAGACGGCAAATTCGACTTGCGACGCGAATGGTCCGAGACGTGGAATTCCTTAATGGCGGGAAAACTAGGCTCCATAATTACACCAGGATCCAAAATAAAAGGATCGGAGCTTTCAAGGCGAGACTGGTCTAGACTCAACAGGCTTCGTACTGGTCACGGTCGTTGCGCTCATTACAAACACCGCTGCGGATGGGTCGACTCTCCTGCTTGCACTTGCGGTGCTGTGGCTCAAACCATCCAGCACATAATTGAAGACTGCCCTATATCACGCTATACCGCTGGTCCTCCAGATGACCTGATCACCTTGTGCGACGAAGCCATTAAATGGCTGACTGGTCTTAGTGTTGACATTTAATTTATTGAATATACATATATTATGCTTCTGTATTTAACCATACGATTAAATAAATAAATAACTTAAATGTTACGCCTCTAATAATCCATTTTTTTGCTTGAAAGTAACCATACATTTTGTGTGTGTTGGTTTTACTAACAAAGTGTTAAGCGTGCCTAATTGTTTTTTCAGCGTGCGGTTGTCCGACAGACGAGTAAATGGTCTAAGAGCTGGCCACGTCAGATGTGACACAATAATGAGAGCAATGAAACCTGTCTAGTACGACTGCTTTACCATCCTTATTGCTAGATCCGGGAATTTGGCAGCTTTTAATGGGTGGATGTCAGAGTGACAGACCAACAAAGTTTTTAAGTTGGAAAAAAGTAATACCAAAATAGGTAAAAAATGCCAAAGTTGTGTAATTTATAGAGGACAGGGCCTATATTTTAACATTAGATTAAAAACCATTGTCTATTATTGCGGAAACAAAAACAGCAGGCGACTAACTAAAAATTGCATTTTACATCATTTGGCACTACTTTTCCCCAACAAAACCTTCTGGATATGATATAACCTAATTAATTACATAATTTCCCATAATATTTCATTAAAACCAGAACTCTAGGATTTGTTTTCTTCAAGTTATTTGCATTCTTTCACCTCCACCACTTTACAGCTGCCAGATGTACGGATCTAGAAATAAGCATAGTATAGCAAACTAACTACATGGGTTTCGTTGCTCTCATTATTGTGTCATATCTGACGTGGCCAGCTCTCCGTCTAAAAGAATCACATTTCACCGCATGGAGTGTTTAACATCTGCTGCGATTTCACTTTTGACTTATATAAATTTCATTTGTGTTGTAAGAAAATTAAGACTACGAGAGCATGAAAATGGTATATATTGTGTGGAAACCTTTCTTTATTGAGGAAACTGTTTTGATTGCTAATAAGTCAAATTTTGATTTTTTTGCGGATCATAGAAATGTAACACAAATGAAATTTATGATATTTCATAAAGTGAAACTAATTCCCTACAGTTGGTTTAATATTCACGAAATGGATTGTGTAAAAAAAGTAATAAGTCTCAAATTGAAAACAAATATAAGCCATTACAATCTAATGCCGTGTTCACTGGCGTTTCCCGGCTTGTGTCCCAATAACATATTCTGTTGATTATATTATAAAAAAAAGAAGGATAAGATTTTATTCGTGTGTCACGTATTCAAAAAAACTAATATAATATAGTCTGTTAAAAGTGCCGCGTGATGTCACAACGTGCATTTTAGCACCGCATGACGTCACGAGCCCCTTGAACTTGAATCACCTTTTTTGTGAAATATTGTTCGATTGACAAAAGAAAAATACTGCGTCTAATATTTTTTTATAATTACTTACAAGTTACCTTGTTGACGCACGCACGTTCCAAAACGCACAGTTAATCCGCTTTTCAGGAGAAAAATTTATTGCTTTCCATTTTGTGATTGTTATATTACTGTTACTATAATGGAATGCAGAGGTTGAAAGGCCGAAGAATCGGCCCTTACCGTTTATTTAGTAAAACTAATGTAGGTATAGTTTTATGGGTGTGCATTTAGTACAAGTCTAATTATTCTATATTTGGTTAAAGATCAATGCTGATTTTTGTCAAATGTTACTCTTGAACAGAGGTCGGAAAGTCAGCTATTTTAACTACCTAATCACCTGGCTAGATATTGCTGTGAAGCTGCCATTATGATTCAACCATGCATAAATTATGGTCCGTAAATATCTTAAGAAAGTAACCATTTAGCAAAAACAATCCATCCTCAAAAATTTGTCATTGAAACAAACGACTTACAATATTGACATAAAGTATACATTTTAGTGACAGATTTTTGTGGACTAGATAACTACGTGCAATTATAGTCCGTACGAGTAAATATCTTAAGAACGTAATATTACGGTTTTCAATGAGGTAAAATAGCTCACCTTGTCCAACCTATGCTCTTGAGGATCGATATAATTAATATTTATTGATTAGTACATAAGTTATATTTATATATACCTACCCATTTCATTTATTTTAACTGACAGGAGGGTTTTTCCTATAAACTTATAGGTATTTTTTTTTTAGTCATGAAAAATCAGCTTTGACCAGTACTAGTAATGTAAGTTACATTGTGTTCTTTCTGTTACTTAGCATGTATGGAAATAACTTGTAAATGTAAATGCTAATTAATCTTCATAACTTTTAAATAATACTCAATAATAATCTGATGATATATACTATGCACATCTTTGTATGAAATCACCATACTTTTTTACTCGTCTAGACAAAAATGTTTAAAGATTTTTTTTAGGGTATTGACGGTTTATGGTTTCCGTCAAATAAGTTGACAAAACGATAATTCGTCTCTATGCAGGCTAAGTAACTGAAAACCGTATTTATTAAGGAAATTAATTTAAATGTCGGAAGAAATTGAAAAGTCTGCTAATGCAACTTATCGTGGTCTTTCGACAATTTCGTTATATACAAATGTATGTTTCCCAAACATTTGCCCCAAAATGTTAGGTTAGGTTCCCTAGGACCAAGGTCAATATTGTTTTAATAAAGATGTAGGAGCTATTTAATATTTGAAAATAAGATTCCCTTTACTCAATTTGGCTCTAGGGAAGTTTTCTTTACAACTGCATAAATATAATGTATGTGTTATGATTATGAATAGTAACTCTATTATTTATTGAATGAAATATTTCTCATTTTGTCTTAAAAATATGAATGCCAACTACCTCTATAAAAAGATAAAATGATCTAATGAAGATATTATAATATCAATATGGAATATTTGTACCTACATTTGCATAATATCGGATCCTGTAACAACTGAAAAGCTTTCGTAAATTGCGACGATTTTTAAAAATATGTATTAGAATAGTGAAAGTAGTTATGTAGCTAAAAGCTAATAATGAATTAGTTGATGAGATGATGAGTCACACTCTCTAGTAACTTTGTAGGTATATTAGATTTAACCACTTTCATTGCGCCGGTCATTAAATATAAGAATATGTACTGTGCTTTCCTTCTACAAACCATGAATGTAAATAGGGTTAAAATGCCAATTGCTCACCAGAGGGCGCTTGATATGGTTAATTTATTTATTCTTTGGTCTCTCACGCTTTCTGTGACATTATCGTGAGCTTTGAAATTATCTTAGGTATTTGATTCAATGCAATTTATATCATTGTATTCCAATCCAATCCAATATACGTAGAGATATATCTAGAGGACCTTTAAATTTAACCTATTGTCTAACTGGTGTAGCTAAACACTGATTTAAACTTTCACGGTTTTTACACATATCTATTTGTAATAACGGGACGTCGAAGGTAATTTTTAGAAATATATACGCGGTTAAGTGGTGTAGCTAACTCCATATTTTGCACTTTTATATAATTTTGCATTTAACCTAAATTAATCTCCTGTCACTGGAACTGTTTCACTACAGTCCCATTTACGCTAAGCTGTTCGTCTAAGAAAATATTTTTTCCTTGTTGACTAAAATAATATGCAACTAAATAAAAATTGAAAGCAAAATTTTACATTAAGTTGGTTCATAAATGAAGTAATAGAATCATTCAGATTTAATCTGGACCGTGGTAATGTTTTTTTTTTATGTATTTTGAAATAGCCATTATTTTAGATAATTAAAATCAAAAGAGCTTAATTGTTTAACACCGAAGCAAAGACTTATTGGTTTAACTAGGTAATTATATACTAAGCATAATACAACTATTGTGGCCCATTACAGTGCCAAATATTAAATAACGTCGGCGGTCGGCCTGGATGTAGATACCTAGCTATTTATATTGTATTAGTTGTTTTGCATTATATTTTGTAAATAAGACATAGACATTCCACTCTCTTTTAAAATTATAAGTCAGATCAGAAACAGTTACAAAAATGTTAAACAAAATAATACAAATTTAATACAAAAATGAAAAAAAATAAGTTAAGAATTATCCAAATAAATACAAGCTAAATAAAACTAAGCTAAGCTTTTAAAAATAATTATGTAAAGATATACTTACCTTTTAGTTTTTAATATCAATCGGTATACATTTTCAGTTGACTAAAAACATCTTAAATGCAGTTTTGGATAACAATGTAAAGTGCAATAAAGATTGTAAAGTGCAATAAACTTAACACGTTGGTGGACAGTAGAACTCTATAGGTTTACCTAATTCTGTTGTTAAGGTTTTTCTATGTTTAAGGTGGAATTCATAATTGAGTGGAGTAATTTGACAGCGGCAGAGACTATACGTATATATACAGCCACTGTCTAAGAACTTTTTGAGGCCCAAGTCTGAAGCGCCATCTAAACGAGATCAACCCAAAGTTTCCGTAGTAATACCGTAATAATAGTAACGCTGTCAATTACTAGATGGCGCTGAGGAGCAAAGTACTCTGCCCTACATTATACGGTACTATACACCGTGGGCCCTTATAACTATAAAGATTCTAACAGTGTATTCCTGATCATATTTAGATACTCAAATGTCCTATAAACTTTTCTGGAATACGCCTAGTTTCAGAGTTAATACCAATTTTTTTTAAATACACTTTTTATTATAAATAACTCAGCACAAAACGCCTTTCTGATGGCGTTGTTGCCACTGTTGGGCATAGTTTAGGTACACGTCCTTATTGATAGATATCAAAGTGACAAGGAAAACTATGCAGAAACTAAATATAAAAAAAAAATGTACCAATTTGTTTTAGGTGATAATTTTATTAATTACATTTACTTTTAATGTGCAATAAACATTCAAAAAATTGAAAAAAACAAGAAAAAAAATTTTTTTTTTTGGAGAAATTGACCTAAAGTCAAATAGTATTTTTTCCTACTTTTGGTCTCAGAAATTCGTGGTTAAGATCTGTCGGGTTATTCGTGCCCAGTTGCCCACGGTGTATATGTTTAGTCTCTGACAGCACTTAACATAGATTCGCAAACAGCTTTGTGTCATATTACTCCACTCAATTATGAAATCTACCATAGTGTAGTCTCCAACAGCTTAGTAAGGTTAATCATTAACTTTTTAAACTTTTTTTTCTTCATAGACTTGCGCGGACTGTAAGGAGCAAACTGCAAGGAATTAGTTGCCGTTTCATTAATCATTATTTATGAAAACATATTTATTTCTACTACTACGTATATATTTTAGTAAGTTAATATTTTTTATTCATTTGAGCATTGAATTTAAAGACCATTCCATGAAAGAAAATACTGTGCCTCGTCTATTGATGATTTGCGTGTTACCAAACCTATTCTGCGTTAACCGATGTCGAACGAACATCGACTGACCTTATAAAACCGATCTCACACTAACGGTACCTATAAATAATTTCGGTTTGCTAACACGCTCGTTATTAAAGGCAAGTTTTTGCTTAGTTGTCTTTATGTATTATAAATTATAAATTATAAAGTTCATCATATTATAAATTATAATATGTTGTGATGAACTTTTATTGTTCGTATTTTATTGTGATGTTCTTACCTTTTATGTCAAAATGATACTAAACCATTTGAGTATGCAATATTTACTTCAGTTACTAATTTATGTTATGATTTTAGACAAATCAATAGGTAGGTATAAAATCTCATAGGATTAACATACCATCCCATTTAGAAAATTTTGAATTGTATCATCAACATCAAGATACCTCAGTTCTCATCTGATTAAGATATCTTGTTGTTAACAGTAGGCATTTGTCGTTGTCACGTGAATGTTGTTAAATACATGATAAAAAATGTTTTTGTTTTATTTTTAAAAAGTCTGGTGTGCTACCTATGTAGGAGGCGAAAACTTATTTAAGTTAGGATTTGTATATGATATGGTCGACCAAAAGTACCAAAACACGGTAAATAACACTAGCCTTAGGAATTTACAACTTACCGCATACAATATAAATCATTATTCGCTAATAGGCATGGTGAATTTTTTTCATGTATGGTATCAAACGATTCGTTTTGTTGTGAGGATCAAATATCTATATGGGGCTAATTGCGTTAAAGCAACGCAAAAGTCAGAAATGAGACTTATAGTCCGAGATTTGCATTTGTTTCTCAAAACGCTCCTAACAAAATGACGTGCAAAAGTGACGTCATGATCACATAGTCGCCCTGTTTAAAGTATGGAAAAAATATGAAATAGCTATTTTTACAGTGAAATGTTGCGTTCATGTATATACTATTACACACCTTTTGTGTTATAATTGTTACAAAGTGCAAGATTTACCAGGTCCACCCGCCATCCTGACGTCAGTATGGCGGGTGGACCTGGTAAATCTTGCACTATGTCACTCAAAAGGTATGTGATTAGTTTGCATCTTCAGTTTACCTCAGTGTACCTTTAGTAAAAATCAGTGTACCTCTTGCTAAACCGAGATTTTTTCGAAAAAGTTCCACCTGCCATAAACCTTATTTTAAGCGTAGCTACTTTTCAGGAGAGGTATGCAGATTGTTTTTAAAGTTATACAGAGGTACACTGAAGGTACACTATAACCACATACATTATATGTGGTTTAATGTATCATTTACCAGGTCCACCCGCCATTCTGACGGGTGGACCTTTTTCAAAAAAATCTCGGTTTAGCAAGAGGTTCACTGATTTTTACTAAAGGTACACTGAGGTACACTGAAGATGCAAACTAATCACATAACTTTTGAGTGATATAGTGCAAGATTTACCAGGTCCACCCGCCATTCTGACGTCAGGATGGCGGGTGGACCTTATTTTGAGAGCAGCTCCTTTTGAGGAGAGGTATGCAGATTGTTTTTAAAGTTATACAGAGGTACACTGAAGGTACACTACGAGTATAACCACATACATTATATGTGGTTTAATGTATCATTTACCAGGTCCACCCGCCATCCTGACGTCAGAATGGCGGGTGGACCTTTTTTTGAAAAAATCTCGTTTTAGAAAGAGGTACACTGATTTCTACTAAAGGTACACTGAGGTACACCAAAGGTACAGTACTTTTATTAACAATTCGATAAAATTCCCGAGGTCCACCCGCCATCCTGACGCTCACCAATAGTCATATTTACATATACCCCGTGTCCAATAAGTTCGAATACACATTTTGTTGCGTTGACCCTAAAGGTATATAGGCTGCAGACCATCCAATTGTTATATTAATCTAAAGAAAAAGTTGACTTGAACATAATATATACCTAATATAACAGTAAAAAACGCCAAGGACTTGTTATTTGTTTATACTCGTCGATGTAGTAATTTTGATCAAATATTGTCACAAAATTTCGTAAAGGCGAGCTAAGGTGTTATTTTCAAGGCATCTTTTTTTTTGGAATCAAACGCAATCTAATTCACACTACAATGAGAAGGTCTTAAAATTGCTCCTCTTTGGAACAAAGGAAACCTGGAAGACTGATCATACCAAAACCATTTTTTTTAAAGCTCAAGGAATAATTGATAGTAAATGAAACAAATGGTAAATACCACAATAGTTTATTGAAAGACGTTACAAGTCAAAAGAACAGGACTTCACAGAACTCACAGTTTGCTTAATAAAATATATCGTTGAACCATGCAGCTTTGAATGTTGCTCAAGCAGGGCCGTGGTGCCCAATAGCTATTACTGCCTTGTCGAACGCTGCAATAGGCCGCGGAGGCTGACCTACCGCGAGAACAGCATCTGTTGGCAAAATATACGAAATTAGGCCTTTGAATATACAATCACCAAAACAAAAGGTTAACAAAGACGTCAAATGTTAAAATTAAGAGAGCAGAGAAAGTCGTCGGATTAACACTTTCAGCTGCACCAGGAACGCACTAATAGGGCTCAAACGTAACGCCTAGTTAACTGCGATTCGGAAAATGGTAATAAAAGGCTTAATTTAAGTCAACATAAACTTCATAAATATCGTCAAAGTCAATGTAAGCGTCAAACGTATGTTACTTTCGGGGTGAAAGAAAACAGTGATCCATCTCTGAAACAAGCTTGATATTGCATGTTTGTTACGTAAAATGTATATAATTAGCCTTTTGAACGCTTTCTCTCTCGCATCAAAATTTGGCATACACGCCAACATCTCAACTAGTGAGAAACGAATTTAAACCTTATCTGTCAACAGTAAAATTGCTTTGACAGCGTCTGCCATGACCACTTTAGTGGTCGTTGGCGTGATAGGCACGACAGCACACGACCTCTTTAGTGGCTCTTGGCGTTCAAAAGGTTAATAGTCCGTAAGCATCACAAGCAAGGTACACACTAGTCGGAAATGCATTTCCCAATGACTGCATGCGAGTCTTTTAACAGTATTCAAATTATCGGCTCCGATTTTTTACTAAATAAATCGTCTATATTTTTTAAGCTGGTGTGTATTCTGCTTCTGACGCATCAGTCACTATTAAATGTCACATCTGCCTTTAGCCGAAGCGCCAGGTGTCACTGGATATTTGCTACTTGACTGTATACTGTGACGAGCGAGCCGCCGCCGCAGCACGAATTGCAAGGCGCCGGTGGGTGACACGCGCCGCAGCATCCGTCGCAACCACCTCTGCAACAGTCAAATCAGAACTATAATACTTTTCAACAAACCATATTTACCTACACGTAGGTATATATGCTCCTAGAAACCGGTGTCACTTGATGTATTTATTAATTGAGAAATTAGTGCAAATGCTCAGAGACCTACGAAACGAACTCGAAATCAAAACAAGGCGTCCATCCAAATCCATGATATAGTTATAAGGGGCTCAACTGTACAATATGTGACATCGAGTTCAGGCTTCATATTTTTTTTTGTAGCTTCTACTCGCCAAAAGACAACTCCTCACCAAATTTTAAGTTGCGGAAACGCTTGGTTTGCGAGATAAAAAATAATCAAAGTTCCATATAAAATCCCAATTTTACACCGCCATGACACAATAATTTGCGTTTCGTTAAACGTGTTGAGAAAAATTAAAACGTGATGATTTGTTTTATGTTCAGTTTTTATATAAATACAGTTTTTTCGACTTATTTGTGTAAAATAATAGTTACATGATATTTATTGAACGATTCTTTTAATTTATAAGCATTATTTTGTGGAAATTTGTTGATTAATAATTATCAAAAATGGTACGATTTTACTAAAACGCGTAAAACAAAACGAAAATAGAATTGGCGGGGTCTGTGGGCGGGGGATAAGACATGACACTTTGTAGGAACTTTTTAGGTTAGTTCAAAGTAGTGTAGTTTCAGACAGACTCTAAGGCAGGTCGGTGTAGGTACGACGACGAGCGAAGCGAGGAGGAGTGTTAGGTAGAACTGCGACCCTACAGCGCGCGAGCCGAGCGAGCGAAGCGAGCGTGCCGCGGCAGCGGCCGGCGAAGCGCCAGAACCTAACACTATCACACTCCCCCCCTCTCCTCTGCAAAATATTGTGTCATGGCGGTGTAAAATCGGGATTTTATATGGAACTTTGATTATTTTTTATTTCGCAAACCAAGCGTTTCCGCAACTTAAAATTTGGTGAGGAGTTGTCTTTTGGCGAGTAGAAGCTACAAAAAAAATATGAAGCCTGAACTCGATGTCACATATTGTACAGTCCTTCCTTATAAGGTATCAGAGCTACACAGCTACAGTGTGGCTAAGCGGGAGAGGCGATCAAATTGATGTCGACATGCTCTCGCGTTTTCTTGTCAATTTTGAACACCTCGCCGTCGTAGGTAATTCTGCTGCTGACTGCTACAATAAATAATAGGGTTATGTCACGATCGATCCAGGATTTGGCCCCTCTGGAGTTGCAGGCGTCCATAGGCTAAATACTCATGTACACGGTACGGCTACTCCTACCTACCTATTAGCAGAAAGTACGATTATCGCACGTGATAATAGCAAAGCGATTAATGTACGGGTATATTTATTTAAAGACGTCTAGTTGTCATAAATAGGGTTCACGGTAGGTACAAAGAAACATACCTGATATTTGACATGATTGACTGCAGTTGGTTGATAACGTTCATTCGGTCGCACATTTTGCACTTTTCTGTAATTAAATTGTGTTTTAATACTACTGAAAATGTTTTAAAAGTTTATAATCGTTTTATTATCAAAAAAGCAACTCTGAAAATTTCGACTGACGTTCCAAACCGATTGAAAATGTTGACTGACAATAAACTGAAATTTCTTTTGTCATGTCAAATAATTTCATAATTAGAAATGCCATTCTTTAAAAAGGTAGGTAACAAACAGGTAGCTAACAGGTACGACTTTAGGTAGTCTACTTGCCTCTTTGCCTGATAATACCACGATAATATAGGTAAAGTAAGACTACATATGCCATTTTGGCGGTAATATATGTACAGTCGACTACAAAGAGATGTATCCACTTTAATTTTGATAGGACTCGGCAGATCCTCATTTCTAGTGCCAAGATAAAGTTAATAAACAAAGTTTCATTGATGTACAAACAGCAACACTCTTAACTGTACATCGGTGGACCTTATTACAAAAGGCATAAGGTCCACGGAGGGGCAGTTAACCATGTGGGCGATGGTACATATTTTGTCACCAAAATATGCAATTTTTCCTGCAGTATGACTTGGGAAACATGTTCTTTGTGAAACAGATGTTCATATCTTATTCCTGAGATGGAAGCAAGGCGGCCATTATTAAGAATGTATTAATTTTATAGATAATCAGTGTTGTTCAAGCCAGGCAAAGTCGAGCATGATAGGCGATGTTGTAGCAGTTAACGGTACCTGATTTCATTACAATAGATTTAAAAATATATGCTTAAAAACATTACGATTTTTTGTCTCTTGTTATGAATGTTTTCTATTGGCTGTAGTTAATTATTGTGGAGTTATGGAACCAGACCGTTGACAGTAGCAGCAGACGCCGTGTCGCTAAGACACTAATGGTTTCTATGTAGGCATTTCTATGAAATACCATTCGTATTCGCTAACTACACGAAATTAATATAGAAATACCGTCAACAAGAGAAGTAGCTTAGAGGTCGCGCACTGCAACTTATTGCAGCCATTCAGTAACGATGCCGATGCAGTAGCAAAACGGCCGTGCTACAGTCGCGACTATGTCTTGTGTTTTCGTTTGTATCGCTTCTGTCGCGCGTTGCAAATGCGCGCGGCTAGCACGTCTTGAAAGAGCGAGTAGGGAAAACCTTCTCGCGCCTGTCAAAAATCTCGCTTTCCGGTAGCATAACATGCACCCGCGGCTGCGACTGACGCGAAGAAAACTCAAGCTCAAAGTCACTGTCATTTTATGACAAATGTTATCAATACATTTTTAATTTTCATTTTATGACAGCGGCATTTGATCGCCAGTCGGTCGCACCTTTCACGCGCAAGTTGTGCTGCCAACTAGTGACAACGCATGAAGTCGCGCAGATCTGTCTCTTGTCCCGCCAGTCGCGCGTAAGAGGTGCTAGCCGTGCAGGTCTTGATGCAGCCGCGTGTTCACAGAACGCGCGACTGTATCGCTACAAAGTCGCAATCCGCAACATCCCTTAGCGGGTGTGGTGTTCGAAAGGACCTTCACGCGCTCTTATTATCTTGAAAATAGAGTCGTGCGACAATCATTTTGAACACATACCTATCTCAATTAGGCACTTCTGCTGCTGACTGTACATAGACACCAGTAATGTCACAGCGACATGTTGTCTGCTGCTGCTTTCTGAGGTCGGGTTCCAACTTGCACCCTAAACAAACCATTGCTTAAGAAAATAGCTCGGAAATTTTAATTCCATACTTACTCAAATCATTCCTATGCTAAGGAAAGTATAGTATGAATTTTTTAAGATGTCGAAATTGTAGGTAGAACTCTTTTTAATATTCCAACATCTTAAAAAAGTACCACTATCGTCTATAACTCGGTGATATATCACAAGAAATCGCACAGAAAATCTATCTTACTTACTTTACAACCCTTCACTATTCCGTTAGTCTTTGTTTGAACTAACATGAGTACGATGACGCGAGAGAACCCAACAAAATAATTAGCGGCGTTGGCAATACGATGGCGAACATGATGGGTAGTGGGGCTGGACCTGAAAGATAATAAAGATTATAAATATATACCGTGGACCCAAGGAAGGTGGAATCAATAAAGTTAGCACGTAGAAGCGAAATTAAGCCGGGTATTCATTAGGCAACATTTGTTAATAAACTGCTTATGAATTTGATCATCATGTTTTGCAACAAGTTTACCGTAAACACTGTTTAGTGTTGCAAAACAAAACGATTGAAATCTGGTTGTTGGGCCACACTATCTCCGTGTTTCTAAACTTGCATCACACACGTCCACACTCGATAACATCTGTTTATAAACTGAATGTTTCGTCTTGCTCTCCACCTAGAGTGGGGAGCACAGCAACATGTTTATGCAACAATATTTCATCATCCTTGTTTACAGAGATGATGAAACATCGTGCAACACTGTTTATAAACAGTCATTAAACAGTGTTTATTAACAAAAGTTGCCTAATGAATACCCGGCTTTAGAAGCGTGAGGCTGCGTTTCCACATGTGCTAGGTAGCTGACCGGTGCAAGGATTCGAAGAACGTTCCACACGTTGTGAGTGTTTCCACCAGAGATGTGCGAAGTTGCGTTGCGAGGTTTGCTAAACGGTGCGAGGATGCGTAGCGAGGGCGTGTCGCCTTTGACAAACGCCGTCTAGTAACTGATAGTTTAGTACCTCGCAACACATTACTCGCAACACATTCCTTGCAACACATTCCTCGCAACATATCCCTCGCAACACATTCCTCGCACACATCCTTCCCTTGTTTTGTATGTACAAAAACCTCGTTCCGCTGAGCTGTTTCCACTAGAGCTGCGCTGAGCGAGGATAGGTAAATGAAGCGTTTCTATTGGTTCATGACAAATACATTCCTCGCACCGCATGTTCGCACAGCTCTGGTGGAAACGCACCCTAAATGAGGCCCTTTGATGACATCACGATGGAATTGCCCAGGTTCTCTTGTGCATTCTCCAGGTTTTGTTAACAAGTAGCTCGCTCGCAAATACGACGCTCAGAAAGAGAAAAATAAACAGTAATTTTATAAAATTCTAAATTTCTAAACCAAGGGGTTCAATACTACTTACTGGTCGTTCATAATTAATTAGTTGATATCGTATATGCTTGTCTTGGTTATTCAGAATCATGCCAGGCCAGGACGTGGGTCGGTACTCGAAACAACTGTCTCCTACGATCAGCGGCCGCCGTAGTGTGACGTTGTCAATGCCGCAGGGCAGGCAGGTGGGGCCCTGTTCAGTAGAATGGAAACTAATTAGTAGTTTTTAAAAAACCGTTTTAACATCATAAAAACACTATTACTCAAAAAAATTCAGAACGCTTAAAGCCGACTTTAAGTGTACAGCCACAGTGGCGAGCGTTCCACGCGATAAACATTGTGTTGAGCTTCCAAGGGAAACTACGTTACTGATGCCATTCCCATAAGTTTGATATAGAGTAGTACAAGAGAGTGAGGCCGGGCCCTTCTCAATACATATATATATAAATCAGTTACGCCGTAATATGGACGTCGGTAGCTCGTGATATCACGCGCATCAACGACCATTCATTCCAATGTACTAATCACGCTCCGCGATTGTTGAGCTAAATTGGTTGTTCCGTACTTGCGCAATTGTATGTCCAATTTAGCTAGAACCCTAAATGGCTCAACATTCTCACCAATCACTGAGCGTGACTGTACAGTCAGCAGCAGAAGTAGCTTCACGGGTGGGGTGTTCAAAATTATCTTCACGGGCTCTTATTCTCTTAATAATAAAGTCATGTCAAGTTCTTTTCGAACACCCCGACCGACAAATACAGGCTCAGAGCGAACACAGCATCTGGGTTCTAGGGAACCTCCTCCCTTCTCCTCCCCCACTTCTTCCCAAGTAAAACTATGCACACAGTTACTTACTGAGACACGACAGCACGGCATGCATGGCTGCGGTTCTTTATAACTTGGCAAACATTGAAGAGGGCTACACATTGTTATTTAGTTCAGTATATCTAGAAAATATATTACTAGAAAATTTATAGTTTTTTTGCTGTTTTTTAACGATTATTAATGTCAAATATTGACAGTAAAATTCTTCTTCTGACCATAGACAAAAATCAGGAACATACTTCATTACATTCATCACTACATTCTATAAACTATGTTTTTTTTTGGTTGTACCTACTTGTAGTTTGTCCGGAAAGAGAAGTGTCGTGTATTATACAGGAGCTCATATATTCTATGACACTTCTGTTTCCGGACAGACTCTAGAAGCCTGTTAATAAATGCTGGCTGAAATTATTTCTTCTAATCGTCTGGAGGTCCCTTTTACAAACTTACAAATTTAGAACAAGTTCTTCTGTATTTAAAATATGACCGAGTCAACATGGTAAATCAAATCAAAACCAAAGCTCAGTTTAAAAAATTTTTTCGTATTGAAAACACAAAATTAGAAAAAAAACGTATATTACTTTGATATAAAATAATCTTTAAAAAAATATCTATCTTAAGCAAAATAGCACGCGTGTGCTGAAAATAAGTTCATTTCTGCTAGTGAAGGTTATTCGATTTCCCTACGAAAATGTAAGTAAAATATAATTATCTGCTCCATGATTCAGTAATCTTCTTGCGATTCCAAATGGTGTATCTGTAACGAAATGCATTAAAACATTTCTGGAGGCGTTATCTTTTCTATGTTTTTCCCTGTTTGCTATAGATACAGCTTCAAGCGTAAATAAAACCCACTTTTCTTTCATTATCGTCCACGGGAACAGTCGAATGGTTTCAAGTTTCCATAAGCATTATGTACGGAAAATTGTATCATCTAAATTGGTGCACGAAGGAAAGAGACGTTTTTTTAGATATAATCCCCCTTCATAAATAAAGGTTCATTCCGCAGGCTCGATATTGTCACGAACATACACGAAAAAAATATTTGTAACAACCAATTCGTACATGACCAGGTTGTCACTGTTGATTTGAATCATATTTGTAACAACCAATTCGTACATGACCAGGTTGTCACTGTTGATTTGAATCAAGATCTAAACCTATATATATTTCCAGGTGTGGAGGTTGCGGTGGTGGTTGCTGTGGTGGCTGCTGTGGAGGTTGCTGCGGTTGTTGCTGCGGAAGCAGCTGCTGTTGTTGCTGTCCTAAGATAACCATTCATACATGCTGCACCAAGATCTGCTAAGGACAGCTGATGATAAGAATGCTTCAATGACGGCGACGACGCCGCTCACTTAGCAGCAGTCTTTACGCTATATCGAATGTGCCGTTTCTCTAGTGCTGTAATAAAGTGAATTAGAAATGTGACAAGTTTATTTTTATTTTCATTTCGTATCTTTAGTTTGTCTTGCTTTTAGTCTCAAGCGGGCCCTACATACTAGGGTATGCCTGTACAGTTCAAACATGTGCAGGCATACTTTAGGGCGTACACTAGCTGGCGTGGTTGCACGGAGCGGGCGCCCGCGCGCTGGTACAAATCAAGGAAAATCCGTCGCAAGATGGTCGCACGCGTCCGGGCCAGTTAGCGTCGCTCATACTATTTTACCAGATTACTACCCCGCACGCGTACGCCCGCTCTCTGCAACCGCCTTAGAGAATTCAACCCGGATGGAGTAGCCATGGCTACTGGCTCTGTCATTTTCTATACAAAAAATCTGCCTGGGGAGGCGAACGTCAAATGTGTGGCTATTCGTACGTAACGTACAATTAGCTACGTCAGATAAACTTCAGTCCATACATGTGTACCACGGTCATGTTTTCGGCAGAGGGGAACGCCTGTCAATGGCGACTCCGGTTGGATGAATTCTCTAAGGCAACGTCGCCAGCTAGCGTACGCCATGAGATAGGATAGTGAACCATTTTCGTATTGTGCCGCATAGTTTTGCATTTATAGCGGTAGCGTTGTGGTCTTGCGCCGTACAAGATCCTGGCCCGACAACACCACTCAACCAACGAGATCTTGGACTAGGAGCTGGCCACGTCAGATATGACACTTTTGTTTGCTGTACTACGCTTATTTTCTAGATCCGGGCATCTGGCAGCTTTTGACTTTTTGAACGCTTATCCTCTCGCGTAAAGACGTGGCCTACACGCCAATATTTCGTGAGCGTCAGGATGGCGGGTGGACCTCGGGAATTTTATCGAATTGTTAATAAAAGTACTGTACCTTTAGTGTACCTCAGTGTACCTTCAGTAGAAATCAGTGTACCTCTTTCTAAAACGAGATTTTTCTAAAAAAAGGTCCACCCGCCATCCTGACGTCAGGATGGCGGGTGGACCTGGTAAATGATACATTAAACCACATATAATGTATGTGGTTATAGTGTACCTTCAGTGTACCTCTGTATAACTTCAAAAACAATCAGCATACCTCTCCTCAAAAGGAGCTACGCTCAAAATAAGGTCCACCCGCCATCCTGACGTCAGGATGGCGGGTGGACCTGGTAAATCCTGCACTATATCACTCAAAAGGTATGTGATTAGTTTGCATCTTCAGTGCACCTCAGTGTACCTTTAGTAAAAATCAGTGTACCTCTTGCTAAACCGAGATTTTTTTCGAAAAAGGTCCACCCGCCATAAACCTTATTTTAAGCGTAGCTCCTTTTCGGTGCAAGATTTACCAGGTGCAAGTGCAAGATTTACCAGGTCCACCCGCCATTCTGACGTCAGGATGGCGGGTGGACCTGGTAAATCTTGCACTATATCACTCAAAAGTTGTGTAATTAGTTCGCATCTTCAGTGTACCTCAGTGTACCTTTAGTTAAAATCAGTGTACCTCTTGCAAAGAAGAGATTTTTTGAAATAAATGTTCAGGGCGGCTGGACCTTTATTTGAAAAAAAAATCTTTTTCGCAAGAGGTACACCGACTTTTACTAAAGGTACATTGAGGTACACTGAATATACAAACTAATTACACACCTTTTGAGTGATAAAAAGCAATATTTACCAGGTCCACCCGCCATTCTGACGTCAGGATGGCGGGTGGACCTGGTAAAACTTGCACTATATCACTCAAAAGGTATGTGATTAGTTTGCATCTTCAGTGTACCTCAGTGTACCTTTAGTAAAAATCAGTGTACCTCTTGCGAAAACGAGATTTTTTGAAGTAAAGGTTCATAGCGGGTGGATCTTTTTTTTTTTAAATCTCGTCTTTGCAAGAGGTACACTGACTTTTACTAAAGGTACACTGAGGTACACTGAATATACAAACGAATTACACACCTTTTGAGTGATAAACAGCAATACTTACCAGGTCCACCCGCCATCCTGACGTCAGGATGGCGGGTGGACCTGGTAAATCGTGCACTTTATTACTCAAAAGGTATGTAATTAGTTTGTATCTTCAGTGAACCTCAGTGTACCTTTATTAAAAATCAGTGTACCTCTTGAGAAAACGAGATTTTTTGAAATAAAGGTTCATAGCGGGTGGTCCTTTTTTTTAAAATCTCTTCTTTGCAAGAGGTACACTGATTTTTAATAAAGGTACACTGAGGTACACTGAATATACAAACGAATTACACACCTTTTGAGTAATAAAGTGCAAGATTTACCAGGTCCACCCGCCATCCTGACGTCAGAATGGCGGGTGGACCTGGTAAATCTTGCACTTTATCACTCAAAAGGTGTGTAATTAGATTGCATATTCAGTGTACCTCAGTGTACCTTTAGTAAAATTCAGTGTACCTCTTGCTAAAATGAGAGTTTTTCGAAAAAGGTCCACCCGCCAGAATGGCGGGTGGACCTTTTTTTTAGAAAAATCTCGTTTTAGAAAGAGGTACACTGATTTCTACTGAAGGTACACTGAGGTACACTAAAGGTACAGTACTTTTATTAACAATTCGATAAAATTCCCGAGGTCCACCCGCCATCCTGACGCTCACAATATTTCGACTAGTGAATAACGAATATAAACCTTATATGTAAGCAAGACAATTGCTTTGACAGCATCCGCCATGACCACTTTAGTGGTCGCTGGCGTGGCAGGCACGACAGCACACGACCCATTTAGTGGGTCTTGGCAGTCTTGGCGTTCAAAGGGTGGGTGGATGTCAGAGTGACAGACTAGCAAAATTTTTGAATTGGATAATAGTAATACCAAAATAGGTAAGTTGTCTCAGTTATAAACACAGACCTAAAATGGCGCTAGATCTGTGGTTATAAAGGACACGACCTATATTTTAACATTATTTAGAACAAAAAGACATTGGGAAACAAAAACAGTAGGCGACAAACTATGAATTGCCAAAAGTTCTACCCCAACAAACTTTTGGCAATTCATAGTTTGTCGCCTACTGTTTTTGTTTCCCAATGTCGCCAAAAGTAGTGACAAACGACTTAGTATCCGTTTGTCACTACTTTCCCTCAACATAAACTTTTGGCAATGTTAAAATCTAATTATTTATAGAATTTCTCGTGCGATACTCATTTACTTTTTTTTTCATGAATTTGTACCGTAATAGAAATAACAAAAGGCTCCGTGGTCGTGCCAGGGAGTATCACACAATTTCTCATTAACATAACATTGCATCAAACCCAGAACTCTAGGATTTATCTTCTTACACTAAACCTAGCTCGATAGGTCTCCCAGATCTCCTTTGTTCCTCAAAGCAGGGGAGGAGTTGGGCTACACAATAATGCAGTGCTGCAAGCCCAAATGATTGATTGGCCTTATAAGATCGTAGAAGTATACTAAAACCTGGCTCCTATTTTTAGAGTTCCGTAGCCATAATGGCAAAAATAAGGGTTCCGCTTATAGTTTCGTCATGTCCGTCTGTCCGTCCGTCCGTATGTCACAGACAATTTACTCGGAAACTATAAAACGTATCTTAATAAAATTTACACATAAGGTGACATAAGGTGTATTTTATATGCCGCTGCCCGCTACTTAGTTATGTAGTTAAATTGCAGAAAAAAAATATTAGGGGGACAAAAAATATTTTTATATTTAAAACATTTTGTGAAAGTGAATATTTTTTTAAATAATCGCATCGAAAGTCAGAAAATTTTTGGACCGTAAGTCCAAAAAACATAAAAAAAAATTAAGAAAATGCGCCTTATTACATACTTTCTACGAAAATTGTTTTGAACATTATCGGTTTAGCCATTTTTGAGTTATCTTCAAAGAACTTCTCCCATAGGCATCAGACACGACCTTTTGGTATTAATTTGGTTAAGAGGTACGGAACCCTCCATTATGCGTGGTCCGACACGTAGGTACTTGGCCGGTTTTTTATAATAGCAACGTGACGAAGCCGAAGCGCTTTTCTGGTTATTAAATCCGAGAATGAAGAGAATGTCATATGGTAGCCAACAAAATTGTTTATCTTCTTACCAAATATGCATCAGACGCATATTGTCCTAAAGTCGTAAAATGTCCTAAACGCAAAATGCCCCAAACGCAAAATGTCATAATTGTTTTATGACCTAAACGCATAATTACTTAAACGCAAAATGACTTTAACGTATGTGGTCCTAAATGTCCTAAACGCATAATACCCTAATCGCTTAAGGCCCTACTTTGAAAATAACGCGATCTTTAAATTGTCATAATAAAGCATCGGAATTTTAATTTTAATATCAATTTTAATTTTGTCAAATAAATCACTAGACAAATGATTTATATCCAAAGCAATGTTTAGTCAAATATTGTTTTCACCTCAGCAGCTCGAACAAGGGTTCTTTGGTGCTCAATAACAGTGAGCAAAATTCAAATTTGCTGCGAGACAAAATGACCTTGAGATGCCCTCAGTAAAAAGACAGAGAAATTAATATTTTCAAACGTCATATTATAGCTTTTCTTATTCATTTAGCTTTTATTATCAGACCCCCGATGTACACCAAAATAGCTTGGAAACCTAATCACAAGATTTGGCGCAGGCACTAGTTTTTAGTAAATGTGCTATTTGTAATGTCGCCAGGCATTGGATCGGAAGTCAGTAAAAGAGGCGAGAATTGAGTGGGAGTCAGTGAAAGTAGAGCGGAAGACAAGCGGAACTGGGTGGAAGTGGAGCGTAACTGGTGGAATTAGAGCGGAACTGGAGCGGGATTCAGTAAAAGTGGCGAAAATTGGGTGGAAGTACGTGGAAGTAGAGCGGAAGTGAAGCGGAACTGTTCGGAAGTGGAGGAAAACTGGCTGAAATGGAGTGGAACCGGCGGATTTAGAGCGGAACTGGCGGGATTGGAGTGGAAGTCACTAAAAGTGGCGGAAATAGATTGGAAGTCAGTGGAACTGTAGCGGAACTGGGTGGAAGTGGAGCGGAACTGGATTGAAGTGGAGCGGAATTGGCTTAATAGAAGCGGAACTCATTAAAAGTGGCGAGAATTGAGTGGAAGTCATTGGAAGTAAAGCGGTTCTAGGTGAAGGTGGAGCGGAAGTGGCGGAACTGGAGCGGAACTCATTAAAAGTAGCGGGAAACGAGTGGAAGTCATTGAAAGTCAAGCGTTACTAGATGGAGGTGGAGCGGATCTGGCGGAACTGGAGCGGAACTCATTAAAAGTGGCAGGGATTGTGTGGAAGTCAGAGGAAGTGGAGCGGAGCTGGGTGAAAGTGGAATGGAACAGGCGGAATAGAAGCGGAACTTGTGCGGAACTCATTAAAAGTAGCGGGAATGGAATGGAAGTCATTGGAAGTAAAGCGTTACTATATGGAGGTGGAGCAAAACTGGCGGAACTGGAGCGGAACTTGAGCGGAACTCATTAAAAGTGGCAGAGATTGTGTGGAAGTCAGAGGAAGTGGAGCGGAGCTGGGTGAAAGTGGAGCGGAACTGGCGGAATATAAGCGGAACTTGAGCAGAGTTTATTAAAAGTGGCGGGAATTGAGTGGAAGTCAGTGGAAGTAGAGAGAGAGTTAAGCGGGACTGGTTGGAAATTGATGACAACTGGCGTAAATGGAGCTGAACTGGCGGAATTGGTATGGAAAGTAGAGTTCACTTTGACCCCAATCTGACCTACCGTGATCGTTGTACACAGGCGGCAAAAAATGGTATGCAAAAGTTTGGTTTCGTACTGCGCAACTCCCAGTCTCTAACTCCGTTCGCCCTTAGAACTCTATACGCGGCGTATGCGGTTGTATGGAATCACAGCGAGAAAAAGTACATCTTAATGTTGCAAAAGGTGCAAAAGAAGTTTTTAAGTAATTTGTATAAAAAACAATTCAAATATTTCCCGTTTTTGTACCCAACTCAGTTTCTCCTAGGCCACTTGGGGTACGGGTCACTCGAATCGCAGATAGATGAGTGCAGGAGAATGTTTGAGAGAAATGAATGTGTTGTTTAATTAGTTATATATGCTGAGTTTGTGACGCTATGGTGTTAGCTGTAAGTTGCAAATATAATTTTAAATGAATAAAATGAATGAAACGAATGAAACGAATGAATCGAATGAAACGAATGAAACGAATGAAACGAATGAAACGAATGAAACGAATGAAACGAATGATACGAATGAAACGAATGAAACGAATGAAACGAATGAAACTAATAAAACTTATAAAACTAATAAATCGAATAAAATAAAATAAAATTACCTATTTAAAACAGTTGTACCCGTGGATGTTACTTCATAGGATAGGATTAGTTAGTACACATCATTCTTAAAATATAAATATAAAATATAAAAATTTAATTCATATAATTACCAGTGGCGACAAATCGAAAATATTGGCACTAAGCCCGGAGCTAATTTGGCTTACCTTTCCTGTAACCGATAGAAAAATTGCTCACAATTCAGGAATTTAGGCAAACCGGTGGAAATCTGGTTCTATGGATGCTAATATCGACAGTGTGTCCGTCTGTTACGTCTGCACGGTTTTAGAGCATTTTGCGTTTAGGGCGTTTTGCGTTTTAGGGCATTTTGCGTTTAGGGCGTTTTGAGTTTTTGGGCATTATGCGTTTAGGGCAATTTGCGTTTAGGGCATCTTACGTTTACGGCGTTTTGCGTTTAGGACATTTTACGTTCGCGACATTTTGCGTAGGTAAAATAGGTCATTATGCGTCTAATGCCCAAATATCACACTCGTAACTTTGAAAACAACATACCCTGTGCGCCTTTAGTGGTGCCAGGTCTAGAGTATCAAAATGTCTAGGGTATCATAATGTCTCCGTATACAAAATGTCCAAGTTTTAAATTGTACAAAATTACCATTGTATCGAAAAGACGAGTATATTAACTTGACTAGAATATCACAAAGACTATACTAACAAAATGACTATAATGCTTCGAAATAATAAAAGTGTAGAATAGTAACGCCTAACAAACGTCACACTGAAAAATTAGTCGGTGGTGTACACTTATTTATACGGAAAATGATGATGATGGAATTTCCATTTGCAGAATTAATCCTTTAGGCTCTAAGATTAATTTAAGAAGGGGAGCCAATCAAATTTCTGATGCAAATTTTTGACGAAGTGGGGGTGCCCCCCATAATTAATTAAAAATAAAATAGAGCTATATAGTCAACTTTGATAACGTTTTCGTGTAAAGCAAGGATGCCGAATTCATTTTTGGTATTTTATTTATACCTTTGCATATAAGAAAATTGAGAAAACATAAAATATATGAAATAAATGTTGGATACTTTTCTGAATAAATGCCTATATTTTATTTATTTATGGTCGTAACATGAAAAGTATATTTTCATGATAAAGCCCTGTTATTTCCCTTTATAAAAAGTATATAAATCCTATATTGGTTATAATATCTTTAACGAAAAAAAAATATTAATAGGCCTGTTATCAACCACAATCTAATTATGTAGGAAAAACGATGTGGTGTGAGCTCTAATGCTTGCCTAATTATATCTTTCACAACTAAATGGACGTCAACCATTTTAAACGCTATTATTTACCTTGCCTTAGTATGCTTGTTATAATCCGTAAGTGAAATAAAGAGATCGTTTAGAAGATACCGGAACCGGTTACTAATAAAGGGGTATTAGGTCGATTGAGTATTTGGTTTTTAAAAACTTTTAATTTAGTAAGCACATCATTGCGTTACCAAAAGGTAAGCGCTTGTCGGGTACGGATTGGAGGAGGAGAGCAGAAGATCGAGCACGGTGGTATGCCATGGGAGAGGCCTATGTCCAGCAGTGGACTGATACTGGCTGCTACTGCTGCTGCTAATAATGATAATGTAGCGCTAACCGAAATGAAAATCCAAAATGACGTTTACCTATCAAGCCAATTTCATCTCTATTGCTAAGACATTAGACAGGGACATAACATTGAATATAGGGATAACCATATAATTTTGTAACCAAATAATAGGGTTACCCTATCGAAAAGAGTTATCAAATAGAGGAGATCTCCGGTCCCTGTTATCTAGTGACGTTTTCAAGTGAAAGGTACATCATTGGGGATTATCAATAAAGGTCAGTTCATTTTTTTAGAGAGAAAACTTAAGTGGTAGGTATACATCTTCAACTGAGGACAGTCTGTTGGCGAATAGTGCGCTCTAAATAAAAATAACAATTTTGTGTTATACCTACTTAGTACTTAGACATTACACAAACTTATTTGAAAATTTGTGTATTCATTATAACTAATATTTACATAGCTAAATGCAAGTTTCCATATCTACACGCTCCATCCCACATCTCCATAATTTTGTGGTTGAAATTTGACCCTCGTCCTGTTGACAAATTGATCCGATATCTGGTGCACACCTTGAGTTGTGATGACAATTACATTTTAATAGATTCAGTATCATTGTAAATCCAAGATGGCTGGATTATTGTATTACATATTACTTAACAACCCCCTCAATCAAGTATAAAATGAAAGGGATTTACTAGTAGAACACAGTGCATTGCAGATCGTAAAGTAAGCTGAGTTTAGACAGTTTTAGTGACATAACATCTTGAAAAGAAAATAAGTATTGTTTAGGTAAATTCAAAAGCTTTTATTGCAAATAAACAATGCTATAGATAATGTACAAAAAGCTATAAAAATAATTCGGTAGGTTTTAGGTACCAGTCATCACACCACTCTTCTCATCAAAGTAGCTAGAGCATTGAAAAGACAAAAAACTAAAATCGTGGGGCGCTTGTATCTTTTATCAACGGACAACGCCTAATATCATTATATTATATATGAACTTAGGTTAGGTACGCTACGCTAGTGGTGTGATAAATGGTACCTAGGACCTATCAATTATTTTAGCCTTGAGTACATTACCTGCATCATTATTTTCAATTAAACCGTTTAATATACGACGTATAACATACTAATTTAACTGTTATAAGAAACGGGGTGTTTACCTAACTCAAATATACATGGTATACCATAAATACCATACCAATAATAATATTTTAATAGTAACTAGTCAAAACAGAAAATAATTATTTCACTTATTTTATTTATGGCCTGGATACGAGACTTTCAAGCCAAATCTAAACTCTGCACTATAATGTGTTACAAATATAACAATTATTTTCCCCACTTCCCACAAAAGTAGGAACATTCATATTTTTTTTACAAAAACGGTTGAAGTTACCACAAAACTTTCAATGAAGGAAATATTCTTCATGAAATTCTCTACAATTCTTGCCTTTGAAGTATGTTGCTAAGACTTATAGTTTCGAAAATCGACAATTTTAACCCCCCCTTTTTACCCCCACCGCACCATAAATTTAGGTGGCTCTGCTTTCTAAAATGGCCTATAGGTCCTAAAGTCTCACTGTGCAAAAGGAGATCCCATCATCACTAAAATCCGTATAATGCCCTTTGTTGTCGTGTGCACCACCGATTATATGGGGTTATTCGCGGATGGTCTAGACGCAATATGACTAGTGTAATATTTTGCCAATATCGCTTTTAGTGCGTTCTAGACCGTTCTAGACCCAATAAACGACGAAAATGATATAGACACTTTTGTCTACATCATTTTCGTCGTTTCGTCGCACGGGGTCTAGTTCGCAATTCGTATATGGAGCTACCCGTATAATTCGCGAATGGTCTACTTCGCATTTCGTCTAAAATACGAGTATCAGTTTCATTTTTATTTTTTAATTTTTATCGGCGGGGCTCCTCTTTCTGTGCGGTTTGGCCTTCGGCCATTAGAAGATAACTAACGAACCTAACCTACCTATGAGTGGTCATTTTGCATTCTAATAATTGTTTCGATAATCCAGTAATTTTGATCATATTGACATTTTAATAATCTATAGTAATTTTGATATTAATTCATTTTAATATTGTTATTTGATAGTTTGAACATTTTGAATTCGTAATTTTGTACAGTTGGACTTTCTGGTTATATGGACATTTTGATACTCTAGACCCGATGCCCCTAAAGGCTGTATTTACCTAAAAAAAATATGGCATTAGACGCATAATGACCTATTTTACCAACGCAAAATGTCGTGAACGTAAAATGTCCTAAACGCAAAATACCCTAAACGTAAGATGCCCTAAACGCAAATTGCCCTAAACGCATAATGCCCAAAAACGCAAAACGCCCTAAACGCAAAATGCCCTAAGACGCAAAACGCCCTAAACGCAAAATGCTCAAAAACCGTGCAGACGTAACAGACGGGCACACTGTCGATATTAGCATCCATAGAACCAGATTTCCTCCGGTTTGCCTAAATTCCTGAATTGTGAGCAATTTTTCTATCGGTGACAGGAAAGGTAAGCCAAATTAGCTCCGGGCTTACTGCAAATATTTTCGTTTTGTCGCCACTGGTATTTATATGGATAAAAATTTATATTTTATATTTATATTTTAAGAATGATGATGTGTACTAATCCTATCCTATGAAGTAATATCCACGGGTACAACTGTTTTAAATAGGTAATTTTATTTGTTTTATTAGTTTTATAAGTTTTATTAGTTTCATTCGTTTCATTCATTTTATTCATTTAAAATTATATTTGCAACTTACAGCTAACACCATAGCGTCACAAACTCAGCATATATAACTAATTAAACAACACATTCATTTCTCTCAAACATTCTCCTGCATTCATCTATCTGCGATTCGAGTGACCCGTACCCTAAGTGGCCTAGGAGAAACTGAGTTGGGTACAAAAACGGGAAATAATTGTTTTTTATACAAATTACTGAAAAACTTCTTTTGCACCTTTTCCAACATAAAGATGTACTTTTTCTCGCTGTGATTCCATACGCCGCGTATAGAGTTCTAAGGGCGAACGGAGTTAGAGACTGGGAATTGCGCAGTACGAAACCAAACTTTTGCATACCATTTTTTGCCGCCTGTGTAATGATCACGGAAGGTCAGATTGGGGTCAAAGTGAACTCCACTTTCCATACCAATTCCGCCAGTTTTGCTCCACCTCCATCTAGTAACGATTTACTTCCAATGACTTCCATTCCATTCCCGCCACTTTTAATGAGTTCCGCACAAGTTCCGGTTCTATTCCGCCTGTTCCATTCCACTTTCACCCAGCTCCGCTCCACTTCCACCCAGTTCCGCTACACTTCCACTGACTTTCAGTCTATTTCCGCCACTTTAAGTGACTTCCACTCCAATTCCGCCAGTTCCGCTCTAAATCCGCCGGTTCCACTCTATTTCAGCCAGTTTTCCTCCACTTCCGAACAATTCCGCTTTACTTCCGAACAGTTCCGCTTCACTTCCGCTCTACTTCCACGTACTTCCACCCAATTCTCGCCACTTTTACTGAATCTCGCTCCAGTTCCGCTTGTCTTCCACTCTACTTTCACTGATTCCCACTCAATTATCGCCTCTTTTACTGACTTCCGATCCAATGTCGCCACTTATGACAAACTAGCCTTTTCCCGCGGCTTCGCTCGCGTACTATAAGTACTCAAAAAGGAAAAGTTACCCATGTTGATTTTCAGACTTTGTGACCACATTTGCCCCTTTTGGGGGTTGAATTTTCAAAAAACCTGATATACGTGTTTAGTCATTTATTGTTAGGAATACTCCTGTGAAGTTTCGATTAAAATAGTCTAACAAATCTTGATTCGCCATACAAACTTTGGACCCCCATTTTACCCCCTTAGGGGGTGAATTTTGAAAAATTCTTTCTTAGTACATCTCTAGACCTTATAAGGAACCTACGTGCCAAATTTGGAATCTCTAGAACCAGCGGTTTGGGCTGTGCGTTGATATGTCAGTCAGTCAGTCAGTAAATCAGTCAGTCAGTCAGTCAGTCAGTTTCTTCTTTTATATATTTAGATAGCACATTTACTAAAAACTAGTGCCTGCGCCAAATCTTGTGATTAGGTTTCCAAGCTATTTTGGTGTACATCGGGGGTCTGATATTCAAATGAAAAAGAAAAGCGATAATATGACGTTTGAAAATATTAATTTCTGTCTTTTTACTGAGGGCATCTCAAGGTCATTTTGTCTCGCAGCAAATTTGAATTTTGCTCACTGTTATCGAGCTGCTGAGGTGAAAACAATATTTGACTAAACATTACTTTGGATATAAATCATTTGTCTAGTGATTTATTTGACAAAATTAAAATTGATATTAAAATTAAAATTCCGATGCTTGTCATTATGACAATTTAAAGATCGCGTTATTTTCAAAGTAGGGCCTTAAGCGATTAGGGTATTATGCGTTTAGGACATTTAGGACCACATGCGTTTAAGTCATTTTGCGTTTAAGTAATTATGCGTTTAGGTCATAAAACAAATATGACATTTTGCGCTTGGGGCATTTTGCGTTTAGGACATTATACGACTTTAGGTCAATATGCGTCTGATGCAAAATATGAGCATAATTTAATAATTCTTTATAATCTCTGAACATAATAATCTCAAAATAATTTCAATAATAATTTGTTTTTTGTCTTAATGACAATGATACAGCCCATAGATTATCATAACTTTCTGAACCAACTAGATACTAAACACCACTCGATTTTAACACATAATCAGGTGTGCTATGAAAGCTTATATAAAGAGCGAGTGCACATATGAGATTCTTCATTTACTCCACAAACCATCCAGGCGCCATTTTGTCCAAGTGGGCATAAAATTATCCGGATTTTTTTATCAGTCAAGATGAAGTGCTGCCCAGCTCCAGTTGCCTGTTATCAGCCTTGTCCATCGCCGTGCCCGCCAATGTGTCCGCCGGAGTCTTGTCTTCAGTCTAACGGACCTATGCAATGCGGGCCTGCACATATTTCCCTCAGCTGCCACCCTCCTCAGAGGCTCCCACAATGTACCAGATTCGAGAATCGCTGCGTGAACATCTACAGCTGTCATACGCATATAGTTTGAAGACTGTGTTAAGAATCAGTGAATATGTGCATAATATAAATAAATCAGTGTAAAAAAAATCGTCCTTGTAACAAATGGCTGTAAACTAGTGTTTGTCCAAATAATACTAAATCAAAAACCATATAGTGCAGTTTGAATTTTTATGTCTTTACAGGGAAAACAGAAATGGTTCTGATTGATCATAAGAGGCTTTATTACATTGCAATAAGCTTTATTAATGGTCAGTTAAATGTGTCGTAGATTCTACTCCAGACGACTTCGTCTACAATCCTTTATATCATTGCCATATGGGCCATTGTTGTGATTTGGAACATTCTTATATCACTCACTCGTCACTTTTCCATTTTATTTTCATTCGTACAAGGTCCATAGCAGGGATGTTACAGAGCTCCGCTTCCGTTCCGATTCCGTTTCTGGTTCCAATAAACTAAATTTAAAACATCTGATTACGCTTTCGGTTCTGATAAAACCACATATGTTACATTCCTGGTCCATAGCGCTAACCCATCCACATTTATTTTTCAACCACGGTGTAAACTCGTCCACATTCCTGACTAGCTCATAAAGGGACTAGGCTATATAGAAATGTGAGCGAATTAACACGGTGGACCATATAGGAATGTACACAAAACGGGAAATTGACGATGTAAGATTGTTGACGACTTAGGAAGGTGACGACACTGACGACATAGCAATTGTATTATGCTGACGAGATGGCACTGTAGATGAAGTCGTCCTGAGCCGTACCAAAAGGAAAAAACCTTTGCTCTTTTCTAGGCATACAGTATCTATAGAATTAACATTCAATGTTGATGATTTGATTTAAGGTTAAAATTGGTTTTGGGTTTCGCAAACAGACACTCTTCTCGAAGTTAATTCCAAAAACTACCTAAAGAGAATTATTTTATTGGACTTATCATTGCGGTAAACAATATAATCTCTTAACATCTATTCGTTATTCGGCGTTTTGATCTACCTTCATTATCATTCGTGCAATAGGTACCTATTAATCATAACCATCAATCATCATTAATCATAATCTTAATCATAACAATAAAATAGGTTTTAACTCTCATAATTCTTTTTCAAAATAATTAAACGTTACAATACTTTCATAAAACACTAATAAAACATCACCAACTAGCGGACATCAAACTTCGCTAGATCAGGGGCACGCACATGTGGTTCACACAACAGGGTACCGGCTGCGGACAAGAAAAAAAACATTTTAGTAGGCTGTAAGCATATAATAAACTGAACAAAGCTAAACTTTCTGAGACCATGCCTGAGCTAAGATGACAATCGTTAATCAACAACGCTAATGGTCTAAGAGCTGGCCACGTCAGATATGACACAATAATGAGAGCAATAAAACCTGTCTAGTTAGACTGCTTTACCATCCTTATTGCTAGATCCGGGAATCTGGCAGCTTTTAATGGGTGGAGGTCAGAGTGACAGATCAACAAAGTTTTTGAGTTGGAAAAAAGGAATACCAAAATAAGTAAAAACTGCCAAAGTTGTGTTATTTATAGAGGACCGGGCCTATATTTTAACATTAGATTAAAAACCATTGTATATTATTGCGGAAACAAAAACAGTAGGCGACTAACTAAAAATTGCATTATACATAATTTGGCACTACTTTACCCCAACAGAAACTTCTGGATATGATATAATCTAATTAGTTATATAATTTACCATAATATTGCATCAAAACCAGAACTCTAGGATTTGTTTTTTTCGAGTTATTTGCATTCTTTGACCTCCACCACTTTACAGCTGCCAGATGTCCAGATCTAGAATTAAGCACAGTATAGCAAACTAACTACAGAGGTTTCATTGCTCTCATTATTGTGTCATATCTGACGTGGCCAGCTCTCCGTCTATAATCTATAAGTCAAAATGTATCGGAATGACAAACGCAAACTGCGTTTCAAGTGACTACCTGATAACTGCCATACATTATTAGAAGTTTTGATTGCCGTTGGTTCTTGATATACTATTATCACTTGGCTATAGGCTCTGGTAGCTTAATATCAATTCCAAACTCTGCTAATCACGAACATGTGTCGCCTCATCACAGTCATCACCTATAGTTTAGTTCTGTGGACAGTTTTTCTTCGGTATGAACCAAACAAACTAAAATCTGGTAGTGATAATACGGACCTGTCTCCTGTTATCAACATTCCTTGTCACTACACTGTTGTGGACTATCGTCGGGCGTCGACGGGTCACGGGGTCTAATCCACAGATTTCTGGGCAGCAGCTGCGACCAACGGGTAAGCAAGGGTACGGACACGGTGGCGCCCTCGGGCAAATCGGTCGTTGCTTCGGTATGATTGGAGGAGGGCATTGGGGATTACAGCAGGGCAGCACTGGCTGATAGCACGGTATGGGCTCCGGGCAAGGACGGCACTGAAAAAAGACATTTCAATCAATAAGGTTTAGGTATAGGTATGACTGAATTTAGCTAGTGAGAATAGCAGTGTTAGCAGTATGTAACTAAATACATATATCAGTGTGAAGACTTTACCGGTGGAGGGTCACAAGGCTCTGGTGGTGGACAGCACGGTAACACTGGAGGGCAGCATACTGGTCTCGGAGGGCAATACGGTGGTGGTTCTGGCGCCGGACACCGGCGAGGCCTGCACGGCGGCAGTATCGGCACAATCGGTGGAACTATGTCCGGGATGACCGGCGCTGGGCATGGCCGGAATCTGGCGCAGCAGTTGCAAGGGGGACACGGGGTGCAAGGCACGGGGGGTGGGATGCACGGCTGACAGCACTGCGGTGGGGGGCAGCAGTAATAGCGGCACGGTCCGGTGCCGCACGGCAGGATCGGCGGGCATGTCGGGCAAAATGTACACGCACACATTGTAGATAGGTATTTATTTTAGAAATAAAATTATTTTTTTTGCGGTTTTTATGATGTTCAAATTATATTAAATTAATTTTTAGATTTGATTTAAATTAATTTTTACTGGAATTTTATGTTGGTTTCATTTTTTGTAAAATGTTTTGTCAGGAATAAAACAAGTTTGACAGAATATATATATATATTTTTTTAATATAACTTACCATTTTCAATTCTACAAATACATGCCAGTAACAGATGGAGTGAAGATAAATAAATTAAACTACACAATATTTTATGGTAGGTAATCCAGCAAGCTGAAATATAAATATTTTTTAAACATAATGTATACAAAAATCATTATTCAACAAAAATCCTAAACACTTGCAGTGTATCCTTCTTTATGATACCTCAAGTTCTAAAACGAAATGAAAAAAACATGCTCTAAAACAAAAGTTTATAATCATAAAAAAACTGTCACTTTTATATAACTAAATTTTGTAAAAAATCCCTAAAAATTGCAAAATGAGTGCTCCGTTCTACAGTTTCGATCCATGCGTGTGCACGGGCGCGCCGTGTGGTGCGTGCTACCCGTACACGACAAAGCCGTGCGTGCATTCGCGAAATGACCTCCGGCCGTGCTCAGTATGCCCGGGCGGCGGGTGCTCGCCGTGCCCGGCGCCCGTGCGGCCGTGCCCGGCACCGTGCCCGCCGTGTCCAGTGCTACCATGTTGTCAACCGTGCCCACCGTGCGACAAGGTACCTAAGATGCTATGCTGACTAAACTTCTTATGCTCCTTAGCTGTATGCAAGCGGGCGGGGCCAGCATATGCATGCGTGATGAAATTAATGTACGTTTAATATATTTCTTTATTTTGTAGCCTACGGTTAGTACGTACTTAACAGGTTCTCTTTAAGTATCTCTAATCTGGAGAACCTATAGCGTATTGAGAAATATGGCAGAAATTTATCAGGTTTGCCTCCATCATGGTATAAGCATAAAAGGCACGTCGAAGGCGAAGTTTTTTAAAGTAAAGCAAGCACATTTAGAAACCTGTTACATTCATAATAAGCTTGTATGACATTTCTAGGCTCAACTGTATAATATGTGACATCGAGTTCAGGCTTCATATTTTTTTTGTAGCTTCTACTCGCCAAAAGACAACTCCTCACCAAATTTTAAGTTGCGGAAACGCTTGGTTTGCGAGATAAAAAATAATGGAAATAATCAAAGTTCCATATAAAATCCCGATTTTACACCGCCATGACACAATATTTTGCGTTTCGTTAAACGTGTTGAGAAAAACTAAAACGTGATGATTTGTTTTATGTTCAGTTTTTACATAAATACAGTTTTTTCGACTTATTTGTGTACAATAATAGTTACATGATATTTATTCAATGATTCTTTTAATTTATAAGCATTATTTTGTGGAAATTTGTTGATTAATAATTATCAAAAATGGTACGATTTTACTAAAACGCGTAAAACAAAACGCAAATAGAATTGGCGGGGTCTGCGGGCGGGGGATACGACATGACACTTTGTAGGAACTTTTTAGGTTAGTTCAAAGTAGTTTCAGACAGACTCTAAGGCAGGTCGGTGTAGGTACGACGACGAGCGGAGCGAGGAGGAGTGTTAGGTAGAACTGCGACCCTACAGCGCGCGAGCCGAGCGAGCGAAGCGAGCGTGCCGCGGCAGCGGCCGGCGAAGCGCCAGAACCTAACACTATCACACTCCCCCCCCTCTCCTCTGCAAAATATTGTGTCATGGCGGTGTAAAATCGGGATTTTATATGGAACTTTGATTATTTTTTATCTCGCAAACCAAGCGTTTCCGCAACTTAAAATTTGGTGAGGAGTTGTCTTTTGGCGAGTAGAAGCTACAAAAAAAATATGAAGCCTGAACTCGATGTCACATATTGTACAGTCCTTCCCATTTCTATAACTGTTTATTTCGATAATGTTCTGAAATACCTCTTTGACTTTCGGCGATACTTAATACGTAAAAACAGTATCATAAATCGTTCAGGTGTACCCGCCCGTCCCTGTGTCGCCGAACATCTGCCCGTCCGTCGCCATCCCCTGCTGCCGGCCAAACCGCTGCAAGCCGTGCCCCTGCTACTGCTGCCAGGGTCCTGGCTGCTGCATACCGAAACGATGCAGCTACCCCGGTGCGCCAGTCTGCTGTGGCTGCAAAGGACCATGCATGCCAATCTGGTAGCAGACAAACTCAAGTCTTTGCCCCGCTGCGTTGTGACTTTGTTAGAAAAATGGCTTCTATCGTGGCAGTCAGGGTCATCTGCTATATTCATAGGAGTATGTATCTGAAGTCTTTGCCTATTTACATTATAAAATATTTTTTTGATAAAAAAAAGTGTTGTAAAGAAAATGTGACGTAATTTTAATAAGAGTAAAAATTTGACCTTGTAATTTCATTGTTCTTATAAAAAAAATGCTTCCTTCTGACTTAACCAAAACACCATCATATGAAAAATATAATTTATTTATTTTTGCATTATGTTGCTGACGCTTCTAGATACCTAGAACTTGGATAGACACTACATTGGTAGGGCGCTTTTGTTCTTGGAATTGGCAATTGACAATATAAGTTTTTTCATAAATGCAAAAAGATTTCTACAATGCACGATGCAATTGTAAGGCATATAGAAACTCCAACTGTTAATACCTAATTTCATCATATTGTAACAAACATTTACACAGCTTGCCTTTGTTCAAACATATAATAAAAAACAGAGTCACGACGCTTCTTAAACGTGCATAAATGTTAGTGTCGAGGATGTTTTTAATATAACTGTACGCCAATTCACTGAAGAAGGGTCCGAAAAGTGCAATGGTCGGTTTCGGCTTGTTTATTTTGGCGGTTTCTACTTCGGTTTTAGCTACATCGCCCCCAGCCGTCGGTGAGTGTAATTCCATTTTATTTAGGTATTTGTATATACATATAATATTGGAATATTCTTATAGACGGAGAACTGGCCATGTCAGATAGGACACAATAATGAAAGCAACTAAACCCCTCTAGTCAGTTTGCCATACTATGCTTATTTCTAGACCTGGACATCTGGCAGCTGTGAAGTGGTGGAGGTAAATAATTCAAACTACTTCAAGAAAACCAATCCTAGAGTTCTGGATTTGATGCAATATTATGAGAAATTATATGAATAATTAGATTATATCATTACCAAAAGTTTCTGTTGGGGGAAAGTGGTGCCCAACGCCTACCTAATGTTTTTGTTTCCGTAATAATACGCAATGTATTAAGTTCTAATGTTAAGATATAGACCCTGAACTAAGACAATTTCGATAGTATTTTCCAATTCTAAAATTATGCTAGTCTGTCTCACTGACCTCCACCCATTAAAAGCTTTCAGCTGCCCGGATCTAGCAATAAGGACAGTATAGCAATCTAACCAGACGGCTTTTGTTGCTCTTATTATTGTGTCATATCTGACGTGGCCAGCTCTTAGTCCATTATAAGTTACAAGATTAGTTAAGTTACTAATAAAATCATTTTTATAATTCGTCAGATTATGGCAAACCAATGCCTCCTTCGTGTCCAAAAAATGAAGTACGTCGCTGTAAGGACACCTGCCCGCCAGACCACTGCATCACTTTATATGCGGCTTTCGACTGCATTGCCAACCAAACTTGTGTGGACGGCTGTTACTGCAAACAGGGTTACCTGAGGATAGGCCGAAATGGCCCATGCGTTTCAAAAGACCAGTGCCCCCCGGGTAAGTATTCATATTCGTTTTAGGTTTCCGTAGCCAAAATGGTAAAAGCGGAACCCTTCGTCATGACCGTCTGTCCGTCCGAATGTCACGGTCCTTTTTCCTCAAAAACTATAAAACCTTAATAAAATTCTAACTTGGTCTTGTAACTTAGTTTTGTAACTTGATGTAAAATATTTTTTTTTACCAAATATCAACGTTGCACATCATTCGATAGGTCTTTAAAAATAACATTGAGGTTGCTTGGAACATTTTTTGAATTAATGAATATGCTTACAAATAATCACCACTATAGTCTAAAAAATGGTGTGTCCCCCCCCCCCCCCTGTATCTTTTGAACCGGTGATATATACTTTGAGAAGATACATCACATCATTGTATATTATATTTCAACGAAGATTATCGAACAAGCGGAGCGTAAGCGAAGTGAAATTCTTACAGACAACTTCGGATATAACAGAACTGTCAGCTAGCTACCTAGACGTCTATGCATTGCGATGGATTTTTGACTTTGAATAGTTATCGCGCGATAACTTTAGTAACGTCTTTCTGATATATATGAAAGGGTCTAGCAGGCTAAGCTAACAAGAGTGGCCCCCGCAAGGGATTTGGTTGTAATTTGAGGTGCAGTAGTGGCAGGACCTAAGAACATTGTATGCGTAATATCAGCCTTCGATCTTCTTTTGTTTCAGACTTATTCACGAAAATGTCAAAAAATCAAGGTAATTTTAAAACTGTTATTTTAGCTAAACCAAGCAAGCGAGAGACACCAAATAAATTCAGAATTAAGGAGCATAAAATGGGGTTCATAGTGCATATTTTTACAGACGTTCATGTCTTTGAACTTGGATGAAAAAAAATAAAGTATTTTTTCGCTTCATTTTTTTGCTGCTTTTCGCGGAGACACAACTATCAAAAAAAAAACTTGGTAAGCCACAATTGTCAACTACGTACACATTTAAAAACATTTTGAAAAATCATGGTGCGTCATGCCAAAAAAAAACATTTACGAACGTATGTTTACTATTTCATATCATATCAATAGAATAATAGTGGCAAATCAGTCTGTAGTAAATATATAGGTATAACATCCTCTTTCGTTCCTTATGAAATAATTAATTGACATTGATCAATGACGTAAATACTGTTCTGTTTGCTCTACTGAGTTATTTGTTGATATGGAATGGTAATAAAAAATGGTTTTGTCAATGTGCCTACAGCCAATTCTTATTATGTACCCACTTTTTCCTTATTTGCATAGAATAAAAAAATTAGAAGAAAAAAACACATTTAGAATAATACCTAAAGCAAAGTAGCATAGCATGTCCATGTCATTTGCAGCTGACGACAAAATCAAAAAACTTACAATCTGACATTACGATTTCTTCTACAGATATAGTGCGATTAAGCTAAGTCTGCATACGTCAATCACGACCTAATGTTTCCATCAAATCTCTTTCTGTGGTGTGACAACTACAGACTTACCTTATAAGGGCTCTACACATTTGCCATTACACTATAGTAAACATGCGTTAGTAAATTTTATTTTTTGACATGACGCACCATGATTTTTCAAAATGATTTTAAATGTATACGTAGTTGACAATTGTCGCTTATCAAGTAATTTTTTGATAGTTGTGTCTCCGCGAAAAGTGGCAAAAAAATGAAGCGAAAAAAAAACTTATTTTTTTTTCATCCAAGTTCAAGGATATGAATGTCTGTAAAAATATGCATTATTAACCCCATTTTATGCTCCTTAATTCTGAATTTATTTGGTGACTCTCGCTTGCTTGGTTTAGCTAAAATATCAGTTTAAAAATTACCTTGATTTTTTGACATTTTAGTGAATAAGTCTGAAACAAAAGAAGATCGAAGGCTGATATTACGCATACAATGTTCTTGGGTCCTGCCACTACTGCACCTCAAATTAAAACCAAATCCCTTGCGGGGGCCACTCTTGTTAGCTTAGCCTGCTAGACCCTTTGTTGGGGTTGTAGTAGAGCTCAATATAATTTGAGAGTTCGTCCACGAGCTTGATCGATCAAGGGGTTATGGAGCTAGAAGGCTCGAAAAATCATGATTAGGATCTTGTTATATTCGTCAACTCGTTTGCAAGAAAATCGCGAGTTCTCAGTTCGAGGCACACTACTATAGTTCAAAATCTGTAAGAATGAACTTTTGACACATCGCAACGCCCGTAGAACGTAAACGCGCAATATACTTTGAAATTATATACTAAATCCCATAACGATTTTACAGCTTGTCATGTACGTAAACACAAAATTTCACTTTTAATAAACATTACTTAATTAATGTTAACTTTTTTCATATCTTAGTTATTGAATATTTTACGATAACAATTTAGCATGCAAACAGTTACAATCTACGCCTCCTTTTTTTTAAATTTAGTGTTGTGACCATGTCTGCTGTTCCGATTTATATAACATTTCCGTAAGTCGATAAAATCGATTATGTAATCAATAGGCAATATATAATAATAAAAACCAAAACAAAACGAAAATAAAATGAAGTATGATACGAAAAAAGGTCATTACTGTAATTGTATCGGTTTTTTGAGTAATACTTCAGTGTTGAATAATTAATAATATAATAAATGACAAAAACGCTCAAAACTTAAACTGTTTCCATATACATGGTGGAAAAAATAATGGGCCCTGGAGGGGAACTACCTTAAAACGTTGAGATAGCTCAATTCACTGAAAGGAAACATTCTTTTATTTTTCCCAAAAAGTAAAACTACATTCACAGCTTTTTTCTTAATTTTCACTTTCTTTCATACTAATTGTATGAACAGTCTTTTTAGGGTTCCGTAGTCAACTAGAACCCTTATAGTTTCGCCATGTCTGCCCGTCCGTCCGTCCGCGGATAATCTCAGTGACCGTTAGCACTAGAAAGCTGAAATTTGGTACTAATATGTATATCAATCACGCTGACAAAGTGGTAAAATAAAAAGTGGCAAAAAATGTTTTATTAGGGTACCTCCCCTATACGTAAAGTGGGGAGCGTTTTTTTTTTTCATTTCAACCCTAACTTGTGATATATTGTTGGGTAGGTATTTAAAAATGAATAGGGGTTTACTAAAATCATTTTTTGATAATGTAAATATTTTCGGAAATAATAGCTCTCTAACTTTTGAACCATAAGTTTTAAAAATATGAAAAAAATCTCAAAAGTAGAACTTTATAAAAACTTTCTAGGAAAATTATTTTGAACTTGATAGGTAGAATAGTTTTTGAAAAAAAATTACAAAATAATTTCTGAACTAAGTTTGTAATTTAACCGTATAGGCAGGTGTTTATTGTACCTGTAATTTCTACAAAATCACAATAAAATGACATGCTTTCAAATAAAGTAAAAACGGTGAAAATCGGTTCACGTAATAAAGAATTATCCCATAAAAATCATCTTCCATACTTTAAGCTCGCGCGCAATAGTTTACTTAATTTGCCGATAGATGTCGCTGTACGTGGAACGCTCATATCATATCCTACATGGCGGTGTTATTTTAACTCTTGAGTGGGGACACTTACTGTTACGGACGGAAAACTACGGAACCCTACACTGAGCGTGGCCCGACACGCTCGTGGCCGGTTTTTATTATTATTATTTATGGCTTCTCTTGTGTCCTAAACTTGGTTGGTATTAAGAATTTCTTATCCTTGTTGAAAATAGGATCGATTGGCATCGATTGGGTGCTTTCCTGGGTAAAAAAAATATAATTCTATTAAGTCCGTCTGTTAGATTATTAAAAAATATTGGACACGTATTTTTTATTTTGTCAATCAAACAAAAATTGGTGAAGATATAGCCCGTTAAAGTTCCGCGTGACGTCACATTATACTAAAAAGAGTATTAAAATGTGACGTCACGCGGAACCGGGCTATATCTTGACCAATTTTTGTTAGATTGACAAAATAAAAAATGCGTGTCAAATATTTTTTGATAATCTAACTGACGGACTAAATAATTTTTTTTAGGAAAGTAGCCAATTTTTGGCAAAAATTACAAATAAATAGTTTTATATTGAACTGTACTGTACAATTAAGTCCCTTCAAAAAAATTAAAGAATGTTTCCTTTCAGTGAATTGAGCCATATCAACTTTTTAAGATAGTTCCCCTCCAGGGCCCATGATTTTGTTCCGCCCTGTATATGAGAATAACAGAACCATTGTGACAATGATTATAATTATATTCCTGATCAGGCTTTACAAATTACCAAAGACCGTAATTCATAACTGAGCATAATTATGGAGCATCATAAGACTTTCTTATCATATTGCATTAATTATGGAAATATTATAATGCCATACATAATTAGTAGATTACAATTATTAAATGATCTTTTCCTAAATCATTTTATTTTAGCTTTGTTATAGTTATGTTTTCCTTTTAAATTTATTTTTGTATATTAGGCACAACTGCATACAACTCATCTCAACTCATATTCTCGGTGGAAACACTGACTTCCGAGTCAGAGGAGGACAGAGGCTTAGGTCCGGTGAAACTGTTTCAAATCTAATACATAACATAAGTCTCTCTTAAACTATTAGCGTACCTACTGTGCAAATATTACTAATACTTGTATTAGGTTTAAGTCAATAAAAGATTATTCTTATTCTCTTAATCTTATTCTTATCATTTGAGAAGATTTGTGATACTAAATATATAGGCATATAACAAGAAAAAAATCGGTCGAAGTAAAATCGATTCGAACAATTCATATATAATCGCTAAATTTGACAAACAATACGTCTTAGCCCCATCACTAATTACGTCAATACTGAAGTGTCAAAAGTTCATTCTTACAGATTTTGAACTATAGTTTTGAACATTATCGGTTAATGCGTTTTCCAAAAAACTTCTATCATAGACAGATACGACCATTTGATATTCTTTGTTTCGATAGTAGGTACCATAGAGTATATTGAATAGTAGGGTGTAGGTACGGAACCCTCTATTATGCGTGGTCCGACACGCACTTGGCCGGTTTTATTTAAAGATGCTGGAAATTAATGTCTTTCTTTTCTGTTTTGTGAAATTGTTTGTTTCCGAGTGAGGCCTTACCACATTTCCGCTGCGGAACCGACACCGCGGCACCGCTGCACAATTTCATCGAGTTGTCCTTTGTATGAAGCCGAAACAATACTTAGCGAATCCCTATATAGTATATCGTCATCTAACACCCACGAAACAAGCCTTGATTTTACTGTAGGAGTAGGTCCATCCGTTTGAGATTGTCCCATATTATTTATTTATTTAAAGACTTTTACAAAAAATAGGGGTAGGTAATTTAAAAACATGTAATTGAATCTCATACATTTGTCTATTTATCAGTTGACTGTGTCGACGATTCCAACGCCCGGCGAGGCTGTGGGGACAAGTGTGGCAAGACCTGTGCCGACTATAACACTAGCCCCATTTGCCCCAAACGACCTTGCAAAAACGACGGCTGTGACTGCAAGGAAGGACATGTATATGACACAAACCGGAATAAATGTGTTTTACCTAAGGACTGTAGTAAGTACCTAGATGTACCTACTTTTGCCATTTATAATAACAATAACAGTATAACGTCAGGAAGTTACTATACATTTTGGTTATGTTCTGTTTCTTACAACCCTTTCGACCTGTCCCGATTAGAATTCAGAGATGCGTTATCAATACGTTACCACAGAATACCTAACGCCATGCCGCAGTCATGCGATGGCTGTGGCAAAGACAGCTTCAACAGCACCATTCTGGGCTGGCTGAGATGCAGAATCAGTATCGCCATTATACGCATGTGCATTCGCGGCACACGCCACCGTTTTAAGTCAGCTACCAGGTGGCTTGGATTTGATGATGGTGCCGCCCATGCGGAAGCATGTCGACTAATCTTGCAACACTAAAATCCTATAATCTTCACTTTGTATTTATATTAATTTTCTGTTGTATTCATATTGTTATATTAGTAATATATCAATAAATTCTATTTGGCCTTAAATATATTTATAAGCGGTTCTTACAACGAAAGAGAATTAAGTTTAGAGTTCAGTGTAGCTTACTTTTTTATGTATGCTTACAATTCAAATGACCCATGAAACTAGCATAACAAACACAAACAAAAGGTAAGTACATAGTTTTGCTATTAGATTAGGTCAACATAAACATCTAAATAGAATGGAGCTCATACGCAGATCCAAATCTAAATAAAGACCCACTTATACTTATAACCAGCTTTAATTTCCATCCGACATTTTCCAGCAAAACCGTGCAAATCTCATGAAAGGTGGTCACCTTGTCTCATGAGTGAGTGCGTGGCCAAGACATGCGAGGATCTGGGAAAACCTTTAACTTGTCCAGCCGTAGCGATGGATCCTTGTCCTGGTGGTTGTATATGCGATTACGGCTACGTGAAGTCGAAAAATGGTTCCTGCGTAGATGCTAAGACTTGCCGTGAGTACGAGTTTTTAATATTTTGGATAAGAGAGTGGGAAATAGTTCGCTTTTTACTCTAGGACTACAAAATAGGTAGGTGCCTATGCCTACTTTCTCGGGTTTTGGTATTATCAACCGACTTCAAGATTTCGAAGGAGGGGGTTATCAATTCGTCGGGATCTTTGTTTTTGCTTTTTTTATGTATGTTCACCGATTATTCGAAGACGGCTGGACTGATTTGGAAAATTCTTTTTTTGTTTGAAAGAGTTACACTTCACAGTTGGTCCTATTGTAACCAGGTCATGATCTGATGATGGGATCCTGGAGAAATCGTGGGAACTCTTCAACTATTATAGGCACACCTATAGTCATTTGAGTATTTTTAACAGCAGCTCGAGCATTTGCTTTTGGAAAGGTGGAGGCTAAGTGAAGTCGGTTCTTTTTTTTTACAAGTATTTTTAAGTAACATTTGCAAACTATGATAATCTCTACGGAAACATCCTATAGGTTCGCAGTTTAGCTTTATGTTCGTTCCACTGATTTGAAGCCTCAAATCATTTATACGGTATAAGTGGTACCAACTTAACTTCATATATGATTGACGTATTTAACCTGATTGATTATATTTTAGCCAGCTGCGGTGGAGATCCTAAAAAAGAAGCTGGGTGTGGAAACCCCTGTGGGAAGACCTGTGCGAGTCTTAATGTCAACAAGTCTGAAATAATGTGTCCACAGTACTGTGAAGTGAATGGCTGCGACTGCAAAAAGGGATACCTTTTGGACACTGATTATAAACCACCAAAATGTGTTCTTGTTAAAGATTGCCCTAAACGTAAGTTATGATTTGAACCAAGTTTGAACCAAACCTCTATTATATATCTACAATTGTAATAAAAATTATTATGGCATACTTAACAGTGTCAAATGGAATGAATTGAAAATAATAATAGATTATGCCAATATTTTTCAAATACACACATTTCATTAACACGTTCACAGTCCAGCGCCCCATATATGGATCACGCTAAACTATCTCCACACCTCCGTGCCCCACATATAGGCCACTAACATACGACCGGGTACGCACTTAGATTAGTATAACTTCATACTGCATGATAATATACGGATAATTCTCATACACGCAGATTTCTTATATTCTAACTAGTTAGACAACAGCTTACAGAAAGATGTTGTACTAATTCGAAAGCATGCTTGTTTGTTTCTTAGTGACAATAGTGACCCATATGTGGAGCATGCATTTGTGATTAAATAAAGTAATTTGCTTGGACGTACGAGGAAATGCATTCATGTTGTTTGGGGACTGTTAACGTGTTAATACAGATAATAGATAACCTGTGTGATTTCTTACTACTTAATACTTCTATTTTAGCTATACGTAGGTATACGCGGCATCGGTCTTCAAGCGACCTTCATTCATTTATTGTTTTCTTTTGTTTTTGTCTTAGCACCTAATCAATGCGAAAAGAACGAAGAATACTACTGCGGACCGTCCTGTCCGAATAGTGAAGCTAGTTGCTCTAACCCCTCTCCGCCTATTTGCATCAACAAGAGATGTGAACTGAAATGTTTTTGCAAGAAAGGCTACGTGAGAGATAATAAGAACGGCAACGTTTGCATACCAGTTGATAAGTGCCGTAAGTATTGAGTTAACGACAATAATTAGCTATCCGTTTATTTTAGTATATCTAACTTACACCGAAAATTTCTTAGACTGTTACCCTCTATTTCATACATACTCTCTGGTCTAGTGGACCGTGTTCAATATAGGCCCGAGTACTCATAAGTCATAATATAAGGATCCGTGATCCGTCCCATAATCTCTCTCCTATGGGCTCTTAAGGGATTTTCGACAATTATAAACATCAGTGCAATCGACAATTAAAAACATCAGTCCAACTGCGGGTAGTTCGAAAAACCCGCGCAGCTAGGAGATGCTGATACAATTCCTCGCCAGTCTGCCTGCGACCACGAGCGTTACGTTACGCTCGAAACGTCAGGAAAATAATAAAAGTAAGTTTACGCGATTAGGTCCAATTTATTTATTTTACTTAAGCTAGCATTCTAGAAACCGAATTCTAGCATAAATACAATTGTTTTCTAGCTAAAATTACTTATTTATTCAAAGTTATTTTAATTTGTCCGTCTGTCGACAGTATCAACTGCCTTTTCCTTGAGAATGCGTAAAGGCATCGAAGTAAAATCCAGGCAAAATAAACAGGACCCAATACAGATTTAATAATTAATTATTTTAATTTATTTTCAGCTATAACCTGCACCAAGGAACACGAAAGATACATTGATTGTTACGATGGTCAATGTGGTCCGAAAAGTTGCGATGATTTGGGGAGATCGATTTCATGCCCTCGCCCCAGGGGTCCATGCCCTGGAGGTTGCATTTGTGAAGAAGGCTACTTAAGAGACGTTAATGGAGATTGTATCAAAATCGGGGATTGCCGTGAGTATTTGATGTGGAGTGGAGTGTGGAGTGATATGGATGGATACTAATAGCTAATATCAACCTTCTTCCCCAACCGTTACGCCTATTAAAAATGAATATCACAATACTTAAAGCGACATGTTTCACGTATATCTGCCACTATAACGTACATAATATTAGGTACAACTATTTAAGGTTTTTTCTGATTTTAAAGTCTGTTTTGTAATAATATGTTATCGAATAAAAATTAAAAATGTGTAAAGCCTGACCAGTAAATCTTGACAATGATCATATATTTCTGGTCAGGCTTTACTTACGTCAATATGTTATCTCCAGTTTCATGTGATACCTACCATGGTATTTTTTTTTAAATTACATACACAATCTATTTTGAACTTTTGTTTAGTGACTAAGGTTCCAAGGGTTCCAAATTCAAAAACAAAACAACTGCTTCTTTGTCTCAGGAATTTAAAATTTTCGTGGTCCTTTAATTCTGACAATTACATTTCCAGCTCCCAAACCTTGCAGTGGGAACCAAACGTGGATGTCCCCTTGTGCCGCTCCTTGTCCAATGCCTCGTTGTCCAAGAGACGACAAGCCACCGCCGCCGTGCGTCGAAATAAAACCATGCTATCCTGGCTGTCAGTGTAAATTGAATTATTTAAGGAATAAAAAAGGAGAATGTATCCTAGCCTCGGAATGTCGTAAGTACCTATATACGAGTAGTAAACCAGCTGATAGTTGACGTGAGCATGAGCGAGGGTGGGTTGCACCACGCATAACTAACGAACTGTCAAACTTTTCATACAAGAGTTTTTAACGATGACGTTGACTTTAACAGACGGTTTGGTGCAACCGGCCCTTAGGACGCACAAGTTTAACAACCCTAGCAAATAAATTCTAAATTAATTTAACTTTCGTAATTGTTCAGACCTGCTTTTTAAAATTGATGCCCATATTGCAATTTACATATTACGTTCATGTCTTTTCCCCCTAATTCCTATACATTTTACGATGCAGTCCTACTTGGAAATTCCCTAATCTGACTTCATTCATTGATATCCTATTAAAAGAGTTCATAGAAAAAATATTGAACATTTCTCTAAATTGTCTATTCTGGTCCCAAGCTACTCTAACCATCAAATATGGCGAGCTGGGAATCTGCTCCACTAGTGACCTAGCTCTCCCAGCTTTTCTCTCATCTGGCCACAGCACCGTCGCCCCCATCGGTGGTATCCTTCACGTTACCAATCCCACTGATGTGGTAGTGGCGGGCTTGGCAGATGCAGAATCAACTTGGAGAGCTGGTACCCACTGAAAAAACCAACCAAACCGCTTGGGACAATAAAAGTAAAAGCAACCTACTCATTATTAAATGTTAACTTTCGTGAGACATACTAACACTATAAAATATAACGGTTACACTCACGTCACTTTAGTCACTATGCGCGACATGTTTCGGAGAGCCTAGGTCTCCATCTTCAAGCACTAGCAGCGCCGTCTGATAGAGCCTGTTAAGGGAGATCTTGCGCCGGCGTTGCTGACGTGTTTTGCAGCGTATTTGGTTCATCCGACATGAGCGACGATAAACTCACTACACTCACTGTGTCCACTAAACTATCACAGCACACACTGAAGTTCTGGCCATGGACTACAGGCTTCCATGCTGGCGGTACACCTCAGCCTCCATCTCGATTAAAATTAGAACGATGCCCTATCTCGATCGCCTCGCGTATTTTGCACGTAGCAAAAATCACGAACCAGCAGTCTAGCTTTATCAAAGCGAAGGAAATGTGATGTCTGCATAGCAAGCGTGCTCTGCTACCGCCGAATTGCTGCAATCCATTTTCTTCACACTCCGTATATGCTCCGAGAGTCTCGTTGACAACTTACGTCCGGTTTTGTAGTAATTATGAGTAGCGTCATAGCGACGCCTTATCATAATACAAATGTTGTATATTAGATGTATATATGATTGCTCATGGCTGCGTGACTTAACAGAATATTATCAAAAGCTCTCTGTGGTCAACAATATCAATAATAAATTACTTCACCCTTTTTTGCAATTTCTTTCAGCATCTGTGAACTGCACAAGGCAAAATGAAAAATATTGTAATTGTCCCTCCGCCTGCCTGGCTGAAGGCTGCGATAACGTAAATAATCAGCCGACGACCTGCAATACTCTCATTTGGCTCTGCTCGCCTAGATGTGTTTGTAAAAAGGGCTATTTTAGGAATAAGGATGGCTTGTGTATTCCTGCTTCGCAATGTCGTATGTATTTATCGTTTAGTATCTAATTCATGTTCAATGTGTTCATGGCACACCAATGATTTTTTTTCCGCTTACAGATTTTCATACCTGAAATGAAATCGCCTTTCTTTGTTACTCACTAATGTTAATATTAAAATACAATAGGGGTATAGACACTAAACGTAAATAAACATGTATCATTTTTTTCCGGTAGTGTTTAATATACAATTATCGATAATCATACTTTCATGCTTATTATATTTTATAATATCTTTTAAATTAATTATAAAAAAATACAAAATTTATCTTCGTTATCACGTGACCCCAAACAACGCGTGACGTCTAAACAACATTTTGACATTGTCATTTGCTAAGAATTTAGAATAGAAATATTCAACCTCGTCCGTATACATAGAATGATGTCGTTGTTTAGAGGATCATGACGTCATAGCGACGCCTTGACTGAAGTTAGTGTTTTAGCGGCAAATTTTAAAATGAAATTATTTTAAGGAATTTTAATTAATATACATACGTGTGCGATATATATATATATTTTTTATTATATAAGTACGTATATCTATAAAATAAAAAGGAAATAAAAAATGTCTACAATTGGCATGAAATTTATAATTCTAATTATAATATGTTTACAGCATTATATTGCAAGGATCCCAACGCCTCGTGGAGAGAGTGCCAGGATATTTGTCCAGGCACTTGTGAGAACCCTAAACCGATATGCATGAGTAAAATGGCGTGTAGGTCGGGATGTCAGTGTAAGAAAGGCTACGTCCTAGACAAGACTGGGAAAGGTGGAAAATGTATCAAGATTGAAAAATGTCCAGGTACCTTTTTTTTAATACCACGACGGTGACAAACAAGCATACAGCCCGCCTGATGGTAAGCAGCTACCGTAGCCTATGGACGTCTGCAACTCCATAGGTGTTACATGTGCGTTGCCCACCCTTTACAAAAAGGGGGATTGCTGCTGCACTGCGCGTTGACGGCTAAAGGAACAAGAGGGTCCCTCATCGTCAAAACACACTGGGTCCTATTTGAGCTCTTTGGCAACCTTACTCACCAGCAGGAATACCACACTATGAGTAGGGTCTAGTGCTATTTGGCTGTAGTTTTCTGTAAGGTGGAGGTACTTCCCCAGTAGGGCTCTGCTCTAGCTATATTTGAGCGAGGTGGCATTTGCTGTGCTGTGCCCTACCACACATAGAGAGATGATATTCGCATACCTCTCTTTTGGACGTAGTTTAAGGACATACCTAGGTCCAAACCTACCTTGTTGTATCTACCGCACTAATATTCTAATACATACAGGTTGATTCATGAGACGTGAGCAGGCTTAATACTACGGATTCAGTTAAAAATAAGCTATTGTTTGATATCAGTATTAGTGTGATAAGCGCAAAAAAATTTTTTTAAATAAAAATAAAATGTTTGAAATTATTTACGACACGCATGGTCACTCTACAATTAGAATACTCCGTCGAGTACTGATATTCTCTTGTTTTTCTGTGATATGTGTCAAATTGATGTCTGGTTACTTTTGAAACATCGTATCTCACTTAATTTTTATTTTTTATTTTTCATGATCAAAGTGCTGTCATGATTGTCAAAGAGGTTTTATCTTTATTGATTTGTTTATGTGGGGTGACCATGATTACAGAGAATAAAATTTCTATGAAACAAAAAGGTTAAAAAAAATTGAAAGGCGTTATTGTTTCACTTAAACATGATGGCGGTCGATTTATTATCGTTAACTAAGTGTGTAGGGTTGTTCCTGCTCACGTCTCATGAATCATCCTGTATACCTATACATATATAATAATTTTAAACAAAAAAAAACCGACTTCACTAAGGATCCACCTTTCCAACACCAAATGCTCGATCTGCTGTAAAAAATACTCAAATCACCATAGCCCAGGTAGCAAACTGACGTCAGCGACGCACAAGCGACGTCATTTTTATGTCATATTAAGGTCTGTCATTTATTCGCTGAAAACGTACGTTATAGTGACGTCAATTTAAGGTCAGGTTAAAAAGTGGACGTCGTACTAACGTCAATTAAGGGTCATCATCTGGACGTACCATATTCACCGCAAAGTGGACGTCTTAATAACGTCAATTTTAGGTCAGCATCTGGACGTACCGTATTCGTCGCAAAGTTGACGTCTTAATAACGTCCATTTTGGGTCAGCATCTGGACGTACCGTATTCATCGCAAAGTGGACGTCTTAATAACGTCCATTTTAGGTCAGCATCTGGACGTGCCGTATTCGTCGCAAAGTGGACGTCTTAATAACGTCCATTTTAGGTCAGCATCTGGACGTACCGTATTCGTCGCAAAGTGGACGTCTTAATAACGTCCATTTTAGGTCAGCATCTGGACGTGCCGTATTCATCGCAAAGTGGACGTCTTAATAACGTCCATTTTAGGTCAGCATCTGGACGTACCGTATTCGTCGCAAAGTGGACGTCTTAATAACGTCCATTTTAGGTCAGCATCTGGACGTGCCGTATTTATCGCAAAGTGGACGTCTTAATAACGTCAATTTTAGGTCAGCACCTGGACGTACCGTATTCGTCGCAACGTGGGCGTCTTAATAACGTCAATTGAGGGTCAGCATCTGGACGTACCATATTTACCGCAAAATGAACGTCTCAATAACGTCAGTTTAAGGTCATCACCTGTACTATGTACGATGTACAGTAAGACGGGATAGACTTTCCATTATGGACCCACGCTTTAGAAGTTCATATTTTTTTTATGAATAGTACTCTTAATTATTAAGCGTTATCTGAATTTTCAGCTTTCGGAAATTCACGGTTCACGAGATATTTTTTTTTTAAGTTTCTATACAAATCTGAAAAGAACACGATTATGCATATTTTTAGGTTGGGTATTTTGTCATGCCAGGCGTCAAAGTTGACATTTCACGTTTCGTTTACCGTCAACGGTGTATTTTGATTTATTTTGTCATGTTTTTTAATAAAATATTTAAAACAAATATATATATTGATTTAGAATTCTAATCATCATGCAGTATTTTGTTGTCAATAATATATTTGGCGCTGTTTTAACAATTTAAATTCACTTTTTACACTTATAATGAATAAATTCGTGTTTCCTTTGTGTGGAACAAAACGCGGTGTGACGCCATTTTGTTTCATAGCGTTTTTGTCTGCTAGTGTCATTCACCGTTTGTCGCCGCTCCTACAGTCGAGGTCGTTTTACGTACTCCTGTTAGTGAAAATACAACGTGTGAATACCATGGCGTCCCCGAAGCCCTTAGCTTCTGTGTCTGAACAGTCGAGTGATGTGCAAGTGTTGGACTCAGTTGAGCCGCTTGTCACGGCCTCCTCTTCTGTGCCGTCTTGTAGTGCGCGAGTTTTGGACTCAATAGAGCCGCTTGTGCCTACTGTGTCTGTGTTCGAACTCGAGGAACCAGTTGCTGGTCCCAGTGGGTTGGCTGTCCCTAGCGGGATAGCTGGTCCCAGTGGAGTAGCCGCTGGCCGTAGTAGCAGCCCTCCAGCTGCTACTAGTTCTTCGGAGGACGATGACGACCTGTATACTAATGGTACGATGATGACCAGACCTTGTGGGTCATCCGGCAGGCGTAAAAACCTTTACTCGGAGGAGTTTATGTAAGTATCCAAGTTTTAACATTTAGTTGGTATTGATTTTCTATGCAATTTTTGCAATGAATTAGTCGGTCAAAGTTAAGAGTATTATATTGATTAGGTTTTTTTTTTCAATGTAGAGAAAGATTGGTACTTATAGTCTGCAGTGGTGAAATGAATACTTATAGTTCAACAAGTGACCAAAAAAACTTAATGACTGTAAAATGCAATTTTGATACATTTTAGGGTCATCTTATAGCTTGAAAAATAGCTAATTATGTTTATCCTCCCCGCCCCCCCCCCGAAAATCCTTGATTATTCATGTGTTTTGTTGTTGTTGCAGAGGCATGTGGACCTGGTTTAAGCTTTTCACATTACTGGGAACGCACGGACAGTGCGTGCAGTTTTCTGAAGAGAGGGGCCTTGTTCCACGCCAAAAAATTTGCACATATCACAAGAAGCCGATGACCCTGACATCGGAAGCGGGGCAATTCGACAAATTTAGATGCCGGAAAGGAAACTGCCGAAACAAATCATATTCAAGAGCCCTCGGGACCTGGTTTGAAAATGCTCGATTGTCACTTGTACATATTTTTCAAATAATGTACGCCTTCTGTGAGGGTCATTCGTATGATTACACAAAAAAACAATTAAACAATGGTCACGTAGTGTCAAGTCGAACGGTGGCCGACTGGTATAGTTATTGCAGGGAAACTATTGCAATTTTTGAATTAGAGTGTCAAAGGGCCCAAGGGAAGATAGGGGGCCCTAACAAAGTTGTCCAAATAGATGAGTCGAAATTCGGGAAAAGAAAATATAACAGGGGTAGGCACATTGAGGGACATTGGGTATTAGGGATGATAGAAGATTGCCACCCATTTAGATCTCACTTCTTTTGTCGTCAAAGTCAACAACGAAGGCATATATAATATGTATATTGAACTTGGCTCTCATTTCACATTTATGTTTTTGATGGGATTATTGTTATGGGGCTATTGGTTCCCACTGTCCTTTAATGCCTCTTTAAATATAGATTATACTACTTACATAGCGTTTTTTAGTTTCATCAGTCCTAGAGTTTGTTCAGGGTACGTAGACAAAATGCCTGCTATGCTAAGCGCTAAACTCTTTTCTACTCTTACGCGTAAGAATTTGCGCGGGGAGAGGGAACAGGTATAGATTAGAACGCATTATAGCGTAGGCGTCTTGTCTAGGGCGCCTGGCCAATAAGTTATAACCGTCTTAGAACTTAAATCTAGCACGTTGTTAGTTCACTCAACAGCCAGGTCGGTTCTATTTTTGAACAGACTACCCACCCATCCTAGCTACGAGGAGCATATTGCCGTGCTTACGATATCAGCAGTGTGTTTTGAGAGATGTTATTTAAATTTATATAATACCCGCCTTAATAAAATTAAAAATCGCTAACTTCTACTGCTGATATCGTGAACACGGCAGCATAATGCAGCCCTCGTAGGTCCTGACCTGACCTGTGCCTATGCAGGAGTGATTGTGGCGTTACTATGTCCTAGTAACGCCACAATCAATCCTGTGTGTGACGTTATTCGAACATACTGGCTGCCCTAATATGTACGGCCCAGAAACGTCCGTATGAATTCAGCATATGACGTCTCTCCAACGTCAGTGGCTGCCCTAATATGTACGGCCCAGTAACGTCCCTATGGATTCAGTATATGACGTCACTCCAACGTCAGTGGCTGCCCTAATATGTACGGCCCAGTCACGTCCCTATGAATTCAGTATATGACGTCTCTCTAGCGTCAGTGGCTGCCCTAATATGTACGGCCCAGTAACGTCCCTATGCATTCAGTATATGACGTCTCTGTAACGTCTGTAAACAGACGTCTTGAGGCTGTGACAAATTGACGTCATCTGCTGGGACCCCCCGACGTCGAGAAATGACGTCTCTTACGTCGAGCAGTACCGTAAACGGACGACATAATGACGTATAAATGCTACCTGGGAGGTGTGCCGTGCCTATAATAGTTGAAGAGTTCCCTCGATTTCGATAGAAGTCCTAACCTGACAGATCATCAACGCACAGCCGAAACTATTGGAACTAGAAACGTGACTTTAACACCAGAGCTTTTTTTTATGACGGAAGAAAGTGATAATAAGGGATTTTTGGAAAATCTACTCCTAAGGGGGTTAAGTAGGGGTGCAAAATTTGTATGGGGGAAATTTCTTTTTTTTACCTAGAGACTAAGCTTTGTACAAGATTATATGCTTATTAAAATATAATGCTTATAAATTATGCTTATATATTATTATGCTTAATAAAAGTACTTTCAGCGTTTTGGAAAATATCACCCCTGAGGAAATTAAATAGGGGTGCAAAGTTTGTATGGAGGAAACTTTTTTTGAAGCTGGAGACTTAAAACTTTGGAGAAAGATACAAAAAAGTACTTTCAGCATTTTGAAAAGTTCCACCCCTGAGTAGGTTAAATAGGGGTAAAAAGTTTGTATGGCGTTACCTTTTATTTTTGTGCTAGTGACTTAAAACTAAGTAGGCAGATTAGTTATTAAAATCCAAATAAAAATCCTTTTGAGCATTTTGGAAAATTCCACCCTAAGAGGTTAAACGGAGGTGACTTTTTTTAACATGAAATCTGTTAAACATTTTATTCCACAATTAAAACTTATTTCAGCGTTTTGGAAATTTCGTGCGTGTTAGGGACTCAAAAGGCGTTACAATACTTTACAATACAGGGAAATAAAAATTAAAACGTCTGTCAAATTATGTTTTAATCTTGATTTTGCATGTTCGAAAGTGAGCTCAGTCAAAAGTGTTGTTATTTTATTTATTTATTTTATAATTTATTGCACAATAGAAAAATACAATCGTACAACTTGGCGGACTTAATGTTATAGAGCATTCTCTACCAGTCAACCTTCGGGCTAAGTAGATAGGTTGTAGGCGGTTACTGGTGGTTTATCGCCAAATAAAACTACTAGTAATGTAGTTTACAAAGAAATGTTAACTATGTCTGTCTACGTGTTCCGTTTTTTGCCTAATTGGCTGAATCAATTATGAAGATGGTTCGGGGATAGTTCGAAACCCGGAAATGAACAAAAATAGGTCTTCGCAAAATCACATTTTAAGAATCTTCTTCTTCTGAAATGGGGAATGAAACTCGATATGAGCAATCGTATTATACGCGGACGAAATCGCGGGCGGAAAGTTATAGTTATAAATAAATTGTATACGCTTCGGCAAGCCAAAATTGGCGGCGGTTCCATACGCGAACATAGCGTAACTGACCTTATATGTATAGATGTCATATACTAAGGAAAAAGTGACCTAGAGGCCTCCGGTGCCCAGGGCTGGGATCGAACCAGCGTCTTCTGCATTCGCTGCAGATGCCTTAACCACTTGGCCACCAAGGTCACAGCAGCACCGGTCGATTTTCCCGCGTATATGCAATCTTTGTAAATGCTAAGGCGCATTTTAGCCCATCATCTAAGGTAGAACATTATGAATCCGTACCTCCAATCCGAACTCTTAAGAGTTCATTGAAAGCTATGGAGATTCCCAATCCCAATAGTAATTACCATCAGGCGAGCCGTATGCTTGTTTGCCACCATCGTGGTATACAAAAAAACTTGTTTACGTAATATAAAACGCCGTCTCTTAGTATCCTGGTACAACAAGCCTCTTAGTTTGAGGAAATAGGTATAGATTTTAGAAGATTACTTTATAAGCAGAGTAGGTAAGGTTCACTGGATTTTATCATATTTAAAAATGTCACTCATGCGCCAACGTCACCTAGTAGTGTCCCAGTATATTAATTCAACTAAAACCGTGGGTATAAAACTCATCGACGCCCTTGCGACCTATGGTATTGAAATAAAAATAAATAAATAATAGTACATTGTTGCCGAGGGATGGAAAGAAAGGCATTTCCTGAAGAGGTACCTAGATGCCAGGCCGAGGCTTGCATAGGCCTGGCAAAGGTCCGAGTCGGAAAATGCCTGTTTCCATTGAGGTACACATGGTGCTTTTTTCAAATAATGTGAGGAAATCAAACAAATTAAATGTCAACTATAAGTAATAAGTTTTTAATAAAGGTTAAGTGACATAGTACAATACAAAAAATAAGGCATGTTATTAGTTTATGTTATATTAGACATTCCAGGGCAATTTGTGAACGAAAAGGTATTTCTAGCATTTTGGCTGTCCTTCCACAGCATGAACGTACCGTGTCGTAAGTCCTGTTATATTTGTCCCGCGACTTAGCAGGAAGCCAATTTTCATTATTCTTCTTTCAAATGAGATGGTGTGCCGTCTATTTCCATCTCACTGTCGTCATTTGAGCTCATACTGTTTTCTATTTTAATTAATATTAAAGAAAACAGTAACTTATTTCACAACGAATTGCCGCCTTTTATTTTGCATATTTTTTTTCAAATCTATTACCACAGACATATAATCTACTAACGCCAATGCGCGCGCATCTCGAATCGCGACAACGTGTTTGCGATTATTTTGACATTTGTCTGGTTGAACGAAGGTTTCACTTGGCTGAATGCAACATTTCCTTAGTCATTTATTTGCAATCGTAGGATTTAAAAAGTAAGTTAACGCAGCGGTAAAAAATGGATTTTCATACAGTGATTTTATTCCTAGGAGTAAAATGATTCTATGGAAACTCATTCTTTTCCGCTGCGTTTTTACTTTTTAAATTTGAAAAGAATAAAATTGAGCACTTTGCGTCTTCAATTTACGAACAAAATGCGACCATTTCCGAGCATGTTTGAGAAAATAAATATTATAGGACAATCTTACACAAACCGACCTAGTCCCACAGTAATCAAAGCTCAATAAGGCTTGTGTTGTGGGTACTAGACGACGATATATATAATAGATAAATATGGATAAATACTTAAATACATAGGAAACATCCATAACTCAGGTACAAATATTTGTGATGAACACACAAATAAATGCCCTGACCAGGATTCGAACCCCGGACCTCCTGCTTCGTAGGCAGTGTTACTACCGACTGAGCTAGGAGGCCGTTGAAAACATTTTAATTTAGATCCCAGTGCATTATTTCTTTAGAAACATTGTTCATTAATACAGTTAATTACTTTTTAGCTATTACAACTACTGTACCTCCTACAACTGCTATAACTACTCCCGCTCCGCCCAAATGCAAGACCAACGAACATTGGACAGACTGTTATGTCGGCGATTGTAAGCCGAAGACATGCTATGAGCTTATAAGACCCGCGCCGTGTCCCAGAGTAATTCCTCCGTGTCCCGGTGGTTGCATCTGCAACATCGGATATGTCCGTGACTCAAACGGAATTTGTATTAGAAAGAGAGACTGCCGTAAGTACCTATTTTACGTTTCGCTTTCATACATTTTTAACTGTACACTAACACAACTTAAGAATGCATTTAAATCTTGGATCTAACTGGTAACTGTAACTTACTTAAATGTGTTAGTTAATTGATGTATTTTGAACAAAAGTATTAAATCACTAGAGTTATATAAATATAAACCATAATCTTTTTCTTGTAAAATTAAAAATAAATATTTATTTGTAATAGCCACGTTCCTATTAAGGTATTTATGTTTTACTTTTTCTATGAAACTATAGGTCTATTTTTTGTCTTTGAATTTTGATCATAAACTACAGCCTTGGCCAGAAGTGTTGAGCATAACTCTTTTTGTTTACAATTTTGATGTTAAGTATTAATTCCATATCATAACAATGTACGATGACGTAAAATGTTATATATTATTGATATATCTAAAAGACTTCTCTTAATAACACTTTCAAGGTACCTATAAAATATGAAAAGTGGAGGTCCAAAAAATACGAATTTAGATGTCGGTGCGAAAAATTGCAAATATTCTATGCTAATCCAATCATTGGGGGAATCATCTCCACACATTGCCTTACAAAGATAATCAGTATGAGTAATTTTTTCCTTCCTGTAACTTTGTATCTTATAACTTATAAGATACAAAGCGTGCTGCGTGCGAGCTCTATCTACCCTCAGCCCGGCCTTCGGCCTCGCGCCTGTCGTGGACGCTTCGGCCCGCCGGTTCGCTTATTAACACACTCGGGAATAAGTACCTAACTGTGACTGCTCTTTTAAGCGCCAACTTCCCCCGGTCGTGTGAAACTCTGTGCCTTCGGCCTTCGCTGAACTCGACGCTCCGCCGTCGAGCCTTCGGCTCTCCGGCTACGTTTATTAAGACCGTTAGACTTTGGGGTTGAGTTCATGCGTCCTACACGCAGCTCGGCCTACGGCCTCGCGACTGGGGATTGCGTCTGCCCTAAGTCGGAAAGTTGGGCTTAAACACGAGCCAATAGTAAAAGTGTCCGGTCGCTCACCTTCGGGCCTGTGGCACTCACGTTAGCTGGAGACTTTTCCTATTGGCTCGTGTTTAAGCGCCAACTTCTCCCGGTTGTGTGAGGGAGAAGTTCTGTACGTCTTATAAGTTATAAGACGTACAGAATAAATGCAAATACAAAAAAAATTGAGTCTTTATACTTCTCGTAGACATTTTTGTCATAAAGTCAACTGTTCAAGCATTATGTAAAAAATGCTAAAGCCTATACGATATAAAATATTTTCAAGCACTGTCTTAATTTTTTTTTTTTTTTGTATGAAAGCATATATGGTTTTTGTCAAATTTAAATTCATTATACCCGAATTCATCGATAGCTATACCTGACAAGGCCTAGTAATATTTTATGATGAGTAATAGAACATTGATTTTGTGTGTGAGACTTACTACTTTCACCCCCTCTATAAGCGCTTTAGGGGTGAATTCAACTTTTGAATATGTTTTAAAAGAATCATTAGAAGATGATAAAACTGTGGTAGAGACTTAATTTCGTTATCTCGAAGCACAAAACTTTGAAGCTAATAATTAAAATTCTTATGATATAAGAAAATATACACTTTTTCACCGCCTGTATCTTTATATCTGTAAGACTTACAGATGTATTGTGTATGGAAATATTGTAGACAATTTTATCTTCTTCATACGTTCCATAGACATTTTAGGCATACTGATAACCGTTTAAGCGCCAAGGTTCAAAAACGGACTTATGGCACGTTTAAACCAAGATGGCGGCCAACGCACCCCCCCCCCCCCTCAAGGTCTCAAATCTAGTATTTTAATAACCACCCTATAGCCTACCAATAACCATTAAAACATTTTCTACTCCACCTTTTGTAAGGCAAATGCTCCAATTATTGCGCTATGCAGTTTTACTACTCACTTCAACAAAACATGCCTTCAGTTTGAATTCATTGATAAAATAACTTCAAAAAAGATAGAAACACCGGTCTAGTTTTGTATGAAAATCGCAAGGGTGCTCAACACTTCTGGCCAAGGCTGTATGTATGACTGTTTGTTTGTGAATAAAAAAAGAAAACAAAATGAAGCAACAGAAAATTGCTCAGTAGACTGAGTGACCGTTTCCGATTAGGGTAGCTCGAGTTGTCTAAGGGTCTCTTCGCTCTCCCTGTTGAAGATTGAAGGGGTTTTTATGAATTTCAAGACAATTACAAAAATCAGTGCAATTAGTAATTCCTTCTATTCAAGCTGGATATATTTTATAGAACTAAAAGTGAATTTCAGAATAAATACGATTATTTTCTAGCTAAAATTTGCAAAGAGCAGAATGAAGAATACACGGATTGCATACAGGGCCAGTGTACTCCAACAACTTGTAAGGAGGTGGTCAAAATGCCATATTGTCCTACTGCTGAGCCAGGTTATTGCCGAGAAGGATGCAAATGCGAGAACGGATTCGTGAGAAGTGAAAATGGAACCTGTATTTCAATTGATGACTGCCGTAAGTATTCTAAAACTGTTAAATTTGCACGTAAGGACTGATCAACGGATCCACATTTTAATATTTAAAAACTGAAATTATAATAAGACTAAGCCTCATATTTAATTTCTTAATTTAAGGACGTATATACGGATTTTTTCGAATTTCCTATACTTCAGAATCAGAATAGCCATTTATTATTGTTTTTACATATGAAAATATTGTTTACATATTTAGATATTCATATCTAAGTTTACTTAAATTATACATATACTTTTTAATTTTTTTTATTAATGGCCTCTCCTTCAGGAAGAAGGAGGGGTACACAGTGTGGTATTTTCGATCAGATTTGACTATTTTCATTGTTTATTTCATCGCATTAGTCTCGTCAAATAAAAGGTCAGAATGAAACTCCCAAATTTCTATCATGCGTAGTTTTGGAGATAATCAAAAACTTGAGAAATGTTCATAGAAAACATAGAAACGAAATTTTTTATTTTACGTGCACCTTTTTTGTGTGAATCTAATTTAGATCTATTAAGGATATATTGAAGTATACATTTCGTCAAAATAAAGTTAAAATTTATTATTCTGGGTGGCGATATAATTTTTTTATACATATTGAAAAAAAATTTTTTAGTCGATAATCCTACAATTCTAGCATTTTATTTCTAAACGAAACTGTTCTATGCTATAAGAGGCAGTACTGGAAAAAAAATTGAATGAAAATAACGCAGGATTGCCGAGATATGCATTTTTTAATATTTGGGTCAGGGCTGTCACCTACAACTCCGGTGGTGTACCTAGGTAGGTAACTGGGTACCTACATAGTTACAATGTCTGGAAATCCAATGAATTATAATGATTAATCTTAATTGTTTTGATATTTAAGCATTTATTCAGTACATTAAGTATTTAGAAGATACATTTTTACACCACAAGGGATGTGTTGTTATAATACTAACCAACATAGTCTTGCCTAAAAGCCTTTGCACGGACAGCATTCTCAGATGGGAATAGAAAAGCATTTGCACAAATTTTAGGCATAGCTGAATGGCTTGTAGACGATTTGCACATAATTTTGGTCGCACTCTCGAGTGGGTTACCAATAGATGCAAACAAGTTTCGTGCGTTTTGTTGGTCTTTGGCTGAAAAATATGTAAAAAATTACAAGTGGTTCTACATGTCAGTCACTTTGCATAAAATACTTATTCACGGTTGGCAAATAATTATAAACAGCCCATTACCCATCGGAATACTGTCCGAACAGGCCGGTGAATCCAGAAACAAATTCTGGCGTTATGACAGAGAGCACCACACGAGGAAAATCAATAGGCAAATTACACTCCTAGATCTTTTTCGGCGTGTGTTAGAGTCTTCTGATCCTTACATTTCACATTTATCTCTGAAAGACCGTTTAAGTAAACAGAAGCGTCAGCCTATTCCGGCAAAAGTTTTGACCATTTTAAAACCAATCGAACCAAATTCTTCCATTGCAACAGAGGAGTCGGATTTGTCGGAATTGGGGTTAAGCACGGACTTAATTCTCCCTACAGAAGAAATTCTAATTAATTCGGATGATGATGATGATGAAGTTGACGACTGAAGATCGTCTTCTCTTTTTTCACTTCGATTGCGAGAAAATAAGATAAAAATAATTATTATTTACACACAATAACTAAACTAAGGTGAAATTATGGTTTAACTTGACGGTCTTTTAATTTTTTTAACTTCTTTGACATAGATACAAAATATAAACACCGCAAATAAATGCCACAGACAACGGTATAATATTATAGCTCTTTAAACAGTTTAAACACGCTTTAAAGCGCTTCCATAAAATAAATAAAAATCTTTGTAATGATTGTGAAGTAGGGACTAAAAAACACCTCATGTTTTGAGAAATAGATTGCGTTTCCTGATTGGTCAATTTTAACATTGCTGTATTCTGATTGGTTGATATTAATTACAATGTTTTTTTAAAGGACTTAAATTATTTACACAGTATACGCACCAAAAAATTATCTAGCGTTCCGATTAACTTCGATATGTGTTGTGATTGGTGGATTTAATATGGTGAAGTGTTCCGATTGGTCAATTTAAAATGTTTTGCAAATCATAAATATGTATAGGTACATATTAGCCCTAGAGGCTAAATGTACTACTTTAGTCCGCCTTGGTAAGCATAATATGACACATTTTTTGAGCATGAGAAGTGAAAAAACTATATTACGGTATTATGTCTTAAAGTCAATCATGACAACCCTATTTCCATAGAAATCGGTAAAAAACTTAGAAATGTTATAAATCCTAAGTCCCGCAAGATTAGCTTTTGAAATTTTGAGAAATTATAGTTAACCATATTTTAAATACACTTAATAAAAAATAAAACGCTAATATTGGAAAATATAGGAGAAATAAAAAAAATGTTTGAAAACTTTAGTAACTTCTAACTTTTAACTGAATGGTACTAAGATGCTGAATTTTTTGCACAATTAATGAGTATCTCTCACTAAAACTCAGAAATAAAAATTGGAACTATAGTGACGGTACTTCAGTAATTATGCCAATAAACATGTTTTCTTAAGGTCATTGACCTTGTCAACAAAAAAATATTATGCATTAACTACGCCAGATAATCATTCGGGAGTTTTACACTGGGATGCAGGATATTATAATGCGTATTATAAAAATATATAACGAGGGTGGTCAAAACTGATCGAAAATCCCACACTGTGGGGTAGTACTAAGACTCCATGGCCGCATGGGTTACCAGCCCTGCTAGGAGAATACATATTAAACAATTTACAAAATAATTTATTATTTATTAAACAATTCCTATACTTACGCAAGTTTAATGCTTAACAAATATGCATGGACACGTATTTGAACTTCCTTTTTAGTTTTCCAAATGTCTCATTCTTAACTTGACACTACTGCAAAATCAGTACCAACCAATGTGAAAGCATAGCCTTCAAATCCAGGGTTTGGGACTCTCCAGGGTAGTTTTCCAGTTAAAACACGCAGTATATTTAACATTAAACGTATATGTCTCTTGGCAAAATGAACATAAACACGGTATTTTTCGTGTGACATCTTTCACAATGAACCACAGATAATGCAAACTAATCAAAACGCGCCAAAAGCATATTTTAAACGGGCTTAGACAATATTCAGCTACTTTCAATGCTGGTACACAGTCTTTGCAATAATAATTATGAATATACGTAATGAATACAATAGAAAATATTTTAAAACTGCTAACAAATGTACCAAACATCCATACTAATATTATAAATGGGAAAGTGTATGTGTGTGTTTGTTTGTTTGTCCGTCTTTCACGGCAAAACGGGGCGACGAGTTGACGTGATTTTTTAAGTGGAGATAGTTGAAGGGATGGAGAATGACTTAGGCTACTTTTTGTCTCTTTCTAACCCCCCACTTCCCTAAAATGGGGGTAGGAAGTTTGTATGGTTTGTTACCCCGAATTTAACGCGAGCGAAGCCGCGGGCAAAAGCTACTACTGTATAATTAATTTATTTTATATCTAAAAATGCATGCGTAAATATATGATAGCAAAAATCATGTAGGTACACAATTGTTTTATTTTCCAGCCGAAGCCGGTACGTGTATTGAACCTAATCAGGCCTGGTCACATTGCGCGGCGAACTGCGCAAACGCATACTGCCCTAAGGATGACCAGCGACAGCCGATTTGCTTCCTGCCTGTCGGCTCCTGTCACCCTGGGTGTAAATGCAAGCCTAACTACCGGATCTCGAAGGATAACAAGTGTATCCTAGCGCGTCATTGTCGTAAGTTTTTATGATTTTGGTTACCTACACATATGAATAGAAATGCAACCAGTAGAAATTTACAGGAATTACCAGTCCGGTAATACTGTGAAATTTTACTCCTTATACACATTATACACATATCAGCGCATAACTGCCGGAACTATCCGGAAGTAGTAAGTCGAAGACAGTTTGTTTTAAGGACGGATAAAGACGGATTATTTTATTTAAAAAGTCATCAAACTTTTTTTTAATACTAAGATGATGGCAAACGGTCTGCCTGATAACAAGCAGCTACCGTAGCCTATCGACACCTGCAAATTCAGAGGTGACACATGCGCGTTGCCGAGCCTTTACACAAAAGGAGGATCAAATACGTCCACACCACCGTATACACTTTTGCACCTTATTGCAAAGGTTTAAAGTGAAAAAGTGTACATATCTTTGACGTCGTCTGTACAGTCACGTCTGAAAATATGAATACATTTAATGTGACAAAAATATGTAGCCACGACTCTTTTAGCAAGTCTTAGATACATGTTATTGTCACATTAAGAGTACGCGACCACGAGCGTTATGACACGCTCGAAACGTCTCAGGAAAATAATAAAAGTAAGTGTAAGTCCCGTTTCATGTGAAAATAACGAGTAAAAATCGTGTGAATTTAAATCATTACATTAAAAGTATCCTTATTTTCAGATGTGACCATAATTTAACTATAGCTTAGCTACCTAATTTATAAATTATCATTATTATTATCATTAAAAAAATTGCCTGGCCCGATCTTAAAATATGGAACGCTTTTTTAATTTATTCTTTGATACAGCTGCAGTACCATGCACAAGACAGAACGAGGAGTACAGCCCTTGCCCTGGTAATCGTATAACCTCATGCGCCTTACTTGGTACCACGCCGGTCATCAGTACTGGCACAACAATCTGCAACCCAGGCTGCATCTGCAAGAAAGGCTTCTATACGAACGACAACGGCACGTGTGTTCCGATATGCGAATGTCGTAAGTATTGATATCTTTATATCTATAAAATCGCAAGGGTGATACCTAATCACAGTAATCAATCACTCTCAGATAATGCAAACCAAACTTAACGTTAAATCAAACGAAATTATTACTGATATTCGGATTTACCCAAAATTCTTTACTTAAATATTCGGAATTATCCGAACACCCCCTGCCTGTATACAAGGTGAATTTTCTAAATGGATCAGTGACGGCAGCCACCAGATTGCATGATAAATAAATAAATATTATAGGGACAACACAGTAAGCTCAATAAGGCTTGTGTTGTGGGTACTAGACGACGATAATAGATAAATATGGATAAATACTTAAATACATAGAAAACATCCATAACTCAGGAACAAATATCTGTGATAAACACAAATAAATGCCCTGACCAGGATTCGAACCTGGTACCTCCTGCTTCATAGGCAGCATCACTATCGACTGGGCTAAGAGGCCGTTAAAATGCTATTAAAAAGTTACATTCCTCGCAACGCATTCTTGCTCATATCTGTTGGAAACGCACCCTTAATATGTTGTTCAAAATCAGATGTTTATGGACCCGGGGTATGTCCTTAAACTACGTCCGGACTTGGGTATGTCCTTAAACTACGCCAAAAAGAGAGGTATGGGCACTGCGAATGGCATCTCGCTAAGTGTGGTAGGGCAAGTTCAGCGAATGTTATCTCGCTCAAATCTGGAGCAGAGCCCGGCTGGGGAAGTACCTCCACCTTACAGAAAACCACAGCCAAATAGCACTAGACCCTACTCATAGTGTTGTGTTCCTGCTGCTGAGTAAGGTTGCCAAAGAGCTCAAAGAGGACCCAGTGTGTTGACGATGAGGAACCCTCTTGTTCCTTTAGCCATCAACTTGGAGTTGCAGGCATCCATAGGTTACGGTAGCTGCTTACCATCAGGCGCGCCGTATGCTTGTTTGCCACCGTAGTGGTATAAAAAAAAGATATAGCTATTATACATTTAAATGCTGTTTAAACAGTTTAATAGAGCAAGGATCCTATGTACATAATTATTAATTAATTACTTTAATTGCTATAATTTTTCTCAAAATTTCTAAACTACATATTCATAAAAAAAAATTTTAATGTATAGCAAATATATTCATCAGAGACATCAGCCTGCCATAAAATAAAACTAGAGCTAAGTGGTTGTTAGTAAAAACAATCTAAGTAATGCACTTATTTTATTCCTTTGTTTCAGCGCCTAATACCACGTCATATTAAACAGGGGTTGATTTCTTGACCTATAATACAACGTGCAACGTGCTCACGAGGAACCCATCATATTTTACAATGCATTATAATGGTATACAGGGTGACATCTGGATCGTGAGCCTGAAACACTTTTTCTGACTCTGTAACATATCAGTATTTGATCACAGGATGAATTTAATTATTTTATTTTTCAAGAACATTAATCTTAAACTAAGTTAATCTTGGTCACCCTATTTGTTTAGACATACGTCACATTGAAACCAAATTGTACGGCTAAATATGTTTTTCCACTTATCATCTGACAAATAATTATCAATATTGGTGACAAAAAATATAATTAACATCATTAGGTTAATTTTTCCATTTTGTATCATGCCTTGATCGTTTGCTACATGACCCCGATTTCATCCTGTATAGAACTATAATGTCCTACAAAACTTTTTAGGAATTCGACCAGTTTCAAAGTTAATTTAAAAAAAATTATAAATTGTAAAAATAAAACAATAAATAAAAATTGTGACTCAATGCAAAACGCCTTTCTGATGGCGATGTCGTCACTATGGGGCCCAGTATCCTATATTTTAGTCATTCTTATTGACAGATATAAGTGACAAAGGAACACAGTGCGTAAACTAGTTTTACGAAAAAAAAATACCAATCTATTATAAGCAATTGTTAACCAACAACATTTAGGTACTTTTTATGTATTTAAAAAAACTTGGTTTGTTATGATTATAACCTAGTTATAGTGGTTGTGATACGATCGTTCATCGATGCGCGCGAGTAGCTCAGTGTCGATACCGATATCAAAACCAATTCTAACTTTATACTATAATCATTTGGACGCACTAAATACTTTATTTTTTTCTGACCTTCATCATTTACATATTCATATTTTTTTTGCTATTCCATATCACTTTTTATAAATTAAATAGTCTATAAACCTGTCGCGTCGGTTAATTGCTTCTAAATTATACAAAACTATTTTTGTAAACACATTTATCTCGTTCAATAAACATGGCTTTAATTTTACTCAAATATGGCTTTAATTTTTGCAAGTTTCCTGTTGTTTGACAATTTATTTATTTTACCCTTATTGCACAATACATGAAAGTTTAAATGGCGAACTGAATGCCTTAAGGCATCGTATACCTGTCAACCATTGGTTCAAAGAGAATCTTATAGTAACAGGATTATAAAAGAAGAGATGAGGTACAAACACAAATCACATAAATGATAAAAATAAGACAAAATGACAAAAAATAGTATTTTATACAATAGTGACATAATTAAGCTTTTCAATCTCGTCAATCAAACTCAGCATGATTCGTGGCATAAACACGTACAACAAACTGAACCTAGTTCGATAAGTCTAAGATGAGATATATATAATTAATTAGTCACGTCTTTAATCGCTTTTTCTACGAATACTCAAAATAGGCAAGCCGGTAAGAATTAAGTTTGACGATGAATTAACTTTTTTTGATGTTGTGTTCGTGAACCTTAACCATAAACATGGTAAACATGTTGTTGAAAGAGAATATTATAAATAATCATTATTACGTTATCGTGGCCTTAACTTTCTTCGCGATAACCTATAACTCAGACACAGAAAATATATATATAGATAGCCAGCTATTAATATTAAATAAATCTTATTTAATTTATTATTTACTTGGTTAATTCTCGCCAAACTGTTGACCACGAAGATTGCGTCCGCTAACATGGCTCGGTTTGTTTTTCTAGTTTGTTTCATGATTTCTACGGTGACTGCTACACCCATTAACGATATTAAGGATGGTAAGTGATTAATTTTAACTTATTATCTTGCAAATTATGATTACTCGTCTCGATCACCCAAACATTAAACAAGTACTTAATATGAATTTCATTTCAATGATGACTTCCGAAATGAAATCTACCTAGGTACATCTCGATATACAGGGTGTAGAAATGAAATCTACCTAGGTACATGTCGATATACAGGGTGTAGAAATGAAATCTACCTAGGTACATCTAGATATACAGGGTGTAACAAAAATACTGGTGATGCGATTAAGGGCGTAATTGGTATCGCATTCTAATTATGAAAAACTAAGAAAAAAAATATTTTCACACGAAAAAAAATGGTTTTGTATGGAGGGTTGGGTTGGCTAGCTGGACCGACGTGCCCCATACAAAAAATACCGGCCAAGTGCGAGTCGGACTCGCACACCGAGGGTTCCGTACAAACCTGTAGGTATATAGTAACTTTAAAATATTTTTATTATATGATGTAACTAAAAATCTACGGGTTTCGCAATTTTTCCTTTATCTGTGCTATAAGACGTTGCTTCGTACCAAATTTCAAGATTCTGAGTTCACGGGAAGTACCCTGTAGGTTTTGATTCCCTTGCGAGCGAAAATTTGCGGAAATTTGCGGCATAAACGGCTGTATCTTTTGATTGCGTTGGCTTAGAAGTCTGATTTTTTCACAGCTCTTAGGGTCAGTAGACTTGAGTATTTGATATAAAGTTCAGCTTGATACCTTTACGCGTTCCTGAGAAAAATGGTCTTGACAGACAGACAGACAGACGGACAACAAAGTGATCCTATAAGGGTTCCGTTTTTTCCTTTCGAGGTACGGAACCCTAAAAAATCGCGGCAAAAAAAATTCCCTGTATTTTTCTTAGTCGCAATATGATACTAATTACGGCCTTAAACGTATCACCAGTATTCTCGTTACGCCATGTAGCTATAGGTCGATTTTTTGCTCATCATGTTGCGATCAATTTACGACTATCATTATCGAGAGTGCCCTCCCGTGGGCGCAGAGCATAAATTGATCCAAACATGTCATGCTTAACCTGTTATTAATATACAATCTAATTTACACAGTTTCACTACGAATAAGGTATTTTTATTTCAGCCAAAAAATGTACCAAGCCTCATGAAATATGGACAGACTGCGTCATCGCTGTTTGTAGGCCTTTCAAATGCAATGGTCTGGGCAGATTAGTGATGTGTCCATCCGTAATACCACCTTGCGATGGAGGTTGTGTTTGTAAAGAAGGCTTTGTGGAGAATGAGACTGGAGATTGTATAGATGCCAAGACATGCCGTAAGTATAACTCGGTATTTTAAATTAAAAAAAGGAGCACTCCCGAAACGACCGAATCAATTTTAATAAATCGTGTCTATGATCTCTCGCTAGAAAACCTGCTTAAATTTTTTTTTAAAGCCGCATTTAGTCCAAACGTTTTAGCGCTATAGTAAATGATGCTAAATTTGCAGTCACTCGAGTTCGTCAGGACCTAGACCATTTTGAAGACCTTATCGTAAAAAGAAAAAAAGTTAATCGGTGGGGGTAGGTGCTTTCAAAGATTTTAAACAAACAAAAGATCACATGTACTTACTCGAGCGCATCATATATTGAAACTGGATAGGCTTCTACCGTTCACTGATGATGCAGTATGATAATCTGATAAAATGGATGATGGGATTGAAATTTATGATGGCATTCATACAATAATCTCAAATATAAAATTAAATCCTTCAGATTAAGATTTTTTTTATTTTTTATGATGGGACTGACCAGCGATTGGCCCTAGTCTCACCTGATGGAAGGTGAAGACAGTAATAGCCTATTCACTCTTGCCTTAAAAATACCGAGATCGTATTTATCAGGGAATACAGATGGCGGGAGCGCATTCCATTCCTTGGCAGTCCGCACCAAAAAAGATGAAGAAAATCGTTTCGTGCGCACAAAGGGAATGCTAACAACTAACGGGTGCATTTGCTCCCCGCGCCTGGCAGTCCGATGATGGAAAGGGGAAGGTGGAATCAGGTCATGAAGTTCTTGTGCGCACTCCCCATGTATTAGCACAATCAAGGCATCAACTTGGTACAAAAATACCGACTCCACAATCCACCAATCAATTCTTTAACTGCCAACCAACCAACCCACCGAAGGCGCCGGCTAAAAGTGGTTGAGGGAGATTTCCACGGGTTGTAAGATCACCATATCTTAATCTGACGCACTCGAGTAACTGCAAAAATCCCCCCTTGGGCTCCCCTACCACTACGGTAAACACACAGCGGTCAAATTCCTCTTTTGCGTCGGGGGTTAAATAGGAAACGAAATTTAATTCTTTAGTAAGAATTCGTAGTTTATTTGCATAAACCGATCAGGTTTGACGGCTTATGGTCATCATGTCATCATTTTAAAAATAGCCAATGTTATCGTTCCAACAAACAGCATAACCGGGATCGTTCTGCCATATTTTAATTAGGTATTTTGTATTTCAGCAAGCTGTGGTGGAGATTCAAATGCACAGGCTGGCTGTGGCAATGCATATTGTGCACAAACTTGCGACAGCCTGAGAGCTAGCACGGGGAACATAACAGATACAGGTAGCGAGCCAGCTCCGGGATGTACTTCATACTGCCCATTCAATGGCTGCGAGTGCAGAAAGGGATACATTCTCAGCTCAGTTAATTACCCACGAAGATGCGTACGCCCTGAGAATTGTAATAAACATACATAAAAAATTATTGGACTGTAAACGTCACGTTCTGATTTCATACATACATTCGGGGTCAATAGAAAAGTAAACTAAAGTAAACAAATGCATTTACGTTTATTGCTTCGCAATCACGTACTCTTAAAGAATAACCATGGTATCATTGTCAGCTTATACACATAAACATGTTATAAAAGTTTTCATTAAAAAGTAAAATTTCAGTGAAAACTAATTTCTTTCATAATATTTGTCATCTGTCAAATGCTTTTTATGCCTTACCTAGCCATTTTGTTTACCTTATTTACTTTTCTACTGACGCCGAATATACTTTTACGAAAAAACTGATGTTCTCATACTTACTTACATATACATACATATGTTTTGTTTAAGATACTAAGTCCTTACCGAGATCGAGCATTAATGAACCTATTTACATACATATATTCTATTTAAAATGAGACTCAGATCATCTAGCCTCCATCTTTAACTTTTTTGGTTCGTACATATATATGTCAACATTCCTCGTCCTTATTAACCTGCTGTGTTCGTTAAGCCAGTTATTTCATCGTATGGAATCTAAGAATGGTGCGTATAAAATAATATTTCACCGGCTTGACCATTGAACCCGGTTTTTTACCTAAAAAATATTTTCGTCAATTTTTTAACTTTTATATACTTATTCAAATATTTAATTTATGTAACCTAATATATTTCCAATAAATATTCAACATAAACTTTGGTTTTGCTTTCGGGATATCCCTATGACACCTGTAATTTAAAACCGTAATATTACTGAACCGCGATAAGATTACGTTTTTTTTTATGAAATAGGAGGCAAACGAGCAGACGAATCGCCTGATGGTAAGCAATTACCGCCGCCCATGGACGCCCGCAACACCAGAAGGGTCACAAGCGCGTTGCCGGCCTTTAAGATGGGAATACGCTCTTTTCTTGAAGGTTTGAAGGTCGTGTCGGTCCGGAAATACCGCAGACGAGAATGTTTGTCGCTAGTCGCGCACCGGCAAACGAGAGATGCGGACGTGCCAATGAGCTCCCGTCACCCGCGCGAGAAAGAGACAAACTGTAATTTTCTAACACTGAGAGTGACAAAGATGTAATGATTGTCAAAATAGATAAATATAACAGAATCGTTCCTAGGCTCAGAGAAATAAACCATGGAGTGGTAATTGTCAGGCGTCCCCCTCTGTCAAAACTACAAGACCACTGTTCGTAGCGGTTATATAAAACTAGTTGTCGCGCGTCAAACCCCATTCAATGAATGTCAGTCAGCGCGCAACGATCTGAGGTAAAAATGCCGAATTGCTGCGTGTTTTCATGTAAGAAAAGATCTGAATTATCTAGTTTACAGAAGGATAACGTTTCTTTTAATCTCTAAGTATAATTACGTCTAAATATCATCAAATAATGCACGAAATTAGAAAACAACTAAAAAAGATTGTCAATCAAAAAGTGTTGCCACTTATTGGTACTACATCTGCTTTAGGGTAATTTTTAAACTTGACTCTTCATAGTACATTGTACCATCGGGTTCATAATTGCATACCCAATTTATCAATAAATTCATTCATAAATTGGGTATGCAATTATGAACACGATTACATCGAGGGAGGTAAGTGAAATATTGCAAACAAGAGTAATCGACTCCAGTGCGGCAGAAATACATCCGCCATTAAGTCATTCATTGTCATTGGCAATACACTTAAAGGATACTCCGTGGGTTAGGCAGAGACCCATTCGGCATACAGCCATAATTGTAAAGCATTGCTCTGTTAAAAAAACAGTGTGTCTCTTTGTGTGTGTGTTGTTATTAAATGGTTTCTAAACATATTTTAATCGACTTTTAAATTATTGAAATTTGTCTATGGTCTCAAAAATACAGCTACCATAAACAAATTTCCGTTTTAATAGACTAAGTTCAGCTAGTGCGATGAATTCCGCACTAATGTGTGGCGCCCCTTAAGTGAAATATACTTGTAGATGCTTGAAATAACGATATTCCTGTTTAGAAATTACTTCGTTCCTGTATTTTCACCATACTTTATTAATTATAAGGTACGTTATACGCACTTATCCCCTTAAATAGGCACTTTTAATTTCCGACTCTGGTATCACTGTACCTAACAGGTAAGTTTTAGTGATGGGACAGCACAAAAATAAATGTCGATATTAACATTAGCAGTATGATATACTTTTTATTTATAATAGAAAATGAAGAAGAGATAATAGAAATAGAAACACAAATTGGAAACAGATGCCCATTACAATCAAAATATCAACTGCGAAGGACTCTGGAACATCAAGATGTCGCTAGTGACTGATTAATCATTGTTCATTACAGTGAAAAATTCACTGATGTGGATAGAGGAACGTCTAGTGTAATTGGAAGCACATTGGAACGGTAATCTAAACACGTGGGTTCGAATCCCGTGATGTTCCAGAGTTCTTTGCAGTTCATTGTTTCATTGTAAGAGTTATTTGTTTCCAATTTGTAGTATTTTCCACTAAATATAAAAGCAAATACACATCAAAATATTAAATTGATAATATAAAAGTTATTCTAATTCAGCTTGCAAGATTTGTCCTGAACAAATAGGCAAACTAACTTACGTAGAATACTAACATTGTAAGTAATATGCTGGTAGAAAAACTTGATATTTAATCACAACTTAACATTATAATTTTATCAATAGCTAAACCTTGTACGTGGTAAAGAAACAAAAATATATAACTAACCTACGATCAATGTTTCTCTGCGTCCATAGGAAACACCTTAGACAACCCTACACGTGATCATAAACAGGTGGTGCTAAAAGAGTTACAAACTTGGCAGCTCTACTGTCCCACCTGGACCTCGCAGCACTCACTGGATTTTCTTCATCATCTGCTTTCCCAGTACCCTAGGGAAGAAATGCCTATCCATATCCAGTGACATGTAGGCATACGATAATTAAATCTACGATAAAATGTGACATTTTCAAGTCAAAGGTACATCATTATCGGTTGTCAATAAGGCGTTACCATAAAAAAATCATTTAGAAATTAACTCTATTAACAACCGACAATGATGTACCTTTGACTTGAAAACGTCACAAATATCGATACTTCAGTATATTATTATCGACGCGTTCCTCGCACTGTCTACGTTTACTTAAAGATGACATTATCTCGTTCACGGACAAGTTGTCTGTGTCTGTGTTTGTACTTGTGTGAGTATATTTTAGCTAGTGTTTGATAATTTTATCGTGTGCGTGTGTAGCGACGTCAATGGAAAATGCATTAGTGTTAACAGTATTTGTGTGCGTTTCCTCGTCCCCCGCGCCGAAATTGGCAGACTTTTTGTGATATAAAGTAGTGCGCGTCTCGCATCCGGTTGGCTAATAATCAAAGTTCCTAGGCTATGGAAGTATTTTTGTGCTTATTTTGTTAGAGTATAACCCATCCATAGTAAATATCATTGACTAATCCACTGACATGACTAATCCTATTCTAATCGCGGTTCAGTAATAATTTTGACTGCAAGCTTCATGAAAATATCTTGTAGGTAGACATTTTACATTCTCAGGCACCCAGTGTACATTTTTGTATACTACGACGGTGGTAAACAAGCATACGGCCCGTCTGATGGTAATCAGCTACCGAAACCTATAAAGGCCGGCAACTCCAGAGGTGTTATGTAACTAAATACATGCCTCGTTTATGAACTATCTAACTACTGTAATATGTACTATGGCCATGGTTGCCTATTAAAATATGAACATTAGGGATCTTTATTATCATCTCTTCATTCAAAGATAAAGGTTAAGAATCACGAAAATTTCTTAGTGATGGGCCGGGCGTGACAAATTATTACTTCAATACAATAATCAATTAATCCAAAGAAACATCAAGCGGCAACATTCCGTATATCAAAAATAGATATATTATGTACAATTATTACCATGTACATAACCTTGTTTGGATCCCATCGCATTTCGGAGAAGAAAATTGACGAACAATAAAATTCATATTATTAAAACGCAGGTTAGTGAGATGTTATCAAATAAATTAGAACCTTAAGACAAAGGTATAAGATAAATAAAGGACAGAAAGGCAAGAACAGTTCACGCGTCAAGATCCATCCTTTCCTAGAAAATCAATAAATAGTTATTTAATAAATTTGGGAATTAATTTAAAAAATACCAGGAATTGTTTGTTGTGATCCTGATAGACTGGGAGCTGACCGTGTTGGAAGTGGCATGGTGGAGGAAGCGACCGAGGCCATCTGGTTAAGTTGCTATATTTTCCTTGATGCTGGGTCCGTGCATCTGGCGACTTTTAATATGTGGAGGTTGGCGTGACAGACTATCGAAGTTGTTGATTTGGAAAATATTAATACCAAAATAGGTAAAGGACCACCGAGTTATATCGGATAATCTAGTTATTATATATAATTTCTCATAATAATTCATAATTCTTTCATTTATTCATTAATTGCGTCATAATAATGTGTTACATGAGGTCTTACATTAGGCAAGGTTTTACACAGTACTTAGGTAACTAATGTATCTATAATAGTGCATCAAACCCGGAATTCCAGGGTTTGCTTTTCTAAAGTGGATTGCATTCTTTGGCCTCCATCACTTTACAGTTGCCAGATATTCCGGATATAAAGGTGGGCATAGTGTGGTGGACTGATTGGGAGACTTCATTGTTTTCATTGTCAGGTCGTGATTGACGTGGTTAGCTCACCGTCAAAAGTTAGCTTCGTGGGAACATAGATTTAAATTATTAATTTTGACGGGGTAACAAATAATATTGAACCCTAAGTCAATAGCAGAAGACATATAATAAACAGAAGGCCAAAGAGAGTTACGAGGAATTTGACTTGAGTCAAATTAATGTTAACATTAATTTGATATATATTTTGGAAAAGAATGGAAGTTAATTGAGTCCGAACCTTAAACGGAAGGAATAAGATTTAAATGAACGAAAGGGCAAGAGAATTTAAGACCTTTTTGACATGAGCAAGCTGTAGCCGTTATGTAGCCGGTTTGTAGCCAATGTGCACGCATTAGAGATGACACAGACAATATACAATAGAGATGATAAATAGAGGTGCATGGGACGCGCTCGGGCATCCAATTCTTAATTGTCGAACGGATTGGTACGTGTGAGTGAAATTTTCAGTGCAGTGAAGCTTTGAGCTAGAGTTTTAATCAATGTGATTTTGATTCGGCTCAAAGTTAAATCTAGGCTTTGCTGATCCGAGAAACTTTGAAAGTGTCTCGGAAATGTAGATCTAGATGTTTTGCGGCTGTGAAAGTTTCATTCACAATTTCTTGTGGTTTTAATTGTTTTTAACTTATGTTAATGGGAGTTTAGTTATCATGTAAATTTTCTTGAGTGTTTATTTAAATAATAGAACCAGTTACTGTCTAAACCAAAAAGTATGGTTATTCAGCTTTGTTTTAACCTAACTGGTGTCAACTGAGACAGGGCTGGAGTTCTAGTTTTGTGACAGGCATGAAGAAGCCTGGCGCTTCTTTTTTACCGACATAAGCAGCGTTACGCCACTTATAAGTGGGGCTTCCTTGATCACGGTGACCAGCTGTCATGGTTAAGTGGGGACCTCGGCTCGATGTTAAGTCGCTGGTCAGCCGGAGACTCGGACCCATGGACATCATGCAGTGTCGGTAATCTTGTCTTGTTAAATATATGTAAATATTATTTATATACACCAGATAGGGACAGGACTTACTTCCACCACCCTGGCGTTTTAGCCGTGGAAGGGGAGTTCAACTCAACACCATATTGATAGCTTTGCAATCTCGGATTCATTGGCCGAACTTTTACAGCTTAGGGTTAGGGATACACTTGAGTATTGTCTGGAATATTTGGGCTTTGTCTGAAATACTAAGCAGATGGGGTTAGTGATAGATTTAATTCACACACAATGGGGAAGTAGGCATTTCGAAAGAGAAATTCTTTATGAATTGCGTTATACCGGATATTAACTTGATTTTAACGTTTTAGAAGCAGTATTCTAATCTTTTGCGATATTTCTAGTCAATTTGTGAGTTTTCTGGTATAATAAAGGTATAAATATACATTTCATTGGTTTTATAGTATTCATATAACTCTGTGTAACAAATCATTCTGAAACAGTAGTCCGATTTGGTCCAGTGGCAAGCATAGCAGTCCATTGTATAATTCAAAGTTACATAAAGCTTAAATTGGTTAGTTAGACTTCATAAAATTTGTCTACAACTAAGGTTGGTTCTTAGTTCTACATGTTAGAAAACTCAGAAATAATGACTCAGTTTACAGTTTATGGGATGGACAAGGGTTTTTGGCGTTTAGATTTGTTCTCATGTTGTTAAATGAGACTAAAAGGTTGACGATGAATATTAACTTTTTTATTCTACCAATTTGTTGCCGTGTCTCATATTATCAACCGACTTCAAGATTTCTAAGGAGGAGGTTATCGATTCGTCGGGATCGTTGTTTTTGCTATATATATTTTTTTTATGTATGTTCACCGATTATTCGAAGACGGCTGGACCGATTTGGAAAATTATTTTTTTGTTTGAAAGAGTATACTTCACAGTTGGTCCCATTGTAACCAGGTCAGGATCTGATGATGGGATCCTGGAGAAATCGAGGGAACTCTTCAACTATTATAGGCACACCTATAGTGATTTGAGTATTTTTTAACAGCATCTCGAGCATTTGCTTTTGGAAAGGTGGATGCTAAGTGAAGTCGGTTCTTTTTTTTGTTTAAAATTATCATATACATATTCGTACAAAATGTCAGCTTTCTGTTACTAAGAGCTAAGCCGCAGTCAGGCAGACAGATGGACGGACAGATAGACGGACGTGGCGAAGCTATAAGGATTCCTAGTTGACTACGGAACCCTAAAAAGAACAATAAATTCAAAAACTCGTTGTAATTACACGACATTGTTGTGTGTTGTTGCTCCTATGGTGCCCCAGAAGCCTTTACAAGTTTACGCCACGTCTCTCGATCCCCATCAGCGCTCCAAACGTCACTCCAGCTAATCTGAACGGCATTCAGCTCCTCAACAGAGCGCCTCCCCGAGTGCACGAGACGTCCCGATCTACGTTCGCCTCCACCAGTTGAGAGTACCTAGTCATTATCTTCGCCCCGGCGAATTGTGTTGTGTGCGTAGGGATGCCAACTTTTCTTGAGACACAAAGTATTTTCCAAATCTACATAAAAAAGGACACCTTGTTGTTACCTGATGAGACGCTCCAAAAATATAGTATTTTCGCCTTTTTGCATTTTTTGTGCGTGACCTTAACCAACGAGAATAAGTATAATCACAATGTTACCGTGACCTTGACTTTCGTGCGATATCCTATATCTACCTCAAACACAGCTATGTACAGATAGCCAGTTTTTATTAAAAAATCAAGCCGTTATGGGTAATAATAAAATTTATAAAATAAACAATGATCTTATAACGAAGTTAATTCTCGCCGAACTGTTGACCACAAAGGTTGCGTCGGACGACATGGCTCGCTTTGTTTTATTTGTGTGTTTCGTATTTTTTTCGGTGACAGCCACACCCATTAACGATATTAAGGATGGTAAGTGATTAATTTTATTATCTTAAAAATTAGGATTACCCAAATATTAAACAAGTACCTAATATGAATTTAATTTCAAGCAAGACTTCCGAAATCAAATTTGCCTATATCTTGTCTCGACTAGGTACGGTCTCAGACACAGATTAAAAAATATTTAATGATTTATAATATAACTAGTTACTTACGTAATAACGGTCGATATTTTTACTCGTCATGTTGCGATCAATTTACGATCTTCTGTACCTTCATCATCGCGAGTCGCGACTATCGTGAGATTCACGAGCGCCATCCCGTAGCGAAAAGGCGTAAATTGATCGAAACGGGTCGATTAAAAAATCGACCTAAATGGAGAAGGCAACTGTCACAATGACATTTCCAACAATGGCCCTTAGAAAAGCTAAATTTGTATGGCGGGAAGTAGTTATTTATTTTAGTGAAAATTACTCCCTGTTTTATCACGAATTGGTCCCAATGGGAAATTCTCAGGTAACCGAAATACTCTAAAAATAAAATGCTGTAGAATAAAGCGACAGGGAAGAATTTTCCCTAAGAAAATCCTTCTGACTGTATATTATTATAGTTTCAGTACCTTGTAAAGGACCATTTTTTGTCTCTTATTCTCGGTATGGGTATGGAATCTGAAACAGCGCCTTCTAAAAAAAGTTTTCACCGGCCTTCCCCGTTATAAATATTGTAATATGGCTGAGAGTTAAGTAACTACGATCGAATCTAAACAACTTTTTAACTACGACTAAGTTATTTTTATTTCAGCCAAAACATGTACGAAGCCTAATGAAATATGGACAGACTGCGCCATCGCTGTTTGTAGGCCTCTCAAATGCCATGCTCTGGGCAGACCAGTGATGTGTGCATCCGTAATAGGACCTTGCCGGGGCGGTTGTGTTTGTAAAGAAGGCTATGTGGAGAATGAGACTGGAGATTGTATAGATGCCAAGACATGCCGTGAGTATTTATTAGGGTTATGTTTCCTTTTATATTAAATAACTTCAAAACTATATATGTTGAAATAATACAAAAAATATATTTGAGATTTTCACATTAAGCCCTTTTATTTCAGATACCACAAAATATAAGTAGTTTGCAAATTATTATTTTTTAATTTTTCTTTTACCCGCCCCACAAATGTCCGCCATGTTTAAAATTTATAGATTGGTGTTACATGCCTGCCTTTGGGTCGCTGATTTACATATGTGTACAAAATTACAGCTCAATCGGTCCCGTAGTTTCTGAAAAAAATGTCTTTCTGACAGACAGACAGACAGAGTCGCACCATACGGGTTCCCTTTTTACCATTTTAGTACGGAACCCTAAATAGCCAATGTATCGTTTCAGCAGATAGCAGAACCAGGATCGTTCTGGCATATATTATTTAGGTTGATGACTAATCTTTTGTATTTCAGCAAGCTGTGGTGGAGATCCAAATGCACAAACTGGCTGTGGTAATCAATATTGTGCACAAACTTGCGAGAGCCTGAGAGGTAACACGGGGAACCAAACAGATACGGCTAGACCGAAATGTGACTCATACTGCCAATTCAATGGATGTGACTGCAGAAAGGGATATATTCTCGACACAGCTGCTTACCCAACGAGATGCGTACTCCCCGAGGATTGTATAAACGTAAATAAAAATTAATCGGAGATGTCATTTCATATAGGTATATTGTTACCTAAAAAAACTGAAGGTTTATTTTTCAAGTTCCGCGACTGAAGCAGGATCATTATTCGATAACCCTGTTAATCTATATTCTATTTAAAAATGTAGGTAGGTAGTATAGTGGCAGCACCGTCAAACATATTTATAGCCAATTTGGTTTTCCTTTTATGTAGTAGCTGATGGGAATCGAGTTCTTAGGACGCCCCGCCACTAGTAAAGTAGTTTTTTTATTCAAATCAAATCTGATTTGATTTGATTTGATTCAATACAGTAATCTGACAGTTCCTGTAACTGTAACTGTTCCTGTGACTGTAAACCACTTTGTATGGCATAAACTGTCAGATTACCGTAAATAAAAAATACTACTTTAGATAGTTTAGACTTTTTTTTAGACAAAGCATATACACCCTGTTTTTTTAATTGCTTTATGTTTATGGGTACATAAGCGCCGACCGCCAAATGGTACCTTTGTTTGCCAAAATAGTGACACATTTATACACCGTGTTATTTTCATTTAATAAGTAAACTTTTTCATATATCTTGTGATTACGCACCTTCACCCTTGATCTATTTGTTGCTTACATCATTATATTTTAGGTATATAATTACTCGTCACTTCTTTTTGTTTATAATTGTTCATATTTTGTGATAAACCGTCCGGACACCTTCAAATACGTAGGTATCCAACCATTTACCTAAAACATTTGTCTCATTCAATAAAATATTCAATATTATCGTGGTCTTTTCTTACGGGATACCTATTAACCGTAATAATTTTGACGCATGCATCGACCGCGCATCACGTGAAAACGCCTGAACGGATTTTTATTAAATTTTGCATAGAGATAGCTTGAGTCCCGGGAAAGGACATGGAGGAGGTGAAAAGAGGGTTGAAAGTTTGTATGGAGAATTGTGAACCGCTGAAACGATTTAGATAGAAATTAGTTTGGAGATAATTTGAGTTCCGAGAAATGAGATAGGATAGTTTTTTTATCCCGAGTTGTGGGGGTGAAAAGGGGGTTGGAAGTTGGTATGGGGATTTTTTGATGCTTAACCTATTTAGATGAAATTGGTATAGAGATAGTATGGGTCTCGAGAAAGGACAAAGGATAGTTTTCATCCCGAAAAATCCGAAAATCAACCCTAAAGAGGTGAAAATTAAAATAAAATTAAATAATCAATTATTTCGGACAAAGCCCATAATAGTGTTGATATAAACAAAAAACTTGTTAAACAGAACTATTGTACCGTAGCCTATGAACGCCTGCATCTCCAAAGGTGTCACATGCGCTTTGCGAACTATTTACAAAAGGAGGACTCACTGTGTTGACGGCTAAAGGAGCAAGAGGGTGCCTCATCGTCAACACACTGGGTCCTCTTTGAGCTCTTTGGCAACCTTACTCACCGGCAGGAACACAACACTATGACTAGGGTCTAGTGTTATTTGGCTGTGGTTTTCTGTAAGGTGGAGGTACTTCCCCAGTCGGTAATTTAAAATTGGTTTAATTTTAAAAATATGCAATAATAAATAATTAAAATGCTGTAAACATCTCGCCGCTATAACAAAAATATACAAAAAAATAGAATAAAATAAATAATTAAGGGGGCTCCCATACAACAGACATGATTTTTTTTCCCGTTTTTATCTGTCACCAGGCTGTATCTCAATAACCGTGATAGCTAGACAGTTGAAATTTTCACAGATGATGTATTTCTGTTGCCGCTATAACAACAAATACAAAAAAACAGAATAATATAAATATTTAAATAAAAGCCTCCATACAACAGACATGATTAGGATTCACATGCGCGTTGCCTTACCCTTTAAGAATCTCATACTATAGCCCCCTTTTTTCTACTGAAATAATCAAAAATTTCTGAAATACTGTTTTTAGTGTTCCTGTAGGAATAAAACCAAGGCTTTATATTAACTTTTAACTATATTAAAAGGATAAACTTTACAGAGGTTAACTTAGGTGTATGACGTATGCAAGAACAAGGAAGGTATCCTAGACAGTGTCACTGTCATTTAGGTGCTCGTGACACATTGCTTGATTATTTCTGTCAGGCGTCCACACTTCCATCATCCCCTCCTGGACGCAGACGCTGTAGTACCAAGCCCATGGCCGCAGAAAAATGTTCGTGCTTAGTACGTTGCAGACCCTTCGTTAAAATATCTGCAACCATGTCTCCAGTATTTCTATATTCAACGTTGACTTGTCTGCTGGCAATTTTCTCACGTACGAAGTGGTAACGGACATCAATATGTTTACTGCGAGCGTGGTAGACAGCATTTCCTGAAAGACTAATCGCACTTTGATTATCGCAATAAAGGGTAATAGGTATACATTTATGTTCAGGCTGAAACTCTTCCTCTAGCTGTTTCAACCAAAGAGCTTCCTGAATTGCTGAAGCCAATGACATATATTCAGCTTCAGTCGTAGATAAAGCTATGGTTTGTTGTTTCTTTGAATTCCAGCTTATTGGGCCACCCTGAAATAAAAATATGTAGCCGGTGCAGGATCTTCGATCTTCAATGTCATTTGCCCAATCTGAATCACAATAGCCAGAAATTGTATTATTTATATTCTTCTTGTAAGTAAGTTTCATGTTAATTGTACCTTTTAGGTACCTCAAGACGCGTTTCAGCGCCATCCAATGTTCTGTGGTAGGTTGACTGTTGTATCGGCTCAACGAATTCACTATATAGGTTGTCTGGTTGAGTTCCCTGTGATAGGTACAACAAACAGCCTATGATTTCTTGGTATGGAACATTTGTTAATATTTCCTGTTGACACTCTGCTTTCTTAAATTTCACATTTGCATCGGTTGGTGTCGATACCGGTTTACAGTTGTTCATCCCAAACCGAGTGAGTATCATTTTTATATAGAGAGATTGGTCTATAGATATTTCATTTTCAACATCGTGAGATATTTGGAAACCAATACATTGTTTTGCAACTCCTAAGTCCTTCATACAAAACTTTTCTTTTAATTTTTCTTTTACCACTTGTGAAGTCTTTTCATTATTGAAAAAATAAAGCAGGTCGTCCACATACACTGCTATAAAAAGCATATCATTTTTATTTATGATCCGGTAGTAAACACATGGATCTATGTTTGAGCGTGTCATTCCAATCTCTATCAGAGCTGTGTTCAACTTTTTATTCCATTGCCTGCTGGCTTGTTTCAATCCATATATGGACTTATTTAATTTACACACTTTGTTTTGATCTTCATAGCCAGGAGGTAAAGACATATATATCTCTTCATCTATTTCTCCCTGTAAGAAAGCGGTGACTGTATCCATCTGATGTATTGACAGTCCATATTTTGCAGCTAAACCCATTAAATATCTTATGAAAGAATATCTGACCACTGGAGCATATACTTCATTGTAATCAACACCCTTGACTTGTCTGTACCCTTTGATCACAAGTCTGGCCTTGTGAACCGTGTCACGCTTGACACGGTTCCATTGGCAGAGAACTTAGTTTTATATACCCATTTGCTGGGAATGGCTGTTTTTTTTTAGGTATATTAACTAATGACCATGTATTATTTTTTAACAAAGACTGATATTCTTCATTCATAGCCTTTTTCCATTCATTAGCTTTGTCACTGCGTAGAGCTTCTTCCAGACTCAGTGGATCACTAGTTAATAGACTCATTGTAGACTCTCCACTCATACATATGAGAGAGGTAGGCTCTTGAGCATCATCATCATTTCTTATCTTTTCCATTCGATGTGGAAGTGGTCTCAAGTTTATATTAGGTTGCGGTGAAGAATGAAGTGTTTCATCAGGTAAGAATGATTCATCACAACCATCTTCAAACTGATCGGATTCATCTGAAATAGAAAATCTTTGCGAATCATCCTGTATTCCTCTTGCCTCATTTTCAGTGTTTGTTTTCTCCGGTTCCACATTGTCTTCAAATAAAGGTAAGTTCATAGTCTTATTTTCTCTCTCCTCGTTAATTTCTTTATTATTCTCAGTAATAGTTTCATTTTTACTAACCTCTTTTTTGTTTTCAGGTACATGATCAACTTTGTTTCTCTCAATTGAAGCCTCCAGAAACACAACATCTCTACTTATTATTGCTTTTTTGCTTACAGGGTCTATGAAACGGTAACCCTTAGTAGAGTCGCTATAGCCAACAAAAATTAATTTACGTGACTTCGGATCAAGTTTTGTTCTTTTCTCTTTCGGTATATGCACCATCGCATCACATCCAAAAATCCTCATATGACTTAAGTTAGGTTTCTTTCCAGTCCATATTTCATGCGGGGTCTTGTCAGATAGAACTCGGGACGGTGAGCGGTTCACTATGTATGCAGAGGTGGCGACCGCTTCAGCCCAGTATGTATCCTGTAATTTTGCATTTAAAATGATACATTTGGCGCGTTCTATCAAAGTTCTGTTCATTCTTTCACTAAGACCATTGTTTTCTGGAGTATAAGGATTAGTGGTTTGGTGTAATATACCATGTTTCTTTAAATAAGCTTCAAAATTGTTATTCTTATATTCGGTCCCACAGTCGCTTCTCAGAATTTTTATTTTAGCATTTAACTCATTTTCTACTCTATTCTTGAATTCGACAAACTTATCAAAAACTTCACTTTTAGCTTTAATAAAATATACATGTACTCTCCGTGAAAAATCATCTATAAAGGTGACAAAGTACCTGGTTCCTCCCAATGAAACATGCTTCATCGGTCCACAGACATCACTGTGCACAAGCTCTAGCAAACTGGTTGCCCGGGAGCCCTCATTAGGAAACGGTTGTCGTGTCTGCTTGCCTTCAAGACAGGTAATGCAAGTCGTATCGACGTTACTTGGTGTCAACTTTACGCCTTCAGTACAGTTAGGTATTTTATTAATGCTTGAAAAATTTAAATGTGCCATTCTTAAATGCCAAAGAAAAGGGTCATCATTGGTTTTTGCACCATTACGTGCATTTCTTTATCATTGTGAGTGATTAGTTGATAGGTGTCATTTACTAACTTTGCATTTGCAACTAACATCTTATTCTGGTCATAAATCTGACAGCCAATTATATGGAAATCTATTTTGCCACCACTTTTAAATATTTTACTTACTGACAGTAAATTTGTTTTCAGTCCGGGTACATAATGAACATTTTGTACCAATATAGTTTTAGCACTGCCATTCAGATTTACTTGAATACTTACTTCACCACAACATTCAACTTTCAATGCTTTGTCATCTGCTATTGTTATACTTTTTGAAGGTGGTGCAGTTATATTGGTGAGCCAGTCTCTGCGCATTGTAAGATGAACTGAAGCACCGCTGTCTACATACCAATGTTCAGCATCATTTGTTGTGGATGCTGAAAACGCTGAGAATGCTGCTATATATCCATTTGATTTTTTATTAGTTTTATCATTATTTGACTTTTTAAACCAACAATTTTTACTGAGATGGCCGTAACGATTGCATGAAAAACATCTTGGCCCTTTTGATGAACTGTTTTCTAAATTGGTATTTATAAGTTCCTTCAATAAACCGACCTTCCGAGTTAATCCACTGTCCTCAAAAGCCTTGGCTAAATTTTGCCAAACCTGTTTTGCGCTTGTAGCATCTTGAATATGTAAAAAGCTGAAAAGTAGAAACCGTAGTAACTAATTTGAGGTTATGAATGCGATTTTCTAACTTTCAGTTTTTTTACTTTTATACTACACGGAACGCAAAAATAACACTTAACGGCAGGATTGGGACGGCCCATAACCTGTAGCAATAAAACCAAGGCTTTATATTATCTTTTAACTATATTAAAAGGATAAACTTTACTGAGGTTAACTTAGGTGTATGACGTATGCAAGAACAAGGAAGGTATCCTAGACAGTGTCACTGTCATTTAGGTGCTCGTGACCTTGATTATTTCTGTCAGGCGTCCACACTTCCATCAGTTCCGTACCTCGAAAGGAAAAAAACCCTTATAGGATCACTTTGTTGTCCGTCCGTCCGTCTGTCAAGACCCTTTTTCTCAGGAACGCGTGGAGGTATCGAATACTCAGGTACTGAAATGTATATCAAATACTCAGGTCTATTGTCCCTTTAGGCCAAGCAAATAAGATCTATAAAAAGTGTTTTGAGGAATTAATTCCCAGCAGGCTGGAAATCGTTCTAATACCTTCATGTGGTCCTAAATGCATGTAATCCGAGTTTGCCCAATCCCAAGAGGTGTGCATAACTTTTTAGCGAAATTTTTGCTCTTTGTCAGGTTTTTGCTTGTAGCTCTAAAACAGTACCTCCGACGGAAAATATCATGTACATCAATATTAAAGAGGGTTAAATTCTGCGTCGAATGAGTATCTTAACTTCTTATTCAGTTTAGCGTTACAGCCGAAATCAAAAGTTATATACCGGGAAAATGTCTCATTTAATTGAAAAACTCATATTTTGACTTCCATACCACATATCTCTGAAACAGATGACTCCTGGTAAAAAACCTATAGAATAAAAGTTAAAGACAATATAATTTCACGTTACATAGACATTTCAATTTTCAAATTCAGTCATTTTGAAAGACTAAATTTGGCATGAATTTAAAAGCTGTTTTTGACTAATTCCTTCTAAGTTGCATATTTTCCATAAATATGAGGTGTGAGGCGTACATTTAATGCATTGTTACAACTAAGAACATTCAGGTGCAAATTTCTTAAACGTATCCAATCAGAAAACTATTTATACACCGTGTTTTTTTTTATTTCCGGTAATTTCAAGACGCCAGTGTCCTAATTAGCTCCAGTTCTGAGGTAATCGATAGTTCTTTTTCGTCTTTCTGATTGTGTATATTTTTATTTTAGTCTGAGAACCCGCTATACAGTCATGTAACTGTATGTTAAGACAATAAAATAGACTAGACTCGTATCTTAGAAGTTTATAAAGTGCAAAAGTAACACAAGTGCCATGATATACACGCATCAGCTCTAAGAGCTGCTAGTGTATTAATAATAAATAATAATAATAATAATAATACCGGGAAAATGTCTCATTTAATTGAAAAACTCATATTTTGACTTCCATACCACATATCTCTGAAACAGATGACTCCTGTTAAAAAACCACTAAAAATGACCCCAACGGATACGATACGGGCTGTCACAACATGTGACACGAAAAAGATACGCGGATATAAAAATACACTACACGGATGATTACAAGAAGCAAAGCACGTCAAAAAGAAGCCGAGACTACAAGCGCACGCCCACCATCTACGCCCGCCTCGTCCGTCTCCTCGCCATCCTCATCGGGCGACAAATTTGCTACAGCGCCCGAGACCAGCGAGTCGAGCGACGAGTGCGGGCCGCCGCCGCCGCCGCGACGACCACCAGCGCGACGAGGACGGCCACCGCTGTCGGCACGCTTGGGGCTTGCGGGACATCCTGTCCCGCCCAGGGCCCCCGCTGCCGGTGGTATAGTGCGTCGCATGAAATGGACTCCTTCCATGAACGAGAACGTCATGCGCGCCTATTATGGGGCTACAGAGGGGGGAACTAATCTGTGCGCGTATCGTGACCGGATACTTCCTCTGTTTCAGGCTCTTGAACCAACTATTGACACGACTGCGCAACGCCTATCGGATCAGGTGCGCGTCATTCAGCGGCTAAAGCGGTTGAATGACGCGACACTTGATCGGCTTCGCCTGGAGGCTCTCTCTGTTCGCGCGGCCACCACCTCGGCGCGGGATCCGCCCGCCACGTCGCCGGATCCGATACCCGCACCCGACCTGGCATCGGGGGCGCCGCGGGTTGATCTCAATGCCGATGAGGAGGAGATCGCGAATCAGAGTGTGAGTACTACAGCCAATGAGCAACTGAGGAGGACTTTGGAAGAGGCAATTACGCAGTATCGCTCCACAAATACCCCTAGGCCACGATTACCACGCTTGCCTATGAATAGACGCAATCTAGCGTTAATGGGAGCCCTGAATGATTTGCTAGATCCACTCCTGCGGACTAGTAAAGACTTAGATGATACGCACTCGATCATGTACTGCGGAGCCATCGCGGCGTGCCGTGTTGCTCGAGTCAAGTTTCCGGACGCTGAACGTGCACCTAGGACCACCGGGGGTGTCCCCGCATGGCAAGTACGGATCGAGCGTCGTATTAACTCATTTAGGACTCTCATTGCAAAGCTGATCTGCTTCAGGGGGGGCCATAACCGCCCCCGAGTAATGCGCTTTGTGCACCAGGCGTTCGCGGGGACGAATATCGAGCCCCGCGACTACATGGCCAATGTCATAGAGCGCATCGACTTTCTGAAGCAGAAAGTTTATGCATGGGCAAGCCGTATTCGCCGCTACAGAGAGCGTGTGGACCGATTCAAGCAGAATCGTCTTTTCCAAAGTGACCAAAGGAAGGTATACCGAAGGTGGGAGGAAACCGACCCCCGTGTGTCCGACGTGCGACTGCCGGATGCTACTGCCATGACTGATTTCTGGCGTAGCATCTGGTCGGCGCCGGTTGAACACACGGAGGGCGAGTGGATGAGTGTTGTCGAACGTGAGTGCGAGTCCATCGAACCTATGGGGGCTATCACCATCAGCCCCGATGACGTAAGTTGTGCAATCCGTACGGCCCAGAACTGGAAAAGTCCCGGCCCGGATGGATTGCACAACTTCTGGCTAAAATGGTTTCGATGCTCGCACTCGCGTCTGGCAACGCAATTTCAACAAGCCATCGAACTTGGCTCCCTCCCGCCTTCCTTAACAACTGGTGTAACCTTTCTGCTCTATAAGTCCGGTAGTACCACGGAAGCGAAAAACTACCGACCCATCACGTGCTTGCCTACACTTTACAAGCTCCTTACATCCATTTTGAGAGCAAAAATAAACGCGCACATGGTCGCAAATAACATTTTGGCCTCGGCTCAAAATGGATGTAGGGTGGGGTCCCGTGGTACTAAAGAGCTCCTCCTCATAGACATGACCATTTGCCAACGAGTCCGGCGGAATGGGGGGACCCTCTCGGCCGCTTGGATTGACTACAAGAAGGCCTATGATTCGGTGCCTCATTCATGGCTGGAGAGGATCTTAGAGCTGTATAAAATTGATACAGCTTTAAGATCCTTCCTTGGCGCGTGTATGAGGCGGTGGACCACAGTCCTTCGTCAACCAGGAGGCGGGGATGACCCCCCTGGTCCGCAGGACTTTATAAGGATCGAGCGAGGAATATTTCAGGGCGACAGTCTGAGTCCCCTGTGGTTCTGCCTAGCTCTAAATCCGCTCAGCAATTTCAACAAATCTACAGCTTTCTGAGACAATGACGTTCAGATCTATCTCTGAATCAGAAACCTACAAATACCTTGGTATGTCACAGTCTTTGGGTGTTGAGGATGTGGGTATTAAACGGGCGTTGAAGGAGCGCTTCTTTAGTCGGCTGACAAAAGTACTTAATAGTCTTTTGTCAGGTGGCAACAAGGTGCGCGCCTTCAATGCCTGGGTAATGCCCCTACTCACATACTCCTTTGGCATACTAAGGTGGACACAGACCGAGCTGGATGCCCTGGATCGGAGAGTCCGTCTATTGCTCACCACACACCGTATGCTTCACCCACGCTCGTCTGTTATGAGATTGTACATCCCACGGAAGTGTGGAGGTCGCGGCTTTTTAAACGCCAAAAATCTCCACAACCGTGAGGTGTACGATCTCAGGAATTATTTCCTTAACAACGAGTGTGGGATGCATCGTGATGTGGTGGCAGTAGATAAGGGTCTCACGCCGCCTTGGCAAACAAGAACTGGCGCAAACCTATGGTGCTAAGCACCGAGGATCGCAGGGCGGTATGGAAGAGCAAGGAGCTACACGAGCGGTTCTACAGGGCCCTCACGGGACCCGACGTAGACCTACTCGCGTCGGTGAACTGGTTACGATTCGGGGACCTCTTCGGAGAAACCGAAGGTTTCGCCTGTGCAATTGCGGACGAAGTTATCATGACGAATAACTACCGGAGGTATATCCTGAAGGACGGTACGGTCGACATTTGTCGGGCATGCCGCCGTCCCGGAGAGTCACTCAGGCATATCATCTCCGGTTGCTCTCATCTTGCTAACGGCGAGTACTTGCACAGACATAACCTCGTAGCCAGGATTATACACCAGCAGCTTGCTCTCCTATACGGTCTTGTGGACCACGAAGTGCCGTACTACAAGTACACACCTGCGCCAGTTCTCGAAAATGGTCGTGCCACGCTCTATTGGGATCGATCTATTATCACGGACAGGACTATAGTAGCCAATAAGCCTGATATCGTGGTAATAGATCGATCGCAACGCCGGGCCATGCTCGTCGACATCACCGTCCCATGTGACGACAACCTCGTGAAGGCCGAGAAGGACAAGTCCAGCAAGTACCTAGACTTGGCTCACGAGGTAACCGCCATGTGGGAGGTTGATTCGGCGATCATTGTGCCGATAGTTGTCTCTGCGAACGGTCTCGTAGCGAAGAGTCTCGACCAACATCTTGAGAGACTTTCGCTACGAGGTTGTGGTTGGATCAAGGGTCAGATTCAGAAGGCGGTAATCTTGGACACGGCGCGCATAGTCCGAAGGTTCCTCACTCTGCGGCCCTAACCACCGGCAGCCTGGGCCCTGCTCCGTTGCCGGCGGCACCCTAGTTTAGGTTTTTTATAATGCTTTTATTGTTTTCATATGTTTTAGATGTATTTTTATATTTTACTTTTATAAAAATATTGTAAAAACCCTAAACTAAGTAAAAAGATAAATAAGGAAATAATAATAATAATAATAATAAGAACGTGCACCTAGGACCGCCGGGGGTGTCCCCGCATGGCAGGTGCGGATCGAGCGTCGTATCAACTCATTTAGGACTCTCATTGCAAAGCTGATCTGCTTCAGGGGGGGCAATAACCGCCCCCGAGTAATGCGCTTTGTGCATCAGGCGTTCGCGGGGACGGATATCGAGCCCCGCGACTACATGGCCAATGTCATAGAGCGCATCGTCTTTCTGAAGCAGAAAGTTTATGCATGGGCAAGCCGTATTCGCCGTTACAGAGAGCGTGTGGACCGATTCAAGCAGAATCGTCTTTTCCAAAGTGACCAAAGGAAGGTATACCGAAGGTGGGAGGAAACTGACCCCCGTGTGTCCGACGTGCGACTGCCGGATGCTTCTGCCATGACTGATTTCTGGCGTAGCATCTGGTCGGCGCCCGTTGAACACACGGAGGGCGAGTGGATGAGTGTTGTTGAACGTGGGTGCGAGTCCATCGAACCAATGGGGGCTATCACCATCAGCCCCGACGACGTAAGTTGTGCAATCCGTACGGCCCAGAACTGGAAAAGTCCTGGCCCGGATGGGTTGCACAACTTCTGGCTAAAATGGTTTCGATGCTCGCACTCGCGGCTGGCAACACAATTTCAACAAGCCCTTGAACTTGGCTCCCTCCCGCCTTCCTTAACAACTGGTGTAACCTTCCTGCTCTATAAGTCCGGTAGTACCACGGAAGCGAAGAACCGACCCATCACGTGCTTGCCTACGCTCTACAAGCTTCTTACATCCATTTTGAGAGCAAAAACTAAACGCGCACATGGTCGCAAACAACATTTTGGTCTCCGCTCAAAATGGATGTAGGGTTGGGTCCCGTGGTACTAAAGAGCTCCTCCTCATAGACATGACCATTTGCCAACGAGTCCGGCGGAACAGGGGGGCCCTCTCGGCCGCTTGGATTGACTACAAGAAGGCCTATGATTCGGTGCCTCATTCATGGCTGAAGAGGATCTTGGAGCTGTATAAAATTGATGCAGCTTTAGGATCCTTCCTTGGCGCGTGTATGAGGCAGTGGACCACAGTCCTTCGTCAACCAGGAGGCGGGGATGACCCCCCTGGCCCGCAGGACTTTATAAGGATCGAGCGAGGAATATTTCAGGGCGACAGTCTGAGTCCCCTGTGGTTCTGCCTAGCTCTAAATCCGCTCAGCAATCTGCTGAAGGATTCAAAATTCAACAAATCTACAGCTTTCTGAGACAATGACGTTCAGGTCTATCTCTGAATCAGAAACCTACAAATACCTTGGTATGTCACAGTCTTTGGGCATTGAGGACGTGGGTATTAAACAGGCGTTGAAGGAGCGCTTCTTCGGTCGGCTGACAAAAGTACTTAATAGTCTTCTGTCAGGTGGCAACAAGGTGCGCGCCTTCAATGCCTGGGTAATGCCCCTACTCACATACTCCTTTGGCATACTAAGGTGGACACAGACCGAGCTGGATGCCCTGGATCGGAGAGTCCGTCTATTGCTCACCACACACCGTATGCTTCACCCACGCTCGTCTGTTATGAGATTGTACATCCCACGGAAGTGTGGAGGTCGGGGCTTTTTAAACGCCAAAAATCTCCACAACCGTGAGGTGTACAATCTCAGGAATTATTTCCTTAACAACGAGTGTAAGATGCATCGTGATGTGGTGGCAGTAGATAAGGGTCTCACGCCGCTCTCCTTGGCAAACGAGAACTGGCGCAAACCTGTGGTGCTAAGCACCGAGGATCGCAGGGCGGTATGGAAGAGCAAGGAGCTACACGGGCGGTTCTACAGGGTCCTCACGGGACCCGACGTAGACCTGCTCGCGTCGGTGAACTGGTTACGATTCGGGGACCTCTTTGGAGAAACCGAAGGTTTTGCCTGTGCAATTGCAGACGAAGTTATCATGACGAATAACTACCGGAAATATATCCTGAAGGACGGTACGGTCGACATTTGCCGGGCATGCCGCCGTCCCGGAGAGTCACTCAGGCATATCATCTCCGGTTGTTCTCATCTTGCTCACGGCGAGTACTTGCACAGACATAACCTCGTAGCCAGGATTATACACCAGCAGCTTGCTCTCCTATACGGTCTTGTGGACCACGAAGTGCCGTACTACAAGTACACAGCTGCACCAGTTCTCGAAAATGGTCGTGCCACGCTCTATTGGGATCGATCTATTATCACGGACAGGACTATTGTAGCCAATAAGCCTGATATCGTGGTAATAGATCGACCGCAACGCCGGGCCATGCTCGTCGACATCACGGTCCCATGTGACGAGAACCTCGTGAAGGCCGATAAGGACAAGTCCAGCAAGTACCTAGACTTGGCTCACGAGGTAACCGCCATGTGGGAGGTTGATTCGGCGATCATTGTACCGATAGTTGTTTCTGCGAACGGTCTCATAGCGAAGAGTCTAGACCAACATCTAGAGAGACTTTCGCTACGGGGTTGTGGTTGGATCAAGGGTCAGATTCAGAAGGCGGTTATCCTGGACACGGCGCGCATAGTCCGAAGGTTCCTCTCTCTGCGGCCCTGACCACCGGCAGCCTGGGCCTTGCTCCGTTGCCGGGGGCACCCTAGGTTAGGTTTTTTATAATGTTTTTATTGTTTTTGTATGTTTTAGATGTATTTTTATATTTTACTTTTGTAAAAATATTATAAAATGACCTAGCCTAAGAAAAAAGAATAATAAAGAGAATAATAATAAATACTCTTTATTGCACACCTCATACAGTTACAAGCACAAATTTTACAATTAGATAAATTTAGGTAGAGGTAACAACAGGCGGTCTTATCGCTAATGAGCGATTTCTTCCAAACAACCTTTGGGTAGTGGAGACTAGAGAAAAACAATAAGCAGTAGGTGGTGCATAGAAACAAAAGAGACGAAATAGATAACACAGCACATTCATATGAATATACATACTTAAATAAATACAAAATAAACATACATATACGTACATATATACATATATAATACACACAATAAGAAACAACAGTGTCAACTTAAAAACCTAAGGAAGAGATAAATAGTATTCCTTAAGTTGCGATTTAAAGCTACCAATAGATTGCGCGCGTTTAATGTTGAGAGGGAGAGAATTCCACAAACGAACGGCCTGGAACGTAAATGAGCAATTATAAAATTTAGAAGATGAAGATGGCACTAATAATACAATATTAATACAATAATAATACAATATTAATTTTGTACAAAGCAGAAATGTCTGCAACCGAAGTTTCAATTTTATAATTGTAAGAAAAATGGAAAAATTCGGACCGGTGTACCGAAAGGTGGCAAGTTCTAATCTTGCTCGTCGTGGTTATTTTTTTTTTCTTTCAATTATAAAATTTTCATTACAATATGTTTGTATGTAGAATTATTAATATTCGAAATATCATTGTTACGTCATAATGTCCAATTGTTTGGTTGAGTTAATATACCTACATATTGGGGAATCAATCAACAACTACTGAACCTATTTGACTTAACACAGAGGTGTATCATTTAGTAGTGGGTTATCAGAGTAAAAAAATAATTAAATGTAGGTTTACACAATTAGAAGGCATTAATAAAATATCGATTACCTCAGAACCAGTTCTGAGGTAATCGACACTTCGCACAATCGATCGTTAATTAGGACACTGGAATCTTTGAGAAATAAACCTAAGTTAAGCACAGGAATAGACCCTTGAAATTACCGGAAAAAAAAAACCACGGTGTATAAATAGTTTTCGGATGGGGTACGTTTTAGAAATTTGCACCTAAATATTCTTATTAATGCATTAAATGTACGCCTCACAGCTCATATTTATGGAAAATATGCAACTTAGAAGGAATTAGTAAAAAACCGCTTTTGAATTCATGCCAAATTTAGTCTTTCAAAATGACTGAATTTGAAAATTAAAATGTCTATATAACGCGAAATTATATTGTGTTCAACTTTTATTCTATAGGGTTTTCACCAGGAGTCATCTGTTTCAAAGATATGTGGTATGGAAGTCAAAATATGAGTTTTTCAATTAAATGAGACATTTTCCCGGTTTGTAACTTTTGATTTTGGCTGTACCGCTGAACCGATTACGATAACAGGTTACGGTAGCTGCTTACCATCAGGCGGGCCGTATGCTTGTTTGCCACCGTCGTGGTATAAAAAAAAAAAAAAAAAACCGAATTAGAAGTTAAGATAGATACTCATTCGAGGCAGAATTTAACCTTCTTTCATATTGATATACATGATATTTTCCGTCGGACGTACTGTTTTCGAGCTACAAGCAAAAACCTGACAGAAAGCAAAATTTTCGCTAAAAAGTTATGCACACCTCTTGGGATTGGGCAAACTCGGATTACATGCATTTAGGACCACATGAAGGTATTAAAACGATTTCCAGCCTGCTGGGAATTAATTCTTCAAAAAAAATCTTATTTTCTTGGCCTACTTGGAGCTGTGAAAAAATTAAACTTCTAAGCCAATGCAATCAAAAGATACAGCCGTTTATGCCGAAAATTTCCGCAAATTTTCAAAACCTGCAAGTTGCAAGAGTTGCAAGGGAATCAAAACCTACACGGTACTTCCCTGAACTCAGAATCTTGAAATTTGGTACATGCGAAGCAACGTCTTATAGCACAGTTAAAGGAGAAATTGCGAAAAATGTAAATTTTTAGTTACATCATATAATAAAAATATTTTTAATAAAAGTTACAACCCATTCCTCATGAACGCGTAGAGGTATTAAATTGAAATTCATATCAAATACTCAGGTCTATAATACCTTTAAGCTGTAACAAAATCAAACTTCTATGTCAACGCAATCAAAAGAAACAGCAATTTAAGCCGCATATTTCTACAGGTTTATAGGGAACCCTCGGTGCGCGAGTCCGACTCGCACTTGGCCGGTTTTTTTATTTAAATTTTAGTTTATATTAGACAGCGGGCAAATATCCATGAAGGGCAAAATTGGACATTTCACGGTAGGTACCTATACCTTCTTGACACTGCGTGTATAGTCTGTATCATACTCGAAGGCCATAGATAATATAATGATGATAGACACAGGCGATAAGAGCAAAATAACAATTTTATTCCTTAGCAAAGAAAGAGGACGCGAATTGCTTTAAAATACTCCTGTGTCTTGTAAATAAAAGTTAAAACACCTCTAGTATTTATTTTTGAGTCTAATATTTAAGATTAATAAATTAATAATGTGTCTGTTGATGGTCTGTTGTCTTGATGAATGTTTATTGTTTATGAATAGCCGAATAGCATGATAACTAACTAATAAAAACGAAAGCTATCGCTTCTTTTTTACAGAAAATTATCAGAAAGAGGTAAACATTTACCTCTTTGTGATAATTGTGTACCTAATATACGTCAAAAGACAAAACATGAGCTCATAACTGCAAACCCGTGTAATAAAAAGTTACGAAATAAACCTATCATAAGTAGGCACCTATGTAATCTGGCAATCGGTTTCTTAAGAAATTGGTGACAATAAATATTTGCACAGTTTGCCAACTAATCAAATAAATTCAAAAAAAATAAAGTTACAATTTAGCAAAGTTAATGAATAATACAAAATAATATTTATACTTAATTCTTGCCGATCTGTTAATCACGCAGGTCGTGTCGACGACATGGCGCGTTTTGTTTTTCTAGTATTTTTCATAATTACAACAGCGACAGCCACAACACCTATTATCAATGGTAAGTAAATTTTCACATCTTATGCTCGTAAAGTTCGACTTTAAGTCATGCGTAGACGACATAAAATCGCTTTTTAAGCTCTAGTGCATAAAGTAAAATTTTCTCAACATTCAAACACGATTAATATATATTGCGCAATTTAATTGAACAGTAAAATTTCGTATAATACTGAAACTTGTTGTTTTAATTTGTTCTTGCTATAATTTTTTGAATTCCGTGTTTTCTATCATTAATAATTTTGAACAAAAAAGAACCGACTTCACTAAACATCCACCATTCCAAAAGCAAATGCTCGAGCTGCTGTAAAAAATACTCAAATCACTATAGGTGTGCCTATAATAGTTGAAGAGTTCCCTCGATTTCTCCAGGATCCCATCATCAGATCCTGACCTGGTTACAATGGGACCAACTGTGAAGTATACTCTTTCAAACGAAAAAAGAATTTTTCAAATCGGTCCAGCCATCTTCGAATAATCGGTGAATATACATAAAAAAAAAAAAAATAAAATAAAAAAAAAAAAAAAAAAAAAAAAAAAGCAAAAACAAAGATACCGACGAATTGATAACCTCCTCCTTCGAAATCTTGAAGTCGGTTGATAAAATAGGAGTTGATGATTGTTTAAAAATGCCCCGAAATGTTTTTATAACTTGGCAGAAAACAAGTATCGAAGGAAATTTAAAAAAAAAACATTTAAAAATTAATTTGAAAAAATTTAAATGTTTTTTTTTAAATTTTGTTACAACTTGAAATTGTTTTACGATTAACGATAAATAATTTCTTCGCAATTGAAGTGAAAAGTAAAGTGTAAAACTCGTCCATAAAACCGATTTTACACTCGACTTTATATAAACGCTTCGCATGGTGCGTTATGCACCTGTTCTACAATCCTATCATTGTATTATTATTATTTCATAATGCGAAATACATGTAGGTGTGACAACCGTTTTTCATTGGAATACGTATGGGTACACCATCTTATTATTCTACATTTTTATCATCTTCTACATGATTTTTCCATTTTCTTTTGATATTTGTAGGATTTTTAACTTAATTTTTTTCCAATATGCTGATGAAAATGGAGAACATAATTTAATTGAAATACAACAATATTTAATTGAATTTGTTCAATAATCACGTTCAACAACCCCAAATTAATATAAATAAGTGAAAATCCGTAATAATTTTTAACAGTTTTTAAAGATATTGCGGTTTAAAAACGTAAAATTTTAAGCATTTTTTTTTAAACCTCAAATGTATTTTCGAAACCTCAGTTCGATTACTTATGTTCTAACAAGAAAAAAAATGTATGACAACTATATAGCTAAACGCATTTTTTCGTGCCTAAAATTACAAAAATCCTTCCAAGCAGTTTTCTGGAACTTTGATGTCGGTGACGCGGTGACGTCACAAACCTCACTCTTTTTGTATGGGGCATTTTGACGCGCGGCGCAGACGCCTAACGTATTTTCACATTTTTGACGTTTCAGGGCTCTCATAGATAGGAGGTTTATTAGAGACATTTGAATCTACAGGGAAATAGAATCGAATGACGTCTTCCAAAAAAATCATACATGTTCCTAAATTAGGAACCACGAACACGACCCACTTTTGTATTAATATGTTCAGTTAAAACAGAAACAGATGACAGCACAGTTCTGGCTGGAGATCCAGTGCCGAGCGTTACTCAAAAATGCCCGCCAAATGAGGAGCTCAAATCAAGAATGGCATGCCCACCAGATTCCTGTGACATGATGTTTGTGTCCGTTCTGTGCAGCGCAAACCAACCGCAGGAACTACTGTGCACTTGCAAATCTGGATACTTGAGAAGGAATACTACCTGTGTACCTGAAGACAGGTGCCTTCCACGTAAGACCAATATATTTGCATATCAATTAAGAATACTTACACAAAAGGCAAAAAAAAATGTATAAGTATTAGTTTATATACGAAATAAATTATAGGTATATAGGTATGTTTTATTACCTACCTACTTTTGATTATGATACGAAATTTTCATTTATTTTTAAATTGCTAACGTATGTAGTAATAGTAGTTTATGTAACTGTTACGTAGGTCCTTAAAGTACGAGTGTGGTTTTATGAAACGAGCCGCAGGCGAGTTTCATAATAAGATCACACGAGTGTTTTAAGGCCTAATTACGTACAGTTGCATACACTGCTTTATCTACACTCATATTATTTATACTAAATGCCGTGTTCGGAAACATAGAATGGCCGCCATTGCACCGCCATGGCCAACTCGATTGTGCCGGCGGTCGGGAGGGAGCGTGCCGGCGGCCGCGCGGGCGCGTGCAGGTGTACATTATGTTATCAAAACTCATAACGTATCAATATTTGAGCATGTAAACTTAAAATTACGTTACTGTCACAGATAAAAAGCTTATCATAGTAAAATCGAGTGTGGTAATGCTAGCCATTGCCTACCGTTTCTGAACACGTTTTAGAGGACTTACAATGCGAGTTGTAGATAAAAACGTTTGCAATGTAACTTTTTGATGTAGGTAAATTATTAGAATTTTATACAATCGTGATGTAATGAAGAGCTTTCAGTCGTGTCGTGTACAAAGGTACGAGGCGCTTAATTATGTCACTGTTGAATACAATACTTTTCTACGAGTGTCCAATATAGGCAAGCAGGTAAGAATTGAGTTCGACAAACGCCTTACAGCCTGCCACCTTTATACAATTTAGTAACTTCAATCTCCCGGTGCATTGCGCCATTGAGTGCTATTCGGCGTTGCTAAAATATACCTACGACCATAAAAGCCTCATCGAAAAGTATGAGCTAGTATTAGTTCGGTTTACAAAATCTCAATTCAAGCCAAATTCAAGCATTGAAATCGACGAGTAGAAAAAACATTTATTGATTCACTTGAGACTGGTTTCTAGTTACGCTATATCATCTCGACCTCGACCATTATCTGTTGAGTAATCAAAATAAGGAAAACCTGGGGAATAACCTGCTCACGGGTTTTTTTTGTGTTACCTACACTTTTTGCAACAAAAGTACATGATTTTAAAATTTCGGATTATACGGTAGTCGATTCTGTCTATAAAATAAGTGATTACATTACCAACAGGCTGGTAATTAAAATTAGCTTTTAAATCGCAGCAGGAGGTCCCGGGTTCGAATCCTGGTCAAGGCATTTATTTGTGTGTTTATCACATTTGTTCCTGAGTTATGGATGTTTTCGATGTACTTTAGTATTTATCTATATCTATCTATTACATATATCGTCGCCTAGTACCCACAACACAAGCCTTATTGAGCTTACGGACTAGATTGATTTGTGTAAGATTTTCCGATAATATTTATTTATTATTATTTATTTACTAACTTACCCACGGCCACGAAAAACTTACAGCGATATCGCTCGAGGCTGCCGCTGACAGTCACACATTAGTTTTAAAAGAAATGTATGGTAGTTCAGTCCACTGCGTCCATCTGCGTCCTATATTGCTCGGAGGTTTCTTTTTGAGGCCCTCGGGTAAGGGTTTCCTTATGACTAACACTAAGTTTTACTTTGAACAGCCGCATGCGCCGATGACCCTAATGCTAAAAGGGGATGTGGCAACAGATGCGGAAAAACTTGCGCAGATCATAAAAATACGACCAAAGTTTGTAAAGACAACTTTTGCAGCTTATACGGATGCGACTGTAAAGATGGATATATTTATGATGAGAACACGAAGACCTGTAAAAAACCGGAACAATGTAGTAAGTACTTTTATAATTTTATAATAAATAGTATAAAACAAAGTCACTTTCCGCTGTCTGTCCTTATATCTTTAAAACTACGCAACGGATTTTGATGCGGTTTTTTTAAATAGATAGAGTGATTAAAGAGGAAGGTTTATATGTATAATAGTAGAGAAACGCTGATAATTTCAGGGGTTTCTAATGTGATGTCGTAAATAAACTCATTTTTTGCGCTTACATTGCAAACGCTGGCTGAACCCTACGAGATAGATCAAAAAAATGTAGTAAGTACAGTATTGTACACCTTAAAAAGGTCTACAAAAAAGTCCCGTGCGAAATCGGTGCGGGTCGCTAGTAATTTATAATATTCCAGTACGTAAAGTGAACATAACCCTTTAGATTTGTTTAACGTCGCCGTATTTTAAGCAGCGGTGTGGTCGCACCTTTATTCGGCAACCTTGAGTTTTACTTGTTAGTACATTACTTGTTAGGACCTAACTTTTAGTATTCCTTCGCAGCCAAGCAATGCAAAGGACAGTATGAAGAATACATTGACTGTCCAGCCGGTCAGTGTAACGCTAAAACTTGTGATGACTTGGTAAATCCCCCTGCTTGTCCGAGAATAAGACCTCCATGCCCAGGGGGCTGTGTTTGCCAAGAAGGATATTTGAGAAATAAGGATGGAAAATGCATACCCAAGGAACAGTGTCGTAAGTCACACTTTATTTAAGTACATCAAAGTATAAACGTTTTATTTTATTGAGGGGGTTTTACCGTTTACTGAGGGGGTCAGTAAAAAAAGTTTAGAAGGTAAGGAGTGGTCCGGATAAAAAGTAGCCGTGCCTTTTTTGATTTATCTTTTTTTGTGCCGATTTAGAAGCAGTGTTTATATTTAAATAATCTCTAGATACAATCATACAAAACATAAATACAATCATACTTAAATAAAACAGCGTTTGGAAGTTTTCGCCTTTTGTATGCCATCATACACATAGTTTTTTGAACAGCGTCTTCTGACAGAATTTTTGAGGTGTTTCTCAAAAACATGTTTTTTTTTATAGTTTGATTTGATGAGCTATTTTATACCTTAATAAATTGTCTTTCTTCAATAGTAAACTTTTTTATCTGGCTTCATTTTAAGGTAGTTACCGTAATTTTTAATTAAATGCATTTGCCTTTTTTCGTAGAAAATTATCTCCCATAGAAAAATCTTTGTCAGAGGTTAGATTAGAGAGTCTTCCTGACTATCCTAGCTAAAATACAATTAATTAATGTAGCTTCTTGGTAAGATGAAATTCTGAAAAGCATAAAACGGGTTGTGAAAATGGAAATACAATTGTGGCATTGTAGCGGATGTCGATTGAAGATTGTCAAATTATGTTGTTCAAAAGGTTACAAAGTATGTTGAATTAAAAACGCGAAAACTTAAATATGCTCACATATTCTATTATGATTGTATTTTTATTTATTAGTATTGTATCTACGGATTAATAAAATAAATATACTGCTTCAAAATTAGCACTAAATTAAAAAATACACAAGATTGTACAGTGCTACTTTATTTCAGGACCACTCCTTAGCTTAGTTTTGTAAGTAACAGTAAGTACCTTTTTACGATAATCTTTGTCAACTTCATACAGACACACGTATAATTAATCTGCAGTTGGCCATAACGACTTAAGAGGCTGACAACACCCGATGACCTTCAAATTGACTTTACTCAAACAGTGTTTTAGCTATAACTACTTGTTTTGAGAAAGTAAAAAAAAATGTATGTTAATATTCGTTATATTTGGAAGAACTTCGTTGCGTCCGATACACGATTGGACGAAATCGGCTCGATAGAAAAAAATTCCAAAGTTACATCTTAAAATTAGCCTTAACTTCGTTGCCTTATATTTCTCAATTAATGCGTCGTTTTTTTTAAATTCATTATTTTGTAAAATTTGCAATGAGCTCCCATACTAATCGTAACACAGTGTTTCTCTTTCACTCGCGCTGAATAAGATAGGGAGGGAATTTAGCTGTTGTCAGCCCCTTAAATGACTTCTTGCCAACCGCCTCAGTTAAACGATACCTATAAACGCCCTTAAATAGAAGGTAATTTTTGTAATATTATTTATATTAAATTACTCGTTAAATTTTTTGCAACACTTTCAACTTTAAAAATACCAAGGTACCTACAGGTACCTTTTCCGTAAGGAGAAGGTATGAATAAGTGTTTTGCAGAAAATGTTTAAACGTTGATATTTAAATTGCACAATCATTATTTTAGCTTCTCTGCAATGTAAGAAAAAAAACGAACGCTGGTCAAACTGCATGATCGGAGAATGCGTCCCAAAGACTTGTAAGGACGTTGGGTACCCCGTAGCCTGTCCGGACATCGTGGGACCCTGTGCTGGCGGTTGTGTTTGTAAAGAGGGCTTCGTGAGAAACTGTAACGGAGAGTGTATTGACATGAAGAATTGTCGTAAGTACTTATAGAAATGAATTAACTTTACATATACAAGGTGGCGCATATGACGTAATGCGAAATGATAAAGACGTGAAGAAAGTCGCCGTATTTACGTATCAGCTAACATCATTAATTTACTACATATGTCAAAAACTATCCATGAAATTTATCCACATGTTGGCAATGACTTTTAGTCGCTGGCGGAAGTATTTCCAGGAAATTTATAAAGATATAATGTTTTTATTTGATATGATATAATTTTAAAATATCTACCTACCTACTATATGTCTTATTTTGTAGCCTGTTGTGGAGGAGATGAACACGCAGTAAGCGGATGCGGTAACCCATGTGGTAAAACTTGTGCGAGTCTCTATACAAACAAGTCTGATTTAATCTGCCCGCAATATTGCGAGTACAATGGCTGCGACTGTAAACCCGGATACCGTCTTCTCTCAGACAACACTGACAGTATGGAGTCTAAAAAATGTGTTCCAGAACAACAATGCCCGAAACGTAAGTTCCTTTATATTATGCTATGGCCCACATTTATTTGTAAAACAGCTCAAGCTGACAAAATCTTCTATCGTAGATTTCTACCATTTTCTTACTTAACATTCCATCCTACCATATCATCATCTCCGGCTGATTGTACGCGACGTTCGGATGAATTTATCATACCGTGTGACCGACCCAATATTTATCACTTCAGCAAAAAATCTATATTTTATGCTTATAATGTTTAGGAAGACTTCGGAATATTCCGATACAAAGCTGTCCTTTCACTGAGTAGTATTTATCTTAGTCGCATCCGAGGCTACTTTTTCGGAGGCCAGACCCATCTTCTTAGCACATACCTAACTTTACAGATCTATACTTTATAGATCTTTCGCAAATTCCTTCGACATTTTTATTTGTTATAGCTACTCAATGTGGTGCAAACGAACAATACTACTGCGGCACTTCATGCCACGAAGCCAGCTGTGTAGACCTCACGCCTCCGAATTGCGTCATCAAGAAATGCAAATTAGGTTGCTTCTGCAAAAAAGGATTCGTCAGAGACTTCAACAATAAATGCATACCAGTCGAGAAATGCCGTATGTTTTATTTATTTATTTTAATTCGCTTAGCAACTGTAGCTAAGTAAAGAGAGAAATAAAAATTCAAGAGATAACTAGAGTGTGTAAATAATTTTGAAAACTTCAATAATTAATCTAGTCACTTTTGTTGCTGATCAATGCTACCGTTTATGAATTAAATCTAGCTTAACTATATTATAACCGTCTTCGTGCAACTAAATGTGGTTAGCCTGTTTATGTACATCCTTTATACCGCTTTCCGTAGTACATGAAACTTTATCGGCCTCCTAGCCTAGTCGGTAGTGACCCTGCCTATGAAGCATGAGTTCCTGGGTTCGAATCCTGGTCAGGGCATTTATTTGTAATATTTATTTATTTATAGGGTTTTTGCCCTTTTCCACTGAGTCACAGTGGACATAGAGTTTACTACTTAATCGTAATCCTAACTAGTTAGTCATGTAGCCACCTGAAATAATTCGGCCTGAATCACGATAGTTTGCTGTCTCTTTTCAGGTAAATGCAACGGACCCAATGAATGGCTCGTGAGTTGTCCACTAGGTCAATGTGGCCCAAAAACATGCAAGGACCTCATAATTCCGCCTGCATGCCCGAGGGTATTACCTGCATGCCCCGATGGTTGTATTTGTGTAAAAGGTTATCTACGAGATGAAAATGGGAAATGTATCAAGAAGGAGCAGTGTCGTAAGTTTTTCTTAAATCTTGTATCCTTTATACTTGTAGGAAGGGTTTAACACAAAAGTCCACTGCTGTGAAGTATCAATATCTAGTTATTTATTACGTATGAAGGTGCGACCACACCGCTGCTTAAAATACGGATACGATGCGTCACTGCGATTCCGTACCGTCAGCGTATTTTGAGCAGCGGTGTGGATGGCATGCGATATAAACGGCGCGGGTACGATGCGTCACTGCGATTCCGTAACGTCGCCGTATTTTAAGCAGCGGTGTGGTCGCACCTTTATTCGGCAACCTTGAGTTTTACTTGTTAGTACATTAAGAGGACCTAACTTTTAGTATTCCTTCGCAGCCAAGCAATGCAAGGGACCATATGAAGTATACATTGACTGTCCAGCTGGTCAGTGTAACGCCAAAACCTGTGATGACTTGGTAAATCCCCCGGGTTGTCCAAGAATAAGACCTCCTTGTCCAGGTGGTTGTGTTTGCCAAGACGGATATTTAAGAAATAAGGATGGAAAATGCATACCGAAGGCACAGTGTCGTAAGTCGCACTTTATGTACATCAAAATATAAAAGGTTTATTTTATCCAAACTCTAAAAAGTTACACGATGTTCGTAAATTTGCTTATACCTAATGTAATTAAAAATTAGCTTTGTAATTAAGTATCATAAGTTAACACTGCAAACAGTTTGTGAAAATATAGTTATTTATTAATTCTGATTTAGGTCAAAATGTGACAGGCCATTGGATGGATACGCATTGGCGCATGGTCATTATCATTAATTATAGGTTTTCATTATAAGTACGATTGAATTATCATTCAATATAAATATTTTCTACATTTACACCGACGGCCATCCAAAAGTCCCGAGCCACTCGTACGACGAAGCTTTTAACTAAAGTAGACTATTTTTTTATATTGTTGTCCTTTCTGAATCAAACTCATTGCCATTATGCCTATACAAATGGTGACGTTCATTCCTCTTATAGGAGAAGACACCTAACAGATTAGCATATAATGGTACCTATTAAAATGTTATTTCAGCTAAACCTACTTGCAAAGCCAACGAAACCTACGTACAATGTAGTGTCAAATGTCCGGACAAGTATTGCCCAAAAGTTGATGGACCACAGCCTGTGTGCGATCCCCCCAGAAACTGCCCCCCAGGATGCTTGTGCAAGATTAATTATAAATATGACCAATCTGGAAACTGCATACTTGCTTCTGAATGCCGTGAGTACTAGGGTTCCTATTAACTAGTTGAATCCAAATTTCACAAGTTTACGTAAGCGCTTTTGTATCAGCGAGTTTTTCTATTAAATATAAATAGGTACCTATATTCCAAAATTGGTTCCAAGTAACGAATACTCGTATTTCGTACTAGATTTTGCCCGTGACTTCGTCTGCGTGGGATTAACATTCGCTATACAGAATTAATGAAACGCCTTAGTAATATCTAATACCAAATATCAATTTAGCACACATGCTATTTTGATCTACAGTGAGCCACAATTCCATACAAACTTCCACCCCCATTTTCACCCCCATAGGCACTGCTCCCACCGCGAGCGAGTAAGCTATGAGCTATGGCTATTTTCTAGCCCAAGAAACGAACAAAAGATAATCGCTTCATCGCTGGCTGTTCACACTGCGATGAACTATAAATATACATCTCTCTCTTTTATTTACACGGGAACGATTATCTTTTGTTCGATTCTTGGGCTAGAAAATAGCCGATAGCTCATAGTTACTCGCCCGCGGTGGGACCAGTGCCTTAAGGGATAATTTCTGGGATAAAAACTATCCTATGTCCTTCACCGGTACTCAAACTATCTTCATACCAAATTTCATCTAAATCGGTTCAGCGGTTTAAGCGTGAAGAGGTAACAGACAGACAGACAGACACACTTTAGCAGTTTGGTATCAGTATGGATTATTTCGAATAGAATCACTACACTACCAACTAGGCTATAGAATCACTTCTACAAGATATACATAGCTACATTTTTTTTACCAGCACCACTGAATTGTACGGATCCAAATGCAGTATGGGATTCATGTCCTTCAGACTGCTTGAACGAACAATGTGATGCCGCTGACTCGCCGCCCGTGACCTGCAACACTTTGCTTCTAAATTGCAACCCTCGATGCGTTTGTAAACGCGGCCATTTTAAACACCCGGAAACCGGAAAATGCGTGCCAGCTAAAGAATGTCGTAAGTAGAACCTACTATCCTCGTCCTGCCCACTGTCATTCCTCATCATCATCATCCTCCTAGTGTATGTCCCGGCTTTTGCCACGGCTCAAATGAGCCTGGAGTCCGCTAGGCAACATAAGCCCATGAATTACGCCAATTCGCAGGCACTAGTTTTTAAAACAGCGACTCGACTGCCATCTGACCTTCCAATCCAGCGGGGAAACTAGGCCGCTAGGCTAGGCTAGGGATTAAGTCCAGTTTCCTCACGATGTTTTCCTTCATCGAAGAGCGACTGGTAAATAGTCGGAGTTTGGATTGATTGAACCCGAGACCTCCGTGAAAGCTCACTGTCATTCCTAAAGGACATATCCATATTTAGTAACTCATGAATTAAAATCCTGGTAGACCGAGTCGTGGTCCGTCGTCTTTAGTGTGTTTTAATTTTTCACTTAAGGGGCTGACAACAGCTAAATTCCCTCCCTATCTTATTCAGCGCGAGTGAAAGAGAAACACTGTGTTACGATTAGTATGGGAGCTCATTGCAAAATTTACAAAATAATGAATTTAAAAAAAACGACTCATTCATTGAGAAATATAAGGCAACGAAGTTTTTAGTATTAGTGTGGTGGAATTTTGTCCTTAGTTACAGACGTATAAGTCAACTGTTTAAAGCTAATTAAAGATGTAGCTTTGGAATTATTTTCTATCGAGCCGATTTCGTCCAATCGTGTATCGGACGCAACGAAGTTCTTCCAAATATAACGAATATTAACATACATTTTTTTTACTTTCTCAAAACAAGTAGTTAGAGCTGAAACACTGTTTGAGTAGGTAAAGTCAATTTGAAGGTCATCGGGTGTTGTCAGCCTCTTAAACGTTTTTTCAAAGTAATTTGGTTCTAATTTATATATTAGTTGTATCGGCAAGTTTTTGGATTATACATAAAAATGTACCTATGTGACAAGCTGTGCTTATTTTATTATTGAAGAATTATCCATAAAACAATTTGTCTATTTTATCGAGGTAACAAATTTTCGTATAAATTAAAATGTAAATGTAAATTTCGTATTGGATATAGGGAACGGAACAGGTTTTTATTTTGTATGAAAAATAACCGATTAACCGGTTAAAAACCAGTTTTCTGACACAAAATAAAGACCGGTTGTATGCCTTAATTGGATAAGCGTGAAGAACATCGGATCGGAGCCGTACCCCGACTTTAAATCACGTGTAGGTAGACACGATTAGGGTTTGCGATTATTCGAATATTATCCGGATATTATGGCTATTATTCGCATTGCAAGCCTTAGCACAGAATAATATACCCTATTATAGAATATTCAACTTCAATATTGGTTGATTATTTGTTTTGTGTTAGAGTTCTGTTTGAGATAGATTGTGTTTTAATGTATTGTTCATGTATATTAAAATTAGAATGCGACACTCGTTTGAACGTTATTAATATTATTAATGGTTTTTGCAGCAAACGTGTGTAAAGATCCCAACGCCTCCTGGAAAGATTGCCGTGACGCCTGTCCAGGCACTTGCCAAAACACTAAACCAATGTGCTTAAACAAAGCTTGTAGCGCCGGATGTCAGTGTAATGATGGCTACGTTTTATCTAAGGAAGGCGAAGATGGAGAATGCGTTAAGATTGAGACGTGTGCAGGTATGTTTATGTTGTATATTAGAATAGAATAGAATAGAAATAGTTTATTCGTAAACACATATATAAAAGAAACAGAATGAAAGAAGACATAAGACAAGAAAGTACCACGGAATGACCTCATCTCAGCATGATGAGGACCGTGAGTACCGTACAGTATAGAAAGTAAGTATTTGTCGGCACATACTTTATAAAAAAAAATTTTTTATTAAATAAAAACAGGTCGGTATTAATCTTTCAACTTTTGCGTTTAATTAATTCTAGATTACGTCGACTGCCCCAAGAATCAGACCTTTGTACCATGCACATTTAAGTGTCCTCAAGTAGAGTGTCCACAGTCGGACCAAACGATATTGTGCAAGCCACCACGAGACTGCCCTGGAGGGTGTGGTTGTAAGCCCTACTATAGATATGACGCCGATGGAAACTGCATCAAGGCATATGATTGTCGTAAGTTACTTGTAAATTATGAACATTCGGGTCAATATTTTGGTAAAGTTAAGATTGTAAATATTTGATACTGTATTTGAGAATAATAGCGACAGTTCTGCCTGCAGGGCTGGCTTCAAAATGATATCTTCACCAAAATAATGACATACCTATATAATTCACTGACCGAGCAAGGGCGTAACGACGTGAGCTACGCGTCTTGGTTTCAGCACTTTTAGCTTGGTCAAAAATCTTTACGTATCGGATGTCCGGCGGCAGTCAAACTCTAATACAGGCTGCATTTCTCAACCGATTCTCGTGAACTTTTGCGAACAAGTTAGATAATTACATTAATACTATAAAATATTAATTTATTGAAACCAAAGTCATTACATGTTTTATAAAAAATAGGGCGAAGGTAGGGCATGTAGCCATGCTCCAGACTCCGCTCGTTCTAGGGGCTTTAAGGCGCGCCAGATCTGCCCCCGACGCACTACTCAACAACGAAGCTTAACGTGCCTGCTACACAAGTCATCCCATTGCTTTTCAACGGCAGGATTGTCAGGCCACATTAATTATTATATAATGACATTTTTGGTCAATTACTTTTTTCGAATTTTTCAAAGTGGCGGAGATAAGGGGGTTGAACAAACTCGCAAGGTCTACAGCATAAGCACACAAAGCCTCTACTTTTATAACTAGGAGTCCGCCTCGAACTCAGAACTCGCGATTTCCTTGCAAACGAGATGACCATTATAACAAGACCCTTATAATGATTTTTTCGCGCCTTCTAGCTCCATGGCCCCTTGATCGATCCTGCTCATATACGAACTCTCAAATTATATGTACTTCTGCTACAACCCCAACAAATTTCATGAAGATCAGAAAAGCGTTACTAAAGTTATCGCGGAACAGACTCTCAAAATCAAAAAGCTATCGAAATGCCGAGTCGTCTCAGTAGCCAGATTTTGTTTGTAAGGACTTGCTTCGCTTACGCTCCGCTCGTTCCATTACAGCCAATAATAAATTTGTTTTTGTTATTTCAGCTCCTATAGAATGCACCAGGCCGAACGAGGAGTGGAAATGCCAGCAAATGGGTGACTGGGAAAATTGCGAAGATAGATACAACTCGCCTCCATTTTGGGCTGGGGACCCTGATGATTGCACGCCAAAGTGCGCATGCATGAAAGGATATTGGAGGAACCCTTCCAATGAGTGTGTTCCGGAGAATGAATGCCGTAAGTTACTAATTATTATCTCTTACGTCGTTGGTAGTTAGTAATTATTATACTTGGTAAAACATGTTTATGGCTTTTATGCAGACAATAATAATAAATAGGTTGGAGAACATTATATTCCATTTCGTAAAGTTTGAACATACATTTAAGTCTACCGTGCTGAGGTAGTCGGCAAGAAGTTTTTATGGTCAATTAACTACGGACTGGTTGGTGGAGCTTTGGTTTAATGAAGCTGTTTATATTGTATGGTATGTTGAGTAAGTAATAAAACTAATGTAACACGTGAACTAGATTTAATTCCGAAACTTTTCCAACCACCTCAGCAGGGCCATGGTTGACCTCAGTAGGTATCAATTTATTTAAGTACTTATTTAATCAATTATTTTGTTTCAGCTCCAACTGATGGATGAAAAGAAACGCGGGACAACATCTTTTTATAAATGATATATGTATCTTAGTTTACATATCATACTGTACCAATATAAGCCATATTATATCGTTAATTATTATATTTTGTATCACACACAGCCTATTATGTGTTTATAATTATTATATAAATATTTTTAACGTCTGCTGTTTTTTTAAAATCCGTAATGGCCCTACCGTAATCCTGATATTAATAAATATACACAGGGTAGACGCCTAGTAGAATTTTATATTATAATATAACTTCTTCCTCCGATCTCGCTCCCTAACCTCAGTCAAAACTCAGTTCGAAGGAGGATACAAAATTATATGTAATAGTGGAGCAAAAATTCATAGATGGCGATATTAAGGGCGCCGCCCAGCTGCTATTCTCCATTGACGTTGTTGCACCAGACACCTCCGACACGGTGTGCGCTTTACTATCAAAACATCCACATCCAACAGCATCCCTTCACCACACCTAACTGCTTCTAAGAAGCATCATTGAGCTGGTATAACTCATGCTGTCGGGTATGGTCTGTAGCGAGGTCTTAGGACTATTGTATGGAGCCATTCTGCGCCCTTAAAAATAAAACCGGCCAAGAGCGTGTCGGGCCACGCTCAGTGTAGGGTTCCGTAGTTTTCCGTCCGTCACAGTAAGTGTCCCCACTTAAGAGTTAAAATAACACCGCCATGTAGGATATGATATGAGCGTTTCCACTTACAGCGACATCTATCGGCAAATTAAGTAAACTATTGCGCGCGAGCTTAAAGTATGGAAGATGATTTTTATGGGATAATTCTTTATTGCGTGAACCGTGTTTTTACCTTATTTGAAAGCACGTCATTGTGATTTTGTAGAAATTACAGGTACAATAAATACCTGCTTATACGGTTAAATTACAAACTTAGTTCAGAAATTATTTAGTAATTTTTTTTCAAAAACTATTCAACCTATCAAGTTCAAAATAATTTTCCTAGAAAGTTTTTATAAAGTTCTACTTTTGAGATTTTTTTCATATTTTTAAAACTTATGGTTCAAAAGTTAGAGGGAAATATTTACATTATCAAAAAATGATTTTAGTAAACCCCTAATCATTTTTAAATACCTATCCAACAATATATCACACGTTAGGGTTGAAATGAAAAAAAAAAATCACTCCCCACTTTACGTATAGGTGAGGTACCCTAATAAAAAAAACACTTTTTATTTTACCACTTTGTCGGCGTGATTGATATACATATTAGTACCAAATTTCAGCTTTCTAGTGCTAACGGTCACTGACATTATCCGCGGACGGACGGACGGACGGACAGACATGGCGAAACTATAAGGGTTCCTAGTTGACTACGGAACCCTAAAAAGATGGGATAATAAGACCTATATCTGTAGGCCTAACCTTTAGAGACGTCTATGCTCCAAAAGTTGTTGGAAACCACTTGGAAACTTTATTTAAAAATTTCAACCTCTACGACTCGGCTTTGGAAGCAAAGGTGGCTGGGAAGCTGGTACACGCAGCACGCGCCTTCGTTGAAGACGAGTCATGCGAGGTGCTGCTGAAAGTGGATGTAAAGAATGATTTTAACTCAGTAGACAGAGGTGCCCTACTAACACAAGTTCATGATCGTCGTGTCCAGTGCGCCAAGCGACCTAGACGCATTGATGAGTAATTAAATAAATATTAATTGCGAAGTTAGCGCGGCCCGGCCGCTACTAGCGACTCGACACGATGAGTGCCCTCAATCAGAGTCAGCCCGTCGTGAACGATTTCCTCGCCTTTCTGCAGCAGAAGGAGAAGATGCTGCTGGAAGAAAAGATGAATGCGGCAACCGCTGTCCAGTTCAGTTCGTGGGCATCGAGTTTCACCGTCGAAGACATCTGTGAAGCGAAGCAGGTGTTGTGCCAGACCCTTGGGATCGTCGGCACATATGTACCTCACCGGAAGGGGGATGAAACCGGGAAGAAGACCCTTGCGGATATTATGAAAATCCTGAAGGAGTATCAAGAGCGGATTCCGGAGTTTGTGGCGACGGATGCCTCTATCCTGCCGACCCATGTTCCGGATAATATCGACGTTCGCTGCTTGTTTAAGGACATCGTGGCCCTTAAAACGAGTTTAGCAGAAATTATTTTGAAATTTGAAGCGGCCCAAGTCACTATTGCCGAGTTACGCAATGAAGTCAATAGTTTGCGAAATGCTCCAACTCGGTCGGCGGAATCAAATTTCAAGAGCGATGACCGACCCGCTACTATAAACGCGGAGTCTGTCAGTTTGCGTGTTGCTGACGCTGTAAAATGTGCCGCACCCGCCGCTGCACCGCCCGCGCGCCCCTCGCGTGTGCGGCCGCCTACTGTTTCTAAATCACGTCAGCGTGCTTATGCTGACGTTGCCGGTCAGCCAGTCGCAGCTTACCGGGCCTCCTCGCCTTCTAAGGCGTGGGTAGTACGGGTTCCCGATAAGGAAAACTCCTCCCGCACCAATGTGGATAAGGAGGGATTCACACTGGTGGAACGGAAGCGCAAGGCGTGCAGGGCGCCCCGCAAGACTCTGTGTGGCACTGCCGAGCCGGCTAATTCTGGACTTCGGATTGCGACACCGAGTAAGGCGCTCTACGTGTCGCGCTTGCATTACTCCGCCGTGGCCGACGATGTGGTGGAGTACGTCCGCCGGAAGACTGGCTACTCGTTAAGGGTGCACCAGCTGCGGTCCCGCCATTACGTGCACTTCAGCTCGTTTGTGGTGCGCGTGCCGCGACCGTTGCAGGACACGATAGCGAATGCTGACTTCTGGCCGAAGGGTGTTGTGTTTCGGCAGTTCCGGGGCACTCTACCGAATCCTACACCAGATCAGACGGCGCAACGGAGCCACGCAGTTACGTCGCCTAAATAAACTAGTTATAAATATTTTTCTGTATATTTTTGTAGTTCGCAGTGCATTGGTTTTATTACTGTAATACTGTGTAACTTATTTGAATAAATAAAAAAAAAAAAAAAAAAATGATCCCACATTATTTATAAATACCTGTGGCAATGTTATCACGAATCCACTCACCTTCTCTTCAAGGGGTGTCATCAAGGCGATCCGCTTGGACAAACCATTTTCAGCCTCGCAATCCATCTAACCATTTCAAACCTAAAATCAAAATCTACCTTGACGATTGGATTCTAGGAGGTGATTGGAAAATCGTTTTGGATGACCTGAAAAAGCTTACCGACTCATTTACTTCCATATGACTGGAGCTTAACTTTTCAAAATGTGAACTTTGTATCAACAAATCCATAATGCGACCAAACTGCAACATATAACATATATATGTTCTTATACCAGTTATTATATAACTTTAATACTTCGCCTAACATAAAAATAATCGATAAACATTCCCACAGACTCCTAAGATGCTCCCATCTTTCCTGAATCTATTCCACCACTCATCGACGAACATCTCAATACCCATAAACCTTATTCGGACTGCCTTCTAAAAATCAGTGCACACATAGCATTAATCATCACTAAATTCTGTTTGTTCGTTCCGAATTCACATATACTTAGTACTCAAATAAAGCCCTGTCTGGAAACATTTAAAAGTGAGTAAAGGTCTTCTATGACCATTTTCACGAAGCGGCATGGCACAGGAGCTAGCTGCCCTACAAAGTGATTTAAGATATCCCCTCACTTTATTCCCCTATGGGAGAAATGTATTAAACTAACATTAAACCTGATTATATATCCCTTCAGATTATGCCACATCCACGCTCATCAAAACTTGCACAAAAGCACCTCAATTATACTACTCTTTGGCGCCCACCTTAAAGGACCTGAGGTCAAACATTAATAAAGAGGCATAAGCCCCTTAAGTGCTAGTCACTAACTTCTGACCAGTATTTGATACCATTTAGAATACAATACAATGCTAAATAAAATACCTACCTACCAAGGATGATATAGATATGGATGGACAATATCCATAATCGCGTTCCCTTTTTTCAGGTAAAGCACTAGTGTCATCTATTGGTCACACCAGACACGTGAAGGTTCGAGGAACGCGATTTTGTATAGGCATCAAGGATGATTAAGACATGGATTGACAATGCCTACACAAAATCGCGTTCAGGCTATACGTCTGTTTTCGGTACTAGTGCCACAGCGCCATCTGTCGAGTCTGGAGTCGAGTTATTCTGTCAGCGTTAAGCGCCGAATGAAGTATTAAAAACTAGGATTTAGTGTCTGGTGTGACCGATAGACGACGCTAGTGCTTTAACCTGAAAAAAGGGAACGCGATTTTGTATGGATATTGTCCATCCATGTCTATATCATCCTTGCTACCTACCTACCTTAGAACACCTAACCACCACTTTGTCACTCGTACTAATTGATACAGTTGTTTTAAAACAAATATCCCGCTCGTAAAATATTTGTTAAATGTTCCTTGCTGAGCTGTAAAAAACATATAATCAGTCTGTTGCTAACTCATACAGATGTTTAAGTAGTAGAAAGCACGTCACACAAGTATATATTCTTTATTAAGTACTTTTATTGCTATTTTCTTTTACTATTATACAGCAACACTGATAGTGTTTTATTGAGTAGGTAAAGATACCTATATAGGTTTCATATGAAAACACATATTTCTAACTAAACGCCGTAGGTACCTACATACACCTACGCAAGATCTAGACACACTGTAGTGTTGTGTTTTTATCAACAAATCAAGCATCAAATTTCACTTTTTGGAATGAATCAAAAAAGTGATATTTGATGAATAGGAACTGCTTATGATGATCAGAACTCTTCAACGACGCATATTTCACGTTTGACGATATGTCCTCCTCGCTCTGTATGTTAAGCAAGTTATTTCATTGTTTGTATGGAATCTAAGAGTGCACCATCGACAATACCGGCCGTTTATTTTTCTTAAAAAAATATGATATGTACTATATGTAAGTAACATCGTTACGAGGCTCTCTGAACACATACGTAGTATGAAAAACCGGGATGGCCAGGGTTCCGCTGTGACGGACCACATATTGGATTCGGATTCGAAGCATGTCGAGCAAAAATCGACTTAAATTACGTGAGTAACCCGTTATAAATATTTTTAATATACTATATGTAAGTATTAAATTCTGTATGCTAAATATAAAATTATGATACAAGTCATAAAGTTCTAAAACTTTAGGTATGGTGTTAGTAGCACTTTACCAAGAATATAATACTCACTCGTAGGAGCACTTTACTCTTTACCTTAACAGCTATATTTAAGGGCCGGGTATATGTGGGAGAATTTTCAGATTCTGTCAAAATACCCTGATTCACACACAACCAGACTTCACGCACACTACCACACTTTTGGGGGACAGGTCGTTGACCGCATATACTTTTTTACAGGTTGCCATTATTAGTTTCATACTAATCACACCTCCTTTGAGAAATTTAAACTGTAATGTTTTCCTTTGTAAGAAGACAGAGAAATAACATATTTTATATTGCTTTCCTTGTCTATCCTGTTTATGTCACATGATGAATTATGTTTGATTATAAAAGATTAAATGATTTTTGAATTGAGTTATCGAGATACGTGTTTTGGAAAGTTAGCTAGCCGAACAAACCGCGAAGCACTTCGTTCGTCGAATCGACTATTTGCATCACTCTCTTTCGAATATGCAAGAGCGATGAAAACGGACATAACGAAATGTTGATATTCGAAATTCGCGGTTGGCCTGTTGTAGACTAGAAGTCGCTTATTTATATAGGTAGAAATGAAAGGAAATATGTCTGAATAACTTCTTAAGAGTTGTTTCGATGGATTGTAGATTAGGTAGGTACGAGTATATATGTATATATATAATCAATTACCCGTGCAAATAAATCTAAATGTTATTCTATTAATAAATAAATTAATGTTATTTACTAATTAAGTTTCGCATACTTTCGTGTGAATTTTGTTTTTGTACTGGAGCCGGACATACTATAAATTTATCAAAATTCCTACCCGTTGGCTTGCATTTGGCTTTGTAGAGGATATCTTGGAGATCGAGAAAACATAAATCTTAAAGGTCCTAAATGGTCGCTAGTAGGTATGTGCGTGAATCAACTTTTAGGACACTTATTATCTTTTACGATAGGAAAACTTAGCAGATGACTTTAGTATGATACTAATTATGAACCGTTATAATAAGACTTCCAAAACAAAACCTGGGGCAACGTGCTTTGCTAGGTTACGACACAAAAATAAAAATATATATTTTGGTAAACTTGTACATTGAACTTGTACATTTTATTGTACCGTGTTCATGCAAATAAATAATTTTGTATTCGTATTGAACGTTGGCTTGATTGTTTACTTAATAAACATGAACTTAGCCGAATTCTAAACAATCTATACGTTTTGAAAAAAAAATACTTTTCTTAAAGGTGATATATTGCGTCAATTTGAAAATACACTAAAATTACATTATGTAATTTATCTTTAAGCCTACCTACCGCTCCAAATATTTGCCACACGGTATGGTGCTCTTCAAATAGCAAATTAAACACCCGGTAGGCGCTTAGGATTTGCTTTTATTTTTCAAGATTCATAATTATTTATAAGTTATGGATGTTTTCCTTGTGAAATAGGGAATTTCAAAATAAGTATTTTTTTATTTTACATGTTTTTGCTTCGGAATGGTGTCAAAATTATACCATAAATGAATTGGGCATCCCTGATTTATACGAAAACGACACCAAACTTGGCCTAGTAGCTTCACTGATGTAGATATCAAGATATAGTTGAGAGCCTCCCCCCCCTCCTAAGATTTTACATCAAAAATCTTGGTGGCTCCACTTCTCAAATCTACTCTTGGGTCCTAACGAATAATCATGCTGAAGGAAATCTCTTGTTCACGAAAAGCCGTATTTTTATATAAAGCACTTATACCACCTTAGACGCATATTTGTTTTACCCAGTAGGAAGTATTTTGTGCTTAAAATAAAGTAAAATGTGCTGTAGGACTCCCACTACCGCAATACTTTTACGAACATTTTATCAATTTAACGACTTAATACAATACATTGTTATTAAATCAAATACAAACATTGAAAACATTGAAAAAATAATCAACCCAACAGGACTTAAACCTGTATCGATACGCCTTGCCGGGGCTCGATCGCTTTACCAATTAGGCTATGGGTCAAGTTACTAAGTTGAGGAAATTGTCAATGCCTTCAATCATCTTTTTTCATTTATTTAGATCTACTTCGGCTTTACAGCAGCCGTAAGCGACATCTAGGTACTAACTACTAGAGTTAGATACCCTTCCCGCCGACACTATCGCAAGTGTCACAACGGAAATATAGAGGGCCCCATCACTTATCAACCCATAACTTGACCCATAGCTTAATTGGTAAAGAGATCGAGCCCCGGCAAGTCGTATCGATGCAGGTTCAAGTCCTGTTGGGTTGATTATTTTTTCAATGTTTTCAATGTTTGTATTGTATGAGTGGAATGCCCCACTTTAAAAACATGTAAAAATAATTATGACTTAATACAAATCTTTAAGACTTAGAATTTAAGACTTTAAATATTAATATCTAAATATGTATTTGCCATTAAAATAATTTTATTTAAGGAGTTAATAATATGTTGGTATTTTCAGAATAATCAAACCGTTTTTAAAAAAAAGGTCTTAAATAATCTTACACAAATCGACCTGGTCCATGGGTAAGCTCAATAAGGCTTATGATGTGGGTACTACACGACGAGATATATATATATATATATAATTAATAGACATAGATAAATACTTAAATTCATAGAAAACATCCAGAACTCGGGAAATATCTGTGATAAACACACAAAAATCGATGGTCTTATAATCAAAACCAGCCGCAGAAAAGGGTTGAGGATTTTTTTTTACTAATATCGTATTTTTAATTCAAGACAGTTATCTGACAGTTGTCTCCATACAAAGTAATTTACAATGTGGGGCAGCAGCTTTCAGATTACTGTCTTGAATTAAAAATATGATATTAGTCTTAAATCCAAACCGGCTACTAAAATGGACTTAAATTAGCTATGTAGGTATTATTACGTACCTTAAGGATGGTTTCGGTGGATTAGAGTCTTCAAGACCTTTATGAGAAAATGTGTTCATGAATAGAACGCTTCCTACGACACTAAAAATATGGAAGCCGATTGATAGGAAATTAGATAATTTTAACACCCGTGGCTCCAATACTTGTAGATACTAGATACCATATTTAGGTAGTACATTTTGATTTAAAATTATAGTTATTTACATGCTTCGTTAAGTAAAACTGCCGAACTTGTCTCATTTATAGAGGACGGGGCCTATATTTTAACATTAGAACAAAAAATATTGTGTATTATTTCGGAAACAGAAACAGTAGGCGACAAACTATGAATTACATTATACGTCATTTTGGACTATTTTCTCCCATCAGAAAGTTTTCGCAATGATATAATCTATTTATTTATACAATTTCTCATAATACCGCACTACCGGACTACTAACCCAGAACTCTAGGATTTGTATTCTTAAAGTGGTTTGCATTCTTTGACCTCCACTACTTTACAGCTGCCAGATGTCCGGATCTAATAAGCTTAGTATAGCAAACTAACGTTTCGTCGCTCTCATTATTGTGTCATATCTGACGTGGCTAGCTCTCCGTCTATTATGTTATGTTCTTATGTTCTTGGTCCCAGGTAGGTATGACTCAAAAGTCCCGTTTAAATGTAAACAATGAGTTAAAAGAGCTGGTAGCCTGGTATGATGTCCGATTTTCAATCCGGAGGTCTCGGATTCAAACCCCGGCTCGTACCAGTTATGAAAATTATATCACATGCACTAAATATGGTTTCATATTTTACCAGTCGCTTTTCGATGAAGGCAAACAACTTGAGGAAACCATATCTATTTCCAATAAGGCCTACAGGTTTAATTGAGCCGTGGCACAAAGCCGCTAGGAGGATGAGGAGTGAAAATTGTGTAAGTTTAAGTCGGTAAACAACATTGTTTATAAGTAAGTCATTTATTTGATCAGAGTACATTTGTGCAACGATAGATTAACGTAAAGCAAACATACTCGTATGGAAGGTTCAGGCACACAATCTGCCTGGAAATCGCCAAGAGGCGAATGTAGGTTGGGTCCTCTCGTGCTTTCAATGGCTCTGTTGGGTAGGAGTTGGATGCTGTTCAGATGATGTGTTGAAGTGACGTTAGTAGCCGAGCTCGAATCAAGAGGCGTATAATGATCTCGCAATGCCCCTTTCTAACTCTGGGGTACCATAACATAATGTATATACGACAACAGATGAATGCGCGTATCAATTTGTACCTATAGTGACTATAATCTGCAGACGGAGTCGTTCGACGTTCTTCATAGGTATGCGTGCGTTGTGCCGATGCCCATGACCAAAAAAACTGACTTGATTGCTCTCCTCGCCAGATTATCATATATTGCATTAAATATTTGATTATATCTTTCGTATAAGTTAAAGAATCAAGTCTTTTAATATTAAGTAAATAGAGATTGGAGTTATAATAATATTGTCATTCATTAATATTGTTATAATAATAAAGTCATGTTAAAATGTCGTAATATTGTGACCAGCGTAATAAAAATAAAGTCCAGTAATTCAAAACGAATCCAAAAACTCTTTTAATTTTAAACAGGTTTTCAAGCAATTAATTATGAGGATTCGGTAGAAAAGTGTCTTATATTCAATCGTTAGTTGTATTTTTGTAGTATTACGTGTAAATATAAAAAAAATTAATTTAAAGGACTTACGGTCTTTATTTGTTTTCCCTATTTATTTTGAATACAATTTAGCTACTGGTATCCTTTTTTGTGTACGTATACGATTTTCTGTCAAAATAAATGCCAAAATGAAACGTCATGGCTGCTCATCCAACAAGACGTCCGCCTGCGACGAGGCCCGTCGGGCATCTGAGTCACAATGACAATTTCACTGATATGGCGAATGTATGGGAGTTTTTCAAAAGTTTATATTTACGTTTCAATTTCTTTGTTGTCTTAATGATGAAAAATATGAATATGCCCTGATGCACTAGTCTAGTTATCTGGCTTTCAAAATAACATAACCATTGAACCACTGTCGAAGACAAAATTGTATTGCGACGTGTTCTAACGGAACGCCATTTTTTGATTTTTTGGTACTTTTGGAGTCGGTTTATAGATAATCAAAGCTAATAAAAAATAAAATATCAATTGGAGCCTCTGCACGGCTTCTTTATGAATACGTAGACATTCATATTATTGCGAATACGTAGCATTAACTATACAAATTCCTTGTTCTAAGTGAGGTCTAAAACGATGTTGTCATATATAGTCGAAGCTTCGTCGAGACCTAAAATAATTGTTTAAACTCCTTACAGATTTGATGTAGGTATAAAGACTGGCACAAACAATAATGAACTCCAAAATGGCATAAAAAAAATATGTCAGATCATTTATTTTTTTTATAACTAAATCACACAAAAATACAAAAAATATAATAAAATTTTCTAATTATTATAAAAATTGGTAAATACAATTAAGAAACATTAAAAAAGTGTTACGGGTACGTACTGCAGTTAATGTGCAGGATATTTATTGACTTAAATTTTTTTTCATGATTTTTCTTTTGTAGTTTTGCAAGAACCTATTTGCCGATCTCTTCTGATAGTCTACCAAATGTCTGTGCTACCCCGAGGTTACGAATGCTGCCGGCCATGTCCTAGGTATTTGTTTATATTTTTTTCTTAGCCTACCTGAACATAAACTAACAAACTAGAAAAGACGTCCTTCCCGTAATATTGCATATGAATAATATTTTTCTTGACAATCGAGTACCTAAATCTTTTTAACCAATTTCATATTCGAAGCTACTTTCTTATGACTGTTCTAGAGATGCGCAAAACGCTTCACTGAATTGAAAATATTGATTCATCTCTTTCGCTCGCGGAGATATGAATCACTCTTTTCGCTGATTTCGCTCAGTGGATATGTTCACATATTCGCCTCAATCGCATCGTGTCACTCGTTTGGCTCGACCGGCTCATTCGAATAATGAGTGAGAAAGAGCGAGCAAGTAACACTGCAATCACTAAGATAGAAGAGTTACTGGGCGAGTTCAGTGAGTTGAAGAGTGAGTGACTTGAATCAAAAGATATAGTTCATTTACATCACTCACTCATGAACGACCCATGTCTACTATACTCATGTATGCATTACTATGTAAAAACACTATGCATTGTATAGGTACGGTTGCGTACGCGGAGAGTACAGCATCTACCACAAGCGACCACGCTGCGGGCAGCCAAGACCCCAGCCATTCACGAGAGAGTGCGCATGCTACTGCAGTGGACCGACTAACGCACCAATGGACCCGTATGCCTTTCATATATAATATTACTAATAGTATTTTAGAACATCTGCTACAAGCGGCTGCGCCGCGGACAGCCCAGGCCGCAGCCGTTCACGAGAGAGTGCGCATGCTACTTCAGTGGACCGACTAACGCACCAATGGACCCGTATGCCTTTCATATATAATATTACTAATAGTATTTTAGAACATCTGCTACAAGCGGCTGCGCCGCGGACAGCCCAGGCCGCAGCCGTTCACGAGAGAGTGCGCATGCTACTGCAGTGGACCGACTATATAACGAAGCACTAATGGACCCGTGTGCCTTTTATACATATTACTAGACTAGTTCTGTAAACGTAGAGCGTTGACTAAAAGAGGCCGTGCTACGTGAACCGACTAACGCATCTAATGGAGATTTTTACAATAGGTAACTCGAGTATTACTTTAGAGAGTATTACACGTGACGTGCTACGCGCAGGCCAGACCAGCCGTTCACGAGGAGTGCCTCGTGCCTTGCAGTGGCAAGTGCTACTACACAGTGAACCGACCAATGGAACGCACTGCCTACAAAGCACTGTTGTTTCTGTTCATTATTTAAGGTTTTTTTTTATAGGGTAACAAGTTTTTTTTTTAAATTTCATTTTTGTGGTAAGCTTTTATTGCTAACTGTGCTCTGATTTATATAATCCCTAACTGCTCACCAAGACGAATGCAACGAGCTAAAACACGACGGGATAATGTTTAGTAGTTGAGGAGTTCCTAATTCCTATGGCCACCTTCCAGCTTCATCATCAGATAAGCTCCATGTAATATTGCATTCTTATGCGATATACATATGCGTGCAAAATTTCAGCTCAATCGGAAACCGGGAAGTGGATCTAATTACTTACAAGATTTGATTACAGACAACGCAGGTAAATAAAAGCATATATTATTATAGCTTCCAGCTCCATCATCAGATCAGCTCCGTGTCATCATAATATTCCATTGTCACCCGATGTACATATGCGCGCAAAGTTTCAGCTTGGCAACCGAGAAGGGGGTTAAATTTAACTTGCAAGCTTTGATTACACATAACGCGACAGGTGAAACTAAATAAAAGCTTATAATATGCTGTTCGTTCCCGTTCCCTAGGATGGTCCTTAGGCTCCGGCAACGCGACCGAATGGTACAAGCGGCGCGAACTCAGGCGCGCAAGAACTCTCCACTCCCTCGTGCTCTGTCTGACACAACTAAATGCGTTCTTGGCATCAGTACCAGAGTGTGATCTGTTTGCGTGGCTATGGATGACTGTTTATAGTGAATGTTTGAAAATTGTGGTTTAATGCTATTTGTACGAGTAAATGTTATTGTAATTTTATTAGAATATAAGTTTCATGGCGCATGGCATACTGTAATGTCATGTAAACGTGTTTTTGTTTTGATTAAATAATAATAAATAAATATAGAATGGTTTTTAGCTTAAATGCTTTGATAGTAATTTATAATTTCTTTCAACGTTAATGTTACCAAACTGTCGCATGCTATTGCTGTGCCTGCACTACCAATTCTATAGGCGTTTAAAATATCACGAGTGTGATCAAAATATTAACAAATCGGCTTGTTACAGACCATGCCGCTACGACATGCCGTGCAAGGCGCACTGCTTCAACCACGGTGCCTGCACGCGGCCCAGCGGCCGGTACGCGCGCACCGTGTGGTACCCCGGCGAGTGCTGCCCGGGCGTCCCGCCATGCCAGACCTTCACGTGCCCGAGCCCGCCCTTCCATCCGTGCTGCTTCCAAACGTGCAACAAGTTCTGATGAACCTTAATCGGGTTCGTTTCTTGAGTATCCTGTCCTTTACGATGTGAGGTGATGTGCCTGTTTTCAACACGTTAGCACGGTACCGTTTCTAACAACAAGAAGATAATCATGTTTTGTGTATGGAGTTTTGAAACTTATTTGGAATAATGTATTTTGTTTTTAGGTAATTAAATACCTAATTAACATTTTCTGCGTATTTTTGGGAAAGCTAGTACCTAAAATCCCGTTTTAAACCTCGGAAAAAATATAGGTCTTCATAGGTTTACGACAGTTGCTGCTACAACATCGCTACGCACGCAGGGCGTTATTGTCACATAAAATATCTAACAATATCTTATGCATGCATCTAGCGATTAATTTATTTATTTATCGTATGGCTACATGTCAGTGGATATAGATAGGCATTTCTTCGCTGGGGTATTAGTAGTGGGAAAGCAGATGATAAAGAAAATCCAGTGAGTGCTGCGAGGTCTAGATGGGACAGTGCAGCTGCCAAGTTTGTTACTCTTTTAGCACCACCCAGGGATCACGTTTAGGATTATCTAAGCTGTTTGAACATTGATCCAGCGATAAAAGGATCTCACATATTTTCGCGGCTGTCGTTGAGCGGTTTATTGCAGGCGCTACCGCGCCTGCTGCCCTTTTTAGAATTACTTTCCATTATAAACTTATATAGATGTCATATAGGAAAGGAAAGAAAAAACCGGCCAAGAGCGTGTCGGGCCACGCTCACTGTAGGGTTCCGTAGTTTTCCGTCCGTCACAGTAAGTGTCCCCACTTAAGAGTTAATAACACCGCCATGTAGGATATGATATGAGAGTTCCACGTACAGCGACATCTATCGGCAAATTAAGTAAACTATTGCGCGCGAGCTTAAAGTATGGAAGATGATTTTTATGGGATAATTCTTTATTGCGTGAACCGATTTTCACCGTTTTTACTTTATTTGAAAGCACGTCATTTCATTGTAATTTTGTAGAAATTACAGGTACAATAAACACCTGCTTATACGGTTAAATTACAAACTTAGTTCAGAAATTATTTTGTATTTTTTTTCCAAAAACTATTCATCCTATCAAGTTCAAAATAATTTTCCTAGAAAGTTTTTATAAAGTTCTACTTTTGAGATTTTTTTCATATTTTTAAAACTTATGGTTCGGAAGTTAGAGAGGGGGGGACGCATATTTTTTTACTTCTGGAGCGATTATTTCCGAAAATATTTACATTATCGAAAAATGATTTTAGGAAACCCCTATTCATTTTTAAATACCTATCCAATAATATATCACACGTTAGGGTTGAAATGAAAAAAAAAATCACTCCCCACTTTACGTATAGGGGAGGTACCCTAATAAAAAAAAAATTCCACTTTTCATTTTACCACTTTGTCGGCGTGATTGATATACATATTAGTACCAAATTTCAGCTTTCTAGTGCTAACGGTCACTGAGATTATCCGCGGACGGACGGACGGACGGACGGGCAGACATGGCGAAACTATAAGGGTTCCTAGTTGACTACGGAACCCTAAAAATGACATAGGCCTCTGAAAATAAAATAATTTGATTTGTTCTTCAGTTGTACTTTCCATTAGCCTATTTTGAGTACCTAAATATTTTGTAACTCCTAGTTTTAAATTTGTTTTCACTGAATATCTGAAAAACGCCATTGTACAGTCACGTCTGAAAATATGGATACAAATGTATGTATGTGTAATGTGACAAAAATATGTAGCCACGACTCTATTATCAAGGCGTAAAGTCTTAGATACATGTTTTTATCTACACTCATACTGTAAGTACTCTAAAATGCGTTCAAAAACCGTAGACAATCACAAGCATTACAACAAACGATTTAACTATGATAAGTTTCTTATCTGCGGCAGTAACGTAATTTTAACTTTGCATGCTCAAATATTGTTAAGCAATGAGTTTCAAATTTGGAACATCGAATTTGATAACATAATGTTTCCGCCATGGCCAACTCGATTGGTCCCACGCGAGCCCCGACACAATCGAGTTGGCCACGCCAACACAATCGAGATGGCCGCGGCGGTGCAATGGCGGCCATTCTATGATTTCCGAATACGGCATTTATAATAAATAATATGAGTGTAGATAAAGCAGTGTATGCAACTGTACGTAATTAGGCCTTAAAACACTCGTGTGATCTTATTATGAAATTCGCCTGCGGCTCATTTCATAAAACCACACTCATGTTTTAAGGACCCTTATTACGTAACAGTTACATAAACTACTATTGTCACATTAAATGTATCCATATTTTCAGATGTAACCGTATTATTAGGTGATTATAAATAAAAAATGTATCTGCCTACGACTTTGATTATTAAACCAACCGGATGCGAGACGCGCACTAATTTCTATCAGAAAAAGTCTGCCAATTTCGGCGCGGGGGACGAGGAAACGCACACAAATACTGTTAACACTAATGCATTTTCCATTGACGTCGCTACACACGCACACGATAAAATGATCAAACACTAGCATAAAATATACTCACACAAGTATAAACACAGACACAGACAACCTGTCCGTGAACGAGATAATGTCATCTTTAAGTAAACGTACACAGTGCGAGGAAAATAATATACTTAAGTATCGATATTTGTGACGTTTTAAGTCAAAGGTACATCATTATCGGTTGTCAATAGGGTTAATTTCTAAATGATTTTTTTATGGTAACGCCTTATTGACAACCGATAATGATGTACCTTTGACTTGAAAATGTCACATTTTATCGTAGATTTATTTATCGTATGCCTACATGTCACTGGATATAGATAGGCATTTCTTCCCTAGGGTAGTGGGAAAGCAGATGATGAAGAAAATCCAGTGAGTGCTGCGAGGTGCAGGTAGGACAGTAGAGCTGCCAAGTTTGTAACTCTTTTAGCACCACCCAGGGATTACGTGTAGGGTTGTCTAAGGTGTTTCCTACGGACGCAGAGAAACATTGATCGTAGGTTAGTTATATATTTTTGTTTCTTTACCAAGTATAAGGTTTAGTTATTGATTAAATTATAATGTTAAGATGTGATTAAATATCAAGTTTTTCTACCAGCATATTACTTACAATGTTACTATTATACGTAAGTTAGTTTGTCTATATGTTCAGGACAAATCTTGCAAGCTGATTTAGAATAACTTTTATATTATTAATTTAATATTTTGATGTGTATTTGCTTTTAAATTTAGTGGAAAATACTACAAATTGGAAACAAATAACTATTACAATGAAACATTGAACTGTAAAGAACTCTGGAACATCACGGGATTCGAACCCACGTGTTTAGATTACCGTTCCAATGTGCTTCCAATTACACTAGACGTTCCTCTATCCACCTCAGTGAATTTTTTACTGTAATGAACAATGATGAATCAGTCACGAGCGACATCGTGATGTTCCAGAGTCCTTCTCAGTTGATATTTTGATTGTAATAGGCATCTGTTTCCAATTTGTGTTTCTATTTCTATTATCTCTTCTTCATTTTCTATTATAAATAAAAAGTATAACATACTGCTAATGTTAATATCGACATTTATTTTTGTGCTGTCCCATCACTAGAACTTACCTGTTAGGTACAGTGATACCAGAGTCAGAAATTAAAAGTGCCTATTTAAGGGGATAAGTGTGTATACCGTACCTTATCTATACATATAATAAAACTGAAAAGGGTCGAAAGTCTGTACATGGAAGATAATCGAAAACAAGTTGGCTGGGGATACTTAGAATCGATAACAGAACACGTTCCAACAATTTTTAGAATTTTTGTCTGTTTATCTGTTTGTCTGTTTATTTGACCGCGCATCACGTGAAAACGGCTGAACGGATTTTGATGAAATTTTGTATAGATATAGTTTGAGTCCTGGTAAAGAATAATATATAGTTTTGATCCCGAAAATCAACCCTGGTGGGGGTGAAATTGGGGTTGAAAGTTTGTATGGAGAATTTTTAACCGCTGAAACGATTTAGATAGAAATAAGTATGGAGATAATTTGAGTCTCGAGAAACGTCAAAGGATAGTTTTCAAACCCTTGTGGGGGTGAAAAGGTGGTTGGAAGGTGGTGGTATGAGGATTTTTTTACCGCTGAACTGATTTAGATGAAAATTGGTATAGAGATAGTATGGGTCTCGAGAAATGACAAAGGATAGTTTCTTTTTCAAACCCCCCCCCCCATCTTACTTTCGAACCGTAGGTCCAAAAAATTAAAAAAAAAGAATGGAAGTGACGCCTGTTACCCGTCGATGCTTTAAATTTACCTTTACCCGCTCTTAAGAAATATTTGAAAATGTCATGAATGTCAAAGGGTTATTGCAGGTTCGAGGACTATATATGACGTACAAAGATGCATGGCCCAAACCAAAAAACTACGACAAAATCATCTAACATTTATAGGACACCGTTTAGGTAGGAAATAGTAGTTTATGTAACTGTTACGTAATAAGGGTCCTTAAAACATGAGTGTGGTTTTCATAATAAGATCACACGAGTGTTTTAAGGCCTAATTACGTACAGTTGCATACACTTATTTATCTACACTCATATTATTTATCCTAAATGCATTATTCGGAAACCATAGAATGGCCGCCATTGCACCGCCATGGCCAACTCGATTGTGCCGGCGGTCGCGCGGGCGCGTATCGGCGGCCGCGCGGGAGCGTGCAGGTGTACATTATGTATCAAAACTCATAACACATCAATATTTGAGCATGTAAAGTTAAAATTGCGTTACTGATACAGATAAAAAGCTTATCATAGTAAAATCGATTGTGGTAATGCTAGCATTGCCTACCGTTTTCGAACACGTTTTAGAGAACTTACATTGTGAGTGTAGATAAACATATCAAACGTTTTGTGAAGCAGTCAGATTAGGATTTATTTTTCTTTATAATTAAACAATAGGTACATTATCTGTCTCTCAAGCTGTTTTGATATGTCTTCTTGAAGAACTACGCCTTATTTTGTATCTTTAAGATCTAATAATGTATTACTGTTTTGAAAAAAATAAGTCCCGTCGAATTTCTTTTCGGTCATAATACTTCTTGGGCCAGAGGTGTAGGGTTAGAACCGGTGGTAGTTTTGGAACGAAGTTCCTTATCGGACGGTTCGTGGATCTGGCCAAGGCGAAAAAAAGTCACATGACAGTCACGAAAAAGCGTCACGTCACGAAAACACGACACCCATACGATTGAGAAACATGTAAAATGGAATGGAATAAAAAATATATAAAATAAAATAAAGTGAAGTGAAGTGTAGTGAAATTGAGAAGTGACAAAGTGATAAAAGTGAAAAAAGTCGAGAACCTTAAAAGTCGAGAATTTTAAAAATGTCGAAAATGTCAAAAATGACAAAATTTCCAAAATTTCCAAAATTTCCGAAATTTCCAAAATTTCCGAAATTTCCAAAATTTCCAAAAGTTCCAAAATTTCCGAAATTTCCAAGTTTTCCAAGATTTCCAAAATTTCCAAAATTTCCAAAATATCCAAAAATTTTAAAATTTTTAGAATATCCAAATTTTCCAAATCATCCAAAATTTCTAGAATTTCAAAAGAATGCAAAAAAAATTAAAACCACAAAATTTACGAAAAAGTCAAAATGAAATAAAATTAAATAACACAACTTCGTTCCAATCGCACTCGTTTCACATACTTTCCACGACACTCACGTATTTTATTTTTCTCTGACGTTCATTAGTGCATTGTAATGTGCTTACATTGACGAATAAATATCTTGATCTACACCAATATCATAAATCCTCTATTCCGCGTTCAGAACCGTATGTAATTAATTACCAACATTATTGCAACCAGTAACGTAACATTAGTGTATTATCTGTGACAGTGTGGTAAAAACGTATAAAAATTACCTACGGTAACGTAATGAAAATTCGCCCCCCCGACCGCCGGCGCATTAATGTTGGTCATGGCGGTGTAATGGTGGTCATTCTAATGGTTTCAATGGATTTTTAATATGTGTGTAGGTAAAGCAGCGTATGCTTCTGTACATAATTAGGCCTTATTACGTAACAGTTATATCGCCATGTCCGTCCGTCTGTCCGCGGTCTAGCTCAGTTACCGTTCGCACTAGAAAGCTGAAATTTGGTGAGGCCTGATAAGAACTTTCAATAAAAACTATATTGAATAAAATCGGTCCAGCCGTTTTTGAATTATTAGTCAAAAACGCATAGTGAAAGGAAGTGCCGAATAGTAAAATGACGTAAGCGCCGCCAAATAAACGACCTTTTGAACGGATGTTTTGTAACAGGGCAGCATCTACGAAACTCTACACGGAGCATCGCCCGACATGCTCTTGGCCGGTTTTTTTTGCATTGTTATCCCGGAAATCACCCCTTAAGGATTACTAATTCCAATTTCAGAAAATCCCCAGCCAGGTTATACGTAGCCTATAAAAATTTAACGTATAAAATGGGGGGGGGGTAGCCACTACACTCGATTGAGTTAAATTTGCATGGGTCATGGAACTCCCTCCTCCAAGTGCACCTCAAATAGAAAAAAAATCATTTCTGCATTTGTGATCCCCCCCCCCCCCCCCAATTTCAACCGCGCCTGTTCTTACCTTTCATGCTTTGACTGATTTGACGGGAGGATCGATTTGGATGATATTTGCAGTAGACATAAACGTATAAAAACAAAAGTGGTCCTGTATCGTCCGATATACACCTACTATACTCTCTATGTCGTTTAAATCATGCCAAAAAAATTAAAAAAAAAAGGATTCATTTATGAGTGTAGTTTCCTTTAGTGGTAATTGTAAAATATTTTATTAGGACTACTGTCCTCTAGCGTATCCATCTGTCAACTTTACTTCAAGTTCCGCCTCCAGGGTAGCGGGAGAGAAATTAGGGGTGAATTAGCCGCTTACTGACACAGACCGAATTCCACGCGGGCGGAGCCGCGGGCACAGCTAGTAATAAATAAAGTATAATCCATACAAAATTAAAATGCTACATAAAATGTATGGTGAAAATAAAGGAACGAATTAATTTCTAAACAGGAATATCGTTATTTCAAGCATCTACAAGTATATTTCACTTAAGGGGCGCCACACATTAGAGCGGAATTCAGCACACTAGCTGAAATTTGTCTATTAAAACGGAAATTTGTTAATGGTAGCTATATTTTTGAGACCATAGACAGATTTCAGCTATTGTGCCGTACTACAAGCACACATACGCTGAGTTTCTTACGCTGGTTCTTCTCAGTTGGGGCTCCTTTCCGAACCAGTAGTAGTTTATTGCCCATCCCATAATACGGTTCTAAAAAGATTTGATTTCAATACAGTTGTTAAACCAGTGTTTATGTTTTATTTCATTACCGTGCGTAATGTGCTATAGGCTAGGTTATCCTGATAGTGTCAGTTTTTTGAGTTCCAAACCACCTTACAGACACCACGACGACATATATAATTTAAAAAGCTATGCGTGTGAATGAGTTTTACCTTTGAAGTACTGACGTTAATCTTTTCATTTTTGTTAATGATTAAAAATAATATGTAATTTGAATAATTTAAAAGTTGATTAAAATATGTTTAGAAACAATTTAATAACATCACACACACAGACACACTGCTTTTTTAACAGAGCAATGCTTTACAATTATGGCTGTATGCCGAATGAGTCTCTGCCTAACCCACAGAGTATCTTTTAAGTGTATTGCCTAACCTGTCATAACAATGACAATGAATGACATAATGGCGGACGTATTTCTGCCGCACTGGAGTCGATTACTCTTGTTTGCAATATTTCACTTACCTCCCTCGATGTAATCGTGTTCATAATTGCATACCCAATTTATGAATGAATGCATTGATTAATTGGGTATGCAATTATGAACCCGATGGTACAATGTACTATGAAGAGTCAAGTTTAAAAATTACCCTAAAGCAGATGTAGTACCATTAAGTGGAAATACTTTTTGATTGACAATATTTTTCAGTTTTTTGCTAATTTCGTGCACTATTTGATGATATTTAGACGTAATTATACTTACAGATGAAAAGAAACGTTATCCTTATGTAAACTAGATAATTCAGATATTTTCTTACATGAAAACACGCAGCAATTCGGCATTTTTACCTCAGATCGTTCCGGGCTGACAGACATTCATTGAATGGCGTTTGACGCGCGACAACTAGTTTTATATAACCGCTACGACCAGTGGTCTTGTACTTTTGGCAGAGGGGGATGCCTGACAATTACCACTCCATTGGTTTATTTCTCTGAGGTCTACGACGACAAGCATGTCGGAGTTGTCATACCATCAATTCATCACGACTCAATACTAGATGCTCACACCTCATCCACACATTTTACAAACGCCAGAACACCTTTTGTCATAATCATAATGTTACAGTATTTCTTACAGATTGAAAAAAGCTGGCAAGCGACTGAAGCCGCCCACGTAAAGTTTTTACCGAAGTTTGATATAGCTATAGAGTGTAGTAGTATAGACAATATGCATGTTGTCTCTAACTATTCTATACTCTTGCTCGTTGCTTGCTGTAGTGTGAATGAGATAACGTGATTGTTTAGATTCAAACTACAAGGTCAGCTTCCTGCATCAAGCTTCACACACTTCATAGTTTTGCTAGTAGTTTCCGCGCGCTTTTTGCAAATATTGGCCGGGTGCGATCTGCGAACCTGCGAAACGCACTATCACATAGAAGCTATTCTGATTTAATTTAGTCTTTTTTAATTCATATTTAATAACGTGGGTTATAGTTTCGTTTAAAAATTATAAAAAACAAATTTATGTTAAAAACGCAAATGAACCTCACCGAATCATGATGAAAATTATGGTGGCTTTGTTGATTGTTGGTGTTGTTGGTAAGTTTTTTGTATGTAGACAAAATAAAAAATATAAAGATTAGAGGAGCTAAGTATTTATATTTTGATTTGTTGGTGACAAAAATATTAGGACCAATTTTTAAATATTTAAAAGTGAAAATAAGAAAGTAATACCTACTACGGAAAAAAACCTTTCTCAACATTAATGTTAGCATATTGTTGATTTCATTAGTGGTCTAGTACTCTAAATTGCAGAAATAACTATGTAAAAGTGTTTCTGGGTATAATAAACGACACACTGTAGATAACGTTGTTGTTTACTATAACATATTTTAAAAGTTTTGACTAATTTTTTGATCATCAGATCACTATCACTATTATCAGTCTTTAATTATAACATCTGGAAAATTAGAAATAATTTTTCATTGTCAAGTTATGTAGTTAGTTACGCAAAATTTCAGTTAAATCATCGTAAACGTTGTAGGTATAAGTTAAATAAAAAGTTTGTAAAAAAAACATCATAACACTCATAACAACAAATATATACCAGTTACTATCAGTTCTAACAAACTCGTATAGAACAAGTCAAATTATTTTACCAAATATTTTTATTTGTTATTTTTTAAATTAAAACCATTTTACCTACATACATATTAAGTTGAATAGATGTAATATACAACAGAAAAGTGTGACCCGGGTAGTCTAAGGAGCTAGGGGTTAGGGCGTCTGCCGCGAATGCAGAAGACGCTGATGGTTCGATTCCAGGCCCCGGAGGCCTTAGTTACTTTTTCTTTCGTATATGTCATCTATTTAGCTTTAATGTAGTTATGTTGCTTCACCAATTGTCCACCATTCTCTTACCTACACGCGTGGCACGTACCTGCTATGTAGAGGGGCGGCTCTAAGGTTAGACCGCTCTAGTCGCCAGACGGCAAGGAGGTATATGCCGTAGGCACTGTACATTATTTGCGCTGTTAATATTCTACTACATAATGACTACATAGTATTGTAACTTTGTGTGAAACTTTCAGGAGCTCTAAGCCGTCGCGCGGACGTAGACATCAACAGGTTAGTGCAATGACGCACTCCGCTTGGCACCGCTCGCGACATCGCATTTGCTCATATTTTACATCTGCTACAATAGTCGACTCGCCGCTTCCATCATCTCTCCAAATAACATTCAAATATTATATAATAAACATGTGGTTTGTAGTATGTACATGCGGTTTATATTTTTAACCGACTTCAATTTCATAGAAGGAGGAGGTTCTGTATTCGGTTTGGGCTTTTTTTTTTATGTATGTTCACCGATTACTCCGAGACGCGTGGTCCGATTTGAATAGTCCTTTTTTTGTTTGAAAGGGTCTACTTCCAAGGTGGTTCCATATTAATCTGGTGCTGTTCTGATGATGGAATCTATGAGGAATTGAGGGAACTCCTCAATTTTTAAAGGCACATGTATGGTGATTTGGGTGTTTTCTTAAGCAACTCGAGAGTTTTCTCTCGAAAACCACCAATTTGATGAAGTGGACCTGATAATGATGATTGCTTTGATGATAATGATGATAATTTTTTTTTATGTAGGATATTCAGCGATTACTCCGAGACCCGTGGTCCGATTTGAATAATTCTTTTTATGTTTGAAAGGATGTACTTCCAATGGTCCCAAATTAATCTGGTGCTGTTCTGATGATGGGATCTATGACGAATTAAGGGAACTCCTCAATTTTTAAAGGCACATGTATGGTGATTTGGTTGTTTTTTTAAGCAACTCAAGCATTTCCTCTCGAAAACCACTAATTTGATGGAGTGGACCTAATGATGAAGACCACATATAATATGTGGAACTTTCCTTACATTGACTTACGTATTATGAACTTTTTCTTATATATCTTCACCGATTATTGCGAAATCCGTTGTCCGATTATGATAATTATATAACCACTAAAAATGGAAAAATAAAAACTTTTTACAGAAAAAAGATAAACCGACTTCAAAAAGGATAAAATAAATTATTATATTATTTATAAGCGTTACAAACTGATATGTTTGAAGTCGGTGCCAAGCCAAAAAGTTACAATACCGGTCAAATCAGCTTCAAGTCTGAAAATCACAAAACATATCGATACCTACTTATATTGCAAAGGTGAATGTAAATCTATGTGTAACATTTTCACGTCTAAACTACTAATCCAATTTTGATGAAATGTGGTACCTATGTATATATTCTCTGATACACATCTACTTTGTCAATAATCAGAAAAAGGCGGCAAATAAAAATAAAAACAACGTATAGTCAACCATAGAAAATTTAAATATCGTGCCTTTTTCTACTGAAAAGGTGTATCCCACACACCCAGTGTGTCGGATGATATAGAAAAATCAATATAGCCATTGAATTCTTTTACACTTCGATAAAACACCTTAGATGAAGTAGAATAAATAATTCAAACCGAAGCACGGGCTCCGTTCAAGATATGGTTAGTCCGACAACTAGTAAAGAAGTTTATTAACAAACATCATAAGACGCATGATTATACTTTTTTTCTGTACTAGAATGAAAACCTACGTACAGTCAATACGAGAATTAGTTCTATAGTATGAAGAACAATTCACTGAACACATACGCCTCGTTCGTATTAACTGTTTTGTGATTTTCAGACTTGAAGCTGATTTGACCGGTATTGTAACTTTTTGGCTTGGCACCGACTTCAAACATATCAGTTTGTAACGCATATAAATAATATAATAATTTATTTTATCCTATTTGAAGTCGGTTTATCTTTTTTCTGTAAAAAGTTTTTATACAGTGTGTTGTTATGTTAGAGCCTGTATAGGTTTTATTTAAGAAATAAACTTTTTCAGCTTAGTCGCATAGCATATCCACCTATTTATTAGGTACCATACCAGTGTTATCAGAATAACTACATATACGGGAAAGTTACAATTTGTAAGATGAAACAAATGTGAAGGTACATTTAAACTTTTACCCTGCTAACTTTTATTAGGTGTCGGACCACGCATAATCGATAAGTCCTACTAAAGTCAAAGTTGTCTTTTCATTCCACTTAGCACGACTGTTTATTTAAATAACTATTTTCAACGCGATGCCAATATGAAATGAAGCTACTGTAAATAAATTAAGTCATAAATCAGGGAAATATTTCTCCGATAGCAGCTACTTACCGAAATAGTACTTGCGTCAATGCTCAATAGGTATTGCAGTGAACTAGACTGCGCCGTAAACATTCCCCAATTGCGAACATTACCTCCACACCTAAATATTTGGATTACCAAAGTGGTGTCGATTGATAGCAAACTAGCGGGACTAAAATAATGTCTTGCTTTTATTTCAGAGTTAAACAGATCTTTAATCAAATCCCAGCCCATCCCGAACAGTTTCAAGAAAACGATAGACTAATACTAAGGAGTAATGATTACGACGATCATAGCAGCTGGTACCAACACTACCAACACGCGCCACCGCTGCCCATTCCTCATGCCCCGGCAAACTCCAAGGCTCCGGTCCAAGTCCACCAGCCGCGCGAAGACCCGCGCTTGTACTACCAGTCTGATGCGTATCTTAACGAACATGTTAGGGAAAAAGTGAACGAAGAAGTTACCTTCGTGTATCCTGGCAGACTTGTGGTGCGAGCTGGTGAACTCAATGGGCTTTCGCGAATACAGTCTAATGATTCAAACGCCTTTGCTACTCAAGGTATGTTATTCGGTGCGATTTGCATTGGTTGAGTGCCTGGTGGAGCAAGTATTCATCCATCACAAAACACAGACATTACAAGGCAGAAGCTAAATCCACTCACCTCATTATGATTGGGTAAAGTTCCTATTCCTGATGATAAAATGACAAGTGTTCTATTTATATCTTCTTCGCAAAGACATAATAACCACTTGCAACACAATAAATTGATTATTTCAAAGAGCAAGGACACATACAGAGGATTAATCTACCACATACTTATACCATACCTTGGGCGCAAAACACACTTATAGTGGGGAATTCAGTCGTCGAGACAAAAAAGGCGGAAAAACTGTAGTTTTTGTCTACGAACCCCATACAAAAATTCAGTCACCATTACGGCGTTATCACCCAACAAACATTTTTTAGGTCGCCAGGACGTGCCGATGGTAACTTTTAGTTCCTAGCTTGGTCGCCATAACGTCGCCATGACGTCGAAACGACCGAAAATGGGCCCATTTTATACGATTCAGCGTCGTAATAAAGTCACATAGCGGTCGTATAAGACATTAATTGGTGACAACAAATAGTGGTTGTATAAATGTCGTAACATTCATCTATTACCGCTGCTATACGACCTTTTGTTGTATAAAAGTGTTTATCAAGGTTTATCACGACCCTTATACGGAATTTTGATGTAATGCCGTGATAATTAGTACCGTGTCGATTTATATGTTTTAAGTTTAACATTGACATCGGAATAAGAGCTTATAAGGTACAACCATTTTATTAATATAACATACTTCAACTTAGTGTTACATATTCGAAACACGTATACAATGTATTTAGGGTCCCAAATCTATTGGGAAAGTAATTTTATCGACTAATATATGTTTATTTTCGCAATATAATAAATGCGCTTCATAAATTATTTAAAATAAATAATATATTTACTCATAAAATTAACAAATGTTTTAACAATTACCTTTAGGCGACTTAAAGTAGTAAGCGCCACCACTTAACGACTTCTTTACGACTTTTTTGCTGTGTGTACAAATTTTTTTCTGCATCTCCTCAGCCATATTTACAAAAGTAGTCGTTTAAAAGTCGTAAAAAAGTGTTGTAAAAGTAATATTTATTACTCTTAAACGTCCGGTCACATAGAAGTAGGGTAAAAATAGTTCGCGACTCTATTACGACTAATCTCGGTGTAAAAGTCGTATAGACGTTACTATGACGACCATTTTGCTTATACCACTGAGAGTTGAATAATAGTCGTGTAAAACAGTCGTATAGAAGTTTCTAAGACTATATGCGACTTTAAGTGATATTTATTACTCTTAAACGACCGGTCACATAGAAGTAGGGTAAAAATAGTTCGCGACTCTATTACGACTAATCTCGGTGTAAAAGTCGTATAGACGTTACTATGACGACCATTTTGCTTATACCACTGAGAGTTGAATAATAGTCGTGTAAAACAGTCGTATAGAAGTTTCTACGACGTCTATATGCGACTTTAAGTCGTATAAAGATAAAAGACTATAAGTCGTATAAAATGCTAAAAATACTTCTTTACGATGTTTATAGCTTTTTGAGTCGCATAAATACTCCTTATACGACTAAAATGTTTGTTGGGCACACTTGGGATTTGCGAGCGAGTTTTGTATGGGAGCGAACACGCCGCGAGATCGCCGCGTACGAGTTTTGTATAGAAATCGCTTTTAAATCGCTCAAATGTGATAAGGCCCTTTGACAAATTTCCGTCTTCCAGCAGATTTTTGTCTATGCCGACTGAATTCCCCTCAAGTATGTGTTGCGCCTCAACCCGATCACAACTGATATTGGACCACCGTCGGCCAATCTAGGGACGCAACTATAGGTATAGGTGTAGCGAGATCACAATATCACTCGCTTCCTTTAATGCATAATTGCGTCTCGTTACATTGGCCTTATTGTGGATCAGCGCTTAGCATGACTTACATTTTGGCGCGACTCTCCATACTTCAGGCGTGACTCGAAGTATGAAGTCGCGCGCGACAACGCATGTTATGCTAATTCGCCAGACGGTAAATATTGTAGCTTCAACTTCTTTTTACAGATACTAATATATGTGTGAAATGCCCACATGACCTAACGTTGGTAGCAAAAGTATCTTTTGGGCGGGTCGTGTTACAGAGCCCTACGCTTCGAGCGTGCTCGGGACGAAAAGCGCCAAGATATGTAAGATTTGTGCACATGTATGGACCAAAGATGGGTTCCTTGTTGGAACAAGGTTCTCACGTGGTAATTGGTCGAATAATGTACAAAAATAAGGTGAGTTAGGTATCGCAAATTATTGTAACTGTATGTATATATATATCAAGTTTTAACATAGTTTTACCCATACTAGTTATAACTTATCAGACTTATCTTACAAGCCTAGCAAATGCGATGAAAGAAACGGAAGTAAATATACTATGCAGACCTGTAATTAGGTACTCGTAATTATCAACAGCCCATCTTCAATACATACTAACATAACCTCATAAACATAATGACAGACATAACTAATGCTAACTTTATGTTTAAGAATCTGCAGTTATGTAAAATGCAAGTGCACGTCGTCAGCCAGGGTTGTGCGACACCGAAATATTTGGCAGCCCACTGCTGGGACCAGAACAAGCAATGCAACTTCACTTGTACCAACAAATACCTCGAGCTAAGCGGACCAAAGACTCAAATCTGTGGCGACTATATGAAGTGGAAAGGAGATCTTCCAGTGTGCAAAGGTAGAGTTATACCTATCATATTTAAATACTTAGCTCTTTGATGTTGCTACTGTCTGTCGCTACTGTCTGTCTTGTCATGCTAAATACATACGAGGGTATTCAACGGGTACCTAAATATTTAGTTTTAAAAGTATCGGTAATATAGATACTTACTACCGTAAGCATTTAACGGCGAGGCACAAACTGCAGGATGAATATTAATCACCGCTCAAATTGAACGAGGTGATTAGGTAGCCCCGACTGAAATTACGGAACACGTTTTAATTAGAATCAACTCCTAAATTACAAAAATATTGGCTGTTTCATATACACCGTGGGCCCATATAACTAGACAGATTTTAACAGTGTATTCCTGATCATATTTAGATACTAAAATGTCCTATAAACTTTTCTGGAATACGCCTAGTTTCAGAGTTATTACCAATTTAAAAAAAATACACTTTTTATTATAACTCATCATAAAACGTCTTTCTAATTGCGTTGTTGCCACTACGAGGGTTGCTACTTATATATCCGGAAACAAAAAAACAAACAAACGTACACGGCTGAAAATGGTTTTATTGTTTTTCAAAGTATTCCCCTTGATGATCTATGCACTTTTGCATTCGCGTGAACCAATTTTTAAAGCACTTCTGCCACTCCGCCTGAGGTACCTCCATAACGTGTTGTTTGAATGCGTCGACAGCATCTTCAGCGGTCGAAAATCGTTGACCGCGTAATTTATTCTTTATATTTGTAAATAAATAAAAATCGTTGGGTGCCAAGTCAGGGCTGTACGGCGGATGACCCGTTAATTCCACATTTTGACCCTCCAAAAATAGAGTTGTTTCGCGTGACGTATGACAGCTGGCATTGTCATGATGAAGAATGATTCTTCGTCGCTGGTTAGTTTTACGAATTTGTTCAAATACTTCCGGTAAGCAAATGGTCGTGTACCACTCTGAATTAACCGTTCTACGGTTTTCTAGTGGCACTGTAGCTACATGGCCATTAATACCGAAGAAGCAGGCCACCATTTGTTTCAATGTACTTTTTGCACGAGTAACTTTCGTAGGGTTCGGCTCATTTTGAAACACCCATACCGTTGATTGTTGCTTCGTTTCGGGATCGTATGCATAGATCCAGGATTCGTCACCTGTATAGATGTTATAAACGGCTTTTGAGTCACCACGGTTATATTTTTTTAACATTTTATTGCACCATTCGACGCGAGCATCTTTTTGCTCTTTTGTTAAGTTGTGGGGTATCCAACGCGAACAAATTTTTTTTACAGCCAAATAATTATGTAATATGCTATTAATGCTGGTCATAGAAATACCCAGAGTCGCCTCTATCTCGCGGTACGTAACATGTCGGTCGTCCATTATAAGTTTTCGCACAGCCTCGATATTTTGTTGTACAACGACCGATTTCGGGCGACCTGCCTTAACTTCGTCCGTAAGCATACTACGTCCACGATTGAACTCACTAAACCAGTGATACACAGTAGTTTTAGATGGGGCTTCATCACCAAAAGTTGAAGTTAGTTGATCTATGCACTGTTGTTGCGTTAAACCACGCCGAAAATCATAATAAATCATAGCACGAATATTTTCACGAGTGAGTTCCATTCTTGCTGCGAGATGACATTTAAAACCCGTCAAAAACAAAACACGAGCGTTAATAAGAAAGAAAAAATATACCGGCCAGTACTTAAAAAAGTTAAAATTTTACCATGGAGGTCAAATATGCTATTTAAGAAGAATCTAATCCCGGTTTCCGGATATATAAATAGCAGCCTATGTATTGGACATAGTTTACACGGATAAGGATTGACAGATATCAAACTGACAAGGAAAACTTTGCAGTAACTAAATTTTTACAAAAAAAAATTACCAATTTGTTTTAGGCGATAATTTTATTAATAACATTTGCTTTTCATGTGCAATAAACATCCAAAAAATGAAAAAAAAAAACGAAAAAAAATTTTTTTTTTTTTGCGTAATTGACCTAGTCACATAATATTTTTTCCTTCTTTTGGTCTTAGAAGTTCGTGGTTAAAATCTGTCGGGTTATTCCAGCCCACGGTGTACATACATTCGACCGATCAGATGTCATCGTTTTCTATGGGAAAGTCGAATTTTTATTTGGATTTGGATGTAGTAAAAGTTGTTCAGTATCGCCTACCATTCACAGCACTACTATGAACAGTGATTTATATTTTCATCCTGTATATTATACAGGGTGTAACATAAATGCTAGTGATCCTTTTAAGGGCATAACTGGTATCGTATTCTAATTATTAAAAAAAACTAAGAAATAAAAAAAATTGGTGGAAAAAGAATGGTTTTGTATGGAGGGTTGGCCGTCTAGGATCACCTGTCCCAAACAATAGTAGATTGTACAACAAGTGCATAAAACGTACGATTTTACGCGAGGCGTTTATCCATCCGAGCGAGCTTGCGAGCGAGGATTGATATAAAGTCGAGTGTAAAATGGGTTTTATGGACGAGGGTTACACTCTAATTTTCACTTCAATTGCGAGGAAATTATTTATCGGTAATCGTAAAACAATTTCAAGTTGTAACAAAAATATTACAACGACGACAAATATGGTTCCCACCAATTAATTTTTTAATGTTTTTTTTTTTATTTCAACATGTGAATTTAGACATAGATACTTGTTTTCTGCCAAGTCATAAAAACATTTAGGGGCATTTATAAACTATTATCAACTCCTATTTTATTTGATTTCATTTATTTAATTATAGAAAACACGCAATTCAAATAATTATAGCAAGAATATAATAAAAGACCAAGTTTCAGTATTCTACGAAATTTTACTGCTCAATTAAATTGTGCAATATATTTTGATTCTGTCTGGCTGTTGAGCCACATTCTTAGTCTTAGAAGAAAATTTTATTTTATGCCCTAGAGTTTAAAATGCGATTTTATGTCGTCCACGCACGACTTAAAGTCGAACTTTACGAGCATGAGAAGTGAAAAAGTTTTTTTCACTTCTCTTATTCAAAAAAATGTCTTTTCTACCTCGTTTAGAGGGAGCAAAAACGACTTTTGCTCCCTCTACATTTTTTTTTTAAACTTTTATTTCTGCCCTGACAACAGGGAGCAAAATTCAATTTTCCTCCCTGCTGTTAAGTTACTTACTTGACAAAACCGCATAAACAAGAAACTTTAAAAGACGTCACAATCAATTCATCAGCCAGCCAGAGACACCATAGAAAAAAAAAATTATACAATTTTTAGTAGCGTGTTTAAGGAGACAGTTTCAGTAAGCGTTCAATAAACCATCCATTATTTCTGCATAAAACGTTTATGGCTTCATTAGTCGTCTCCTTCAACGCGCTACTGAATAACATATGATATACTTATGTATTACATCAAACTGAAGTTTAAAACGTGATTTTAATAATACACCTTATATTAATAAGTGTGAATAGGTCAACATTTTTCATTAATTAGTATTTATGATTATATTTTAAATAATAGTCACACTCATAAAATGTATTAAAAAAAAACCACCATACATTATGAAGCGCGCGAACACGCGTACTTTTTTAAATTAAAAAAATACGTTCTGGAGAAAATATTGATATTGAATCTGTATTTTCGAGACATTTTCCTTGACTAATAATAACCGAATTATTCACAATGAATTCAACGAGTTCTTCCAGCAAAAACGAAATCTTAACACCTGAATCTGTGAAAATAGAAGCGAACAACGTAATTAACAATTTACTACCTACGAAGTCCAGAGGAAAATATATAAAAGCTTACGAACATTTTGCTATTTGGAAAAATGGTAAAGGTGCGAAGTCTTTCTCTGAGACAGTGTTTTTAGCATACTTTCAATTATACTTCGCTTTGTGATTCCTTCATATTATAATAACTTGTAGTAGCTCGTCGCTTACGCCCTTTTTGTCACGATATGTTTAGAGCTGAAAAGACTCCAAAAAAAATAACACTTAGAAATACAACTCCAATACGTCAAGTGACACACGTCACTGTCAACTCCTACGCGCCAAACTCTCATCTTCGTGCTATCGCCCTAACGTCACGCGTTATAGTTCTTTCTTTTATTCATATTTTAAATGAATTTCCGATTGAAAGTAGAAAATCAAAATGCATTGCTGCTTAAATATAGCATATGAAGTGGTGGAAAGTGTATTTCAGGTTCCTAATTAACTTATTGCAAGAAAAATGCATTACGAAAACATTGGAGATGCCGACAAAGGACGCCGACGCCGACGAAAGAAAACGCCGAAATAAGCAAAAGTAGCTGCAATTTCGACTGTGAATGTACTATTAAAGGTTTGAATGATGTCAAGACGGTGGACTATGTAAAACAAATTACGTCAAAGAGGTAACCTTCTCTTGTCGATTATACTTTAAGGTTATGTTGGTTGAACCGTAAACGAAAGTGACTTTCTATAAGAGCTAACATCAACATCTTCGTGTAGTACATATATCCGTCACATAATATAAAAGTACAAATAAAACATTAAAAGGCTCAATGAGTAATAAACCCTTAAATAGTCCTAGATTAGTCTCTTGTAAGTAATGCAAAATAAAATAATAATGGCATGCATGTAGAATACGCATAAGAAGTCCCATATTGTACTAAACTGATAGAATTGGAACTTTAAATGATAATAATAACCAAATCAATGTCCAATAAATTACTAAGAATATGTTATATTCATGAACAAGTATTACACAATTACATTATTTAATTTTCTTAACACATATACATAGTGTACAATGGCATACTATGATGTAACTGAGCAACCAAATTATAAATTTATTTAATAAAAATTATTAAGTCTCACTTGATGAAAATACAAGAAATATGTACATATTTAAGAAAAAGCGTCTTGAAATTTATATTGACAAAATTTACATACTTGGGATTCGAAATACAGATATAATTTTGACAAAATTTACATACTTGGGATACGAAATACAGATATAATTGTCATTGTGATGAAGATGAATGGAATCATTATAGCATGAACCGTCATGATGCATATCAAAACCCTACTGGGCTGATTATTCATAATTCAGTTTTACATCCACGGTATACTGATCAAAGCAATGCTTGATGTAACCTATGACAGCTGTGGTCTCGCTGTATATTTATTTGAACAAGGCGGTACTCACAATATTAACCAAATCACTTAGCAAAATTTTTTGCATCCTGCTGTATTAAGCACAACATAACAACAAAGTTTATGGCACTTTTATTTATGCTAAGCCTATCCCTTGAAACAAATCTACAATGATGGCATTATTGTCTATATCTGTGTTTATAAACCAGTCAAAAAATTTAAATAAAGGCAGTACATGCTATGCCGTGCTGCCCTGGATTATGACTGTATGCTTCTGTGGTATTGCTATCCTAGGCTCTACTCGAAGCAAAAATTTAACAGTGAGGACGTTGCTGCCCTGGATTATGAGTCAGACTGTATGCTTCTGTGGTATTGCTATCCTAGGCTCTACTCGAAGCAAAAATTTAACAGTGAGGATGTTGCTGCCCTGGATTATGAGTCAGACTGTATGCTTCTGTGGTATTGCTATCCTAGGCTCTACTCGAAGCAAAAATTTAACAGTGAGGATGTTGCTGCCCTGGATTATGAGTCAGACTGTATGCTTCTGTGGTATTGCTATCCTAGGCTCTACTCGAAGCAAAAATTTAACAGTGAAGACATTACTGCCCAGGATTATGAGTCAGACTGTATGCTTCTGTGGTATTGCTATTCTAGGCTCTACTCAAAGCAAAAAATTAACAATGATGGTATTGCAGTAGAATATGCGTGGTTCTGCTTTCCTAGGCTTTACTCGAAGCAAAAATTTAACAGTGAAAACATTGCTGCCATCGATTATGAGTCAGACTCAGACTGTATGCTTCTGTGGTATTGCTATTCTAGGCTCTACTCAAAGCAAAAAAATAACAATGATGGTATTGCAGTAGAATATGCGTGGTTCTGCTTTCCTAGGCTTTACTCGAAGCAAAAATTTAACAGTGAAAACATTGCTGCCATCGATTATGAGTCAGACTCAGACTGTATGCTTCTGTGGTATTGCTATTCTAGGCTCTACTCAAAGCAAAAAATTAACAATGATGGCATTGCAGTGGAACATGCGTGGTTCTGCTTTCCTAGGCTCTACTGATGTAATAATTTGACTGTATGCGTCCATGGATTCTCTATTTTTGGCTCTATATGATGCTAAAAACTTGAGTTTATTGTAACTACTTAATTTCCAGGCATACTTAAAATCCAGGCTGTATAATTATTACATTCATTCGGTTTTATTCCAGCTGTTGTTAAATTTTACCAATTGTTGCACTGCTGGCTATTATTATGTTTTAGCCTAATTAACAGAGAAAAATGCATCACTGTTAGAGTTACGTTAGAACTTGGTTCACGTATTTGGATAGTACTCAAAGAACATCCAGCAATTGTATTAAAATAAACAGAACATGATGCATTTATTATCTACTACTCTAATATTATGTTATTACAATTGTATCATTTTCAGTACCTATCAACAACAGCAGAAAGCCTGATTAATGTTTGGTGTGTCGGACTCGATATAGACACAACTACCAGTGTTAAGAAAGTCTACAACAATACTTAAATTAAATGGATCTAATATAAAAGTATTCTGCGCTGCATATATTAGCAAGTATATTGCATAACTATTCGGTTCCCTTACCATGCTGATATGTAATGGAGCCCACACCACTGTATTTGTGGGTCATAGCTACTTAATATAATTTTACATTGGATCAAATTTGACAATATATAAAGTCATTTAAAACGAATTTTTTGTCTTATAAAGACAAACAATTGCCTATTGGCACAAGCCATAATAACTGCTTGATAAAAGCAACTGTTACTTAATCCCTCTATGATCATTAGGTAACCATATGGTTACTCTCTGTTAAATCTGCTTATGGTTTTTTTTTTGTTACTCTTGAACTACTTGGCATTGTTTGCTAAAATTTTGATATGTAACAGAACTCCATATCAGCTAAGGGGGAAAAATAAAATATTGCCATGCTTAATTTGAAACATTATATACCCGACTACAATGATATATTTTTTGTTTTGTTTAATATGCCTATGCCCTTGTGGCAGTTGTGGCACATCTTTGACGGATTATGACACTCAGTGGAAATTACGCTTACCGCTTATTAGTTTAAACTATTTGTCAATTAAACTCTTTAACTGAAATAAATATTAAACCTAATCGTAACCGCTAGGCAGACTAGGCCCGCTTTTAAAGGTTTAAGTATATGTAGACTGTTAAAGATAAAAACCTTTTCTTTAGGTAAAGGATTACCTTTGTTCTAGTAAATTGCAAACTGATGTGTCAAATGCTTATTTGAAATGTAAAAAGCAGTGCATACCGTTGTGAGAAAAATATGTTTCTTGTTTATATACCTAGCGTAAATTAATGCTCGATCCTGATATACTCTGTGTGTACTCAACACACACTTTTATATGAGTAAGGTTATCACAAAATTGATGCACTTGGTGTCTAATTGTCTATAAACCTAGTTATAACCTTTAATCATTATTAAAGGTATAATTATACAGCAAAATTTTTGCTCAGTAAGATAAGTTCCCTGCTCATCTTATTGATTTTATTATCATTAATATAACATAATGCAGTTAACAAATCATTAATATTTTACTTGAAGGCTATGCCACCTATTACAAATTTTGTGTACATGCCTACTTTATCTTACCTATTTTTGACATCGATTGTCATGATGTTTCAAGAAAGATGGTACTTGACATACTTAGCTCATTGTCACCATTTGGTATCAAAAGATATGGAAGTAAATGAATGGACTCTAAACAGTTGGGATTCTCTGAGCCTCCTAGCTGACGTGCCATAGAAACGATTTTTTAATGATGTAATAATGCTGTATTTTATGCTTTTATTGATTCAATAATTTATATAAGCACGTTAAAGCAAAATGCTTCAAGCACTACCTGAAATAATACTATGTCAGCATATAGGTACCTATAGTGGTAGCCAAAATATCTCTGGTCTGGTAGCAGAGTTATGCAATGAATTTTGTAATTTTAATTAATATTGTGAACCGGTGTTTTATATATATTGGTAGAATACTTATCAAGGAAGTGCTTTGAAACCTTGGCGGTCATTCCGCATTGGGTTGCTACATTGGGCTGCATTGTATAAAGGCATGCCTATTTATACCTATGTTGACTATGTTTTCATAACATAATATAATAATAGTAATAGTCACAAAAATAAATATATTTGTTATTTGTCATATTACATCTACTCGTATAAGATTGTGTCCTATTAAGATTTGGTTCATTATAATGATTATATACTGTCAATACTTTCATGACACATAAACAGATATAGGTATTTAATTATTTAGGGGGTTTCTCTAAATTGACTTAACAGGTGTGGTCCTCTTCAAAAAGAATTCCTTAAAACGTAATGAAACTACTTGATTTTTTTTTCTTGTTTCATTACTTAGAATTCTACAGATCATTCTTATTAAAATACGATATTATTAAAAATATTTTATATTTTAATTATTGGATCTTCACAGTCACAGGTATTGGGTTGTTTGGTTCTGTAGTGATACCATGTGCCGAGCAGGTATACTTTCATCAGATGTAAAAGTCATGATACTAATAATATATGATTATTTTCGTTGTTTAAATATTACGAGTACAAATCACATTTTCTTTTGTAATTGAACATACATAAATAATATTTATAAACTTTCTTGTCCACAATCAGGTCAAGATCCACAGATTATTATGTTAATTTCATTTGTTTTGAAACCAAACATATAATTATATAATTTAACCCAATCGCTATCACGGTTGTGTAGTGTTAATCCGTATGTAAATAATTATTATAATTCACTTTAATGCTACAAAGCTAACTTACGTTGATGGACCAGAAATAAAAAACTAAACCTGGCATTGTTTCATACCTTGGACCAGATAGATCTCTCTCTCTCTCTGATGTTCTCTAGTTAACTATACTGTTTTATAGGCGGATCTAGTTCTGATTATTTTACGAGTCTCTGAACATCTACAAGTTATTATAATATAAAGGAATCACAAAGCGAAGTATAATTAGTAATTAAACGAACTTACCTTAAGTGAAGTTCCATTACAATTATACGAGCTTTGTGATTCCGAATATTAGTAACCCTCCCACCCGTGCTTAATGATTACAATAAGCTAAACCCAGTATAAGTGTACTGTACCATACTAGACTACAGTACTATGTTGTAAAATAATCAAGTGACTATTGAGAGGTAAACATTTCTTTATACATCTCAGCGGTGCTCTGAACTAAATGAGAGTTTGGCGCGTAGGAGTTGACAGTGACGTGTGTCACTTGACGTATTGGAGTTGTATTTCTAAGTGTTATTTTTTTTAGGAGTCTTCAGCTCTAAACATATCGCGACAAAAAGGGCGTAAGCGACGAGCTACTTCAAGTTATTATAATATTCGGAATCACAAAGCTCGTATAATTGTAATGGAACTTCACTTAAGGTAAGTTCGTTTAATTACTAAGAATTGGCTAAAACTAGGCAGCCTTCTACTCTTTGGAGTATTTACTCCATGTTAAAAGCGACCGTAAGTAACAACAATGACGTACAGATTAATACATATGCAAGATTAATGGCATTCCTGAAGAGGCAGTCTGAAGGTCATAAAGCGAAAAAATCAAAAGTATTGTCTGCCGAAAATATTAATACTTTTTTGAATGAGGCACCTGACTACAACTTTCTCGCCGTAAAAGTAAGTAAATATATAAATTAATAAACACTTTAAATTGATTGTTTTTCTGTCTACTAGCTATGAAAAGAAAACATGCTTTTATTTATATGGACATTGTTTTTTTTTCAGGTGGCGTTAATTTTCGGGGTCACTGGCGCTTGTCGCGGACAGGAGTTATTAAATATCACAATAGACGACGTACAAAAACACTCCGAATCATTAATACTAGTTAATTTAACAGATACGAAAACCAAAATAGACAGATCTTTTGTGGTTTGAGATGATTACGTGAAAGTAGTAGAAAAATATCAGTCTTCACGGCCTTCTGGTATGAGTAATAAAAGATTTTTCGTTGCCTAGCACAACGGTAAATGCACCAAGCAGGTTATTGGGAAAAATAAGATAAGTCAGATGCCAAAAGAAATCGCACGTTACTTAAACCTCTCAAGTCCGGAGCAATATACAGGACATTGCTTCAGAAGAACCTCTGCGACTATTTTGGCTGATTCTGGAGCCAATTTAACTAGTATTAAACGCCTAGGGGGCTGGAAATCGTCGACAGTGGCAGAAGGCTATATTGACGAGTCTGTAGAAAATAAAGCCGCATTGAGCCGACGCATAGCACAAACCATCCGCCGCCACCGTCCACTGTCACCGCAGCCCGGAACGTCTGCTCAGGCACGTACAGAACAGATAACCCAAAGGATGATGACTGATCAAGATACTGCTGTGGAGCCGAGCCCGACTTTTACAACACAAGATAATCAAACACATAATGAACCTGTTAATCCTGAAAACATTCATACTATCAGCCAAACTTTTACAGAATCCTCGGTGCAAAATACTCAAATAAATAGAACGAATGTCTCAGTGCCAAACAAACACGTAACATTAACATTTGAAAATTGTACAAATTTTACTATTAATTATTAATTATATTTCTTTATTGTATGTGTATTTTAGTTAGGCTTCATAAAAGTATGATTGGTGAAGTGCTGAAGTTTTATTTACTTACAAGACGATTATTTTTTCTCATAAGAGAAGTGAAAAGCAGAGTGTATTACTCGGTAGCAAAATTATTTCTATCTCGGGCTTGGCGCTTTGAATCCTTCGCTTTGTTCGGGATTCAAAGCGCTAACCCTCGGTGAAATATAGCATTTTGCTCCCTTGTAATACAATCTACTATTTTTTCTTTCGCGTCAAAAAAATGTTTCTCCTATTTTTTCCTTAATCGCAATACAATACCAATTATGCCATTTAAACGGATCACCAGTATTTTCGTTACACCGTGTATAAAAAAACCGTATCTTAATTCCATAGCCCGGACATGGTGCGAGCTGCCTTCACCGCCTGAGCATGGTCGCGTCAGCTGCCAAGGAGCCACTGTCAGCACTGGGCTGGCTGAGGGCTCCCGATGCCGAGTCAAGTGTGTGCGCGGCTTTCGAAGCTCTCGTGTGACGCCAGTTTGCCGCAGAGGTGCTTGGACGCACGCTCTCGACTGTCAGCCTATTCGCAAAAGGATCTCCAAGCAATAGGGTAGATCTGTAGCTGTGCGCCATAGCAGCGCGCGAAAACACGACTTCGACTTTTTGCAGCGTTTTTACAAAGGCGAGCGTTCCTTAAAGCCACGAAGCAGTAGTTGGACTCTTCCAGAAGAAATATCCTAACTGAGATTATAGGTCATGTAGACATTAAAATTATGTTACTACCTACAGTACCTACCATGTACTTTACTCGTACATACAGTACCTACATTTACTCGTAGTGTAAAACTTACACTTATGTTTGTAATAATTACACTTGTGTTTGTTAATAAAATATATTCCTAGCTGTGACTTGCGATTACTTAATTATCGTCTGACTGACTAAAATATTACCTAGGTACTTACTTATATTACCAAAGTAAGCATACTGCGTACTTACGATGTATTAGTAATAGCTAATAGCGCAATCATTGGAGCATTTGCCTTACAAAAGGTGGAGTAGAAAATGTTTTAATGGTTATTGGTAGGCTATAGGTAGGTAGGTTCAAGCATTATGTAAAAAATGCTAAAGCCTATACGATATTTTAATAATAAGTTGACAGTTATATGAAGTTTAAAAAAAATAAAATATTTTTGAGCACTTTCTTTAAAAAAAATATTTTTCTATGAAAGCGTATATGTTTTTTGTCAAATCTAAATTCATTATACCCGAATTGATTGATAGCTATACCTGACAACGCCTAGTAGTATTTTATGATGAGTAACATAGAACATTGATTTTGTGTGTGAGACTTACTACTTTCACCCTTCTTCATACGTTCCATAGAAATTTCAGGCATACTGATAACCGTTTAAGCGCCAAGGTTTAAAAACGGACTTTTGGCACCTTTAAACCAAGATGGCGGCCGCGCCCTCCCCCCCTCAAGGTCTCAAATCTAGTATTTTAATTACCACCCTATAGCCTACCAATAACCATTACAATATTTTCTACTTCACCTTTTGTAAGGCAATGTATGGAGAGGATTCCCCAATGATTGGATTATAGACGTAGAACATTTTGTACATCCAAAAACAGCACAAAAGGCATTTTCACGGGGCTCTTTTCCCACTGAGAACGATGACCGAAATGCGTGTAATCGATTTTTGACCTAGTATTTATGAAAGAATATGCATTTTCTACCTATCCTTTTGACCATGAACAATAACATGAACAATAACCAACCAACAACCATCCATACTTTTGACAAAGGGAAAATGTACCTAAGCTTCTGTTATTGACAGTTGTCTGTACATGCTCTGTGCCATAAACGGCTATTACACATGGCAATTTGTAGGGCCCAACCTGTTGTGTCCAACTCCTGTCGGCGTTAGGCCTGTTATTACACTTTCCCTACAAACCCTACCCATGAAGTTAAATGATTGTCTTCTGATCCGTGACCCTACCTCACCAACAAATCGTCCCTACCAACGTTTACAGAGATGCCTTTAAAACATCTAAAAAATGTATTGGTGAAGCACGGTGATAGTACTCATAACAGTAATATACATTAAATAAAAAAAGAAACTGTTTTTATTATTATAGATATTTAAATGACCGCTCGAGCTGCCTGAATCTAACTTCATCTGCCCAACTTTTCTATTATTTAAATACAAAACTAGATAAATATATTCATTACTAGCGAATCTACACATTTTAACTTTTATTTTAAATAAAAAACCAGACGGAATGTGTAGCAAATGGCTAACATTATAAATGAAAAAGGTAAAATAACTCTAACGACCTCCATAAACAGCTGCGGGTGTTGGGGCACTGCCGATCGCCCCAATCGCCCTAGATCGGGACTCCTACTCCCTAGGTGCCATTACACCTACCAACCCGACAGGTTGGACCCTACAAATTGCCATGTCTAATAGCTGTTTCAGACTGTATGGATTGGTTAACTTGAAATATGAGCAAAAAGCAAGTGGAATTTGGAAGAAATAATTTAATAAAATACTAGGAAAGTAAACACATGAAACACAAGCTATGACATGAGAGAATGTGACATATAAAAATCATATGAATATAAAATAGAAATATCTAAAATGTGGCAGGCGTTCTATATTAAAAACATAAAGAGGTTCAACAGGTTATGCATTTGAAATTTCCGATTGCAACGCCATCTGCACATAGCTAAACGCCTTTATCCTCCTATTATTTACTCGGTGCTTTAGGTGAGGACATTGACTACTGGCATATTTGTATCCGACTGAAATAAGAAACTTATATTATAACTCTTATATATAAACCTGTATTAGACATTGCAATTTGTAGGGCCCAATCTGTCGTGTACCCTACCTTTTCCTTTCCCCTCCCTCAGCTCCATTAAGTGCCCTGACTTTTATTACACCTTCCAAACAGACAGTTTGGGCCCTACAAATTGTAATGTCAAATGCAGGTTTTATCTAGTGGTTACGTTATCTATGAGTAGTTTTTATTAAACTGTTTTTTTTCAGGTGTCAACATTTTATCTTCTGTCATTGTTTGCCAATTTTAAATTAGGAAACAACTTGACTTTGACACATACAACCGTTACTATTTTAATTTTTTTGTGTCCGCACTGGAAGTTGTTAAAGTTGTTGTAGTAGTAAGTAGCTAATGAAAGTTATATAGGTATGCGATATGTTTTAATGTGACCTAGTGCAATTTGTTAAATAAATTTGATATTTGCACTAAGACAATGGGAAGTAACACCAGCAAAGTAACAAATGAAGCAGCTGTTCAGGTCCAAAAACACGACTCTGATATCAATTCAGATCCAAGGTCTCCTACACCAGAGATTTCTCGGACGCCTTTGCAGGTAATTCTTGTTTATTGAATCCTTGTATATTCCAAAAGGGCACTTATTAATTTGTTATCCAAGAGCACAAAGAGCAGTGATGCTTTCCCGCCTTAAAATAAGGCTCATTATTTATCATCTAAGCATAGGCTACTTTTAGTAGTTTTGTCAAGATAATACATAAAAGAAATTATACTTATTGTTATACTGAATGTACGTATGTTATTATCGCTTGGCTTTTTTTTAAATCCTGACATCTAAATTACATGCATTGGTTACAGGGTAAAGGTGGATCAAAGCACAATATAACTAAAAATGTTGACTTACGGAAGACCTTTGAAAACGGGCAGGGTGAAGAAAAGCTTATCCACAACAATCCCATCCTGTCGGCTGTAATAAAAAATCACCTACAGTCTTATGATCCGCGCTCGCCTACCCAGGACTTTGAGAGAACACCTATAGTACTCGGACTGAACACTGAAGAACTCAAAGACAAAAATGCTCTGAGAGCAAACACTGTAGACGATTGTGGCAGTCCTAGCTTGCACGATAACAGCATTCCTGATAATAGTTTTATCCAGAAACCTATACCTGACATTGTGCCTAAAAACCTGTGTGATGGATTTTTAAATCTGACATTTAATGATACCATTAAGGATGTAGAGGAGCCATTAGGCTCATCTACAGCTTCAAGTGACAGCATTGAAAATGCTACTAAAGACTCTTTTAACAAACCTACGAAATTATTAGAAACAAACTTTGACTTTGATGAGAAAATTGAAGAGAGTATTGAGGAAAATGAGGAAGACAGCGAAGAATCAATGAGCATCAGTAACAACAGTGAAGATGAAAGAAAATTACCCAATTTTGCCAAATTTATGGTCCTACCCCAAGACCCAAGGTCCCCCACTAATGGAATAGAAAGGACTCCTATTGTGATTTCTAAATCTGAAGAAAAGCGTGATGACAATGTTGAGGATATGTCTGATGACACACTGATCAAAGTTCTCCAAAACACCAATGCAGAGCTCATTCATGGTATCACAAAGGAATCTGCAAAGAATTCAGATGGAATTCTCATTTATGAAGATGAAGAAGAGACTCAAGAAACCCCGAAGAAATCCCGATCAGCAGGCTCAAGCGGAGCAAGAACTCCTTTGTCTTGCATGAAGAATAAGGGTGACACTGGCCATGGCCGCTCTAAATCTGTGAATACATTGTTTGACAACAAATGCCCAATAACAGGCAAAAAGGTATCGCATATCCCAAGACTGAAATCATTGTCCAAACCAAAATTTATCCCAGCGGCTAGCAGCACTTCCCTAAGAAGCATTTCTAAAGCCGTCACAGTTATTGGGGACTGTGAGAACACTCCTCCAAACTCCCACCGCGATAAATGGGATAAAGAGACCAGCATTGTACTTTAAATATAATGTTAAATTCATTAACATATTCTAGTTTCATTTGTAATAATTTAACATCTAAAGTTATGTATCTTATGTATAATTTCTGAAGCTTTTACAAATCAAATAATTTGCAATTATGAGTAGCAAATACTTGGTTTCAACTTCTTGACTTTGGTTTATTGACTACAGATAATTTTGTCATTTTATAGATTAAATATTAATTGATAAATGTATGTTAATGCCAATTTTTTTTAATAAAACATTCTTGCTATAAAAGCGTTTTAATTGAACTTTTGATCTCTGAAAACTCTAAATGATATTTATAGTTTTCATAATTTGTCACAGTAACATAAAAGGCCTGTAAAAGGCATCTTCAGTTCCTTTCCGTTAAGGAAGTGAATATGCCCTTTGTGTTGCTTAATTTAATTAATCATGATTAATTTGTTCGTTGGACTTGGGTACAGTCACCATCAGATATATTTAGGGATTGCTCCCGGGAATTCCCGGTACTCGGTACCGGGAAATCCCGGGAATTTAGAACTCCGTCAGAACCGGTACTGACAAATGAAAATCCCGGTTTTCGGTACTGAGGAAAGCAAATTTTTTACACGTAGGTAGTGTTGTGTACCTACTGGAAAATTTCCCAGTCATGTTATTGTGTAATTCACCTTTGCATTAAAATACAACCATAGCTACCAACTTTTAAATCTGTAATTTTTTATTTTCAATTACACTAACGTTCGATGACGCATTCATAAGAAATTATAAATAGCGCTTGCAGGAGATTGCCAATAGAGGTATAGATTTGAGAATAGGCTTGATGACACATGTTGAATTATGCAATAAAATTTAGTTGATAGGATGCAAAATGATCAATATATCCAACTAAAGTGAAAATTTATAAATTTTATTAAAATGGCTAAAAGATATCAAGCTGCAAAATTTCTAAATTGTACGATTTTTTAGAGCGAAATTTAAAAAATCTGATACCATTCGATTTTTAACATTTTACTGTAAAATAAATTGTATAGCAACCATATAGGTACATGAACGCAACATTTCACTGTAAAATAGCTATTTCATATTTTTTCCATACTTTAAACAGGGCGACTATGTGATCATGACGTCACTTTTGCACGTCATTTTGTTAGGAGCGTTTTGAGAAACAAATGCAAATCTCGGACTATAAGGGCTTGTTTCACAATCTCCAGAAAAACTTATCTGTCAATTAAAATTATTGCTATCCTTTTCTCCAGTCATATAAAAGAAAAGGACAGCAAACATTTATCTGACAGATAAGCTTTAACTGGAGATTGTGAAACAGGCCATAAGTTTCATTTCTGACTTTTGCGTTGCTTTAACGCAATTAGCCCCATATACATAGATATTTGATCCTCACAACAAAACGAATCGTTTGATACCAATTACCATACATGAAAAAAATTCACCATGCCTATTAGCGAATAATGATTTTTATCGTATGCGGTAAGTTGTTAATTCCTAAGGCTAGTGTATTTTACCGTATTTTGGTACTTTAGGTCGACCATATCATATACAAACCCTAACAAATAAGTTTTCGCCTCCTACATAGGTAGCACACCAGACTTTTTAAAAATAAAACAACAAAAACATTTTTTATCCTGTATTTAACAACATTCACAACGACAAATGCCTACTGTTAACAACAAGATACCTTAATCAGATGAGAACTGAGGTATCTTGATGTTGATGATACAATTCAAAATTTTCTAAATGGGATGGTATGTTAATCCTATGAGATTTTATACCTATTTGTCTAAAATCATAACATAAATTAGTAACTGAAGTAAATATTGCATACTCAAATGGTTTAGTATCATTTTGACTTAAAAGGTAAGAACATCACAATAAAATACGAACAATAAAAGTTCATCACAACATATTATAATACATAAAGACAATATACTATAATAACGAGCGTGTTAGCAAATCGAAATCATTTATAGGTACCGTTAGTGTGACATCGGTTTTATAAGGTCAGTCGATGTTCGTTCGATATCGGTTAACGCAGAATAGATTTGGTAACACGCAAATCATCAATAGACGAGGCACAGTATTTTCTTTCATGGAATGGTATTTAAATTCAATGCTCAAATGAATAAAAAATATTAACTCACTAAAATATATACGTAGTAGTAGCAATAAATGTTTTCATAAATAATGAAACGGCAACTAATTCCTTGCAGTTTGCTCCTTACAGTCCGCGCAAGTCTATGGAGAGAAAAAAGTTTATGATTAACCTTACTAAGCCGTTGGAGACTACACTATGGTAGATTTCATAATTGAGTGGAGTAATATGACACAAAGCTGTTTGCGAATCTATATTAAGTGCTGTCAGAGACTAAACATATACACCGTGGGCACGAATAACCCGACAGATCTTAACCACGAATTTCTGAGACCAAAAGTAGGAAAAAATACTATTTGACTTTAGGTCAATTTCGCCAAAAAAAAATTTTTTTTTCAATTATTTGAATGTTTATTGCACATTAAAAGTAAATGTAATTAATAAAATTATCGCCTAAAACAAATTGGTACATTTTTTTGGAAAAATTTAGTTTCTGCATAGTTTTCCTTGTCACTTTGATATCTATCAATAAGGACGTGTACCTAAACTATGCCCAATAGTGGCAACAACGCCATCAGAAAGGCGTTTAGTGCTGAGTTATTTATAATATAATCACCAAATTAAAAATTTTAAAAACCGCCTTCAACCCATTTTTGTTGATATTTCATAAACTGCTTGACCGATTTTGATAAAATTTACATGGGACCATCTCGAAAGTGTACCCTATCAAACACAAAAATAATTTTGTAAATCGGTTCGCGATTCACGGAGATATCGAGTAACATACATACAAAAAAAAATCAGTCGAATTGAGAACCTCCTCCTTTTTTGAAGTCGGTTAAAAAAATGTATTTTTGTTAAATTGGTATTAACTCTGAAACTAGGCGTAATCCAGAAAAGTTTATAGGACATTTTAGTATCTAAATATGATCAGGAATACACTGTTAAAATCTTTCTAGTTATAAGGGCCCACGGTGTATGGTACCGTATAATGTAGGGCAGAGTACTCTGCTCCTCAGCGTCATCTAGTAATTGACAGCGTTACTATTATTACGGTATTAATACGGAAACTTTGGGTTGATCTCGTTTAGATAGCGCTTCAGACTTGGGACCTCAAAAAGTTCTTAGACTGTGGCTGTCTATATATACGTATAGTCTCTGCCGCTGTCAAATTACTCCACTCAATTATGAATTCCACCTTCAACATAGAGAAAAGTAACAACAGAATTAGGTAAACCTATAGACGTCTACTGTCCACCAACGTGTTTAAGTTTATTGCACTTTACAATCTTTATTGCACTTTACATTGTTACCCAAAACTGAATTTTAGATGTTTTTAGTCGACTGAAAATGTATACCAATAGATATTAAAAACTAAAAGGTAAGTATATCTTTACATAATTATTTTTAAAAGCTTAGCTTAGTTTTATTTAGCTTGTATTTATTTGGATAATTCTTAACTTATTTTTTTTTCGTTTGTGTATGAAATGTGTATTATTTTATTTAACATTTTTGTAACAGTTTCTGGTCTGACTTATACTTTTAAAAGAGAGTGGAATGTCTATGTCTTATTTACAAAATATAATGCAAAACAACTAATAGAATATAAATAGCTAGGTATCTACATCCAGGCCGACCGCCGACGTTATTTAATATTTGGCACTGTAATGGGCCATAATAGTTGTATTATGCTTAGTATATAATTACCTAGTTAAACCAACAAGTCTTTGCTTCGGTGTTAAACAATTAAGCTCTATTGATTTTAAACTACCTAAAATAATGGCTATTTCAAAATACATATAAAAAAACATTACCGCGGTCCAGATTAAATCTGAATGATTATATTACTTCTTTTATGAACCAGCTTAATGTTAAATTTTGCTTTAAGGTTTTTTAGTTGCATATTTTTTTAGACAACAAGGAAAAAATATTTTTCGACGCTTAGCGTAAATGGGATTGTAGTGAAACAATTCCAGTGACAGGAGATTAGTTTAGGTTAAATGCAAAATTATATAAAAGTGCAAAATATGGAGTTAGCTGCACCAGTTAGACAAGAGGTTAAATTTAAAGGTCCTCTAGATATATCTCTACGTATATTGGATTGGCTTGGGATACAATGATATAAATTGCATTGAATCAAATACCTAAGATAATTTATAATCTCACGGTAATGCCACAGAAAGCGTGAGAGACCAAAGAATAAATAAATTAACCATATCAAGCACCCTCTGGTGAGCAATTGGCATTTTAACCCTATTTACATACATGGTTTGTAGAAGGAATGCACAGTACATATTCTTATATTTAATGACCGGCGCAATGAAAGTGGTTAGATCTAATATACCTACAAAGTTACTAGAGAGTGTGACTCATCAACTAATTCACTATTAGCTTTTAGCTACATAACTACTTTTACTATTCTAATACATATTTTTAAAAATCGTTGCAATTTACGAAAGCTTTTCAGTTGTTACAGGATCCAATATTATGCAAATGTAGGTACAAATATTCCATATTGATATTATAATATCTTCATTAGATCATTTTATCTTTTTATAGAGGTAGTTGGCATTCATATTTTTAAGACAAAATGAGAAATATTTCATTCAATAAATAATAGAGTGACTATTCATAATCATAACACATACATTATATTTATGCAGTTGTAAAGAAAACTTCCCTAGAGCCAAATTGAGTAAAGGGAATCTTATTTTCAAATATTAAATAGCTCCTACATCTTTATTAAAACAATATTGACCTTGGTCCTAGGGAACCTAACCTAACATTTTGGGGCAAATGTTTGGGAAACATACATTTTTATATAACGAAATTGTCGAAAGACCACGATAAGTTGCATTAGCAGAGTTTTTGATTTCTTCCGACATTTTAATTAACTTCCTTAATAAATACGGTTTCCAGTTACTTAGCCTGCATAGAAGACGAATTATCGTTTTGTCAACTTCTTTGACAAAAACCATAAACAGACAATACCCTAACAAAATAATCTTTAAACATTTTTGTCTAGACGAGTAAAAAAAAGGATGATTCATTGAGTATTATTTAAAAGTTATAAATATTGATTAGCATTTATATAGAAGTTATTTCGATACATGCTAAGTAACAGAAAGAACACAATTTAACTTACATTACTAGTAGGTACTGGTCAAAGCTGATTTTTCATGACTCCAAAAAAAAATTAAATACCTATAAGTTTATAGGAAAAACCCTCCTGTCAGTTAAAATAAATGAAATGGGTAGGTATATATAAATATAACTTATGTACTAATCAATTAATATTAATTATATCGATCCTCAAGAGCATAGGTTGGACAGGGTGAGCTATTTTACCTCATCGAAAACCGTAATATTACGTTCTTAAGATATTTACGGACCATAATTATGCATGGTTTATTCATAATGGCAGCTTTACAGTAATATTTAGGCACTGGTCCCACCGCGGGCGAGTAACTATGAGCTATCGGCTATTTTCTAGCCCAAGAAACGAACAAAAGATAATCGCTCCCGTGTAAATAAAAGAGAGAGATGTATATTTATAGTTCATCGTAGTGTGAACAGCCAGCTATGAACTATAAATATATATCTTTCTCTTTTATTTACACGGAAGCGATTATCTTTTGTTCGTTTCTTGGGCTAGAAAATAGCCGATAGCTCATAGCTTACTAGCTCGCGGTGGGACCAGTGCCTTAGTCAGGAGATTGGGTAGTTAAAATAGCTGACATTCCGACCTCTGTTCATGAGTAACATTTGACAAAAATCAGCATTGATCTTTAACCAAATATAGAATAATTAGACTTGTACTAAATGCACACCCATAAAACTATACATTAATTTCACTAAAATAACGGTAAGGGGCGATTCTTCGGCCTTTCAACCTCTGCATTCCATTATAGTAACAGTAATATAACATTCACAAAATGGAAAGCAATAAATGTTCCTATTGAAAATCAGATTAACTGTGCGTTTTGGCGTCGTCCGTCGACAAGGTAACTAATAAGTAATTATAAAAAAATATTAGATGCAGTATTTTTTTCTTTGTCAATCGAACAATATTTCACAAAAAAGATGCGTCAAGTTCAAGGGGCTCGTGACGTCATGCCGTGCTAAAATGCACGTTGTGACATCACGCGGCACTTTTATCGGACTATATTATATTAGTTTTTTTTTGTATACTCAACACAGAAAAAAACTTTTCCAATATTTTTTGATAATATAACCAACGGAATAACTATAATTTTATTGGGACACAAGCCGGGAAACGCCAGTGAACACGGCATAAGATCGTAATGTCTTATATTTGTACTCAATTTGAGACTAATTAATCCATTTCGTGAATATTAAACCAGCTGTAGAAATAAGGAATTAGTTTCACTTTATACCAGCTGTAGAAATAAGGAATTAGTTTCACTTTATGAAATACTTATCATAATTTTCATTTGTGTTACTTTTCTATGATGCACTAGACAATCACAATTTGAATTATTAGCAATCAAAACAGTTTCCTCAAAAAAGACAGATTTCCACACAATAGATGAAATTTTACAACACAAATGAAATTTATATAAGTCAAAAGTGAAATCGCAGCAGATGTTAAACACTCCATGCGGTGAAATGTGATTCTTTACTCGTCTGTCGGACAACCGCACGCTGAAAAAACAATTAGGCACGCTTAACACTTTGTTAGTAAAACCAACACACATACACACACAAAATGTATGGTTACTTTCAAGCGAAAAAATTGGATTATTAGAGGCGTAACATTTAAGTAAATAACGCGTTTTAGATTTGACTTGATGGCGCTAGTGAGGGTTTCCGCGATAGTTTTACTAGATGGCAGCACCGTGACGAGAGGTATTTTTAACAGCAACTGTCAAAATCCACCAATCAAACTATGGATGGTATAGGGAGGATGTCAATCTCTATATTACAAAAGTGTCTATCAAAAGGCGTTAAACTGATTGTATAGAACAAGATGCACACTTTTTGACACTTTTTGGGTTGTGGTTATGAATGTAATATAGAAATATATTATTAAAATACTGTACATAATACGAATTTAATACATCTTGTTTTATTTCGGTGTTATATTCGTTTTGCGACGTTTTTGCTATGAAATGTCCGAGCTGTGGTCATAATCCACAATCATGTTTAATCATAGTTTTTTTTTTTTTCTTTTAATTAATGGCCTTTACTCCTCGCCTATTTTAGCGAGGTGAATTCTGCCAATGTCAAGGTACAGTCAAGTGCAAAAATACGTATCGAAAAAATCGTCTCATAAATATGGTACTACGCACTTATTACAACGGAATAAGATACTATGGGACATGTTTTTGAGTAAGATGGGTACACCCATATTTTTACACTTGACTGTACACTTAGGATTTTATTCATTTTAGTAAAATAAAATAAAAGCAACGTTGTTCGGTTAAGGCCTTGTTGATTGTAAAGTGATAGCCTCCTCCTTACAAACACGTGGGTGGCCGGGACCCCGGATAACCGTTTGTTCAACTAAAGGATGGTTACTCGCGTTTTGGGACTATTTTTTCATTAGCTGCACACTTGTTCGTTAGGTCACCGCACAATAAGCTATCAATATTACACACTGAACTACGTAAATGAGCAAAAAACAAAAAACTATTCCAAAGACGATGCAGCCATCTTGAAGCGTAAACGATTATCCAATCATAGTTTTTTTTGATTGGTGCATTTTGACAGCTGCTGTCAAAAAAACCTCTCGTCGCGGTGCTGCCATCTAGTGAAAATCACAATCGCACAAACCCTACTTACTTCGATGTAATATACCACTTTCTATTTTAGATTGACAGTTAGAAAGCCTGGACTTTGATTCTTTTCTTCAACGTGCTCGGAAATGTTCACCTTACTGTAGTAAAATTAGTACGTGAAGTTCGTCATTATTTACTAATACAAATTAAAAAAAATTAAAATCATTACTGTCCTGTTTTAGCGGACGACAAGTTGTACTTGCCGTCCGCATTGTTTTTTACCTTTTAAACATTTCATTCGACTAAGAAATATAATTTCAAACAGCCAACCGTCTGAACGGCAATCCCTTCAAACTATAGGATAGAGCGAGATAGTCAGATCAAAAACCTTGGTTGTCTCGTTCTGTGTGATAGCTTGCGGGACCACCGCGTCTGATCGTGCGAATACGGCTTCATATAATCATAGACAAAACAACTTTTTTTAAGGTTTAAGCTTTTACAGTTGTGTGGAAGGAGCATATTTAATACTGTCTTAAATAGTTTTTGACGAAAATTGATTTTTAAATATTATTTGAATGAACTTTGGGAGATGATTGGCAGTATAGGTAGTGCTACTAGTGCTCTGTACTAAAAAAATATTGTAAAGGGAACCTAATTCATAAATTCATGATATTCAATGCTAACCTGAATATGTAATTTATTAAATTTACTTTATTTCCTCGCACATTTGGAGAAAAGCGTTAGCGCCTCGGCGGGAATAGAAATCGCCCGTCCACGAATTTATCTTTCCCGTCCTCTGCAATAATGTACTATTGTCAACTAATAACACGCCGAATACGAGCTATTGTTGTTTCCAGCTTAATCTTTCTGTGTAAAAAACCGTGCAAATATAGTACCTTGGTCGTTGTCCTTGACGTTCTGCGCAATAAACTCGCGCAGCTCCGAATACGCCTTGTCCAAGTTGTCATTCATTAAGATGATGTGGAAGTTACCGGGCTCCTGACCTGAAATGTATAAATATTACTGTTAGCAAAGATCATTGAACTCACATAATACCGAGGATCATAATCAGCACAAAAAGTGGTACAGTAAATGCAGTCTGCGCCGTAGACAGCGGATCGTACGGAGGAAATTGTTCGTCACAAAGGACCGACCAAGCGCTTCGTTAAAATTAAACCGGCGTAGCGTAAGTAAACTGTAAAACATGGAAGAACTTAATTCGAGCCATACACCTTAGGGCTTCTGCACAAATCACGCGAGGTTTTTTCGGCTATTTTTTGACTCGTCGGGATCTTATTTTTACCGATTATTCGAAAACGGCTGGACCTATTTGAAAAAATATGTTTTTGTTTGAAAAAATTCGTTTCATAGTTGGTCCCATTGTCACCAGGTCAGGATCTAATGATGGGATCCTGGAGAAATTGAGGGAACTTTTCAAATATTACATGTATAGTGATTTGATTATCTTTTACAGTAGCTCAACATTTGCTCTTGGAACGGTGGAGGCTAAGTGAAGTAAGTCGGTTCTGTTTTGTTCAAAATTATTACTTAACCAACTGCCATCCAACTTAGAGGAAACTAGGCCTCAATGCCCTGGTCTTCTCACGATTTCTTTTGCCACCAAAGAACCTGTTAAAATTAGACAGTGTCTGAACAGATTTGCATTTAAAAAAGCTTCAAGTGAATATTTTGCTGGCAGAACTCTTAACTCTTTATCATTTCCATTTTATAAGGTTTCATCTGATTTCATATATATTTATAGGTATTTAGTATGTTTGCATGTGTGTGTGTTTATGTCTGTATTTTGTATTAATTTATATATTTATAGTTACACGTGTTTTAGAGGCATTATTAACATAGGAATGTTAATAATGCCTCTATTTTTTATTTGTCCCACATGAAGTTGCACCGCCTACAACTTATCTGCTTTGCCCGAAGGTTGACTGGTAGAGAATGCTCTATAGCATTAAGTCCGCCTGTTGTACGATTGTCCGCCTTTTGTGTATTCCTTTTGTGCAATAAAGTTTAAATAAATAAAGAGACGCTGGAGATAACATTAAACTAAATGATGCAAGCCTGGGTTCGAACCCACGGCCTTCAGTTTGGAAGTCACAATTCAGTTACAGTCACACTCAAACTTCTTTGTTCTCATTTTCATTTCCATACCTATTATCATCTCATTGAGGTGCACTTTTCTGAGAGCCAACGACAGATAGCAGTGAACCGCTAATATTTAAAGAATAAGCCGGCTGAGTCACGTTTATCAGTACTTAAGGATCAACATTCAACATAGAGAGTGTCTGAAAATAGTCATGTCACTGACATCGCTTCGTCCCACTGGACTGTAATGCAACAATAAGGTCACACGGTTTATTAAACTGCCTATAAATGGAACAGGAAATTTGTAATTGAACAAATAAAATAGCTGAGTAAATGTGCTATAAATATAAAACCTTAAACCCGAACCACATCGCAAGCGTAACGCAGCACGGTTCTGGTTTCCTGCATAAACGTGCACCCGATAAAGGGTTAAAATGTGCGTGTTTTAACCCTTTGACCGCCAAAGACGTCAAATCACGCGCACGGAAAGTCATGCCCTCAGCGCGAGCGCGTGATATCACGTCCAAAATATAAGCGAGTTGCCTCGTGCGCGTTAACGCTGAGGGCACGATTTTTCCGTCCGATGCGTGGCGGTTAAATGGTTTATCTACACCAATATCATAAATCCTCTATTCCGCGTTCGGAAACCGTATGTAAGTACCACCATTATTGCAACCAGTAACGTAACAGCTCTGACGGTGTGGTAAAAACGTATGAAAATCCATAACCCACGGTAACGTTACCAAGATCCGCGCTCTCCCCGACCGCCGGCACGCGCCCGCGCGACCGCCGACACAATCGAGTTGGTCATGGCGGTGGAATGGCGGTCATTCTACTGGTTTCCGAACACATCATTTCGGATTTATAATATGTGTGTAGATAAAGCAGTGTATGCAACTGTACGTAATTAGGCCTTAAAGCACTCGTGTGATCTTATTATGAAACTCGCCTGCGGCTTCGTTTCATAAAACCACACTCGTATTTTAAGGACCCTTATTACGTAACAGTTACATAATAGTAGTTTATGTAACTGTTACGTAATAAGGGTCCTTAAAACATGAGTGTGGTTTTATGAAACGAGCCGCAGGTGAGTTTCATAATAAGATCACACGAGTGTTTTAAGGCCTAATTACGTACAGTTGCATACACTGCTTTATCTACACTCATATTATTTATTCTAAATGCATTATTCGGAAACCATAGAATGGCCGCCATTGCACCGCCATGGCCAACTCGATTGTGCCGGCGGTCGCGCGGGCGCGTGTCGGGCTGTCGGCGGTAGCGCGGGAGGGTGCAGGTGTACATTATGTTATCAAAACTCATAACACATCAATAGTTGAGCATGTAAAGTTAAAATTACGTTACTGCCACACATAAAAAGCTTATCATAGTAAAATCGGTCGTAATCGGTCATAAAAAATGCTAGCGATTGCCTACCGTTTTCGAACACGTTTTAGAGAACTTACAATATGAGTGTAGATAAACTACTATAATGTATACATACATAAATTACATAATACATAGATTTATACACCAGGGGCCTATTTCTCGTAAATATTAGTTTACAAGTATATTAGTTATTAGTTACTAGTAAAAATAATATTAGTTCTGATAATTTCTGTTTCTCAAAAAAAATTACAAGACTGGTAACTAATAACCGTAGGCTAATAATAAATATTCGTCTGGCTAGGCTGAATGACTCAATACCCATGCCTACTTTACCTATTAAAAATGGCGGGAAAAGTTCCCGCAATTTTTTCACTCGTTTTCTTTTGACGTTTGTACATTGGCGATAATAGCAATCTGTGTGGTCTCGATGACGATTTATACTTACATTATAAATTAAAATGGATCTCAAGTTAATGGCTCTTAGGATCATTTTAGAAGCTAAAGATACTCTATTTGGGAGCTTCTCGGATTCGTTAACGAAAAAAGATAAGGGAGGAAATTGCAACTAAGTATCAGTCTCTTGGGGTGATTTCTGCGGCCAAAGATTATAAATACGTGAGAGATGTATACTGGAAACGTAGATTCAAATAGTTCGTACGTAGATATTTCTATTCAAAAAAACTCGACGACGGCGAACTATTATTAATTCTTCTTCACCGTCGGAACCTTCCGAATCAGTCCACATTTTGTAAATTTGTTTTTTATTATTTAATTTGCCACAAATACTTTGGGCTAATATTTTTTACAAACCTTCCGAGACTAGTAGCTTTATTAACTTTTTTTACTAGTGTAGTTTATTTAATTTTTATTCATGAAACCAAAACCCAATGGACTCTAATAATACTAGCTAATATTTATTAGTTGGCAACTAATAACTAATATTTTATTATTGTAGCGTCGAGAAACGCAGACTAGTAAACTTGTAAAAAATATTAGTCCATGGACTAGTATTATTAGTCAAATATCGTTCGAGAAATGGGCCCCTGATGTCCTATTGCTTGCGTTGCGCGCCTGTAACATAATGCTTAAAACGCTGAGGTTGGTGCACACTCGATGCGTCTCATAGACATAGGGCGTTGTATGAATCCTCTTTTTTAATATCACACCGCAATATTAATGAAAGCATTTAAATAGTATTATGTATTGTATAATTAAAGGTAACAAGGTAATGAATCAACAATACACATTATTATTTAGGCATGTATTTATTGCCAAGATGTCGAACATGTTGATATGGAAAGTAGCCAACAAAAGTGAAAGTAAATTCACTGCCCTATGTCAACATATTATGTCTAATTTTATATGAGTACTAACTAACTATAAATACATATTTATCTAAGTAATTTTGTCGGAGTTTGTGTGTTGCTGTGTAATTTGCTCTCTTTAGTATAAATTCTTTGCACTACCTGTTATTTTAAATTAATTCTTCATTTCCTGCTACCCAAAGGTTGGCTGGGATAAATCGCTTTTTAGCGATAAGACCGCCTGTTGTTACCTTATTTTAAGTTTATTGTAAAAATATTTTTATTATTCTTGTATTTTTGGTGCAATAAAGTATATTTACTTACTTTACTTAAATACATATTTATCTAAGGATTTTTTTATAACAAGTTTAATTTTAAGTATTTTTATAGCAGCTAAATATTTTCGTGGTTCACTAATGAATAAGCATCTCAATCTTGACAATATATACATACATATATGATATATAGCTAATTCATCTTTTTCATCACTTGCCTCGAGTGTTGATTGACACAATTCTCTTGACACAAAGACGAGGAGTGGAACTTCAAAGTTCAAAATTGAAACAATCAAAGCTTTTCATGTTTCACCAATGGGGAAGGCCGCGGCCGGTGAAAAGTCATCATAGATGGCGCTGCCAACGATGGTCCTTTTTTATATGGAATTTAACAGCTGGTTAAATGAATACTAGATGGCAATGCATACGATGGTCCTTTTTTGTGTGAGATTTGAATTTTAATTCCTCATTAAAAGCATCTCAAAATGTATACAAATTTTGAGAGTATTATTATCTTATCATGTTACCCATACATATAATAATTTGTACAGTCAGCTGCAGAGAAAAGGTACCACCCGCCATACAAGTTTGTAGGGCACGGTGGTACCTTTTCTCTGCAGCTGACCGTACATGTATGTTTCATAAACGCGTACGGAGAAATCTGTTTGATCGCGAACTACTTACGCAAAAAATGCGGCACAGAATCACTTCATGACATGTTCTATAGTAAGTTTATACCCAGAGCAACATTAACCCTTTATAGGGCAGCGGTCTCAAAAAAGACCACCTGTAACATCATCTTATTGCAGGGTTGGCAAAAACCCGGGTTTTTTCAAAAAATATCTACCCACTGGGTTTTTTCGGGTTTTTTCGAGTTTTTTGGGTAATTTCGGGTTACTTCGGGATAATAAAGATTTCTATTTGAATTTAGATTTAAATGCATTTAATTTTATTGCATTTTTCTACCAAATATTTTTGTATCTGAATAATATGGCATGTGTTTTCTGTCGGTTGGGGAAATCGCCAGTCTGGCTTCAAGTTTATTATTGGAGGATGATGATGATGAATTATATATTGGTTGGCTACTACCTACTTAATAAATATGATAAACTAAACCCCAAATATTAAGTTTCACCAAAAAATACAAGAATATATAAAGTAGTAGGTAACCATTATATAATTAAAGACTTTTTACAGCTTAAATCAGATTTCTTAAGTCTATTTATTAAAAAAACCCACTTTTGTCAAAAACCCACGGGTTTTTTCAGCTGGATTGTACCCAATTTAACCCAGTGGGTTTTTTGGGTTGGGGACGGTTAAGCCAACCCTGTCTTATTGTAGTTTTTTCTTGTACCGAATTTTTAGGACTATAAACTGGCGATGAGGCTAGAATTGAGGGTAGTTTTCTCTCCTAATCGCACGGTGGCAAAGTCACGGGTACAGCTAATAGGTATAAGGTATTAAGTACTTATTTTTTTTGTCATCTATGCCTTGAATGACAATATCCTCAAAGACTTTAGGACTTCATGACTTTTTCCTGTATTGACTTATAAAATGTATATTTTATGAATAAAAAATATTGAATTGGATTGGAGCGGAACTTCAAAGTTAAAATTTTTACCAATGAAAGCTGTTTCATCAAAGCAAAAAACTATACAAGTATTTACCAAATTCAATTTCTTTCCTAGCAGTATCAAGTCTCAGCTTCAAGGCTTCATCAGACTCTGTGTTGCGTGCCCTCAGGCGTCTCTCCAGCTCTTCAACTGAAGGGGGCATTACAAACACCAGAAGAGGGTCTAGGTCCGAGCGCTTCACTTGTTTCACACCTTCAATCTCAATGTCCAGAACACAGATCTTTCCGGTGCGGCGGACATCTTCAACGGCCCTCTTACTGAAATCATCAGAAATACCACTGTTAAATATTTTTTTAAGATACTTTAAGCAGGGATTTTAAAACTATGCACCGTGGCGCAATGATGTGCCGTTGAAAGTACAGAGGGGTGCCGTGAGGCAATCCTCCTCACCATCCTATACCCATCTGTTTCAAATGAACACGGACTGAAAAAGATTGAGAACCCCTGTCTTATAGAATACTTGGTGGATAGATACATCACAGTAAACAATTTGTTCAACAAAAAAATATTGAAGCTACAATCAAGCTTTTCATAAACACTGCTCTTCACTTCATTGATGATAAAGATGTGTACAATCAATTTGCAGCAACCTTGTTAAAAAAACTATTCAAGACATTTTAAATCTATCATAACCTACACTACTATGTTTATAAACATAGTAATCTATAATTGCCTAATGCTGTAACAGAAACTATAACTTGTAACAGAAATGAAACAATAACAATAACATAAGTAATTCATAGCAACAAGATAAACATAGTGCATACAGTCTTTTTCTCTTACTAGTATCTGATAATTAGGAAGAGAGAGGAAGGCGGCGATTTTGTCTTTTTTGGTGTGGACTGCCAAGAAATGGAATGCGCTCCTGCCATTTGTATTCCCTAACAAATACAATCTCGGTCTCTTTAAAGCAAGAGTGAATAAGCTATTACTGAACCGGTGAGCTCCATCTTAGGCACTGTCCTCACTTTCCACCAGGTGAGACTAGGGTCAATTGCTGGTCAGTTTCATAATTAAAAAAAAAACTATTACTGGCAAAACTGGTTTGGCGGACTATGCTAACAATGATAAGGTATTTTCATTACTGGTCTACTCTACATATTGTTTGGCAAAACTTTAGGCATTTTACAAACATGCTCTCTACACATACAGAAAATTTAAAATAAATCAAAATAATGATTATGACATTTATTATTGTCAATTTAACGGAGACATCCTATAAAGTTTAACATGTACTTCAGCACAAATTTAAGAATATTTGCTTCATTTGAAGTGTATTTTATGTACAGTGAGATTTAAATTTTGAATCTAGGTGTATGTTTTATGTTAATCAGCCAAATGAGCACATGCGTAGGTACAGTCACCGGCAATAATATCTTCCTACATGAAGGCTGCAAAAATATGTGACACGCACTTATTTGTAGGATCATAAGAGCGTGTCATATATTTTTGCAGCCTTCGTGTAGCAAGATACTATTGCCGGTGACAGTACATAGAGAACCATATATCAGGAAACCGTAAAACAGTGAGTCAACACACAAAAACATGTTTTCTAAAACCAAATTTTATATTAATAGCGTCATAACATGCAAGTGTGCTGATTCTGGTTGGTCACACAAGTAAACACTGGCTTCAAAATAGGCACGATGAACTTTTGGCTGATTGCCAAGGTTCACATCACAACATTGTGAAAAAGCACATGGTCAGCCTGAAACCGCAGAAACTAAAAACTCACCTTGTCCCATAGGTGTTCCCACTGAATGTAGCTGTTTCTAGAAATTCACCTTTTTCAATGGCAGCGAGCATTTCGTCTTTAGACGTGAAGTGGTAATGGACTCCATTCTTCTCACCCGGCCGGGGGCCCCTCGTTGTGTGCGAAACGCTGAATCCAAACTTATCCGGAAATTCTTTAAGAAGGCGTTTCAGCAGAGTACTTTTCCCAGATCCCGAGGGACCGCACAACACCAGAGGTCGAGGCCCTTTCTGCACCATTGTCGCAAAAACTGAATGCAAATCAAATTAGATTAATACAATGACGCCGTGCGTTACTAAGGTTAAGAAATACACGTTTACACTGAATGAATGATTATTACATTTGATAAAATTCGTGGTTGTGTCCGATAACACTTCTGTCTTCTGTAATGGCTTTTTTACTTAGTGAGAGAATAATTGAGTAAAATTGGTAACTGTTGCGAATATTATCGATATTGGACACAAGTAAGTATTCGTTTTTAAGGTGGGCAAAGCGACGTTTAAATGACGTTGACGTCTGTCATCGATCGGTGTTGCTAGTAGATCCCTGATATTAATCTTGAAATTAAGGTCAGGGTCGCATTGTTTAAACTTAAAAGCTTGAAACGCGAGCTCGCTCGCGAGTATACCCGTGAAGACGAGATGCATGTGTAAGCAGTCCGCATGTTGTTAGCCTCGCCATTCAGTTCATCACTCGTACGCACATGTAATCGCACCATACTATAAATTAATTTACAATATCGCTATTTCGATTTTTTTTCCACAAGTGACAATATATATAGCAGGTGACATGGGACTAATGCAGCGGCTGGACGCATCTGTGTCATTATTACATTTTTAGGGTTCCGTACCTCAAAAGGAAAAAACGGAACCCTTATAGGATCACTTTGTTGTCCGTCTGTCTGTCTGTCTGTCTGTCTGTCTGTCTGTCTGTCTGTCTGTCTGTCAAGACCATTTTTCTCAGGAACGCGTGGAGGTATCAAGCTGAAATTTATACCAAATACTCAGGTCTATTGTCCCTTGGAGCTGTGAAAAAATCAAACTCAAAAGCCAACGTATTCAAAAGATACAGTCGTTTATGCTGCAAATTTTAGTTTTTCGGCACTCGCAAAACCTACGGGGTACTTCCCGTGAACTCAGAAACTTGAAATTTAGCACGAAGCAACGTCATATAGCATAGACAATGGAAAAATTACAAAAAGCAGACATTTTTAATAAAATCATACAAAAAAACTTTTTTTTAAATTTTAAACTTACTACCTTTTTTCTCGTAAACGCGTGGAGATATTAAATTGAAATTCATGTCAAATACTCAGGGCTATGGGACCTTTCAGATGTAGCAAAACCAAACTTTTATGTCAACGCAATCAAAAGAAATAGCAATTTAATATATTATATTATTAAACTGAGCATGACGCATATTTTGAAACTGAGTACTCGCAAGAAACTCAAAACCTACAGGGTACTTCCCGTAAACTCAGAAACTTGAAACTTGGCACGAAGAAATTTCATAGAGTACAGACAAAGGAAAAATTACGAAAAGTAGGCATTTTTAGTAAAATTATACAATAAATATTTTTTTAAATTTTAAACTTACTACCTTTTTCCTCGTAAACGCGTAGAGGTATTAAATTGAAATTCATATCAAATACTCAGGTCTATAATACCTTTAAGTTGTAAAGGTTTGTACGGAACCCTCGGTGCGTGAGTCCGACTCGCACTTGGCCGGTTTTTTACACAAGAGTATCTGGTTTCTGAAATACCCTTAAAATAAAAATACTATAGATTAACGCCGTAGGGAAGGTTTTTGACCGTATACATTAGTATACGGTTTTCGACTTTCGTACATCGCTCCTTGAAAAACATACCATCGTTACACGAGAAACGCATTTTTTGGGTACAGAGCTTTAAAGTTTTTGAAAACTTACAAGTCACAATAAAATGTTATAGTCTGGCCAGCCAACGAACGCAGTAGCAATGTGCAGCGAACAAAAGTATGACAACACTAAGAATCAGTGAAAAAAGCAGCAATGATCATCAAATTCTATGTTTTTAATTTTAGTTGGTATTTCCGCCCCTTTCATTAGGTGACATTTACTGTGTGTAAAAAGGAGACGGATATATTTCGTCGGATCTGTCATCAACTGCAACAGATAATCTGGTTGAGGCAATTGACATATGCCTTAAAAACAAATTTAAATTCAATGTAGAACGTTGCAGGAGTTCTATCTCACACGCGCTTAAGATGAGAGAGTGAAAGGCAATAGAAACAAATTCAATGTAAAAGAAATTGAATTGAAATGTTCGTCACGAAATACGGTGGCTCATCACAAAGGGTTGCCACATGTACGTATTTTGAATTTGCCGCGTTTTTTTACTGACAGAAATGGTTTGCCAGACTATATTTGAGGTTTAAGAGTAACTATGCTTGCTATACTTTGTCAGTTGTTCTATGTACATTCCTACTAATCATGGTTAGCTGTGTTTTTTTCAGTTAATTACTTAATTATTTAAACTCCTAGAAAATGAAAATGTCAATATTCACTATATTTTTACTTAGTGCCACTTTTTCTCCAATATAGTTACGGATAAACTATACTCTACAAAGTAAAATACGAAGAAATTTTACAAATTTACATTAATTACACATTTAATTGAATAAATAAAATAATTTAATTACTATGTTGTGCTTCTAAAACAACCAATATAATACAAGATTAAAAGATATACAACATCCAAAATACAGGGTAAAGCTCTTAGAGATCAATACAATATTAGAAGTAATAAAGGTACTAAGAAGTAGTCTTTAGTAAAAACCTAACCTTTATAAACCTTTAGTTATATCCAGTGATCGGAATAGGTAGTGCGATTTCGGGTGAATGACCTTAAACATTGTAAATAACATCGATAAGACTTGAGATTCTTTGACTCGTATTTCTCACAGAAAATTTTCTTCAAGACGCAAAAGTAAAAAAAATGACATTATAAGTACATCATTCATTTAAAATTACTTGCGTTTAACAGTTACAATTAACAACAATACAATCATAAAATAAAACACGAAACATCAACATCATTATTTAAAATGAACATAATTAAATAATTACTTTCTTTGAAATTATAATAGCAAACCATATTTTTTATCAATATTTTCTACTGTCAATCTATTTCTTTTGACGTTCGATATCTAACTGAAACCACATTTTTCATTCTTCGTTAGGCCCGCGGTTCTTTAAAACATTTTTTAAACCAAACACAAACTTTAAAATGTTCATATCAAATCCCGGGGTTAAAATCTATATCCATACTAAGCTTACGCACCGAAGTCCCGCGAAATGGCACTACCAATTCCGATCACTGGTTATATCCTAAAATCCTTACTTCACTCAAAGTTCAGCATTAGTTATTATTTTTTACCGTATCTATGCACAACCGTAACCGTTTTTTACAAAACGGTTACGAACTTAGACTTTTAATTTTTTTTCGTACAGAATACTCTCCTCACGTGTGAAAGTCTTATCACATCGACATTGGCAAATTCACCTTCCTTCCATCGGCAAGGAGTAAAAACCAAGGGGGAAAAAAAAACTAACAACCTAGTGCACTTTATTACTTTTGAAAGTTTTGATTTATTTTATACTTGTAATTATATATTACAAATAAAATAAATATTCTAGTTTTATTAAATTACAGTTAATGAAAAACCTGAGAAAAAATCACTTGACACTAACTCGATGTGCCTGTCTCATGGGATTAAGAATGATCATCATCTTGTTCATAGGCTCTACCACCTATCTAAGATCATCATTAATGATGTAAATTATTTTAATCTGCCTCATTTATCCCCTAATTTTCCCTTTTTAACTCCCGTCGCAAAAGAGGGTTGTTTCAAGTTTGACGCTTTTTCTGTTTGCCTATGTGTCGGTCTAGGGTAGCGTAGAGTTCTTACTTAGTAAACCGATGAGGCGAGAGCTGATTTACAGCGATGGTACCTAGACATTATTTATTAAAAATTGTTTAGCCAATTCAATAAGTTGGGGGTTGTATAAATTTTTCGAAACATCAAATCCGAAATTCGAAATGTCTCATAGGTTGCTATTATTGCTTTCAGGAGTGCCCTGAAAACAATAATAGCCACCTATGAGCACATACTCATTTTATCATCGTTCAGGAAATAATGTTATGTAAATAAGCTAATGTGTATAAATTAATACATTAATTTTACACAAAATGAGTTTAAGCCGTGGTATAAGACAGCGTATAGTCGAAAAATTTTACGTCATTTGATACGGTGATCTAAATAGGTTTTTTATCGTCGTTCATAGTCGGCGTTAGCATGGAATATAAGTTTTATGTTTAATGTCTTTTATTTTTAAATAGCCTGTATATTAATGTTAAAAATCAGCGGCTATTATTGCTATGGAAGGATCCATTAATAAATAATTTCACAAAATGTCTCTAAAAAAACACTTTCTAGAAAGTGACACTATTGTTGTAAAATCAAACCTTATTATACCAAGTTTAAAATTCAAATGACACATTCGGTATTAGTACGATACTCTTGGAAAATGTTATCATTAGAACGACTCAACTTCACCGCAACACCGTTTTAAACTACAAACTGTCGATATTATTTTAAAGTTCGTCTGTATTTTTGTGATTACCCCTGTTGCAAACAAGAAAATTGCACTGTTTTAGTTACTGTCTCGTTGATTTCTGCTATTTAGTGACACTAGCGTCTTCTGGCTCTTCAAATAAAGCTAAACGATAGGTGTCTTTGTATTATGTTCTTTACGGCAAGTACGGCTAGATAGCGTTGATGTTGAAAAATCCCAGTTTTCGGATAATGACGATGTGTTTTTCAAGGAGCGATATGTTAAGGACCATCTTCTGTCTCTTTTTATCATTGTATTGAGTCTGGAAGAGCGCCCTCTACAATAAGTTTTCACCGGCCTTCCCTATTATTAACGTTTTTTTAAATATGCGACATCTGCGAAAAATTTATAAACTAACAACACTAAATACCATAGATAGCTACGTAATAAAACAATTGAACAGTTGAAGACTATGGAATTGGAGAAAACGGCGAGAAAAGTTTATCATTTAAAACATTTCTATTTAATTTGTTCGTTGGAAAAAATAATCCTTCCTAAAACGTATCCTTCCTAAAAACTTATAGAAAAACCTGAAAAACTAGAAATTTTTATAAAAACCTTGATGCATGATATCATAGACCAGCTAAAACCAGCTGATCTTTGTCTATGGACTTGTAGTCAGATGAGCAGTTAATTATTTTGAAAAACAAAAAAAATACATAGATATTTAATCAACGAGCACATAAATAAAATATTTATATTTAACCTGCCAATTTCAATAATCAGTACATTAAATTAGAACGATTTTAAGTCAATAAAGTTTGGTATTGGTCAACGTAATTCTCAGTCACCAATCAGAGAACCGCATCACAGCTGGGTTGTCAAATGTTGAAATCAAATCTTTTCCGTTATTTTAAGTCGGCCGTCAAGCAAGCAAGGCTCCGACTTCGAGTGCGTTAGAAAATAAATTTTATGTTGCGGTGATGTCTCGATATTGATTGAGACTTGCAACTATAGCTTTAACGTTATTTACGTGCACTGCAATATTCTCCATTATTCCAAGAAAATACAAGACTACTTTGGATTACATCTAGAAAGAAATGGAGATCCAAGTGAGGAGGCAACAGCGATTGGTAAGCCATGGTTGACGACGTGTTAATAATTTTGATGTTATCTTCATTGTTTGGTAAACAATTTTATATCTAATTTCTTGCAACAGGTCAATCTTCATGACCAAGAAAACGCGAATGTCTTCAAAGGAAAAAGCAATGCCATTCTCCCCCTCAAAAGACAGGGGTTGTCTGCTCGCGGAGCCTTGGGTGACCTTAACACAAATGCACAAGCCCAGCGTGACATTGCAATCGGGAAAGTGGCAGTAGCAACCGCAGAATATGAAAAGAAGGCAAGTCGGGCAACGGTTAAAAGGTAAGAAATTTAAACTACCCCCAAGTAGCTAATCGAGGTAATGATTTGCAAATTTTAATGCGTGTTGATTTTACAGCTTTATCCTGGGTTCTAAGTGATACTCTATTTGTATTTAATTAATACACAATCCATATCTTCAATGCATTTGACTTGTTGTTTTACATTGTTACTGCAAGACATTTCTTTCTTTCTGTGACAGTCATTCCTAACACAATAATTTTTTAAACAGTTTTCTCCGATGCTATAATACATATTTATACAATTTTTTTTTATTTACTTTCTACGGGACTTAGCGCACACTCTATGCATTTTATTTGCATTGCAGCAACTACAGCCATGTGCGTTCCAAGATTGACACTGGTTTGGCGGCCGCCAAGCCTGCTATTCAACCTTCTTCAAGGCCACCGCTAAGACGAGAAGAAAGCACAGCGGGGCTAGCCGCTAAAGCCGCTGCTAGAACTAAGGTGAGATCCATTTTGACATTTGAAGATTTAATTTTAGGTATAACATGATCCTTTACTTAACCTTTGCCTGCTCGCTCATAGCTCCTATAAATAAATAAAATAAGTATAATCCCAATTTCTCAGCATACCTACCTACTACGTAAAATATCCAATTGCAAGTCATAAAGTCAAATGCATATGCTGTTTCTAAACGTTTTGTCTGTCTGTGTTCCTAAATGCTGTCTCTTAACACAGTTATTGAGAATATACCCGACTATCGGATATTTTATGATTTCGTTCTCATGCCGGACGACCCGATAGCTGGGATTGTGGTACTACAGCTTTATATGACGAAATTTATATAGCCTGGCGCGGATGTCTTGTTTGGCTGGGTGGCAATGAATGTGTTAAACCAGCTTGATCCTTAGTAAAGCCCTCCTTTTGGTCTTTCGGTTGTTTCTGTTTAATCTGTTGTGAGCCATTGGGGCAGTTGGGGCATTGATATTAATTTTCTCACCTTAGAGGGTTTCTATCAGGATGGTTATGTTAATTTTATGGAGCCTTCTATGTTGAACTAGATTGATTTATTAAGATTGTACCCTTGCATATATAATATTTTTTGTATTTAGAGTATTTTTCTAATATAAAATATTTTATCTTGTTTTTAATAATTTGTCATGTAGGTGCTCAAGGAGACTCAACAAAATAAGACCAATGATGAAAACATATTAAAGCCAAGAAAACAGTCTCAAGACTTCAAGAAGCCATCAAGATTATCAGCACTAAATGAAGAAGCTAGGCCTGTATTAAAAGCACCCACAGAGTCATTGGGAAAGCTGAAGTTGGCAGAGTCTTCTTCAAACAGGGACTTGCTTGAAAAGGAGCATCCTCCATTGCCCCCAGATGTGGAAGATATTGATGCTGGTGACAATAACAGTCCTTTGCTTATGTCATGCTATATAAAGGACATTTACCATTATTTGACTGAGCTGGAGCTGAAGTATCCTATTGAGCAGGATCATTTGAAAAAGCAGGTATGTGGAGTATAGTAAACCAGGGTTTTTATATTCAGTTGTTTTTCTTTTCAACGGACTTCAAGATTTCGAAGGAGGTTCTTAATTTGTTGCTATTAGTTTTTTTATTATGTTCACTGATTATTTGAAGACTGTTTTTTTTATTTTATACCACGACGGTGGCAAACAAGCATACGGCCCGCCTGATGGTAAGCAGCTACCGTAACCTATGGACGCCTGCAACTCCAAAGTAGTCACATGCGCGTTGCTGACCCTTTACAAAAAGGAGGATTCACTGTGTTGACGGCTAAAGGCACAAGTAGGTCCCTCATCGTCAACACACAGGGTCCTCTTTGCGCTCTTTAGACCAATTAGGAAAATTCTTTTTTTTTTTAAAGGGTATGTAACTTCACAGTTATATACCCTTATTATAACTTTACAGTTTGGTCCCATTGTCACCAAGTCATGATCTGATGATGCGATCCTGGAGAAATTGAGGGAACTTTACAAATATGTTAGGCACACCTATACTGCCCTACTAAGCTGAATAGCGCCTATCTCAGAAAAAAGTCGCATGCAAATATATACCCAAAATTTCATAGCTCAGAATTCCGTTTTCAAATGCATTTGATTTTGAGATAGCGCTTTTCGGCTTAGCAGGGCAGAATAGCGATTTAAGTATTTTTTACGCTAGCTCGGGCATTTGCTTTAGGCAAGTTGGTTCTTTTTTGTTTAAAATTATTGTTTTTCCCTGAGCAACTCAACTGTGCACAGCTCCATGGTATGGGCAGAAGCTAAACTATCTGTTTGTTCACATTTTAGATAGACATATTAATATAACAATTTGTATAAAATAAAAAGATAGGATTATTCGCCTCTTTTATAAAAAAAAAAGCATTCATCTGCAGATTTCTGCAAACAATATTTTGAGGTAACCAGAGTAACATGAACTATCAACAGTAGTTATTTATTTATTTAAACTTTATGGCACATAAAAAAGTACAAGCGAACTTCATTCTTCGATAGCGCACCGGCACCGCATACGGAAACCGCAGCAGTGTGAGAGCTGCTTTAAGGATAGCGTATATTTCTTTGATTTTCAATCATAGGAAAAAAACGTTTGCTTTTGATTGCTGAAACTATCAGCGATCTCTGCTTTGTCGATGAAATTATCAATTTTGTTTGTTGTTCGTGAAAAACGCTAATGGACAGAATAGCTGGTGTTTTATAAAATTATTATTTTGACAAAAACGGGACTTAATCGCGTACACTTACTTGGTCCCGTTTTTGTCAATATAATGAGTGAAAATCATGTAAGTTTAAATCAGTTTTATAAAATTATCTTGTAAATGGCATAAATTAGTTCTGTTGTAGTTAAATTAACCTGCCTAGTACTTATTTACAATATAGTTTTAGGTATGGACTAAGAGCTTGCTACGTCCGATATGATATGACACAATAATAAGAGCAACAAAACCCGTCTGGTGGATTGCTATACTATATATATTGCTAGATCCAAGCATCTGCTTTTAATGAGTGGAGGTCAGAGTGATAGTCTAGCAAAATCTTTAAATAGGAAAATGTTAATACCAGAATAGGCAATGATATAATCTAATTATTTATATAATTTCTCATAATATTGCATCAAACCAAGAACCTTATTTGTTTTCTTGAAGTGGTTTGCATTCTTTGCCCTCTACCACTTTACAGCTGCCAGATGTCCAGATCTAGAAATAAGCATACTGACTACAGGGGTTTCGTTGCTCTCCTTATTGTGTCACATCTGACGTGGCTAGCTCTCCGTCTAGTAGTAGTTTATATTGAGCTAGTTGTGAGTAGTCAATGCACTACTTCATAATTTTTATGTTGACAGTTTTTATTGATATGTATTATTATTTGCAGTCCGTGATCACTGGAAAGATGAGGGCTACTCTCATTGACTGGCTGGTGGAAGTGCAGCGCCAGTTCTCCCTGGTGTTGGAAACATTCCATCTAACTGTTGGAATTATTGATAGATATTTACAGGTAATATTCATTTCTGTGCACCTTATTAGGGTAATTTACCATAGGCATATTACCTAATACTAATGCGAAGTATTAAATTATTTATTCAGTCTCAAAATTTTACAAAATTTTAAATCTAAAAATAATGACATAAAACAAATAGTTATACCGCTCCTTGAAGCTTCTGCCGATATGCTGAATTGTTAAACTTTAAAATTTGATTTTATTATTTCTTTTCTGATTGACGAGATTATTATTGTGCAACATTTTATTATATTTGGTTCGACACATAGTATGGCTAGGCATTTATTTTAATTGAAACTTACAACAATGGCAAGGCAACTCTCCTACCGATATCAATATATAGGTTGCGAAGGGGAAGGTTCCTCTTTTTTTTAATTCGCTAAGCATGCCAAGCGTCATCCTCATCATGTGTTCCATTATCGTTAGAGCACGGCCACGTGGTTGCGAGATACTGTACTCCAACCTTGAGTTCTCACGTATGGCTGCCGTGTGGTGTCGTAGTCAGACTGATACAGTTTACTGACCTTTTGTAAAGTAAACCTTATTTGATACCATGAACAGTCAAGTGTGTTGCCTTTAGTCCTACTACCATATTAAGGCTTAGTCACACGCGAGCGCGATTCCGGCGTGGCGTAAGCTGGGCACGGCGCTGAGCTGACATCCGAATGTACGTCGTATGTCATTACATTAGGCACAACGGTGTCGCGCCCAACTCACACCATTGCGCTAGAGTGTGGCAAAACCAGTTTTTTTTTAAATACTACGACGGTGGCAAACAAGCATACGGCCCGCCTGATGGTAAGCATCTACCGTAGCCTATGGACGCCTGCAACTCCAGAGGTGTCACATGCGCGTTGCCGACCCTTTACAAAAAGGAGGATTCACTGTGTTGACCGCTAAGGGAACAAGAGGCTCCCTCATCGTCAACACACTGGGCCCTCTTTGAGCTGTTTGGCAACCTTACTCACCAGCAGGAACACAACACTATGAGTAGGGTCTAGTGCTATTTGGCTGTGGTTTTCTGTAAGGTGGAGGTACTTCCCCAGTCGGGCTCTGCTCCAGATTTGAGCGAGATGACATTCGCTGTGCTGTGCCCTACCACACAGAGCGCGATGACATTCGCAGTACCCATACCTCTCTTTTGGACGTAGTTCAAGGATATACCCGGGGATATCCAAAAGCGTAGAGTTAGTTAAGGTTAAACCCCGCAATTTGTTACAGGCGGTCCCGAACGTCCAACGCAACCAGCTGCAGCTGGTCGGCGTGACCGCGATGTTCCTAGCGTCCAAGTACGAGGAGATCTACGCGCCCGAGGTGGGGGACTTCGTGTACGTGACGGACAACGCGTACAGCAAGGCCGACGTGTTCCAGTGCGAGAGGGATATCATGGCCAAGCTGGGCTTCTGTCTCGCCAGGCCCATACCACTTAGCTTTCTTAGAAGGTGAGCTTTATTGTATCAACTGAAGAACAAATCAAATAATTTTAAGGCGTCTGCCGCGAATGCAGAAGACGCTGGCTCGATCCCAGCCCTGGGCACCAGAGGCCTAGGTCACTTTTTCCTTTGTAAATGGCATCTATATAAGTTCTTTATTGTATCATTGATTATATCGTGTACAAGATGGAGGCAAGAGATATATCATCTCTCATAATATTATTTTTAACCAGGGATCGTTACCGGTATTACTAAAAACCAAAATAGCGCCCGAATTTCGCAGTGGTTACTTGATAATCTAAAATGTGATTTAGGTAAACGTTATAAATTATCAGATTATCCGAAAAATATTTAAAAATGTTCATTAACAACTGAGATACCGAAATTGAATACCGGTTAATTTGTATGAAAATAATACCTGTATTCGATCCCTGTTTTTAACGTTATATAACATCAGATAACTATGGGAATGGGATCCCCATAAGAAAATATTTTTCATTAACTACACTACCTACACTACGTAAGATTGCATTTAGCGACGTTAAGCGTATTAATTATTTAAAAAAATACTGACAAGAACGACTGCAATTGTATGAAAGTTCATCGAAGAAGCGGCACGTCTGCAACACCTCGTTTAACATTTTATCTGTCTGATTGCATCGTTTGCTACAAACTACAAATGTATCGCAAGGACGTCGACATTTTGTCGTGAACTAAAGTTGCCACTCTGCCCAGCCTGTTATTAAATCGAAAACGCAGAATCCTTTTTAAGCAATACACTCGTTAGTTTGCCACAAATAGCATTATCTGAAAATAAGACACAAACTTGTTTTGATAAATTAAATTAAAACAGTCAAGTGTTTTCTTAACATTCTTTTTAAATTTCAGGTTTGTTAAAGCTGCTCACGGGACATCAAAGAATCATCATCTGGCGAAGTACTTAGTCGACCTCTGCCTGGTAGAATATAGCATGTCACACTACCGCCCTTCCGAGCTGGCTGCCGCCGCACTCTGCCTCTCCCTCTACCTGCTCTCTAGGAAGAGCCTTGAAGAAGTTTGGACTCCCACGATGATCTACTACTCTGAGTACACTCTGGAACATCTCGATCCTATTATCAGGAAAATCGCAAAAATCGTCGTCAACGTGAAGAATTCCAAATACAAATCTGTATATAACAGATACTTGGACCCTAAACTAGCTAAGGTATCGGCTCTCCCAGAACTCAAGGATGCCGCAATTCAAGAACTAGCCACGACACCTTCGACAACCTATCTATAGGTATAATAAGTATTAGGAATATTTTAGGAATGTTTATTGAAACTACGTGACTTAGTTTTAATGTGTGAGGAACAATGTTTTAGGATCATGAATGGACTGACATATTTTAAGGTTTTATTATGTACCTGCCCGTTTGCTTAGGAATATTATTTTTAGACTTTTAACATTAATTGACATGGAAATTAAACACTGACATGCTTGATCTAGTGTTAGATATTCGATTTCTATAAAGCTTTTAGGTATGTGATTATTTTGGAATAATTTATCTTTTGTAATATACTTGTATTAATGATTGATAGTTTTTTCTTCAATTTCTTTCCGAGGTTTCATATAATCTCACCCGAAATTCACATACTTACTTGTTAACCTGCTTAGAATACCAACGTGATATTCTAAATTAGTAATATATTAATTATATAATTATTTGTATTTAGATGTATTGATATTATAAATGTAGGATTTAAAAACTATGGACCAAAATGTAACATTGTAACCTGGTAAGAATGGAAATGTTTTTGATAGACCTGTGATTAGATTATATTACGGTGTAATTTGTTAAAAATAAATGAAATATGTTTTGATGAACTTTTTTTTTTTATTGAATAATTCTATTCTTAGGTGCTTAATCCATCGTAGTCATTTTCAAGAATAATGTTCTTACTGGACGAGCTATCAAGATTTTAATGTGGTGTAGTGTCTTAAGTATCCCAAGAGTGATAGAGAAATAAGTAAACATAGAGAGCTCACTCTCTATGCAACTGCATATTAGTCCGAAAGCTTGACATTATAATAAGCTAATTTGGCTATATGACTAAAGGGCATTCGTATGGAGTAAACACTCTTAAGCTTGCTTAATTTTTTATGCCAGTCTTATAAATCATTATTATTTATGCAGGGGCGGCTTCAGGGCGTGGCGAACGGGGTAGGCGCCCGGGGCCTCGCGCTTGCAAGGGCCTCTCAACAACTCGATCAAATTCTTACAAGGGCCACCCGGGGCCTCGGGAAGGTAAAGGCCGCCCCTGTATTTATGAACTGCACGCTAGAAGGCCCTGCACGGTTTGCACAAATGAGCAGTGACAGTATCTCACCAGCGAGAAAGACAGCTGTCACTTTCTAACCTAACTGTATTCATCAGAAAGTGACGGATGTCGATCTCGCCCGCGAGATACTGTCGCTGCACAGTCCTGCTAACTGTGTTGTAGTGGATGATCCAGCTTCACACTTTAAAAGTTTTCTTTTGATCATCCCCAGCCGTCATAAAGCTCTATAAATGGAGTACGCTTCGCCTCATCTTTCCAAACAAAAAAGTCTGCCAAAATCTGAGGGGGGCGAGGTAGCACGCATGTGAAGTTTTCAAGTCAAAGGTACATCATTGTCGGTTGTTAATACAGTTTATTTCTAAATGAATTTTTATGGCAGCAACGCTTTATTGACAACCGACAAAGATGTACCTTTGACTTGAAAACACCAAACATATTTGACATATTATTTTTATACTTCATAACACTAAATGGAGCAATAGATAGTCGACTGTACAAGTGTTAACATATGGTTCATTATTGGATGCAGTCTTTGCAAATGTCAAACAAAAAAGCCAAGGATCATTTTTGATTGTATTTTCAAACAAAATATAGAAGACAGCAATCCTTAAGCGCGTTAAATATGGAGAAGTGTCAAACGTCAAATAGTTACTGCCCGTCAGAAAGAAAACGATTGTCTTTGAATCGATTCTGTAAACGAAGCTTGATTTTCGATTTAGGTAAAATCTTTTATTACGAAAGTAATGGTAAATAAAGTAAAACTGTACTTACATCTGAAATGGTATTTCATCTTTTTGTAAACTAGATGAAATATAACATTTTTTTACATCCAAAAACAGCGCATAAGGGCATTTTCACGGAGCTTGTTATCCATCGACAGCGATGACGAAAATGGCGTGACATCGATTATTGAAATAGTTTTTATAGATGTACTAGATTTTCCGCCAATACTTTTGACAGAGGGGAAATGATACTCAGGGCCTCTCCTGGTTTAGAACTCTCTGCCAGCCGTGCATAGATTTTGATTGCATAGTTTAAGAATCTCACGCTAGACGGTGCTGTCCCGAGTAGTGAAAATTCTGAATCGCGCTATCAAGTTTTCCTTTGGGTAAAGACCCCAGCCATTCATATATTTTATTAAGTTGACAAAATGTCCGCCAGATGGCGCTATTACGTATTGTGAAATTTCTGAATCGGATTATCAAGATTTTTCTTGGGATAATGACCGCAGGTGCATACAATTTTTGCTTAGTGTACGAAACGTACGCTAGATGGCGCTGTCCCGTGTGGTTAAAACCTGAATCGCGCTATCAAAGTTTTTCTTTGGAAAATGTCCCCAGCCTATATCACAATAGCCCAGAAAGACACGTCATAGATGAATATGTATATAACTGAGACACGTCTCTTGGTTGATCATTCGCTGTGTGCACGATTGTGGCGCCATCTCTTGAGCAGGGGTTCAACTTTTTTCTTCTTTTTATGAATGGGTCCTTAATAATCCTTGCTTATATGAAAATTATCTGGCAGATTCACTATTTTAACCTTTGAGAATTCAACCAACCGGAGTCGCCATTGACAAGCGTTCCCCTCTGCCGAAACCATATGACCAGAGGTCATACACATGTATGGACTGACGTTTATCTGACGTAGCTATTTGTACGTTACGTACGAATAGCCATAGATTTGACGTTCCCCTCTCCCGCAAAAATCGGTAGATTTTTTTGTATAGAAATGACAGACATGGCTATTCCATCCGGTTTGAATTCTCTAAGATTTTAACAGTTGACCAAGTTGAGGTCGGCGACTGATGATGTTGAGGTGTTATAGGTGATGTGAATTGTTTTGAAATTTGATATTGACAAGAGCCCTTTGCAGTTTAATTTTTTGTCACATTGTGCACTGCGATCGTTCACGTTACCCTCCCCACCATGGACTTCGCAGTCTTCGCACATAGCGAAAACATTACAAACAAAAGACGTGCTCACACTGTGTTACAGCCAGACGTTGTTTGTTAGTTAGGAAGGATACTACCTCTACCTATAGGTTTTTTGCATTGCAGCATCGCCATTTCGTGTTCCCTCATTAAAGACGTAACTAATTATACCTATAGAATGTGTAACAAAAATGCTGGTGATCCGTTTAATGGCATAATTAGTATTGTAAACTAAGAAAAAAAATTTATTGGGGGGTTGGCCGCCTGGGACGTGTCCCATACAAAAAAAAATACTTAAAAGAAAAAAATCTCCTACTTTTTTTACTCGCAATACGATACTAATTATGCCCTTAAATGAATATTTTTGTTACATTCTGTATATATCACCCGGGAATCTTATCGAACTAGGTTTAGTGTTGTGGGCTCTTACACTATATGTTCCCAGTTCTTCGTAACACCATAGGCAGATTAAGATCTGCTGTTTATCTGTAGTAGTAGAACATCTTTTACACCCGAAAACAGCACATAAAGGCATTTTCACCGAGCTCTTCATCCACTTGAAAACGAAGAACGCAACGCGTGTTTTGAAATAGTTTTTACAAACAGAAATGATTTTACTGCCTATCCTTTTCGCTTTTGGGGAAATAGAACGAAATTGCTCTAAGAACTCGGCCTATGAACTGCACATGGCGCTGATTTTCTTGGGATAATGACCCCAGAGGTATACAGTTTTTGGGGTCGTTTACGAATAGCACGCTAGGTGGCGCTGTTCCGTGTCGAGAAAATACTGATTCGCACTACCAACTTTTTTTTGGTATTATGAGTAATAAATAGCTTCTTGTTTTTTTAACCACGACGGTGGCAACATCTGCGGCCCACCTGATGGTAAGCAGCTACCGTAACCTATGGACGCCTGCAACTCCATAGGTGACACATGCGCGTCGCCGACCCTTTCATACAAAGGAGGATTTACTGTGTTAATGGCTAAAGGCACTATAGAGGGTCCCCCGTCGTCAACACGCTGCATCTTCTTTGAGCTCTCTGGCAACCTTACTCACCTGCAGGAACACAACACTATGAGTAGGCGACTTCACGTATTTTACTTAGGCACAGCCGCCATCAAATAATATATCGGATTGGCAGAGGTACTCAAAAATATCTGAACACACACTTAATTGCCTTTACAATACAGGCGTTGTTCAGATATTTGTGACCACTTTGACCGCTCCGATATAAAGGATGCATGTTTTTTCAATAACTATGATAGATTAAAATCTTGATAGTACTCGTATTGTGCGAGGTGGTTTGGTAGGCCATACTTTTACTATGGGCCCAACTCCGAAATCATTTTTATTTTGGCTGTTTTATACATATCGGTCGATTAGATGTCGAAGTTTTCCAAATTTTTTTTGGGATTTCGGGGTTGGTCCCAAAAAGATTTTCAGTATGACCTACCTAATCACCTCTCACAATATGGCTAGTTATTGAAAAAACAACCTGTATCTGATGGCGACTGTACACCTACCAACACAGCACCTGTTAAAAGCGGTGTCAGAGGTTTTTCCATAAAGTCTATGTGAACTCCGATCTTTCGACGCAGAGAAAACTTGCGGCATAAAATTGAGTTTCATTAAAGTTGAGACAGCCTTTAATGGTGAAGTAAAATCGCAAGTTATGATCATTTTGACGCTTGTAATGCGAAAAATCCATCTCTTTTATAATGAGAATCTGCCTTTCGAAAGGTAGGTAAGGGTTTTTAATGCTGCTGTCAAATTATGAAACGTTGTAATATGCTTGTAATTGACCGAGCGATAGAGGTCTCCGTTTTAGCTTCTTTCAGGGAGTATAAAACATGTATCTCAGCCCAACAAAGTCGGACGTTCTATTTCTAACCAATAGAGGGCGTTATATTCAATATGATGTTAACCAAAAAATATATTTAAAATTAGAGCCAATGCTCATACGCCATAATTATAATGCCATTTGAGATTAACTCTTAACCTCGAATTAATCAGCAATGCTGTAAAACATGTATCCCAGGAGACATACACGCCTTCCTTAGTGGGTGCTCCTGAAAAATACGCTTTTACGTTAAAGTGTATGGTTCTGCGATAAATTGTTATCTATCTATATTACGATAGCTATAATATGAACGATCTGTCTCCAAAATTTCATTCAAATCTTCTTTACCAACATAGGCATTAATTAAGAGCAATTCTAATGCTATCAGATTAACATTTTTACTAAATTTTAATTGCATATTACCTGACCTGTGTTAAAACTCAGTACTTACACATCACATTTTGATTTGATACTGAAATGACAGAGCAGAGTTATACGGTCATACCTATACTAACAGTACGTAATTAGCAAATTCTTACAAACACCTGTACCTACCTAACTTTTCTGAAATGGCAGTATGTACGGTGGGTTCCCCAACTTAAGTACCCACATTGCCATACAAAGTTGTATGGGAGGGTGGATACTTATGTTGGGGAACCGACTGTACTAAAACTGAACTTTTACATTGAAATTAAGGCGAGACATTAATACATCACTACTTAATGCATATAGCAATTTCAGATTGTGTTATGAATTCAAAAGTTACAAACCGTCTCTTGAAGAGTCATAATGTTTAATAACTCCATAGTTCTCAGATAAGTGTATTTTTCTTAGATTGTTTAAATAACTTGAGTTAAAATGGATAATTACCCCACCCCTTACCTAACTCGTTAGAAAAATACATCCGTTCACGACGTGGACGACTTTTTTACTTTAACGGTATGTACTCGTACTTACCTATTTGATTTAGTTTACATATATTAAGTACGTAGCGTAGGCCTCACAAAAGAAAAAGTAGGTGAATAATGAACATATCTACGCTGCGGGAAAAATCACGTTGAGTAGGTTATTATTATTATTACAAAGTTTATCGACTACACCGAAATGGGGTAAGTACCTTACCTATCCAAAAATAATAAAACCTATGGTCTGCATATAGAATCAAGTATTTGAAGTATGGAATCGTCGAAAATGTCTATTTGTTTCAAGAAAATTCAACGTTACTTAATTGTTGTGTTACTTTCTATAAAATCATCCTGCATGAAAAGGAAACGAAACTCGGTTGATTAACCTCTTCATCAATAAGGTAAAAGAAATGCATTCTCCATCCATAGGGTATAATCTTTTTGCATAGGGTAGAACGCATTTGTCAGTGCGAAAACTGGTGCAGTGGTCACGAGTGTCACTCCACAGCGGGTCGGTAGCGTTGCGTCCACCATGTTTGTATTAAAGGCTCTGTTACACTGGGTGCAATGATTGTGTGGTAATTGCTTTTAGTACCTACAGGATTTGAATAGAATAGAAGAAACTTTATTCAGAAACACATAACTACTATTAAAACAAAGTTTTAAACATATTATTGTTAAAAAAAACACTGTCAGTGTTTGCTGTGATATACCTCATTGCTCTGTTGTTAACAGTTATAAGTGTTATAACTTAACTTCATGTCTCTAGTTTAAATAAAAACAATTTTTGATTAACAATGTAAAATTATACTTATAAAGTAAATTAAATTAACCTAATAACAACATATTTAAAAAGGGTCACAAAACTATGTATTCATAAAAGTCGCCCGCACCGGTCCCGGTGCAAAGGTGCCCATTACGCTTGCCGCGTTTATCCGCAATAGACAGCCTCTGCACCAGGAACGACCCAGAGCGTGGATCGAGGCCCCTGTCTCTCAAACGCCTCCCAAGCTTCCCCAGAAAAAGTTTGGTCTCAGAGCACCAACACCCAGTGGTTTCCACCGCCAGTCCAGTGGCACAAACAAATAGTTCACGAGAGCCGCATATTTCTCCCGTTTCCGAACTGCCGCCACCTTAATTAGCCGCAGCACGCACGGTCCGACCAATATGCGAAGCAGCAAAATAGCTGACGTATGTGGCGTCCCACAAGAGGCTCTTACCCTTTTCCCAAGGAATCAACGTCAACCGGTCTGGCCTCTTGCCGTCTGAACGACTAAGGCCTGGAGGTTCGATCACACATGTCGAGGAGGGTTCCCAAATGTGGGGAGGGGATCGCATGAAGCCACGCTCCCGACTCCGGTTCTGACACTGCATTCAGCCTCGCCCTATCCACACCCACCGCACTCCCTAAGATGCCCCAAAAAACTCAGTTATAAAGGTATTGTTACATATATATTTTTTATTTTTCTTGCGAATAAGTTTGATTAACCAATGACATCCTATTATAAAATAATTCAATGGGCTATGTGCAATACATGCGTACAGTTAGTACCTTAGGTGAGGTGGGTTGTCTTACCCCACCTTACTTTAGGTATAAGTTGACATAGGTCCACGAAAGTTAAATTTTTGCAACGATTTGCGGGTCATTTCTTTAGTTTCCTACTTCACTTCCAATTTCCACTTTGCTCATGCTCCATAGCCAAAACATGAAATGTTTGGGTTGCTCGTCGCGCTTTTCGTAATTACCTACTTTGACTGACTTTTAATTTTTTTGATCGAAATGTGCAATCCATTCAACCACTGTCCGCTGCCAAAAGGCCGCCAGCTTTTGAAGTAGGTCTTGGCTATCCTTGGTGTGATATTTAATAAGTGCGCCAGAATTCCTCCGATCAAATTGTCTAGTTTTTGAATTTTGGTGTAGGTACCTAATTCTTCTTGCAACGTCATGCGTGTTTAAAAGGACCGTGTCACGCATTACGTGTGCCGCAGACTTTGGCCTGCAAATTCCAAGAATTTATTAACGCTTGGCGGTTAGCCGAACGGTTTTTGTTCCCCCTTTTTACGGCCCGGCTCCCTGCAGCGCGGACAATGTAAAAACAAAGAAATTGCAAGTTTTTGTTTTATTTAAAAGCCATTTATTTTTGCAGATTTTGCTAAGTTTTCCGCTGAATAACGGGAACTGGCTTAGGTTTAAATTAATACAAATAAACGGACTATCTACCACTGGCTTTAACAAGTTGAAATTTCGAAAGTTTTAACAAGTTTTGCATCTGATGACATTAATTTGAATTAATAGACAGGTAGGAGGAATTACGCTGACCTTGGCCATTTGTTGAAGGCAGAAAGAAATGGATTTCTGTAATTGCTTTAAAAAGTGTCTCCTGCCGCTAACTTACTGACCATTCAGTACTAAGTTTTCCCTCCTCAAGTTGTCTATGCCAACTTTTAGGTAGGTAACGAATGTAGAATATCCTACGTCAGGGCTTCTACTATTGGTTGCTTTGACATCATTCGTTAATCGTTAATTAGTTTCGAGTATGACATGAGACATACAATTTTCCTCCTTTGTAACCTTAGCCCTAAGTGTCCCCCATTTTGGGAAGTTGGATTGCAGTTGCTTTGGCACGATATGTGCTTAGGCTATATTGATATGCTGTCTGACTCTATAAACAACAAAAATTGTATTCAAAATGATTTGTTATGCCCCAAGTAAAGATACCTACATATAGCGTAAAAAATAATAAAATAAGTATACTTAAGTATAGTTCTATCTATGTTATACATTAATTATGAAAAAAAAAACCGTGAAAATAATACAATACGAGGGTTGCTACTTATATATCCGGAAACAAAAAAACAAACAAACGTACACGGCTGAAAATGGTTTTATTGTTTTTCAAAGTATTCCCCTTGATGATCTATGCACTTTTGCATTCGCGTGAACCAATTTTAAAGCACTTCTGCCACTCCGCCTGAGGTACCTCCATAACGTGTTGTTTGAATGCGTCGACAGCATCTTCAGCGGTCGAAAATCGTTGACCGCGTAATTTATTCTTTATATTTGGAAATAAATAAAAATCGTTGGGTGCCAAGTCAGGGCTGTACGGCGGATGACCCGTTAATTCCACATTTTGACCCCCCAAAAATAGAGTTGTTTCGCGTGACGTATGACAGCTGGCATTGTCATGATGAAGAATGATTCTTCGTCGCTGGTTAGTTTTACGAATTTGTTCAAATACTTCCGGTAAGCAAATGGTCGTGTACCACTCTGAATTAACCGTTCTACGGTTTTCTAGTGGCACTGTAGCTACATGGCCATTAATACCGAAGAAGCAGGCCACCATTTGTTTCAATGTACTTTTTGCACGAGTAACTTTCGTAGGGTTCGGCTCATTTTGAAACACCCATACCGTTGATTGTTGCTTCGTTTCGGGATCGTATGCATAGATCCAGGATTCGTCACCTGTATAGATGTTATAAACGGCTTTTGAGTCACCACGGTTATATTTTTTTTACATTTTATTGCACCATTCGACGCGAGCATCTTTTTGCTCTTTTGTTAAGTTGTGGGGTATCCAACGCGAGCAAATTTTTTTTACAGCCAAATAATTATGTAATATGCTATTAATGCTGGTCATAGAAATACCCAGAGTCGCCTCTATCTCGCAGGACGTAACATGTCGGTCGTCCATTATAAGTTTTCGCACAGCCTCGATATTTTGTTGTACAACGACCGATTTCGGGCGACCTGCCTTAACTTCGTCCGTAAGCATACTACGTCCACGATTGAACTCACTAAACCAGTGATACACAGTAGTTTTAGATGGGGCTTCATCACCAAAAGTTGAAGTTAGTTGATCTATGCACTGTTGTTGCGTTAAACCACGCCGAAAATCATAATAAATCATAGCACAAATATTCTCACGAGTGAGTTCCATTCTTGCTGCGAGATGACATTTAAAACCCGTCAAAAACAAAACACGAGCGTTAATAAGAAAGAAAAAATATACCGGCCAGTACTTAAAAAAGTTCAAATTTTACCATGGAGGTCAAATATGCTATTAAAGAAGATTGTAATCCCGGTTTCCGGATATATAAATAGCAGCCTATGTAACAGTTTCCAACTTTTATAGGCATTAAATTGAATATGAACTGGGAGTAGAAACTATTATAAGAACATTTCCAGGATAGTTTCATCTCACCATAATACTGTTAGCTCAAGCGCAGTCATATACTTCGCAGTGTGTTAATGCAATAACGCGGAGCCAAACAGGCATACGCCCGTAGGAACTGCGGGCAGTTATAGGCTCTTTCGTCTTAGTATGGTAGAAATAGCTGCATGTTGCATTTTTGCAGCGTGCTATGCAATGCGCAAATGTGTGCTCTCCACATGCTAGTTGTAATGCTGCGAAAGCCTGTCTCGTAAATATTTCGCGTACGCAATTTACAGCTTTGGGAATCCTCTTAACGGAATACTGGGGCAGTTAGTGGGCCCCCGGATATTTATAATTTTAACGACCCCTTACTAAACCGCTATTGTTCTTTAGATTGCTTGTGAATTGTTGTCAGCGTAATCTGTTCTCGATCTGAATGTTTATTGTGTCTTCACGAGCTGTGCATTATAAAGCGGTTTAAATTCATTATTCTGTGGAGGTTTCAGGAAAATTGAATATGACATTGAGTAACTAAATTAATACGAAGTTGATTAATATCCTACGATAATCACCTATGAAACAAGTTTGAAACATTATAAAAAGCAGATCATCATGATATATACAATCCAGTACTAAAAGAATTTAAGATTACTTATACATTACTTTAGAACATGTTCGCGATCATGGCCTAAAGGTTGTCATTTTAAATTATTTACTGTGTACGTCGTATGTTCATAAATCATAAGTTTTGAGACGACGACAGAGTCATGAAAGTATCGTATATCATTTAAATATTTATCGAACGGCTTCATATTATTACCATAAAATGGGGTGAGTAGGGAGAAAACTGACATTCAAACCTCGATAACATTTTATTTTTACATATGTAAACTGAATGGTACATATAATAATTGTTCCGGGCGTTTGTATTTTAGTTTTTTAATGATTTTGGGTAGTTCCATTTCATAACTATACCGATAAACACAAAATCCCTCCTCACCCCGTAGTACCTTGTATTTGGGGTGAGATGGGATTTCATACAATAGTGATTTTGGAACATTGTTGGATCGATTTTTTTTTCTTATGAATATCACTATAGCTCTATTTGTAATACGAATACATTATTTAGGAAGACGTAGCCTTTAAAAACCATCCCATCTCCCTGGCATCCCTTCTCTCCCCATTCATTAGCCCAACTCTCCACGAAATCCCTACTCACCCCATTTTACGGTATATTACTTGTGATCAATGCCCATAAGTTATAAAAATAAATATGATTGATTTCTAGGTTTTTGAAGAGTATATTTTAAAAGGTTTTCGGTCGGTCGTTTGAAAAGTGCCGTTTAAGCGTCAAGGTTAAAAAAACTGAATTTTGGCATCTTTAAACCAAGATGGCGGCCAACGCCGCATTAGACCTTGAGGGGAGCTTTAAAATCTAGATTTTTAATAACCACCCTGTAGCCTACAACCCATTAAAACATGCCCTTTTGTAACGCAATAACTTCATACGGAGATGAATCCCCGATTATTGGATTATTTTGTTTCATTTATAGTGGCTCATTCAATTGTGTCAAGATTTTGATTAAATTTTCGTAAAATTTTTAGGCCTCTTTCACCTGTTTTAAAAAAGGTAAATTTGTCCCTAAATAAAAATCTGGAAGATTCAGGTCAGGGTAAAAAAAATGTTTGACGGTTTTAGTGTGTTTTTTTTTGTACGACTAAGTATATCCTTGACCAAGTTGAAAAAAAAGAAAGTATTTTCACGCTGATTTAATGTTAGATAAGGATTTTAAAAATACCTACAAATATTACCTACCTGTTTATGAAAATATCCTCCCCACCGCATTACAGGCATGGTAATAAAATATTGGTTATTCAGCATAAAATTTGGAATATTTCTCAATATTTTGTTGTATATGTAATTAAATATTTCATCTATTACGGTTTTCTTCTACTTCCGATACTTTCTCGCCAGTAAACATAACATTTTCGGCAGCGTGCCTTCACCCCCCAAATACCCTACATACCCTATATTAAATGACTATAATGAAAAACACAGAAGGCCATTTTAAATAAACTCAACGTATTCTAATTACTTATCTTATAGTGTGATTGATAATTAAAAAATTTAATATAAAAAATAATATTAAAGTTTGCTAAATAGGTTCATGCATTCCAACTGATTAGGTTTGTTTTTGTATCATATGTGAATCATTTTCCTAATTACATGACAAATACCAATTTAACTTTAAGAAGATCGCGCTAAAGTTTTGTTAAAATTAAACCAACTTTTATAATAAGGGAATATACTTCTGCAGCGCGTTGCACACTTGCAAGTTTCGACGGTATGAGAAAAATCGGGAACTTTCCCTTTGAGCCAGCGACGTATCAGCTTAAACAGCAATCTTATTTTGTCTCGAAACAAAATGCTTCATATTATTGTCGTGTAGTACTTTCGTACTTAACGTCGTAGCGGCAAGTGTCTCGAAGTAACAGCTCTTCCGTTGTTTCGCCAACTTTTAACGAGTTTGTCGGACACTAGTGGAACTACGTCCCTGGCGTCGGCGACCGATGGGACTGCTAGCACATATGTTACCTACACTCTTAAACAATCTTCTCGGAATTTTATGAAAACGCCAACTTGGCGACTTCAACAAATTCGCTTTGCAGATGGACGACCATTTGCTCTGGGCCAGTCAGCCGGATACCCGTGTTAACATGCTAACTACATGCATATTAATTTTACAAATGGGATACCTGATACCTCATTGTACAAATTGCGTTACAGGGTACTTGGAAAACCTATTCTTTTGGGCTCTTCGCATTCAGAATCGCTAGTATTTTCCTAACTTTTATTCAATTAAAGAATTAAATACTTAAAACTACAGAAACTGCATAAAAACGAGGTACCTACACTATTTAACGAGACCCACCGGACTGCATGGCACTTAAAACTACCTTTAAAAGGAACCCATTCAAAAGCTGCGAATAAATAACGCAGTCAGCATTTACGGCGACGATATTTCCATCGGTTATTTTCTTTCATTGCCATTTGCTAAGAAAAACGAGAGTGAAGAGCAAATGTTCAGAAATTACCATTAAAAGCTGCACTTAGATGCCTATTAACTTGTAAAAATTGAAGTTCCTACGTTGTCAATTTTCTATATAGGTTAGTTATCTAACAGGAAAGTAGAGGTTTAGAAACCAGAATATTCCTTTAAATGAAAAATCCGTAAAGACGTCCACTTTTAAACATTAGTTGTTTGTGCTAAATAGTACAACCTAAATGTTTACAACCTCTTTAAGAGCCAAGCGTAAAATTCACTATTCTTTAGCCAGTAGTGCCGGAAAGCCTTAAAACGAATGAACTACATGTGTACTTAAACCAGGGGTACGTACACACGTTATTATGACGTCCTTCTAACACAAACAACTCCCCGAAAAGACTACACATACTTACGTGTAAGTAGTGAAATTTAAAACCTCGAGGCAATATTTTTTTTTCAATCTATTTTACTTCAATTGTCATACAGAAAGGTACCTATAAAAATAAAACTTTTGTTTGAAATTAGTGTGTAATCTAGCTGACCCATATCCTCTGTTTTCTGTATATGTTAGGTTATCTGCTGCAAACAGTTAGAGCAGGAGTATAAACATATACCTAACTTATGTATATACAAGCGTTAATATAACTGGTGAAGTGCTAACTAGCTATTTTAACTAGTCTAAACTCTCTCTCATTTCTGTACAGCCAAATCTATTTGTTAAACCCTTTCCAGCCACAATAAACAATAAGAAATATCATCTATAAAGTCACGTACAAAAATCATTTGGGGGCATATGCAGGCGTGTTCACCGAGCTCATGTTTGTTGTCACGAGGGGTCGAATGTCGAGGACGCCGTAAAAACGCGACGTACACTTTCTAAGCCTCATGTCTCGGTTTCCCTGTACGTCTACCAGTGACTTTACAGAGTACATAATAAGGCTGGTTTTCGTATAATCGATTGAGTGTTATAGGATGTTGGGACGGATAGCAGAGGGGCGCTCCAAATGGGCTGAAAACTGTCGACGCCGCTGATCCCGATGCTCATCGGAGATTTACTGATGCCTCGCAGAGTGGCATCGATGTCGGATATTCTTTATGATAACCGTTTCCGTAATCCCTATGTCCTTATTTTTACAAGCGCGTGTACAGGCGCGTTAAAAAGATCTATTTATTCGTATTCATAGGGTTTCCTCTCAGTACAAAAAAATTGTGCGCATCGAGAAAAAGTTGTGAATATTTGACCATGGATAAAGTCCGTAAAATTTTTGGACCTTCACGTCAAAATCAGGGGTGCAATAGGTTTTTACTCTCTGGTTAAGGCTTCTAGGGGTTGTGTGGTATCGTTTCCGTATAAAACAGACATGCAGAATTAATTTTTGATATTAAGAAAGTAAAATCCATATTAAAAAAAAATCTGCGGAGAGGGAAAACACTCAAAAAAATATTATTTTCTAGGCCGTTATATAACTAACTAATGTCAGTTATTTTTAAATAAAAAATATATCATAAGGTAGCATATTTAATGTAGTTTTTAAATAAGAGTATATACAATTTTAAAGCGTTTATCATACAAAAACTACGCGAAAAAAAATCATTCGCGTCATGGTGTATATGTTTTCTCAATAGTAAGTATCAAAGATCAATGTGAAACGTGAACATCCGTAGCGTATTGACCTTAAAATGTATATAATGTTTATTATTAAGTCAATTTTACTCAGAGAACGTTATACTATATTAATAAATGACATTTATTAGTTATATAACGTTCTAAAAAATAATATTTTTGTGAGTGTTTTTCCTCTCCGCAGAACGTTTTTTTTTAAATATGGATTTTTATTTTTTTAATATCAAAAATGAATTTTGCATGTCTGTTTTATAAACGATACCACACAACCCCTAGCAGCCTTAACCAGAGAGCAAAAACATATTTTTTTTATACCACGACGGTGGCAAACAAGCATACGGCCCGCCTGATGGTAAGCAGCTACCGTAACCCATGGACGCCTGCAACTCCAAAGGAGTCACATGCGCGTATTGCACGGGACCCCTGATTTTGAAGTAAAGGTCCAAAAATTTTACGGACCTCCAGTACTAAAAAATATTCATTGTGAGGCACTCTATCCATGGTCAACAATTCACAACTTTTTCTCGATGCGCACATTTTTTTCAATTTCAAGCTGTGCTATATGCAGCGTTTTACTTTATTATTTTTTAAATGAATTTTAATACCTATTATTAACAGTTGCGGCAAGCTGTGAATGCTATGATCACTGTAAACATCGGTATCAACGTTCAAATTTCGTGGCACTTGGTAAGGGTCGCAAAAAAAGAAATACATAGGTATCATTGTTTTATTTATTAGTAATAAATAACATTTAATTTATTTTTATTCTTAATCGTACTTTGGTAAACTGTACATATATTTAAAGAGGTTTATATTCTTAATACGTCATAGAACCTCAATACTCATTTCATTATCCATTTGTAAAAAAAATTCTAAATGCCAAATAGGCAACAAATGTAATTGTCATGCAAAATAATATGTGGTAAAATCTTCAACGATAATAGTTCTTAAAAACACTTACAACTACAATTTAGCATTGATAAATCTTTACCCAACTCCCTATCAGACTTGAGAAAATGGATTTGACGCAGTATACTGATTTTATATTCACTAACGAAGGTGCTTGCTGTACTATTTGCGAAATGAATATAAAAAAGAAAAGGTACAATATAGAGAAACATTTGAAATCAAAATCTCATCAAGATAAATTATCTGATTCACGCTGCCATTTACAGGATATAATACGAGATAATGCTGATTTCGAAATTAAAGACGATATCGTATATTGCAAATTGTGTAATTCGAAATTATTTCCCTCTAAATCTAGTATCGACCGCCATTTAAAAACAGATTTACACAACAAAATTCATAAAAATAATGCACAAGAAAAATTTAATAAAGATTTAACAGAGTTTATGATTTGTTCGAATATACCGTGGTCAAAATTAGACAATCCTAAATTTAGAAATTTTGTAGAAAACCTTTTAAATCATAAATATGGAAACGATATTACTGTGCCGAGTGAAACAAAAATACGAGTAAAATGCTTACCTGAATTGTATGAAAAGAAAAAAAATGAATTGAAAGAGAAATTACAAAATAAAATGATTTACCTCAGTGTTGATGAAACATCAGATTCCGTGGGAAAAAAAGTGGCAAATATTTTGATCGGAGCTCTAGATGGAACTAGTACCCAGCCACATTTATTTGCTTCTAAGGTATTGGAGGCGACTAACCATTCGACAATAACCAAACTCGTTGAGGAAACCCTTGAAGATCTTTGGGGCGATGAATACAAAAAAAACATGGATAAATTATTATTTTTTATAACGGATGCCGGTTCCTACATGGTAAAAGCAGCTAAAAACCTTGTTCAGAAATATAAAAATATGACTCATGTAACATGCATAGCACATGGATGTAATCGAGTCGCAGAGATAATTAGAAGTCTTTACCCGACCATAAACAGTTTGATTGACTGTATCAAAAAAATATTTCGTAACGCTCCTTCAAGGACAAATTTATTTTATCAAATGTGTGTAAATATTTCTCTACCACCCCGACCCGTGATAACAAGATGGGGAACATGGTTAAATGCTGCCTCATATTATCACATGCATTATGATAAAATCAAATCTGTCATCGATGCCTTAAATCCGCGTGAAGCGAGTGCAATTTCTAAAGCAAAAAAAAATTTCCGTAACCGGAATTTAAAAACTGAGTTACTATTCGTCGATACACACTTTAGTATAATTGCTAAGTCAATAAAATTATTGGAGGATCCAAAACTGAGTCTAGCAGAATCATTAAACATTGTTCATGGTTTGCAAAAAAAAAAATCAACGTTAAGGTTACATCAAAATGCCAGAAAAGTTTATTTTAAATTAAAAAGTGTATTAAAGAAAAATCCTGGTTATAAGACTGTACAAATAATTAACCAACTATCTAAAAACAACGAGGCTGAAATACCAGAAAGTGTAAATAAAAACTGTGTGCAAAATTTTCAATGCTTGACATACCTTCCTATTACCTCAGTCAGCGTGGAAAGATCTTTTAGTCATTTAAAATGGATATATTCTTACAGACGTCAAAGATTGACAGCAAAATCTATGGAACAAATTTTAGTGATCTATTCTAACTCGTAAAATATTGTATGCCACACCTGGACATAAAGTGGCTTTTTCCGCACGCTACGCGTACGGATAGAGCCGCTTTCTGGCCAAATGTGCACATATTTTTCCAACACGGGAGGTAATAAAGAAAGCCCTCGATCGCATAATTACGTCCCTCGCTTGCAGCTTGGGCCGCAACAATTGCGATTGCGCGGCCTTTCTTTGTTTTACCACCCTAATTAGGAAATGTACTATTTAGGGGCTTTTTTATTTACATATACAAAATAAAGGTTAAAAATACTAAGTGATTTGTTTGTATTTATTTTTCTGCCAACCGTACATTGCCACGAAATTTGAACGTTGATACCGATGTTTAATTGATCAGGCTCAGGATCTTAGCGCGTATAGCATCCGTTAAGCTTTCAGCTTACCGTACTAACCCAAGAAAGCCAAAGTACTTGGTGACATGAAAAATGATTCTTGACCTAGGGATGAATGGCTAGTTGTCTTAGTTAGTAGTACTTTAGATCTAAATATGTACAAAATGAAATTTGTTACATTATAATGTCGGTTTCCATCTTGTTTCACTCTCAGGCCGTTGATGATATCCTCAAAGATCTTCTTTCTGATCTCACCACACATGACCGTTACTTCCAACGCTTCACTACGCCGGAGGAAATGAAAATGTGTCGATGATCCTGAGGGATTTGTTGTTGATGTTGTTGTTGTAGTTGTTTCATACAAATGTCTCTCACGTACAAAAACGCTCACGCTAAAATCTGCCACTATGCAAGAGGCCTATTGAAGATACCATGTTTATCTGCACAGACTTGATCTGGAAAGCAGACACCACGCAGGCACTCCTCACGCAGGCATTATGTGGCACTCTTCCAGCTTTTATTTTTGATGTAGAAGAAGCTTGTTCAAGAAAAACTCTGTCTGGACTGGAGGCACTAAAATATCGAGGTTTAATCATTTGCGACAAAATAAAGAGGAGTCACGCTAATTTCGTCCTTGATAAAATAATAGGCAATCATCAATTGCCGTCCAACTTAACCAGATACTTGACGAGAACGACTTAATTAAATACATATTTATTTGCAAAATAGAGAGTATTTTCCAAAAAACCGGCCAAGTGCGAGTCGGACTCGCGCACCGAGGGTTCCGTACAAACCTGTAGGTATATAAGTAAAAGTTCACCCATTGCGTTGACGTAGAAGATTGATTTTGTTACAGCTGAGAGGTATTATAGACCTGAGTATTTCATATGAATTTCAATTTAATACCTCTATGCGTTTACGAGGAAAAAGGTAGTAAGTTTAAAATTTAAAAAAATATTTTTTGTATGATTTTACTAAAAATGTCTACTTTTCGTAATTTTTCCTTTGTCTGTGCTATATGAAGTTTCTTCTTGCCAAGTTTCAACTTTCTGAGTTTACGGGAAGTACCCTTTAGGTTTTGAGTTTCTTGCAAGTACTCAGTTTCAAAATATGCAACTTAAATTGCTATTTCTTTTGATTGCGTTGACATAAAAGTTTTGTTTTGCTACATCTGAAAGGTCCTATAGCCCTGAGTATTTGACATGAATTTCAATTTAATACCTCCACGCGTTTACGAGGAAAAAGGTAGTAAGTTTAAAATTAAAAAAAAAAATTTTTTGTATGATTTTACAAAAAAAATCTACTTTTTGTAATTTTTCCGTTGTCTATGCTATATGACGTTGCTTCGTGCCAAATTTCAAGTTTCTGAGTTTACGGAAAGTACCCCGTAGGTTTTGCGAGTGCCGAAAAACTAATATTTGCAGCATAAACGACTGTATCTTTTGATTGCGTTGGCTTTTAAGTTTGATTTTTTCACAGCTCCAAGGGAAAATAGACTTGAGTATTTGATATAAATTTCAGCTTGATACCTCCACGCGTTCCTGAGAAAAATGGTCTTGACAGACAGACAGACAGACAGACAGACAGACAGACAGACAGACAGACAGACAGACAGATAGACAGACAGACGGACAACAAAGTGATCCTATAAGGGTTCCGTTTTTTCCTTTCGAGGTACGGAACCCTAAAAATATGTATTTAATTGAGTCGTTCTCGTTCATAGCTCGTAATTAATCACAAAATAGTGCATAATGTTACTGCCTCAAGCCTTCTGTTAGAGCTACTTGAAATAGTCTCTATTCGAAGCGTTCTCGATTCCACGTGGGCTTAATGTGCATCTACAATAGACGATTTAATACTCATACCGGCTGGTTTCATATGCATAAAAAAGGTTCGTTTTGTTGGTAAGGGAAATTGTAATAGCGCTTTGCCAAGCAATATCGTTAAGGCCAGAGCCTTACACAGATGTAAAAAAAAGAACATCTTCTTTATTAAGAACGGTATGGCGTAACGGCATTTTAAATAAGTAACTTAGTCACCTACTTGCATATGATGTGCTAGAATAGTAGCTAAGTAAATACCTATTAATCAAGTATGCAACCGCTTGTCATCTAAACATTACCTACGGCTGATAATTCACCGCAGTGCTATTTACTCGTATGTTTCGATAGACACAAATGTTTACCATATGTAACCGGCCATCAAAATCTAACCTAACAGTTTAAAAATTCTGGTAAAATAAATACAGTTGTAAATAATTCATTACATTATTAACATATCACAATTCCTTTCACGCCCTTACAAAGTAACATGATGCATCCCAGGTTCGGCATTTATTTTATATGCGTCGGACCCTGCCCCTTGTAGATAGATGAAGCAATCAGTCTGGCCCTGTGCTGACGCACATTTTAGAGCAGGGTCCTACCCGGTTGGGAATTTATTGATTACTTGCTGTAAATCTGTTCTTGTTTACTTAATGTGTTCGACAAGCGTGCTAACCCTTTTCGAGTTTAGTTAGAACAATTTTGTTAAAATTGTGCAAACATATGAAAATTTATTGGTGTTTAAAATAATCAACTAATACTACAGCCTGTAAATTTTATACGGGCGTATACTTTATCCACCTATAGTATCCAGCAATAGGACTCATATACTATAATCATTTTGTTAAATAGTGTTATTAATTATGAGTAACGATTTTTTTAAGTCCTACCGGGCACCAATGTACGCTATCCAACTGATTTAAAACTGACATAACTGACATGACGCATCGGTAAGTTAATTGTCATGGATGCAATACATTACGGGCTGAATTATTATGTATGTAAAAAAAATTCCTTAATTTCATAAATCACTAAATGTAGATAGGTTCCCTAGGTCCAATACTAATCGCCAGTACAATATACGCCCGTATAAAATTTACACACTGTATAATGTGGAGTACCACACCATCCACATTAGGACGCTGATAAGCAATAATGTGTTAACCCACAAAATACAAAAACTAAGAATTGAATGCCATTTGTAGTCTGTTTATTGTTATCCATATCCCCTCTGTAGTCTCTTTATTGTTATCATTACACATACCCATATCACGTGATCCGTATTATGCAATAATGCGTTAAGTTTCTTAACTTGTTTTGACAACGTGAAACGTTCTTTTATAATGTCAAAATAGTTTCAAGTGTCACAAACACACTATTCCAATAATTACTTTTTCTTGAAAAACTACCATGTTAACTCATTTAGATTATTAAAAATGTATGTCGAGGGTTGTAGTATTTTATAGATTCGGATGATTCAAATTAGAAAATACTGTGCTTAAGTTATTATTATAACATTTAAAACCGGCTAAGTGCGTGTCGGACCACGCATAATGGAGGGGTCCGTACCTTCAATGGAATAAGAACCAAACGAATACCAAAAGGTCGTATCTGATGCCTATGGAAGAAGTTTTTTGGATATAATTCAAAAATGGCTGAACCTATAATGCTCAATACAATTTTCGTAGAAAGCATGTGATAAGGCGCATTTCTCAAATTATTTGGGTTTACGATTCAAAAGTTACAAGAGGTGGACACACACAATTTTTCTGATTTTCGAAGCGATTACTTCTGAAATTTTCAAAAATAAATAATAAGCACCTTTAAACATGTTTCAGGTTATTAACAACAGTTAGTTTATCTTATTTCTATTTTTGAGAACTAAACAAACAAGTACAAACCCTAAAAAAACTTTTAGGCGCCATTTTTTCAAAATGGTGGTCATGTGGGTTAACATTGACACATTATTGCTTATCAGCATCCATTTAGTCCAACGCGTAAAGGTGACGAAAATATTATCCAATAATCCTGTACTATCATGCATTTTTAAGATAAAATTAATATTCAAAAGTCCTTACATTATGACGGGTGTAGTCTCTAATTTCATCATGTGAAACCAGGGGTTGCACAACAGGTTTAATTAAAAACCTGTCAACGAACTGTCAAACTAATAGCGGTTTAAATTAAATTTTATACCTGTATTCAAATTAGAGGTATTATTTTAATATTGCTATCATCATTATGTATGACAATTCAAGTCCTAATTTCAGTATTCTTTACCGGTATTCAATACCTATATTCAATGAATGACAATTTTATTACCAGTGCGAGTGAGACGTCTGTGTCTAAGTTACGGTCTCTATCGGGCCGAAATTATACCTAACCGACTAGTTCGACGACAGACGACATAACTGCTAAGGCGTTCCTATTTAAAATTTTCTACAAATAAACCACCTAAATAATAGATTAATACTAAGTTAAGTGAAATTGTTATTAACCCATTTCATTATAATAAACAGTTTAAATTAAATTTTTTGACGTGATAACGTCTTTAAAATCGTTTTAGTCGGGTGACATGTTCAGAAACTTGTGTCACACCAAAACCTCACGAGCGCGATCGCAGGTATAACGAGAGAGAGACGGACCGATCTCCCGTCTCATCTCGAGCGCTGCCAGTCATTCCGTGAAACTTGTCACGCGGAATCCTCACGAGCGGAGGCTGGCATAGCGTTCGAGTGAGTGGACCGATCTTCCGTCTCTCTCACTCTAGCGGCATACAAACGAATGGAGATTTTCTCGTGCGGTTAAGTTTTCGTTGAATGTTTAATCTAAGATGTAATTTAAAATTTGAAAAAATTGTTATCTTCATTAATTCCTTACTTCCCAAAAACTTATATCACCAATAAGACGTTATCACGTAAACATCTCGATCGTAAACCTACTTTACAAACAACCAATTTTTTTTTTTTTTTTTAAATAAAGTTGTAGTACAAAGTGTCGTATTTCACAAATTAATTTCTGACTTTTTGAGTCTTATGCCTTTTAGGTGCTTGTCTTTTGACTTCTTATACCGCTAATAAAATAGATTACAGGTAAATATGTCCTTTGCAAAACCGATAATGCTTTTGAATACCGGTAATACTTTACCGCTACAAGAGCTCAAAGAGGACCCAGTGTGTTGACGATGAGGGACCCTCTTGTTCCTTTAGCCGTCAACACAGTGAATCCTCCTTTTTGTAAAGGGTCGGCAACGCGCATGTGACTCCTTTGGAGTTACAGGCGTCCATAGGTTACGGTAGCTGCTTACCATCAGGCAGGCCGTATGCTTGTTTGCCACCGTCGTAGTATAAAAAAAAAAAAATTCATGGTTTTAGCAATATAAATAGTAAAATTCAAGTATAACCGGTTGAACCTAAGTTACAATCGGTTTTGATAATACCGGTAACGATCCCTGTGTGAAACTGGTAGTATCCGTTTTCTGTTCCCCTTACATTTCATTAAATTGTCGAACGAAAGGGTCTCTGCGCGTTAACTTCGGCTCCTCGTACGCCTCCAAATGTCCGGAACACAATTGTGGCATGTACCTTTGGGAAAGAAAAAATCTATAATTATTTATGAGGCTCATCCTGTCTAATAAATAACTGAAGAAAGCATAATCTTGCTTAGATAAAATGTCGACAAACTTATTTTTTTACATTTAGACTATCTGGTGGAAATCCAGTTCTATATAGATATCTATACGTACTTGTAGAAAAATATATGTTAAATCGATGCAGGTCTATTAATATAAAATTACCAGGAAACTGCAACCTTAGTAATGTACATACAGTACAACTCGCTTAAGACGATTTTGAAGGGACCCAGCGTAGAAAAAACGCGTTTTAAGCAGGAAAACGAATTATACGGGATTTTACGATTTTAAGCTAAACATGGTCATTCACATTACAAAAACTATTTAAAACTGGGTATTTACCATGTGTATTTGTTTTTTTGAGTTTCCGATATGCGGGATTGTTTTGCTGGACCACAAGTTGCAGGAACTGATATGAAATGGTATATTATTCGAGAAATCGTATTAAAGCGGTTCTACTTCGGGTGTGCGCGGTCTTATCTTCACACAAGTCGACTGTGGGTATAAGAACTAGACGAAGATATATAGAATATACATCATATATTATAGATATATACTTAAACACAGAAAACATTCATAACTCAGGAACAAATAATTGTGATAAACGAATAAATAAATGCTCTTACCGGGAATAGAACTCAGGTTCTCCAGCTCACAGGTAGAGGGTCATTACCGTCTAGTAGGCTATGTTTTATTATTTTTTATGGATCGAAGTTTTGCATATACAGAATGTAACAAAAATATTGGTGATCCGTTTAAGGGGCCCATAATTGGTATCGTTTTGCGACTAAGAAAAGAAGGAAAAAAATTTTTAGACGCAAAAAAAAAATTTTTCATCTCAGCAGTTCGAACAGGGGTTCTTTGGTGCTCAATAACAGTGAGCAAAATTCAATTTTGCTGCAAGCGTGAGACAAAATGACCTTGAGATGTCCTCAGTAAAAAGACAGAGAAGATAATATTTTCAAACTTCATATTCTCGCTTTTCTTTTTTATTTGAATACCAGACCCCCATGCACAACAAAATAGCTTGGAAACCTAATCACAAGATTTGGCGCAGGCACTAGTTTTTAGTAAATGTGCTATTTGTAATAAGTGGCGAAATTGGATCGAAAGCCAGTAAAAGAGGCAAGAATTGAGTGGGCGTCAGTGAAAGTAGAGCGGAAGACAAGCGGATCTGGGTGGAAGTGGAGCGGAACTGGCAGAATTGGAGCGGAACTAGAGCGGGATTCAGTAAAAGTTGCGGGAATTGAGTGGAAGTAAGTGGAAGTAGAGTGGAAGTGAAGCGGAACTGGTCGGAAGTGGAGGAAAACTGGCGGGAATGGAGCGGAACTGGCGGATTTAGAGCGGAATTGGCGGAATTGGAGTGGAAGTCACTAAAAGTGGCGGAAATAGACTGGAAGTCAGTGGAAGTGTAGCGGAACTGGGTGGAAGGTGAGTGGAATGGCGGAATAGAAGCAGAACTTGAGCGGAACTCATTAAAAGTGGCGGGAATTCAGTGGAAGTCATTGGAAGTAAAGCGGTGTACTAGGGGGTGGAGCGGAACTGGCGGAACTCGAGCGGAACTTAAGCGGAACCCATTCAAAGTGGCGGGGATTGTGTGGAAGTCAGTGGAAGAGGAGCGGAGCTGGGTGAAAGTGGAACGGAACTGGCGGACTTGAAGCGGAACTTGAGCGGAACTCGTTAAAAGTGGCGGGAATTGAGTACAAGTCATTGGAAGTGAAGTGGTGGACTAGGGGGAGGTGAAGCGGAACTGGCGGAACTGAAGCGGAACTTGAGCGGAACACATTAAAATTGGCGAGGATTGTGTGGAAGTTAGTGGAAGTGGAGCGGAGCTGGGTGGAGGTGAAGCGGAACTGGCGGAACTGAAGCGGAACTTGAGCGGAACTCATTATAAGTGGTGGGGATTATGTGGTAGTTAGTGGACGTGGAGCGGAGCTGGGTGGAGGTGGAGCGGAACCGGCGGAACTCGAGCGGAACTCATTCAAAGTGGCGGGGATTGTCTGGAAGTCAGTGGAAGGGGAGCGGAGCTGGGTGAAAGTGGAATGGTACTGGCGGAATAGAAGCGGACTTGAGCGACACTCATCAAAACTGGCGGGAATTGAGTGAAAGTCATTGGAAGTAAAGCGGTACTAGGTGAAGGTGGAGCGGAACTGGCGGAAATTGAGCGGAAGTGAAGTGGGATTGATCGGGATGGAGTGGAACTCAGTGGGAGTGAAAAATTATTGAAATTTTCTGCTATGTTCTCACTGCTGAGGTGAAAAGTTGTATGAGCAACATGAGGCCAAAGTTATTTGCACCTCGTGCCTATGAGTCACTCAACTACGCTCAAGATTCTAACCTAGAATTATAGAATCTGTCGCTTGCTCGGGACTCAAAATTAACACTCGAAGCAAAAACTAACTTTGCTCTCTTGTTGCACAAATATCTATTTTTCTATTGGACACGTGGTCCCACCCTTCATACAAAATCTTTTTATTTTTCGAGCGAAAATATTTTTTTTTTACTTTTTCATAATTCGTATCGCTTTTTATACGCGATAAGGCCGCCAATTGCTTTACCTCTGATTATTCTGTTTGTAACTTGTATTTTATGTGTTTCTTTATTTTCAGGTGTGCAATAATAGTACATTATTGTCGAGGAGGTGAAGTAGCACATTGATGGCTGAGTATTACGTTTAAACGGACGACTTTAGGAGTAAAATAATGCAAAACAGCCAACGTTGATGAACAATACTGACATAAATAATATATTCAGGATAACTTCTAGGTTAAAAGAGTGGCCACTACCGTGAGCATCGAATTTCGATTCGAATCCTATCATTATCTCTATCTCCATCGCTTCTCATTTTGAGTGAGAGAGACAGATTTATTCGAAACTACAATTTCCTATGTTCGCGGTACACGCTCAGCTTTGCCGCCATTATATTTTTTTATTAAAAAGTTTGAAGTGTATTTTTCTTCTGAATTTACCGTAAGCTATTTGAGATAACTAAAAAGTCGCGGTACCAACAATAAAAATAACAAATACCGATGTTGTGTTTTGGCTGTTTAGGACCTTTGCCTTTATTTTTGTATGGCTGTTGAACTTTTTAAAAAGTTTGTACCTCGTGAAAATGGAATTTGTATGCAACATTTATGTCGCGAAATCGAGCCTGCAATTTCCGTAACTTTTTAATTTTTATTTGACCATAAACTAGGCATTTCACCGCCTAGTTTTTAACCGTAAAAGTCAACCTTGCCGGACATTTCTGAATAAAGAGAATTTATGTTATGTTAGTATAACGATAGCAATTATCCCCTAAAAGGATCACCAACATTGTTGTTACACCTTGTCTATAATCCACATAAAATACCTATCTACATTCTTCATTGGCTAATTCTATAGTAGCTAGCTTTAAAAGCCACAGAAGCTAACCATCCATTCAGCACGTAACAACAAAGCTTTGTTCTTCCGTATCACGCAGCACACGTAAAGAGTGCAAACCTTCTCGTGCTGTAAAAATATCATCGGAAGTAGGGCGTTGCAGCAGCCTATTCACAAACAAAATTATCTCAACGGTCACTTATCTCTATTGTAACATGACCTTAGGTTCCAACAACTATACATGATTAGCCATCGATTTTATACTGGTCGATCTTGAGCGTCGAGAAGGGTAAATGTTGTAAATAACGGCCGAGCTCTGCGGGAAGCCGGCGTCAATTGCTGAATCCTTTCCTCTTCCGGCTCGCTTCAGGCGACGACTACCGGTTTAGAATTGCTACAACGTTGAGACAGAAATGCCAATTATGAAAAAAAACTAAATAGAACGTGAACAAGATAGAGTGCAGTGCAAATGTTGCATATATGTTGCCAAATTAGTCCACTGTCGGCCTGTACCGCGCAAGGATGCGTGCGTGAACTTTATAGACTAAGAGCTGGCCATGTCGGATATGACACAATAATGAGAGCAACAGAACCCATCTGGTTAGATTCACATACTCTCCTTATTGCGAGATCCGGGCATTTGGCAGTTTTTAATGGGTGGAGGTCAAAGTGACATACTAGCAAAATTTTTGAATTGGAAAATAATAATACCAAAATAGGTAAAAACTGCCGAAGTTGTCTCAGTTATAAAGGACGGGGCTATATTTTAACATAAGAACAAAAAACATTGCGTATTATTTCGGAAACAAACAGTGGGCGACAAACTATGAATTACATTATATATCGTTTGGCACTACTTTCCCCCAACAGAAAATGTTGACAATGATATAAAGAACTCTATGATTTGTTTTCTTGAAGTGGTTAGCGTTCTTTGATATACACCACTTTACAGCTGCCAGATGGCCAGATCTAGAAAAAAGCATAGTATAGCAAACTGACTAGAGGGGTTTCGTTGTTCTCATTATTGTGTCATATTCATATCTGACGTGGCTAGCTCTCCGTCTATTAGGGGACAGCACTTGCTAGGCTGTTATTAGCGTGAACTAGCTTAACTCTTCGACATGAACCACAAGATAGCAGACATGATGATGACAAGAAAAAAACTGAACAGATTTTCATTATATTAATTAGAATTGAGAGTATAACTAAGACACTTTAAGTATAGATATTTTTTTTAAGTTGACTGAATGGAGATATGTTCGTACATTTCCTTTCATGCGTAAAAATCTCTTAGGAGGAAATGTCCGCCAATGGCCCAGCCAGGCTTGCCCAATACGAAATAAGTATGTTATTAATGGTGACATTAAACTTTTAGATTTGGGGTTAACGTTACATAGCACTACCAAGTGTTTATCAAATTTTCGGCATTATTATGCTTTGAATGGTTTTTGAGGTGTGATGCATTTTAAACTTCAAAGTACACATAAGCCAGATGAAACTCGATATCACGAAAGGAAAGTTGCGAAGCCAAGATTTCCTATTTCCATAGCGTGTGCGGCGGAACTTATAATAACTCCACTGCTTAGAACCTTGTCGGCGTTGAACTGAAAATAAGATCGTTCACAGCAAATATTTATGACTGTGCAATAAATTTCAGTTAAGCTCTTTGGAATTATGAACGTTCGGACATTTTTATTGTTACTCTGAATTTAAACGCAGATTAGAGCACGATTGAAGTTGCCTTCCCCTGAATTAGTAAAAAGTTAAGCGTTGGAGTTAAATGATTTGCAGTTCAACATTACCATTTCATTCAACCACGCTTGTGATTAGAGCCTCGATTCTGCTGGAAGCCATTTAACGGTATTCAATTTACGTTAACGTCAGCGTTACATTGAAATGTAGTATGTTTTATTATTATTTTAAGGGTGCCTGAATTGTCGGGAATGGTTGATACAATTATTATCTCTATATATATATATCTTTATATCTTACGTATACTAACAATGTTTCTGGAATCACAATGTTCTGAAATAAAGATATTTTATTTTATTTTATACTTATATATAAACGGACAAGTCCGATCAACGCAGAGCCAAAACTGCTGAATGTAGAAGCTTGATTTTTTTTACAGTTACTTATATAACGTATAAGAAGGGATTTTGAGAAATTTCAATAACAAAAAATACCACCTTCATGCGGTTGGCTTTAAATGGCAACAGACAGAGAAAATGGACCCGGGGTATGTCCTTAAACTACGTCCGGACTTGGGTATGTCCTTAAACTATGCCAAAAAGAGAGGTATGGGCACTGCGAATGGCATCTCGCTTAGTGTGGTAGGGCACGTTCAGTGAATGTCATCTCGCTCAAATCTGGAGCAGAGCCCGACTGGGGAAGTACCTCCACCTTACAGAAAACCACAGCCAAATAGCACTAGACCCTACTCATAGTGTTGTGGTCCTGCTGGTGAGTAAGGTTGCCAAAGAGCTCAAAGAGGACCCAGTGTGTTGACGATGAGGGACCCTCTTGTTCCTTTAGCCGTCAACACAGTGAATCCTTCTTTTTGTAAAGGGTCGGCAACGCGCATGTGACTCCTGTGGAGTTACAGGCGTCCATAGGTTACGGTAGCTGCTTACCATCAGGTAGGCCGTATGCTTGTTTGCCACCGTCGTGGTATAAAAAAAAAAAAAAAAAAAAAAAAAAAAAAGACAAACGTGACTTCTGGCGGTTAAAACGATTTCTAATTGCATCTATATAGTTATGCCAGTAGTAGTGTCTTGGACAAGTGATAACTCTTTGCCCTAAAACGACACATTCTTATTTCATTAACAAAACAGAGCGTCCGAAGTCACATGCAAAAGCTTGTACGGTCAACCAATTTGATTCCTAGGCCAGAACCTTGTCACAATAGCTAGTTTTGTAGCGAAAAGGTTACGTCATTACGACAAGGTTCTAGAGTGGCTTAGGAATCAAATTGGTTGACTGTACATAATAAATCGAATAGAAGGTGATCGAGTGTCCTAACGTCGGTAGAATATTCGAATTCCGGTAAGGGGCATTTATATGTGTGATGAGCATAAAGGTTTATTCATAAGTTAGTGATGTTTTGCTATGTATATGTAAGTGTTATTTATACTCGTAGTTTATGCTTTCCTTACTTTGGGGCTAGAATCAAGCTGTCTTAAGTTGTTCCAAAAAAAACAAAAAATAATCATTTTTATAAATAAATTAACAAAACTAAGACAAACAAATTAAATTAAATTAAAACAAAACCATCTGCGCTTAGGCAGTTTTATCGTATGAGGACCTACGTGCACTTTATTTAAAACAAGGTAAGAGGAAACTTTGCTAAATGTGAAAGTTGGGCTAAGAGGCAGAGGAAGGCACAGGCCCCGTCGTGCCTATTCGGGAACTCACTTTTAAGCCATTACTTACTACCTTGTTTCCGATTTGTTTTTTTACGACGAAAAAACGGGGAAACACAAGTAGGGACCAACTTTCGGGCAATCAACAGGGCACAACTTCGGGAAGGGTTAAATCAAATAGACAGATTCATCAGTCCGTTCCGGTTTTATGAAGACTTATTTCAGACTTACCTTCAAGTTGAAATTAGATTTAATCTGCTGGCTCGAAGCTTTAGGATTGAATTTTGTAAACAATTTCGAATACCTCTACAACTTCCAGGCTTTGTTGAAATACCATTGGGAACCGGGCTACCCGTTGTTTAGAAATTCCTTTGAACCAGATTCGTAAATGAGCCGGAGTTTTGCACATGTTGTAGACTCGTTAAATTGGTAAGGTAATGTTTGTTTAATTGAGTTCTTTGTTTTTGCGCTGTCCATATTTTGTTGGAATAATGACACCGTCCGGGCGCCTGATTCAGCCACGTTCCTTCTCAGGTGTTTGTTTATGTTTGTACGGGGTAAGCTCTCCAAATAAGCTGATATAGGATTTTTTTAAATAGGCACTTAAAGTGTACAGTTAGACCCCGTTATTGGAATTTGGTAGCTTGTCATTCTTAGGGATGGGTAAAAAATATTTTGAAATACCAGCTGTATGTCGATATTTACCATAATGGGAGTCAGAGTCTTAAGACTTTAATTAAACGTCTTTATTTTGTAAAACATGACTAAATAAAACTGAATATTTATTAACAATTATAATTTTTTAAATAACAGTTTTCAATCTTAAATTTTTTGGAGTTGGTATGCTGCGAGAAGTGACTGCATTTTCAATATTATGAAATATTACATAAGAATAAAATATGCTCGTAATGCTTAGCTGTATGCTAAATAATCGGAAATATTGTTGTGAGATGACATTGACTATCTATTGACGTAAATCATTTATTTTATGGGTAATGTTTATCTCAAGAGCGTTCAGACACGGCCCTGCAACTGCAACGAAACATTAGAAAATTAAAATAGCAACCATATCGTAATTGTTCTACTGATAATGGCTTCTACTTCTGATGACAATGATTATCATGGGCAACAAAAATAAACATATAATTTTTTTTGTTTAAAAATGGAGTATAAAACTAATTGCCAAGAAAAAGGAAGAGTATCGATATCGACATCATAAATATTTTTACCCATCCCTAAGGACGTCAAGCTACCAAATTGCACCTCCGATAACGGGGTCTACTATAGTGAAGAAGTACGAGTTAAGTATTACAGAGTTATTCCACGGTTAAGGAAATATTTTTTGATAAGCGGAATAATATTTTCCATCTTTATATCCACATTCCACAATATCAAACTGTTTTATACTAATGCGTTTCGATTGTTTCCTTATACCGTTACAAATCATCTTTCGAATGTTTTCGTACATTGCTGGCATCCGGGGACGGGAGGTATGAGTAGCAGAGGCCGCGACAGGCACTCTGCGTAGGCCTACGTCGCCACAACAATAGCCCCAGGCCCGGATGTGTGTTCCCCTTTGTACGGAGGCTTTTAAGTCTTGCCGCCGATCCCCAGTCTCGCCTGGAAAAAATAAAATATCGGTGTTTGGTTTTACGTAGCGTCAGAAAAACAAAATCTCAATTCAAAGTAATATCTAAGAACTTACAAAGATACTATAGGATAACGGAAATAAAACCGGCTATATGTTAAAAATAAGCTTCTTAAAAAAAAGTCAGTTGATAAGTAAGGATCATACTGTTTAGTGGTTGTTTTTGCAAGCGCTACAGGGTGAAAGCGCGGCGGGGTGGTGTCGAGATTCACGCCACTATTCGCGGCAGGACCGGCAGGTATGGCGCCCTTTGTGCGGCCCTCGATGTGGGACACGCTCTTTTTCTTTCATTGTCCAGATTGCTGGCTGGATAGGAAATTGATGATGTGTGCCGAATAGACCGCGATAAGTAAAAATATAGGCACAAATATTGCGTACTTGGCAAGTCGCTCTTATTTAGCTGCTCACTTAATGTTGCAATAGTAAAGAGCGATAGCGTGGTGGAGAAAACTAAAACTTACATAATCTTTTCTATGTGTAGCAAACAAATACATGTATTATACCTAGCGCAATGCTAACAAATGTTAGAAAATATTTTTTATTATTAGTACTTAACGTATTCTAACAGGACTTAAAATCGGACTTGTGATTTATGTCATTTTTATAGGTTAACAAAAACCGGCCAAGAGCGTGTCGGGCCACGCTCAGTGTAGGGTTCCGTAGTTTTCCGTCCGTCACAGTAAGTGTCCCCACTTAAGAGTTAATAACACCGCCATGTAGGATATGATATGAGAGTTCTACGTACAGCGACATCTATCGGCAAATTAAGTAAACTATTGCGCGCGAGCTTAAAGTTTGGAACATGATTTTTATGGAATAATTCTTTATTGCGTGAACCGATTTTCACCGTTTTTACTTTATTTGAAAGTACGTCATTTCATTGTAATTTTGTAGAAATTTCAGGTACAATAAACACCTGCTTATACGGTTAAATTACAAACTTAGTTCAGAAATTATTTTGTAATTTTTTTTCAAAAACTATTCATCCTATCAAGTTCAAAATAATTTTCCTAGAAAGTTTTTATAAAGTTCTACTTTTGAAATTTTTTTCATATTTTTAAAACTTATGGTTCAAAAGTTAGAGGGGGGGGGGACGCATATTTTTTTACTTCTGGAGCGATTATTTCCGAAAATATTTACATTATCGAAAAATGATTTTAGTAAACCCCTATTCATTTTTAAATACCTATCCAACAATATATCACACGTTAGGGTTGAAATGAAAAAAAAAATCACTCCCCACTTTACGTATAGGGGAGGTACCCTAATTTAAAAAAAAAATCAACTTTTTATTTTACCACTTTGTCGGCGTGATTGATATACAATTATACATATTAGTACCAAATTTCAGCGTTCTAGTGCTAACGGTCACTGAGATTATCCGCGGACGGACGGACGGACGGACGGGCAGACATGGCGAAACTATAAGGGTTCCTAGTTGACTACGGAACCCTAAAAAGGCGTTCCCGTACTCCACTATAAGGCTTGTTATGGGTACTAGACGACGATATAAATGTATAATAGATAGATATTAATAAATACTTAAAAATATAGAAAACATTCATAACTCAAGAACAAATGTGATATTTTCAAGTCAAAGGTACATCATTGTCGGTTGTCAACAAGGCGTTGCTGCCATAAAAAATCATTTAGAAATAAGCTTTATTAACAACCGACAATGATGTACCTTTGACTAGAAAATGCCACAAATATCCGTGATAAGTGATAACACACACAAATAAATGCCCTGACCAGGATTCGAACCCGGGAGCTCCTGTTTCGTAGGTAAGGTCTCTACCGACTGGGCTAGGAGGCCGTTGAATATCCTTTTGTCGTACTTGTTTTGTTGTACTTAATGTCCTTTGTCAGACTAGTACAATTGTGTCTGTAATTGGCGTCTTCTGTTCACTGCTCAGATAACTAGGATGTGTCCAATTCACATTGTCGCACATCAGTCGTTTCAATTTAGGTCCAACGCTGCTGGTGGTGGTGGTGGTGGATGGTGTTTGTATGTATTTTTCGCTTTACATAAAATAATCAAATTACTGTTAAAGTAAAAAAATTCCATTGAGTGTAACGGCGTATAAAAATTGTAACGTTTTCGTAGTCTTAAAGAATTATACGAATTCGTATTAAATATGAATATCAAAGAAAATGTAAATTTAATGTTAATGTAGATGGAAAGCGTGTATCCACTTTTCGTAAGCATCTCAAATGCTAACTAGCTTATGATTCGTCATTGAATGAAGATGAGAGGCCAAACATGGAATCGAAGTGAACAGGTGGGGTCTAATTATCCGTGGAAATCCTTTCGGTTCGAGTGTTTCGATCAAATGGTAGAATCGGGAGCAGATATTTATTTGTAGAGGGTCGGGTGGGGAATTAAGCCAACATTTTTTCTGAGTGGGCAGTAAACTTCTCTTACCCATATAATATTGGAGTGTCGTATATTTTACGAGGGCTCTTCCAGGAGTAGGTACCTATTAGACGAGTATTCGCATCGAGTGGACAAAATTTCCTTCGTGTTTTACAAATCGGACTTCTTTGTTGTTTTTGCTTAGTCAGCATAGTTTAATTCATAGTCAAAATAACTTCTAGTATTTTAGGCACATGCATTTATTAAGGGTTGTGATCTCATTAAACGTTTAGCATTCACTGTGCATTCAGCAGTGGGGCTGTAGGCTCTTAATTAAATCATAATAACAAATTTAAGCTATTTGCTGCCTCATTTAACATGTGAGCCGTTGCATTCACAAAGCTTACCGGGAAAATTGCCTTATGAAAATCAGTATTAGGGTGATTTCCAAGTCAGCGTAAACTTTACAAATATCAGTTCTGCTTGTGGAAGAGACAGGCTTTGTGAATACTTAATTTTAGGCTGCTTATCAGCAAAAGAAAAAGGGCGGTAAGCTTGCCTGAAAAGTTCCGGGCGTGGACTTAGTGTATATTGCGCTTTTAAATTACCTAGGGCTTATTTCTATTATATTTTATCTACACTCATATTGTAAGTCCTCTAAAATGCGGTCAAAAACCGTAGGCAATGACCAGCATTACAACAAACGATTTCACTATGATAAGTTAAGTGTATCTGTGGCAGCAATGTAATTTTAACTTTACATGCTCAAATATTGTTAAGTTATGAGTTTCAAATTTGGAACAGTTGTCAAAACCAACACAATTTCAATGGGTTTCTATTCTAGTATCCATAGATTTTAAAATGTTGTCGATACGAAACGTCAGTACGATATATTTTTTGACATAAACCGCACGACATTTTGATCTCGGATGACATGAGAATAAGGACTTCGTTCGTTGGCTAATATTTAAAAAAAACTCGCGACAGAAGTTTGTACATATATATATTTCTCTATGGTTTGTACGGCCGCCATTTCTGTTATCAACTTGTCAGTTATTGTTTGTCGAAACATTTTTAATTGCGAAAATGTAAATGTTTACTATTAACTATATTATAATCTAAATATATAAAAGAAAGTGGTGTTAGTAAGACCGTTTATAACTCGAGAATGGCTAAACCGATTTAGATGATTTCGGATTAGTTTGAATGGTCACAGCCCTGGTTAACAGAATAAGTATTAAAAAGTCACAAAACCCTTGATTTCAAAGAACAAACATGACCTTAATTAAAAGCCGGCCATGTCGGCCATTTTGTTTATTGACATTGATATGACAAGCCTGTTCGAGCTCAATATTTAAAAGTGGGTAGCAGCTCAATATTTAAATGAGGGTAGTTATAAAATTGAATTGAAGCATTCGTAACATTGGCACGACGAGTCTGTTCAAGATCAATACATAAACGCCGGTAGCCGAGTTTGTATTACCATTTTCAAATAAACTTTTATTTTATTTTTGTGTTTGACTGTTTGTTGTCATTGTCTGTCATAATTTAATGGTGAATTGTAATAATGTTTACAAGTCGTCATCTTTGTGTTGTACCTTCACAATCAAAGAAAAGTCTATTGCAATATTTTGAAAATCGACTATCTCAACTCTAGATAAAGCGTCAGCAACGACGTTGTCCTTTCGCTGTATACAGCCTTGGCCAGAAGTATTGAGCATAGCAGTTTTTTGTTTACAGTTTTGATGTTAAGTATTATTTCCCAATAATAACAATGTACGGTGACGTAAAATGTTATGATTTCATTTATATATCTAGAAAACTTCACTTAATAACAATTTCAAGGTAAATATAAAACATGAAAACTTAAGGTCACAAAAATGCGACTTTAGGTCGGTGGGATAAATTGCAAATATTCTATGCAGTTACTACTAACTTCAACAAAACATGCCTGTTCAGTTTGAATTAAAAATATAGAAACGCTGGACTAAAGCTTCGAGTTTTGTATGAAAATCGCAAGGGTGCTCAACACTTCTGGCCAAGGCTGTATGTCTTATGTACGTAGACAATCTTTTATATTATATATATAAAAGAAAGTCGTGTTAGTTACACTATTTATAACACAAGAACGGTTGAACCAATTTGGCTGAAAACTGGTGGGGCGGTAGCTTAGAACAAGAAGACGGACATAGGATACTTTTTATCCCATTCCCGCGGAACGTGACATAAAACGTGGTATAACAAAATAACTCAAGAACCATTTATAACTCAAGAACGGCTGAACCGATTTTCATGATCTTTGATTTTTAACCGACATCAAGATTTCAAAAGAGGATGTTCTCAATTCGGCGTGTATGTTTTTTTTTTAGTTTATATATATATATATATTACAGATTGGTCCCGTTTTTGTCAATACGCAGTTCAGATGATGGGATCCATGAGGAATCGAGGGAACTCCTCAAACTTTAAAGGCATACATATACATATTTTTATCAAGAAATCCATCATTTTCATTCAAAACAGTGAATCATTTCAAGAATTATTTATTTATTTTCTAAAGCTGTTTTATTATTAATTGTACCATCTTTTATAATTTCATATTTGTGTATTAAAATATAATAGGGTAGAAACTAGAAGCCGATAAAAAAATTTTACCCCTACTTCATGTGAACCTTGCCCAAAAAAAATGTTAACTTCAGTTTTTATTTCTCCATTTTTTCAAGAAGATCATTTGAAGAAGTAAATCTGCTGATGATGATCAGAATGGAACTCTTTAACGATGCATAGTTCACGTTTGGCGATTTGTCCTCTTCGCTGTGTTTGTTAAGCAAGTTTGATTGTCAGGACAAATTTTCGTCAACCTCAAGTTCTGATGATGGGATCCATGAGGAATCGAGGGAACTCCTCAAATCTTAAGGGCATACACATAGTGATTTTTGTATTTTTTTCAACAAATCAAGATTTTCATTTTAAAGAGTGACATTTGATAAAGTGGAACTGCTGATGATGATCAGAACGGAACTCTTCAACGACGCATAGTTCACGTTTGGCGATTTGTCCTCTTCGCTGTGTTTGTTAAGCAAGTTATTTCATTGTATGGAGTCTAAGAGTACACCATCTACATAATAATCTTTCACCAGCTTTCCCCATTGAAGTCGGGTTTTTTTTTCTTAAAAAATATTTGGATGTACATATCTCCACCCTGAATAACAGAATAACTATTAAAATATTGGAGAAACTAAAAAGAAAATGGAACATAACATAATCTATGGAAGTAGGGTTACCAGGCCCAAAAATGAAAAAGCCGCTTAATTTAGCCGGACATTTGATCCCAAAAGCCGGACATGCCTTTTTTGCATACGCTACGCTGGTCTTTCGAATCGTGCCACTGGCGTGACTGGCGCGTAGCGTAAGTCAGACAGAAGCCTAACAAAAGCCGGACAGGCCGGACAGGAATTATTTGGCCGGACACACTGGTAAAAAGCCAAACATGTCCGGCTAACACCTGGCAACCCTATATGGAAGTTAAGAAAGTGTAAGTCCGTTAATAGGAGTGGATGAAGACAATGGGAGGAGGTGGAGACGATGAGACTGACGTAGTGTAAGAGTCAGTGGGAATGGAGTCGATGGGATGGGAGTGAAGTAGGAGTCGGTGGGAGAAGGGTGGTGGAAGAGAGTGAGAGAAGGGTGGACAATAGTGGGAGATGGTTGGACGACAGTGGGAGAGTGGTGGGAGATGTAGGACTGGCGTAGGAGTGAACTTGAGGTCGACGGGAGTCTGTGGAGGTTGGCGGTACGAAGTTCGCCGGGTCAGCTAGTAATAAATAAATATACTTTCCTTATCGGTTCTAATTTATTTATTTTTATTAAGCTTACACCTGTGGGTATGTTTCAGCACTTGTATCTATCTACCTAGTAATGCAGGTAAATTGCCTTCGTCTTCTGAACCCATCTTTGAGTACTTGCAATATGTGTGTAGATAAAGTAATGTATGCAACTGTACATAATTAGGCCTTAAAACACTCGTGTGATCCTATAATGAAACTCGCTGCGCTCGTTTCATTAAACCCCACTCGTGTTTTAAGGCCCCTCATTATGTATCAGTTGCATAATAGTACATTACTTACCAAGGACTGTAAAAGAAAGAAAGCCCGAAATCGCAGGTATTTGTAACCCGAGCCATAATACGAGTTTTAACGTACGCGTAGCGTGAGATAAAACTCACATTATGGCCAGGTGTGACGTAAACTACTATTATTCACGTACTCGTAAGTAACAGGTGCTCTTACCTTGCTTATAAATTTTGTCCAGTGATTTTATCAATTAAAAACTTTATGCTCTTTTTGGTCGGTTTACAGACTACGGGTTAAAAAAGTACAGGACACATGTTTTGTGGTAGAACTAGATGGATTTATAGGTGCTCTGGCTGAGGTTGATCTAGCATATAGGTATTATAAGTATTTATATTTTCAACAAATTGTAGGCAAAGGAAACTCTGGCACCCTATATCAATCTTAACGCCTCAAAGATACCTACATCTGCTTCCCAACATAATGAGACCTCACATTATTATTGTCCTGTAAAGTGGTTAAAATTTGACCTTTATTTCCGTCATTTAACGGACGAGTAGCAGCTGCCCGGTGCCCGGGTCTGTCCGAGACCGCGGACGGCCGCTCCTGACTAATGTCCCGCATTTATAACCCTCTAATTAATTGTTTGCATGTCCGCGCGAGGAGCGTTATCTTGTAAACGTGTTTCCTATATTTTAAACTAACCATAAATCTGTTTTATAGGTAACTAAATTTGGGGCTATCAAATCCAGTAGATAAGTTGCGCCTATATGAGATTAGAAAGATTTTTACCGTCAGTACTTAAAATTGAGAAAGAATTAGTAAAGGATCTGTCAAAATAATTAAGCGTTAAAACGCCTTATTGGTAATATTACAATAGTCACGTATATATTCGTGAGTATTCATAACATACGTAGCACTTACAAATAAATTAAGTACCTACAACATAAGAATAAAAAAGATCAATTTTTCTTCTTGTAAAGGTCACTTTTTTCAGTTTATCGTAAATAACTCGCAAACGGTGCCTCATTAAAAAAAACTGTTCTTCTACTTAAATCATCCACATACAATTTTCGACAAAAATAGTTATTTGTTATACAAGGGCGCAAAGTTGTATTTTAACCGCGAGTGTGGAATTGAAGCACGAGCTAGAGATTGGATTCTAGGGTTGAACTACGAGCCAGCGAATGGATTCTGTGGTTGAACCGCGAGCGAAGCGAGTGGTTCGAAAATAGAATCCTGAGCGAAGCGAGTAGTTCAAAAATAGAATCCTGAGCGTAGCGACTGTTGCAACACACGAGACGTAAAATAACTTTGCAACCGTGTGTAACACAAATCTTTTCACCTCACTAAAGCGAGGAAAATATAGTCTGGCCAGCCAACGAACGCAGTAGCAATATACGTATATGTACAGGACATCGCTTCTGTTACAGTACATCAAACAAAACTTAATTTTTTTTGAACGTCTGTCGCGCGCTTTTGTACGTCATTTCAAAATTTGTAACTCTGCATTGAATAATAAAATAATTGCTATTTCTGATATATGTATGACTTTTCAATGAAAAAGAAGGTGCGAAGAAATTAAAATAACCAACATATACAAATAACGAAGATTATGCGGTCAAAATACAATAGTTGAAATCCAGGAAGGAATGAAATATTTACACTGATTGCTAAAATCATAAGGCCAGTCGAGGGAAACGAGTAACTACCTATATCTACCAGAAAATACAACTTTTCAGTTTAGAATGAAGCGGGATTAGCTTCATTGTCTGTATGAATAAGAGTCATGTTAATTTACATATACATATTATATTACTCAGTATACTATTATATTTATTATGATTTCCTTCTATCATTTTGTTTAACGACTATATTAGGTAGGTACTTACTTATTTAATCTATTGTATGAATTGTATAATTGATTAATCAATAAACGCACGTGAGATTTTGGTGTTTATTTATTTTATACATAGCTTAGGTACATGAAGGAAAACATTAAAACTTGATAATAGTCCGTTGTAGGTAGCGGGATGCTTGGTGCTTAAACCTGTTAAATTTGTCTGTTTTCTTGCTTTGTGACAATATGTAGCACTTGCTCCTATGCAACAAACGATCTTGGACTTCATTTAGCATTAGTTTTCGCTTCAATTACTCGATTTAGCACTGAAAGAAATAACTTGAAATGATAATTCAATACAAAACTCTGCATAACCATAACGCAAAATGTATTACACCTATCGTAAGTAGGTACCTACATAAATATCTCAGCTGGTCTTTGCGTCGATTTAAAACATTTATTGAAAGGTGATGGCAGATATTACATTAATAAATAATAAAAAACGCAATCTGAAACTTAAAAATGTAAGTACAAATCTAACTTTTTAAAATAAAAAGTTACATGCCACAGATAAAACAAAAACAATGCACAATTTTCGAATTATTCTGAGACAGGTGTTGCCAACCCGCGATTTGTAAAAATTTTCCGCGCTTTTCTACTGACATAAATGGTTTGCCAGACTATAACATAGGTACAAAAAATTACTGGAAAATGTGAAATCAATTAAAATGAATCGATCGAAATAAAATTTCTTTTTTTTAAGCGTTTTATGGTAAAATTATGTAGTAAAATTGTTAACACTAAATGTTTTTAATTGGATACAATTAAATATGAAAATTATTTGTGCGTCCACAGCACCTGATTTGGTCAGACAATTTAATCAGACGGGCGAAGATTGTCCTGCCTGAAGTGGCCTTTACATGTTATTATGTTTAAAAAAGTAACTAATAACACGTTCGAATTTCAAATATTCTTTGCACTCTTGTGAATAAAACGCAGTTTTGCTATCTGTTTTTAAAGAATAAAAAAGGGCTTTCCGAGGTAGTGAGGTGAAAAGATTTTTTACACTTTTCTGCTGGGATCAATGTTTAATGAGATATCGAGGGAATCAAAATAGACACTTTTTAAAACTTTCGGAGCTATTTTATCGAAAGTATTAGTTTTATCCCAAAATTGTTTTAGAAGACCCTTATATTTTTTAAAAAGACTTATCCAACGATTGGTATGGTTAGGGGTGGAGTGAAAAAAAAAATCACCCCTCACATGTGAACGGGAGGTACCCCAAAATATTTTTTTTTAGATTTTGTTTTATGACTTTGTCGCCGTGATTGAAACACATACACTAAACCACCGTTAAACTTTTACCCACAACTATACTAAAATTCGGCTAAACGTGGATTATTCCCCCATTCGGCAGTTAGTGGTTTTCGTTCGGTGAGCTAACTCTAGTAAAAAAAATATATAGATGTATTACTTACCTTAATAACTAACGTCATAAATGGAACTGAAGAACAAATCAAATTATTATTAATAAATATTTTGATTTGTTTATTTTAAGTAGACACACTACTATACAGGGTGATTCATGAGACGTGAGGTGGTTTAACACTACGGATTCAGTAAAAATAAGCTATTGTTTGATATCAGTATTAGTGTGATAAGCGCAAAAAATTTTTTTTAAATAAAAATAAAACGTTTGAAATTATTTACGACACGCATGGTCACTCTACAATTAGAATACTCCGTCGAGTACTGATATTCTCTTGTTTTTCTGTGATATGTGTCAAATTGATGTCTGGTTACTTTTGGAATATCGTATCTCACTTAATTTTTAAAAAAAAATTTCATAATCAAAGTGCTGTCATGATTGTCAAAGAGGTTTTATCTTTATTGATTTGTTTATGTGGGGTGACCATGATTACAGAAAATAAAATTTCTACGAAACAAAAAGGTAAAAAAAAATTGAAAGGCGTTATTGTTTCACTTAAACATGATGGCGGTCGATTCATTATCGTTAACTAAGTGTGTAGGGTTGTTCCTGCTCACGTCTCATGAATCATTCTGTATAAATCATAAACTTATATAGATGTCATATACAAAGGAAAAACACGGATACACATGGGAAAATCCGACCGGTGCTTCGAAAGGCGTCTGCCGCGAATGCAGAAGACGCTGGTTCGATCCCAGCCCTGGGCACCGGAGTCCTAGGTCACTTTTTCCTTTGTATATGACATCTATATAAGTTTTTGTCATAAATGGACTAGGAAGGTTCATATTCGTACCTACTTTGTTTTATGTTATTTCCTTAAACATTTTTTTTTGTGGGGAAAGAAGATATATGCAGGCAAAAATCCAGATGTCCCTGCAACACAAAATACCCCTTTTTATATGTCTAATCCATACCATATACATAAACTATTATAGACTGTAATTTTAATCTGTGAGTTTTTAACGTCATTGTTATTATATGGGTACTTAATCGTAGATCCGTATTATGAAAATACGCGAAGGATACAATTGAAAGAATCATGACAAAAGTACGTTTAACGTTAATAAAATTGATGTCTAAAGCCGTTTTTGAATTTTCTGCCAATCAAGGGATCACCGTACAAAGCGTAGCCGCGGGGAGCTTTACCAGTTTATCTTGTGGTATGATACACGAGCGGATAGCGAGATTTTTTTAATTTTATTTAATTAATTATTAGGAACAGTCGTTACAAATATATGTATGTTACATATTTATGCTCCACAAAACTATCAATCAAGTTTGACTGTGAAGTCACCTCATGTCATAAATAAAAAGTATATGTATAAAAATGAACTTTAATAGCCATTAATATAATTGAAAATATTAAAACTCATATAGGGCTGCGCATGCGGTGGAGGGTTAAGTAGATAAGTTTAAGTTACATACCTATCAACTACCAAATAAGCTTACGTAAATAAACAGGAGCCTCGTCTCCCAACAAATCATTCTGTGGTTTGGCAGAAGAACATATGTAAGTTTAAGACAATTGAGAATAAACTTTTAATTTTTTTTAGTCTCAGTCTCACAATTACAAAAATATTAAAAACATAAAATACTCGTAGTTACTCTGTACTTATATCTTGGATGCTCAGTAGGACAATTTCCCTATGGAGCTTCCAAGAGATATTATTTTGTTTGTAGAAATATGAAGTTTTCGTAACTGAAAATACGCACCATAATACGCCATCAGGTCGTACCTTGTTCAGCTGTCCCTAGGATCGTATCGTATACCGAGAAACGTAACTCTCACAAACGGGCCGACTATGAAGTCAGAGGAAATTGTATTATATTGACGTAAAAGGCTCTTCTTAGAAACATTCTTTTGACTTGAATAAATATTGAAATCCGCTTCATATTATGTTTCTACAAATTTTTAACGATGCAAAGAAATTGTTACTGAGTCGTAAAGCGTATTAGTGCCATTGAGATGTTGTTATAATGAATGATCTACTTATTTTCAAGGAGACTGGACTCATAGTTTTCAAAGAGCTCAAAGCTCCTCTTTTAAACTCCCTTACTTAAGTATTTAAGTATATTTTTTATTTTCGCAGACTTAATGGTGTCGTTTCATTATACAAAACAAAAATTGAAAAACATATTTATTATAGCTAGCTATTTAAATAGACGGAATCTAGCCAACTAAAATATACATATTATTTTAGTTTATTATAAATTATGACTAGCCGATATCTCATTAAACATTGATCCCAGCAAAAAAGTGCAAAGATTTTTTTTTATACAAAATTATATGTTAATGAATTAAGCAATAGAACATTTTTTCGCATGAGCCACCGTTACCGAGTTATTTACGAAAAACCAAAATAAGGGACCTTTACACCCCCGCCCCCCTCCTCCCCATCCACTGGTACTTTTAGTATGTTGTGTAAGATAACTTTGCGTACAACTACCAAAGTTTGGCTATACACGAATTATTTCCTCTGAGTTTTCCTTCATTGGGTGGGCTAATGTGTACTCACACATCGTAAAGTAAGAAAAATATCAATCATGAAAAGTGAAATTATTTTTGTTTTGTCTCTCAAACATCGAGACTCCCAATCCACTTAAGTTTATCGTCTATTTATCTTCTAAACACCGCCTGAGCGTCAAGATACAGGGTGTTTGTTAATTAGCCATCGACAAGCCCACGCGTGGTTGGGCCCCTGATAACGTATGTAATGCGGTAAAATATAGGGCGCTGTTCTCACCGCTGCCGGGAACATTAGCTGTAGTAGAACCAGTGTAAGGGAAGGAGTGTTTAATCCTTAATAATAAATAAAGCTAATTATTTTGTAACTCCCTTCTTTATAATGTGTAAAATTTTGTCAGACAGACGTGCTAGTAAATTTTTGCGAAAAAAGCGTTAAAAAGCTCTCAAGATATATTATATTTATGTATGTCTGTGAACAGCGGGCCTACTCGTAATTGCCCAGAAAAATTAACCGAAGGTGGTGTTAACGAGCATATGGTTAATTTTGTAGTACCTACATAGCAATGTAGCATAGTATAAATAGCAATGTATCTATCAAATCTTACAAGACGTCAAATTAACAAAGATGTTATGCAATTTCTGACAGCTGAGTAGGAAGCGACTACAATAGACGGAGAGCTAGCCACGTCAGATATGACACAATAATGAGAGCAACGAAACCCCTCTAGTCAGTTTGCTATACTTTGCTTATTTCTAGATTTGCACATCTGGTAGCTGTAAAATGGTGGAGGTGAATAATGCAAACCACTCCAAGCAAACCAATCCTAGAGTTCTGAGTTTGATGCAAGATTATAAGAAATTATATAAATAATTAGATTATGTAATTGCCAAAACTTTCTGATGGGGGAAAGTAGTGCCAAACGACGTAATGTGATTCATAGTTTGTCGCCTGCTGTAATCCAATCCAATATTGGACGCACTTTCAGGTACAAGTATACTGGTTCAGCTGATCCTGTCTGCGTTGACTGACGAAGATAACCGGGCCGGTACTTTCCGCCGTCCGCGCCGCTCGTTACATGTAATTGCTTCGCTTCGCTTTTTTGATATGACCATTCGCTTTTACGGGGGCATTATGACGTCATTTAGGGTACGTTGCATTTTATTAGGGAAAGAGTTATTAATCCGGGTCCCATGAATATTTGTGTTTAGGAATATTTACGGTTTATTGTGTGGGTACGTATTTTCCTTGGCCCCTAAGTAGTAAACAGCTAGTAGCTGCGCAAGTGGGTAAGTAGCCGAAGAAAAAAAAAATACACAGAGATGGTTAGGTACCTCTGGGTGTGATTAAGTGTATTCATATCAGAGGAGAAAGAAAATTCAGTGCAAAATTTGACGCTAGATTTGTATAAAGGTTCTTTGAATGTTTAAACGAATGTATCTGTATAGAATATTACTAAAAAGTACTTGCCTTATTCTCTACCTAATTGTTGGATTATTACCTACTTATAATACTGGTAAGCTTTTATTGCTTATAAAAACAAAAAAAAAAAAAACAAAAAAAAATTGTAATTGTAAATGATTGATTTCTTTTGTATTGTAATAATTGTAATTGTTGTTTTTGTAATTTGTAATATTACAAAATTTATAAAATAAGGAGTATTTTAATATAGATATACGTACCTAGTTATACAAGTGACGTAGTAGGAAATTACTTAGGTATTGTATTTTTTAAATAGATATATGATATTTATCAGTGTCCACATTTCATTTAACCTTTTCTATTAATGCAAAGTCTTCGTATATGCGAGGAATCAAAAACTCCATAAAAGTACCATAATACATATATGATTACATCTAGATATCTACAAACGCAAAGCCAACAAATTAAATTGTATCGGTCAGTATCGCATAATTAACACTCACCTACGTAATGGACAAAGCCATTCTGCATACCAACGTCCGACCAAAGACGTCGCCGGGGCAACCTCAATGGCCTAATAAATGGGCCGAGCCATCCCGTGTGGCTACTCCAGCCATATCACGGTCCCACCCTCGAAAGCTCTCCGATCTCGACCCGACAAGGATTATGTTATCGTATGTGAATTTAAATTTATCCTTGTTGAATCACGTGACACTGAAAGAGATAGCGGTACATATTCAATTTTATAATTCGAATGTTATATTATAAGAGTCGTGGGATAGATACGGGCCTCTTGTTTTAAACATATCCTTAATACATTTTTGCTAATGAACGAAGTGTTCAAGTATTTGCGATTGTTCTCTAATTACGGCATCTTCTTGGTAGCTGCCAATTAAATTCATAGACCGTTTAACAGATAATATGGTCCTTCCGAAGTTCGTTATTTTGGATAGGTTGGTACTTGAATCGTTTATGCGTTAGATTCTTTTGTTTTTGTTAAACGTGGCGTTAAAATTATACCACCTTTAGACCATAGCTTTGCTTGTATAAAAAAAAAACTACTTTAGTTGCTTTTCTATAAACTTTAACCATTTTGGGTCGTATTGTATGCTATAACCTACCTTGAATAAGTACCTGTGCACATTTTAGCGTCAAACATATAAGTGCCTTTTTTTTAGAGTTTTGGCGTAGGTGGTCAATAGTATCAGAGTAAGCTGGTGGAAAGTAACAAAAAAAAATTGCAGGATTATTTCACATCGGATTGACCTAGCCGAAAACTAAGCAAAACCTGTAGCTAGTGTTGGCAGCGATATATGTGCATACCTCATTTTATTAGGTAAATAAATACATACTTAGACACGTAGAAAACGTCCATAATTTGTAAACAAATATTTGTTGTACGTACCGGGACTCAAACTCAGTACCTACCTTCAAATTTGTAGGTACGCGAGCTACTACTAGGATACGGAGGCCATTGAAATAAGTTCTAGGAATGCTCCGCTTCCACAATTAAGCTACCTTGTTAAGTTATTACGTCGCAGAGTTCTAATGAACTAGATATAATTACCTACTTATAATTACAGACTTGCTTTGCAATATAATATTATTAAACACTAGTTTTCTGTAATAATTAGGGCTGGGCGTATCAACGGACGCCCGTCGGACGCTGGCCACCACTTGCCATGTAGTATTTTCATCGCTTTGCCAGTATTTGTTCTAGGATAACCAGTATAAATGTTACCTCAACAAAGGCAAAATCAATGTGCTTTCAGAGGTCTCGCATTTATTGGTGGGTACGAGGCGATTACCTGCCCGCGGTCAGTATGCAATGAGGATAACAGCACTGGCCCGCTTTGACTCGCGGCTTCAATTTCTCTTCGTTTGATGTGTTTAATTACTTTGTTTGTTTGTTCGGATACGATGCCTGTTGCGGTCGACCTAAGTTGAAAATGCTTCCAAAACTGTTAGCGCTGCCAAATTAAATGTAACCCACGTCAAACTAAGCGAATAGTTTATACTCGAAACGAGATAATTAAAGTATGCCAGATGCAGTTTGCTTGAAACCAATTACAGCTAATATATCTACAATATCGTCGACGTAGAATCTACATATAACTTCACAACAGAAACCATTTTACCGCAACTAACTCATGGCAGGAAATTATGCGAGACTTACAGTGACTTTTCTTAAACAGAAGGTGTAACTTTTAGATTCATTGCATGTTTGTAAATTAGTAGGTAAATGTGTAAGATTTAAATATACAGCGAAGGTTCCAATCCTTTTTTACTTTGCGCCACGTTTTCCCTCCATTGTATTTAAGATTGTAATGACAAACATAGTATGTATTAGTTAGGGTTTCTACAACTTGTGCAGTGCTACTGATACGCAGCAAGCATATTATCATTAAATTGTTAATTTTAAAGTAATTGTAGGGTTGCGTTCCACAAGGACGACCGTTGGGTCCATAATATATCTTGTGGGCAAGCAACCGCGATTTGACTGACGGCGCTGCCTGAAAGGACATTTATCTGCCTCACTAGGGTTACTCTAAACCAAACAACAATGAATTCTCATTTACAAATTGTCTTGGCATTTCTCGGGCCAGGTCCTCTTTTGACTAATTGATGCTTTTAAGTTATTTGGTGGTTCGGTACAGTTATGTTCGTTTCGTACTGTTGTAAAAATGCCTATGTACTGTTGTATAAAATAGGTAATTTTTTTATGATGGTGCCAGGAGGCAGGACAATCATACTAGGGTGCTATGACGGGGAACCTCCTCGAGTGCCAGGGCCATTCTCATTATCTCTTGATCCAGTTAATCTGGGTTGGGGTGGGGGACGGTTCATCCGGGGGTAACGGTAAGCGATCTCTTGGTAAACCCCAAGGATATCTTACCAGTGCTACAAATATTCTGTCTGGAGGGGATGAGGGGTTCCGCACAGGGAGAACCCTCATTGAGGGAGATAGCTCTTGAGTGTTGGCTGGAGGGGGCCATTGGGCCGGGTAGCTTTGGCGGTGAGGGCAAGAATGCCGGGGTGCGGTCCTGTATACTTATAAAACTGCGGCCCCGTAACCTGTCTAGGCAGAGGCCTAGACAGGTTAAGGGGCCGCAGTTTTCATCATAGGCCCTCTGGCTGGACAGACCGGGGGTTTACACCAAGCCGGTGCCGGGTGTTGGCTGCGAGGATGACCACCTCTATAAAAATTGGCCGTTTTTTCACCTCGCTCTTGTCGTGGAGGTTGTCATGCGTGTGGTGTCGCCCCCTGCACGCTATTTTTGGGAGGGCGAACTTCGGCTCCGGGGGCTTCGACCCAGTGAGGGGACAGCTTCGGCTGTCGCAGCAGGCGGTGTTCGCGGTTGAATGCTCGCGATCCCGTGTCCAATGTCACCAACGCTGCACGACGGGCATACCGTGGATGGTTTAGTTGGTAATGTAAGCTCTTGTCCATGAGTCCAACATACCTAGTATGCCTAAATGAATTCCTCCACGTTAAAAAAAGGACTAGCAAAGACGTAGGATTACATTATACTCTGTGTTATTAAAAAAAACCGGCCAAGAGCATGTCGGGCCATGCTTAGTGTAGGGTTCCGTAGTTGCCGGCCTATTAGCATACATCCTTTCAAAAGGTCGTTTTTTAATGGATATTTTGCGGCGCTTACTTAATTTTTCTATGCGGCACTTTACGTCCTTTTACTATGCGTTTTTAAGTTATAGCTCAAAAACGGCCCCACCTATTTTATTCAATATAGGTAGTTGTCATTGAAAGTACTTATAAAGCCTCACTTTCATGAATTTTTCAAATTTTTTGAACCCACGTTTCAAAAGTTAGATGGGAGGGACGCCCTTTTTTCAACTTTCAGAGCTATTATTTCCGAAACTATAAGTGTTATCCAAAAATTGTTTTGAAAGAACCTTATTCTTTTTGAAAGACCTATCCAGTAGCACCCTACAAGATAGGGTTGGAGCGAGCAAAAAAGACCACCCCCCCACTTCATATGTACCGTACAGCTACCCTAAAAATAATATTTTGTCAGATTTTGTTTTACCACTTTGCCGGCGTGATTAATACACTTACCTAGGCTCATACAACATTCCAGCGTTTTAGTATTAACGATCATTGAGCTAGACCGCGGGCAGATGGACGGACAGACGGACGGACATGGCGAAACTATAAGAGCGTGGACACTTTGAGTTGACTACGGAACCCTAATAATGTATGTATGGTACATTTCTGTACATAACTATAAAAATTTTGACCACGGGTTTGGACTGTAAATGGGCTGGGAAAATTTATATGTACCGCATGTCTTTGAGTGTAGTTTACATTGCGGGAAATTCGTGGCGGGTAGTTACTCGATGACACTCTGTACTGTACTGATAGACGTCCGCCATCTATCTTCTATATCTATCTATACTCTTCTATACATATAATCTATCTATATAAACATATAATAAAGCTGAAGAGGGTCGAAAGTCTGTACGAAAAAAAGTTGGCTGGGGATACTTAGAATCGATAACAGAACACGTTCCAACAATTTTTAGAATTTTTGTCTGTTTGTCTGTTTATTTGACCGCGCATCACGTAATAACGGCTGAACGGATTTTGATGAAATTTTGCATAGAGATTGTTTGAGTCCCAGGAAAGGATAATATATAGTTTTAATCCCGAAAATCAACCCTGATGGGGGGTGAAAATGGGGTTGAAAGTTTGTATGGAGAATTTTTATCCGCTGAAACGATTTAGATAGAAATGAGTATGGAGATAATTTGAGTCTTGAGAAACGTCAAAGGATAGTTTTCAAACCCTTGTGGGGGTGAAAAGGGGGTTGGAAGTTGGTATGAGGAATTTTTTACCGCTGAACTGATTTAGATGAAATTTGGTATAGAGATAGTATGGGTCTCGAGAAAGGACAAAGGGTAGTTTCAGCTTCAAAAAAGGGCGCCCCCCCATCTTACTTTAGAACCGTAGCTCGTAGGTCCAAAAAATAAAATAAAAAAATAAATAAATAATAAGTATATCTATATGTATGTCGGACCCTGCTCCAGGGTTTCGTCGTCACCAGGTTAGTGCATGGTTGGAATCACGAAATAAGATCGAAAACGTCAAGATCACGTGTGTATTTATCGTTCACAATCACAATTAGAACAAAATATTAAAGGATTACACTGATACAATTCGATTTAATTATTCAACGGTAGAAACGTGGTGTGTTCATCGCAGAACTAGCCAAGCGTCCGTCCCGAGCCAACGCTCAATCCAGAATGGCGGCCATGCTTCATTCTCCCACCACCCTTACGTCATTTGTCAGCTGTCAATTTACCAAGCTAGTTCGACCGCACCCAAGCAAAATTGCTTGACGTTTCTGAACACGCCAACAGATGGCGTTGGGAAAGACAATCAAATAAACAACAACTAAGTTAATCGTTTGAAGCTTTCAAACATCGCCAACAGATGGCGTAAGAAGGCAAATCAAACTACAATAGAAAGCAATGGCGTCGACGTAACTTCAAGTTTCATAAATTGGTCACCAGAGGCGCCACTATTGTCACTCTGTGACACGGCCATCTTGACATCTCACACGTCCTCGTGTGAGTGTGGCATATCTGAAATGGGAAAATAAACTTGCAACTGTAATTGCTCTAAATTTCGGCCAACCTGACCATGTGAAAAAAACCAAACATTAAAAGGTGGCCGTGCCACAAAGTATCGTCTTTTTTTTTTTTTTACAAAATACAAAAAAATCATAGGTATCAAAATTACAACATAATTACAGCATCAATAAGACACCTTTGACAATACATTAATCCAAACAAAAACATCTTAACAGTTCAACAACTGGGATCATATTCATGCTTCCTGGACAGTCCCGGGGCAGGCAACCCCATGACGTCCGACTCTCCTGGACAATCCTCAAGAGTGACCGAAATCCATGGACAACTTCCGAGGACGACCGATATTCCTGGACAATCCTGAGGTGTCCGACAATCACCTTGCCTTAACCAGGTAACTCCAAGGACAGCCTCAGGATGACCGATTTCCTGGACAATCCTAAAGGGTGACCGAACTCCATGGACAACCCCCAAGGACGACCGATACTCTTCTTCTTTGTCCTCGCCTTGTCCCATTTCAGTTGGGGTCGGCTCTCCTAATCAATCTTCGCCAGGACATTCTGTCCTGGGTCGTCTGTGGAGCTAATTGGGCTGACTTTAGATCTTGGTTTACTTTAGAAGTCCACGTGTTTCGGGGCCTGCCACGTCCTCTCGGTCCGGTTCCAATGTCAAGCACTGTTCTCGTCATGTGGTCTTTCGGGCGTCTCATTACATGGCCGTACCACCTCAGTCTAGATTCACATATTTTCTCCGGGATTGGTCTTACTCGGAAGGTACCGCGTATGTACTCATTTCTTACTTTGTCAAGCAGCGTGACGCCTCCAGACCATCGCAACATTTTCATTTCTGCTACGTGCAGTTGATCTTCCTGCTTTTTTTAAAGAGGCCAACATTCCGCACCATATAGCAAGGCTGGTCTGACCGCAGTCTTGTACACTTTTCCTTTTACCGGAATAGGCATCTTGGGGTCGCATAATACGCCTGTGAGTTCTCTCCATTTTACCCATCCGGTACTGATGCGGTTCGAGACGTCGGGTTCTATTGTTCCATCGCTTGCCAGGATAGAACCGAGGTATTTAAAGGACGCAACCTTTGATAGAGGAGTGTCTTGCATATATATAGTTGCGTTGGTCGGGGACTTTGAAAAGTTGCAGTGCATATACTCTGTTTTACTTCTGCTTATTTTCAATCCAGCATTCTCCAGAGCTTCTCGCCACTGTTCTAGTGTTAACTCTAGTTCTTTGGGGTCTTTACTAACAAGGACTATATCATCTGCATACAGGATGTGCCAAGGGGGCTTTTTTTTTGGATATCAGCAGTGACGTAGTTCATGACCAGATTAAAAATAAGGGGGCTGAGGGCTGAACCCTGGTGTACACCCACTTTTACATCGAACTGTTCACTCGTACCTGCTGGGCTCCTTACTCTCGTTTTCACCTCATTGTACATGTCCATCACCAGTTGGACATAACATTCTGGTACATTTTGGGATCTCAGTGACTGCCATATAAGTTTCCTTGGTACACGGTCGAATGCTTTTTCGAGGTCTATGAATATCATATGCAGGTCGGTCTTGTTGTCTCTGTTCTTCTCCATCAGGATTCGGGACGACAGATACTACTGGACAATTCTTAAGGGCGACCGAAATCCATGGACAACCCGTAAGAATGACCGACATTTTGAACAGTACTTAAAGCAACCAAAATCGAGAAAAATAGATAATCCCTGAAGAAAACTCAAAGACAAGATTGACACTAACAAAATGAAACAGTGCATTATGATATGATGATATCATAATTAATCATCTGTGTCGATACTGCCGTTGTCGATAACATCACTAACGGTAACGTCGTTGTCGATACGGTCGCTGTCAACAATTTCAGTGTCGCTGTTTTGTACATTGTTGTCAGGCATTTTTCTAAGTCTATCATGTGCGTATTTGTATGTCCGGTTGGAATTTAGGGCTCGCAGAATATATCGGTCTCCGTCTAGAACCTCTGACACTATAAAAGGGCCCTTAAATTTAGGGTCGAGTTTTGTTTGATTCCGCTCTTCGTTTTTAAGCAACACAAAATCGCCCGTAGAGAAAGGTTTCACTTTAGCTTTAGTCGAGTCAAATCTCACCTTAGCATTTGCAGAAGCTTTTTCCATGCACTCTACTGCTTGTATCCTAACTTGATTGATGTCGACTTCCGTGTCTTCCTCGCCAGCGAATAGAATATCGAGAGGCCGTGCAACCTTACCAATTAGAAGTTCTAGTGGACTTGCCTTTGCGACTCGGTGCATGGTGCAATTAATAGCGAGCTGCACGTCAGGTAGAGCATCTTGCCAAGATCGGTTGCTGGTCTCGACTGCTGTCAGCATATTCTTTAAGGTGCTCATAATACGTTCTACCTGACCGTTGACTCGCGAGCTCCCTGTTGCTATTAAATGGAGTTTTATGTTGACAGAGTCGCAGTAATCTTTGAAATCCTTGCTGGCAAAGCACCGACCCTGGTCAGCTATTAGGCGAGTTGGTGCGCCAAATAAAGCTACACTAGCTTTGAGGGCTTTAATACTGCTAGCTGTGTCAATGTTATGTGTATGGTGCAGCAATACGTACTTGGTAAATGCGTCAACGAGCACGAAGACGTACTCCTTTCGCTGGTTCTTCCCACTCAATTTACCGGTAGCATCAACGTGCACTGTGTGCCACGGGATTGCTATCTTGGGTATGGGATGCATATCCGCCTGAATTTTGCCAGAATGAGATTTGGAGATCCTGCACGTGATACAGTTTTCGACAAACTTCCTCACATATTTTGTCATGTTGTCGAACCAGTAAAGATCATATACCTTCTCCAACGTTTTTTCCCATCCTAAATGTAGTAAACCTTCGTGAACGTTATTGATGACAGACTAACGAAATGAGCGAGGAACTATTGGCAAACATCGAGTCTTGCCGTTGCGCTGAATTTTACGGTGTATAATGCCTGACCGAACTTCGTAAGTTTTGGCTATGTCGGCGTGCAATTTTTCGTCTTTTAAGTTAGCCATAAGTTTTGATAGTTCCTCATCCTTCCGTTTTTCTGCCATCAACCAATTATCACTTAACTCAGCCAGATTCACATGTTTTACCTCAACCTTTTCTTGTATGATGCTGTCGGTCCTGGCCGGCAACGGATTCCTTGAAAAGAAATCGGCATGAGACATTCGCTTCCCGCTTCGGTGAACAATGTCGAAGTCAAACCCTTGTAAGAATGCCCACCATCTGTGTACTCGCGGTGTTAAATCTAATTTTGTCCGGGTAGATTGGACAGAGCTACAGTCGGTTACTACGATAAATTTGCGTCCATGAAGGTAATGCCGGAAATGCTTGACGGCGTTAACAACCGCGAGAGTCTCTAACTCATACGGGTGGTACTTAGACTCCGCAGCTGTCGTGCGCTTGCTGTAGTACGCAATTACGTGCGACTTACCATCTTTCAGTTGCATCAGCACGCCACCGTAGCCAACTGCACTCGCGTCAGTATATAGTTCTGTTGTAAGCTCCGGATCGTAAATAGTGAGTACCGGCTCAGAGGTGAGAACTGAAATAATTTGTTGTCTGACAACCTCATGCTCTGGCTTCCAATCGATCTTACCGTTCCCTGAAGTTTGGGAATATAAAGGAGACATGATCTGTGAGAATTTCGGCACGAACTGCCGAAAGTACGTGGCCAGCCCAATGAACGAACGCAGCTGCGTCACTGTTTTTGGTGGAGGTACAGCAGTTAGAGCTTCGATTTTACGACTATTGGGGCGAATTTGCCCTTCACTTACCTCATATCCTAGGTACTCAACTTTGCGCTTCAAAAAAGCACTCTTTTTGTAGTTTAAAGAGAATCCCTTTTTAGCTAGAACTTGAAGGACTACCTGTAGTCGCTCTAGAGCCTCGTCATCGTCTTTTGCTACTATTAAAACATCGTCCATGTAAACTACAACGTAGGTGTTCACAAGATCACCAAGAGCATGAATTAGAGCGCGCTGAAAAACTGACGGCGCGTTACGAAGCCCAAATGGCATTGTGAGGTACTCATAATGGCCCTAAGGGGTCACAAAAGCCATAATTTCAATTGACTCTGGCTCTATTGGGATCTGGTGAAAACCTGACGCTAGGTCAAGAGTTGAAAATACGTGCCCACCATGCAATCGAGCGATTTGGTCTGAGATGAGCGGCAAAGGGAATCGGTCAGGTACAGTATTGTCATTTAATTCACGAAAATCTACACACATTCTGTCAGTGCCATCTTTTTTCTTGACTAAAAGTATGGGACTTGCAAATGGCGATGAACTAGGGCGAATCACACCTGCATTAAGTAAGCTGTCAACTTTATTTCTTACAACTTGTCGCTCATCGGGACTTAATGTGTAGGGACGGCGGTTAACTGTCTTATGCGGATCCTTTAGGTGAATTTTCATTGGTTCAGTATTCGCAGGAGACGAAGGTAAACCAGCCGTAAAATAATGTTCAAAGGTTTTTAAAACTCCTAACAATTTGCGCTTCATATGAAGACCACAGTCGGTGTCAATCTGGCCAAGGTCAAATTGAGTACCTGCGATGGGGTCACATGATTGGACTACTCGAACTTTTTCGAATTTCAATTTGTCCTGGGTCATGTGAACAGCCAAACCCATTGCTAAAACTTCGCGTCCAATCATGATTCCATATCGCAGGCAATCATCAGGTAACACATGGAAAAGAATCTCCAATGTAATATTATCAAATCTCTATGAGTGTCAATATTTGTACTGTAGAGAAGACCGTCCCTCCTATACCAGTCATGGATATGTTGTTATAAATCCGCTTGCCTCTAAATTTACATGAAATGGATTCTTTTACTAACGAGCACTCGGCTCCTGAATCATAATGAAATGGTAACAGCTCACCGGAGTGTCGTAGAAGTCCCACCGGGTTGTCTACGATGCACACGTCGACTCGCTTCTCCTTGGAGTTGCTGCTTTCGCCGCCATTTCCATCCTGGCCGCTCCTCTTCGGACAGTTGTATGCGTAGTGGCCCGGCTTGCGGCAGATGTAGCAGGTGACAGGTTTCTCAGAAGCGTGATCCTTACTGGTAGCGTCGGTCTTCGTTCGGCCATCATGTTGGTTCGCTTCCCTTTTTTGGAAACATTGCGTAGACCTATGGCCAATTTCCCCACAGTAAAAGCACTTAATATTTGCCTGTGGGCCCGCAATGCGGGTCTTCTTCGTATCTGGTTCATCACATTTGTCATTTGACGGAGCCTTTCTCTTCAAAAAGGAAACTGCTTTCAGCTCTTGTAGCCACTGGGTTCGAGTTTTAATATCAGTCGTAAAGGACAAACGTTGAACACGAGCTTCGTAGCGAGAAATGTGTGCCAAAACTGTAGCAATAGCTATTTGCTCTGTGGTCAAACCATTCCACCTTGACATAATAGATGACATTAAACTAGAAGCATAGGAAGCTAAGCATTCTTTATCGTCTGGCTTTCTGGCATTAAGATCTATGAGATAAGCAGCACTAGTCTCAGAAGTATCGTACCTTGCTACGAAAAGGTCCTTGAAGTCACTCTACTTCATCCCGGGATAGGCTACTCTAGAAAGCCAGGTCGAAGCACGATTCTTAAGGGCTCGACTTAATGCAATCATCAAAATTGTACCTTGGCATTGTGGGTCGTCAATACACAAGTCTGCGGTAGAGATCCAAGCTCGCGCGTCAACATCTGGCTTATCTGGGTCAAAATCAGGTAGTCTAAGTTCTTTGGACGATGATGGCTGTGGCTTGTTTAAGGTTTGCAACAAGGCCATGAAGTTTTTATTTTGTTGTTCCATAAGAATCTGCCATTTTTCATTATTTCTACGCCGTGCGGGCAGTCGTGGGGATTGGCGTTCGGTTTCCGCTTCTGATGTCGTACCCTGCTCCAGGGTTTCGTCGTCACCAGGTTCGTGCATGGTTGGAATCACGAAATAAGATCGAAAACGTCAAGATCACGTGTGTATTTATCGTTCACAATCACAATTAGAACAAAATATTAAAGGATTACACTGATACAATTCGATTTAATTATTCAACGGTAGAAACGTGGTGTGTTCATCGCAGAACTAGCCAAGCGTCCGTCCCGAGCCAACGCTCAATCCAGAATGGCGGCCATGCTTCATTCTCCCACCACCCTTACGTCATTTGTCAGCTGTCAATTTACCAAGCTAGTTCTGCGTCGACCGCACCCAAGCAAAATTGCTTGACGATTCTGAACACGCCAACAGATGGCGTTGGGAAAGACAATCAAATAAACAACAACTAAGTTAATCGTTTGAAGTTTTCAAACATCGCCAACAGATGGCGTAAGAAGGCAAATCAAACTACAATAGAAAGCAATGGCGCCGACGTAACTTCAAGATTCATAAATCGGTCACCAGCGGCGCCACTATTGTCACACTGCGACATATACATATAACAAAGCTGAAGAGGGTCGAAAGTCTGTTCATGGAATATATTCGGAAAAAAGTTGCCTGGGGATACTTAGAATCGATAACAGAACACGTTCCAACAATTTTTAGAATTCCGCGCATCACGTGAAAACGGCTGAACGGATTTTGATGAAATTTTGTGTAGATATAGTTTGAGTCTCGGGAAAGGACAAAGAATAGTTTCATCCCGAAAATCAACCCTGGAGGGGGTGAAAAGGGAGTTGAAAGTTTGTATTGAGAATTTTTAATAGAAATTAGTATGGAGATAATTTGAGTCCCGAGAAACGACAGAATAGTTTTCATCCCGAAAATAAACCCTTGTGGGGGTGACAAGGGGGTGGGAAGTTGGTATGAGGATTTTTTTACCGCTGAACTGATAAAGATGAAATTTGGTATAGTATGGGTCTCAAGAAAGGACAAAGGATAGTTTTCACCCCGAAAATCAACCCTAAAGGGGTGAAAAGGAGTTGGAAATTTGTATAAGGAATTATTAACCGCAGAATCGATTTAGATAAAATTTGGCATGGAGATAATTTGAGCTCTGGAAAAGGAAATAAAATAGTTTTATCTCGGAAATTATCCCTTAAGCGGATGCAAAAGGGGTGGATGTTTACATGGGTAAGGAACAAATAATAACCGCTGTACGTATTTAGATGAAATTTGGTATTGAAATAATTTGTAATTTTTTGGTCAAGGTGTTCATATAAGTATTTATAACATGTTACCCGTCGATGCTTTCAATTTACATTTATCCGCTCTTAAGAAATATTTGAAAATGTCATGAATGTCAAAGGATTATTGCAGGTTCGAGGACTATATATGACAGATAAAGATGCATGGCCCAAACCAAAAAACTACTACAAAATCGTCTAACATTTATAGGAACACCGTTTAGGTAGGAAAACATATCAAACGTTTTGTGAAGCAGTCAGATTAGGATTTATTTTTCTTTATAATTAAACAATAGGTAAGTACATTATCTGTCTCTCAAGCTGTTTTGATATGTCTTCTTGAAGAACTACGCATTATTTTGTATCTTTAAGATCTAATAATGTATTACTGTTTTGTAAAAAATAAGTCCCGTCGAGTTTCTTTTCGGTCATATCATAATACTTCTTGGGCCAGAGGTGTAGGGTTAGAACCGGTGGTAGTTTTGGAACGAAGTTCCTTAACGGACGGTTCGCGGATGGGGGGGCTCGGCGAAAAAAAGTCACGTGACCTTCACGAAAAAGCGGCACGTTACGAAAACGCGACACCCATACGATTGAGAAACATGTAAACGAAAAAGTCCAAAATGAAATAAAATTTAATAACATAACTTCGTTTCAACCGAGTGTTACACGGCACTCACGTATTTTATTTTTTTCTGACGTTCATTAGTGCATTGTAATGTGCTTTTTTTATACTATTTTTTTATACTACGACGGTGGCAAACAAGCATACGGCCTGCCTGATGGTAAGCAGCTACCGTAACCTATGGACGCCTGTAACTCCACAGAAGTCACATGCGCGTTGCCGACCCTTTACAAAAAGGAGGATTCACTGTGTTGACGGCTAAAGGAACAAGAGGGTCCCTCATCGTCAACACACTGGGTCCTCTTTGAGCTCTTTGGCAACCTTACTCACCAGCAGGAACACAACACTATGAGTAGGGTCTAGTGCTATTTGACTGTGGTTTTCTGTAAGGTGGAGGTACTTCCCCAGTCGGGCTCTGCTCCAGATTTGAGCGAGATGACATTCACTGAACGTGCCCTACCACACTAAGCGAGATGCCATTCGCAGTGCCCATACCTCTCTTTTGGCATAGTTTAAGGACATACCCAAGTCCGGACGTAGTTTAAGGACATACCCCGGGTCCAACGGGTGCTTACATTGAAGAATAAATATCTTGATCTACACCAATATCATAAATCCTCTATTCTGCGTTCGGAGCCGTATGTAATTACCACCATTATTGCAACCAGTAACGTAACATCAGTGTATTATCTGTGACACTGTGGTAAAAACGTATGGAAATTCATTACCTACGGTAACGTAACGGCCGGCATTTTGTTGAGGCCTGATAAGAACTTTCAATAAAAACTATATTGAATCGGTTCAGCCGTTTTTGAATTATCAGTCAAAAACGCATAGTGAAAGGAAGTGCCGGATAGTAAAATGACGTAAGCGCCGCCAAATATCCCTTAATAAACGACCCTTTGAACGGATGTTTTGTAACAGGGCGGCATCTACGACACTCTACACTGAGCATCGCCCGACATGCTCTTGGCCGGTTTTTTTTTGCATTGTTATCCCGGAAATCACCCCTTAAGGGTTACTAATTCCAATTCAAGAAAATCTCCAGCCAGGTTATACGTAGCCTATAAAAATTCAACGTCTAAAAGGGGAGGGTAGCCACTGCACTCGACTGAGTTAAATTTGCATGGGTCATGGACCCCCTCCAAGTGCACCTCAAATAGAAAAAAATCATTTCTGCATTTGTGACCCCCCCCCCCTCCCCAATTTTAACCGCGCCTGTTCTTACCTTTCATGCTTAGACTGATTTGACGGGAGGATCGATTTGGATGATATTTGCCGTGGACATGAACGTATAAATACAAAAGTGGTCCTGTATCGTCCGATATACACTTACTACTCTATGTCGTTTAAATCATGCCAAAAAAATTAATAGGATAAATAAAAAGTATTCATTTTTGAGTGTAGTTTCAAGTTCCGCCTCCAGGGTAGCGGGAGAGAAATTAGGGGTGAATTAGCCGCTTACTGACACTGACCGAATTCCACGGCACAGCTAGTATACTATATAGGTACAACATTTTGATGCCAAACTTTTTTTTGGTGTACTGTTTCAGAGTCCTATTGTTAATAATGTTAAAATTTTATAGAAAATTATTTCTGTTTATTTAACTATTTCCGTCACGATTATTACCACCCTTAATCCGTAAGTACTCATTTTCAATATAAATATTTGAAGGATCTTTTCACTCAAATGCCATTATGGAAACAGTGAAAAGAAAAGTAAACGATGTCTTGCCAATCCTTTTGTACGTCGTCGCCGTCTCTGGCTATTCTATCCTTTAGCTGTTTCGTTGAATGTAAGCCACTTATGAAAATGAATGTAAAACACGGATAAACCAAAGCCTATTTTCCGCGTGAAGTAAAGCGGGCGGTTACAAATTGCTTTGGGCAAAGCGTAAATTTTAATTTTATCTCTAATACCCAAATGAGCACCGTGACTCGACATAATAAATGTATTCTTCCCACGTTAGCGGGGTCGATACAGGCAGGTATGGGCGCTTGCAATCGCAAACACTCCATAGCTGTTGAGATAGTTACAATGTACGGATTCAACCCTTAAGAACCCTTGGGAGATTCCTTTTTTAAAAGAAATCTGGATTACAGTATTTTACTTTTAATATTAGTTTATGGGCATAAACAGAGACACATAGGTGCATAGGTAGGTAAGCACTTAAATTATTTTACATATGTGAGTTACTGATTAACTCTTTGATGGATTTAATTTGACAAAAAATATTGTGTTGTATTAAATAAGTCGGCAAAGCACTGCGGTTAGAATTTGTTAGAATCCATTCGAATATAGAGTGAATTTTTTAAAATTTAATATGTACATGTTATTAAATAAATCGTTTAGACTAGATAGATTGGTCGCTCTCTTTTTTTAGTGACAGCGACAGTCACTTTTACCTTAATCACGATATGGGTCCGGTTTGGAAATATATAAAATATGTTTTTTTTTTATAGAAAGTACGTGTCCAAATCTATTATAAATACTTAATCAATACGAATTTATCTGTCAGTTCCTCTTACGATTAACAATTAAAATAAACATTTTTTTACAAAACACCGTCACAGAGTGGTAAAATTTAATGCTGTACTCGCTAGAAAAAGACCACTTTGTCACATTGTTTTTTTTTTAAAACCACCACATTGAAAAATCCATCGCGCATGTGCCACCTCTTGAGTCGCAGGCGTCCATAGGCTACGGTAACTGCTTACCATCAGGCGGGCCGTATGCTTGTTTGCCTCCGTCGTGGTATAAAAAAACTGTATCCAACTAGAAAATAATTATTTTTTAGTCCTTTTAAAAACGATTGTAGTTTTTATTTACATTTATTTTCATTATCATTTTATTGATGTTTGAAAAAACTAAAATTTTATGAAATTGTCGCTAAAAAAGAAGAATGGCCCAGATACGCGAATTACTATGTGTCAGTGTTGGCCGAACGTTAGTGTAATTGAAAATTAAAAATTGAAGATTGAAACACGTTAGTTAAAATTGAACACTAATAGTTTAATGCAAATTGATTTCAATTAGAATTGAAATTAATCGTAACTAATGTGTTAATCCTTTGCGAATAACTAATAATTGAAGATATTTAATTTTTAGTCTTTCTCAAAAATTGAAACATTAATATAATTTTTAGTGTAGATTGAATTGGTAATTGACATTAATAATTTACCTAACTAAACGCGAATTTAGGTTAAGCTACGAGGTTTTGATTTTTGTTTCGATTTTGACTCTGGACTCGGGGGCTTGTATTAATAAGCAATGGGACCGGTATCCTAAGATGGAGGTCATGCTGGACCCTGGAGATCCCTACTGGATCTCGGGTTTGGCGCATCATAGACGCATGCTGTTTGGGCCCATTCGACTTGTACTCATGAGCAGATGGTACCGGTATCAAAATCTGGAGCTCATGCTGGACCCTGGGGATCCCTACTGGATCTCGGGTTTGGCGCATCATAGACTCATGCTGTTTGGGCTCATTCGACTTGTACTGATGAGCAGATGGTACCGGTATCAAAATCTGGAGCTCATGCTGGACCCTGGGGATCCCTACTGGATCTCGGGTTTGGCGCATCATAGACTCATACTGTTTGGGCTCATTCGACTTGTACTGACGAGCAGATGGTACCGGTAATAAAATCTGGAGCTCATGCTGGACCCTGGGGATCCCTACTGGATCTCGGATTTGGAGCATCATAGACTCATGCTGTCTGGGCTCATTCGACTTGCACTGATGAGCAGATGGTACCGGTATCAAAATCTGGAGCTCATGCTGGACCCTGGGGATCCCTACTGGATCTAGGGTTTGGAGCATCATAGACTCATGCTGTTTGGGCTCATTCGACTTGCACTGATGAGCAGATGGCACCGGTATCAAAATCTGGAGCTCATGCTGGACCCTGGGGATCCCTACTGGATCTCGGGTTTGGCGCATCATAGACTCATGCTGTTGGAGCATGCTGCATGGAGACAATGGAGACGAAGGAGACGATGGAGACGATGGAGACGATGGACAAGATGGAGACGATGGAGAAGATGGAGACGATGGAGAAGATGGAGACGATGGAGACGATGGAGAAGATGGAGACGATGGAGAAGATGGAGACGATGGTGAAGATGGAGACGATGGTGAAGATGGAAACGATGGAGACGATGGCGACAAAGGAGACGATGGAGAAGATGGAGACGATGGAGACGATGGAGAAGATGGGGACGATGGAGACGATGGAGACGAAGGAGACTATCGAGACGATGGAGACGATGGAGAAGATGGATACGATAGACGATGGAGACGAAGGAGATGATGGAGACGATGGAGACGAAGAAGACGATGGAGACGATGGAGACGATAGACGATGGAGACGAAGGAGATGATGGAGACGATGGAGACGAAGAAGACGATGGAGACGATGGAGACGATGGAGACGAAGGAGACGATGGAGACTATGGAGACGATGGAGATGAAGGAGACGAAGGAAACGATGGAGACGATGGAGAAGATGGAGACGAAGGAGACGATGGAGACGATGGAGATGATGGAGAAGATGGAGACGATGGGATGGAGACGAAGGAGACGATGGAGAAGATGGAGACGATGGAGACGATGGAGAAGATGGAGACGATGGAGAAGATGGAGACGATGGAGACGATGGAGACGATGGAGACGATGGAGACGATGGAGACGAAGGAGACGAAGGAAACGATGGAGACGATAGACGATGGAGAAGATGGAGACGATGGTGACGATGGAAACGATGGAGACGATGGCGACAAAGGAGACGATGGAGAAGATGGGGATGATGGAGACGATGGAGAAGATGGAGACGATAGACGATGGAGACGATGGAGACGAAGGAGACAAAGGAAACGATGGTGAAGATGGAGACGATGGTGAAGATGGAAACGATGGAGACGATGGCGACAAAGGAGACAATGGAGAAGATGGAGACGATGGAGACGATGGAGACGATGGACGATGGAGAAGATGGAGACAAAGGAGACGATGGAGAAGATGGAGACGATGGAAAAGATGGAGACGATGGAGACGATGGACACGATAGAGACGAAGGAGAAGATGGAGACGATGGAGACGATGGCGACAAAGGAGACGATGGAGAAGATGGAGACGATGGACGATGGAGAAGATGGAGACAAAGGAGACGATGGAGAAGATGGAGACGATGGAAAAGATGGAGACGATGGAGACGATGGACACGATGGAGACGAAGGAGAAGATGGAGACGATGGAGACGAAAGAGACGAAGGAGACGATGGAGAAGATGGAGAAGATGGAGACGATGGAGACGATGGAGACGATGGAGACGATGGAGACGATGGAGACGATGGAGACGAAGGAGACGAAGGAGACGATGGAGACGATGGAGACGAAGGAGACGATGGAGACGAAGGAGACGATGGAGACCAAAGAGACGAAGGAGACGATTGAGAAGTTGGAGACGATGGAGACGATGGAGATGAAGATGAAGATGAAGATGAGGGTCCAGCATGAGCTCCAGATTTTGATACCGGTACCATCTGCTCATCAGTACAAGTCGAATGAGCCCAAAGAGCATGTGTCTATGATGCGCCAAACCCGAGACCCAGTAGGGATCCCCAGGGTCCAGCATGAGCTCCAGATTTTGATACCGGTACCATCTGCTCATCAGTACAAGTCGAATGAGCCCAAACAGCATGAGTCTATGATGCGCCAAACCCGAGATCCAGTAGGGATCTCCAGGGTCCAGCATGAGCTCCAGATTTTGATACCGGTACCATCTGCTCATCAGTACAAGTTGAATGAGCCCAAACAGCATGTGTCTATGATGCACCAAACCAGGGATCCAGTAGGGGTCCTCAGGGTCCAGCATGAGCTCCAGATTTTGATACCGGTACCATCTGCTCATCAGTACAAGTCGAATGAGCCCAAACAGCATGAGTCTATGATGCGCGTAACCCGAGATCCAGTAGGTAGACCTAGGGTCCAGCATGAGCTCCATCTTGTGATATTGGTCCCAACTTCCAAACCCGAGATGCAGTTTTAACATTAATTATTAGTGTAAGACAGTGTAGTATTCAATGAAACAGCGCGAGTCCATGACAACAACTGATTTATTAGAAACAAGTGAGGGTACACAACTTAATCTTATAGATACCCACAACATCTCCCCCGAAAGGATTTTTTAAAGAAATATAAACTAGTATGTATATTTTAGCGGAACAATTAGTTTACAATTGGTACCCTATTATTATTATTACTAAACTAAGGGATTTGCAAACAATATCACAATCAATTTCCCTTTTTAAAAAAAACAAGAGCATTATATATCTCTTCTAAACTTATAGGTACTTATGTATATAGAATAATATTAAATAAATTCTACAACAAACTATCTACCTATGAACATATAAGCACATAGAGTATAATTTTAAAATTACTTAGTCACATTATACATCGCGAGATATGTTGGAACATGGCTAATTTTTATAGTACTTACCTACTACGTATGTATAACATTTTTTTTTTTTTTTTAAAACGCGTCCTTGTTTGTTACTCGGATTCGTTTCCTTTCGTAGTTTGATTTTCAGCTAACAATTTTGCTTTTCTTCGTGTCATTATTACTGTATGCCCCCCGGAAGCATGCGCTTGATTTTCAACTGTACGCGCATTGTCATATGGTATGTTTCTCCATGCTTCCGCGTGACCTACATCGTCGCAGGCGTCCTTGAACTCGTCCTTAAACTCTTCGCAGTCAGCTGATGACTGAAGCGGCTCGAGGTTCGAGGATACCGGCTCGTCACTCATCATACATTTTATCAAGTGACGACGATTTCGTCTGAATTTACCTCCCACTTTGTTCTGAACTATGTATGATCGAGGCGTCGCGGCTTTACCTACTACGGTAGCACGAGACCTAGCTTTTCCCTCTACCCATATTACGTCATCACCTATGTTAAGTGGGGGTAATTCCTTACAGTGTTGATCAAATCTTACTTTGGCCTTATGCTGGTTAAGTAACATCGTATCATGTTCAGATGCGTCGACTGGTTGAGGTCGTAATAAGTCTGGGTGAACAGGAAGCTTACACCTCAACCTGCGACTCATCAACAGCTGCGCAGGGGAGCTCAAACCATCCCGGGGCGTGTTTCGGTAATTAAGAAGTGCTAAATAAAAATCACCGTTACTTATGATTGATTTTTTGAGCATTAACTTTACCGTTTGAACTGCACGTTCGCTTTTACCATTAGCCTGGGGGTAGTTTGGCGATGAAGTTACGTGGTTGAAATCCCATTCTTTAGAAAAATTTTGAAAATCGCGACTGCTAAATTGCGTTGCATTGTCAGTAATTAAAATTTCGGGTATTCCATGACGTGCAAATACTTCTTTAATGTTATTTATCACAATATTGGATGAAATATTTGGTAAACTACAAACTTCAACAAAGTTAGAATAATAATCCACCAGTACTATGAAATACTTTTTTCTTATTTCAAAAATATCTGCGCCAACTTTCTCCCACGGAAGCTTAGGGATATTAATTGGTAAAAGCGGTTCCTTTGGCGGGGCGTTTGAGCACTCCTGGCAGGTGGCACACCGCCTTACCATGGCTTCGATATCTTGCGACATGCTAGGCCAGTACATAACTTGTCTCGCGCGCCGTTTGCATCGATCTATGCCCATATGGCCCTCGTGAACTATATTTAGCATTGTTTGTCGCAAGGCTCGCGGTATCATCACAGATATATTTTTAAAAATAACTCCATTAACTATAAATAAGTCCTCCCTGAAGGACCAATACACCTTTAATTCGGCCGCCACTTGCGATTTATGGTCTGGCCATCCCGTATTTATGTACTCGGCTAGTTTTGAAAATTCAGAGTCTCGTTCAGACTCTTTTTTAATGAGCGACAACTTTGTATTTGAAATGGGCATGTTACTAATTATCATTTGTATTTGATAGGAGTTGTTTTTGTGTACGTCTTCACTATAGAGATCTGGCAACGGCGCCCGAGACAATGTGTCTGGTATATACATATATTTTCCAGGCTTATAATTAACGATTAAATCGTAATGCTGCAGACGTAGCATCATGCGCTGCAAGCGTGCCGGGACTGACATCAGAGGTTTTTTGAATATGCTTTCTAATGGTTTGTGGTCTGACTCAACGGTTATTTTCTCTTTGCCAAAGATATATTGGTGAAAACGCTCACAAGCAAAAACAATCGCGAGCAATTCTTTCTCAACTTGTGCGTACCGGCGCTGCGTGTCTGTGAGCGTGCGCGACGCAAACTCCACGGGGCGGCCGCCCTGCATTATCACGGCGCCCAGGGCGTCACGTGACGCATCTACCGACAGCGTCACCGGCGCCGCCACATCGTACAGCGCTAGAACACCGGCTCCACAAACGCACTTTGTTTATTCATTAAACGCACCTTGTTCCGCGGACCCCCATTGCCAATTATTTTCCTTTTTAAGCAAGTTAGTAAGGGGTATCGCTCGTTGAGAATAATTAGGAATGAATTTTGATAGATAATTCACGACGCCTAGAAATCTCTCTAAACTTTTCCTATCGGACGGTGGTGGCATTTGACTGATTGCTCTAACTTTCTCACTATCCGGCCTCATACCATCAGCGTCAAAAATATGCCCTAAGTAGGTGACTTGCCTGACTGCAATTTTGCATTTGTCTTTGTTAAATTTCAGATTTATCTCCCTCGCTCGGTTAAGTAACGCGCCTAGTCTCTCATCGTGTTCCTGCCTGGTTTTACCCCATACAATAATATCGTCTATAAAATTATCAACGCCTTCAAGATCTTCAAGGAGTTGCCGCATTTTGGCATGGAATACCTCCGACGCACAATTAATTCCAAAAGGGAGGCGAAGGAATTGATACCTCCCAAACGGCGTCGCAAAGGTACAAAGGTCAGCGCTTTCATCGTCCAGCTGTATGACCCAGAAGCCCGAGTTAGCGTCTAACACCGAAAAGAAAGTAGCCTCTCGTAGGCGTGTGGCCAACTCAGTTAGCGAGGGCAGCTGGTAGTGCGCGCGACGCACTGCCACATTCAGTTCGCGCGGATCGAGACACACGCGTATGCCGTTATTCTTTTTTGCAACCAGTACAAGTGGGTGTACCCACTTCGTAGGTTGTGACACCTTTCGTATTACTCCTAAGCTCTCCATTTTTTTTAATTCGTCCGATAATCTATCTCTCAACCCCAATGGTATCTTCCTATTAGCACATATGACTGGCGGAACAGATTTGTCAATAACAATATGATATTTACCTGGCAGGCAACCTAATCCTTTAAAGAGATCAGAATATGTTTCCAAATTTATAGCATCTATCCGTTTTACTAGCCCCATTTCCTCACAAGAGTCCCGTCCCAGCACACTTTGGCACTTCATGTCAGCGATTGCAAAATGTAAACAATATTGTTTATTCTTACACCACCAAAGTATATCGCACACACCTTTAATAGGAATTTCGTTATTGGTAAAAGATTCTAAATTATTTGTTATAGGATGTAACATTTCAGTATTAAAACCTAACGATAAAAACCTTTCTAAAGACATTACATTCATGTCGGCACCCGAATCGAGCTTAAAACGCTCGGCTCCCTTCTCACACCACAAGGTTTCAAACCATCGCTTCTTCTTGTCATTACATGACACCATGTCTATGTAGAATGGTTCTAACTCACCGGAATCACTACTACACGACTGATTATGTTCAATTTGAAACACCTTTTTTACTCCGCTTTCAGTACGAACAAAACGAGACTTACACATTCTGGAGAAGTGTCCACTATTACCGCAAGTGAAGCAAGTAGCAAATGCGGCTGGGCATTCGCGGTTGTCGCAGCGCGCGCCACCGCAACCTGCGCACTCACGAGGCGGGCCCCGCGCGCCGCCGCCACGGCCGCGCCCGCGCCGCGCGCCCGGCGCCGAGCCTCGGCGAGGTCGCGCGCCTCCGCCGCCGTGGGCACGCCGTTCCACCCCGTGAACTTGCACTGCACTCGAACACTCGCCACCCCTACCTATCTGTTTACCGCTCTCTTGTGACACCTCCTCGGCTTGACACAGTTTGACAGCCTTATTCAAGTCGAGGTCGTCGCATCTCAGAAGCCTATCCCTCACTACAGAATTTCGTACGCCGCACACAATACGATCCTTTATCAGCTCCTCTTGCAAAGAACCAAACTCACAATTTTTACTCAGGAGACGCAAGGCCGTGACATATGACTGAATAGACTCGCCATCTTCTTGATTCCGGGTAAAAAATCTATATCTCAACAAGGTTATGTTCACCTTCGCTCCAAAATATTCATCATATTTTTTTATGATAACCTTTACGTCATCCTTGTCTGCCTCGCTATCAAAACTAAACGTTTGAAAAACGTCGAACCCCTCAGGCCCTATTAAGTTGACGAGTAGGCTTGCCTGGACCCCGGCAGACTCCGAACTCACTCCAGACGCTCTCACAAACAACGTGAATTGTTGCTTCCACCGCTTCCACGCATCGGCTCGGGCAACCGGCCCGCCCGCCATGTTGAGTTCCGGTGGCGGTCTCGCGTGCTCCATTGTATTGTACTCGTAATCGTTAAATCGCTATCCTTACGCGCACACCGCACTAAGCAAAACGAAGACAATTATGATTGGGTTAAACTATTTACATTTAAAAACACTTTTATCGCATATGCACTGATATAATTACTGCACCGCTGCCACCATGTAGTATTCAATGAAACAGCGCGAGTCCATGACAACAACTGATTTATTAGAAACAAGTGAGGGTACACAACTTAATCTTATAGATACCCACAACAGACAGGATTAATTTAGTTACACTAACGTTAATCTAATTAACTGTTAATCTTATTAAATTTTCGAGACGTTAGTGTAACTAATAGGTTAATTCTAATTGACGGTTAGTGTAATTAACGACGTCACAAAATCAATGCGAACTAACGTTAGTAAAAATTTATGTTAGTGTAATTGATTAGTTACGGAATTCATCTTCAATCTTATTGATAAATTTTCAATTCTAATTGAAATTAACGGCCAACACTGCTATGTGTTGTCTTGCGGTTCAAGGGAAATACCACCTCGCAGTTCTATAGTATTTTAGTTACTTTACTAAATAGTAGGTAACATAAAGCTTATACACGCCAAAATTTGGCCACATCAAAATGACAAAAAAAATACAAGGTTAACTGCAGCGAATTGTCTATTGAATATAGTTAGTTGCAAATTTACTTTTTATTTATAATAAATAATACTTGAATTTCAGTTCAGCTTCAGAATGCAACAAACCATACGAACTTTTGGTTACCAGGACACACGACACATGAGACTTTGCACAACATTAGGGCCGTAAATTTTAGTGGCACAGGTCCCTCTTATTCGATGATTCTCTGCTAATATAAGTATACCTGTGTTTATTGGATTACATTTGTTTTGGATCAATCCTTTCTATTTGCCTTAGTGCACTATGCCTTGTGCATTAGAAAGAAAGAAAGAAAATACATTTATTAACGTCACACCAATTAAATGAACAAAGGAAAAATAACAAACATTAAGGACGATAAAAGGGACCCCCACTCAGCATAATGCCGCAGCAAGCCACGGCGCTGATTTTCGGCGGGGACCTAACTTATAACTAATTTATAACTAACTTACAGCTAACTTATAACTAACGAATGACGACACAAATGCAGACAAAAAACAAACAACAAAAGCAAACCAAGAAAAAATAAATAAACAAGAAAATGGTAATTAAGTTCATACCCGTCAGATAGTTTTAGCGAAGTGACTACTTACTTAAACAATACCACCAAAACAGTAACAATGAGCTGTGGCTTCAGATCGTAAGTTCTAAACGCTCTCTAAAATCTATTTTTATTACCTATATTTCTTTGTTCAATCTTCCTCCCGTGTGTAAATTATCGGCTACGCTTACCAATCTTACCATGATTATCAATTACTAATAGATCTCTCAATAACGAGGACACTAAGCATTATTTTTAGCTCATTATCTTTAAGAATATATTATTAACTAGCTGTGCCCGCGGCTCCGCCCGCGTGGAATTCGGTCAGTATCAGTAAGCGGCTAATTCACCCCTAATTTCTCTCCCGCTACCCTGGAGGCGGAACTTGAAACTACACTCAAAAATGAATACTGTAAGGCGGGAAGCGGGGGGACGAGATATAAAGCCAGAAGTTTACGCGAATACTGATTTTTATTACTTTACGACTAAGGCTAGTTTTACAATATAGACCGCCGTTGCTGCGCCAGAGCATCCAAACTAGGTTGAAGTACCCTAACACACCAACAGTTAATTACCAGTACCGAGACGCTTAGAAGGCTCAACGAGGTGAACGCTTTAAGCGTGCGCAATACTGGTTCCCTAGCTGTTCAAATTAACACGGTTAACAATACCGCGGGTCATGATTCTACGGGAGACAAACGTTGGCGCGATCTATCTCGCCAGTGGCGCCATCTCTGGGTGAGCGGCGTAGGCGGGGCCGATCTTATGCAGTTACTACGGCGCGGGCGAGACTACTAGCGGCATCTAGTAGCTTTGTGCTTTATTTGCGTTACAACTTCTCCCCCTCTGTCTACGAAGTCGCCTCGACGAGTGGGACAGGAGTGTTCCTTTATGACTTCGCCTTTCGCGGCCTACCACGGGGCCTGACTGCCTCTTTCTTTGCAGCTAACGGCATCTTAGGTCTACCCCTCTTTCTTATGGGTAGGGTAGGTACTGGTAGCGCAGCGTCTTCAGATCGGTATGGGGTCAAGGCTGACGCATGATATACGCCAACAGGAGTACGAGAGTCAGCAGTACCAATCTCGAAGGAACTAGGGCCATGTCGACGTAAGATAGTATAAGGGCCGTCGCGGCGTGGAGCTAGTTTCGAGCTAAACCCTTGGCTGGCTTTGCTTAACACATGCGTGGTAGCTAGTACCAGGTCTCCAGGCTGATAGTTCGGACAAGCTTGCCTTTTCTTGTCCACGTACTCTTTCCTTTTCTCTTCTTTTCCTTCTTGCACTTCTCGTGCTCTAACTAATGTGTCAGCTATCATGAGCAGTCGTGGAGTAATTTCTTGGATGAAGTTCTCGTTATTCACAATGTCCCGGAGATCATGCTCTACGTCATCCGGCGTTCTTAGCTCACGTCCGAAGGTTAGGTAGGCAGGCGTGTAGCCGGTGGAGCTCATCATAGCCGTATTCATCGCAAAGCGAATACTGGGTAGTTTCTCTGCCCATGACGTATGGTTATCCTTGACGAGGATAGCCAGCTGAGTTTTCAAATCCCGATTTCTTCGTTCGACCGGGTTAGTTTCAGGGTGGTACACCGGTGTGAAGCCATGCTCGATATTGAGATAGTACGTCAGTTGTTGCATCACACTGCTGACGAATTGCGTACCGTTATCACTTATGAAGCGGCGAGGTGTACCATATCTTAATATTATCTCCTCTAACAGTAGCTTCGCACATTCTTCTGCGGTGGCTCGTTCCAACGCGAATAATTCCACCCATCGTGTGGCAACATCTTCAACAATAAGGATCCAGCTCTGGTTCCCAGATGTCTTAGGTAGTGGTCCAAATAGATCGAACGCGACTACCTCGAAACGTTGACTAGGAGCCGTAGTCTGAAGTAAACCAGCAGGCTTCTGGTTGGAGCATTTGTAACGCTGGCATTGGAGGCAGTTGCGAACATAGGCTTCCACTTGTTTCCTCATGCCTTTCCAAAAATACCGTTTCGCTATTCGTTCGAATGTCTTTTCCATCCCATAATGACCAGCTGTTGCTTCGTCATGATATGCTCTAATTATGTTTGTCTGCTCTTGTTTGGGGATGACTAACTGGCTGGATTCTACGTCAGATTCTGGACCGTACCGATACAGCAAGCCATTATTCATGAAGTAACCCTTCCCACTCCAATATCTAGCATTTTCTTCATTGTTACTTTCTAAACTGTTTACTATCTTGACTATTTCATCATCTTTGAGCTGTTCTGTCTTTATCACTTCTTTACTTTTGGCTGGCATATCTGCTACTACCATGCAAAGCCCACAGTCAACCTCTGTTGCCGGATCGCAGCTGGGGCGAGATAGTGAGTCCGCGACGACATTTATTCTTCCAGGAATATACTTGATAGTTATGTCGTATGGCTGCAGCAGTAGAGCCCATCGGGCCAAGCGTCCAGTTGGCGATTTTAATGACATGAGCCATTTAAGGGCTTGATGATCCGTCATAACTGTTATCTTGCCACCTTCGATATATCCTCGAAATTTGCCGACAGCCCAGACCAGGGCCAGCGCTTCCCTTTCAGTAGTGGAGTAGTTACGTTCAGGCTTGGTCAGGAGCCGACTGGCGTATTCCACAGGGTGCTCGGTTTCTCCCTCCCCCTGGACCAAGACTGCTCCGATTGCGTAACTGCTTGCATCCGTCTTGATCGTGTAAGGCTTTGTTTCATCGGCTTGGGCAAGTACAGGAGAACACGTCAAGAGTTTACGAAGCTCTGCGAAAGCATTGCTCTGGTCGTCCTTCCATTCCCACGCGGCGTTCTTCTTTGTAAGGCGCGTGAGTGGCTCCGTGACTTTTGCGAAACCGGGTATGAACCTTCTATACCAGGAACACATCTGAACAAAAGACAATAAGTGTTTCAGGTTCCGTGGAGGTGGCATACCCAAGATGGCACTTATTTTCTCTGGATCTGGCTGTATCCCTTCAGCAGTTATATAGTGCCCTAAGTATTTTACCTTTTGGCAGCAGAAGTGACACTTGTCTTTGTTCGCTGTAAGGTTATACTCCTTGAGTTTATTGAAGACATCTTGCAAGTCCTTAAGGTGATCCTCGAACGTTGGTGACATGACAATCAAATCGTCCAAGTAAACCATCAACTTTATGTGGCTTAGAGAGATTCTAAAACGATCCATCATACGTTGGAACGTGGCCGGGGCATTGCGTAGCCCGAAGGGCATTCTACAGAACTTGTACATCCCGAACGGCGTGACGAAGCTAGTCTTGCATTGATGTTCCTCTTTGACGCGTATCTGCCAGTAGCCAGCACGAAGATCAATGGTGCTCATATATGGCGTTGGCTTAGCGTTATGGAGAAGATCGTCAATTCGTGGCAGTGGGTATGCGTCAGGCGTAGTGATTGCATTAAGTTGCCGATAGTCCACGCATACCCTAGTGCTTCCGTCTTTTTTAGGGACCATCACTACAGGTGCGGCCCACGGGGATGAGCAGGGTTCAATAATCTTCTCTGCCAGCATTCGTTCTACCTCCTTCTTCAAGGTCGCGGTCTTCACTGGGGACAAGCGGTATGGTGGCACGGAGACTGGTTTGTGTTCACCTGTCTCTATTGCATGTTCAAAACCTATGACGGGCTCACCATTGGGCTTAAACGCATCTTGGTTCTTGTCCAAAAAGTCAGCTAATTCTGTGATATCTACAGATGATATGGAAGTTGACGGGAAGAGTGTGTAGTCTAGGCCATCCAAATCACATTCTTCGTCATAATTCTGTAGACTGGTTTCGGCATCTTTGTACAAAGCTTCCAATATTGGCGAGTAATTCGGCGGTAAGCCAGTGTGGAATCTTTTCGCAGGCGGAGGCGTCGGAGCATCAATTCGCATTAGAGGCTCGTAAGCACGTGCAGTGTTACTCTCCTCTGGTAACGAAGGTGATAGCGAAGGATCCACATCAGGAGTCACGGCAGCGAGCGCAACTTGTTCTCCAAACACGAAGCTCTCTTCATAAAGCTCGAATATCTCGGATGGGTTGTCGGTGAAATGCCATGTGCACTGAGGCAGGCTGAGTTCAATATGAGCATCTCGAATAAATCCCACTCCGAGAAGTGTGCGGTTGCGACGTGATTCTGGCAAAACCAATAGGGTTGTGAGCACTGTACGGTCATTCACCTTTATAGGAACCCGTGTAACCAACACGTTCTGGTACCTCTGGATGCCATCAGCTAATGTTACGCCGACTCTTACTTCCATGAACTTATATCCTTGTTTGCTAAGCTGGCAGTACAAAGAGTATGAGGCGATACTTGACTTAGCGCAGCTATCTAGGTATGCAGCACTAGTCACTCCATCTATGTCAACATAAATAACTGGCCGATCTCTGGCGTCAATGGCAGATGCAACTGAACAGAATCCAATTTCTACCGTTGTTGGTGGTAATTTCTTGGAATGACAAGTTGGGCAGTTGCTTCGAACTACTCCAGGAGTACCGCAGCCGTAACATTTGAATCTCGGGGCAGTTGGCGATGGGTACTGCGCAACTGCGTCTGATGTTTCAGCCTTCGCAGCTTCTTTAGGCACACTGACCTTATGCGCTGCCAGCTTCCTACAATTCTCAGCGGCATGTCCGAAGTTCTTGCAGTATCTGCACTGGTTTTTCCTCGCGGCCATTGTTGGGCGTGTCTCTTGACTGTAGGGTGAGGTAGAGGTTCCGGCGACCTTTTCATTCAGAACATGTTCTGCGGCTTGAGCGGCTTTAGTAAGTTGTTTAAAGTCCCTCACGTCGGACCGTGGCACTTTATCTCTGATCTCCAGGCGTAGCAGACCATACAATATGTCTAGCTGCACTATTTCAGCGTGTCCAGGGCTCGGAAGTTGAGAAAACAGCAACCGCTTGCTCCTTATGAAATCTTCAGTTGTCTGGTTTGGCAGCTGTTTCTGCATGATGTCAAGGTACAACATGTAAGGCTCACGGATAGGAGCAAAGTTTTCCCGAAGACACACCTCGAAGTCCAGCCATGATGTTATGTTGTTCTTCACGCCGAGCCACCAAACTCCAGCTTCGCCTTTCAGCAAAATGGGTAACTCGCTAAGTGCTGTTTGGTCACCGATGTCAGCAGATCGCTTGAAAATATTTACTGCGGACAGGAACGCCTCGACCACCTCAGGATCCTTAGTGCCATTGTAACTGTATTGGCAGTTTATGAAGGAACCCCTATGTTGTGACGCAGAGGGCATTTTCTCCAGAAGTTGTGCAAATTGTTCCGGTGAAAGCATTGTAGACGGTTTTCTCTTGAAGGTCGTTGTCGTAATACGTCCAGAGCGCGTAACGTAAGATGGAATCTTGGGCTTTGAAGTCCCGCAGCCTCCTCGATTCATTTAAGTTGTGTCGTAGGTCGTCTATGCAGGTACGTCGTAGCGTTGCTCGTAGCGCACCGTAGCTCGTAGCAGATGACGTCACGAGACGCGTAGCACGGCAGTGACGTCACGTCGTACAGTGATGACGTCACGTAGACTGCTCCCACGGCGGGCGCCACTTGTAAGGCGGGAAGCGGGGGGGACGAGATATAAAGCCAGAAGTTTACGCGAATACTGATTTTTATTACTTTACGACTAAGGCTAGTTTTACAATATAGACCGCCGTTGCTGCGCCAGAGCATCCAAACTAGGTTGAAGTACCCTAACACACCAACAGTTAATTACCAGTACCGAGACGCTTAGAAGGCTCAACGAGGTGAACGCTTTAAGCGTGCGCAATACTGATTCCCTAGCTGTTCAAATTAACACGGTTAACAATACCGCGGGTCATGATTCTACGGGAGACAAACGTTGGCGCGATCTATCTCGCCAGTGGCGCCATCTCTGGGTGAGCGGCGTAGGCGGGGCCGATCTTATGCAGTTACTACGGCGCGGGCGAGACTACTAGCGGCATCTAGTAGCTTTGTGCTTTATTTGCGTTACAATACTTTTTATTCACAAATGCAGAAATGATTTTTTTCTATTTGAGGTGCACTTGGAGGGGGTCCATGACCCATGCAAATTTAACACAGTCGAGTGCAGTGGCTACCCTCCCCTTTTAGACGTTGAATTTTTATAGGCAACGTATAACCTGGCTGGGGATTTTCTTGAATTGGAATTAGTAATCCTTAAGGGGTGATTTCCGGGATAACAATGCAAAAAACACCGGCCAACAGCATGTTGGGCGATGCTCAGTGTAGAGTTTCGTAGATGCCGCCCTGTTACAAAACATCCGTTAAAAAGGTCGTTTATTAAGGGATATTTGGCGGCGCTTACGTCATTTTACTATCCGGCACTTCCTATCACTATGCGTTTATGACTGATAATTCAAAAACGGCTGAACCGATTTTATTCAATATAGTTTTTATTGAAAGTTCTTATCAGGCCTCAACCAAAACCTACAGGGTACTTTCCGTGAACTCAGAATCTTGAAATTTGGTACGAAGCAACGTCCTAAAGCACAGATAAAGGAAAAATTGCGAAAACCGTAATTTTTTAGTTACATCATGTAATAAAAATATTTTTAATAATTTTAAAGTTACTACCCCTTTTTTTTTTTTTTTTGACGGAGTGAAATGCGTTTACGCATCCCCCCAGCCCCGGGGTAAGGGTCTTGCGGGGGGTATGTGGGACTCGCTCTTCCTGCCTCTCTTCTATCAAAGAGAAGGTGAAGAGAATACCCACTAAAACACTCCGGGCTAACCGCCTAACCGTTCGTGGGATCACGGGTCCATCAGTCATTCTCCGCGATACCCCCCCGGTCGCCCCTTTTAGAGGGCATACATACAAAACCTGAGTACAAAACATTTAACTTATTATTAAATCCTTAATTAAAACTAAATTTCTTACATTAAAATTAACAATGTTCAACTTACATTATTAATTATTTCTTGGACAAACATTGCATTTCACCACAACCATTTACATTATATATATACACATATTTATATATACATTTCAAAATTAAAACATACTTAAAATCTTTACACCTTCATAAGCTTCATTGCCAGAGACAATCTTTTAATCATTTCGAATATATATTGGCACTGCCATCATGTCCACTAGTCGCTAACAATTGATAATCACTTAGTATATATATTAACACGAATCATTTCTCGATCGGTAAGTTTCGTTTTTTCATGCATACATAATCTAGGTAGTTAATTTTGTCTCTTTTCTCATTATTTTGTCATACGCGCGAGACAAAATCGCGCGAAAAATATTATTCCTTTTATTTTATTTATTGAGCTCATGTTTAAAAGTATTACTCTACTATATTCAACCTTTTGCACCACATAGCCAAGTCCCGTAACGATACGTCTAAGCGTGTCTTCGTTCATGGAAAATCTGGGCTTATATACCTTGTAGAGTTTACATAACCATCACACATCTTCCAGGAATAACTATTGAGCGCGATACTCCTAGCCCGATTCTCAACCACCATTTCTTCCCCGAATGATGTCGCAACCTTAGAATTCCCTGCTCATAATCAATAAACAAAGAGCAAACAAAATATTCCGCCAATCCACTAACCTTCGGACAGTAATTATTCAACTCTACTACTTCTTCCCGTGTATTCAAAATCCGCACTGGAATTCTGCCCTCCTTCGGAGCCACAACTATACCTGCTACAAAAACACCGGCAGTAACTTCTTGCGGAATAATAAGACACTCACCCGGAATGTCTGTCGGTACCCACGTAACTATCTCGCACCTACCCCTCTTATCCTTAACTTATGAGGAACTATCTGCAAACCGGACCCCTCAATGTATTCATATTTTAAAATCGACACATTAGCCCCCGTATCTACCAACAACGACATTCCCCTATGTAAACAACCTACGACTACGTGATTATTAGCGCCATATGAATAAATTCCTACATAATCTCCGTTATTCACGAAAAAACTCTGACTCACTATTATGATTATCTGAGTCACGTAATGCAGTTGTTGACTCGATAACATTGACATTGAGCCGTTCGGCCGACCTAGCATAACTGCCCGTCTTCTGCTTACTCGGCAATATTTCCATCCCCGACCTTGCTGATTCGCACTATAATTATAGTTTGTGTACGCAAAACTCATTTTAAAAATGAAACTGTCGGCCTTTGCTATTATTCCTATATTCCCATGGCCCCTATAAAATTTCCCACGTCTACCACAAACAAAATTAAAACCAAATTAAAATTGGCCATTTCCGATACCGTATCAGACTTTTCTACCCCTAAAAATACTCAAATAATTTTACCGTTTATAACGAAATTTTTAAGATCCACAACTGCATCTCCTTTCTATAATCTCTATCTTCAACTAATAAATACCTACACTTAACTCCTATTAATAACTGTTCACGTAATACTTCTAATCAATGTGTAAAGTCAACTAAGTATAAAATAATTCACAATTAAAAATAACAAAATTTACATTACACACAAAATACACCGAAAAAATTTCACCTCGCTCGACGCTCCCAGCACCCGGCAGCAATGCGTAACCGTACGTGTAGCTGAAGACATACAGCCATCTGGAACCTCCGTCAATTCGAAGCCCGCCGAAGCCAATGAAGCAGCGTTGATATTGTCTGCGGTCACTATGATGACCTCCTTTGGTTTCTTCATTTTGGTAATTAATAAGGCTCCGTTTCCCAATTATTAATAAGGCAAATTACTGGGAAACCGTGGCATTAATGGTGATTCAACGCTGTCGGCTCGTCCTCACAGTTCCCTTCACTGTCGTCGTCATCCATGTTGTATACCCGCAGCATCCTCAGCAGTGATGTGATGATCCTCACGCAGAAATCAGGTCACGGTCGCCATGTAATAGGCAGAGCGCCGGGTAAGGGAGTTAGGGGGTACAACACAAACACAGGTTATAAGACTACGGTTTATGTACCATCACTCAACCCTCGTCACAACTGCTCTCCCTTATTCTTATAATACTTGACTATATATACTATAACTCTACGTGCTTATGAGAGGCAAACCCTTATCGGATGGAGAGGTGTTATATCTGTAAATCGCTATCTACCTGATTTACGTGTGCTACGTTTCATACGTGTAGATACGCGTATCTGCCTATCACACCTCACCTCCATTTTCCGTTCATATCTTCTTGCCAGCACCAGAGCATCCAGCTCCCACGGCGGTGTGCCGGCAAGGAGACAACCTGCCGCGTGCGAGACCGTTCTGTATGCCCGGCTCGCACGCAGCATCACTACCCTTTGCGGTCGACGGAGAAGGGCCCTGGTCTTCCCCGTCAGCCTCTCCGCCCAGATGGGCGACCCGTACAAGCCCATAGAGCGGACCACCCCGGCGTACAGTTTCCTGCACGGCGCATTTGGTCCGCCCACGTTAGGCATACCGTCCCAGTGCTGCCGCCGCACCCACGATCCGAGGAGCAAGTCTCGCGAAATGCTCCTCAAAGTTCCACTTTCTGTCCAGGACAAGGCCCAGGTATTTAATATGGGCCCTGACCTGGACAGCACCCCCAGAGATGGGGATCCTTCGGCCGTCGCATTTCCCCCATTGACGCCCCCCGAAGACAGTGGCCTCTGTCTTAGTGAGGGAGACTTTCAGGCCCAGGCGCTGTATCCTGCCCACCGTCAGGTCCGTGGCCACGGCTGCCCTTCTTAGGGATTCCTCCAACTGCTTTCCACGGACAGCCGCCATTGTGTCATCCGCATAACAAATGGTGACCATGCGTGGAAGCTGGGCCCCCCTAATGGCCCAGTCGAAGCCGATGTTCCACAGTAGTGGTCCTAAGACCGACCCCTGTGGAACTCCGAGCTCCATTGCCCTCTCCGTCCGAACGCCCTGGGTTTCATAAAGCACTACCCGATTAGTTAGGTAGTGCCTTACCACCCTCCTAAGGTATAGAGGCACTCCGTGGTATCGGAGTGCCTCATTGATCACCTCGTAGGGGAGGGAGCCGAACGCGTTTGCGATATCCAGAGACACCGCAACGACTCCCTCTCCTTTACTCTCTGCCGTGGTCCCAAACTCCCGGAGTGCCTTGATCGCCCCGATGGTGGACCGCCCAGCTCTGAATCCGTGCTGGCGGTCACACACTTCAGGGCCTTCGTCCCGAAAGTTACTACCCCTATATATACCTACAGGTTTGTACGGAACCCTCGGTGCGCGAGTCCGACTCGCACTTGGCCGGTTTTTTTCTAGCGGTATCAGTCTTGCGGTTTTTTGACACTTGACACCGTACTTCTTACAAGTGCGTGCGCTTATAAAGAATGCCGTACGTTAATTTTTTTGCGGTTGCGGACCCGCTTTTTAAAAACCGCAGTGCGTGCTAAGCCTTAAAGATACAAAATAATGCGTAGTTCAAGAAGACATATATAACAGCTTGAGAGACAGATAATGTACCTATTGTTTAATTATAAAGAAAAATTAATCCTAATCTGACTGCTTCACAAAACGTTTGATATGTATTCCTACCTAAATGGTGTCCTATAAATGTTAGATGATTTTCTAGTAGTTTCTAGTTTGGGCCATGCATCTTTGTCCGTCACATATATAGTCCTCGAACCGCAATAACCCTTTGACATTAATGACATTTTTAAACATTTCTTAAGAGCGGGTAAAGGTAAATTTAAAGCATCGACGGGTAACTTGTTATAAATATGGACACCTTGACCAAAAAATTACAAACTATTTCAACACCAAATTTCATCTAAATACGTACAGCGGTTATTGGCTGTTTCTTCCCCATGTAAACTTCCACCCATTTTGCATCCGCTTAAGGGATAATTTCTGAGATAAAACTATTTTATTTCCTTTTCCAGAGCTCAAATTATCTCCATACCAAATTTTATCTAAATCGATTCTGCGGTTAATAATTCCCTATACAAATTTCCAACTCCCTTTTCACCCCTTTAGGGTTGATTTTCGGGGTGAAAACTATCCTTAGTTCTTTCTAGAGACCCATACTATCTCTGTACCAAATTTCATCTTTATCAGTTTAGCGGTAAAAAAATCCTCATACCAACTTTCAACCCCCTTTTCACCCCCACAAGGGTTTATTTTCGGGATGAAAACTATTCTGTCGTTTCTCGGGACTCAAATTATCTCCATACTAATTTCTATTAAAAATTCTCAATACTAACTTTCAACCCCCTTTTCACCCCCTCCAGGGTTGATTTTCGGGATCAATACTTTCTATTATCCTTTCCCGGGATGCAAACTATCTCTATACAAAATTTCATCAAAATCCGTTCAGCCGTTTTCACGTGATGCGCGGTCAAATAAACAGACAAACAGATAAACAGACAAAAATTCTAAAAATTGTTGGAATGTGTTCTGTTATCGATTCTAAGTATCCCCAGCCAACTTTTTTTCGAATATATTCCATGTACAGACTTTCGAACCTCTTCAGCTTTATTATATGTATAGATGTATAGAAAATGTATAGATTCATCACACGCAAAGGTTTTTTAATTCGTATTAGTTTAAGTTTGTTTTTGTGCAGGTTATATCATCTTTCACTGAACGTACTCAAACATTAGTCAACATGATTGTACATCTTCTTTTCTCGACGTTCAAAATGAAAATAAATTTTGTTTAGTATCTCTCTCAGCAGCAGTACAGCCTTGCAAGCTCCTAATCTAAGTTAACTTTACTTTTTTGTGTATGTGTGCGATTTTTGTATCATTTTCGCAAAATAATCCGAGAGAGGTTCGGATTTTACAAAAGATAGCCGTATGCCACAAGTTGCTTTTTTGTTTTTAATATCTGTTTTTTTGGCTCTTATTATATTAAATAACCTCTTTTCGACATTTTAATATCAAAACAGCAAGTTAATTTAGGGCATAAGCGTTTTTTTGCATGTTTTTATAACTAACACGAATTGAGGAATTGGGTTTGAGGAAATTGGTTTCGTTCCTTTAATGTTTAGAGCTCGTTTTCATGAAAACAAATCAAAGATTTCATAACTATTTATTGGTATGTATGTTGTAGCGATTATAATTTTAGTACAAAAAAATCTATACTGCCCACGCTAAGAATCATAAGCAAAAATTTGTGGCCAAATTTTGGCGTATTCAAACTTTAACAGCCCCATGCAGTAATTTAAACGCTGAATTAGTCTCAGATGGACTGTTTCCCTGGAAATATATTTTCCTGGAAAGGGCGAGTAAAGAGTAAAGGGTCTATTGCCTTTCTTATAAATAAATGAGATGTAGAGCTTCACTGAGCGGGCAGCGAAACCTAGATTTGTAAGAAAGATCGCAATAGTACGTTTACATTTTCTTAAGGAAAAAGATTGAAGGAAATATGGTTTTCTTTTGAATCTAGACTTGTGAATGTAACTTAATTCAAGAAAATATACATAAAAGTCATTTCGGTAAATACGGTGTTTATGTTTTAGTCAGTATAATTATACTGACTAAAACATAAACACCGTATAATAATTATTTAAAAGCTATATAAAAATATAATGATGAAACGACATTAAGGGGCGGATATATGACAACATCGTTTTAGACCTCACTTAGAACAAGGAATTTGTATAGTTAATGCTACGTATTCGCAATAATATGAATGTCTACGTATTCATAAAGAAGCCGTGCAGAGGCTCCAATTGATATTTTATTTTTTATTAGCTTTGATTATCTATAAACCGACTCCAAAAGTAACAAAAAATCAAAAAATGGCGTTCCGTTAGAACACGTCGCAATACAATTTTGTCTTCGACAGTGGTTCAATGGTTATATTATTTTGAAAACCAGATAACTAGACTAGTGCATCAGGGCATATTCATATTTTTCATCATAAAGACAACAAATAAATTGAAACGTAAATATAAACTTTTGAAAAATTCCCATACATTCGCCATATCAGTCAAATTGTCATTGTGACTCAGATGCCCGACGGGCCTCGTCGCAGGCGGACGTCTTGTTGGATGAGCAGCCATGACGTTTCATTTTGGCATTTATTTTGACAGAAAATCGTATACGTACACGAAAAAGGATACCAGTAGCCAGATTGTATTCAAAATATTTAGGGAAAATTACAAGGGACCGTGAGTCCCACAAAATTAGATTTTTTATATTTACACGTCGTAATACTACAAGAATACAACTAAAGATTGAATAAAAGACACTTTTCTACCGAATTCGCGTAATTAATTGCCTCAAAACCTGTTCAAAATTAAAAGAGTTTTTGGATTCCTTTTTAATTACTGGACTTTATTTTTATTACGCTGGTCATAATATTACGACATTTTAACATGACTTATAACGTCAAAATACCTGAATGACAATATTATTATAATAACTCCAATCCAATCTCTATTTTTTTAATATTAAAAGACCTTTTACTTATACAAAAGATATAATCAAATATTGAATGCAATATACGATAATCTGGCGAGGAGAGCAACCAAGTCAGTTTTTTGTGGTCATGAAGAACGTTGAACGACTCCGTCTGCAGACTATAGGTATAAATTGATACGCGCATTAATCTTTTGTCGTATATACGTTATGGTACCCCAGAGCTACAAAGGGCCATTGAGAGCTCATGATACGCCTCTTGATTCGAGCTACGCTACTAACGTCGCTTCAACACATCATCGGAACAGCATCCAACTCCTACCTAATAGAGCCCCGCCATTGAAAGCACGGGAGGACCCAACCTACATACGTTCGCCTCTTGGCGATTTCCAGGCAGATTGTGTGCAGATTTATCTATCGTTACACAAATATACCCTGATCAAATAAATTACTTCCTTATATTATTAACAATGTTGTTTACTGACTTACACAATTTTCACTCCTCATCCTCCTAGCGTTTTGCCCCGGCTTTGTGCCACGGCTCAATTAAACCTGTAGGCCTTATTGGAAATAGATGTGGTTTCCTCGCGATGTTTTCCTTCATCAAAAAGCGACTGGTAAAAATATCAAATGATATTTCGTGCATGTGATATAATTTTCATAACTAGTACAGTCACCATCAGATATATCGGAGCAGCCAAGGTACTCAAATATATCTGAAAATGCACTTTATCGCCTTGATCATAGAGGCGTTGTTTAGATATTTGTGACCACCTTGGCCGCTCCTATATATCTGATGGTGACTGTACACCAGGAGGTCGGGGTTTGAACCCGAGACCTCCGGATTGAAAGTCGGACGTGTTACCAGGTTACGAGCTCATTTAACTCATTGTTTACATTTAAACGGGACTTTTGAGTTATAACTACCTAGGTGAGACCAAGAACATAACATAATGTAGCGTTCAAATAAGAACAATGTGTTATTTCATCAATGTTCTGTGAATTTACATGCTGGACGAAGCATGTACAGAACCATAATTTTAAAACTAAATATTACCGAAATATGGTAACTACAAGTATTGGAGCCATGGGTGTTTATCTAATTTCCTACTAATCGCCTTCCATATTTGTAGTGTTGTAGGAAGCGTTCTATTCATGAACACATTTTCTCATAAAGTTCTTGAAGACTAATCCAGCGAAACAATCCTTAAGGTACGTAATTAAACCTACATAGCTAATTTAGATCCATTTCAGTAGCCGGTTTGGATTTAAGACTAATATCATATTTTTAATTTAAGACAATAATCTGACAGCTCCTGGCCTACATTGTAAATCATTTTGTATGGAGAGAACTGTCAGATTACTGTCTTGAATTAATAACACGATATTAGTACAAAATTTTGTCCCCAATTTATTTTTAAGCCTAACGTTTCTAAATTATTAGAGTACTATTTAAAATATACTAACCGAACAAAATTAAACTTTTTTAAACAAAAAAATTAGACCATTTCTGAGGCTGGTTTGGATTTTAGGACAATTTTTAAGAAATGGTTTGATTATTCTCAAAATATCGACATACTATTAATTCCATAAAAAATATTTTAACGGCAATACTTAACATACTTTGATATTCATATTTAAAGTCTTAAATTGTAAGTCTTAATGATTTGTATTAAGTCGTTAAATTGATAAAATGATCGTAAAAGTACTGCGGTGTTGGGAGTCTTGAATCACATTTTATTATATTTTAAGCTTTATTGCACAAAACTGTTTTTACTGGGTAAAACAAATATGCGTCTAGGGTGGTAGGTAAAATTTACAACATATTTATTCTTTAATCATTAAAATTGCTCAGTGATTTGTGTGATTGAAGAACTCAAAATTTTTTATGACTCTAAGGTATGTGGAATACCGTTTTAAAAGTCTTCATTACTGCGGACGTTAAGAGACAGAAATGCATGGACCCGTATGTACATTTTAGATGACGTCGCTTAGCACGATAGGCCGTTAGGTCAAACAAAGCTGTTCAAGCCTTCTAGCTGCCAGATTAAACAGTGGCAACCTCCCAAAAAGCTGATGGAATAGCGGCTTCTGTTCTGAAAACCAATCTGTGCTACATTTGACCTACATTTCGCTGCTAGGTTTGATAAATACAATTTTATAAAATCTACTCATAAGCGGGTAAATAGGGGGACGAAAATTTGTATGAAAGTAAAAATAGAAACAATACATTTCATAATTATTTTACATGTTTTTAAAGTTGGGCATTCCACTCATACAATAGTATGTTATCCAATCAAATACAAACATTGAAAACATTGAAAAAATAATCAACCCAGCAAGACTTGAACTTGCATCGATACGCTTTCAAAGCGATCGAGCCCCGGTAAGGCGTATCGATGCAAGTCCAAGTCTTGCTGGGTTGATTATTTTTTCAACGTTTTCAATGTTTGTATTTGATTGAATAACAACAATACATTTGTTTTCATATTTTTTATATATTTATAACCCTTTAACTTCCACGTGATTCAATCATATGTAAATCGCATTTGCCGCTCTATACTTTTTTTTACGAAAAAAAAAATGAAGTTGAACATTGAAGTAGATTCTACGCTATCTCGGCCCTGATAAAAGGCGGCACATTTATAAAATCTGCGTGTTGTATATAAAGCGAAAAACAATAATGATAGTTGAACAACTAATATTTTTTCTTACGACATAGTTATACATAGTATACATACATATCAGGTCTGCAAAAAATAACTCTTACCTACTGCAATACTTTCATTGTTTTTTTAAACATACACCAATTTTAGGCTTTCGAAGTGTAATATGGTATGTGTATCGTACACAATCCTATAATTGTATGATTTCTACAATAATCGTATGTGTCGCCTCAAGCGTGTAATTATATATTCTGTTCTACAAGCTCCATTTTAGTTTCAGTTGCTTCAGAAAATCTAAATAAGTCAAAAAAGTATATTCTGAAATTTTTACTTTATGTTGCGTATTAAATATCAGAATCATCACAGCGATATCTGATGCCTTTTCTAAGTTCGTTAATTTCGTCTCAAAATCACTTTCTGCTTGTCTGATTTTTCTTAATACTTATTAATCATAATTTCAGCAGTGGCATATGTTTGGTAAACCAAGGGCAGGACAAATTTATGCAGATACATATCTGCAAGCACATGCTCTTCCCGTAAGACATTTAAAGATAAGCTCAAATGGTGTCAGGACAATCAAACACAAATCAAAATGGACATTCTAGCTACTCACCATAGAGCTAAAGACTTTAGTAAATTTTGGAAGAGCACTAGCAAACTAAATCTTTTAAAACTAAAACTAAATTTAGTAAGCATTTTCAGGTGGACTGGCAGCCTTCGGACATGTGTCATCGGGTGCTTTCTATTGAGGACCGGCAGGTCAGGCGAGGAGTATACTTTTCCTACAAGGACGTGGATAAAGTGGTTAAAGGTATGACTAGAGGAAAGTCGCCGGGGCACGATGGCCTCAGTATAGAGCACCTGGTACATGCGGGAGTTCACTTGCCTCGCGTGCTAAAGATGTTTTTTAATCTGTGCATTAGTCACTGCTATCTTCCGGCAGACCTAATGAAGACGATAGTGGTACCCATTTGTAAGAATAAGACAGGAAATGCCTCCGACAAGTCCAACTACAGGCCTATTTCTTTGGCAACAGTAGCGGCTAAGGTACTTGACGGGTTGCTTGACGGCGTGCTCTCGAAGCACACACAAACGCATGATGCTCAGTTTGGCTTTAAGCCTGGTTTATCAACTGAAAGCGCGATTCTGTGCTTTAAGCATACCGTCAGGTACTATACCGATAGTAAAACGCCTGTATTTGCTTGCTTTTTGGATTTGTCGAAGGCATTCGATACCGTTTCCTACGAGGTTCTTTGGGGTAAGCTGGAAACACGCACAGATACACCGAGGGATGTGATCGACCTACTCCGATTTTGGTACGGCCATCAAACCAACTTTGTAAGATGGGCAGGTGCACACTCGGATGTGTACAGGTTGAAGTGTGGTGTGCGGCAGGGGGGTCTCAGCTCACCCAGGCTGTTCAACCTGTACATGGACGAGCTGATTGGTGGACTCAGTAGCACTGGTGTTGGATGCTCGATTGGCGGTACTATGGTCAACAATATCAGTTATGCTGACGATATGGTGCTGCTGTGCCCATCAATCAGTGCGCTTGTCAAATTACTGAGGATGTGCGAGGAGTATGCTGGGACCCATGGGCTAAGGTACAATACCAGCAAGAGTGAGCTTCTGGTTTTTAAGGCTGGTGATAAGTCTTACGAGACACTACCTGAAGTTTACCTATGCGGGGCTCCACTCAAACGGACGGATCGATTCAAGTACCTTGGTCACTGGGTCACTGAGAACCTCCAGGATGACCAGGACATTGAAAGGGAGCGCAGAGCATTGACTGTTCGCTGCAATATGTTGGCCCGTAGGTTTGCACGGTGTGATGGGGATGTCAAAGTAACGTTATTTAAGTCATTTTGCCAAACCGTGCAGCCTGTGGACTAACTATACAAAGAGGACATTCAATGCTCTGCGCGTACAATACAACAACGGGTTCAGGCTACTGTTAGGACTCCCACGCTTTTGTAGCGCGTCAGGTATGTTCGCAGAGGCACGCGTCGATAGCTTCATATCAATAATACGCAAGAGAACAGCCTCCCTGATGCGCCGCGTGCAAGAGAGTACTAACAGTCTCCTGAACCTGGTGGCGGAGTACCCGGCTGGTACCAATATGGAAGCATTGGAACTCGATCCATATGGAATCCAGAGGCAATGTTTATGGGTTGTTCTAAGTACCTGTGTAGTTAGTAGAAAATTAGTTTTAAGTATCTAACCTAGGATGTAAGACTTATGCTTTGTTATCTACTAACCCTCTATGGACATGTCTGAATTAAATAAATTGAATTGAATTGAATTGAATTGAATAATAATAAGAACCTGACGTGATTTCTTTTAATGGTTTCGTCAGGGATTTAAATGAAAAAATTGTAATATATTTCCAAATGTCATTCAAATAACAAAAATTATATACGTGTATATAAATCCACATATTTTTGTGCATATATAAAAAAAAATCTAAATGAATTCTTCGCACTTATAAGAAAATGATGTCAAGCTGGACCTAGTAACTAATTGTAGGCAAAAATATGTATAGAGCAGACTGGACCTCGGAAGCCGACCATTCCGCGCCACCTTTTTTGGTAGCCACTGATTGATCTATTTACAAGGGAGCTTGATCAGCTTAATTTGACACGACTGACAATCATGCAAAGCGGCGTTGCCTGAGACTGAACTGCAGATGATTTGCATGAATCAGTCACCAAATTTAAGGCCGTTTATAGGATTTATACGGCACTGGTGGCTATATTCATCATCATCATCATCATCATCAGCCTGTATCAGTCCACTGCTGGACATAGGCCTCTCCCAAGGCACGCCACCGAGCTCGCTCTTCAGCTCTCCTCTTCCAATCTGTACCCGCCACCTTACGGATATCGTCGCTCCACCTTGCTGCAGGGTGCCAAGCACTGCGTGTGCATGCCATACGGCTATATTAACCTAACCTCAACTAAATAGGTAACAATAGGTACTAGCTCAAAAACATATCTTACCTTAAGGTCAAAAACGAAGTCAACAAAAAAAGCGTACGATGACTTATGACTTTTAAATGAAATATTCAAGTATGATTGAGCTATTTTATTATAATTTTAAAAGGGATTAAGAATTTTATTATATCATGTCAGTTGAAAAACGGACGTATAAACCTAGGCGGTCACGGTTCTTTTGTTTAATAGGTCCTATATACAGTAAAAATTTGGTACAGCAGGCTCAAAAATTAATTTAGAGCTAAAGTTCGTGATTTCAACTGGTCTTAAAGTCCAAACCGGCCAAAATAATGGTTTTAAATTCGAAATGTAGGTTATTTGAAGTGCCCGATACCATGCGTTTTAAGTCTAAAGATTTGTACAACACTAAGTATGAGTATATTAATACTATAAAACTTTCGTGAGACTCTTTGTCTAAGTATACTAGCCTTTTCCCGCGGCTTTGCCCGCGGACTATAAGTACTCAAAAAGGATACGATACCCATGTTGATTATCAGACTTTGTGACCACATTTTCCACTTTTAGGGGTTGAATTTTCAAAAAACCTGAAACACGTGTTTACGCATTTATCGTTAAGAATACTCCTGTGAAGTTTCGAATAAAATAATCTAACAAATCTTGATTCGCCATACAAACTTTGGACCCTCATTTTACCCCATTAGGGGGTGAATTTTGATAAATCCTTTCTTAGTGCACCCCTAGACCTTATAAGGAACCTACGTGCCAAATTTTGAATCTCTAGAACCAGCGGTTTAGGCTGTGCGTTGATATGTCAGTCAGTCAGTCGGTCAGTCAGTCAATCAGTCAGTCGGTCAGTTTCTTCTTTTATATATTTAGATTATTATAAACTGAAAAAATAATAATTATAAACTGTAGATATGGAAGAGCGGTGCCTCCTAGCACAGATTATTTTGTAAATAACTTACAAGGAGACGCCGGTCAATATAAGATATATGTACTTCATGTTAAAGAAATAAAGATTTTTTTTTGATGTGCCAAAGTTTGGAGCGATGGGATCAAAATATATTTACGAAATTTTTTTCAGTCAGTTACTGAACATATTCTCAGAGTGCATCAGTCTTGATATTATCTATTTGGAGTTATAAGCAGGAAATTATTGTAGGCATTACGCCCGCCAGTGACTTCAGTAATATTATATTCGATTTAGTATTTTAGTATTTAGTATACTTTTACGGCATATCAAACATTATGTCATGGTAATTAAATATGTATGAGTCTGCAAGTGTGTTTGGGCCATTTAAATATATTTGTGTAAGGGATTTAAAGTCATTAGCTATTTTTCATATAAAAATAAAAACAATTCTTTCTTAAAAATGGTCTTAAAATCCTAAGCACTTACCGGGTCTTAAATTTGGTATGTAGCTTATTTGAAGTGCACGCCGTGTCGCAAATATTTGGAGCGGTAGACTTGAAGATAAATTACATAATCTAGTTTTAGTGTATTTTCAAATTGACGCAATATATGGGTGAATCAACTTTAAGAAAAGTATTTTTTTTCAAAACTAATAGATTGTTTACAATTCGGCTACATGTTTATTAAGTCAGACAATTAAACTAATACTTTACAAAATATATATTTAACAGTTTAACAAAATATATATTTTTATTTATGTGTCGTATCGTAACGTAACGTAGCAAAGCACTTTGTCCCTATATAACGCTTCATAATTAGTATCATCCTAAACTCGTCTGCTAAGTTTTTCTAATAAAAGGTAATAAGTGTCCTTCACCCACATACCTACCAGCGACCATTTAGGACCTTCAATAAATTGTGTTGTGTTCCTGCTGGTGAGTAAGGTTGCCAAAGAGCTCAAAGAGGACCCAGTGTGTTAACGATGAGGGACCTTCTTGTTCCTTTAGTCGTCAACACAGTGAATCCTCCTTTTTGTAAAAGGGTCGGCAACGCGCATGTAACTCCTTTGGAGTAGCAGGCGTCCATAGGTTACGGTAGCTGCTTACCATCAGGCGGGCCGTATGCTTGTTTGCCACCGTCGTGGTATAAAAAAAAAAAAAAAAAAATTATAGTATGGCCGGCTCCAGTACTAAAACTAAATTCACACGAAGGTATGCAGAACATTAGTTAGTAAATAAAACCAATAAATTCAATCGTAGAATAACATTTAGATTTATTTGCATGGAAAATTGACTAAGCTAGGTATAGATATACCTACCTAATTTACAATTCATCGAAACTCTTAAGAAGTTATTCAGACATATTTCCGTGCACTTCTACCTATAAGCGACTTCTAGTCTACAACGGGCCAACCGCGAGTTCGAAAATCGACGTTTCGTTATCTCCGTTTCTATCGCTTTTGCTTATTCGAAAGAGAGTGATGCAAATAGTCGATTCGACGACCGAAGTGGTTCGCGGTTATATGCCAAGTCTATAATATGTATTTGTTCGGCTAGCTAACTTTCCAAAACGTGTATCTCGATAACGTATTACCAAAGTCATTTAATCATTTAAAATCAACCATAATACGTCATATGTGACATAAACAGGATAGACAAGGAAAGCAAGATAAAATATGTTATTTCTCTGTCTGCTTACAAAGGAAAACATTACAGTTTAAATTTCTCAAAGGAGGTGTGATTAGTATGAAACTAATAATGGCAATCTGTAAAAAAGTATACGCGGTCAACGACCTGTCCCCCGAAAGTGTGGTAGTGTGCGTAAAGTCTGGTTGTGTGTGAATCAGGGTATTTTGACAGAATCTGAAAATTCTCCCACATATACCCGACCCTTAAGACTACATGTTCCAACTGTGAATTCATCTAAATATCACTAACTGATTTACAAAATAGGCAATACATTTAAAATATATATAATTTAAAAAACAACGGGGTGCACTCCGGGAGTGCCGGCAGAAGTGAAAACTTGAATATTAAATTTGTGCATTTTTGATATTTTGGAATGGTTAGGGAATAATTTTGCACGAATTGCTTTAATTATCACTATAAAAGTACTATCATTTATGTGATAAAATACAATATTCATTTATTGCGCTATCGTACACAAACATGACTATTTATATAACATTAAAAATTTAACACTTCAGAACTATTACAATTATTTATTCAATCAGGTCACGTGTCCGTCTTACGAATTTTTAATCTGACAAATCTGTCGGTCACGTGACCTGTCGCGAGTTTAACATTTTTTCCCCATCACAAGAAGTGCACAGCGCTGCTAAAGAAGTTTTCACTTCAAAAAAATGCGGATAGCTCTAAACGGATATAATGCCAACAACAGAACTGAAGTTTGAAAGACCTCCACGTGGATGTTTGACAGCAGTAAAAAATGACGTAAGAGAGACTCATGCGCATAAACTGCAGAACTGTGCTAAATGAAAAACGTATGACGGCTGCCAAATACGAGTAGGCTGACTCTAAATTAATAGGAATAAATGATTTACGTAATGGCTACTTTCTGGCTAACTATAGTAACTATTTAATAACAGGAGGAATAATGTGAATTATTAGCGTAATTTGTGTATTTTTATAGCATTTTCTCGTTAGTAACAATATTGATAATAGATTATGTGTCTCTAGCAAATTGTCCTATACCTAATCTATTAAATAAAACGACCTTTGGCATCGGTAAGTATTTTAAAGAGCAAGCGCGCGTCGATCGGTGTGCGAGTCACGGCGCGACAGTTTATTTCAACTTCTCAACTTCCCCGAGCGTTCCAATGGAGCATAATTTTCATAAGTAACGCGCCACTGCGCCTTGACACAAAAATTAGATTCATCAGCCTTCCAGGCACATTCCTGCGAAACATTCCCTAGCTACAATTCGATTCGACTTCGTAACGAGTCCGTGAACAATGTCAAACCAACTTTTGTCATGTTTGATAATTCTAGGGCCGTGAAACGATACGATAAACGTAAACCCCCAAAATTATACTAACTCATGCCATTATCCGCCATAGAAGGATAGGGAATACCCATTAAACACTCAGCAGTCTTTATGCCGGTATAATTCCGCAATTCCTTTACGGACCATATTTTATGCGAGCAATTTTTTCTTGAATTTCTAAAATACGTGAAATTGCTAAACGCGTCTTCATCAACGTTTAATAAAAAGTAACGTGTGTGGGTCGTTTGTAATTTTTATTGCGAGCATAACTTCGTGAAGCGTTGTGGCTTCGTTATACAGACAAAATTTTAACTATATGATAATTTGGCATTCTACATTTGCACAAATGTATTACCTACATAATTTCTCATGCGTTACCAGAGGTAGCTTCATATTTTTCGGAACAAACTACCTGCAAAGGAAATACTTCCGCTAGCAGACTGATAGGCCAAGAAAATTAGATTTTTTCGAAGAATTAATTCCCAGCAGGCTGGAAATCGCTTTAATACCTTCATGTGGTCCTAAATGCATGTAATCCGAGTTTGCCCAATCCCAAGAGGTGTGCATAACTTTTCAGCGAAATTTTTGCTCTTTGTCAGGTTTTTGCTTGTAGCTCGAAAACAGTACATCCGACGGAAAATGTCATGTATATCAATATTAAAGAGGGTTAAATTCTGCGTTGAGTGAGTAACTTAACTTCTAATTCGGTTCAGCGGTACTGCCGAAATCAAAAGTTATAAACCGGAAAAATGTCTCATTTAATTGAAAAACTCGTATTTTGACTTCCATACCACATATCTTTGAAACAGATGACTCCTGTTGAAAAACCTATGGAATAAAAGTTGTAGAGAATACAATTTCACGTTATATCGATAACTAAATTTTTAAGTAGAGTCATTTTGAAAGACTAAATTTGGCATGAATTCAGAATCAGTTTTTTCTAAATCCTTCTGAGTTGCATATTTTCCATAAAATATGAGGTGTGAGGCGTACATTTAATGCATCGTTACAACTAAAAACATTTAATTGCAAATTTCTAAAACGTACCCAATCCGAAAACTATTTATACATCGTGTTTTATTTTATTTCCGGTAAATTCAAGGGTATATTCCTGCTTAACTTAGGTTTATTTCTCGAAGACGCCAGTGTCCTACTTAGCTCCAGTTCTGAGGTAATCGATATTTTATTAATGCCTTCTAATTGTGTAAACCTACATTTAATTATTTTTTTACTTATCAGTTTGTAGTGGGTTCTCCCCACTACAAAATGATGCACCTGTGTGTTAAGTCAAATAGGTTCAGTAGTTATTGATTGATTCCCCAATTTGTATATTAACTCAACCAAACAATGAACATTATGACATGTCAATGAAATTTCGAACATTATAATCCGAGATACAAAGGAAACATATTGTATTGAATTTTATCTCTCTTCTCTTCTTAGTCGGTCCCCCATTGCTGAGGATCGTGACTCCTTTTGCTTATAAATCGCCTCCAACTATCTCTGTCTGTAGCTTGGTGAAGGGCGGTGCTGACAGGGAGCTCCAGCTGTTCGGAGATCTGATCCGACCATCTCTTTGGACTTCGTCCTCTCGGTCTTTTGCCTTCAACCTTTCCCGTCACTACCAGTTTTTCGAGGTTATTGGCCCCCCTTCGTGCAATATGGCCAAAGTAGGCAACAACGCGGTGCAGACAAATCGAGGACAGACGTTGGGTGTTCTCCATTCTTAGCTCTTTGAGGACCGAGACGTTTGTTCGGTGGGCTGTCCAAGGAATTCTCAGCATGCGACGCCAGCACCACATTTCGAAAGCATCGATCCTCTGCCTGTCGGCGGCTTTTAGCGTCCAAGTTTCGGCTCCATAGAGAAAAATGGAGAAGACAAGTGTGCGGACGAGATGTGTTTTGGTCCGGTTCGAGATGTTCCTGTCTCTCCATATTTTCTCAAGTTGGGTCATCGCCGTTTTCGCCATGCCGATACGTCTGCGTATCTCTGGTTCACAGGCCCCTTTATTGGTGATGACTGAGCCGAGGTACTGAAAACGATCCACGGTCTCGAAACCTTTCAGTGCATCTGTACGCTGTTCAACACCAAAACGGTCCACCACCATCAGCTTTGTCTTTCCTGCGTTGATTTCGAGCCCCATTCTACGGCTGGTTATCTTAAGCCGTTCCAAAAGCTCCGCCATCTCCATTTCGGACGATGCAAGGAGGGTAGTGTCGTCTGCGTAGCGAAGGTTGGATACAAGTACTCCTCCGACTTTCACACCACCCTCCCAGCCTTCAAGGGTGTGACGCATTATGTACTCCCCATATATGTTAAATAGTATGGGAGATATGATGCATCCCTGTCGTACACCCTTCTGGAAATTGAAACTCTTGGACGTGACGTCTCCAATTGTCACCGTTCCATAACCAGAACAATAGAGGCCTTGGAGTAATGATATCAGGTGATGTGGGACCCCAAGTTCAGTTAATATCTCCCACAGTTTTTCCCACCTTACGCAGTCGAACGCCTTCTGATAGTCGACAAAGCACATGTACATCGGGATGTTGAATTCATAGCATTTTTCTATTATGAGCCGAAGGTTTAAAATTTGCTCGCGAGTCCCTTTCCCCTTAACAAATCCCGCTTGTTCTTGCGGAATTTGCCAGTCGAGGTATGATCTTAGCCTTGCATTAATGACGTGAAGGAGAATTTTACTGGCATGTGAAATTAATGCTATTGTACGATAGTTGTTGCAGTCGCGTACTGATCACTTTTTGTGTAGGGGAAGTATAGAGGAGTGTATCCAGTCAGATGGCCACACACCGGTTTTCCAAATTGCGTTACAGATGTTATGCAGACAGGTGACCCCTTTAGGTCCCAAAGCTTTAAGTACTTCCGCTGTGATGTTATCTGGTCCCGGGGCTTTGTTTGTTTTTAGCTTTCGGATGGAGTCTTCAATTTCAGAACGTAGTATGTCGGGTTCTGGGTCGCTTATCTCTTTGAGGCAAGGTGTAGATGTGTTCTGCCGATCCTGATAGAGTTGCTCGCAATACTTCCTCCATCTCTCTACCACTTGACAGAGGTCGTGTATTGGTTTCCCGTCTCTGTCATCTATAACCCAAGAGGCCGGTTTAGACTTATTTGTAATTTGACGGATCTTCTTGAACAGGTCGGCGGATTGGTATCTGTCAGCGTGAACTTCGATTTCTATGCAGATATCCTCGAAATACTTGTTTTTGTCTCTTCTGCACAGGTTTCGAATTAATTTGGTCAGCGCACGGTATTCCTCCTCAAATTGTTCGCTCTTTGGACCACTCTTTAGCTCTTTTCTTCCTTGTATGGTTTCCCAAACTTCATTTGACATCCAATCCTTCCTCGTATCAGTATTTTTTACCATGGAGTCCAGTACTTCGTTGATTTTTGATTTTAAATGTATCCACAGTTCCCCAGGGTCCGAAGCTTCGACGTTGTCTAAGAGTTTTGGTTCGAGATGTTCCTGAAAGTAATCATATTCCTGTGATGTAAGTCTTCTTGTTCTTTTTGACTTGGATCGAAATGATTTCAGTCTTATACGCAAGTCTGCAACTAACAACTGGTGGTCGCTACCGCAGTCTGCCCCAGGAAAGGTTCTCGCATTTGTCACAGATGACTTCCATCGACCGGCTACTGTGATATAGTCAATCTGGTTACGATAGCGGTCACCAGGTGATATCCATGTATACAGTCTGCGCTTGTGGTGTTTAAAGCAAGTGTTGGTAACTGCCAAGTTGTGACCAACACAGAAGTCAATGAATCTCTCTCCTCCTCATTGAATTTTATAATTAAAACAAAAATGTAAAAATTCACCGCGACGAGCAAGATTCGAACTTGCGACCTTTCGGAACATCGGTCCGAATTTTTCCATTTTTACTTCAATTATAAAATTGAAATTTCGATTGCAGACGTTTTTGCTTAGTACAAAATTAATATTGTATTGACTTAACACACAGTTACATGACTTTATAGCGGGTTCTCAGACTAAAAGAAAAATATACAGAATCAGAAAGACGAAAAAGAACTATCGATTACCTCAGAACTGGAGCAAATTAGGACACTAGTGTCTTTAAGAAATATACTTAAGTTAAGCTCAGGAATGTACCCTTGGAATTACCGGAAATGAGAATAAAACACGGTGTATAAATAGTTTTCTGATTAGATACGTTTTAGAAATATGCAATTAAATGTTTTTAGTTGTAATGATGCATTAAATGTACGCCTCACACGTCATATTTTATGGAAAATATGCAACTTAGAAGGATTTAGAAAAAACTGATTTTTAATTAATGCTAAATTTAATCTTTGAAAATGACTCTTGTTGAAAATTGAGATGTCGATATTACGTGAAATTGTATTCTCTACAACTTTTATTCTATAGGTTTTTCAACAAGAGTCATCTGTTTCAAAGATATGTGGTATGGAAGTCAAAATACGAGTTTTTCAATTAAATGAGACATTTTCCCGGTTTATAACTTTTGATTTCGGCTGTACCGCTGAACCGAATTAGAAGTTAAGTTACTCATTCGACGCATAATTTAACCCTCTTTAATACTGATATACATGACATTTTCCGGACGTACTGTTTTCGAGCTACAAGCAAAAACTTGACAAAGAGCAAAAATTTCGCTAAAAAGTTATGCACACCTCTTGGGATTGGGCAAACTCGGATTACATGTATTTAGGACCACATGAAGGTATTAAAGGGATTTCCAGCCTGCTGGGAATTAATTCTTCAAAACACTTTTTATATGTAGATCTTATTTGCTTGGCCTATGAGGCGTACCTATTTACATTTTCGTGTGTCGAATCGCAGCGCGCGAGACATTGAATACAAGATGGCGTTTAGGACACAAACATAATTTACTTTTCTCACACGAGACCAGAAAGTTTCGTTCAAACAAATAATATAGGTTTCCATCGGTGCGGGGAGCACCTGAGCGGCACTACGATCGGTGTGTCCCCAGGGAAATAAAAACTTTGTCGCACGTCGCTTGTCCTAAACCTTCTTACAGTCTCCGCGCGCGACATGCTCACCGATTCGCTGCCGACCTACAGTTTATAGCTCTGATTCTCAACGACACAGTACGTTTACGATATTGTTTCGCATTACTGCTGCGTAAAGCGCGAGTGTAAAACGTCGGCGAAACTGGAAGCCCGAATTGAATAACAAGCGGAATCCATATCTGCGCCATTGGGGATAAACCACCTGGCGACGAAAACAATTTCTTTGTTTCATGAATAAAATACTCTTATTCCATCAACATAGTTTTCCCATCAGTTGGAAATGTCAGCGATCTGCTCCGGATTAACATTCTCTGTCACGTCAGATTTTCATAAAATTACTTCGACAAAATTACTAGAGCTAAAGTTCTCGACGCGCTAACTTCGATAACTGCCTGGATTTCAACAAGAATTTTTAAATTGAATCAAAGTAAAAATTAAGTCAACGAACTTAGTCGGGATTATATTAAACATGCCCTCGTAATTTATGTCATGAAACTCGGAATGCATGAATTGTTTTAGTTGGGCCGCTGTGGAGTGGAAGTACGTTACTTAAACTCCGGGACTCATTATTTTAGCACAATGGTATATTGAAAACTAATTGGCACTAACTAGTGCAGTATAAAAGCTGCAATAAAATGCTTTCAATGCATTATTTTGTTTATGAACTAGAGTTTTTCATTAAACTATATTTTTAGTCTATTAGGAAAACTTAAAAATGATTATTCAGAGCCGTGCAAAAATAGCATACTGAGTGCATTCGTCGAATATAAATAATAAATATGTATATATATTTTTGATATCATCATAATATTTAGTAACTACGTTCTATGACGAAAGATACCATTTACTATGGGAATATGAGGTCATTGCTGGGTTTATAGAAAAAAAAAACTTTAATATATTTAAAAATTATATAAATTTAATTTCAATTGTACTGTTTGTTTTTTATGAGCACAAACAGTGAAACTGTCTGTAAATTCAATACGGGTGAACCTTAAAACGGTGGATATCATAGGACATAGAAAGTATATAACTTTTGCTAAGAATGACACAAAAAAAAAATACCATACAAAATTATTCTGCTCACAATGTACGGGTGTTAACCGTGGTACCACGGCTTTTGTACCACAGGGGGACCACGGGTAATTTTTTTCCCCATAGACCCACTGCACCAAAATGGGTTTATCTTTACGTCAGCAATGTCGACGGAGCCCCGCTGCCGCGGGGCTCCTGTTTCTGTGCGGTTTGGCCTTCGGCCATTAGAAGATAACTAACGAACCTAACCTACCTATAACCGTTCTAGACCTTACTGGGAAAATAGGGGTGGGTCCACGGGGAAAATAATTACCCGTGGTCCCCCTGTGGTACAAAAGCTGTGGTACCACGGTTAATAACCTACAATGCAATGTAGACAATACTTACTTCAATCATGTTTGCAGTACATTGCTGCTTGTATTTTTTTTATAATTATAGGGTCATAATTAAGTGTAACTTAAAAAACCTTTTAATTTATGATAACAGTATTAAATCCTATATCTGGTTTAATTCTTTGCTCGTATTGGATTTACACACTGTATTTATACAACAACAAATCTCTTTGTAAGACAAAACACCAAAGCAAACAATTTAAAACAATGAAACCCAACACGAACCTGCGTTCTCATCAATTGCTCTATGAACTTTTACGTACTCTTTTTCACTAAACAAAATCTATAGAATGTTTGAATAAACATTTGCCTCCTCTGCCCTTTGCAGTCGTAAAAGGGGCTTGAGGAACTCCACCCTAAACTTATTTAAACTTTTACCCTAGGAAATCCTTTTCGCAAGCAGTTTAAATGTAGAATAGAATATGTATTAGAGAATAGGAAACGGTAACGGCGAATGAGTGCGCGGGTCGACGAGTCGCGCGGGATGAATGCCTATAAATGGACGCAGTATTAATAAATCATTTAAATTGCAGTGAGTTCATTCTCTACGATATTTTTGGGTTTGTGTACAATTTTGGACAATTTGCGATATGTGTAGTGAAAAAATTAGCCTGAATTGAGAAAGGTAAGGTATCATTAGTGAAGATCGCATCTGTAGGTATTTAAATATTCGTATATCGGAAGAGACAACTGCGGTAAAATTTGTGGGATAGGTTGTAGCCATGTTCAGTTGTAGTGGTTGTATCTTCACTTAAAAAAAGGTTTTTATCCCAGGCGATAAAATACAATGGGCCACGAATACAATATAATGGGGTACAATCGTGACATAATTAAGAGCTTTTCAGTCGATTACTGTGTTTAGGCCACGAAGCTTTCTGCGTCGGCATCGTCGATGATACAAAAATTTGCGACCATAATAGCTCCATCGAAAAGTATGCGCTAGTAGTTTGGTCTACAAAGTCTCGACTCAAGCATTATACTCGACAAGTAGAAAAATTACTTTTTCACCACCCCACCCCGGAAATGCGCTCTTTACCCCTTGAACGCGGTGGGGAAAAACGCATTATATCCACATGTGGGGAAAGTAATCTGGCAGGATGGATTTAAAGGGATAATTTTAATTATATTATTTGAAAGCATTAACTTGGATTAGATTTTTTTATATTTTATAGCTTATATTTTTCCTGTAGTGGTATGGTGCAAAATGTTGTATTTTACTCGGCAGCAAAGCGTGTTCAACCTCTCTTACCTTGAGGCCCTCGTACGCTCAAGATTCCATTTTTGGAATCTTTCGCTGGCTCGGGTCTCAATTTTTATTGAGAGGTTAAACATCAACTTTGCCCCCTTGTATAATAAATAACTATTTCTATGCGGCCGCCTATTCTCTACCGGTAGAGCTTAGCGGTAGGTACCTAGTAGGTATCTGTATGTTTCTATAAAATTTAGTAAAACATTCCTAAATTGCGATAATTCGGTTTTTAAAAAGGAAAACAACATTTAAAATAGTGACTCGTGAAAAAACAGCGTGAAGCAATCAAGTTTGCAATAAATGTTCCAAGACGTTTTTAATTTTTACCATACGCACAGTTTAAGCTGTACTTTTACCTCGATTGTTCCTGTATAACATTCATTCCAAAACTCTAAGCGGGTCCGTCCTACTTTCTGAAAGTTTGTGAACTATTCCACTTTTCAGATCCCATTATTGTTTAAGTTAAGCCTTCACTAACACGATAACTGAAAAACATAAACAGTTTTAACAACGTCTATCGCATAGATCAGCTTTTCAGTTTCAAAGGCGCCCCAAGATAAAGTTCGCCCCAAGGTATTTCTTAGATCATCAAGACAATTTTCCAATTTGAACTTTGGTTGGTTACGGTAGCGATTTTCGAATTAAACTTGCTTTGATGGACTCATCAAGTTTTGTTGACTTTCTTACACTTCGGTTGTAACGCTTACACGGGCCTATTTTGTGTATTATCAGGGTAAGACATAATTAAAAAAAAAGTTTAAATGAATAACAAAATCAGGTCTGTGGCATGGAGTGCTATTAGAGATCTAGGAATTGTACGTACAGTGGCTACGTGTCATACATATTCATAGGGATGCCGGAGCTAATTTGGCTTTCCTTAACCTAAAATATAAAATAAAATTAAAAAGCAGTGTACAACCCAAAAAACGGACTACTCCGCTCCCATTATTATTTAATCGAATTAGCAAACTAAAACTATTCGGGTGCGCAGTAAAAACGTTGTCGATCACGCCGGTGTGTCATTGTTTAGAGATCTCGGAACGGAACGGCCGCGTCGCCAGAGTCAATATGCGGAACATTTCCTATTACACGCCCACTTCTTCCTACGAACGGAGGGAACTTGCAGAGAGGATGCAACCGCCGTGCGAATCTTATATTTATAAGTATAAAAATAAAAGTATGATTTTAGGAGTTGTCAGTATTTATAATTTATTAATTAAATTCTACCAAAGCCTATGGTTTCCCAGCTTTCTTTTTTTTGCGAACGTTATACATAGAATTTGTTTTTCACCAACAGTTAGGTCAACGTTCAGGAAAACGGCCGACTTTTCTGTGAACAATACAAAAGTTAAAATGTTGGGTACATACAGATTTAATATACAGATTTAAAGAAGAAGATTTGTACCTACAATACCTACCATATCAGGGATCAACAAGAAAATGTTGCTTAAGTCCATTTATTTTACCTATTTAACCTTAACTTATGCCTAAGTACTAAAAAAGTTTTTTAACCAGCTATGTCTTTTTGTTTACTTAATTATTTTACGTCACACCTGGCCATAATGTGAGTTTTACCGCTCGCTACGCTTACGGTAAAACTCGCATTATGGCCAGGTGGGGACGTAAAATTGTGTACTCACCACGGGCAGTAAAAAAGAAAGCCCTCTATCGCATATTTACAACCCTCGCCTGCGGCTCGGGTCCCAAATACCTGCGATTTCGGGCTTTCTTTTTTTTACAGCCCTAGGTAAGTAATGTACTATAGTAACTAAACAAAAAAATTATAGAAAATGTAGGTAGACAGAAACTTGATATAATTGACAGACACTTACAAATTTACTATTAGGTATCAGCTTGGCTCTGAATTTATTTTATAATGCTAGCACATACTTAAACAAGACAAGCGGATATTAAAAAATACCTGCCAACGCACCATAAAGTAGCTATCTTAAGTCAGGAATAACTAAATCCGCCATAATCCACTCTAAGCAATTCTAACCATATTTTTATTCCAACACAATTTGTAATGGAAGCGACACCCAGAGACAAGAGAGCAAGAGAGTGCGGGGTCGGGAGGGCGATGAAATTACTTGCAAATTCCATTTACGAACTCAGAGGCTAGAGAAGAAACTGGCTGACTGCCGATACTTGGGCGCCTAGACCGGCTAGCCGTTCAGAATTTGAATTTAGGCTTGACGGTATTACTAGTTATTGCCCGACTGATATAGAAAGTAGGGTATTATTTGTAGATGTTTTGTGTTTCGAATACACTATAAAGGCAGCCTTCAGAGCAGTAGCTAGCTATCAACATAAAATGACGTGTATGACCTCAAAAGTGAAAACGACGTGTGTGTATGTACAAATATAGGGTTTTCCAATAAGGGCAGGACGATTTTAAAATGCAATAAAACAGGCTTGTATATAAGATATCAATTTCTTTTTTTTTAGTTTTATTTGAATGGCCCATACGTGCTTTTTTTTTAAATATGACGTCGTTCAAATGTCTGCCTTGGCTTGTTCTGGTAGCTCATATCCTAAAAGTCCAATTTTCAATAACTGTGCCGCACAGATCAGACTGAATTTCAGCGACGGCTTGGGTTATACTGATTTCAAGGATATCCGTGCATTTGACCCCGTTTGACTTTTTTTGTGAGGTTTTCTGAAATCGCAATCCACGTACGAGTATGCCCTTAAAATCAATATACTTAACACAAGGCATCGCTGAAATTGAGCCTGATCTGTGCGGCAGAGTTATTGAAAATTGGACTTTTAGGATATGGGCTACCAGAAGAAGCTGAGGCGGACATTTGAACGATGTCATATATCACAAAATATGGCACGTATGGGCCTTTCAAATAAAACTAAAACCGGCCAAGTGTGTGTCGGACCACGCATAATGGAGGGTTCCGTAGCTTCAATGGAATAAGAACCAGACTAATGCCAAAAGGTGGTATCTATGGAAGAAGTTTTTTTGGAAATAACTCAAAAATGGCTAAACCGATAATTTTAAAATATTTTCCTAGAAAGTATATGATAACGTGCATCTTTTTAATTTTTTTCATATTTTTTTGGACTTACGGTTCAAAAGTTACAGGGGGGGGGGGGGGCGCTATTTTTCCGACTTTCGAAGCGATTATTTCAGAAACTGTTTACTTAATCACAAAATGTTCAAAGAAACCTCAATGTTATTTTTAAAGACCTATCGATTGATGTGCAAGATGTTAATATTTGGTAAAATAAAATAAAAAATTAGTTACATGTTTGGAGCGACCCACCTGAAAATATGTTTTTCTGCAATTTCACTACATAACTAAATAGCGTCATACAAACTACATCTTATGTCAAAATTTTATTAAGATACGTTTTATAGTTTCCCAGAAAAATGGCTGTGACATACGGACGGACGGACAGACAGACATGACCAAAACTATAAGGGTTCCGTTTTTGCCATTCTGGCTACGGAACCCTAAAAAGTAATTAGTATCTTACACATACCCTGTTTTATTGAATTTTAAAATCGACCCGCCTTATTTGGATATGTAGGTATGTTTATTTCGTTCGTTTCGTGTATGATTTGTATGTTTATTTCGTTCGTTAGGATTTGTCTTGACGGACTTCAAAGTGCATGTTGCCGTTAAATTGCTTTAGGTCTATAGATGGAGAAGTGATGAATTTATTTGCAAAAATAAAATAGGAGCTTTAATTTTAAAAGAGAAAATGTCTAACTGCTGGTTAGCCGTAATTTTAATGTAGGCTTGATGTACTGTCTGTAAGATGCCTGTCATCGTGCGCCTTTGACGAGCCCTTTATAATATTTCCTCAGTTTTCTCTTTAATTAAACTTACTCTTCAATATAATGTACTTAAGTTATTGAAATACTTTCGGGACATAAGAACCTGCCCGGGGGGGTATGACCTAAAAATACGCCCAAGACAGTGAATTAATCCTTAAATACTTAGTCGGTTCATAAGTTCTGTCACTAGGGTTTGGACTGGTAAAATAGGAACTGCTAGAAGTTGCTTACTATTTCAATATATGTTTAAAAAGCCTATTTAACACTGATTAATTTACGATATTATTTAAGGCAAATAGTTGTGGCAGTTTTGCACAATTCGAAAACGTTGTACAACATTCAAACCTGTAACATTCGAAAAAGCGCAATAAAAAACCACGTCAAAAACACGCGCCCTGTTCGAGTTGATTTTGACCATAATTATTTTTATTCAATTTTAAGAGGCTTCAGTTTTGCATACTGCATTAGCTTGATCTTTAACCTTCATCTATATACAGGGTGTAATCGTTAAGTGTGGCCAGGCCATAATTCCGTAAATATAACAGATATCAGAAAACTTCCAACTGATATCGAAAGTGCGTTACCCAATGAGTAAAATTACATTAATAACTTTTTTTAAATAAAATCAGAACTATCCCAAACATTAACTTCAAACCCGGACCGACGTTCGGATAAAGACTAGTTTGTACGGTCTAGTCATTTCACCGTTATCATATTATTCATGAATTGTTTTATTTTATTCCATATCAATCAATTATCATGTTATTACAGTTTATTCGTGCAAATAATGAATCTCAAGCAGTTTAATCTCTTACGGCACCGACGTTCTTCTTTGGGAGTGAGTCGTCGTAGGTACTAACTGTATGGGAGCGTATAAACTTAATATTTTTAATATTAATACTTTTATTTAAAAAAAGTTATTAATGTAATTTTACTCATTGGGTAACGCACTTTCGATATCAGTTGGAAGTTTTCTGATATCTGTTATATTTACGGAGTTATGGCCTGGCCACACTTAACGATTACATCCTGTATATAAATGCCTTTGTCCTGACTGACTGACTGACTGACTGATCCACGCAGAGCCGAAATTACAGAAGCTAGAAATTTGAAAATTTCAGGTCTGGTTAAATTTATAACGTGTAAAAGTTATAAGAAGCGATTTTGAAAAATTCAATCCCTAAGGGGGTAAAAAGGGGGTTGAAAGTTTGTATGGATGGGGCTTAAATATTAAGGTTGAAGATTTGAAACTTCGTCCGTTTACTGATAATTAAAAAACAATAAAAGTGATTTCAGCGTTTTTCAAAATTCAACCTCTAACGGGGTTAAAAAAGGGTGGAAAGTTTGTATAGTGATTTTTTTTTGACAGACTTGAATTTTTGTTTGCAGGCTAAGAACTTAACAGCAAAAAAACTAATTTCAGCGTTTTTCAAAATTCTACCCCAGAGGAGTTGAAACGGGGTTGAAAAATTTGTATTAAAGCGAGGCCGTAACAACTAAAGCTAGAAAGTTGTAATTTGCAGGTCCGGTTACATTTATAACGTTTTCAAATAAGAAGAAGCGATTTTGAAAAAATCAACCCATAGGGTGTTAAAAAGGGGGTTAAAAGTTTGTATAGAGATTACAATTTTTTTTGTGACAGACTTGAAATTTCATTTGCAGGCTACTACTAACTTAAAAGAAAAAAAAAACGAATTTCAGCGTTTTTCTAAATTCCACCCGAGAGGAGTTGAAACGGGGTTGAAAAGTTTGTATTGAAGGGAGGCCGTAACAACTGAAGCTAGAAAGTTGTAATTTGCAGGTCGGGTTACATTTATAACGCGTTCAAATAATCAAAAGCGATTTTGAAAAATTTATCCCCTAAGGGGGTAAAAAGGGGGTTGAAAATTTGTATGGATGGGGCTTAAAAATTAAGGTTAGAGGTTTAAAACTTTGTACGCTTCCTGATAATTAAGAAATAATAAAAAGAATTTCAGTGTTTTTGAAATTCAACCTTTAACGGGGTAAAAAAGGGGTTGAAAGTTTGTATAGAGGTTACAATTTTTTTGTGACAGACTTGAAATTTCGTTTGCAGGCTACTAACTTAAAAGCAAAAACAATGACTTCAGCGTTTTTCTAAATTCCACCCGAGAGTAGTTGAAATGGGGTTGAAAAGTTTGTATTAAAGCGGGGCCGTAACAACTGAAGCTAGAAAGTTGTAATTTGCAGGTCGAGTTACATTTATAATGTGTTCAAATAACAAGAAACGATTTTGAAAAATTCATCCCCTAAGGGGGTAAAAAGGGGGTTGAAAGTTTGTATGGATGGGGCTTAAACTTTGAGGTTAGAGGTTTGAAACTTTGTACGCTTCCTGAGAATTAAAAAGTAATATAAAGAAATTCTGCGTTTTTTGAAATTCAACCTCTAACGGGGTAATAAAGGGGTTGAAAGTTTGTATAGGGGTTAAAAAAATTGTGACAGACTTGAAATTTCGTTTGCAGGCTACTAACTTAAAAGCAAAAAACTGATTTCAGCGTTTTTCTAAATTCCACCCGAGAGGAGTTGAAATGGGGTTGAAAAGTTTGTTTTAAAGCGGGGCCGTAACAACTGAAGCTAGAAAGTTGCAATTTGCAGATCGGGTTACACTTATAACGTGTACAAATAATAAGAAGCGATTTAGAAAAATTCTATCTATAAGGGGGTAAAAAGGGGGTTAAAATTTGTATGTGTAGGATTTTAAATTTTAAGTTAGAGGCTTGAAACTTCGTACGTTTTGTGATATTTATAAAAATATAAAAGTAATTTCAGCGTTTTGGATCATTCCGCCCCTGAGGGGGGTAAATAGGGGTGCAAAGTTTGTATGCGGAAAACTTTTTTGTTTGAGCTAGAGACTTACAACTTTGTAGAAATATTACTTATTAGAAAATACAAAAAGTACTTTTAGCGTTTAGGATAATTTCACCTCTGATGGGGTTAAAAAGGGGTGAAAATTTTTTATGACGGAAATTTATTTTTTTGACCCAGAGTCTTTTAACTTTGCAGGAAGATTACTTATTCAAATACAATAAATGTACTTTTAGCGTTTTTGATAATTCCACCCCTGAGGGGGTTAAAAAGGGGTTCAAAGTTTGTATGGGGGAAATTTATTTTTTTGAGGTAGAGACTTTAAACTTTGTGGGAAGATAACTTATTAAAATAAAATAAAAGTCCTTTAAGCGTTATGGAAAATTCTAACCCTGAGGGGGTTAAATAGGGGTGCGAAGTTGCTATAATACGCGGATGAAGTCGCGGGGCGGAAAGCTAATAGTCTATATATATAAATTCCTTTGTCCTGACTGACTGACTGACTGATCCACGCAGAGCCGAAACTACAGAAGCTAGAAAATTGAAAATTTCAGGTCTGATTACATTTATAACGTGTACAAGTAATAAGAAGCGATTTTGAAAAATTCAACCCCTACGGGGGTAAAAAGGGGGTTGATAGTTTGTATGGATGGGGCTTAAATATTATGGTTAGAGATTTGAAACTTCGTCCATTTACTGATAATTAAAAAGAAATAAGTGTGATTTCAGTGTTTTTTGAAATTCTACCTCTAACGGGGTAAAAAAGGGGTTGAAAGTTTGTATAGAGATTAATTTTTTTTTGTGACAGACTTGTAATTTCGTTTGCAAGCTACTAAATTAAAAGAAAAAAAAAAAACAATATCAGCGTTTTTCAAAATTCCACCCTAGAGGAGTTGAAACGGGGTTGAAAAGTTTGTATTAAAGCGAGGCCGTAACAACTGAAGCTAGAAAGTTGTAATTTGCAGGTCGGGTTACATTTATAACGTGTACAAATAATAAGAAGCGATTTTGAAAAATTCAACCCCTAATGGGGTAAAAAAGGGGGTTGAAAGTTTGTATGTTTAGGATTTTAAATTTTAAGTTAGAGACTTGATAATTCGTACGTTCGCTGATATTTATAAAATAATAAAAGTGATTTAAGCGTTTTTTATAAAAAAATAGGAGGATATAGCGGAAAAATAGGGGTGCAAAGTTTGTATGCGGGAAATTTCTTTCTTTTAGCTAGAGACTTAAAACTTTGTAGGATAATTATTTATTAGAATACAAAAAAGTACTTTCAGCGTTTAGGATAATCTCACCCCTGAGGTGGTTAAAAAGGGTGCAAAGTTTGTATCGGGGAAATTTATTTTTTTGTTCTAGGTACTTTTAACTTTGTAGGAAGATTACTTATTCAAATACAATAAAAGTACTTTTAGCGTTTTAGATAATTTCACCCCTGAGGGGGTTAATAGTTTGTATGGGGGAAATTTATTTTGTTGTGCTAGAGACTTTTAACTTTGTGGGAAGATAACTTATTAAAATACAATAAAAGTCCTTTCAGCGTTATGGAAAATTGTACCCTTGAGGGGGTTAAATAAGGGTGTGAAGGTGCTATCATACGCGGACGAAGTTGCGGGGCGGAAAGCTAGTTTTAATATAATAATTAACATTCTGACTGACAAGAAGGCTAGTATTCACAATTTTGGAAGACTACCTTGATCTATGGCATCAAAATCATCGTGTTTTGCTCAAAACTGAAAAAGACGTTGAGGTTCAGGAGAAGAATAGTTGAAGCACAGACTTGTAACTCAACTACATATTGGTTTTAATATATGCCTTAATCATCTACTTTCATAAAAATAACAATTTGTAACTCTGGACAACTATAACAATGATCTTAACCAACCTTTGTGAAGTACAATTTTCATAAATCATCGGCGTGTTTGGGACTGACAACAATCTTCAAGTTTACAAGGATTTGTAAAATACGCGATCTTGATTATAAGATAATCATATTAAATTTTTATCTGTATGAAATAAGCTTTCTAATCAGGTTTATTTTTTTTAAATAAAAGCTCTGTATTATATTTTGGTTGTCTATTGTTTGCCCGAAAATTATATAAAATAATACTCATATGCCCGAATTTTATTTGCCCGAATGGTTTGTTTACCATAAAAATGATGTGACATACTCTTTGTTTACCCGATTATTAGATTTCAGAACGTACGAGTGCCATACGTATTGTTGTCTATATTATTAATTGTAATAATACTATTTAATAGAATATTTAAACGCCACACTAAATAATGGTTTTCCGAATCTATGCATACAAACAATGCATTTGCTCACTATATTCCTGTAGGCGCTCTAAAAATATTTACTTAGTCATATTAATAATATGACTTATGTAGGGGCCGGTTTATTTTGTAGGAGATCACAGTTCCAACCTAACCTAACCTACTTTCTGGTGGCCGTTCGCTTTTTGGGGGATCACAGTTCTAACCTAACCTACTTTCTGGTAGCCGTTTTATTTTGTATGATCACAGTTCTAACCTAACCTACTTTCTGGTAGCCGTTCGCTTTTTAGGGGATCATAGTTCTAACCTAACCTAACCTACTTTCTGGTAGCCGTTTTATTTTGAAGGAGATCACAGTTCTAACCTAACCTAACCTACATTCTGGTAGCCGTTAGCTTTTTGGGGGATCACAGTTCTAACCTAACCTAACCTACTTTCTGGTAGCCGTTTTATTTTGTACGAGGTCACAGTTCTAACCTAACCTAACCTACTTTCTGGTAGCCGTTTTATTTTGTAGGAGGTCACAGTTCTAACCTAACCTGACAAACTTTCTGGGAAGCAATTTGGATGGCAAATGATATTATGGCTAGTGATATTATGGCTTACAATGATCATGACAAATGGTATTATTGAAATTGATTTTATGGGAAACAAAGTTTCTGGCACGTGACTAATATAGTTAACAATAAGTATTGCATATGTAATTATGGGAAACAATATAATGGCTGTTGACTATTATGGCAAATGAAATTCTGGCAAATGAAATTCTGGCAAGTGAGTGTATCTGTATACCTTATATTTTATCACTTAAAACCCTTGTGACAGAACTTCAGGACCGACTAGGTACATTCACGGTATTATATAGTTCATGCACATTGATTCATTCAGTATCATATACGTTGATTGTGTTGGTTTAGTATAAGTACCCAACCGCAATTAAGTAATTAATAGACGGAAAACTATTTAGAGGACACTTTCTGAAGGAGTAGCATACGAGCCATGCCATTTTAACACGCTTTTATTAGCTTCACTTGTAACTAACTATGTATGTAAGAAAATCTTGGAATCTTAATTTGACCCACTTCCCGGTCTTCGATTAGGATGAGATTTTGCACACGCTGAGTTCTGATGACAATACATTTTGTAATTTTTAGTACGTGCTAAAAGCGTGTTTTTTAGTTTTTTAAACTATTATTAAATGGCAGCTCACGAGAGGGCACTTATATGGCCAATATGATAATAAAAGTGTCTACGTAAGTTTTGCTAAGTATACAAATGCATTAAGTCGTGATAAAATTGTCTTTGATACCCAAATCTACATTCATATGAAAACAAAGAAACAAAGTTTCACCCATAAAACTGTAACTGCAAACTTTGTTCAAAAACATGATCAAAAGTTTTTGTTTTCCAAACCGAACGGCATGATTACCGATGGGTAAGGAAGTCGACCGATTGGTATGTAAGTTACGAGGCGTTACGGCGAACTTAGCTCATTACCAGTGCTACGCCGTAGGAATGACAATGGCGGGAATTTTTACTTCATCCTCGTCCACGCTTATTAGGTGCTCGGACGTCGAGTGGCGCGAGACTCGAGACCGTTTCACCACCGTCATATTGAATTTCTCGTCTCCGCAGTTAATTCTACTAGTCTAGATGCTTTGTTCTTGTTTTGAGCTTATAAACTAAGAAGTTTAAAGGTCTGGCGCATGGAATGCGAGCTGCGGTTTGAATTGCGGATGAAAGTAAGTAATACATTTACTTCATCGCCTTTGTGATGCCATCGCGCTATTTTGTAGCATCATCATGCTGAAATTGCTGGATAGTTTAACAATGCAATGGTTTGACTTAATGATTTTTAATGAAGGTGAATCAGAGGAACAAAATATACAAATTTTCAAACAACAAAGCTCCCGAAATAAGATTTCTTTGACGAAGTAAAAATACCATACTAAACACTTTCTTGTATCTTACGTTACGTTACTAAGTGCAGTGTTTCAAACCCTTGGCCTTTGAATAATATACGCGACCGCCAAGTGTTTATTGTGATAGTTCGCCTCGCTTCACATCTCAACCGCAGTCTCATGCGAAATAAAACACCTAGATTTTTCCTCTGCAGTCTCTAGAGGTATATCTGTGAGTCTACCAGTAAGCAAAACGTCTCAACTGCCTTTATACGTCTTCCCATTCTGAATTATATTTCAACGGGGTCAAGTTCGGTGAATAGTTTTCTCATTGCTTGCTTGCGGTCTCCACTCGTAGTTGTGAATATAAGATGTGCTCATAGATTACAGTTAAGGGATTTGGGGACGTTTGTGTTGGGAGTAGGGTTGCTTATCGTTTAAGTAGTGGGTGGGCGGTTTGCACGTGAGTAAGTAGTAGTCGCAGGAGTCAGCGGGGGAAGATGGCAGTAAATAACAAGTGAGATCGGATTATTTCGATAAGATCGTAAAATGAAACAAGGAGCGCCTCGGTGGGACGTTTCCCTTTGAATACGTTTCACGTTAGCCAACACATTGCCCACGTACAGAAGTAAAATGTGGAAGTTTGACTTGGCTCATTTTCTTAACTTATTGTCGCTCGGTAAAATGTAGTATTTACTTGTCAGTTAGAACTCGTAAAAGCGGGGTTTTAAAAACTCGCTTTGATTTCCAATGTACGTCTATATTGGAATTATTAAAATGCGATTTATATTATTAGAGTTTAGAGTTATAATATAAAGTTGTTAATTCAGTAGCAATCAATAACTATAGTCCCTCTCTAAATAAATAAACCTTTTTAAAACTTTTGTCCATTTTATTCTATAGGTATGTATTTTTAAAGGAAAAAAACCGTGCGACCAACAACATAATATTTTCACATATCCCAAAGGTTTTAGGTTCCAGTTTTCTTAATGATCAAGTCATATAGTTTTGTTTAGTTGCATTCTTTAGCTTGCATAAGAAATGAACTCCATTTTTAATAAGAGATAATTTGCACCCGTTTCCGAGTACCTAATAATATTACGTTATTGATTTCGATTGAACTGATTGATGGTAATGAGAGAGAGAGAGAGAGACTATAAAATAAATTGTACTATCAACTAAATCAAACGTATATTGCCATGTCACATAAAAAATTACCCTAATGGGTGTACCTATCACAAGCCATACGGCGGGTCAGCCAGACACTCACTGCTAGCCTTTTGGCACGGTACGCAAAATAATATGCAGTAGACTGCCTTAAATAGTACGTAATATGTAGCCAGCCACTGAACTTAAAGGTTTAAATTTAGAGCAGACGGGTAGTGACGCATATGGAGGCACGCGCCGTCCGGCTGCAATCTTATTTTTCCTGACTGGCTCGCTGGTGCCGGGGCTTATTGCCTACGTGCTGCTGAGACCGGGACCGGTGTGGCCAGCCTATCAGTTGTGCTATAAAATAGATTCTGGTATATTGAAAGAAATCCCGACAAATAAATCCGCCAAGTGCGAGTCCGGTACGCGTCTGATGAAGGGTTTTGTACATCACAGACACAGAATTTATTACATTGTTTATTTTTTCTTAAGTCAAATATAATATAACGCTTGATCTTAGATTTCTTATAAGTTTTCCTGTAATCTATAAGAAAATTTGAGTAGGTATTTTATTTTCACAATTTCTGTCTCTATTCCGTCGTGGTTAACAAAATATCATCCAAAATTGTGATACGTTTGTTTTAACATTCACATCAAAATACTTTGGAAAACTTGAATACTCGTACCAAATTCACATTAGGTAGCTAAATAACTGTAATGAATAACTATGATATAACTGACAACATTTAATAACGCCTAGCTATCGATTTAAGTAAAACACTTGAATATAATCCCAAGTAATCCAAAAGGTACGGTCGGTTCTAGTTATAAATTGATCTTACCTACTTAGTTACTCATTAAAATAACTACCTAAAAGGTTAAACCTTGCCTACATGCTTGTTCATAAACCGATGCACCTAGTAAAAAATTTAAGAAATCATTCACGATATTAAAATTTCCACATTTTATTTACGAAAACCCTGGCCACCCTGGCCGCGGCCGTCATATTATTCTATCGAGCGGCTATCGCCAGCACCCACACGACCGATATTAGTATACCCTCTGCCTTCTCCAGATATTGCTCCGCATCGTAAATAAAATGGAGGAGGCTCCGTCCATTATCACCTTAAGAAGACTTAGGGTCAAGTAAATTTGAGAGCTCTCCTATCATGTTTGCCAGACGCTTTATACACAGTCTCAGAAAAAATTGGTCAGTGTTTAACACATTCAGTGCCACCTAGTGCTACGTGCTACGCTCGTAGTATGTAGCCCGTAGTAGCTACGAACAGAGAACCCGACAGTCGGGTTCTCGGCCCTGAATGTGTTAATTAGATATTTATTTATTCACTCGTATATAGAAACCATATGAATTTAGTCTACTAATATTCCAAAAGCTGTAGTCCCCAAGATGTTCTCTTTCTGGCTTGGGGATTTCACATAACTACTCGAATAAGATTATAAAACTTAGTTTATTAAGATTTGAACGACCTACTAGCCCAGTCGGTAGTGACCCTGCCTACGAAGCAGGAGGGTTCGAATCCTGGTCAGGGCATTTGTTTGTGTGTTTATCACAGATATTTGTTCCTGAGTTATGGATGTTTTCTATGTATTTAAGTATTTATCCATATTTATCTATTACATATATCGTCGTCTAGTACCCATAACACAAGCCTTATTGAGCTTACTGTGGGCCTAGGTCGATTTGTGTGAGATTGTAAATAAATAAATATTTTGATGGATATTTATTTATTTATTAAAGTATTGAAATATCATAAATGATGCAGGGTAGATTTTATTTTTTCCGTCTGTAAAGAAATTTTTGCTTAGAGTTCAATATACTCATAGAAACGCCCTATCACTTACCACTAGCATCTTTGCTAAATGCACATAAATTTCGGAAAACTTATCATTGATTCGACTCAACTTAAGATGCGATCCTTTGATCTTAGGGTTTAAAGATACACCTCAGTTACTTTGCCGCTGCCACCCAAAATTTGCAGTTTCTCCAAACGAGTACAACATTAACTAAAATAACTGTAAATTAGACGGGACAATACAAGAATGACTGAACTTGTGTATCACAATTACGGAAACAATACCGCAATAAGGGCGGCCGCAGCCGGCGTTATTGTCGTCGGCGAATGTCGCCGTCGAGAATTGTCGAGAGTTGTCGAAAGAGTGAAAGTTTTTATCTGCGTGGGGTCCCAGGTTGCCCGTTTTCATTTCCAGGATGGTCTTGATCGCAATCGAGTAAGCTTGGATGTACCTATATACCGACACTGAGTGTGCATATTTGGACTACGATGTCATGAATGAGATCGCCTTTATAGCTTACAACCAATGTATCTGTTATCAAAGGGCGTTTCATATAAAAACCCTATTTACTCGTAATATTTAAAATACTATATATACTCGTACATAGGGTGGATGGAGCACTTTATTTTGAAAAGTTTACTGTATGAAAAATTTAAATTGTCAAGTATTTTAACAAAAACATATTATTCAGGATTGGCAAACGTATATTTTGGTCTGCAAAATCTAATCTTTTCCAATACTCAAAAAAGGAAAAGTAAACAATTAATCAAATTTTGGGCTTTGCCATATTTGTAGAGTTATTCAAGTTACTATGCTTCAGATATTGTTTCAACTGTTAAAAACTTGTCGGCTTGTTAGACAGACACACACGTCTCTGAGACAAACAAAAACATCTGAAGTTAAAAGTCAAAAATTTTTTGGCGAAAAGTTAAAAAGGTTGGTAATCCAGCAGTTATTTCGAAAAAAAGTAGAGTATAGCTGGAACGTATTCCGAACTCAATAGAACTTCAACGGGTTGTTTGAGGGTACACTAGGCTGATTAAGAGTTGGTTGCACCAAACCGTCTGTGACCGTTAAAACGTTCACTAAATTTTATTGTATGATAAGTTTCATAGTACCCTGCCGGGTGACGCTGATGAGTCGCAAAAGTGGTTGGTGCAACTGGCCCTAACGCCTTGTTTTAAGATTTTAAGAAACTTTGTCAAGTTTTGATTTCCTATGTCTCCGTTAATCTTTGGTTCGAAAATCTGGTTCACCAACAATCTTTTAGGACATTGCATGCTCTTCAGCGAGGGACAAAAATGTGATAATTTAAGATACCTATATGAGCAAAAAACTAACAAAAAAAAAATCTAATTATATTGAGATTTTTGTACCCTATTCATGTCAGCACAAGGTCCTCGATGGTTAAAACTTTATAGTGTACCCCCAACTAACGCGTTAAAGTTCCATTGAGTTCGGAATACTGTCCAGGTAAACAGTACATAACTGCTGGACTGTGGATTATTTCCACCCACCTCAGAGTACATTAGATCGAATGGAAAGTTTTAATCATTAATACAGTTTCTAAGCAAAAACTTATCCATAACAAAGCCTATGTAAACCAACTAATGATGGCAAAAATGGAAACGGTGGCAAAAAAGATGTGTATTATCAATATAATTCGCATAGGTATCAAGTTGTATTCTAACGGATTTTCAGTGTAACAGTATAAATACTTATAATGTTTATGTTTTTGTTCAAAGTCCGTATTAGCATACCACAGCGCGCCGGCGCGCACGGGCCCTAATAAAATGAGTCGAGGTAACGGCGTGTTTGCCCTGCCGCCCGCCCGATGACAGATAGGGCACGCTCGCCCCGACTCTTATAAACTAGCCGAATAAACCAGACACCTAACCTAGAAAGGGCAACACCTCGAGCCCAGACGGACTCTATTACTTACAGCGCAGGTGAGACGAATGCTGAGGCGAAGTAGTCCTTACTGCGACTAGTTAAACAAATACTCAATCAGTAAGCTCGGCTCCAGGTTTTTGTAGGCCTAGTGTAGAGCTGGGTCGTTACGAATTTTAGGCGAAACGAAACGTAACTATTTTTATCTACCTCGTAACTGTTATGAAAAACAGTTTCGAAAATAACTAAGGCCCGATTCGTAACGGATTTGAAAAATTAAAAAATCTATATCTGTCAGCTTAGTGGTTTAATTGACAAAAATTAATGATATTATATTAAAAAAACATTATAAAATTATCATCTTGTAACTATTATTAAAATTCTACTTTTTCTCCCACTCCTGCCGCAATTTTTGTCGAATGCCCTCCATCAGCCGTGCGACAGTGTCTTTAGTCACTTTCCTGCTCGCTGTGTTCCACTTTCTCAGGAAGTCTTGCTGATTGCTGGCAGTCTTACCTGTCTTACGTAAGATTCCTTTGACCAGAGCCCAATACCTTTCGATAGGGCGGCACTGTGGAACATTTGGCGGATTCAGTGCTTTAGGCACGATGTGGACATCATTTCGCTTGAGAAAGTTTAGGGTATCCGTTGCATAGTGGGCTGTAGCGAGATCTGGCCAAAATAAGGCCGAAGAATCGTGTTTTTGAATGAATGGTATTAAGCGTTTCTTCAAGCATTCATTGATGTAAATATCTTTATTGATTGTGCCAGTCGTAACATATGCACTGCTGCGATCGCCGCATGGGCAAATTGCTTGCCAAACCAGATACTTGGAGCCAAACTTCTCCATTCCTATGGTAGTTTCCGAGTCTGGAAGAATTTCCCCATCAGCTATCGTATAAAACTGATTGCCAGGAAGTGTTGAAAAGTCCGCTTTCACATAGGTTTCATCATCCAAAATCAAGTGAAAATTGCATGTACCCAGAAAATCGTACAGCTTTCGAGACCTGGTTTTGATTGTGAGCCTTTGCTTTTCTGTTGTTTTCGGCACTTTCCGCTTCTTTTTTGTCTTCATAGCAGCCCGTTCCTTGGCACGTCTCACCATTGACTGACTTGTAGAGTTTTTTTTAGCTATATCCCGTTCGGACATACTTCGGTTGTTGCAAATCGTCTTAATTATTTTCCTGTCTAGCCTTGGATCACGAGCACCACCATGTTCTACGATTCGAGACTTTTGAGCGGTAGACAAGGTCTCAAAGTATCGGTTTAGAACCGTGTCAACGGTATTTCTTGGGATTTTTAACTGTTTTGCGATGAAGTGATTCGGTCGCTGTGTATTTTCCATCCATTTGGCGACAATCTGTTCACGGCGTTCACGTTGATTCATGTTTTTATGGGTTTCTTAGCTTCTCCGCAATGAAAAAGAATGTTTACATAATTTGGTGACATTAGTAATGTCAATATTAAAAACAAAAGAAGGATATTTGACTTTAGAGCTATGTGCCAGCATTTTGAATTTTCAAATCCGTTACGATTCAGGCCTTAGTTTCCCATTGCGTCACCGAATTAAACGTCTATCCCGTCTCCACCAAAACGAATAAAACAGTTATAGGTTATACTCGTAGTTTTCAGTGTAGTTTTGCATTGCGGCCGTTAAGTAGTTGCGTGCGACTTACGAGCAACTGTAGGATCGTTTATATAAAAACTGTTTTTGTTCTCACAATAAAACAGTTTTTCCGTTACTGTAAGAGATAGTATTTTTCGAAACGCTTTTAGAAAAAAAATCTCTGCTCTAGCCTAGTGTATGACGCGGACAAACAAGAGAACACACCATAGAAAACCGGCGTGACTTGTATTTTAATTGTTTGCTTCTGTTGGACACTTGAATTTGTGATCTTGAGCACTGAATTAACTGTATTAATCAGATAGCTCACATAGTTATTCATCTGAGTGTTTAACTCGCAAACGATAGCGCCGATACCATCCTGAATCGTGAGCCATGATCCATTAGTCCATTAGTAATATGAGGCCTACAAAGCGCTTCCTCAATTCTATGCAGGGCGGTTGCATTCAAGAGTTGTCCCAAGTGTAGCTCTTGTAGTTTATTTGATACTTCTAACATATACCTACTGCACAAATGTTTACATTTAGGTAGAGCTCAAAAAGGACCCAGTGTGTTGACGATTGAGGGACCTTCTTGTTCCTTTAGCCATCAACACATTGAATCCTCTTTTTTGTAAAGGGTCGGCAACGCGCATGTGACTCCTTTGGAGTCGCAGGCGTCCATATGTTACGGTAGCTGCTTACCATCAGGCGGGCCGTATGCTTGTTTGCCACCGTCGTGGTGCAAAATGTCTACATTTAAGTACTACATCGTTATAATGTGCGAGTAGGTATACTTTTAAAGTACTGGCAGATTAAGTTTCCAAAAAAAAATGTTTTAGAAAGATTGATTTATACCAGTCGAATTCTTAAGCATGATAATTATTGAACAATATATTGGTGCGGGTATTTCGAAGTTAATATTATCCAGTCCCTGTCATGCTGCTGCTGCTGAAGCAATTGTCGCTGTGACGCTCCGGGCCTAGGCCTCATGCAGTAATCGACCTTTGGCTTTCGCAGACATTGCCTTTCACCCTCTGGCCTTCGGCCGCAGGTTTCGCTTTTAAGATACTTGGCCCTTGAGTTTTATTCGATCCCTGTCATGCTGCTGCTGCTGAAGTAATTCCCACTGCGATGCTCCAGGGCTGGGTCCTACGCGGTACTCGGACTGGCTTTTGCGGACATTGCCGTTCACCCTCGGGCCTTTGGCCCTCGCATTAGCCAAGAAACATGATCATTGAGTTTTATCCGGACCCAGTCATGCTGCTGCTGAAACAATTCTCGCTTTCGTCGGCCTTGTGGTAACTTCGTCCTGCTGCTGCAAATTTTCTTCTTTCCGCTGGGACGTTCCGCTCACACGCTTATCATACCTACAGCGTTCGGCCTTCTGTTCGTAGCGTGTTCTTCTATAGGAACTCGGCCATTCGCCCACGACGCTCGCCTTTTAGTCAGTTATCTTACCACAGCTGAACTAAACGATTTCAATTCAATATAGTAATAGTAGTGGTAGTAGTAAAACACTTTATTGTACAAGAAGACACAAAGAAAGACATATAACACAACATATACGTACAAAGACGAACTTATCCCTTTAAGGGATTTCTTCCAGTTAACCTTTGAGCAATTGAGAGAGAAAGTTGGAAGTGCTAGGCAGACTTAGGTACTGTACGATACAATATAACAAATTTGATGGACATTGACATGTAGAAAGCGTACGTTTTAAGGGCCTGGATATAGTACTCGTAAATGAAAATGGCAAAACTTCCCAAACGCACGCGGGCGAAGCCGCGGGTATAGCTAGTAAAGTATAAAACGATAGTTATTTTACCTTGGCCGCAAACTGGGCCTGGACTCTGTGTCATCCACGCAATCTTGATTTTTGCTTGGTCGGTGGGTGTCTGTCTAGTTGTCCACCTTGGTTTTACCCTTTTAGAGAACCTAAGAAAATGAACCCGAAATTTATTCAAGACTGGATAAATCCCTGGCTTTTACAGTTATTTGGACACTTTAAAGGATACCTGATTTTTAGGGTTCCGTTCCGAATATTGTCTACTAATAAGGTTCCTAAAAAGTTTTATGTGAGCTAGCTATGTAAATTGGAATTAGTGGATGTATAAATAGTGTGAACAAAATAGGTTATCTCTGAAATATTATCGTTCTCTAGAGTAATGCTACAGAATTATAATGTTTGAAATGAACAAAACTTATTTCAGACCCGTAGCATTCTTAAAACGTAACGTGCCTATTGGGTAGGTAACTCAGGTATTAAAAAAGGTACTAAATACATACCTATTGAAATAATGTGGCTGTAGTGCGGAACCCTCATACACGAGCCTGGCTGTCACATAACATAACTGAATTTATTTAATTAATGCTGAGATACTTTCAGAGAATGGATTTTATAGGCAGATTAACGAGTCTAGTGGTTAATTTAATTACGCTTTCGAATTTTCTATGTTTACATTGGTACTTATGGATTTTACTTACTTGTAGGCGATTCATTATGTTTGGAAATAATAAAACATTTAAAAGTACCCTATTTATAATTAATTATAGTACTTAGTCTTTTTAATCAACAATATAAGCTAAATAAGTAATCAGAGCAGTTTTAACTAATGTGTTTAGTTACTCATAAAAATTTATTTACGAAACCAAAGTAAAATTGCGCAATTTAATAATCTTAACATTAGCAACTTGATCCATATGAATGCTATAAACGCGAAATGCGAGATTTCTTAAACGGCGTAGTAATTATGATCGCCTCGAAGGTATTCCAGGCATGAAAACGTTTTCCTTTGAGTTTTATTTCAAGCGGGGAGTAAGAATTAATGAAAACAGCTCTGGGACTCCATAAAGAAAAATGTCACTGCAGTGCAAAGTTCCTTCTCGCTCTAGAGCGGGAATATCAGTATTTTGTTAATGTATGAATACATTATGCCTGCAAGTTTGGAACAGTCCTCGCTAAATTAAAACGCGAGCGAATTAAAACTGAAAAGTTTTAAAGCGTGCTGTAGGCGCAGCGGCTTAATGGTATTAAACTCTTGATTTATATAGCTACTGGACGACTTGAGTTAGAGCGCTAGCCGTGGCCGTGCTGGATACCGCAACATTTTAAGAAAATTTGTGTCCTAAATATTGCTCATTTATAAATCTATTACAGCTTTCAAAATATGTAAGCCGTTACATTTAGGTACTGTTGAGTAACAAGGCAGGGTATTCATTGCGAATTTAAAGTACTACTTCAAAACCAAAAGTTGCCGAACGAAATCAAATTACAAAAAGTAACTAGAGACCAATATTTGAATAAATAGGAAATAACTACGAGTATAGGAAAGTACGACTCTGTTAGATTTGTGTTACATACTTAGTAGTGTAAGTATCTTTTGCTTGACATTTTTTCACGGAATCTTTGAATTTCAATATGAAAGTAACAACTTTCGTAACGGCATAGTATCAGAAATAACATATAAGCAAACCAAGGTTTTAATAGTAATAGATTGTTAACCAACGGTTGAAAGTGACCCATTTCACGTGAGATCGCTCGAGCGCCAATAGTTCGTGGGTGAAATGGGTAATTTCACCCGAGTTAAACACTCTGCTTTTCATTTCGACTGTGAGGAAAGTACAATACTACACGCACATTTTATAAAACAGGTATATAAATAACTAGCTTTTGCCCGCGGCTTCGCTCGCATTAAATTCGGGGTAATACGGTTCCCCTTTGCCCCCGGAATGCTCCATACAAACTTCCACCCCCCATTTTAGGGAAGTGGGGAGTTAGAAAGAGACAAAAAGTAGCCTATGTCACTCTCCATCCCTTCAACTATCTCCACTTAAAAAATCACGTCAATTCGTCGCCCCGTTTTGCCGTGAAAGACGGACAAACAAACAAACAAACAAACACACACACTTTCCCATTTATAATATTAGTATGGATAATCTATATAAATGTTAAGTAAAATTTGAACAATTTGAAAAAGACAAATTCAATGTTTTGCCGGTGGTCTGAGAGGAGAGCATCCGGGTGGGCACCGGCTCAATCCACAATTAACACAGCTAATTACTTTCTACCCTAGGGATGAATAACCAATTTTCCACCTGGTTATCTACCCAGGAAAATGAAACTTTCCGAGCAGGAGAGATGAAAACATTGATTACTCATAAGATTTATATCGATATCCAGTACGCGCCTTCGCAATACCTACAGTTGGCAGCCTTTTAATTGGCATATAGCGCAGAAAAAACCAATCCAGTTATCCGGTAAATACGGCAACGCGTTCAACTATATCGACTTACACCTATTCGATTTCCATTTATATTTGTTTGTCTCGATACATACGCAACTAATGAAATCGTAAATCAAAACTGTAGAGCTCATATCGACGGGTTTCCATCGTTCCAACACATGTTATGCCTCTCGACGTCTCTGCGCTTAACGAGCGAATTTTTAATTGATAGAATTAAAAGCGGATTTGATTAACGACTTGCGACGATTGTTTGCTCGTGATTGTTTTTTTCGTGTGTAATTTTTCAAATAAGGAGAAACATTAACAATGGAAAGTATTATTACGGCATCAGTAACTACTTACTTAGTGAAAAAAAAAAAAAAAAATTCTATGCTATTTATTGAATCATAATCAGATTTGTTGAACCCAAATCATATTTAAAACACCAACGCGATCTATGAAAAATGTTTTTGGCAGGTAAAAGAAAAAAAAAACTATCTGTGAAATAATACTTACTTTTGCAAGAATACTCTGTTCCCACGAATTTAAGGCGGAATACGCTTAGCTTATACATAATTAAAAACTTTGTACTAGTCTTTATCTATGGACTTAATTACGGGAGCAAAGCGTTATTTTATGTTTAGTTGCCGTAATAAAGAGCTTTTTGGAATCTGATTAATTTATATTTTTTTTATTAATTAAATTTTTTTTTTTTTTCGAACAATAAAAAACAATGATTGAATGTTTGAATTTTTCGAGCAATAAGAAAAAAATATTTTTGAGCCCTTTCTATTTAATATCCTTGCTGGACTTTTCACAAACTATTTATTCAGCGATATCACGACACATTAAATTACGGCTCTACGAAGCAATTTCGCAGCATAGGGAAAATCCTTGCTATAGGCTACGAAGTAGTGCTACGCACGTAGCACATCGGTCTATGAGTTATTTTACTTTAGGCTTTCGCTAGGCGGGGGCCGCGATTCGAAAAATAAACACACACACTGGACTGACACAGCTCCAACCCAACTCAAACCAACTCAACTCAACGCTATATAACGAGATTGACATTTGCTATTCGAACAGATTTTTCATTCAACATTGGTCTCATATTGGTCTCACATTGGTCAGACTTGGTCACACATTGGTCTCACATTGGTCCAATGTGAGACCAATGTGTGTGTTTATTTTTCGAATCGCGGCCTAGGTTTTCGCTAGGCGGGTTCTGTGTGTAACGAATTGTTCTAAGCAGCGGGAAAATGCCGAAATAGACTACAAGCGTAGTGCGTAGCGAACTGCGACAATGAAAGTGTTAAAAAAATTCACAGATTTCGTGCCTCACACGACTATCGAGCATATTGGAAATGAACCTACGGAATTCGAAAAAATATTGTCGCTGAGCGACGAGAAAGTCGGGATAAGGAAAAGGTTATAAAATAAAACTACGACGTTGAATGATAATAATTTTATTCTTAGATTAACATAAGTATCCTCGTCATAACGCCTGTGAGCCAGAATTGGGCAAAAATTAACGTGATTGAAACTAAAGTTAAAAACCGGCCAAGAGCGTGTCGAGCCACGCTCAGTGTAGGGTTCCGTAGTTTTCCGTCCGTCACAGTAAGTGTCCCCACTTAAGAGTTAATAACACCGCCATGTAGGATATGATATGAGAGTTCCACGTACAGCGACATCTATCGGCAAATTAAGTAAACTATTGCGCGCGAGCTTAAAGTATGGAAGATGATTTTTATGGGATAATTCTTTATTGCGTGAACCGATTTTCACCGTTTTTACTTTATTTGAAAGCACGTCATTTCATTGTAATTTTGTAGAAATCACAGGTACAATAAACACCTGCGTATACGGTTAAATTACAAACTTAGTTCAGAAATTATTTTGTATTTTTTTTCAAAAACTATTCATCCTATCAAGTTCAAAATAATTTTCCTAGAAAGTTTTTATTAAGTTCTACTTTTGAGATTTTTTTCATATTTTTAAAACTTATGGTTCAAAAGTTAGAGGGGGGGGGGGGACGCATATTTTTTTACTTCTGGAGCGATTATTTCCAAAAATATTTACATTATCGAAAAATGATTTTAGGAAACCCCTATTCATTTTTAAATACCTATCCAACAATATATCACACCTTAGGGTTGAAATGAAAAAAAAAATCACTCCCCACTTTACGTATAGGGGAGGTACCCTAATAAAAAAAAAATTTACACTTTTTATTTTACCACTTTGTCAACGTGATTGATATACATATTAGTACCAAATTTCAGCTTTCTAGTGCTAACGGTCACTGAGATTATCCGCGGACGGACGGACGGACGGACGGGCAGACATGGCGAAACTATAAGGATTCCTAGTTGACTACGGAACCCTAAAAATGAGAACGTTACTCATAATCATATGAACATGATTACGAATACAATCATGAGCTTTCTAATCTGATAGACCATGACATGAGTAAATCATGTCGATTTTTAGTTTCACTCATGATTAGCTGAAGTGATTACATTAGTAAGACAGAATGCTTAGTTAAACTAACGATTTAGTTTAGATTTTGATTAGATTTTGCGTAGCTACTAGCTCCTTCACTTTTTTCCCTGACGAAACAGAGCCGGTACCTAGGTGAGTATAATATACATTTAGGATAAATGGCAATTTTTTTTGACAATATTTCTAAAGGTATAATTTGGCAGTTGGCGCTTACGTCTTAAGTTGTATAGTGCAGATTCAATATTGAGCAATAAAAGCGTAAATGCCAGTGGCAAATGTTACCTTTACCAAAATATCGCTATCACACAGCTGCGGTTTCCACATGCTCTTTTAATTTTAATTTTAATTTATTCTCATTCTCATTCTCATTCTCTTTCTTTTTCTCTTTCTATTTCTCTTTCTCTTTCTGTTTCTCTCTCTCTCTCTCTCTCGTTCTCGTTCTCGCTCTCGCTCTCGCTCTCGCTCTCGCTCTGGCTCTCGCTCTCGCTCTCGCTCTCGCTCTCGCTCTCGCTCTCGCTCTCGCTCTCGCTCTCGCTCTCGCTCTCGCTCTCGCTCTCGCTCTCGCTCTCATTCTCATTCTCATTCTCATTATCATTTTCATTTTCATTTAGAATAATGAAAATTTCTACATATGTATCTGGTTCAATATGTGAAATTCAGAACAATCGCCTTATTCTAGTAATAATATAAATCAGCTTAAGAACACTCTAATCATACATTCGTCAATCACATTGAGCAAGTTACTTGATTAGCGTTAATTTAGTTTCAATCAGCGCCCATCGTTAATGATTTACTCATGGCGAAATTACTTGATTGTTTTGTGTTATGATTTAATCAGCGATTATTCAATCAGCGATGATTAGTAATCAATCACCGATTTTAATCAAGTGTGCCCAACTCTGCTGTGAACAAACAAATTGAAAATTTTCCACACGCATATCGAAGTTTGAATAATTGTCGGCGCCTAAGTGTACATATTTCATTTTTAGATTAATAAGCAGAATATAATAATGTTCAAAGTACAATTATTACATTACAAATCCGTAGTCAACTCGAGAAATGGTAGCGACATTGCTAAATAATTTTTAAGAAAAAAAAAACCGACTTCTTCAATGGGGGAAGCCGGTGAAGGATTATTGTAGATGGTGCACTGTATACAATGAAATAACTTGCTTAACAAATACAGCGAAGAGGACAAATCGTCAAACGTGAACTATGCGTCGTTGAAGAATTCCTTTCTCATTTTACATTTCACATGTTTATGGCATCAGCCGCAGTTCCACTTCATCAATATGTCACTGTTTTCAATGAAAATGCTTGATTTGTTGATTTAAATACAAAGATCACTTTATGTATGCCTTTAAGATTTGAGAAGTTTCCTCGATTCCTCCTGGATCCCATCATCAGAACTTGAGCTTGACGAAAATTTGTCCTGAGAATCTAACTTGCTTAACAAACACAGCGAAGAGGACAAACCGCCAAACGTGAACTATGCGTCATTGAAGAGTTCCGCTCTGATCATCATCAGCAATTCCACTTCATCAAATGTCACTCTTTTGAATGAAAATGCTTGATTTGTTGATAAAAATATAAAAATCACTATGTGTATGCCTTTAAGATTTGAGGAGTTCCCTCGATTCCTCATGTATCCCATCATCAGAACTTGAGCTTGACGAAAATTTGTCCTGAAAGTCTAACTTGCTTAACAAACACATCGTGGAGGAGAAATCGCCAAACGTGAATTATGCGTCGTTGAAGAGTTCCGTTCTGATCATCATCAGCAGTTCCACTTCATCAAATGTCACTCTTTTGAATGAAAATGCTTGATTTGTTGATAAAAATACAAAAAACACTATGTTGCCTTTAAGATTTGAGGAGTTCCCTCGATTCTTCATGGATCCCATCATCAGAACTTGAGCTTGGCGAAAATTTGTCCTGACAATCTTACTTGCTTAACAAACACCGATGTGTGTTCGATAAGAGGAGGAATCGCCAAACGTGAACTACGCGTCGTTGAAGAGTTCCCTTCTGATCATCATCAGCAGTTCCGCTTAATCAAATGTCACTGTTTTGAATGAAAATGATTGATTTGTTGATAAAAATCACTACATGTATGCCATTAACATTTGAGGAGTTCCCTCGATTCCTCATGGATCCTCATCAGATTGACAAAAACGGGACCAATATATACTTAAAATCAAAAAAAGAATTTTCAAGATCGGTTTGACATGACGGAGTTATGGAGTAACAAACATAAAATATAAAAAAAAAACATACACGCCGAATTGAGAACCTCCTCTTTTCAAATCTTGGAGTCAGTTAAAAAAAAAATAATGTGAAAAATGTCGTTCTGACTTTTTCAATAAGGTTAGGCTACAGGGCAGACCCTTAACCCTATCATCTTTTTTTTAGGCTTAAATTGTAGCTGACTAAATTGTCCAGGAGGAAGAATGATATCAAAATTTGAATTTTTGATATCATTCTTCGTTTCCAAAATATCGAACGCCAAAATCAAAAATTTGGAAAAAATTGATTTATTTTTCATTATTCCGGCCATAACTTTTTTCTTTTTTGATTTCTCGAAAAAATCTTTTTGCACCTTACAGCTCTCGTAAATATGAGGCCTTTGAGCCATTTTTGAATATCATATCTTTACAACTTTCCGAGGTATAAGGGGATCGCACTTTTTCGTGAAATCGGGGCCTATACTGGAACGAACGAAAAGACATTTCCAATGTCAAAAGGTATTGTCGAGATAATCACCTATGAAATGTAATAAAAGAACTTACTACATCATCCACTCGCCATTAGTACCGCCGCTTACCCGCACTAATATTGATCTCGCAGTTCCCGTATACGATTAGTGCGGTGGATTATTTATATCGGATTGCTATCCCACACCCGCTGTCGGCACTCGGTACTACGTCAAAAACGGTGCACTCCAACTAATTGCATTTGCTATTGATGGAAGCCTATGCCGGCCCGGACCTGTGAATACTCTGCTCGGCCTGCGCCTACGTAAATCATAGGCATCATAGCGCTAAAATCGAATTAATTTTGAGCTATAAAATATTTATACGTTATTCGAAGAGTATGCGAGTGAATACGAGTCAAGTTTATTATTTGAACATGCTCTGGTGTCCGAGAATCACAAGTTTAAATCACTCTGACAATAAAAAGCTCAAAGGTTAACCGGAAGAGATCCCTTACGGGGATAAGTTCGCCTTTATACTTGGTTTTATATTGTTACTTTTTATGTACAATAAAGTGTTTACATCTATACATACATACATTTTAAAATGTATGTTAGCGACGTTCAGTAATATCTATGGTTGTAGGTGCGACAGTTAAAAATAATAATATAAAACTGTTTAATATATATCTTTAGGAATGGTAAAATATCTGCAGCCGCCTCTAAAATAAATGATAAGTATCTATTAGCTATTTCAGTTCCGAGCTAACTATACGTTACAAACTTCTGCCGTATCCTGGTTCACGGCTGGCAACTTCAGACACTATTCAATCTAATGTACCTACCCGAGTTAATAGCTATTTCTAGTAATGAACCGTCTGTACCATTCCCATGTAAGCATAAAGGGTCTGTGGAGCGCATCGTAACTTGTACCTGCCTCTGAAATTACTTAGTTAATGCTTATCCAGCGGCCTATAAAAACAAAGAAGCTGCCGCGACAAGGGGAGGGTCAGAAAATCCTATTGTATATTAATGTTAGTGACGCCATTCTCCCGCCAGTTTTGGCAAAGATGCAATTTCATTTGAATATTGTGCAAGTAGACTGTTATCTCGCGTTATTCTCGCAGCTGAAAACAGTTTAAATACAAAGTGCTCATAAAAGTAGTGCCTGTAACGGCATTAGCGTGAATAGCGTTAATTGATACTAGAGCTAGCGGGGTTATGTGATAGGAACTTACTTGTGGACGGTACGTATTCTGAATAACATAGTCGATATACGGCGGCTGAATTTGAACAGGGCTCAGTCTCAATTACCTAATTGAACTCAGCTTACTCACTAATGATTTGAGTTGAATTGTAAGTCGATTTCTAATTTAAAGTATGACTCAAACAGACACGAGTTTGTATATGAAATCTATTTAATTTCAGATACGAGGTCTGTATGAAAAAAAAGTCTGCCGATTTTTTCGGGGGAGGGGAACGTCAAATATATGGCTATTCGTACGTAAGCGTACAACTAGCCACGTCAGATAAAACTCAGTCCATACAATAAATATGACCTGGTCATATGTTTTCGGCAGAGGGGCACGCCTGTCAATGGCCGCTCCGGTTGGTTGAATTCTGTAAAGGTTAAATGGATAAAAAATAAAATGTCCATCTAAATCCCTTAAGCATCAATACGATTTGATAAATTGTTAATAACTTTATTTATTTATCTCTCTTCTTTTCTAGAATCTTTAGTTTTAAAGATCAGAACTTCCGCTTTTCGCCAACACTAGCGATGGCAGCCGAATGGAACAATTAAAAGGATATTTCGCGCCCTCTCGGCGTTTGCCTGGAACACGGCGTGATGCCTCTCATTCCTCGTGTAAGTGCGCCGCTCGTCACTGTCTCACGATTTATACCCGCCGTATTACACGCCATTCGACACGTTGCCACATCTCGCACGTTGAGAGAGGAAGCAAATTTTAACGGTTGGAGGAGATTCATAAAGGTCATAGACAATTTGTATTCATTTACTAATGAAGTAAAATTCTACTCATTTACATACGATATATTTGTCACGCTGTAGCGCAACGTTTTAGAAGAAAATGTTCTACACATTGGCGCAGCATGCTGTTATTGGCTACAGCGTTATGGCTGACCACTGAATCCAATAGGTACACATTGTCGCAGCATCCTGTTATTGGCTACGGCGTTTGGAATGACTACTTAATCCAATACACATTGGCGCAGCATGCTGTTATTGGCTACAGCGTTTGGGCTGACTACTTATTCCAATACACATTGGCGCAGCATGCTGTTATTGGCTACGGCGTTTGGGCTGACTACTTAATCCAATACACATTGGCGCAGCATGCTGTTATTGGCTACAGCGTTTGGGCTGACTACCTAATCCAATTCACATTGGTGCAGCATGCTGTTATTGGCTACGTGGTTTGGGCTGACTACTTAATTCAATACACATTGGTGCAGCATGCTGTTATTGGCTACAGCGTTTGAGCTGACTACTTAATCCAATACACATTGGCGCAGCATGCTGTTATTAGCTACGGCGTTTGGGCTGACTACTTAATCTAATACACATTGGCGCAGCATGCCGTCATTGGCTACATCGTTTGGGCTGACTACTTAATCCAATACACATTGGCGCAGCATGCTGTTATTGGCTATGGCGTTTGGGCTGACTACTTAATCCAATACACATTGGCGCAGCATGATGTTATTGGCTACGGTGTTTGGGCTGACTAATTAATCCAAATGAACAATGGCACATGACGGCTTCATACAATATTTACGAGTAATGTGTAGTAAAATAAAATTTCATAATGTACATATTCTGCAGACAGTAAATAATAACTATAATCAAAACACACAGTGCCGCATCCATCGAAATTAAAGAGTTTCCCAGCTCCACCAAGATGATTGTACCCCAGTCTAATTGTTTCTTGCAACGCGGCTATATTAAGCAGTGAGACGGCTTAAACTTTATGACTTCTTGAATGAGTCGTTAAGATGTCGAATCAATTCCTCCCGACCCTCAAAATTATTCAAATGGAATCATGATAGGGGAACAGTAAATAATTTGACAACAGACTCTCGGATGCCAGTATTCAATTTCTGAACACTAACGAGACCGTCGGGCGACTCGTTTAAAGCTTAAAATATTGTCCTTGGACATATTTTTAGATCAAGGAAGTTAAACGCGACAAATTCTATTAAATATTTTTTTTATTTCAGTTGAGGTAGCTCTGATTTACTAAACGATTTAAACTATTGCCACTGTAACATGTATGTAGTTTTGAATATATAATCCAGTTTCGTGAGTTTATATGATTTCAATGTTTTTTATACTATTATTTGGTATTGTACATATGATGAGCAAACAAAAGATGAGCGCATCGCAAAAGTACATCGAATACCAATTTCATTCCAATTTTAAAAACGGTCATGCACTTAAAATTTCAGATAGGATTAATTGCATTTCGCCGAGGCGTCATCGCATAGAAAATATTGCGAATGGCTAATTGGATACAAGCCTGCCAATTTATTTATTTGTGTTTCGTTGTAGCTCTTATCGTATTGTCAAAAGACTTATTGTTTGAGTAATTACCGTTACACTAGGGTTGGTTGCCGATGATAGTTCACGACCAGATACATAAGTTTTTGTGGCAAAAATAACAATTAACTAGGGACTTCCAATATCCAATATCAAATGTATCGATAACTTTCGAAGTGACATTTCATAGCACGTATTTATTTTAAAGGGTAAAGTAAAAAATACCTCTATGCTGATAGCTACTTATCGACGTTATGTAATGTTAATACGTCATATTTTATCATTTTCTAGAAATTTTATATATTTTAACAACTAAAATATAGCGAATGAAAACCGTTTCCTTAGGCGACTTATAAGAAGATATGATATACGAAACTTACAAAGGAGGATGGCCAAATTGGCCTATATGACCAATAAGGTCAAGCGATATATCACTGGATAGCTTATTCCAAGTTCTAAAACTTTTACTATGACAGGTAGCCCTAAATCTTTGTGTCACAAAAGTTAACGAGGCATAAAAGTAGTTTCAGCTGAAACGTTACGTAGGTGAAACGTAGGTTTTTTGATACTAAGTCATATATCGCTCTACAGATTATGAAGGTTTTATAACTGTCGATGATTATGTGTCATGTTTTTGTTTTTTATGCGTTTTCATGTTTTTTGGTGTCATTCTGGTTCACTTAAATAACACAGCGATTCGTGATTTTTCGCCATACAAAAAGTTGTAGAATATGAAAAAACCTTTCCTTAGAATATGAAAATGATATATGTCTTGTCATTTTTGGTTTCGAGGCCAGAGTCCATACAAATCTGCCCATCCTCCTTTATATTATATGAACATCATAACTGTCATAAGACTTTATCGATAAATTATTATCGTTGGGAAGTCCCTAGGATCTTTTTACTCCTGCCTCTAAAAGTTCTACGTCTGTTCACGACAAATAATATGACATGCAATTAAATTGCCTTTATCTCAAGTGCATAATCTATCTTTTCGCGGTGCTTTTCAGCGTTCAGATATCTATTTAATTCCAAAATTTGTTGGTACTAGATTTTACGACAGTGGTTGCCTTAGAGGAGAAAGATTTTATAAGAGTAATACCACACCACAGTATACAGAAGGTGGTGTTACCTTATTTATTAAATAAAAAATGAATAGCCGTTTTATCCCTTTTCCCCAATTAACCGCGAGAAATAAAACGACTGTGTTGTTTTTGTTACTTGAAACGTAGTTGTATCAACAGATTTTTCATAATAAGTACTCGTTAAGGATTAAATCGGTATAAGCATGGCAGTTACAACATTAACACAAAAACCGTAATCGATAAGATTTCGGAACATTTAGCGGAGAGAATCTCGTAAACATAAACGCTTCGGCCCACGTCGGGAGATCATTCGTCACCCGCACAATCCGTCTGCGCGGGACGTGAGTTCGTACTTTCGCTAAAAATGCAAATACGCGTCGAACTGACACCACGCCCCCAGCCATCGGATCAGTTGCTGAGTCGGCAAAGCTGGTCGCGATTTGACGAACGTCGGCTTAAAGATGACTGGTCGACGGTTTAGACTTACTTGCCAGAAAAAAATTCTAACATTTTTATTAGGTTTGCCTTTTACTTCCCATAATTTTCCTTACACGCCTGACACGCGTCAGTGTCACTTTTTTATTTGAATACACTATCTATATATATATATATAACTCAAAGGTGACTGACTGACTGACTGACTGACTGACTGACATAGTGATCTATCAACGCACAGTCCAAACCGCTGGTTCTAGAGATTCCAAATTTGGCACGTAGGTTCCTTATAAGGTCTAGGGGTACGCTAAGAAAGGATTTTTCAAAATTCATCCCCTAAGGGGGTGAAATGGGGGTCCAAAGTTTGTATGGGGTAACAAGATTAGTTAATCTATTTTATTCGAAACTTCACAGAAGTATTCCTAACAATAAATGAGTAAATACGTGTTGCAGGTTTTTTGAGAATTCAACCCCTAAAAGGGGGAAATGTGGTCAAAAAGTCTGAAAATCAACATGGGTATTGTTTCTATGGTTTATCGGGTCGTTGATTACGAAAACAACAACGATTTTAAAATCCGACGTGGCGGACGTGAAATACCATCTCCCCTGTTAGGGTATAATGGGGTTGAAATGTCTAAATATCCATATGGGTGTCGTTTTTGTGATTTTTTGGGACGTTAATTAAGAAAATGGCATCGATTTTGAAATTTAATATTGTGGACATAAAAATTCTTGAAAGTATTTGTGCCAAGTTGCAATCTCCTTCTAAATATATAAAAGAAGAAACTGACTGACATATCAACGCACAACCCAAACCGCTGGTTCTAGAAATTCCAAATGTGGTACGTAGGCTCCTTATAAGGCATAAGGATGCACTTAGAAATTATTTTAAAAAATTTACCTCCTAAGGGGGGAAATGGGGTTCAAAGTTTGTATGGGAAACGAGATTAGTTCAACTATTTTATTCGAAACTTTACAGGAGTATTCCTAACGATAAATGAGAAAACAAGTGTTTCAGCTTTTTTGAGAATTCAACCCATAAGGGGGAAATGTGGTGACAAAATTTAAATATCAACATGGGTATTGTTTCTATGGTTTATCGGGTCGCTGATTACGAAATCAACACTTAAGGGGGTGAAATGGGGGTTGATAGTTTGTATGGGGAATTTTTAAACGTTGAACCAATTTAGATGAAACTTGGTATAGAGATAGTTTGTGTACCGGGAAACGACATGGGACAGTTTTTATCTCGAAAATCGATCTTTAAGGGGGTGAAATGGGGGTTGGAGGTTTGTATGGAGATTTTTTTACCGCGAACCGATTTAGATAATTTTGTTGTGGATATAGTTTGAGTCCCAGGAAACAATAAAGAATATTTTTTAAGCCGAAAATCAATCTTAGAGGGGTAGAAAACATCTTGGTAGTTTGTATGGCGAATTATTAACCGCTGAACAGACGATTGAAATGAAACTTGGTACATATTATATAGATTGAGTCGCGGTAAACAATATAGGATAGTTTTTATCTCGAAAATCAACCCTCTAGGGGATGAAACGGGGGTTAAAAGTTTGTATGGGAAATTAATTACCGTTGAACCGATTTAGATGATTTGGTATGGAGATATTTTGCGTTCTGGGGAAGGATATATAATAGTTGATATCCCAGAAGTCATTCCTTAAGCGGGTAAAAAGGAGGGTGGATTACTAATTCCACGCAAATGAAGTCGCGGGGAAAAGCTTCTATTCAAGAGTAGAAATCTGTATTAATCATAATCTCTCAGTATATATAACTCAAAGGTGACTGACTGACTGACTGACTGACTGACATAGTGATCTATCAACGCACAGTCCAAACCGCTGGTTCTAGAGATTCCAAATTTGGCACGTAGGTTCCTTATAAGGTCTAGGGGTGCGCTAAGAAAGGATTTTTCAAAATTCATCCCCTAAGGGGGTGAAATCGGGTCCAAAGTTTGTATGGGGAAACAAGATTAGTTAGTCTATTTTATTCGAAACTTCACAGAAGTATTCCTAACAATAAATGAGTAAATACGTGTTGCAGGTTTTTTGAGAATTCAACCCCTAAAAGGGGGAAATGTGGTCAAAAAGTCTGAAAATCAACATGGGTATTGTTTCTATGGTTTATCGGGTCGTTGATTACGAAAACAACAACGATTTTAAAATCCGACGTGGCGGACGTGAAATACCATCTCCCCTGTTAGGGTACAATGGGGTTGAAATGTCTAAATATCCATATGGGTGTCGTTTTTGTGATTTTTTGGGACGTTAATTAAGAAAATGGCATCGATTTTGAAATTTAATATTGTGGACATAAAAATTCTTGAAAGTATTTGTGCCAAATTGCAATCTTCTTCTAAATATATAAAAGAAGAAACTGACTGACATATCAACGCACAGCCCAAACCGCTGGTTCTAGAGATTCCAAATGTGGTACCAGGCTCCTTATAAGGCATAAGGATGCACTTAGAAATTATTTTAAAAAATTTACCTCCTAAGGGGGGAAATGGGGTTCAAAGTTTGTATGGGAAACGAGATTAGTTCAACTATTTTATTCGAAACTTTACAGGAGTATTCCTAACGATAAATGAGAAAACAAGTGTTTCAGCTTTTTTGAGAATTCAACCCATAAGGGGGAAATGTGGTGACAAAATTTAAATATCAACATGGGTATTGTTTCTATGGTTTATCGGGTCGCTGATTACGAAATCAACACTTAAGGGGGTGAAATGGGGGTTGATAGTTTGTATGGGGAATTTTTTAACGTTGAACCAATTTAGATGAAACTTGGTACAGAGATAGTTTGTGTACCGGGAAACGACATGGGACAGTTTTTATCTCGAAAATCGATCTTTAAGGGGGTGAAATGGGGGTTGGAGGTTTGTATGGAGATTTTTTTACCGCGAACCGATTTAGATAATTTTGTTGTGGATATAGTTTGAGTCCCAGGAAACAATATATAATATTTTTTAAGCCGAAAATCAATCTTAGAGGGGTAGAAAACATGTTGGTAGTTTGTATGGCGAATTATTAACCGCTGAACAGACGATTGAAATGAAACTTGGTACATCTATACATCTATTCTATCTATACATATAATAAAGCTGAAGAGGGTCGAAAGTCTGTACATGGAAGATAATCGAAAAAAAGTTGGCTGGGGATACTTAGAATCAATAACAGAACACGTTCCAACAATTTTTAGAATTTTTGTCTGTTTATCTGTTTGTCTGTTTATCTGTTTATCTGTTTATCTGTTTGTCTGTTTATTTGACCGCGCATCACGTTAAAACGGCTGAACGGATTTTGATGAAATTTTGTATAGATATAGTTTGAGTCCTGGTAAAGGATAATATATAGTTTTAATCCCGAAAATCAACCCTGGTGGGGGTGAAAATGGGGTTGAAAGTTTGTATGGAGAATTTTTAACCGCTGAAACGATTTAGATAGAAATGAGTATGGAGATAATTTGAGTCTCGAGAAACGTCAAAGGATAGTTTTCAAACCCTTGTGGGGGTGAAAAGGGGGTTGGAAGGTGGTATGAGGATTTTTTTACCGCTGAACTGATTTAGATGAAAATTGGTATAGAGATAGTATGGGTCTCGAGAAATGACAAAGGATAGTTTCTTTTTCAAACCCCCCCCCATCTTACTTTCGAACCGTAGGTCCAAAAAATTTAAAAAAAGAATGGTAGTGACGCCTGTTACCCGTCGATGCTTTAAATTTACCTTTACCCGCTCTTAAGAAATATTTGAAAATGTCATGAATGTCAATGGGTTACTGCAGGTTCGAGGACTATATATGACGTACAAAGATGCATGACCCAAACCAAAAAACTACTACAAAATCATCTAACATTTATAGGACACCGTTTAGGTAGGAAATAGTAGTTTATGTAACTGTTACGTAATAAGGGTCCTTAAAACATGAGTGTGGTTTTCATAATAAGATCACACGAGTGTTTTAAGGCCTAATTACGTACAGTTGCATACACTGATTTATCTACACTCATATTATTTATCCTAAATGCATTATTCGGAAACCATAGAATGGCCGCCATTGCACCGCCATGGCCAATTCGATTGTACCGTTTTCGAACACGTTTTAGAGAACTTACAATGTGAGTGTAGATAAACATATCAAACGTTTTGTGAAGCAGTCAGATTAGGATTTATTTTTCTTTATAATTAAACAATAGGTACATTATCTGTCTCTCAACCTGTTTTGATATGTCTTCTTGAAGAACTACGCCTTATTTTGTATCTTTAAGATCTAATAATGTATTACTGTTTTGAAAAAAATAAGTCCCGTCGAATTTCTTTTCGGTCATAATACTTCTTGGGCCAGAGGTGTAGGGTTAGAACCGGTGGTAGATTTGGAACGAAGTACCTTATCGGACGGTTCGCGGATCCGGCCAAGGCGAAAAAAAGTCACGTGACAGTCACGAAAAAGCGTCACGTCACGAAAACGCGACACACATACGATTGAGAAACATGTAAAATGGAATGGAATAAAAAATATATAAAATAGAATAAAGTGAAGTGAAGTGTAGTGAAATTGAGAAGTGACAAAGTGATAAAAGTGAAAAAAGTCGAGAACCTTAAAAGTCGAGAATTTTAAAAATGTCGAAAATGTCAAAAATTTCAAAATTTCCAAAATTTCCAAAATTTCTGAATTTTCCAAAATTTCCAAAATTTCCAAGATTTACAAAATTTCCATAATTTCCAAAATTTCTAAAATTTCCATAATTTCCAAAATTTCCAAAATCTCCAAAATTTCCAAAATATCCAAAATTTCCAAAATTTCCAAAATTTCCAAAATTTTCGAAATTTCCAAAATTTCCGAAATTTCCAAAATTTCCAAAATTTCCAAAATTTCCAAAATTTCCAAAATTTCCAAAATTTCCAAAATTTCCAAAATTTCCAAAATTTCAAAAATTTCAAAAAATTCCAAGATTTCCAAAATTTCCAAAATTTCCAAAATTTCTAAAATTTCCAAAATATCCAAAATTTCCAAAATTTTCTTAATTTCCAAATCATCCAAAATTTCTAAAATTTCAAAAAAATGCAAAATTAAAACCACAAAATTTACGAAAAAGTCAAAATGAAATAAAATTAAATAACATAACTTCGTTCCAATCGCACTCGATTCACATACTTTCCACGACACTCACGTATCTAGACAAACGGCAGTGTGTCCGCCAAGTTCGAGCAAAAAAAAGCGACACACCGGCCGTGGGTTATATTACACGAACCATTTCGGGCCAATTTCGACCACCCTATAACTCAAAACATATTTTATCTACGCATACGAAATTTCGAGTGTCTGTTGACATCCCCTGTTATGTGCGTGTGTGGGCGAATGTGAAGTGCTAGCATTAAGTAAAAGACAAAGTAGTTCGAACCTAACTTCGGTCGCTCTCGCTCCATTGTCGGGACAATTTATGTAACTCTTCGTAATTAAAAAACGTGTAACCTTCAATCAAGTTTTATTGAAAATTCACATTAAAACACAAAGAACTATAAGTGGCGCAGTCTTATAAAGGATAACTAGAGCTTTTCCACTTCAAAAGCCTCGTCAAAAGTCACCGGACCTCCGGAGCCGAAAATGCTGTTTGCCGTCGCCATATTGTGAGTCCTTTCCATTTTCCAGTGTATTTTTGTACATTACAGAAATTCATTAAATCTGCATTTCTGTGTATCAAATCGTTGATTGTACAAGTTTTGTCTAGTTTTTGCGAATTTGTAATATTTTTTGTGTACGATTTTTTTTGTGATTGTTTATAATGGCAGAAGATAATAATAATATTAACCAATTAAAGATAGCTCTTAATGCTATACCAGAATACAATGGGAGTCCAAATCAGTTGCACAGATTCACAACTACGTGCGAAACCGTTTTGGCCCAATATTATGACGTAGCACAACCCAATAATTTCAATAATCAAATATTGCTGCATAGTATACTTAATAAATTGAAAGGGAAAGCTGAAGAGGTCGTTACTATAAATGGTGTCACATCATGGATTGAAATAAAACAGGTTTTATTAAAAAATTTCGCTGACCAACGGGACGAAAATTGCCTTAATAGGGACTTAATTAATTTACGTCAAGAGAATGAGACACCCCAGGAATTTTATAACCGTTGCATGCATTTACTCAGTACTATAATAAATTACGTGAATTTACACGAAATTGACGCAAACAAGAAAGCTTGCAAGCGAGAGTTCTTTGCAACTCAAACTTTGAAAGCTTTCCTGACTGGCCTTAAGGACCCTCTGGGTGTAACAATCAGAACCATGCGTCCTACGGACATGCCGACAGCCTTACAATTTATTAAAGAGGAACAAAACATACATTATCTTCAAAAAAGACAGGTACCCCAAACTAATTTCCAAAAACCGTTAGACCTCAACAAGTTTGCTCCGCACAACTTGCCCCCACGACCAGTGCCCTTCGCAAATTTAAATAAACCACTGTTTCCACAACGACAAAACATGTACCCCTATCAAAATAACTACAACAGACCTTTTTACCCCAATCCGTATAAAAATAACCAGTGGAACAGACCCCAATTCAGATCCCAATACCCTTACAATCCATCAAAAGAATTTTCTGGATATCAATCTAGCAATAAAGTAGAACCACCGAAACCTATGAGCGGAATTTCATATAGATCAGCCCAGGTACCTCTCAGGCCATACAGGCCAGCTGTAAATAACCCTTTAAATAATTATACCTGCCAGACTATGTATCAACAACAGTGTCCGGCGCCCGACGCACTTATTGCTGACGCTGACTACGATAACGCGGCCATCGCCGGTGGCCACAGTACTGAGAACGTGCAGTACGAGCGCAACAATATATACACAGACTAAGTAGTCTGTGTATATATTGTTGCGCTCGCCCACCAGCAGTTCTATGAGAACTATGAGCCTACTTTTACCGGAAATGAAATTAATCAGGATTTTCCCCAGGATTCGGATACGAACGACAACCCATGATCTTAGAGATTAATGCTCACTTAAAAAAACGGCTACCCTATGTCGAAATTAAAGAACCTCCCCTGAAGCTACTTATTGATACCGGAGCTAATCAATCCTTTTTATCACCGGACGTTTTCGAAACTAATTTTAAGAACCACCCGCTACTGTTTGAACCATTTACTGTAAATTCTGAATACACTGTTAATAATTATGCTGTGGAAATACCTTCATTCCCCGAACTGAAGGAGAAAACATTGTCGAAATATTACATCTACAAGTTTCATAATGTATTCGACGGATTAATTGGTTTCGAAATGTTAGAGAATTTAGGAGCTAAAGTTGACCTGGAAAATAAATTACTTATTACACGAAATGCTGAAATACCAATAAAAGTTTTGACAACCGGATCAAAATCTTTATTTGAAGCCCTTATAAGATCAAACTCAACAAAGGATATAAAGGTTCCAGTTGACATCCGCCACGGTGATATCTACATCCCACGCACCGATGTAAACAATTGTTACATTCTCGGGACTGTAACCCGAGCAGAGTCAGGCTATGCCCACCTGCAAATAACAAATCCCACAAATAATGACATCATCGTGTTTTTATCATCGCCTCTTTAGGCGCAGGAGTTAAATAATAATTATGAAACTTATAACTTAGAAACGACTTGCAAGAAAAACGATAATGCGCTCTCATTTCTTAGAACGGATCATCTTAACATAGAAGAAAAATGTAATCTTTTAAACTTATGCGAAGCCTATAGTGATGTTTTTTATACAGAAAACACACCGCTTACGTTTACAAATCAGATTAAACACCGAATAAATACAACGGATGAAATTCCGATCTATACGCGTTCTTATAGATATCCCCAAATACACAAAGCGGAAGTGGACAGGCAAATTTAATCAATGCTTGAACAAAACATTATTCGACCCTCTAATAGCCCATGGTCGTCTCCCATCTGGATTGTCCCAAAGAAACAAGACGCGACAGGTCAAACTAAGTGGAGATTAGTAGTCGACTATAGAAAACTAAACGAAAAAACAATCGGTGACAAGTATCCAATTCCTAATATCAATGATATTTTAGACAAATTAGGAAGATGCCAATACTTTACAACATTGGACCTTGCGTCCGGATTCCACCAAATAGAAATGCATCCCGATGACGTAGAGAAAACGGCATTTAGTGTAGACACGGCAAATGAAGGATACCGAGGGCATTATGCCTATCTCCGTATGCCATTTGGTTTGAAAAATGCGCCGTCAACGTTTCAACGGGTTATGGACAACGTGCTACGCGGTTTGAAGAACATAATGGTATACATGGATGATATAATCGTTTACAGCACTTCCCTCCAAGAACACATTCAAAATTTAGAAGATGTCTTCCAAAGACTCCGGCAATCGAATTTCAAGATACAGCTAAATAAATCCGAGTTTATGAAACGCGAAACCCCTTTCTTAGGACACGTAGTAACTACAGAAGGTATTAAACCTGACCCTAATAAAATCAAAGCAGTTCAGCAATTCCCCATTCCAAAAACAACCAAAGAATTAAAATCATTTCTATCTATTCATCATTTAAATCTATTTCTATCACTATAGGCTTCGCATAAGTTTAAAAGATTACATTTTTCTTCTATGTTAAGATGATCCGTTCTAAGAAATGAGAGCGCATTATCGTTTTTCTTGCAAGTCGTTTCTAAGTTATAAGTTTCATAATTATTATTTAACTCCTGCGCCTTAAGAGGCGATGATAAAAACACGATGATGTCATTATTTGTGGGATTTGTTATTTGCAGGTGGGCATAGCCTGACTCTGCTCGGGTTACAGTCCCGAGAATGTAACAATTGTTTACGTCGGTGCGTGGGATGTAGATATCACCGTGGCGGATGTCAACTGGAACCTTTATATCCTTTGTTGAGTTTGATCTTATAAGGGCTTCAAATAAAGATTTTGATCCGGTTGTCAAAACTTTTATTGGTATTTCAGCATTTCGTGTAATAAGTAATTTATTTTCCAGGTCAACTTTAGCTCCTAAATTCTCTAACATTTCGAAACCAATTAATCCGTCGAATACATTATGAAACTTGTAGATGTAATATTTCGACAATGTTTTCTCCTTCAGTTCGGGGAATGAAGGTATTTCCACAGCATAATTATTAACAGTGTATTCAGAATTTACAGTAAATGGTTCAAACAGTAGCGGGTGGTTCTTAAAATTAGTTTCGAAAACGTCCGGTGATAAAAAGGATTGATTAGCTCCGGTATCAATAAGTAGCTTCAGGGGAGGTTCTTTAATTTCGACATAGGGTAGCCGTTTTTTTAAGTGAGCATTAATCTCTAAGATCATGGGTTGTCGTTCGTATCCGAATCCTGGGGAAAATCCTGATTAATTTCATTTCCGGTAAAAGTAGGCTCATAGTTCTCATAGAACTGCTGGTGGGCTAAGTAGTCTGTGTATATATTGTTGCGCTCGTACTGCACGTTCTCAGTACTGTGGCCACCGGCGATGGCCGCGTTATCGTAGTCAGCGTCAGCAATAAGTGCGTCCGGCGCCGGACACTGTTGTTGATACATAGTCTGGCAGGTATAATTATTTAAAGGGTTATTTACAGCTGGCCTGTATGGCCTGAGAGGTACCTGGGCTGATCTATATGAAATTCCGCTCATAGGTTTCGGTGGTTCTACTTTATTGCTAGATTGATATCCAGAAAATTCTTTTGATGGATTGTAAGGGTATTGGGATCTGAATTGGGGTCTGTTCCACTGGTTATTTTTATACGGATTGGGGTAAAAAGGTCTGTTGTAGTTATTTTGATAGGGGGACATGTTTTGTCGTTGTGGAAACAGTGGTTTATTTAAATTTGCGAAGGGCACTGGTCGTGGGGGCAAGTTGTGCGGAGCAAACTTGTTGAGGTCTAACGGTTTTTGGAAATTAGTTTGGGGTACCTGTCTTTTTTGAAGATAATGTATGTTTTGTTCCTCTTTAATAAATTGTAAGGCTGTCGGCATGTCCGTAGGACGCATGGTTCTGATTGTTACACCCAGAGGGTCCTTAAGGCCAGTCAGGAAAGCTTTCAAAGTTTGAGTTGCAAAGAACTCTCGCTTGCAAGCTTTCTTGTTTGCGTCAATTTCGTGTAAATTCACGTAATTTATTATAGTACTGAGTAAATGCATGCAACGGTTATAAAAATCCTGGGGTGTCTCATTCTCTTGACGTAAATTAATTAAGTCCCTATTAAGGCAATTTTCGTCCCGTTGGTCAGCGAAATTTTTTAATAAAACCTGTTTTATTTCAATCCATGATGTGACACCATTTATAGTAACGACCTCTTCAGCTTTCCCTTTCAATTTATTAAGTATACTATGCAGCAATATTTGATTATTGAAATTATTGGGTTGTGCTACGTCATAATATTGGGCCAAAACGGTTTCGCACGTAGTTGTGAATCTGTGCAACTGATTTGGACTCCCATTGTATTCTGGTATAGCATTAAGAGCTATCTTTAATTGGTTAATATTATTATTATCTTCTGCCATTATAAACAATCACAAAAAAAATCGTACACAAAAAATATTACAAATTCGCAAAAACGAGACAAAACTTGTACAATCAACGATTTGATACACAGAAATGCAGATTTAATGAATTTCTGTAATGTACAAAAATACACTGGAAAATGGAAAGGACTCACAGTATGGCGACGGCAAACAGCATTTTCGGCTCCGGAGGTCCGGTGACTTTTGACGAGGCTTTTGAAGTGGAAAAGCTCTAGTTATCCTTTATAAGACTGCGCCACTTACAGTTCTTTGTGTTTTAATGTGAATTTTCAATAAAACTTGATTGAAGGTTACACGTTTTTTAATTACGAAGAGTTACATAAATTGTCCCGACAATGGAGCGAGAGCGACCGAAGTTAGGTTCGAACTACTTTGTCTTTTACTTAATGCTAGCACTTCACATTCGCCCACACACGCACATAACAGGGGATGTCAACAGACACTCGAAATTTCGTATGCGTAGATAAAATATGTTTTGAGTTATAGGGTGGTCGAAATTGGCCCGAAATGGTTCGTGTAATATAACCCACGGCCGGTGTGTCGCTTTTTTTTGCTCGAACTTGGCGGACACACTGCCGTTTGTCTAGATACGTGAGTGTCGTGGAAAGTATGTGAATCGAGTGCGATTGGAACGAAGTTATGTTATTTAATTTTATTTCATTTTGACTTTTTCGTAAATTTTGTGGTTTTAATTTTGCATTTTTTTGAAATTTTAGAAATTTTGGATGATTTGGAAATTTAGAAAATTTTGGGAAATTTTGGATATTTTGGAAATTTTAGAAATTTTGGAAATTTTGGAAATTTTGGAAATCTTGGAAATTTTTGAAATTTTTGAAATTTTGGAAATTTTGGAAATTTTGGAAATTTTGGAAATTTTGGAAATTTTGGAAATTTTGGAAATTTTGGAAATTTTGGAAATTTCGGAAATTTTGGAAATTTCGAAAATTTTGGAAATTTTGGAAATTTTGGATATTTTGGAAATTTTGGAGATTTTGGAAATTTTGGAAATTATGGAAATTTTAGAAATTTTGGAAATTATGAAAATTTTGTAAATCTTGGAAATTTTGGAAATTTTGGAAAATTCAGAAATTTTGGAAATTTTGGAAATTTTGAAATTTTTGACATTTTCGACATTTTTAAAATTCTCGACTTTTAAGGTTCTCGACTTTTTTCACTTTTATCACTTTGTCACTTCTCAATTTCACTACACTTCACTTCACTTTATTCTATTTTATATATTTTTTATTCCATTCCATTTCCGCAGATTTAAGATAATCTAAGTAGATACCGATATAACTCTCTACATTATTAATACTATCCTTAATGCTACCTAATTCGTAATAATGTAAAAATACGTGTTCAGTCATCTGAATTTTAGCAGTGCCTAGTTTAAATGGCAGGACACCGGGGTTGTTATCCAGCTCCGTGAGGGTCACTTGACGCCCTTGGGTCACTCCTATCAGGAGTCTCTCTCATCTTAAATCTGCGGACCCCCTTTATTTTAGAGATACCTCAGTAATGACCACTCAAATTTTCCTAAACGACCTTAACACAATTTATGGTAAATTCAATGTTTTGTACGCTGTTCACTCTAAACAAAAACGCGGTCTAATTAATGGGTTGGGCTCTATCATAAAAAGTATCACTGGTAATTTGGATCACGACGACGCACACCATTATAATCAAGCCATACAAACTTTACAGAAAAATCAAAATATCATTGGAAATAAATTGAATTCTGGAATAAGCATTAACAAACAAATGTTAGAATCATTCAATGTCACTCTGTCCACTATAATTTCCAACGAATATAAAATCCATACAACTTTGAACGAAATAATAACTGATGTTAATATGACCAATTATCACTTGTCTGATTACATCAAAATTAACTGTTTATATTACATGATAAAAAGTAATTTACGGAATATTTTTGACTTTGTTACCATGCTCGAAAATGCAATTGCTTTCTCTAAATTAGGAATTACCCACCATAGTGTAATAGGTTCCGAAAATATTATGTTCATGATAAATGTTTTGTCTAAGCTTTATCATAAACAAGAAATGCTTATTAATGAAAATACTGAGTTACGAGATTACTATGATATTATTACTTGTGGCTCCTTTTATGCAGATAATAGAATTATATTCGCTTTAAAGTTTCCGATAATGTACAAGAATACATACACCTACTACCATCTATTCCCCACTCCCACTTACAATTCAACCATTCTGATCCCTCCTAAACCCTATATGGCAATGAACGGTGAAAAACACCAGTACATGGAGGAAGAATGCAAACAATTTCAAGAAACATACTACTGCGAAGAAACCTCTTTTACTCTGGCGTCAAGGTCTGACGATTGCATCTACTCGTTGATGCTAAAACACGAAATTTCTACTAGCTGCCAATATACTGCCTTTACAAGTGATTTCGAGTTGCTTCAGAAATTGGATGACTACCATTACGCGATAACGTGTCCGCAACGAACTAAATCAGAACTCTTATGCGACAACGAAGAAATTAGATTTATCCAAGGAACATACCTGATCGAAGTCCCGGAAGGCTGTAGTTTCACCACCGCAAGCTCATCTGTTAAAAACTACAGAAATGATATTAAAGGACAGGCAATCAAACTGATATCCTTCCAATTGTCGAATATAACAATCCGAAATATTGCACAACCGTTGAAACTAGAAAAGATTCCATTAGAACAATTGTATAAACTCGAAGCACTATTAGAAAAGGAGGAACTTCAACAGATACAACCGTTTGATTCTAAAGATAATAGTCACTTATTGTGGACCATACCCTTATACGTGCTGGCTGTTGTAACCGCCGGAATACTGATGTGGAGGAAGATTCAATTACGCCGGTCAACCACGATTCCAAGGACCCAGGACGTCGAGTTGGCCCCAACTGTTCAGCCCTTCTTCACGGGAAGGTCTTCTGAGTGATAAGGGGGGTGTTATGTGCGCGTGTTATGTGCGTGTGTGGGCGAATGTGAAGTGCTAGCATTAAGTAAAAGACAAAGTAGTTCGAACCTAACTTCGGTCGCTCTCGCTCCATTGTCGGGACAATTTATGTAACTCTTAGTAATTAAAAAACGTGTAACCTTCAATCAAGTTTTATTGAAAATTCACATTAAAACACAAAGAACTATAAGTCCCCTTAATTGTCTAGAATACAAAATTTCATTATTCTACCTATAGCAGTTCTTGAGATATTGACGTCAGAAAATCGCTATTTTTACTATACACTCACTGACTCACTGACTCACTGACTCATCAAAAACCTAGACCACTTCCAATGGTCGTACTGACTTGAAATTTGGCATGGAGATAGGTCTTAAGGTCAAAGTAAAGGGACAAATCTGAAAACGGCCAAGTGTGAGTCAGTTTTAAAAATAGCGAAGGTGTAACTTTGTTCTACTATGAAGTCATAATGAACTAAATGGGTCTATCTTCCAATGGTCGTACCGACCTGAAATTTGGCTCGAAGGTTTGTCTTTAGGTCGAAATAAAGTAAAAATCTGAAAACGGCCAAGTGTGAGTCAGTTTCGAAAACAACGAATGTGTAATTTTGTTCTACTATAAGTAGGTATGGAGTGGAAATGAGATAAGACTTATTTAAATTTAGATACATACCAATTTAAGACAATACACGTTTGTCTTAAAGACAAGAACAATAAAATTGTTCACCACTCTGTGTGTGTCTGTTGCGGGAACCGAACCCACGATTTACGAAGTGCAAAGCAGGTCACTAGGTACACTAGGTGCGCTAAATCAGTCAAACAAAAATGAAAAGACTATTTTTTACTCGCATAGTCTAAATAATTTCTAATTTTACAACTAATGAAATCGCAGATTCAAGAACATGGAAATCATATATACTCTAAGATGGAATTATATATACTACTGCCCATCTCACCCTCCGATACGCCACGGGATGAGATGGGATGGTGCACTTCTAGGGCTACATAATAGGCCACCAATTATAATACCTACTGGTAGGTAGGTATTACCAAGTTATTAATTATCTATGTAGGTAGCGTACTTACAAACAGAATAAAGTACGTTATTGATGTATGTAATTATATGTAAGTAGGTACATTTTATAGGTGTAGGGAGCCAGTTTATTTGTAAAAATCACCTATAAATAAATTGTAAAATAGAATTAGACGCTTAGTATAAAGGGTATAGTATAAAGTACATACCTAAGTGGAATGAGACATTACCTAAAGCAAAAGTGATAAAAAAATAATAAAGAACCTACACCTAACAAAAATAAATGAAATCCCATCAAAAACATAAATGTGAAAGGCTGCCAAGTTCGATACTATGGGAATGCTTCGCATATAAAAGAAGTGAGATCTGAATAAGTACCAAGTTCCATAAAAATACCTCAAATCATAAATAGTTATAGGAATGCACACTTGATTTCCAGCAGTTTTTAAGGTACATTTTGAATAAGTATCACGTTACATAGAAATACCTAAAATTATAATAGTCAAAGACACGCACACCGGTTTTTTTAGCAGTTTCCTGATAACATTTATTATTTTCAGTACTTTTTAATGATGTAACGTGGCAAGTTTTAATAGAAAATTATATACTTGACACATTGCAGTCCAAAGGTGTCGATTCATTGCATTGAAAAGGTGTGTGGTGTGTGAAAACTTGCCAAGTAACATCATTAAAAAGTACTGAAAATAATAAATGTTATCAGGAAACTGCTAAAAAACCGGTGTGGGTTTCTCTGCCAATTATAATTTTAGGTATTTCTATGTAACGTGATACTTATTCAAAATGTACCTTAAAAACTGCTGGAAATCAAGTGTGCATTCCTATAACTATTTATGATTTGAGGTATTTTTATGGAACTTGGTACTTATTCAGATCTCACTTCTTTTATAGGCGAAGCATTCCCATAGTATCGAACTTGGCAGCCTTTCACATTTATGTTTTTGATGGGATTTTATTTTTCTCTGACGTTCATTACTGCATTGTAATGTGCTTACATTGACGAATAAATATCTTGATCTACACCAATATCATAAATCCTCTATTCCGCGTTTAGAACCGTATGTAATTAATTACCAACATTATTGCAACCAGTGACGTAACATCAGCGTATTATCTGTGACAGTGTGGTGAAAACGTATGAAAATTCATTACCTATGGTAACGTAATGAAAATTCGCCCCCCCCGACCGCCGGCGCAATAATGTTGGTCATGGCGGTGTAATGGCGGTCATTCTAATGGTTTCAATGGATTTTTAATATGTGTGTAGGTAAAGCAGTGTATGCTTCTGTACATAATTAGGCCTTATTACGTGACAGTTATATCGCCATGTCCGTCCGTCTGTCCGCGGTCTAGCTCAGTTACCGTTCGCACTAGAAAGCTGAAATTTGGTGAGGCCTGTTATTAGTCAAAAACGCATAGTGAAAGGAAGTGCCGAATAGTAAAATGACGTAAGCGCCGCCAAATAAACGACCTTATGAACGTATGTTTTGTAACAGGGCAGCATCTACGAAACTCTACACGGAGCATCGCCCGACATGCTCTTGGCCGGTTTTTTTTTGCATTGTTATCCCGGAAATCACCCCTTAAGGATTACGAATTCCAATTCCAGAAAATCCCCAGCCAGGTTATACGTAGCCTATAAAAATTCAACGTCTATAAGGGAGGGGGGGGGTAGCCACTACACTCGATTGAGTTAAATTTGCATGGGTCATGGAACTCCCTCCTCCAAGTGCACCTCAAATAGAAAAAAATCATGTCTGCATTTGTGACCCCCCCCCCCCCAATTTCAACCGCGCCTGTTCTTACCTTTCATGCTTTGACTGATTTGATGGGAGGATCGATTTGGATGATATTTGCAGTAGACATAAACGTATAAAAACAAAAGTGGTCCTGTATCGTCCGATATACACCTACTATACTCTCTATGTCGTTTAAATCATGCCAAAAAAAATAATAAAAAAGGGATTCATTTATGAGTGTAGTTTCATTTAGTGGTAATTGTAAAATATTTTATTAGGACTACTGTCCTCTAGCGTATCCATCTGTCAACTTTACTTCAAGTTCCACCTCCAGGGTAGCGGGAGAGAAATTAGGGGTGAATTAGCCGCTTACTGACACAGACCGAATTCCACGCGGGCGGAGCCGCGGGCACAGCTAGTATTATATAGATTGAGTCGCGGTAAACAATATAGGATAGTTTTTATCTCGAAAATCAACCCTCTAGGGGGTGAAACGGGGGTTAAAAGTTTGTATGGGAAATTAATAACCGTTGAACCGATTTAGATGATTTGGTATGGAGATATTTTGCGTTCTGGGGAAGGATATATAATAGTTGTTATCCCAGAAGTCATTCCTTAAGCGGGTAAAAAGGAGGGTGGATTACTAATTCCACGCAAATGAAGTCGCGGGGAAAAGCTTCTATTCAAGAGTAGAAATCTGTATTAATCATAATCTCTCAGTAGTAAGTCGTTGATGGCGTAACAATTAAACAATTATTGCAATAATTTCTTCAAAATAAAAAATGAGGGAACCGCCGTCTTCAAAACGTGGTATACCGAAACCTCCAGAATGTAACAAATACTTTTCCGAAAACCGCTTCTAAATCAGTTCAGCGAAACGCAAGATGATCGCGGACAAACATACATTCCTACATACAAACATACGAGTCTAACTGAGAACCTCCTATTTTAGTACTTTTAGTACGCGGGCGAAGCCGCGGGAAAAAGCTAGTTTACTACATATTTTTGGGAAAAAGAAATAGAAGTTCCACCCACTAATGGATGATTGACGCTGTAGCATTCTGCGTCCCACACGATACAACACTTACGACGAACATCACGTGACCTGCGAGGATCACGTGACGCTTTCTATACAAAATGAGGTGTCTGAAGTGTCGTGTGTTATCTCCAGCAGCCAACAAGTGTTAATTTTTTGGGACTCTTCATGTTTCTCATATGGTTATAGTGTACTTACAACATGTAGGTCGCAGGGTTATCTGATGTCGCCTCATCGTGGCTTGAGCCGAGGGACCTTTAGGGGAAAGGGCGGGAGACAGACAGCCAACAATTTTTCACTAAACGAAAATGAGCAAGACACACCCCTAGGACTCGTTGAGTTTGTTGCCAACGTACTCTGCCAGTATTTCATTATACGCCGTGATTTTTGAACGGGCGTTGTTTGAAGATTTTGAAAGAACACAAACGGCGGTTACGTTTTGGGAAAATTAAGTATTCTTTTGCGGCCGATTTGATTATCTTAAAGTAGATTGACAAAGATAAAACCCTGGATTACGCTCATTGTCTGTAATCCTCTTATGTTTTATCACAGGCTTTTCCGGTGAAATGGTAACATTTTTCAAAAATGCGAGCAGGTTTTTACATTATCTAAGATAAACTTCCGAGTGCACAAAACTGTTCTAGTAGGAATACGAACTACGAGTACGTGTAAATTGTATTTATATTTCCAAAAGCTGTTTTATGCTCATTAGACATACGTTTTGAAACTGTACATTGTACCAATGTTGTACCAATGTGAGACCAATGTGTGACCAATGTGTGACCAATGTGAGACCAATGTTGAATGAAAATCTGTTCGAATAGCAAATGTTAATGTCGTTATAGCGTTGAGTTGAGTTGGGTTAGAGCTGTGTCTGTCCAGTGTGTGTGTTTATGTTATGGATTTTCATTTTCAATAATTATACTTTATTAATGTATTAATAAAGTTGCCCAATAAGAACACAGGTGGGCTAAAAAAATATATGAACATTTATCGTGGTAATATCAATCGTGTACCTTCCGATTTGTAAAAATTTGACACCCACAAAATTGGTGCGACGTTGTGACTGGGCAGCTGGATAGGAATGTAATGTATTTTCATATATAAATTTTAACGACTAAGTAAATTGCGTTTACATTTCTCCAGTCTCAAAGTGTTAATATTCAAAGCTATTAACACATTAGGAGTATACAACGAACACTATCGTAAATCAGAAGTGCAAACAGTGTATTAATTACAAATGCAAACAGCGAGTGTGGTCCGCCGCCGCCGTCTCTATCCCTGCTAATGATTTGCAGTGCGGCGGGCCTGTACAGCTCAGTATACATTACTTATACGACAGAAGGAAATCATACCAGCAATGTTAAGAAATACCTTGATTAACGTTGTTCGTAGCGTATTGATTAAAATTACGGTAAAAAAAATTGCCTGCCAGTATGTTTTTAGCTTGATGATTTGCCGTGCACCTTCGGGGTTAAGGTTTGTAGTGTTTTCTTCCAGATGGTTAGTATGTGGAGACTTCAGAGCTTAGGGAAAATTAGTTGTAGAGGTTAGGTATCTTTCATAGACTTTTCATATATTCATTTGAAATTAAATGGGGTAGCAGGGGAAAGCGTAGTGAAGTGTAAGCTTTCATTCAGAGAGGCGAGTTAGCCGGCTTTCTTTTCAACCTGCAGCTTTATTTGGTACCTACAATTGCCATCTGAACTAAGATTCAGATTAATGTTACCTACCAAAATTTTGCAGTATTAGGCACAAAACGAGTATGTGATAGTGATAAAATTCATAGAATAGTTCTCGTTGAGAAATGTTAGACCATTATCAACGTCTTCATGTACCTATGTAAAGTAATCTCGATAAAAGCGGATCTGTAAAAACACGTTCTTATGGACAATGCGTAGAATTCAAAGCGGGTTTTAATTTCATCAACACAACTCAAGCGCGCGACTCAAAGATACGATTTTACATGGAACCTGAAATAAAAAAGAGTACTTCGTCGTTAAAACAATATTGTACGATTGTAGTTGCCAGTACAATAGGAGTCGGAGGCGAGACATGCGGGCGGGGACGCCAGCCGACGTAAAGTGAAATCGGTCCTTTCAAAACATTTTACTGTGCAAGCTTGGAAAATAAAACTGAGCACCATTGAGCTACCCAAGTTAACTGGGCTGCTTGCCGCAATGTATTTCCATCTACTAAACGCTCCCTAATGCCGAATAGAAGCTATATATGATTCTTTATATCACGATAAAAATTTAGGGGCTTTATAATTTCATTTTCTTTAGCGCTTTTATTGAAATACAGAAAAAAAGGAAGCAGTGACTTCAATCAAATAAAAACCGGCCAAGTGCAAGTCGGACTCGCGCATGAAAGGTTCCGTACCATTATCTATAAAAACGGCAAAAAAATTGTCTGTTTTATGGGAACCCCCTTAAATATTTACTTTATTTTGTTTTTTAGTATTTGTTGTTATAGTGGCAACAAAAATACATCATCTGTTAAATTTCAACGGTCTAACTAGGTATCACGATTCATGGGATAAAGCCTCATGACAGACAGACAGACGGACAGCGGAGTCTTAGTAATAGGGTCCCGTGTTGACCCTTTGGGTACGGAACCCTAAAAACAACATTGATGAGAAAACCGGTTGATTGAATAACTAAACTCCTAAATAATTGTAAAGATCAGCTTGTAACGAGACTGGCAGCTTGGCATCTTCAGTACTTGTAGCTTGGGCTTCGACACCAAACGGTGCAAATGTATTTGTATATTTTTTGCCGGTATATTATACAAGATGGGGAATAGGAAGGCATTAGAATAATCGAAGACTATTAAGCGCTAGCTGTTGTTTTCAGTGACGACTTGTAAATAGTAGTTTGGTAGTAGTAGGTACAAGCCGACCAAGATTGTCAATAGCACCTATAAAATAAATCTCTAAGCGAACGAATTATGCTTAAAATAGCGTACAACATAAGTATAGATATTATCTCAAAATCGAGCCATCATGGCCATTGGCCCACACGCAAAATAGAAAAATAATTGTTTTGGCGTTTAAGACCATTTACTTACAACACCTTCAGAGGATGTCTATTAACTGTAAAATTAATATTTATACCTGATGACTAAAACCGGAGCAGTAAGAAATTTCCAGAACGGCTCTCGTATATCTCACCGAAGACGTAACATTTGCACAGTTTAAGCTGGTATATTAACAATGTGGTCCCAGTTCATGTATATGTCGCAGGGAAATGATTAAAACGGAGATATGAACAAATCTCTAAGGGATACGATCAAATCACGCAGAATGTTAAAATGGAGAATCCATATCATCATATGCCTAGAAAAAATCAGTCATTTCACCAAATCACTGACTCTGTTAAGTGAAAAGACAAAATCGGCCAATAAACACGACACGCTGTTTCATTTTACTAGATTTGTTTAGGAATTTGACAAAATCCCTAACCACGACAGTAAGTTGACGAAAGGAACTCAAAAAGTTAACTGGTTTTATCATTTCGCTGAACAAGTTTAGTGAAATGATAAAATCTCAACTGGACGATAGTATATGGTGATTTGATAAAATCTCTGAACTAGTTTAGCGAAAGGACGAAAGCAAGTACTTAATACAACATTTTACTCTACAGTTAAGCGATTTGATCAAAGCTCTTGACTAGATTAAGTGAAACAGAAAACAGAGATTTGAACATATCTCTAACGGATATGATCAAATCACGTAGGATGTTAAAATGGAGAAATGGAATGCATGTTTCAGCCGATATCTTCAAAAATTTTGTTTTTTCCCTCTCAGTTCTAATATTGCTTTCTTTTTGGCATAATAATTGGCATTTAACGACTGAGCCATAACCTTCCTCTCCAACAGTACTTCCACATATTGCATGCACTGGATTATCACAAATATTGCACCGGCCAATTTTGTCTTCCCACTAACAGAGTCAGTGATTTGGTGAAATGACTGAATTTTTCTACGGAAATGATGACATGGATTCTCCATTTTAACATCCTGCGTGACTTGATCATATCCCTTAGAGATTTGTTCAAATCTCTGTTTTAATATCTGTTTCACTTTATCTAGTCAGAGATTTGATCAAATCGCTTAACTGCAAAGTAAAATGTTGTATTCGATACTTACTTTCGTCATTTCACTGAACCAGTTCAGAGATTTAATCAAATTACCACAGTTGAGATTTTATCATTTCACTAAACTTGTTTGGCGAAATGAAAAAACAAGTTGACTTTTTGAGTTCGTTTCGTCAACTTACTGTCGTGGTTAGGGATTTTCTCAAATTACTAAACAAACCTAGTGAAATGAAAAAGCACGTTGCGTTTATTGGCCAATTTTGTTTTTCCACTAAACAGAGTCAGTGATTTGGTGAAATTATTGAATTTTTCTAGGGAAATGATGATATAGATTCTCCATTTCAACATCCTGCTTGATTTGATCATATCCCTTAGAGATTTGTTCAAATCTCTGTTTTAATCATTTCCCTGCGAAATATAGAAGTCTTCCGCCGATGAAATGGTACCTGCCAGATTTCCTATGTAGTGCCGTCTTACCTTGGTGTAACCTCGTTGGGTTTAATATAATTTTGAATGTAAATATGATGAATGAAGGCAGAAAAAATGGTCGCAAAATAGAACAGGATTTGCTCCACACTTAGGTATTTTATTTATTACTAGCCGTGCCCGCGGCTCCGCCCGCGTGGAATTCGGTCTGTGTCAGCAAGCGGCTAATTCACCCCTAATTTCTCTCCCGCTACCCTGGAAGCGGAACGTGAAGTAAAGTTGACAGATGGATACGCTAGAGGACAGTAGTCCTGATATTTTTTTTACTATTACCACTAAATGAAACTACACTTAAAAATCAATACATTTTTTTGCCGTTATATTTTTTTTTGCCATGATTTAAACGACATAGAGTAGCAGGTGTATATCGGACGATACAGTACCACTTTCGTATTTATACGTTCACGTCCACGGCAAATATCATCCAAATCGATCCTCCCGTCAAATCAGTCTAAGCATGAAAGGTAAGAACAGGCGCGGTTGCAGCGCGGTTGAAATTTGGGGGCCCCCCAAATGCAGAAATGACTTTTTGAGTGGGTCAGTAATGATTTTTTCTATTTGAGGTGTACTAAGCGAGTGTAGTGGCTACCCCCCTTTTAGACGTTGAATTTTTATAGGCTACGTATAACCTGGCTGGGGATTTTCTTGAATTGGAATTAGTAATCCTTAAGGGGTGATTTCTGGGTTAACAATGCAAAAAAAACCGGCCAAGAGCATGTCGGGCGATGCTCAGTGTAGAGTTTCGTAGTTGTCGCCCTGTTACAAAACATCCGTTCAAAAGGTCGTTTATTAAGGGATATTTGGCGGCGCTTACGTCATTTTATTATCCGGCACTTCCTTACACTATGCGTTTTTGACTGATAATTCAAAAACGGCTGAACCTATTTTATTCAATATAGTTTTTATTGAAAGTTCTTATCAGGGCTCACTGCCATTATTGTTTTCTATGTTTTGGACCCACGGTTCAAAAGTTAGATGGAGGAGACGCCCTTTTTTGAACTTTCAGATTTAATATTTACGAAACTATCAGTTTCATCCAAAAAATGTCTTAGAAGACCTCTATTATTTTTGAAAGACCTATACAATAATACCCAACACGATAGAGTTGGAGCGAAAAAAAATTCACCCCCATTTTATGTGTACCCTAATAAAAATATTTTTTTAGTCATTATTCTATTACTTTGGAGGTGTGATTAATGCACATACTGATACCAAATTTCAGCTTTCTAGTGCGAACGGTCACTGAGCTAGACCGTGGACAGACGGACAGACAGACGGACGGACATGGCGAAACTATAAGGGTTCCTATACGAAACTATAGTTGACTACGGAACCCTAATGTAAATTTTTGAAATTTTTGAAATTTCAGAATTTTTTGTAATATTTGACATTTTCGAAATATTCGAAATTTTTAACTTTTTTAACTTTGTCATTTCTCACGTTCACTTTTCACTACACTTCACTTCAATTTTTTAATTTTTTTTTATTTCCATTTTACATGTTTCTCAATCGTATGGGTGTCGCATTTTCGTCACCCCCCCCCCCCCCATCCGCGAACCTTCCGATAAGGAACTTCGTTCCAAAACTACCACCGGTTCTAGCCCTACACCTGGCCCGAGAAGTATTATGACCGAAAAGAAACTCGACGCGACTTATTTTTTTTCAAAACAGTAATACATTATTAGATCTTAAAGATACAAATAAGGCGTAGTTCTTCAAGAAGACATATCAAAACAGCTTGAGAGACAGATAATGTACCTATTGTTTAATTATAAAGAAAAATAAATCCTCATCTGACTGCTTCACAAAACGTTTGATATGTTTTCCTACCTATTTAAACGGTATCCTATAAATGTTAGATGATTTTGTAGTAGTTTCTGGTTTGGGCCTTGCATCTTTGTCCGTCATATACACGGTGGGGCCTGTAACTAAAGCAAAAAATTAAAATGTACATTCTTCTCCTCAAACTACGCAACGTTTGTTTGACGACTTTGAAAAAAAAACTTGCGGTTTGAATTTTATTACATTTTAAAGTTAATTCGAACACGCAATGTACTATGAAATTGATTATGTCTGTAGAGTGACTAGACTGACAGGCGATGTCAATTAGACGGAGTTTTAAGTACATTGAAAATACTATTTACTTTGTTTGAAAAAATAACAATTCAAAAGTTGTCTAGTTTGAGGACTAGAATCTACGTTTTAATTTTTTGCTTTAGTTACAGGCCCCACCCTATATAGTCCTGGAACCTACAATAACCCTTTGACATTAATGACATTTTCAAATATTTCTTAAGAGCGGGTAAAGTTAAATTTAAAGCATCGACGGGTAACTTGTTATAAATATGAACACCTTGACCAAAAAATTACAAATTATTTCAATACCAAATTTCATCTAAATACGTACAGCGGTTATTGGTTGCTTCTTCCCCATGTAAACTTCCACCTCTTTTGCATCCGCTTAATTATTACGACGATACAATTTTGTCATAATGACCCACGAGGTCAACTTTTTTTATTCAAAATTAGATCTTGTTCCAGAAGATGAAATTTTAAAATATGATGTACTGTTTTTAGGACACTGGGTCACTATTCCACTTGTATTTCAATACCAAATTTCATCTAAATACGTACAACGGTTATTGGTTGTTTCTTCCCCATGTAAACTTCCACCCCTTTTGCATCCGCTTAAGGTATAAACTAATTTATTTCCTTTTCCAGAGCTCAAATTATCTCCATACCAAATTTTATCTAAATCAATTCTGCGGTTAATAATTCCCTATACAAATTTCCAACTCCCTTTTCACCCCTTTAGGGTTGATTTTCCCGGTGAAAACTATCCTTTGTCCTTTCTTGAGACCCATACTATCTCTATACCAAATTTCATCAAAATCCGTTCAGCCGTTTTCACATGATGCGCGGTCAAATAAACAGACTAACAGATAAACAGACAAACAGACAAAAATTCTAAAAATTGTTGGATCGTGTTCTGTTATCGATTCTAAGTATCCCCAGCCAACTTTTTTTCGAATATATTCCATGTACAGACTTTCGACCCTCTTCAGCTTTATTATATGTATAGATATACTATAAATAATATTACAATAATTAAATTTAGTTAAATTGTTTGTAGTATACATCCGTCTAATTTGATTTAAGTCTTAAACCCAGGCAGTTAAGAGAATTCAAGCTCCCAGCATTCGATAGCATAGACATCAAACGACTAACCACACTGAACGGCCTCAAGCTGTACTGCAAACGGCGTCTCTTCGGCCGGCCATGCCGCATAAACTCATTGGTTTGCGGTCGTAATTAAAGCGATACACGCAAATTACTACAAAGTGATATAAGCGATACACGTAGAAAAGCAAGCTGATAAATAATTGTTTAAAAATTACTGGTATATTGGTAAATTACTGCAATGTTTTAGTGCAATAAAGTATTTTATTACTATTACGCAACACTTCTCGTAAGTCGGGTCGGGTACCAATACCTAGTGGCACTAAAATACACCAAAGTATTACCAAATCAGTAAGATCAATTCTTGTGAAGTGAAGGTGCTCGTTTCCCCTCAAGTCGCAAACGTTCGATTGAATCGAGCCCACCTCACCTCAAGTGCGAGGAACTATTTTAGCAACTCGATGGGGACTTAGAGAGGGAAAACGTAAATGTTTGCCTAGCGGTTCGAGGAAATAAAATCATCTCTTAGCTTTTTTTCAAGCAACAACACATTTGAATTCGTTTCCTAGAATTTGGAGCTTTTGTTGCGGTAACAAAATAGTATTTTGTGCAACAGGTACATAATAAGGGTTCTTAAGATTCGAGGGTCGAAGTTACAAAATGAGGCGAAGCCGAATTTTGTAATAACAGACCCGAGAATTTTAAGACCTAATTATGTACCGTTGCACACGAAACTTTTTCTACGACAGTAGCAAAAACGTAATTAATAAATAATTTTAAAGTTCTTAAGTATCACGAGTACATATATCAATTTTGTTTTAAGATTTTTCTATCAACTAATAACTTACTTTTGTGCCGAAGTCTTCGGATATTCACTGTGAAGTATTCTTGTCACTTATTTTATGAAAATTAACATAAACTTCTTGATATTAACATAATATACGAGTTTAAATACAAAAATTAAGCCGTACATTGTGTTGAAACTTTTTAAATATTAACTTTTTGACTAAATGTCATAGACAGACCACGAGTTGGTTTTCAATTGCAAAAAAATATGGCTTCGATCAAGTAACTCTCAATGCAAAAGCTTACATTAAAGTACTATTATGCTTTTCATAAATATGAAAACTAAATTATTTAAGATATTAATACTTTAAAAAAGACATGATAATGTTTTTATCATCGTTTGTGCAAAAATAATTTCAAGTATAAAAATATAATTTATATTGTAAACAAGAACGAACCCTTTTTAGACATGGCACCTGGAAGTCAGTGTATTAAAAAAACAAAAACAGTTGCACAATATGTTTTGTGTGACTGCTAGCAGTTATAGAAAGTACCTATAGACAAATAGACTTTAGCGCCTTCACTTAAATGATGTAGTTTTAGATACCACTATCAGTCATTTAATTGGCATATACAAGTGCTGGAGTAGAAAAATGTATATTTAAAAAATCCTATATAAGCTTTTGTAATAAGAAGCCGTAGGCTACCTATACAATACAACCTTATTCCATAATTGGTCCCCCCTGTAGCATAGTGCTGATGACGTTGCCAGAATATCCTCCTTAAATTGCTTAAAGCTACATTTTTTTTGTGTAATCGACTATATTTTTTAACCAAATGAAACCTGTTATATAGGAACGAATTGTAGGGGCCCCGCAAGGTCATCTTATATTACAATACATTAAGTTATCTACTATAATATAGTTCTTTTTTATAATACAAAATTTTACATTTTATTTAATGTCAACGTCATGACTTGTTAGTGGCAAAAAACTTGGTATTCAAATTATTGTATTCAAAAGATTAAAATAACATGTGAACAACACAAAACATCAGACAAATATCATAATGAATAATTTTAAACAAAAAAGAACCGACTTCACTTAGCATCCACCTTTCCAAAAGGAAATGCTCAAGCTGCTGTAAAAAATACTCAAATCACTATAGGTGTGCCTATAATAGTTGAAGAGTTCCCTCGATTTCTCCAGGATCCCATCATCAGATCCTAACCTGGTTACAATGGGACCAACTGTGAAGTATACTCTTTCAAACAAAAAAAGAATTTTACAAATCGGTCCAGCCGTCTTCGAATAATCGGTGAACATACATAAAAAAAAAAAAAAAAAAACAAGCAAAAACAAAGATCCCGACGAATTGATAACCTCCTCCTTCGAAATCTTGCAGTCGGTTGATAACATATAATAGTATGTCCTTGTTTTTATTTTTCTCGTGTCTATGAAGGTGAATTTTTTTACAACATATAAAGTGAATTTCAATAAAATAAAATATTATTACTCACTCAAAATAGGAATGCCACACTCGTGTAGCCGTTTCTTTGTAAACCAGTACACTCCTTTCTTGATTTTTTTATGATTGCAGATTACTTAAAATTTAATAGAAGTCCGGGTCACGTTCTTTTAAAAGCAATAAAAATGTAAAAAGTTAGTTTTGCAGGAAAAGTTCCAGCTTAAGCGGGTCGGGAACGCAGCGGGGCCCTACAAGGAATAGGCGTGTGCGGCATGCATAATAAAGCAGAAGATTAAAAACTACAAAACCTTGTCAATACCAGCGCTCTGCTGCCGACGTCTGAGGCCGAAGTGATTGAAGTGCTTTATGTTATTTACCCGTATACTTTCTGTTGATATATATTATTTGACTTTAAGTAACGCATAGTCAGTTCATTTTCATGGACGCAGAGCGGGCATAGTCTTACTACATACGATTATTAACACAATTTTTACCTCTATAACACAGGTTTTGACCTAGCACAGAACTCAGGGATTTCAGAACTTTTTGTAATCTTTTCTGATAATAAAATATTCTTCTTCCTCTTAGTGTTTTTCCGGGCTTGGGGTCCGCTTGGCAACGTAAGTCTATGAATTGTCGTAGGCACTTTCACAAAAGCGGCTGCCATCTGATCTTCCAACCCAGAGGGGAAACTAGGCCTTATCGGGATTAGGTCCGGTTTTCTTACGATGTTTTCCTTCACCGAAAAGCGACTGGTAAATATCAAGTGATAATCCGTACATAAATTCCGAAAAACTCAGTTGTACGAGCCGGGGTTTGATTTCGAGACCTTCCGATTGAAATTTGCTCGACGTTTATTGTGCTCGATGTATATCTCTCGATCACACGAATTTTTAATCCCGGTAAAGCCAAAAAATAGAACACGAAAATAGTCTCACCAGTTTGGAATCCATTACTGTAAGTGCACCGTTCGGGTATGAGCCCTCGTTGTCGCTGGCTCCAGACAATACGAATATAATTTGACGGAGTTTGACGGAGCGGCGGTTACAACCATGTTGATTTGAAGTCGGCTGTTGTTAAGTACTGGCATCTATTTTTAATTGTATTTGTTTTTATTTAAGTTTTATCAGACTTTAGTATTGCTTTGTTAAAAAAAATCTTTTTAATTGATAATTATTCACGTAACGTAAAAAAAATATGATATATTATCATTGATTTATACAAGCGCGCGATTGTATGCCATCAAATATAGGTTCCGGGACCTATATTGAATTAGTCGTGTGGAAGTCAATCAGTCACACTTTGTGCAATGCGCAAAATATGGAGGTCTCCCTTGCATACCCGTGTTAACTATATAGGTTTATTTATTTTGCCCATGATGCACATACATTATAGCGGGTGTAGCATTTTACAAGTGTGTAGGTGCTGGACCGCATTTCAGTTTTGTTTACTATGAACGTCACTCATCTTCCTTTTTGTTTATGTCTATGTATATTATACTAATATGTATGCATCTAATAGATAGGCTAGACTGTAAGTAGGTAAATATGTGGCTGTTAACTTGAATAGATATTTAAAACATGGAGAGAAGAGATAACGGGGCCAAAATAAGTTGTGTACTTACACAAACTATTGTTTTTTTTTGTGTACTTATCTAAAAATAATCATCACTACATAGTATAAAACGAAGTCGCTTTCCGCTGTCTATCCCTATCCGTAAACCCTATGTATGCTTAGATTTTTAAAACTACGCAACGGATAATGTGTTTTTTAATAGATAGAGTGATTCAAGAGGAAGGTTTATATGTATAATACATGCATAATATAGCAGAGAAACACTGATAATTTTGAGGTTTCTAATGTGATATGATGTCGTAAATAAACACATACATAGATAAAATAATGTACTACAGTATTGTACACCTTAAAAAGGTCTACAATAAAGTCCGCGATGGTATATGTCTATCTCTTAGGGATAACCCACAATAATCATTTTTTATTCCGGGCGAAGCCGGGGCGGGTCGCTAGTAATATATAATTAATATTAGATACACAAAAACACTTTCATTCTAAATAGTCAAATCTATATATATATATAACGCGTAAGGAGAAAAAAAATGTACATTGAAGATATTTGAGAAAAACTAATTCTTAGCAACGTTGACTGAATGCATTTCAGTGATTTTTGGAATTCTTGTCTGTCTGTGAATTTGTCCGCGCACTACACAAAAACTACTGAACTTGATTTCATGAATTTTTGTATAGTAACATTCGGGGGGTCTTAGCAACGTTGACTGCATTACACAAAAACTACTGAACAGAATTTAATGAAATTTTGTATAGTAACAGTGTATACCCCGGAGCAACATTTAGGGTAGTATTTATTCCGCTAATTAAAAAAAAAATTCATATGTATAGTTCTAAAAGTGATCACAGATGGCGCTGTATAAGTACCCAACAACCCATAATTATGGTATCTTCTATACATACAATAAACGCGTAAGGAGAAAAAAACCACTTCTTTTGAAAATTTTAAGTATACTTATAAACAAATAAAATAGGTAGTTAGATTGATCGATTCCGATTTACCCGAGTGCAAAAATTTTACGGATGCAACAAGTTTTATCTCGCTTTGACATCCGAATTCACATAAAAGGTAGTCATAAATCTAACAAAGTAATTTTACCCTTTTTGTAAGACGTTTGCATGACGTTTGAGATTTGTCTGGTCCCTGTCATGTTGCTGCTGAAGCGATTCTCGCTACGACGTTCCGGGCCTGAGCCCTACGCGGTATTCAACCTTCGACTTTCACAGACATTGCCGCTCACCCTCAGGCTCGCTTTTAAGCTACTTAGCCCTTGAGTTTTGTTCGGTCCCTGTCTGGCCGCTGCTGCTGAAGCAATTTTCGCTGCGACGCTCCGGGCCTGGGTCCTAAGCGATACGCGGCCTTTGACTCTCGCAGACATTGCTGCTCACCCTCGGGCCCTTAGCCTCTGTTCTCTTGCCTTGACTTTTGAGATATTTAGCCCTTGAGTTTTGTCTGGTCCCTATCATGCTGCTGCTGAAACAGTTCTCGCTGCGACTTTCCGAGCCTAGGCCCTATACGGTACTCGGCTTTTGGTCTTCGCATACACTGTCGCTCACCCGAGGACCCGAGGGAGCCCGAGGGCTTTCGGCCCTTGGATTCGCTAAGACACTTGATCACTGAGTGTTGTTTGAGTTGTTGTCAAGTCCCTGTCATGCTGCTGCTGAAACAATTCTCGCAGTTACATACCGAGCCTGGGCCCTACGCGATACTCGGCCTTTGGCCTTCGCAGACAAAGCCGCTAACCCTCGGGCCTTCGGCCCTTGGTTTCGCTTTTAAGACACTTGACCGTTGAGTTTATTCTGGTCCATTTCATGCTGCTGCTGACCCAATCCCTGCTACTCGTGGTACTCGGCCTTTGGTTTACGAATAAATTGCCACTCACTCTCGGTTTTTCGGCCCTCAGGTTGGCTAAGAAACTTGATCCCTGAATTTTGTCCGATCCCTGTCATGCTGCTGCTGCTGAAGCAATTTTCGCTGCGACGCTCCGGGCCTGGGTCCTACGAAGTACTCGGCCTTTAGCTTTCCCAGACATAGTGGATCAAGGAACTTGACCATTGAGTTTTGTCCGGACCCTGTTACGCTGCCGCTGAAACAATTCTCGCTTCCGTCGGCTTTAGTAGATTTGTCCTACTGCAGGAGAAGTACTTTCCGTTTGGAGGTTGCGCTGATACGCTACGGTGTTCGGCCCTCTTTTCGAAGTACATTCTGCTGCAGGAACTCGGCTAAATAAACGAATCAGGGCCCAGTTTTTGTGTTGGTGACAATTGTTTACTGGGAAGAGTTGCCGTTCTGACACTTAGTAAGACACTGAATCACATATCATGACACCGTAACGCGCCTACACAATCATAATAATAATTCCTATATATACACAAGCGAAACTTGATTAGGTCGTTAAAAGCATTATGTTGTCCCACGGGCGAAATAGACAGCCTTTATTTATGTGAAAGCAATATTATTATATTTCAGTTTTGAGGCGAGAGCGCCTCAGGTGTTGGCCCGCATCTGAATATTGAAACGAGTGTGATCAGAATCGAGATGCAGTTTTATTGTCACTCCGCCCGAGTGAAGCTATGAAATTTTATTGCTTTCTTTGAAATTTCCAAGGGAATTTGCTAACGTTACCTTACACGTAACTGTTAATGCAACATGAAATTGTTGCAGCGAATCTTTTAGTACTTCTAGACGTTACGCTGGGTGTTGTGTGCCAATAAATATGTCTGCTGGAAATATGTGACAATTAAGTTTGTATTATTATGTTTGTCGCAGATAGCTTAAAATTACTGTTGTTTTTGTGTAACTAGATCTAAGTTAATCATTTTCTCGATTTATACCAATTTGTTTGTTTTAATAACGTGTATAAATATTGTGTTTCTATGTCTAGTTCCTAAGTATTATCTGTGTCTAATTTTATTGAAATTGTGTCGTAATACCCAAAATGTCTAGATTGTAAGAATTTTGTACTTAACTACGAAGAAATGTCCCATAACAATATAGATTTACACCCTCCTACAACCATGTAATAGTTTAAGATTATTTGGCAAATAAACGAAAGACTTACACGGCACATACCAGCCACTAGTACGAGCACGCTAGAAAACCCATAAAAGAGGTCAGCACTCGTACTCGTTGCATTCCGGCTACGGCAGCGGTTGGGTGAGGTCGTGCTCACTGTGCGCTCTTGCTCTATCGTTGTCCTAGTCCCGAACCTCACTCAGACTAGCTCTGACTCGCTCGCTCTCTGCTCCCCCTCGTGGTGATTTAATCGCAAATTACCACAAGGACAGCTCCGGGTGTGTTAGTTCAGACTTTCTCAAGTCACCAGTAAGACCCGTGTGTCTCGGCCCCTCTGGAAATCCACGCTCGTAGTGGTCGCTCAGTGGATACTCGTTGAAACTGAGTGGGCTAGACTCCTGGTTGTAGCAATACACCTGGTGGATACCCATTAGTTAAGACTTTCTCAAGTCAGACCCGCGCGTCTCTGCCCGTTGAAAAGACCACGCTCGCAGTGGCCGTTTGTGGTGGATACTATAACAGTGCCAAACGAAGCCATAAACGGGGTGGATACCATCACGAAGCCCGATAAACTCATACCAGTCCGACTCCTTCCCGCAAACTAGGTACACATTTAGCTGACCGACACGGCGGACAAGTGGACGTTGACAAATACTATAGGCTCACCTCATTCCCGCGTACACTCGTAGTCTTAAGTTTCCGCGTAGTTTTAAGTGCGTGCGGCGACTCACTGTAGAATGGAGGTAAAGGACGAGATAGCGACGCTGAGGGAGGAGATGGCGACCCTTCGGGCTAATCTCGAGCGACAAGCGGCCGAGATCAGTACCCTGAGATCCGAGAACGATCACTTGCGTACGGAACTCAGTAAGCCTGTGGCCCGGGCGGGCCGTAGTCACATGTTACGCCCCTCAACGCTCGACATCAAAGTCTCGAGCATCCAGGCCCCTAAGGCAACACCGGCAGTCACTTTGCCTGCCCCGGCCCCTCCGGCCACCATGGGACCGCCGCCGCCGCCGCCGGCGCCGTCGGCCTCCAAACCTAAACCCCCTCCCCCTGCCCCTAAGGCAGTCTTGCCGCCCTCTGGGGGCGCTCGTAAGAAGAAACCCAGTAAAAAGGCAGCCGCGTCTGTCTCTTTATCCCCTCCAGCCCATAAGGCCTCCCCTGAGGGTATTAGCCTGAGGAAATCCCGGTCAGGTTCGCCTAGGACACGTCCCTACACGCGAAAAGACCGGGACTCCAAGCGCGCCCCCAGCTTGTGTCCAACCCGCTCTCTGACTCACGTACTGACTGACGATGAAAACAGGGACCTTCTCTACTCAACCGACGATATGGACACAGATACCGACACCTCAGGTTGGGAAAAAGTTCGCAACCGCAAGGGAAAACGTACGCGGTCGAAGTCTCCAACGTCTTCGGCGCCGGCGCCGAAGGCGCCGCGGACTCCCTCCGTCTCAGCACCCTCTGTGCTGGCCCCTCAGGCCCGTAGTGCCACTCCGGCAAGAGACGGCGGGTCTTCGACAACAGCTGCGATCCCGTCGAATCCTACCGTCGCAGCACACTCTGTGCAGGCCCCTCAGGCCAGTAGTGCCCCTCAGGCAAGCGGCGGCGGGTCGTCGGCACCAGGGATCGACCATAATAGGCTCGACTCGTTGGTACTGGTCGATGTACAGCGATGGACCACTGCTCGGGCCATGGCCCAGCAGAGGGGCATTGCCATACACCGAACGGATCTTCAGACCGAACCCTATTACGGGCTTAGGATCACGGTCCAGGGATCCAAGACTTACCGAGCCCTGGCCAGGCTCTTCGAGGAACTCAAGCTGTCTTTCAACCGGCGAACGTTCCCCGAAGAGGCCATCACCCGCAATGTACCTAGGTTCTTTGAGGATGATGAGGTAAAGGAGGATCTAGTGAGGAAGAGAATCAACGTTCGGGAGGTGTGTCGTCTCTATCATAAGTCTAGGGGCAAATATGATATTGTTCTGGTGAAGACTGATCCCAGTCCTAGCTCGCGTCAGGCTCTTCAAGCCATCAAGAACGTGTTAGGTGTTACGGTTAGGGTAGAACCTCCCAACAAGAGGAACTACGTCACGCAGTGTCACAACTGCCAGAGGTACGGTCACAGCGCTCGTGGCTGTAACTCTCCCCCCCGCTGCGTCAAGTGTGCTGGCGACCACTCGTCTCGTAACTGCCCGCGTCCGAAGGGTTGCAAGGACCCGGTAGGCCGGCGGTGTGTCAACTGCTTGGAGCGCAAACTTCCCCATGGGCATACCGCCAACTGGGGAGGCTGCCCCTGTGCTCCAAAGCGGAAGGACACCTCCGGCAAACCGAAGCCCTCGCAACCTGACGGGCGCAGGTCAGGCAAGACTCAGGTGGCTCCTCAGACCACTAGCGCACAAGAGTTCCCCGCCCTTAAGGCTGTAGGATTAGGGCTTGCCAATAGGAACCCGCCGCCCTCTGCGGTCGCAGCATGCTCTCCGGCACCCTCAGTGCCCTCGTCCCAGGGGGGCCCCGTTGCCCGAGGTACCCCCACACCTCAAGCAGGCCGGCCTGCCCCAGGTCCCCTCCCAGTTTCTATACTGGCCTCAAAGACCCTCTCTCCCCAGGAGCAGAGGGAATATGAGGCTTATATAGCAAACGCTAGCAATTACTTCTTCGCCTCAGTGTTAGGCCATCAAGTCGCTCTCCACCAGAATGAATAATAGTTGCCTCAAGCTTAAACCCAGTTCGCTAACCATCGGTTTTTATAACGCCGATGGCCTAAGCCGAATGAAGGATGAGATTACACTCTTTCTGCGCGATCATTCCGTCGACGTCTTCCTAGTACAGGAAACATTCTATAAACCGTTTATGCAATGTTTCCGCGTCCCTGGTTACACTCAGATTAGAAACGATAGGATTGGTAGGGCCCGCGGGGGCACTTGCATCTTCTATAAAAGTTTCCTACATTGCATCTCTCTCAACCCCCCTCCACTGACAAATATGGAAGTGTCGGTCTGCCGCATATCGATGGACGGTCATCCCCCCATATCGATTGCGTCAGCCTACATCTCTCCATCACTTAACATACTACAGACTGACCTAGATATTTTAGCAGCCCTAGGCCCCTCGGTCATCGTGGCCGGGGACCTAAATAGCAAACACGTCGACTGGGGATGCGTCGCGACTAACCCCAACGATAGGCTGCTCAATCGTCTGTTGATCGAAATCCTCCCTTTCGATATCCTCCCTCCCCTTGAAGCAACCCACTACCCCCATACTGAAGGACACCGACCAGACATACTTGACGTAGCCCTTCTAAAGAACGTAGCGCTCACTCTGCGTTCTATAGAAGTGCTAGACGAATTAACTTCAGATCATAGGCCGGTCCTCTTGCGACTGGGCCCTCACCCCGATCAAGCCCCTCCTACCAGGACACTCGTGGACTGGGACAAGGTGCAACAAGGTCTCCTAAAGACAGACGCCCCCATACTTAGAGACATACCTGACATTATTACCACAACTCAACAGACTGACCAAGCGATCGACCTATTCACCAACTACCTCAACGCTGTCAAAAGCGAAGCCTCTAGGGAGGTGTCGGCCGAGGAAATCCAACCCCGCCCCCTGCCTAGGGAACTGAGAGAGTTGCTGACTAGGAAAAATCGCGCCATTAGGACCTACTCTAACTGGCCTTCCCCCGAAAATCGTCAAATCCTGAGGGGCTTGTGTCACGAGTCCAAACAGCGAATTGCCGAATTTCGGGAGAACTCTTTTAGGGATCTGATGGGGGAGATAAAGCCTAGTCACCAGGCTTACTGGAAACTAGCTAGATCTCTCAAATCAGATACCGTCTGGACTATCCCCCCTTTGGAACGCCCCGGTAGTCCAACCCGCGCACTCGAGGACGACGAGAAAGCAGAATGTCTCGCCAATAGTTTAGAGTCTCAATGTTCGCCCAGCCTCCTGCCTGCCGATGAAGCCCATGTCGAGAGGGTAAATTCTGAGGTGGACAGGAGATCGCGTCTCCCCGTAACTTCACCTCTCGTACCGGTGTCGGTTAAGGAAGTCCACGATCGAGTAAGGTATCTTCGAGTAAAGAAGTCCCCGGGTGCGGATGGCATCTCCAACCGCATGCTGAGACTTCTGCCCGAACATCTCTTACTCATTCTGGTCGGCATCTTCAATGCCGCCCTGTCCAATAGTCACTTTCCAGCCGCGTGGAAACGTGCCACGGTCATCGGAATAGCGAAGCCCGGCAAACCCCGGGCCTCGCCAGCCTCTTACAGGCCCATCAGCTTACTCAGCTCGCTTGCTAAGCTGTATGAGCGAATCATCCTCGCTCGGATTCTCAGGTTCACGACTGAGAATTCAATTATCACGGACGAGCAGTTCGGCTTTCGTGCCGGACACTCGTGCGTCCAACAGGTGCACCGCATCACGGAGCACGTGCTGGACGGCTTCTCGCGTCGAACAGGGTTGAAGACGGGAGCGATCTTTCTTGACGTGGCGAAAGCCTTCGACAAGGTCTGGCATAACGGGTTGATATACAAGTTATATCAGATCGGTATGCCGGACAGACTCGTACACATAATACGAGATTTCCTTACGGACAGAAGCTTTTGCTACCGACTGGAGGGAACGCTTTCACCTCCACATCCTATTAGGGCAGGAGTCCCGCAAGGCTCCGTCCTCTCGCCTACACTCTATTCGTTGTTCACGAACGATATTCCTAGGCACCCGCGTGTCGAACTAGGGTTGTTCGCGGACGACACCGCGCTCTTTACGACGCACAATCGCTACATTCTTGTTCGGAAATACCTCCAAGAGGCAATCAATGGCTTAGGTCAATGGTTTCGTCTTTGGCGTATTGAAGTCAATCCGGACAAGAGCGCAGCGATTATCTTCCACCCTACTGCCATAGGTCCGACAGGCAGGAAGGTGGCTCCGGTCCGGCTTTTTGACCAGCCCATTCCGTGGGTTAACGAGGTCAAATATCTAGGCGTCACTCTCGACCGTCGTATGACTTTCAAAAGCCACATCCGTAGGGTACGCAACAGAGCGCTGTTCGTATTAGGAAGGCTAGGGCCGATGATTAACAAGTTTAGTAAAATGTCACTTAGCAATAAGCTGACACTCTACAAGACTTGTGTTCGTCCAATCATGGCATACTCAAGTGTGGTTTTTACCCACGTGGGTATGTCAAGTCTCGAGCCGCTTCAGGTCGTTCAGAATCGTTTCCTCCGTAGGGCGACTGGGGCCCCGTGGTACCAGACGACCCTCAGTTTGCACCATGACGCGGGGCTTGACTCCCTTTATGGTTTCTTTAAGCAGACTGCCCGGCGTTATTTTGACAACGCTCCGCACAGTAGTAATCCGCTAGTTAGGAAGGCTGCGAACTACATTCCCAACCCTCCCCCCCTCGGACTCTTAACACGGAAGTCACTGATTAGGGGCCGCTCGGTTCGGCGGCCTAGGCACTACGTCACGGACCAGGACGACGCACTCACAGCGGCCATTCATGAGAAATGGAACGCTGTGCGTGCGCCCTCCCCCACATGTACACTGCGGCGCCCCCGCCGGCGGGGACGCCCACCTCGGAACAGTCGCGACCACATCGACACGTTCAGTCCCTTATCCACCCGGTACCGCCGCATACCGGATAGAGTCACCCCGACAGTCGTCGGGCCTAGCTGAGTTTCTTGCTGGAGTCTTCTCAGCTAGGCTAGGAGTAGCGAACCAGCGACAAAACCCCCATTAGCTCGATCCCCCCCCACTCACCCAGATCAGGTTGAACTCGCTTCAACTGATCTCGCTGGAAGCGCAAGCTCGGTAGGAGCATTCCAGCGTAGCAAACTCGTCACGTTAGGTCGCGGAAGGGTCCTGGATTTTCCCCCGGCAACCATCCCACCAAACAGTCCGACTACACTGCTCAAATGTTTTACAATTCTAAATAAGTGTTTTTATTCATCTCCCTACATGACCTGGTAAATGGTACAGCGGGTCAGCGCTGCTTGGTTCGACGTGGTAATCCGGTCTGCACACAACAGTTGGTCCTTCGAGCTCCGGATATCAGAAAACTGCGGCCAATTGAAGAAAGAAACAAGTACGCGCTGAGCTGGATTAATTTCGCTCAGAATCTTCATACGGTGTCCGGCTTAACCGCTGATAGACCTGCCCGCTTTCGCGGAAGAGCCCTGTGCTATTTACCAGCTTGCTGGACGGACCGCTCGTGTAGAGGCCATACTCCACGTTCGTGTCCTGGCAACTTTCGTTGTAACGTCACATGGTTGACGTCTTCACACTGCTTTCGGACGCTCTGGCACTTGCACTTAGCCTTTGCGCGAGATTCAGTGCATCAGGGATTAACGCCCACGAGTAAGTAAAGTGAACGTAGGGCCGCTTTCACTGCACTAGGCAGTGTCAGCCATTAGGTTTTAGGTAGGTAAGGTTAGGGAACCCCACGTGCGTCAAGAAGTAAGAAGAAAGAAGAAGATGTCCGATCATACGCTCAAGATGTCTCTTCGCTCACACAAGGGACAACCCTCCAGAGCCGTTACCCCGCCGTCTGGTGAAACAACCTCCGGCGATACCAATACATGGGACAAAGGCACCACCAGCACTCTTGGCGATGGTCCTAGTGTCGAACCGCGTCTACAGCCGCCGCCGGCAATAGCGCCGGCGCCTGCTTATTCGGAAATATCGGAAGACGAGGCGGAAAAGACGTTAGTTAAAAGTCCACCGGGGACATCGTGTAAACCTAACACGTCCGCCGGGGAAAAAGACCGCTTTTCTCAGTGCGGCGACCGCGGTAGTAAAAAAGTGCGCGAAAATCGAAGTGTGTATAGTGAAAAGTGCGACGAAAAGTTAGCTCTGTTGCTAGCGGAACTCGAGGTTCATAAAGCCGCCCTCGCCGTTGCTAATAAAGAGACGGAAACTGCCAAGTTAAGGCTACAGATTGCCCAGCATGAGGCGCAATCTGTTAGCGGTAAGTCCGAACCTCTTGTCGAAAAAGACGAGCAACGCGTGAGGAATTGGGTAGAACGACAGTCCCAGCTAGATCAGAGCAATTACGTAACAAAAAATGAAGCGTCCGCGTTACACACAATACGTAATTTCGCCTCTAGCGCGCCGGCGCCCAGCGCCCCCGCGCCCCGCGAGCCGCATATGAGTACTCATCGCCCGCCGCGAGATGTGTCTAGTCAGTATGCGCCCATTATGCATAGGCCACCCGAATTACCCGCTTTCGACGGTAATATCACAGAATGGATCGCATTCCGTGCCAAATTTAACGATACCGCGCCCATGTTTAGTTACGTAAATAACGTCAGTCGAATTAGGCGCGCGTTGAAAGGTGAAGCGCGTACCGCGGTGAAATTCATAATGTATACCGTCCAGGATCCATACGAGATAATGGAGGCCTTAGAGAGGCAGTTCGGGGACCCTGAAGAGATCGTGTTGACTGAGCTACATAATGTTAAACGCATGCCGCGCCTAGCCGAAGATAACAGTAATATCGTGTCTTTTGCCGCGCACGTCGCAAATGCAGTAGCGACAATAAAATCATTAAAGCAAGAAAAATACTTGTACGCGCCAGAGCTAGTCAACAAGATCGTCGATAAGTTGAACCTTATTGTTAGGTACGAATGGGGCAAGTTCAAACAAGCTAATTTGAACTCGCCCGATTTAGTCGCGATATCAGAATTTCTGCTAGAAATTAGTTCCGCGGCTAAAAGAACGAGTCGTCATCGAGGTCCGAAGCCGAAAAATGCCGTTAACACGGTTTCCTTTGAGCTGGACAATAGGTCAGGGCGTCATACCGCCCCCACCCGTACTCCCGCCCCCGTGTTCTCCCGCGACTATTCGAGCGACTCCAACGACAGCTACCAGAGCACTCGCCCGCGAAATAGAGTAGATAGAGCTCACACGGGGGAGTATAGGTCGCCGACGGTAGCTCAAACGAAGCCCCGCGAGGCTAAAAGGCCCGCGTATACGGGGACCAAGCCCAAACAACATTCGGTACCAGCACGATTTACGTCACGTGATAAGTGTCTAATATGTCATAATCATGAACACAAAGTGGAAGCGTGTACTAAATTTTTGAATGCATCGGTAACCGAACGTTGGGATTGGGCGAAAAACGAAAAGCTGTGCTATAAATGTCTAGGCGCGGCGCACCGTGGTCGCTTCAAATGCAGGTATGTGGCTTGCGGAGTGCAACAGTGCGAAGCCGGGCATCACAGGTTACTACACGGTTTGAACGCATCTAAAGCGCCCGTGGAAGACAAAAAAGTCAGTAACGTTCACGCGATTAGAATAGCGCCCACGTTTTTGAAAATGATGCCCGTAGAGGTTACGGGCCCACTAGGTACTACGCAAGCCTTAGCCCTGTTAGATGAAGGGGCGGCCCTTAGTTTGATTTCACACGAAACAGCCGATCGTATAATGCCCCGAGAGCGGGGAGAAACGCTCGACATAGAAGGTATAGGTGGGAGCGTGAGCGATCCGGACTCTTGTAACGTGCGATTCGCAATCCGCGGCTTTTGCAGTAGGCATCTAGAAATGATGGAAGCGCTTACCATCAATCGATTGAACGTAGGAGCGCAAGGCGTCTCCAAAAACATAGTCGCGCAGTGCGACCATTTAGCCGACATAGCCGAGGAGCTGTGTTACGATTCTGCTGCGCCTTCAATAATTATAGGTCAAGATAATTGGCATTTGATAGTGACGCGCCAAATTATCAGCGGTAAATCGCACCTCCCGGTAGCTAGTTTGACGCGGCTAGGATGGTCACTGCACGGACCGCATAGGTCATCGGAGGCAACCGTAGCGTTTGTAGGCCACATGGGGCCACAAACGGCCGACGATGAAGCTTTAGCTCTCATGAAGGAACATTTCGATATCGAGTCACTAGGGGTAGTTAAAAGTTACCTCGGGCCGATCCCGATCAAAGAGCAATAGATTTACTAGAAGCGACATGTGAAAAAATCCCCGGGGAAGATAGGTTCCGAGCGGGTTTGTTATGGCGTACCGATAACGAAGAATTGCCAAATAATAAAGCGCACGCGTTACGGCGGCTGTACAGCCTGGAAAATAAGTTAGATCGCGACCCTATTCTGAAAATCGAGTATACTAAGCACATAAATAACCTGTTAGACAAAGGTTACGCGGAAAAAGTAGACTTGCCGCCCCCGCAGGACGCGCCTAGGGCATGGTACTTGGCGCATTTCGCAACGTTTCATCCGCAGCGCGGAAAAATGCGCGTAGTTTGGGACGCAGCCGCTACCGCGTACGGTAGGTCGCTAAATAGGGCTCTTCTAGCGGGTCCTGATCTGTTAGAATCCTTATTCGGCGTGTTAGTCCGTTTTAGGGAAGGCAGGACCGCGGTAATAGCCGACATTAAAGAAATGTTCCTGCAGATAGAGATCGTAGAACGCGATCGAGATTCGTTACGTTTTGTTTGGCGGGGGGAGGACCGCTCAGCCTCACCGCAAGAATATAGGATGAAAAGACTGATATTCGGGTCCGCGGCTTCGCCGACGACGGCATTGTACGTCAAAAACAAAAACGCATACGAACATGCGAAAGAATTTCCGATCGCCGCTGAGAAAACTATAAAAAGCACGTATATGGACGACTTAGTCGTAGCTTTTGACCAGTGTGAGAGCGACGTTAGGCGCATAGTAAACGAAATTTACGCGCTTAATTTACGCGCGTCGTTCGAGCTCCGCGGGTTCGCCTCTAACAACCCAAACGTAATTTCTGACGTAGTTCCTAGCAAAGAGGATACGTCCCTCATCGGGGGAGGCGAAAGCGAGCGCACATTAGGCTTAAAATGGAACCATAGACGCGACACGTTAGGGTTTAACGTAAATTTACACAACACGCCCGAAGACGTGCTCAACGGTACGAAATTACCCACTAAACGACAGGTGACGAGTAGCGCGATATTCGATCCCATAGGCTACGTAAGCCCGATCTCTGTCTTAGGGAAGGCATTGATGCAGGAAGTCTGGCGTACAGGGATAGGTTGGGATACCGTTATACCCACCTCGCTCGCACCCGCGTGGAATTCATTCGTGAGTAATATTCAGCAACTTAGGGAGTTAGAAATACCGCGATACGTACCCGCGAGAAATAGAGAGGCCGACATGCACGTTTTTTGCGACGCTAGCGAAAAGATATACGCCGCCGCGATATACTTAGTTAGCGAAGGCCCGGACGGACAAAAGTCCGCAGCCTTAGTAGCCGCCAAGGCGCGAGTCGCACCGTTGCGTATTGTCAGCATTCCTAGGTTAGAATTGCAAGGTTGTGTGCTAGCTACACGGCTAGCAGACACAGTAGTAAAGGAGTCCGATTATGTCATTAAACATAGGTATTTCTGGAGCGACGCTCGGACAGCGTTATCCTGGATAAGGTCGGATCCACGTCGGTACAGAAGCTTTGTCGCACATAGAGTAGCCGAAATAGAAAACACAACTAAACCTACCGATTGGCGTTGGGTACCTAGCGCGTTAAACGTCGCCGACGACGCTACTAAGGGCGTCCCGGCCCAGTTCGGAGCTAACCACCGGTGGTTTATAGGGCCTGATTTTATACGGCAAGCCGAGGAGCATTGGCCGCGCGAGAAAACAGTAGAGCCCGTCGTAGAAACGTGCGAAGAGCGCGTCATAAAACCGGTTTGCTATGTAAATACCGTTCAAAACAAGTTCGCATACTTGCCCGAGACATGTAGATTCTCGAAGTTCACTAAGCTGGTTCGCACTACGGCCAGAGTTTTGATTGCTGCCGAGGTATTCAAAGCCAGATTGTCTGTCAATAGAAATCCAGAAACAGAAATGAATAACAGACACATAAGTCTAGCGGAGATACTGCTGATTAAACGGAGCCAAAATGAGTCGTATGCCGAAGAGATCTGCATTACATCGAGTTGCTATGAAGCTTGATAAGAACGGAATAATTGTGCTAGATGCCCGAATAGACAAAGACGAAGCCCATATACCTGTCTTGCACGCTAAGGAGGCATTTACCAAGCTGTTGATCCATCATTTCCACGCACTTTTCAACCACGGAAATCATGCGACGGTGATCAACGAATTGAAGCAAAGATATTACATAGTCGGACTGCGCGGTACGATTCGTTATCTGACGAATAAGTGCCAATGGTGTCGGACCTATAAAGGAGCTACCCTCAAGGTTCCTGTAGGCGACCTACCGCCAGAGAGGCTCAAGGCGAATCAACCGCCATTTACCGCAGCAGCCGTAGATTTGTTCGGTCCTATGCAAATTGTCATAGGCCGCCGCCGAGAAAAGCGATGTGGCGTCCTTTACACGTGCCTCACCACTAGAGCCGTACACCTAGAGCTAGCCGCCTCCCTATCGGCAGCCTCTATGATCCTATCGCTACGAAGAATGATGTCTCGACGCGGCGCACCCACCGTTCTGTACTCAGATAACGCCACAAACTTTTACGGCGCAGAACGCGAGCTATCAGAGGCCAAAAACTCTCTGCCCGATAGTCTCAAACAATTTATGACCGAACGACGCATGATCTGGAAGAAGATCCCGCCTGGCAACCCCTCCGCCGGCGGGGCTTGGGAGCGTCTAGTCGGAAGCGTGAAAACAGCTCTGAAAGTCACGCTAAAAGACAGAGCACCCCATGAAGAAGTTCTCCATACGCTACTGCTGGAAGCTGAACACCTGGTAAACTCCAGACCGCTGACCCCAGTGAATCCTGACTTAGAGGCTGAAGCGCTCACGCCGAACCACTTTCTCATCGGCCGATCGAACGCTATGTCCCCGCTGGGAGTCTTCTCCGACGAAAATATGAGCCTTTCGTCCTGGAAAACAGCTCAAGCACTAGCTGACAACTTCTGGAAACGCTGGCTGAAAGAATATCGTCCCAACCTGATGCCACGATCCAGTGCACACCAGAACGCGACGAAACTACACGTAGGAGATGTAGTAATTATAGCCGACGGTACGATGCCACGAGGTACTTGGCCTAGAGGCGTGATCGCACAGCTCTTTCCAGGTCCTGATGGCCACATGAGAGTAGCCATTGTACGTACTCGCGCAGGAGAAGTCCGCCGCCCTGTTTCCAGACTCATTCGCATCTGCTCCACACCACTCGACGGTGCTGACGCACGTGGGGGAGAACTGTCGCAGATAGCTTAAAATTACTGTTGTTTTTGTGTAACTAGATCTAAGTTAATCATTTTCTCGATTTATACCAATTTGTTTGTTTTAATAACGTGTATAAATATTGTGTTTCTATGTCTAGTTCCTAAGTATTATCTGTGTCTAATTTTATTGAAATTGTGTCGTAATACCCAAAATGTCTAGATTGTAAGAATTTTGTACTTAACTACGAAGAAATGTCCCATAATAATATAGATTTACACCCTCCTACAACCATGTAATAGTTTAAGATTATTGGCAAATAAACGAAAGACTTACACGGCACATACCAGCCACTAGTACGAGCACGCTAGAAAACCCATAAAAGAGGTCAGCACTCGTACTCGTTGCTCATTCACTTCTCACCGCTCACTTCTACAACTACTCCCAGCGGGGAAACACCTGCAACTACACTGCTCAAATGTTTTACAATTCTAAATAAGTGTTTTTATTCATCTCCCTACATGACCTGGTAAATGGTACAGCGGGTCAGCGCTGCTTGGTTCGACGTGGTAATCCGGTCTGCACACAACAATGTTTTAGTAAAGTTAGCGGCATATGTTGATTGAATTTATCCCTGCAGAAAAACATATAGTATAAAATTCACCAAGCCAAAATTTGGTACCGCCACATACACGTTTGTCGTGAAATTACGTTTGTAGATTACAAAGCAGCTAGTTCTACTTTTCCCTTTGATAATTAAAGAAAAAAAAAATAAAAGATATTTATTCTTCAATTTAGGCACATTACAATGCACTTATGAACGTCAGAAAAAAAAAACACTTTTCCTATTTAATATCAAATTACAACAAGTACATGTTTACAATTATTTCAGTTGCGTCCACGTATTTGATTAGTAATCATGTGTGTTACTTACACATGGATGCCCCGGCAAAGGATCTTTAAATGCAAAATGTCATTATTCCTTTACCCGTCCTTTTTTATCTATAATGAAGGATGAGAAGGAAGAAGAGAGAAATAATGTCATTATTACTGACAGTGTCTGGTCGCCTAATCAAAATTTAGCAATGCACACTTGCGTCGTATCAGGTGGGTCCTGGGACCGTTCATAATTTTCTTTAAATATTAATCCTACTATAATCTTGTATAATAAATGACAAAATTTGTACATTTCTATGTGTGGATGTTTTGATATTTGAATGTTTATTCCTCTTTCAAGCAAAAATTGCTGAATCGATTAAGACGAAATTGGGCAAAAAGGTGGATTATAACCTGGAAAGCATTATAAAAAGATTTTCATAGAAAGAATGGTTAAAGAATTTTACGATTTATACTCGTAAATGAGTGGATAGCATCTTGTTGGTGTTACACTTATACAGCACCTGACACATATATACAATTTTCAATTAGAAACCCTCTTAAAACTTTTACACATGCAGAGCATACCAGAGTTAATATTTGATAGAGTATACGAAGCCGCCTTCTTGTTGAACCCGTGACGACGGAGGAAATGAGCCGCTGTATCTTAGGATTCACACGCCAATGAGCCTCGGCGCAGATTGTTAGGCAATGTGCCGTCATTAATGTAGCTAATGTCGTATGAACGGGGCATTATCTCAATCCTTCGTGTGTTGTGACCTGCTCTTAAATTATTTGCTATTAACACTTGAAGCGCAAGACATTCAGTCGAATAGATGTTAAATTTGGTGTTGGTATAAAATAATGTATAGCTCACCCATTTTATTATATTTACAGTATGGCGGCGAGATGATCAAAATAATTGCGAAGTGATAAAAACACGCTCTTATTGTCTAAAAAATAAAGAACAATAATGTCGTGTTGAAATTATATAAATAACCTTACCCGCTTATACTTCTGCTACTGATTTCACTACAAAACGCGTTCAAGTCGAATATATTTATACGTTTAACAAGAAAAAACACTGCACAATGTAAATTTATAAATCTTAGTTGCAATATTTCGCTGCTTGGATAAATGTAAGTAACAAATAATACAAATGAAATTGTAGTAGTTGCTCTTTTGATGCTATTTTCACTGAAAAAGTAAATCGTAAAAATAAAGCTTTCGCTTTCGTGTTAAGTACATGTTTATTTTTCTGAAATCGCAGAGCTCATAAACATTTTCACAATTCTTTTTTGCCTTTGTGCAATTAAATAACTTATTTTTCCGTTTACAAAACGAAGAGTTAAGAATGTTGAAGTTAGAGAATTGTACGAGATTAATTTACTCATGTTGTTTATAGTATCTATTAAAAAAAAATACTAACCGTCTACGTCTCAATGATATTACCTACCTGCAACACAGAAAGAGGATACTTAAGCAGTGTAACTTTTCTATGTATAACGTTAGCGCTTGAAGAACCAACACCAAAATATAAATATTACAAAATCAGTCACGTCAACCCTCGAGAATCTATAACTTTCCCTCGAAAAACTAAGTCGCAATTGGGAAAATTAGGATTCAGCGTCGGTTGTCTATATAGCTTGTTAAATGTAGATAAATATAATGCCGAAACTTTAGTCAGGTACATGAACAATTTAATGTAGTTAGATTGGGTATAGGGCTATCCTCGCTCGCGGCTACGTCCGATATTGTTTCAAACAAAACGGGCAGTAATTGCCAGAGACCGTGTAGATAGGTACAGTCAGCAAAAGTGGTTAAACGGGCGAAGTGTTCTAAATGAGCTTGGCACGCTCTTATTTTCTTGGCAATAAAGTAGTGTGAAGCTCATTTTGAACAAATCGCATGTGTAGCTATATCTGCTGCTGCTTGTAATCTTTTGCATGTAAGCGGCAGGTGTTCAAGCGAAACTTGCTTGTGATTTTAGGGTTGATTATGAACCCTTCTTGGAATGTGTATTTAATTTGAGCATTATTTTTGACATCACGTTACTTAAACTTGCCTGATCTTTAGCTGACCTTTTTTTAAAGATGTGCGTGAAACACGGCCGTGCATAGCATCATTAACTAATGTATCTGTTTGAAGTGATTTCGAAAAAAAAGGAATAAGTAGTAGTATTAGTTATAGGTATATATCAAAATTACAATTTAAAACTTGTGATGGTGGTTATGGGCACCTTTGCGTCTGGAGGGTCGCGGGGCGATGTTGTAGGATAGGATTTTTTAAATTTATTTAACTTCTGTAATTGTGTTCAGCTTTGTTTTATTTAGTTTATTTATACTTGTAGGTTAAGACTTATTATTAACGATTATCGTTTTGTTTGCTTATTATTTATGCAGTAGTTAGATAGTAAGTTTGGGTTCAGTGTATGCTGTGTGTGTAAAGTAGTTTTAAGTTGACTTTTTTGTATTTAAATTGTTGTATGCTTGACAAATAAATGGTTTAAATTTAAAATATTAATAAGTGATGTAATCATTGTAACTAATATCAATTCAGGTTATACATTAATCCCTTTCCAGATGCAGCGTTGGTATTTTTTATCTCTTACATCCACTAATTTTAATTAATTGTAGAATCTAACCAAATTTGTCGAGCCTAACCAATATTCTTAGCCAAGTCCTATCTTAATTAAAGTATTGTTTGAATAATTGCATGGCCGGTGCATTATTTATTATGTAATGTTTGGGCGGCGGACGACGGACGACCATACATCAATCAGCCTGTTGGCGTGACGCTCGCAATCAAATAAAATTTAACTCAAAAGCGTTCACGAGAGTGAGCTGGTTATTGCTGTTGGATTTAAATGCACAGTAAGTATTGTGAGATTGAAATCATTGCTTTGGGATTTTCATTTACCGAGGTTTATCTAGAATTTAACTGTTCATATCTAAAGTTGTTATGCACAACAGCATACACTGCAAGCTTTAAGTCAATGGGGATCAATATTACTCTGCGTCCGTAGGAAACATCTCAGACAACCCGACACGTGATCCCTGGGTGGTGCTAAAAGAGTAACAAACTTGGCAGCTGCACTGTCCCATCTGGACCTCGCAGCACTCACTGGATTTTCTTCATCATCTGCTTTCACACTTATACAACCCCAGATAAGAAATGCCTATCTATATCCAGTGACATGTAGCTATACGATAAATAAATAAAGCTTTAAGTTAACGTGTACGTACCTACCTCCACTATCACTAAGCCTTATGCTTGTATCTCTGTCATTATATCGTATAAGAGTACATATGTGTCAGATTCAGATGTTTCAATTAAGTACATTTCATAAATACCGTTAAAGAACCACGGACCGTATTCTAACTTTTAAACACGTTAAGGCAAATCCATTTCCAATACAACTCGAATGCATTAACTACGTAATACAGTTAACGCCTAAATGTCCGAATCAGAAATATCAGAATTTGCTTAAAAATTATTCCTATCCCACTGCAATATAACTTCAATATTGGTTGATTATTTATTGTGTGTTGGAGTTATGTTGAAAATAGTTGTGTTTTTAATGTATTGTTTAGGTATTCTGAAATTTGAATACGGCACTAGAAAAAATGCTAACTTCTTTGATAAACATTTAAAATTAAGAAGTAATTTAATTCATATTTCGTGTTTGTGTGTGAGTGAGTAACGCAATCATTGGAAAAGATATTGAGTTAGTTTACGTCATCAATAGGTTTATGGAAAAGTTAGAAAAGCCACGTTTGTATGCGGTTGCGTCAGAGCGGTTATTCCCTCAGTACCTACTTGGTCCATTGCAGAATGATTGCCCTTTCCATTGATTTCATGTAATTTGAGACCGTTATACTCAGTCAGGTATAAGGTAAGGTAAGGTAAGGGTTGTTAAGTTAATCCCTTTTGTTCAAGACAAGTCTGAACATAGCTTTATAATAATATTTTGTAATTAAAAATGTTGTTTTTAAATAATATTTGTTGCTTGCAACACTTTAGAACGAATGGTCTATGGCCTTCCGCCAGATCTCTCTCTGCTTTCTGTGCTATAACGGATTGTACGTGCATTTGTAATTTAGCTTCAATAAAGTTAATTTTGATAATTTACTAATCGCAGTTTGATTCATACATGCGATTGTTGGTCCTTCGAGTTTTAAAAGTTTAGAATCAGTGATTCAGTGGATTTACTACGTAATTAGTAGCTGGCTGGGCGAAGGTGACTTGCTATATCTTGTTTCCGCCCGCCGCGACCTCACCCAGCCCATAGTTTGGGTGATTTTACCAACGTGATTTCGGTTGGAATCATCCCGAAATTGTTCTACTCCGTGCTACAATAATCATCAGAAAAGTTCCAGTTCATCGGCACAAAGGAATTTTTGTGCAAGTACCGGCAGATTTTTTTGAGCGGTACATCCGAAACTTTTTGGCAAGCTGTCAATCGGGTGGGACTAGATTGTAAGGTTGGTAGTACTGTTCGGTGTGTGAAGCTGCTTTTACGGAGTTGGCGGTAAAAGTGACATTTAGATGTTAAAAGTATCATCTGTCAGCGACTGCTTCACGTTCATTCACCACGTTTTTGTTTTAGTAAACATTCAACTTTCAACTGCGAATCCGATCAAAATCACGTTATTAAAGTGCATACAAAGTGTTTCTCGTGATATTAAGCGTTTTTTAGTTTCGTGAAATACGACAATGGCGGATCTGAAAAGGTTAAAAATTATGCGCAGCCAGGTTAAGGCAACAATGACTCGTATTGAGCAGTTTGTAAACAATCCAAATAACTTAGCGTCCGCTTCGCTGGACACTTTGGAGGCACGGAAGGAGAAACTGACTTCGTCCCTCAAACACTACGAGGCAATTCAGTTGGACATTTTAAGCCTCGACGATGTGGATACTGAGGATGCAGGTGTCTTTGAGGACCGCTACTTTAGCACGATAGCCAAGATTAATGAGTCCCTCAGGTCTCTTAGAGGGTCAGAAGCCACACAATCTACTAATGTTTATTCTTCAAAGTTACCCCATGTAGATATACCAGTGTACAACGGTAAGGACTTTACCCTGTTTAAACCCTTTTATGAAATGTTCATAGCAGTGATTGACAATAACCAAACCTTATCAAATGTGCAGAAGTTGTTCTATTTAAGAAAGTTTTTGTCAGATGAAGCGCTATCTGTCATTGTAAATTTGCCCTTGGTAAACGCCTCATACCCAGAGGCATTAGAATTGTTAAAAAAGCGTTATGATAATAAGGCTAGGCTAATAATAAGCCATATTTATGTTATCTTAGACATCCCATGTATGACTAAGGGAACAGCGGCCTCTATAAGGTCATTTGTATCACAAGTGCAGCAGCAGATACATGCTTTAAAAAATTTAAAGGAACCTGTTGATAAATGGGATATGTTACTAATTTCGATTTTATCCAGAAAGCTAGATCAATATACTAGCAGGGCTTTCCATTTAGAGAGAGACCCACAAATGCTGCCAACGATGTCAGAGTTTATTGCATTTTTAGAAAGGCGTGCTATGGCGCTAGAGGATAGCTTACCTCAAAAAAGTACCTCAAATGAGAATGTGGGTGCTTCTAAATTCAAATCTTACCCTAAGGTGGCTAATGTTGCTGCAGCCTTGCCTGCTTGTAAATTTTGTGCCAAACCTGGTCATGCAATCTATAGTTGTGTAAATTTTCAGGAAGCCTCTGTCGAGGCCCGCCTCGCCTTTGTGCAGGAGAAGAAGCTGTGTGTTGTTTGTATCAACTCTCATGCTGATAAACCTTGTAAGTACAAGTTTAAATGTAAACTATGTAAAGGGCTCCATAATACCCTTTTGCATACTGAGGATGCCGTTGATGCCAAGCAATCTAAAGCGGTATCCATTGTTTTGACATGTGTCAAGAAAACATCATATAAAAAAGTATTACCTACAGTTAAGGTAAAAATTGTTGATAAATTTGGCCGTAATGTTTACTGCCGCGCATTGCTTGACACCGGCTCAAGTGAATCTTTTGCCACAACTTCTCTTGTAGAAAGGCTAGGTTTTGTCACTGAGGCACAGTGTGAAAATATAATTGGTATTGGTAAACAATCCACCATAATGGATAGGTCAGTGATTATACCTGTTGAGTCTTGTCAATATCAAGATATAAAATTTGATGTTGACTGCCATGTTGTAGATGATGTAACAGCACATTTGCCGCAGCAATATATTGATTGTTCAAAGCTGGAATTTCCAAGCCATGTCAAACTGTCTGATGACAACTTTAATACACCGTCAGAAATTTCATTGCTACTGTCAACTGATATATATTTTGAGTCATTGCTGGCTGAATGATTGTATCAAACTGCGAATTTCTGCTGAATGTTGTACACTGGTATATCTACATGGGGTAACTTTGAAGAAGAAACATTAGTAGATTGTGTGGCTTCTGACCCTCTAAGAGACCTGAGGGACTCATTAATCTTGGCTATCGTGCTAAAGTAGTGGTCCTCAAAGACACCTGCATCCTCAGTATCCACATCGTCGAGGCTTAAAATGTCCAACTGAATTGCCTCGTAGTGTTTGAGGGACGAAGTCAGTTTCTCCTTCCGTGCCTCCAAAGTGTCCAGCGAAGCGGACGCTAAGTTATTTGGATTGTATCAAACTGCCTGAAGGCCTGGTTTTGCAAAGCACCGTATTTGGCTATATTGTAGGAGGCAAAATAAGGCAACCGGGTAAAATCTCAAACACTGCTCTGGTATCTAATTTTGCTATTGGTGATAGATAGTATTAAATTAGAAAATGTTATGTGTCAATTTTGGCTAGCTGAAAAAGTGCCAGAACCCCAACAGAAGGTTTCAGATGAATTTGAAAAGGCTGAAAAGATATTTCAAGAGTCTGTCACTCTGAATAATAACCAATTTCAGGTTGACATACCGCTTAAACACCCTTTAAGTAAACTAAACTTGGGTAACTCTTTCTCAGCTGCCTTACAAAGATTTTACTCAATAGAGAGAAAATTTATAAAAAATGTAGAGTTGCTAGAGCAGTATAAAAAATTCATTGATGAATATGTTGAGATGGGTCATGCTAGGGAGGTTAATATTAACTCTTATGATATGACTAATGGACCAGTAAGCTTTTTAGCACATCATCCAGTTTTCAATGAATCTAGTAAAAGCACAAAGCTTCGCGTAGTGATGGACGGTAGCATGAAATCTAAAAACAAGCTCTCTGTCAATGACGTCATGCTGAATGGACCTGTGGTGCAGGGTGAGTTGTTTGATATATTGATTTTGTTTAGAACATATTTATTCACTCTGATATGTGATGTTCAAAAAATGTTTAGGTGCATTCTCATCAAGCCTGAATATAGATGTCTTCAAAACATCCTCTGGCGGGACAATCCTGGTCAGCCCATCCGCTGCCTTCAGCTTCAGACGGTTACATATGGTCTAAAGAGCTCTACATTTCTAGCTACCAGGTGTTTGGTTGAGCTTGTGAAATAATTTGGAAATAATTACCCGCTTGCGTCACAAGCTATTTTGAATAGTACCTATGTGGATGACGTGATTTCTGGCACAGACAATATCAATGATCTTTACCAACTTAAAAACGAGTTGATCGATTTATTTAAATTAGGAAACTTCAAATTACATAAATGGTGCTCTAGCTACCCAGCTGTTCTGGACGATTTGCCAGAAAATTTAAAATATTTTGAGCAAATAAATCTCGATTCGAGTAATGTTATAAAAACTTTAGGTCTAAAGTACGATATTACTTCAGATGCTTTTACCTTTGAGAGTCCTCTCTATAATGAGGACAGCAATCATACTAAGAGAAAGGTACTTTCTTTTATTGGGAAATGTTATGACCCTTTAGGTCTCATAGCTCCTATTATAGTTGTAGCAAAAATATTTATGCAGGTCCTGTGGTCTCTGCCCTTGGGCTGGGATACAGCTTTACCGGATGCTCAACTTGAGGCATGGAACAAATTTCTTGCCAATTTAAAATTAATGGGTAAAGTTACATTACCTAGGTTAGTGAATAGCCGTGAATGTCAGTTGGTAGAGTTAGTAGGTTACGCTGATGCGTCTTTCAAAGCTTTCGGTTGTTGCATTTATGTAAGAGCTTTCAAATCAGACGGAGGTGTAGAGTCGAGGTTGCTTTGTGCCAAATCAAAGGTGGCACCATTGGCTAAAAGCCTTACAATCCCACAACTGGAGCTTAATAGCGCTCTACTATTGGCTCAGCTAACATCTAGAGTTAGCGAAAAGCTCAAAGATAGATTTCCGCATAACACATATCTCTACAGTGATTCACAAATAGTGCTGTGCTGGCTTAAGTCTCAAAAAACAAAAGTTAATACTTACGTTAATAATAGAGTCAAGAAAATACTTGAGCTCACAAACCAAGACCAGTGGTCTTATGTAAAGTCTTGTGATAACCCTGCAGATTTAATTTCACGTGGCGTAGAGCCCCAAATCTTGCAAGGAAAACAAATATGGTGGTACAGGCCTGAATATTTGTCACACAGGGATTATATACATCCTGTATTTGATAACAAGGCTCTTAGTCATGCCTTACATGATAAAGATTTTAATGTTGATGTTGACGAGGGTGTACCTTGCAACGTCAGTCAGCGGGACGATTCCTTAGTACATCTTTTTGAAAAATATTCAAGTCTCCATAAACTTCAAAATGTTGTAGCATACATTTATCGTTCATTTTATAAAAGCGCTTCGAAATCAGATGATAAAGCTGACTCTACTTTACTGACCCCTAAGGAGCTACAGCATGCCATGCTCGTCATAGTTAAAAATGTGCAAAAGAGGCATTTCTCTAACGAAATAGAAACATTGCTTTCAGGAAAGTCACTGAAATCAGGCATAGCTGATTTACATCCTTTCGTGGACCATTTTGGTGTTCTTCGCGTAGGCGGCAGGCTGCAAAATGCTGACATTTCGCAGGCTAGAAAGCATCCTCCTATTCTCCCAAAAGGGTCATTTTTCACTTCGTTGCTGATTAAAAGAGAGCATTTGCGTCTTTTGCATTTAGGTGCCAGATCTGTTCTAAGTTCCTTAGCTCAAAAATATTGGATAATTAATGGGATTAGGGAAGTAAAAAAGGTAGTGAATAAATGTGTCACGTGCTCGCGTCTGAAGGCTGAAGCTGCAAAGCAGCTGATGGGCTCGCTACCTGCAGAGAGAATTACAGCTAGTAGAGCTTTTCACTATGTAGGGGTTGATTTTTGTGGTCCATTCAGCACGAAGATCGCTAGAATACGTAAGCCTCTTGTAACTAAAAGCTATATTGCTCTTTTTGTATGTTTCGCCACGAAAGCGATACATGTAGAGTTAGTTTCGAACCTTACCACTGAAGCCTTCCTAGCATGTCTTGATCGCTTCATATCTAGACGTGGCATGCCCACTGTCATTTATTGTGACAACGCTAAAACTTTTAAAGGTGCTGCAAACCAGCTAAAAGAATTGTATGACTTACAAAGTTCAAATGAACATAGAGATTCTGTACACCAATATTGTAATAAAAAATATATTTCATTTAAGTTTATACCAAGCTACGCGCCTCATTTCGGAGGTCTCTGGGAAGCTGGGGTTAAGAGTGTCAAATTCCATTTAAAACGAATGGTTGGCAACCATTGCTTGACCTTTGAAGAATTATATTCCGCGGCAGTTCAATTTGAAGGGATTTTGAATTCGAGACCCTTGCTGACCCTGGATCCGAATGAGGGCAAATATTTGTCACCAGGTCATTTTCTTATTGGCACGGCAATAACAAGTTACCCTGATGTTGATTTAACGGACATACCCGTTAATCGCTTAAGAAAGTTTTGGGACATTGTGACCAGACTAAAACAGGATTTCTGGAAAACGTGGTCTAGAGACTACCTTACTCAGTTACAAAGTCGTCCCAAGTGGAAACATGACGTGCCAAACTTAAAAATTGGTGACTTGGTTCTTGTAAAAAAATTAAACACTGCTCCACTGTGTTGGCCTATGGCCCGTATAGTTAAGATATTTCCTGGAAAAGATGATAGAGTAAGAGTGGCCGAGGTGAAAATAGGGGATAAATTGTATGTCAGACCTATTACCAAACTGTGTCCTTTACCTCTTGACTAAATTAATTAATTATTTTGTTAAATCAAGTCTTAACTCATGATCTCTACCTAATGTAAATTTAGTTCATCTCGCCCGGCCCAATTATGTTCAAGACAAGTCTGAACATAGCTTTATAATAATATTTTGTAATTAAAAATGTTAGTTTTTAAATAATATTTGTTGCTTGCAACACTTTAGAACGAATGGTCTATGGCCTTCCGCCAGATCTCTCTCTGCTTTCTGTGCTATAACGGATTGTACGTGCATTTGTAATTTAGCTTCAATAAAGTCAATTTTGATAATTTACTAATCGCAGTTTGATTCATACACCTTTTGTATCTGCGGTTAAGAAAACTAGACGTTTTTAAATTGCCTAACGTCATCGGCTTGATACGATCAAACTTAGAGTAAAAACGATATGATAGTCCACCTAACGAAGAAAAACTTAGACACCTACAACAACTGTAACAAAATTCGGCTATACACGGATAATTCCCCCTATTCGGCAGTTAGGTAGTGATTTTCGTTCGGTGAGCTATGACTCGACACACATGACAACCAGCTAGCCCCATAACAAATGAAAACTGCACGTCTATCGTAAAATTCGTAAAGCTGGCAACATCTGCTGCCGTCAAAGCACAATCGCATATCTCATGCTTATTACTCCCATTGTCTATAGCCATCATTGACAAAGTTGCGATTTTATCGAGCTGCTCGCATCATTGGTTTTAAATTCGCTTCATGTTATCGGCAGATGTCAGCACCGTCGCTCACAGCTCGACGACTCTATCCGAGGCTGTGCGATGAGTAGTGATGCTGCGGAGATTACTGTTCTCGGGAATATCCCTTAAATTAGGTAACTATAATAACACAGAGACAGAGATATGAGGTTTGATTATTGTTTCCGTATATTGTTGTTTTTTTATATTGACATACATTATTAGTCAGCCAGTATTCATTCATACAAAACATAAATAACATAATAATTATTAAGAATATCAAACTAAAACTACTATCAAAATTAACTAAAACTAAACACCTAACGTAAAAATAAATGATAAAAAATATTATTAGTAAATCTTGAAGCAAATCAAATTATTTTGTTGAATGTTTTTTGATTTGCTATTTTTTTGGTCACTTTGTCTGAAGTATATGACATCTATTTTCAGTTTCTAATTATTAGTAAAGTTCGGTAAAATCTTAAAGGATACCAAAACCAAATTATACTACGCGTAATTTTCCATTCAAGAGAAGTTGAGAAGAGAAGTTGGACCCGGGTATGTCCTTAAACTACGTCCGGACACGGGTATGTCTTTAAACTAAGTCCAAAAGAGAGGTATGGGTACTGCGAATGTCATCTCGCTATGTGTGCTAGGGCACAGCACAGCGAATGTCATCTCGCTCAAATCTGGAGCAGAGCCCGACTGGAGAAGTACCTCCACCTTACAGAAAACCACAGCCAAATAGTACTAGACTCTACTCATAGTGTTGTGTTCCTGCTGGTGAGTAAGGTTGCCAAAGAGCTCAAAGAGGACCCAGTGTGTTGACGACTCTTGTTCCTTTAGCCGTCAACACAGTGAATCATGATAAAGATAAAAAGATAAAAGAAATTTATCCTTCAATTTAGGCACATTACAATGCACTTATGAACGTCAGAGAGAAAAAATAAAACTACCACCGGTTCTAACCCTACACCTCTGACCCGAGAAGTATTATTTATGACCGGCAAGAAACTCGGCGGGACTTATTTTTTCAAAACAGTAATACAGTAATATCATATCTTAAGGATACACAATAATGCGTAGTTCTATAAGAAGGCATATCAAAACAGCTTGAGAGACATACAATGTAGGTATTGTTTAATTAAAATAAAATAATAATAATAAAATCCAAATCTGATTGCTTCACAAAACGTTTGATATGCTTTCCTATCTGAACTGTGTCCTCTAAATGTTAGATGATTTTGTAGTAGTTTCTGGTTTGGGCCATGCATCTTTGTCCGTCATATACATAGTCCTCGACCCTGTAATAACCCTTTGACATTAAACTTTTTTTCAAATATTTCTTAAGAGCGGGAAATGATAAATTTAAAGCATCGACGGGTAACTTGTTATATACCTTGACCAAACAATGACTTATATGCTTTGCGGATCTACTATCGTACTTCTGATAGCAAGCTTGTTTTTATTTCTAGTGTTATAGCTGTGGAGGTCAGAAATTTTTTTGAATGTATGTATATTCTTTACAACGAAAATAATATTGTCATAGATATATTGGGAAGCAACAGTTAAAATATTAATTTCTTTAAATAGTTATCTAACTGATGCACCTGCCTTTAAGTTATACAGAAAGCGGATGGCTCTTTTTTGTAAAACAAATATAGTCTGTATGTCAGCTGCTTTGCCCCAAACCAGAATACCATACGACATTACACTATGAAAATAACTGTGATATACTAAGCGAGCTGTGTCAATATTCGTTAATTGTCTAATTCTCCTAACGGCATGAGCGGCCGAGCTTAATCGAAGAGCGAGTTTTCTTATATGAGAACTCCATGGTAGATTTTTGTCCAACGTCGAATCAAGGAACACTGCTTTATCTACTATCTCTAAACATTCACCATTCAGGAGAATCTTAGTGTCCACCGGTGCAACGTTTGGCAAAACAAATCTAATACATTTGGTTTTCTTAGCATTAAGTAGCAAATTGTTAATAGTAAACCAGTTCAGTACAGCAGCTAGTGTGTTATTGATTACAGTAAAATCGGTAGATTGCCGGTCAACTTTGAAAATTAAAGATGTATCATCGGCAAACAGAACGATATCACAAAGCTTTTGTACTACACAAGGTAAATCATTTATATAAACCAAAAACAGGAATGGGTCCAAAATAGAACTCCTAATTTTACTTAAGTTCCTTTAGACTGGGTTTTATTTACAACAACTGTTTGTGTTCTAAGATATGAAGACATGAGATTCAAGGCATTTTCTGACAAACCATAATGTTCTAATTTAAGAATGAGGGTTGTATGATCTACACAATCAAACGCTTTAGAAAGATCACAGAATATACCAATTGCATCGTAATGTTTTTCCCAGGCAATGAAAATATGTTTGATGAGTACCGCAGCAGCGTCGGTTGTGGAACGTCCTTTTGTGAAACCAAACTGATTGCTTGTAAGCAATCCATGTCTGTTGAAGTGGCCCAGTAGATCATTTAACATTAGCTTTTCAAAGACTACTTAGTACAGGAAGTATTGATATCGGCTGGAAGTTATTCAGATCACTAGAATCACCCGATTTAAAAAGAGGTATGACTTTACTACATTTCATAAGATCTGGAAAAAGCCTTGTGAAACTGAATTATTATAAATTAAGGCTAAGTAAGGCGATATGACGTCTATGATATGACTGTTGACTACAACTGATGTACCCCATAAGTCTTCTGTTTTCTTTAAATTCAGAGATTTGGATATTTTTACAATTTTATCCGAATCTACAAGGTCAAATTCAAATATTATCTGACATTTCTTAATATTAGTGCAAAGTAAGGAATGAGCTTGAGACGAAGATGATTTTAGACATTTTGTGGTATTTAATGCTATGTTAGAAAAATAATCTTCGAATGCCGAGGCAATATCGTCATTTGTCAAGACCTGCTGTTCCTCTGAGACAATGTTGACTTGACAATCGCGTGATTTACATTTACCAGCTTCCTTATTTATAATATTCCATACTGTTTTCACCTTGTTGTCCGAAATTTTGATTTTTGCACTAGTATAGTTCGCTTTTGCAGTCAGACACACTTTCTTGAAAATTTTTGAATAGTTCTTAACATAGTCCAGAAAATCTGCATTTTTGTTCAGTTCTCTCTCTCCATAAAGTTCATAAAGCCTCTTTCTACTTTTATGAATGCCTACGGTAGCCCATTCGCTAAACTTTGATTTAGCTTTAGTCTTTGACCCACTAATAGTTCTCAATTTGAAATGTTTGTTAAATTGACAAAGAATCATACCAAACAAATCTTCATACAAATGATTTGAGTCATAAAAATGTGAATAAGGCAGTGTTGACAGATGATTTTGAATTTCTTTTTTGAATAATTCCAAACGATAACCATTAATGGGTCTATATGTTACAGTTTGTGGAGTTTCCTGAATTAGCTTTATAAAATCTGCATATCTTTCTAATTAGGAGTGCCACAGGGTTCTGATCCCCTTTGACCGCTGTCATCAGAATTAAAACAGTTAAATATTTGCTTATCCAGACATTCACAGTTACAAAAAATATTATCTAGGCATGTTGCACTAGTGACGCCCACCCGGGTAGGTTCAAAGAACAAATTAAACATATTAAACGATTCAAACAAACATAGCAATTTAACAGAATTATTAGACGATTCAAGCAAGTTAACATTAAAATCTCCACATACTATAACATGCTTTCGGCAGTTTCGGCTATTAGTCACTAATTTCAGCACATTTTCCATGGTATTTTCAAATTTGTTGAAATCAGCTGCTGCCGCTGTTGGTGGTCTATATACACAAATAATAATATAACTTTCTAATTCTACACAAGAACTTTCTACAATCCTCTCTAAGATCTAAAGAACGGAAGGATGTTGTAAAATGTTCCATGAACATTTTACAACATCCTTCCGTTCTTTAGATCTTAGACCATTTTTAACAATAATAAGGGAACCACCACGAATGGCAGATTTTCTAGCATAGTAACTGACTAATTTAAAGTTAACAAAGTCAAATATTAAATGCCAATGTTCTGTAATACACATAACTTGTATCATTATTATCTAAGAATAAACCTATCTCTAACTCTTTGCTGGAAAAACCCTGAATATTCTGGTGAACAACATTCATATTAAGATGTTTTTCCGCTGCCTGACAATCTAGTTTAAATGTGACAAGGTGGTGCTGTGGGTCTGCCGAGATCCTCTTATAACACTTTTATTTCTATTTGGCTCAATGTTAAAGGCCAATAAATCAGAAAGACTCATAGTACATTTCTTTGGCAAAAAAATCTTCCCCGGGGTTAGCCAAAAGCGCTCAATGAATTTATTTAAGTCAAAGAAATGATACTTATTATTGAGAGATATGGCGTTGCACATTAAAGAGTTGTAGCGTGATATTTTACTATTGTAGTCATAAGGCATATTCTCTGAATATGGCAATGCACATAAAATAATTTTGCCCACGCCAGATCTTTCAATATCACTTAAAGTTGACATCAGCTTATCTATACTTGGCTTATCAACATTAAGACTATTTCCCATCAAAATTACCAATGTAGTGCTATTATCATAACATCCCTTTGAAATAAGGTCACATAAATGAGACAAAGTTATGTTGCGGTAACAGTAATTTGACACTTTTTGTCTCAGTCCAAGGTTCAATAAGGGGCCCATTCCTAACCCAATCTCATCAGAGTAAATAACCGTCTTCTTGACAGGTTTATTAACTGCTGGCACAGCCAGCTTAGGTACCTTGAGGGCCACACTGGGTTGATCAGACACTGTAGGTGGTGTTTGTTCAAAACTACAAACGTTACTATTAAGAAGCAACTTGCAGCGCTCTTCTAAATTATGATTTTTTTCCATCAGTTTAGAATGCTTTTTTGTAAAGGGTCGGCAACGCGCATGTGACATTTCTGGAGTTGCAGGCATCCATAGGCTACGGTAGCTGCTTACCATCAGGCAGGCCGTATGCTTGTTTGCCACCGTCGTGATATAAAAAAAGTGCTAAACTAAACATTTCAATTAATTTCATAACATTTTTGTTGAGCAAACTCATGGGTAGAATTATAACAAAGTATAAGTTATGCCAACGTTTTAAACTTAGGAATGTATGTTACGAGTATCATAACGTTACGATTCCATTCGTATTCGAAGTTCCCGAACAGATGATGATTACGCGTAATATTACTATTAATCGGCACATCACTACTTGCGATGACGAGTGACGTTAACTGCCACTAATGCGGGTACTCTCCGCTCTCACGTATTAATTGCATTAATTACCTGAGGTATTGTAATTTCGAACCTCCATTAGTCCTCCTCTTGAAGTGAACCCAAAGAACCCACCGGCTGGTCCAAGTTCAACACGAGTTTTGATAGGTATTTAGTCCGACGTATTTACTTACTTTCTTTCATAGCTGGTCTAGCGGCGTATCCTCTGATAGGAGTTGGCACCAGCGCGATCTTCTTCCAGTTTTCTACTTGCAGGGCGCGTAGATCTTTTTGAACAGCCACTCTTATGGAACTTTAGGCGGCCAGATGGTCGTTTGCTACATTATGGCGTCAAGCATAAGCCATTTTGGCCGCCCTCTTCTGTCTCCTGATTCTCCGCAATTCTTCATTTACTATTTTCTCTCTGTGGTGGCATAAAGTTCTTTTCTTGTACGTCGTATTTTTTTTATGAAATCGAGTTTAAGACACATAGATATTAGATATTTTATTCGTATCTAATGCGTTTTCCGGTCAAATATTAGTTTATTTTAATATTGGCTTTTTGAAAAAAAAAAATGTTAAAACATAAAGCTAAATGTATAAAACTAAAATACTGAAAATAACTTATGGCACTTTTACGAAAATTTGGACGTTACTACAAAATATTCGCAAAATTTGACTGCTTTACAATTACCATCAGAGAAATATTTAATTGACAAACTTCGAAGCCGAGTGAATGTTTTTTGACAAACATTTTTCGATTTTCCAATCCATGACATTTTATCGAGCGTCACGCGGCAAGCGAGCAGCAGTTACGAGTATGTTTAGATTGAATGCCCCGTATTCAATCCCAAGTACTCAGTAAGTGAGACCCAAATTCAATTGGCTGGTATCCGGTTCCACTCGATCGCATTCTCAGATAGCGGTATCGGTATCGGCTATACATCTCTCGATCAAGGCCGTATAGGCCGAATCTGCGTCGGCCGCCCGCCTCACTTGGTCCTTCGTACACGCTTATTTGAATCTCCTTTCTAAGCGACTTCCTTTTCTGTGAGTGTCAGGTAATTATCTGTGTGGCATTCCAATTTTCCGATCGAACGGTTAATTCAGTTTAAATCTCTTCGTGTAATAGCTTAAGGACTACCTAATCCCAGTCCTCCGTAACCCGTAGTCGGGTAGCTAGAACAGGGTGCGGATAATATGGAGTTGATTTCTCTTAATAACAAATTGTCTTGGCAGCGTTCCTTTCGAATGTTGACACGTAATTAGAATAACATACCTTGAACCGTTATTGGTAAAGTACTATTATTATACATACAAAAGAAAATCAACCGAGTCAGCTGTTGTGTTGAATATAGAATGTTGTTGTTATAAATCGAGAACGGTGACGGTTTATGCCTCTCAAAATATGAGCAAGCAATTAAGACTTACCTACATTACTTATTATGTTCAATGTAATTTATGGATAACTGTTATTGGCCATCTGTTATGTAACCATTTATATGTAATACTCTTATTTAAGGCTGTTGTTGTTCTGAACATCAATAAAAAAAAATGTTTAGATAAGCCATTAATTTATAATAGAAATCATTACTTGAGCTGATAAACCTAGTCCATACAATAGTAATTGTATGGACTAGGTTTATGTATCACGTTTCTTCACTTCAATTAAAATTGTTTTAAATTAGGTGACGATAAGACCCCAATTTCATCTCCAATGGAACTGATCGTCGTTTCAGTAAGTAAAGTTCGATGCCAACTCATCAGCGCAGGGGGCGGGATCTGATAAAAGTTGTCGAGAACTTTCTTTTGCGATATCGCCACCTTCGTCATGTAAATTGGACAAGTTGCGGCGAAAGCTGATGCTTGTTTCATTGGTAAATATAGATTAGGTCTTAATCTGACCATTTTTTGCACCAAATTATATTCTGATGAATGAAAGGTTTCGGTCAATATTTGGATCAAACCGGCTGGGTCAAACCTAATCAACTTTTTAATCTTCTTTCGAGTAAGATACTCAGATAGGTAGATATGTGTAGCTCCCGCAAATGATATTTAGGTATTTCTCGTGAAGAAGCATATCAAACATTAAAAAGACGTAATTAACGCTTGGCACGTTTAATCCACCAGTCCGAGTAAGTTTTTAAATCAGATAAAAACGCTTATAGAATTCAAAAGCTTTTAAAACTCAAGTTCTAAGTTGACGAGTCAATCGTAGATTCATTTCCATCTGTCCAAAGTTAGAAATGGGAATAGAGTGGAGTGATGCGCGTGAATAAATGTTTTGAGTTTATAAAACGAACATCAATCCAGAAAGTAAACAACTGCGAATACTTTTATCCTTTCCAAACGGGCTAACCCGTAAACCATCTCAGTTTAAGGAGGCATTAAATCGCTACTCAAACAAGAACCGTTTCAGTGAAGTTAACTCACATATTGCTTTGTGTCACGAACGTTTAAAGCGAACAGCAAGCAGTTGAGGAGATGCGATGGAGAGAGATGGGGGATTCGGGGGAGAATGGGTGTGGAGGGCGTAAAAGGAGAAAAACTACATCGCTAAAAGTGAATGCGGTCGAAAGCCGCGCTTATTTCTGCGCTAAGTGCATGGATTTTTTTCAAGTGAAGGCATGAGTGTGCGGTTTACTGACTTCCGAGCTGCGTCGCCGGCCGAGGTGCAGCGTCGTCCTCCACAAAGGATCGGGACTTTTGTATACTCACGTTTTACTTAACTATGCGCTTTGATTGAGCACTAAATGTGTTACTTAGATAAGTTAGATGAATATTAGAACATGTTTTTTTCTTTTAACTCGCCCGTTTGTAGCACCGCCCACAATATCTCTGCTTCGCCTTAAAGTTTGACTGGTAGAGAAGTCTAGACTAGAAGAAGGTTAAGTCCGCCTTTTGTACGATAAGGTTTCTTTTGTGCAATAAAGTTTAAATAAATAAATATTGAAAACATTGTCATCCTAATTGGTTTATTTGGTTTTTGAATTTCAATTATAAACACGATACGCACGTAATCATATCATGTGGATTATTTATACAGCGGCCTCGATTGTTTTTTTTAATTTCGATAATTGGTTGAGCATAATCATTTATAATACATGGCAGCTTAAAATTGCGAAACCTAATTGGGATGGGTGAGACTCCAAAACGAATGGAGTTAAAACAAAGAACAATAAAAGTACAATTATGTTATTTGGTAGAATTTTAATTTGTTGGTCAATTGTATTGAAGTACCCTAATATCGAGAAACCCAATCAACACACCAAAAGTGGCATAGTAAAAGCTGTGATATATAATAATGACATTAATGACAGATGGGTTATACACGCTCCAAAAGTGAAGCACTTAAAATTAGTGATTTCAAACAATTGACGCTAGTCGCGCACCGGCTAGCGTGAGATGCGGACGTGCAAATGAGCTCCCGCCACCCGCGTGAGAAAGAGACAAACTGTAATTTTCTAACAATGAGAGTGACAAAGATAGAATGATTGTCAAAATAGATAAACATAACACAATCGTTGCTAGGTTATGAAATAACGCAGGAAGTATTTTTTCTGCTTATTTTATTAGAGTATAACCCATCCATAGTAAATATCATTGAGTAAAAGGCGTCGCGTAGGCCGACTTTTGCCGTAGACAGCCGATCGTCCCAAGGACATAGGACTGACAAAGCGCTTCGTTAAGGCTCTTTATTCCCTAAAAGGTCGAAAAACTCTATTAATGAAGAAAACCCGCAAACAATGCTATTTATAAGATAGTTTGGAGTATTAGTAATACAAAAATATACTTTTGATACATATTTATTACTAGCTGTACCCGCGGCTTATTTTGTTTTGTCATTTTCATTTACTATCCAGGCCATTAGTGTAGAATTTACGCGTTCTACATATAAATATGTATCGAAATTTATTAGTTCATCCGTGATAAAGATAACTGACTAAAAGGCGTGCGTCGAGACCTGCGAATGCTAATGTCTGAGTTCCTACAGGAGAACATGCTTTGAACAGAGGGTCAAACGCTGAAGGTATGAGCGCGAGGTAGCGTGTGAGCGCTACGTCCCAGCGAAAACTGCTCTTGCAGCAGCAGGCCAAAATCTAATAAGGCCAAATGCAGCAAGAATTGTTTCAGCAGGAGCATGAAAGGGTCCCCACAAAACTTTTTGGTGAAACCGAACGCTGAAGCCGTGACGCGGTGAGTGGCAATATCGCGAAAGCCATAGGGCAAGTACCGCGCAGGACCCAGGCCCGGAGGATCGCAGCGTTCTCGCGTTCAGCAGAGGCAGCATGTCAGGGACCGGGCATAACTCAATGGCGAAGTGTCTTAGCGAATCCTGTTGAGGATATGATCAGAGTGGAGCGGTGTGGTTGATGGAAACAACGGCTTTCAATACTAAAGATATTTATTAACAGTTTCACGACCAGGAACCCGACTGTCGGGTTCCATCTTTGTAGCTGCTTCGCGCTACATACGACAAATACGTGGCTACGGGCTACGAGCGTAGCGCGTAGCACTAGGTGGTACGGAAAGTGTTAAAGAATAGGCTAGGCACACGACCTTACTGTAGGGTGGTGAGACGGAGAAGAGAGCAAACAAATTAAGTCAATCATGGTTTTTGACATTTACAGTTGACAGATAAAGACCACAGATTACATACATAACTTAGTAAAGGGTGTACATTCCAACAAATCCGAGGGATGTGGCTGGTGAGCGAGCGGCAACGTCTGAGAAAGCCAAAGGCCGAGTAACGGTACTCTCACGGTACATAGGGCCCAGGTCAGCAGCAGTACCATGACAGGGACCGGACATATCTCAATGGTGAAGTGTCTTAAGGCCCGAGGATGAGTGGCAATATCTGCGGAAGCCGTAGGCCGAGTACCGCGTAGGCCTAAGCCCGGAGCATCGCAGCGAAATTTTTTCCAGCAGCAGCAACATGATATAATCCGGGCAAAACTCAATGGCGAAGAATCTTAGCTAATCTGAGGGCCGGAGGCCCGAAGGTGAGCGGCAATGCCTGCGAAAGCCATAGGCCGAGTACCGCTTAGGCCCAGGTCAGGAGCGTCGCAGCGAGAATTGCTTCAGCAGCAGCAGCAGAAGCAGCATGACAGGGACCGGACATATCTCAATGGTGAAGTGTTATAAGGCCCGAGGGTGAGCGGCAATGTCTGCGAAAGCCATAGGCCGAGTTCCGAGTAGGCCCAAGCCCGGAGCGTAGTAGCGAAAATTTATTCAGCAGCAGCAGGCAAAATGACAGATTCCGGACAAAACTCCATGGCGAAGAGTCTTAGCAAATCTGAGGGCCGGAGGCCCGATGGTGAGCGGCAATGTATGCGAAAGTCATAGGCCGAGTACCGCGTAGGCCCAGGCCCGGAGCGTCGCAGCGAGAATTTCTTCAGCTAGCAGCTAGTAATTGCTAGATTCATGACTACCTTTTTTATTGCAATCAGCTGTTAAAGCGAGATAAAACATGTTGCTCTCACAAACGGTACCATTTTTGCTGTCGGGTAAATCGAAATGGATAAACCTTAACTACCTGTTTTATTTGTTTTTACATATTGTAAGTAGGTTTAATGTATTGACAAATAGATTATTTTTACGTTGAGAATAAAGTGCCATCGCACTCCAGGTATTAATGGATCACAATATATGTCCGGATACATACAATTTCGTTCTGGAAACGAAGTAACACGTTTTAAAAATATTTAACCCGCAAAAATGTATGGTTTAAACCTCGGCGGAACGCAACAGACCGAATTGCTTAATTTAATCTAAAGACGTTCTTAACTTAAATAATGTTTGTATACAGTACAGTACACCGGGTACCTATACAGCGCCATCTGTGACCACCGTTGAGAACTATTTTTTTATGAAAATTATGTTTTTAATAAGCAGAATAAAAACTACCCTATATGTTGCTCCGGGGTATAAACTGTTACTATACAAAATTTCGTAAAATTCTGTGCAGTAGTTTTTACGTAGTGCGCGGACAAATTCACAGACAGACAGACAAGAATTCCAAAAATCACTGAAATGTATTCAGGCAACGGTTTTAAGACCACCCGAATAAGTTTTTCTAAAATATATTCAATGTACATTTTTTTTCTCCTATATAATAATATGTATATAATAATATGTATAGATTATTAAGTACCCAAAAATACAATTCGTACAGAATCTGTCCTATGAAGTGTGATTAATAGTTTTTAAAATTCATACTAAATTAAAATTTACTATTATAGTAATGTTTTTTTATCGTGATAGAATTATAGTTTGACTTTGCTGGGGTTATATTTTTAGGGCATAGTACATTACTTACCTAGGGCTGTAAAAAAAAGAAAGCCCGAAATCGCAGGTATTTGGGACCCGAGCCGCAGGCGAGGGTTGTAAATATGCGATAGAGGGCTTTCTTTTTTACTGCCCGTGGTGAGTACACAATTTTACGTCCCCACCTGGCCATAATGCGAGTTTTACCGTAAGCGTAGCGAGCGGTAAAACTCACATTATGGCCAGGTGTGACGTAAAAATATTTATAGGGTTTTCGTCGATAAAATAAAATGCAACCGTGTTTTTCTAAAAAACTGGCCTATAATCAGAAGGTATTTTGTATATTTAATTATCCAAGATAAATCTTTGATTTTTACATCATTGGCCGTCTCAGGCTATGACTTTATTTATTTAATATTGTCTTCGGTTGCCGCGATAGTTATTCATGAAATAAAACAATTAAAAACGGATTTTATCGCGTGTATTGAGTTTAAATTACATCCCGACGTTTCAAACACTTTACAGCGTTCGTGGTCAACGGGTCGACTGAGGAAAAATGTACAATTACCTCCGTTCAAAAACTATCTCAATATGCAAACCTACCCACATATTAAATATTAAACAAATTTAGTGTTTGCACATGCCGGAGGGGCCTTTATAAAAACAAATTATTTTTTATTACAAAACAAATTATTAAACAAATTATTTTATTATTATATTAACTTATTTAAAAAATAAAAAATAAAAATGAAAATAATAATTTATTTAAAATAATAATAAAATAATTTGTTTAATAATTTGTTTTGTAATAAAAAATAATTTGTTTTTATAAAGGCCCCTCCGGCATGTGCAAACACTAAATTTGTTTAATCTATACATATAATAAAGCTGAAGAGGGTCGAAAGTCTGTACATGGAAGATAATCGAAAAAAAGTTGGCTGGGGATACTTAGAATCGATAACAGAACACGTTCCAACAATTTTTAGAATTTTTGTCTGTTATCTGTTTGTCTGTTTATCTGTTTATTTGACCGCGCATCACGTGAAAACGGCTGAACGGATTTTGATGAAATTTTGTATAGATATAGTTTGAGTCCTGGTAAAGGATAATATATAGTTTTAATCCCGAAAATCAACCCTGGTGGGGGTGAAAATGGGGTTGAAAGTATGTATGGAGAATTTTTAACCGCTGAAACGATTTAGATAGAAATGAGTATGGAGATAATTTGAGTCTCGAGAAACGTCAAAGGATAGTTTTCAAACCCTTGTGGGGGTGAAAAGGGGGTTGGAAGGTGGTATGAGGAATTTTTGACCGCTGAACTGATTTAGATGAAAATTGGTATAGAGATAGTATGGGTCTCGAGAAATGACAAAGGATAGTTTCTCTTTCAAACCCCCCCCCCCCCATCTTACTTTCGAACCGTAAGTCCAAAAAATTTAAAAAAAGAATGGTAGTGACGCCTGTTACCCGTCGATGCTTTAAATTTACCTTTACCCGCTCTTAAGAAATATTTGAAAATGTCATGAATGTCAATGGGTTACTGCAGGTTCGAGGACTATATATGACGTACAAAGATGCATGGCCCAAACCAAAAAACTACTACAAAATCATCTAACATTTATAGGACACCGTTTAGGTAGGAAATAGTAGTTTATGTAACTGTTACGTAATAAGGGTCCTTAAAACATGAGTGTGGTTTTCATAATAATATCACACGAGTGTTTTAAGGCCTAATTACGTACAGTTGCATACACTGATTTATCTACACTCATATTATTTATCCTAAATGCATTATTCGGAAACCATAGAATGGCCGCCATTGCACCGCCATGGCCAACTCGATTGTGCCGGCGGTCGCGCGGGCGCGTATCGGCGGCCGCGCGGGAGCGTGCAGGTGTACATTATGTTATCAAAACTCATCAATATTTGAGCATGTAAAGTTAAAATTACGTTACTGATACAGATAAAAAGCTTATCATAGTAAAATCGATTGTGGTAATGCTAGCATTGCCTACCGTTTTCGAACACGTTTTAGAGAACTTACAATGTGAGTGTAGATAAACATATCAAACGTTTTGTGAAGCAGTCAGATTAGGATTTATTTTTCTTTATAATTAAACAATAGGTACATTATCTGTCTCTCAAGCTGTTTTGATATGTCTTCTTGAAGAACTACGCCTTATTTTGTATCTTTAAGATCTAATAATGTATTACTGTTTTGAAAAAAATAAGTCTCGTCGAATTTCTTTTCGGTCATAATACTTCTTGGGCCAGAGGTGTAGGGTTAGAACCGGTGGTAGTTTTGGAACGAAGTTCCTTATCGGACGGTTCGCGGATCCGGCCAAGGCGAAAAAAAGTCACGTGACAGTCACGAAAAAGCGTCACGTCACGAAAACGCGACACCCATACGATTGAGAAACATGTAAAATGGAATGGAATAAAAAATATATAAAATAGAATAAAGTGAAGTGAAGTGTAGTGAAATTGAGAAGTGACAAAGTGATAAAAGTGAAAAAAGTCGAGAAACCTTAAAAGTCGAGAATTTTAAAAATGTCGAAAATGTCACAAATGTCAAAATTTCCAAAATTTCCAAAATTTCAAAAATTTCCAAAATCTCCAAACTTTTCCTAAATTTTCGAAATTTCCAAGATTTCCAAGATTTCCAAAATTTCCAAAATTTCCAAAATATCCAAAATTTTCAAAATTTTCCAAATTTCCAAATTTCCAAATTTTCCAAATCATCCAAAATTTCTAGAATTTCAAAAAAATGCAAAAAAAAATAAAACCACGAAATTTAAGAAAAAGTCAAAATGAAATAAAATTAAATAACATAACTTCGTTCCAATCGCACTCGATTCACATACTTTCCACGACACTCACGTATTTTATTTTTCTCTGACGTTCATTAGTGCATTGTAATGTGCTTACATTGACGAATAAATATCTTGATCTACACCAATATCATAAATCCTCTATTCCGCGTTCAGAACCGTATGTAATTAATTACCAACATTATTGCAACCAGTAACGTAACATCAGTGTATTATCTGTGACAGTGTGGTAAAAACTTATGAAAATTCATTACCTACGGTAACGTAATGAAAATTCGCCCCCCCCCGACCGCCGGCGCAATAATGTTGGTCATGGCGGTGTAATGGCGGTCATTTTAATGGTTTCAATGGATTTTTAATATGTGTAGGTAAAGCAGTGTATGCTTCTGTACATAATTAGGCCTTATTACGTAACAGTTATATCGCCATGTCCGTCCGTCTGTCCGCGGTCTAGCTCAGTTACCGTTCGCACTAGAAAACTGAAATTTGGTGAGGCCTGATAAGAACTTTCAATAAAAACTATATTGAATAAAATCGGTCAGCCGTTTTTGAATTATTAGTCAAAAACGCATAGTGAAAGGAAGTGCCGAATAGTAAAATGACGTAAGCGCCGCCAAATAAACGACCTTTTGAACGGATGTTTTGTAACTGGGCAGCATCTACGAAACTCTACACGGAGCATCGCCCGACATGCTCTTGGCCGGTTTTTGTTTGCATTGTTATCCCGGAAATCACCCCTTAAGGATTACTAATTCCAATTCCAGAAAATCCCCAGCCAGGTTATACGTATCCATCTGTCAACTTTACTTCAAGTTCCGCCTCCAGGGTAGCGGGAGAGAAATTAGGGGTGAATTAGCCGCTTACTGACACAGACCGAATTCCACGCGGGCGGAGCCGCGGGCACAGCTAGTATTTAATATGTGGGTAGGTTTGCATATTGAGATAGTTTTTGAACGGAGGTAATTGTACATTTTTCCTCAGTCGACCCGTTGGACCACGAACGCTGTAAAGTGTTTGAAACGTCGGGATGTAATTTAAACTCAATACACGCGATAAAATCCGTTTTTAATTGTTTTATTTATTTAATTTAATTAATTACATACAAGCTTACAGTTTACACCAAGTCGCTTATCAATTGAATTTTATTCTAATTTAATAATAACTGTTACCGTTTTTGCGTAATTTGGAAATGAACTGTACATCTAACTGAAAAATCCGGAAAGGCCTTCTGAGACAACCTTTTTTTAATATATTTTACTCTTGCTCCATTGGCCGTCCAGATAAAAAGTTGATTTAATAAACGAAATTTTCCGTCCGTCACAGTAAGTGTCCCCACTTAAGAGTTAAAATAACACCGCCATGTAGGATATGATATGAGCGTTCCACGTACAGCGACATCTATCGGCAAATTAAGTAAACTATTGCGCGCGAGCTTAAAGTATGGAAGATGATTTTTATGGGATAATTCTTTATTGCGTGAACCGATATTCACCGTTTTTACTTTATTTGAAAGCACGTCATTCATTGTGATTTTGTAGAAATTACAGGTACAATACCTGCTTATACGGTTAAATTACAAACTTAGTTCAGAAATTATTTTGTAATTTTTTTTCAAAAACTATTCAACCTATCAAGTTCAAAATAATTTTCCTGAAAGTTTTTATAAAGTTCTACATTTGAGATTTTTTTCATATTTTAAAACTTATGGTTCAAAAGTTAGAGGGGGGGACGGGACATATTTTTTTAACTTCTGGAGCGATTATTTCCGAAAATATTTACATTATCAAAAAATGATTTTAGTCAACCCCTATTCATTTTTAAATACCTATCCAACAATATATCACACGTTAGGGTTGAAATGAAAAAAAAAATCACTCCCCACTTTACGTATAGGGGAGGTACCCTAATAAAACGTTTTTCTCCTTTTTATTTTACCACTTTGTCGGCGTGATTGATATACATATTAGTACCAAATTTCAGCTTTCTAGTGCTAACGGTCACTGAGATTATCCGCGGACGGATGGACGGACGGGCAGACATGGCGAAACTATAAGGATTCCTAGTTGACTACGGAACCCTAAAAACTAAGTATTTTCGCCATGGCCTTCGAAGAAAATGAAGCATTTCATAAAATTCGCGCGGTTTGGGAATAAGGCCTCTTAAAATTAGACCAGCGTAATCTTGCTTAGATTACCGAAGAGCGTGAATGCTAACTACGAATATGAAGGTCTAGTTAGTCACTTATATGCGACAGAATCTATAGATTTAATGAATAAAACAATTTCGGTGAACTTATGTTTCTGTATTTTATGCTATTATCTTTAATTCTATGGTCAATGATTTTTTATATATTAAATTTCCTTTTTAAAGGTATTGCGTCTGGCGGTATCATGTCTATATCAAAGATGGAATTCTAATGTAGGCCCGAGCCGAGCGAGACCTAGGTATTATAAAATTCCTAACTTAATACATTTTGATATTTAGATTACCTATTTAATAATTACAGAATATGGTGTAGAATTTGACATTGATTGGATTAAGACTGACGCATTTAAAAATACGGAACCTGCTATTAACATATTGTATTATTGCACTTTCCTTGAATGTTGGAACTATAATTTAAATCGATGCTTAAGTTTTGCCTGACTAAAAACACGATGCGTCAGCACTAGTTAGAACAGTTTTTATCCATATCAATATCTCATTGTCGTAACTACTTATCGATAGAAAGCAAAGGTATTTTGACATCGCCGTATTCAAGAGCTCCTACCGTCCCACCTGTGCTGTTATTCACATCGCCTAAAGAAAAGGCATCTTGCTCTAACCAGCATAAATATGATCTCTAAATTCTTATGTATGTTATGGATCTTGAGATAATACCTATATCGCCTTTGGACAAGTGCTTGGAAAACGATGGCAATACACGCCTTGGGCCACACAATGGGTCGACACAATACGCGAAGCAAACTGAATAACTTTATTTAAGAACACAATAAACCACTTTTTACTAGAAAGGTCGGAATTGTGTAATGGACGGGGTCGTGGAAAACAGCGGATATTTCTTTACAGGTACTCGTGGCTCCATTTAAGTACCTAAGTACTTGGTATAACTATGTTTCTTTGTAATGAATATAGGTATTTTTTTCCCTGAAGAAGGAACCTATTTAAATGTATGTAAATAGATATCCCATCAAAAACATAAAGGTGAAAGGCTGCCAAGTTCGATACTATGGGAATGCTTCGCCTATAAAAGAAGTGAGATCTGAATAAGTACCAAGTTCCATAAAAATACCTCAAATCATAAATAGTTATAGGAATGCACACTTGATTTCCAGCAGTTTTTAAGGTACATTTTGAATAAGTATCACGTTACATAGAAATACCTAAAATTATAATAGTCAGAGAAACGCACACCGGTTTTTTTAGCAGTTTCCTGATAACATTTATTATTTTCAGTACTTTTTAATGATGTTACTTGGCAAGTTTTTACACACCACACACCTTTTCAATGCAATGAATCGACACCTTTGGACTACAATGTGTCAAGTATATAATTTTCTATTAAAACTTGCCAAGTTACATCATTAAAAAGTACTGAAAATAATAAATGTTATCAGGAAACTGCTAAAAAAACCGGTGTGCGTTTCTCTGACTATTATAATTTTAGGTATTTCTGTGTAACGTGATACTTATTCAAAATGTACCTTAAAAACTGCTGGAAATCAAGTGTGCATTCCTATAACTATTTATGACTAGCTGTGCCCGCGGCTCCGCCCGCGTGGAATTCGGTCTGTGTCAGTAAGCGGCTAATTCACCCCTAATTTCTCTCCCGCTACCCTGGAGGCGGAACTTGAAGTAAAGTTGACAGATGGATACGTATAACCTGGCTGGGGATTTTCTGGAATTGGAATTAGTAATCCTTAAGGGGTGATTTCCGGGATAACAATGCAAACAAAAACCGGCCAAGAGCATGTCGGGCGATGCTCCGTGTAGAGTTTCGTAGATGCTGCCCAGTTACAAAACATCCGTTCAAAAGGTCGTTTATTTGGCGGCGCTTACGTCATTTTACTATTCGGCACTTCCTTTCACTATGCGTTTTTGACTAATAATTCAAAAACGGCTGGACCGATTTTATTCAATATAGTTTTTATTGAAAGTTCTTATCAGGCCTCACCAAATTTCAGTTTTCTAGTGCGAACGGTAACTGAGCTAGACCGCGGACAGACGGACGGACATGGCGATATAACTGTTACGTAATAAGGCCTAATTATGTACAGAAGCATACACTGCTTTACCTACACATATTAAAAATCCATTGAAACCATTAAAATGACCGCCATTACACCGCCATGACCAACATTATTGCGCCGGCGGTCGGGGGGGGGGGCGAATTTTCATTACGTTACCGTAGGTAATGAATTTTCATAAGTTTTTACCACACTGTCACAGATAATACACTGATGTTACGTTACTGGTTGCAATAATGTTGGTAATTAATTACATACGGTTCTGAACGCGGAATAGAGGATTTATGATATTGGTGTAGATCAAGATATTTATTCGTCAATGTAAGCACATTACAATGCACTAATGAACGTCAGAGAAAAATAAAATACGTGAGTGTCGTGGAAAGTATGTGAATCGAGTGCGATTGGAACGAAGTTATGTTATTTAATTTTATTTCATTTTGACTTTTTCTTAAATTTTGTGGTTTTATTTTTTTTTGCATTTTTTTGAAATTCTAGAAATTTTGGATGATTTGGAAAATTTGGAAATTTGGAAAATTTTGAAAATTTTGGATATTTTGGAAATTTTGGAAATTTTGGAAATCTTGGAAATCTTGGAAATTTTGGAAATTTAGGAAAAGTTTGGAGATTTTGGAAATTTTTGAAATTTTGGAAATTTTGGAAATTTTGACATTTGTGACATTTTCGACATTTTTAAAATTCTCGACTTTTAAGGTTCTCGACTTTTTTCACTTTTATCACTTTGTCACTTCTCAATTTCACTACACTTCACTTCACTTTATTCTATTTTATATATTTTTTATTCCATTCCATTTTACATGTTTCTCAATCGTATGGGTGTCGCGTTTTCGTGACGTGACGCTTTTTCGTGACTGTCACGTGACTTTTTTTCGCCTTGGCCGGATCCGCGAACCGTCCGATAAGGAACTTCGTTCCAAAACTACCACCGGTTCTAACCCTACACCTCTGGCCCAAGAAGTATTATGACCGAAAAGAAATTCGACGAGACTTATTTTTTTCAAAACAGTAATACATTATTAGATCTTAAAGATACAAAATAAGGCGTAGTTCTTCAAGAAGACATATCAAAACAGCTTGAGAGACAGATAATGTACCTATTGTTTAATTATAAAGAAAAATAAATCCTAATCTGACTGCTTCACAAAACGTTTGATATGTTTATCTACACTCACATTGTAAGTTCTCTAAAACGTGTTCGAAAACGGTAGGCAATGCTAGCATTACCACAATCGATTTTACTATGATAAGCTTTTTATCTGTATCAGTAACGTAATTTTAACTTTACATGCTCAAATATTGATGAGTTTTGATAACATAATGTACACCTGCACGCTCCCGCGCGGCCGCCGATACGCGCCCGCGCGACCGCCGGCACAATCGAGTTGGCCATGGCGGTGCAATGGCGGCCATTCTATGGTTTCCGAATAATGCATTTAGGATAAATAATATGAGTGTAGATAAATCAGTGTATGCAACTGTACGTAATTAGGCCTTAAAACACTCGTGTGATCTTATTATGAAAACCACACTCATGTTTTAAGGACCCTTATTACGTAACAGTTACATAAACTACTATTTCCTACCTAAACGGTGTCCTATAAATGTTAGATGATTTTGTAGTAGTTTTTTGGTTTGGGCCATGCATCTTTGTACGTCATATATAGTCCTCGAACCTGCAGTAACCCATTGACATTCATGACATTTTCAAATATTTCTTAAGAGCGGGTAAAGGTAAATTTAAAGCATCGACGGGTAACAGGCGTCACTACCATTCTTTTTTTAAATTTTTTGGACTTACGGTTCGAAAGTAAGATGGGGGGGGGGGGGGGTTTGAAAGAGAAACTATCCTTTGTCATTTCTCGAGACCCATACTATCTCTATACCAATTTTCATCTAAATCAGTTCAGCGGTCAAAAATTCCTCATACCACCTTCCAACCCCCTTTTCACCCCCACAAGGGTTTGAAAACTATCCTTTGACGTTTCTCGAGACTCAAATTATCTCCATACTCATTTCTATCTAAATCGTTTCAGCGGTTAAAAATTCTCCATACATACTTTCAACCCCATTTTCACCCCCACCAGGGTTGATTTTCGGGATTAAATCTATATATTATCCTTTACCAGGACTCAAACTATATCTATACAAAATTTCATTAAAATCCGTTCAGCCGTTTTCACGTGATGCGCGGTCAAATAAACAGATAAACAGACAAAAATTCTAAAAATTGTTGGAACGTGTTCTGTTATCGATTCTAAGTATCCCCAGCCAACTTTTTTTCGATTATCTTCCATGTACAGACTTTCGACCCTCTTCAGCTTTATTATATGTATAGATTCCATCTTAGAGTATATATGATTTCCATGTTCTTGAATCTGCGATTTTATTAGTTGTAAAATTAGGAATTATTTAGACTATGCGAGAAAAAATAGTCTTTTCATTTTTGTTCGACTGATTTAGCGCACCTAGTGGACCCAGTGACCTGCTTTGCACTTCGTAAATCGTGGGTTCGGTTCCCGCAACAGACACGCACAGAGTGGTGAACAATTTTATTGTTCTTGTCTTTAAGACAAACATGTATTTTCTTAAATTGGTATGTATCTACATTTAAATAAGTTTTATCTCATTTCCACTCCATACCTACTTATAGTAGAACAAAATTACACATTCGTTGTTTTCGAAACTGACTCACACTTGGCCGTTTTCAGATTTTTACTTTATTTCGACCTAAAGACAAACCTTCGAGCCAAATTTCAGGTCGGTACGACCATTGGAAGATAGACCCATTTAGTTCATTATGACTTCATAGTAGAACAAAGTTACACCTTCGCTATTTTTAAAACTGACTCACACTTGGCCGTTTTCAGATTTTTCCCTTTACTTTGACCTTAAGACCTATCTCCATGCCAAATTTCAAGTCAGTACGACCATTGGAAGTGGTCTAGGTTTTTGATGAGTCAGTGAGTCAGTGAGTGAGTGTATAGTAAAAATAGCGATTTTCTGACGTCAATATCTCAAGAACTGCTATAGGTAGAATAATGAAATTTTGTATTCTAGACAATTAAGGGGATGTCAACAGACACTCGAAATTTCATATGCGTAGATAAAATATGTTTTGAGTTATAGGGTGGTCGAAATTGGCCCGAAATGGTCCGTGTAATATAACCCACGGCCGGTGTGTCGCTTTTTTTTGCTCGAACTTGGCGGACACACTGCCGTGTGTCTAGATTGTAGTATTGGGTAAATTTGTTACATGCGATCTTATTTCTTATATCCATATTGAATCATCTCGACATTTTTGCTTGCTGTATCCTCAGCAACATAGTTTGACGCAGGGCCTCATCTTTATAGCTAAGCTATTTACTGAAACTATAAATCTTTACTTTCCACATTGTATCATCTACCTTAATAACGAGTGAATGAAAGGATACATATATATGTGGCATTCGGATCGTATAATCCGCCGTATTACATTACATATTCATCATTGTGATGGTAATTAAAAGATATATGTTCCTCCTTAACGTGAAAATGGCTAAAATTATTTAAATAAAATTCAGCACACAGATTGTAACCTGAAACGGTGTAGTTATAGGATACTTTTTATCCCGATTTAATCCCGTGAATTGGTAAATTAAGACCGTCAAGAGTGTTGGGGTGTAAGGGAGTTTGGAAATTTCATCACTCCTACTTGAACGAAGTCGCAAAAGGAAGGTTAACTAGTACGTATTTGTAAACGTTTGCACCCACTGGCACTGTTGATTTAAAATATTGAAAATTGTTTGATAAACTGAAAATATACCAATAAATTCAGACCAGTTAAGGGTGCACAAAACTGTTTTAACAACTTGTGGAAAAATTGTACATTAAAAGTACCCGGGCCGTGTTCTTAAGGATGATTCACGCTGTAGCGTTCCGCGTTCTACATGAAACTTCCAACACTTCTTATTATATAAAGAACACCACTTGACCTCCGAGGATCACATGACGCTTTTTATACAAAATTAAGTGTTGGAAGTGTCGTGTAAAACGCGGAACGCTACAGCGTGAACCATCCTTTACTTTAAAACACGTTAGACACAATCCAACTCCAGTGCACTATGCAATACAGCTAATGTTTAAACGTTTGAATCAGAATTTCAGCAGAATTTGCTTGAAAATAGTATTCGAAACGGGATATTTACCATGTATATTTGAGTTTATGAGCACCCGATATTTCGGCGCAGTTGCATGCACCATCATCACGGAGTAACTAACGTTGAGCGAGTTTTAGTGGTCTACCCACACACCGTAGCGATCTACCCTCTTTCGAGTTCGCTTTTTTCGTCCATTGTCACTGCTACTACTACTGTCCGCGTTCTCACTTGTAACTCGATCACGATTGCGACACACAACACTTACAGTGTCAACTCGCGCGTTTTTTTGCGAAACAGTAAATTTTGGATTAGAGAACTTCCGGATCACTGGATACCAGATATTTGATAGACGAAACCCATCCTCCCGGTTAAAATTCTTATATTTAAAAATTTCAATGGCCTCTTTGACCATCCTGGGTATGTAGTGCCTTTCGGTCGAAAGTATCTGAGGGTTATGTAACTCAATCCAATGATTTGTTCCCGCCTCCAGTAGGTGTTCCGCGATCGCCAACTTCCGAGGATCATTGTTCCTGTACGCTCGGATGTGTTCCTTTATACGGCATGAGATTGTGCGCTTCGTTTGACCGATGTAAGAGCTACCACAGCTACAAACTATTTTATAAACACCTGGACGTTCAAGTGGGAAACTGTCTTTTGGTGTGCGTAAATATTGGGACAGTTTTCTATAAGGGGTGAAGACAGTAGTGACAGAGAACTTTTTTAAAATATTAGCAACCTTATCTGTCACACCCTTTATATATGGTAAGTACGCCGGTTGTCGCTCCACTTTATAGTTCAGGCGCTTAGGGGTGTCGGCGTGTCGAGGTGGCCTTATCCGCCCATTATAACCATTCCTCTGTAGGACGTCCCTTAAATGTGTCAGTTCCTTATTTAAATACTCCTCATCGCATAGGTTGTATGCACGGTCGGTAAGTGACGTCACTACAGAGTACAGTTGGCGAGGGTGGTGATGCGAGTTAGCATGAAGGTAACGATCCGTGTGAGTGGGCTTACTGTATACAGAGTGACTAAGAGAACCGTCATCCCGAACCCCAACTTTTACGTCAAGGAATGCAATACTTCTGTCCCTCTCCATTTCGTAAGTAAACCGCATTTTCCCGTGAATGCCGTTCAAATGTGCCACGTAATTTTGAATATCACCCGCGTCTTCCTCCACTATACAAAATATGTCATCCACATACCGTCTCTAAAGTCTCACAGCCTTCGGAGCGGTAGCAATGGCAGCAAACTCAAATATACATGGTAAATATCCCGTTTCGAATAATATTTATAATGTGAATGACCATGTGAGCTTGAAATCATATATTTGCTTGAAAAGTACTTATTCCAAAAATTTCGATGCAACTCCAATATTGGTTGATTATTTGTCATGTGTTGGAGTTGTGTTGAAGGTAGGTTGTGGTTATAATGTACGAGTAATGTATCTTTATGTATTTTAAAGTTAGAATATGGGACCCGTGTTGTCTTTTGTGTGTGTTTAGATACTGAAATGTGTATTTTTCAAATATACAATGAAAAGGTTGTCTAGAAGGGACCGCTCTTTAGCGATAAGACCGCCTGTTGTTACGTCTACCAAAGTACTTTTTCTCGCTTATCCTTATACTTGTATATATATATATATTTAATTTACGTGATGTATTGTATTGTATACAACTATCGATATTTTTATCACATCGTTTCAAAGTAGATGTACAGTCACCTGCAATAATTGGGGCCATTTTACTTTTTTTTGTGCATACGTTTTTGACACTTTTTCATAAAATGAATATTTTAGAATACTTACTATGGCCATTACTTTTGTTTGTTGTTTTGTGACGGAGAAAGAGGCTTAATTAGGCCATCAATTCCAAAAGCTTAGTTTAATAATAACAACTGAAAAACTCTTAATCACAGTAACTCATTGTCTCGCGATTTGTATGAAAATAATGCATTTACCACTGCGTTACTATCTTTTTACATTAATCAATGTGAATATAATAATTTTGGTTAAAAAATGCGTATTATTTGGTTCAGGTACAATTTGGGAATACAATTTTATACACCAAATTCACTGTCTATCATACTTTTTTCTGGCAATAATGGTCACAAAAAAAGTAGAACGAGCCAATTATCTGCCTTAACGAAGTCCGCAAAAATATGTGACACGCCCTATCTACAAGGTGTAAAAAAATGCTGATGATCCGTTTAAGGGATTGGTATCGTATTATAATCACGAAAATATAAAAAAAAATTTTTTTTCGCGCTAAAAAACAATTGGTGTTGTATGGAGGGTTGAACGGCTGGGCCGACGGGTCCCATACAAAAAAAATATTTTTTTCGCGTCCAAAAATTTTTTCTCTATTTTTTTCTTAGTCGAAATACCATACCAATTATACCCTTAAACGTATCTCCAGTATTTTTGTTACATCCTGTATAAGATTGTGTCTGATATCTTTGCGGCCATCGTTAAGGAAGATACTATGGCAGGTACCGTTCCTAATCTCGTACACAGAAACGGCCATTAAGACATTTGAACTAGCTGAGTTCGTCCACTTCATTAAGACATGAATTATGAATAGAGAGGGCATTAGCATCCATCTGTGGAGAACAGGATGTCATTGTTATGCAGATTGTAACCGGACGTCCCCTACTCCCTGCCCGCAAGATATCATAAACAGTACCGCGACGTCGTATAAACGTCAAATCAGCCTAATTGTAACACCGGAGCCCGAGGCTGAGAATATTGCTAGATAATTGAATAGAAAGTGAAATATTAAGAGTTTTAAATGCTGGAGCCCTATTTAATATGCTAAACTGTGACACGTGGCGTGGATATCCATTCGAGATAATTCGAGAACACTACTTATTTGACACAAACTATTTAGAACTATTCACAGTGTGCAGTGGTCTCACTAACTACTTTCAGTTTTCGGTTCCTGTATTCTATCTAGGTATATCATGAATATTTGTATTCGCATCGATATTCGCATTCGAATCAAACTTTGCGAATATTTTTTGAATACGAATGTTTGCAGAGCGCGTCGTGATTTGACCGTGCGACGTGGCCGCTGGAGATAATAATATGGTTCCACTTGTAAACGACGTACGGGACGTGTAAATGACGGTATTTCTTGACTCATTTTGTCCAATAACTAATAACTAGGTAATAATATTTTTTATCCTTATTCTGTACCATAACCATACAACTACGACAACCTAAAAATAATAACCTGATGAACCTAAAAATATTCATGCTCGCATTCGCGTCCTCACATTCTCATCCTGGATATTCCCATTCGTGAATGTGAAAGAAATGACCTTTGTTATATCCTTAGGGATCATACTCTTGCCACAATCAGAAAGACACTAAAATTGATATTATATTGGATCAAGAATATAATATATTAGATCAAGAGTACGCCGTAGGCAACCCTACCTCATCGAGAGCAGAATTTGGTTTATGTAGGGCAATGCTCGGTAAAACGTCATTTATTTTAGTACTTACTTGGTAGCGTCAGAAAAAGTTGGAGCATTTTGTACAGCCAGCAAAAATTTACCAATTTTTTGGCAAAAACTACTTCAACGACTATTAAGTGGGCACGTGGCTCATTCGATAGTGCTGATCGAGATGTGCCAAATAAATGGTTGTGGAAATTTTAGGATTTTTTTCCTTAATAGTTGATGAGTACTTTCTAATGGTACCAGTTTTATCTTCTACTAGGTTAATTATTTCAATTATATTTTTAATAAGGTAAAATCATGAATTTGCTAGTTCTGGGCAATGCAACCCCTTATTTTTTGAAACTTGTTGATAAACAGTATCTCATGTACCGCGTAACACTGTATTTACCAATCCCGTGAACTCATTTACGCGTCGTACTTGCATTAGTGGATTTTCACTTTTAAAGATAAAAGGAGAATGGGCATTTTGTACCATGAGTGTATACGATTGAGACATATCTCATTTGAAAGGTCTTAACTAGTGCATTATTTAATTGTATGACGCCACCATTGGATAGCGTGCAGGGTCCGAGATAAAAAAAAAAAGGTTGGGCATATAAACGGTTAATTTATAAATTATCCGCTCTATAACCAGTTATAGCGTATTTTATATGAAAGAATATGACAAATGCTTCACGCTTATTTACCACCACCATCGGCAAAATACGTACAGGGCTGGAATTAGTAGATGAAACATTTGCTAATATGTAAAAACACCTGTAGCATAGCGAAGCTAACGTGAATACAAAAGTCGTATGTAACAGCTAAAAGGTATTTTTATAAGCTATTTTTCGTAAACGATACTTGCACTCTAACGTATGCAGAGACCAAAATAAAACGGTTTTATGCGTTAACTAACTGTAATGAACGACGGCCTAATTCTTCTATTGAACACTAGATGGAGCTATGGCAGCAAAATGGACAACTTTTGCCACTGGCGTATACAATTGAACCTTATCTCTAATGATAGGTCTTGATCATAGCATTAATTAGTTATATGGCACTGAATGTCGAAAGGGTGCACGGAAGCCGGTATTCATTATTTTTTGTCTGCGCTGTGGCCTAGCTGTGGCGAAAACTAGAACTGATTAACCTTTACAAAAAAGGTTAACTTTTATACATATTTACATAGTTTATTCGCCTGAAATTAATTGTAAAAATAAGTCATTCATTTTTTGTGACTAATTAATGTTAAATGACCGCAATTAACTACTTAAATAATTAGAATCTGTTCCTGGCGACATCTTGTATGCAATGAAAGATCCGACTAAGAGTCGAGTTAGTGAAACTACATAAATATTAATAACTAGCTGTGCCCGCGGCTCCGCCCGCGTGGAATTCGGTCCGGTCTGTGTCAGTAAGCGTAATTCACCCCTAATTTCTCTCCCGCTAACCTGGAGGCGGAACTTTAAAGTTGACAGATGGATACGCTAGAGGACAGTCGTCCTAATAAAATATTTTACAATTACCACTAAATGAAACTACACTCAAAAATGAATACTTTTTTTTTATTGTATTATTTTTTTTGGCATGATTTAAACGACAAAGAGAGTAGTAGGTGTATATCGGACGATACAGGACCACTTCTGTATTTATACGTTCATGTCCACGGCAAATATCATCCAAATCGATCCTCCCGTCAAATCAGTCAAAGCATGTAAGAACAGGCGTGGTTAAAAGTGGGGGGGGGGGGGGTTCACAAATGCAGAAATGATTTTTTTCTACTTTAGGTGCACTTGGAGGGGGGGGGGTCTATGACCCATGCAAATTTAACTGTAGTGGCTACCCCCCCCCCCCCCCCCCCTTTTAGACGTTGAATTTTTATAGGCTACGTATAACCTGGCTGGGGATTTTCTTGAATTGGAATTAGTAATCCTTAAGGGGTGATTTCCGGGATAACAATGCAAAAAAAAACGGCCAAGAGCATGTCGGGCGATGCTCAGTGTAGAGTTTCGTAGATGCTGCCCTGTTACAAAACATCCGTTCTAAAGGTCGTTTATTTGGCGGCGCTTACGTCAGTTTACTATTCGGCACTTCCTTTCACTATGCGTTTTTGACTAATAATTCAAAAACGGCTGAACCGATTTTATTCAATATAGTTTTTATTGAAAGTTCTTATCAGGCCTCACCAAATTTCAGCTTTCTAGTGCGAACGGTAACTGAGCTAGACCGCGGACAGACGGACGGACATGGCGATGTAACTGTTACGTAATAAGGCCTAATTATGTGCAGAAACATACACTGCTTTACCTACACACATATTAAAAATCCATTGAAACCATTAGAATGACCGCCATTACACCGCCATGACCAACATTATTGCGTCAGCGGTCGGGGGGGGGGGGGGGCGGATTTTCATTACGTTACCGTAGGTAATGAATGTTCATACGTTTTTACCACACTGTCACAGATAATACACTGATGTTACGTTACTGCATGGTTGCAATAATGTTGGTAATTAATTACATACGGTTCCGAACGCGCAACAGAGGATGATATTGGTGTAGATCATAGTAGTTTATGTAACTGTTACGTTTTAAGGCCTAATTACGTACAGTTGCATACACTGCTTTATCTACACTCATATTATTTATTCTAAATGCCGTATTCGGAAACCATAGAATGGCCGTCATTGCATCGCCATGGCCAACTCGATTGTGCCGGCGGTCGGGGAGGCGCGTGTCGGGCTATCGGCAGCCGCGCGGGAGCGTGCAGGTGTACATTATGTTATCAAAACTCATAACACATCAATAGTTGAGCATGTAAAGTTAAAATTACGTTACTGCCACAGATAAAAAGCTTATCATAGTAAAAGCGGTCGTGGTAATGCTGCTGCAATTTGCCTACCGTTTTCGAACACGTTTTAGAGAACTTACAATATGAGTGTAGATAAAGATATTTATTCGTCAATGTAAGCACATTACAATGCACTAATGAACGTCAGGGAAAAATAAAATACGTGAGTGTAGTGGAAAGTGTGTGAATCGAGTGCGATTGGAACGAAGTTATGTTATTGAATTTTATTTCATTTTTGACTTTTTCGTAAATTTTGTGATTTTAATTTTTTATAAATTTTTTTTTTAATTTTAGAAATTTTGGAAATTTTTGATATTTTGGAAATTTTGAAAATTTCGGAAATCTTGGACATTTTGGTAATTTTGGATATTTTGGAAATTTTGGAAATTATGGAAATTTTGGAAATTATGGAAAGTTTGGAAAAATTGGAAATTTTGGAAAGTTTGGAAAAAGTGGAAATTTTGGAAATTTTAGATATTTTAGAAATTTTGGAAAGTTTGGAAATTTGGAAATTTTGGAAATGTTAGATTTGGGAATTTTGGAAATTTTGGAATATGAACACCTTGACCAAAAATTACAAATGATTTCAATACCAACTTTCAACATACAAACTTTCAACCCCCTTTTCACCCCCTCCAGGGTTGATTTTCGGGATGAAAACTATTCTTTGTCCTTTCCCGGGCCTCAAACTATCTCTACACAAAATTTCATCAAAATCCGTTCAGCCGTTAACTAATTAAAAATTCTTGGAACGTGTTCTGTTATCGACTCTAAGTATCTCCAGCCAACTTTTTTTCGAATATATTCCATGAACAGACTTTCGACCCTCTTCAGCTTTATTATATGTATACATAGTTTTTATTAAAAGTACCTTTCAGCCTTCACTTCCATTATTTTTTCAAATTTTTTGGACCTACGGCTCTAAAGTAAGTTGGGGGGGGGGGGGGGGGGTTTGAAGATGAAACTATCCTTTGTCATTTCTCGAGATCCATACTATCTCTGTACCAATTTTCATCTAAATCAGTTCAGCGGTAAAAAATTCCTCATACCACCTTCCAACCCCCTTTTCACCCCCACAAGGGTTTGAAAACTATCCTATGACGTTTCTCGAGACTCAAATTATCTCCATACTCATTTCTATCTAAATCGTTTCAGCGGTTAAAAAATCTCCATACAAACTTTCAACCCCATTTTCACCCCCACCAGGGTTGATTTTCGGGATCAAAACTATATCTTATCCTTTCCTAGGAATCAAACTATATCTATACAAAATTTCATCAAAATCCGTTCAGCCATTTTCACGTGATGCGCGGTCAAATAAACAGACAAACAGATAAACAGACAAACAGATAAACAGACAAAAATTCTAAAAATTGTTGGAACGTGTTCTGTTATCGATTCTAAGTATCCCCAGCCAACTTTTTTTCGATTATCTTCCATGTACAGACTTTCGACCCTCTTCAGCTTTATTATATATATAGATATAGATAGATAGTTTTTATTGACAGTATCTTTCAGGCTTCACTTCCATTATTTTTTTCAAATTTTTTGGACCTACGGTTCTAAAGTAAGATGGGGGAGGGGGGGGGGGGGGGGCTTTTTGAAGATGAAACTATCCTTTGTCCTTTCTCAAGACCCATACTATCTCTATACCAATTTTCATCTGAATCAGTTCAGCGGTAAAAAATCCTCATACCAACTTCCAACCCCCTTTTCACCCCCACAAGGGTTTGAAAACTATCCTATGTCGTGTCTTGAGACTCAAATTATCTCCGTACTCATTTCTATCTAAATCGTTTCAGCGGTTAAAAATTCTCCATACAAAAATTTCAACCCCATTTTCACCCCCACCAGGGTTGATTTTCGGGATTAAAACTATATATTATCCTTTCCCGGGACTCAAACTATCTTTATACAAAATTTCATCAAAATCCGTTCAGCCGTTTTCACGTGATGCGCGGTCAAATAAACAGACAAACAGATAAACAGATAAACAGACAAAAATTCTAAAAATTGTTGGAACGTGTTCTGTTATCGATTCTAAGTATACCCAGACAATTTTTTTTCGATTATCTTCCATGTACAGACTTTCGACCCTCTTCAGCTTTATTATATGTATAGATGCTGGCTCCATATCGTTGCTTTTTAACGCTTAAAAATCTGTGGTCTAAGGCTTCACGTCGCGTAATTATAAGTTAGTTTTTGAACGTTGACTACTGACAACTAGCTGTTCTAGGGGGCTACCTCGAACATCAAAATATGAAGATTCGTCTATTTGCCTTTCTCTGGTCCTTTCGCAAATTCGAGCGATAAAGAGGGAGATAGACTAAACTTCCTTTTTCGACTTAGCCCGGTCACAAAATAAACCGTTTTTTTATTACGACGGTGGCAAACAAGCATACGGCCCATATGGTACGGCCCATATGATGGTGACCGTACGTTGTCATAAGTCATGATGGAGTTAGACTGACGCGCCGGCACGTCGTTTTTCTTAATGTTCATTTTAATAATGTCATTTAGAATTTTGGAAGCTAGCTCCATCTAGTGACGAGTAGAAAACTTAGAACTTCATTAAGCACAATAAATTAACATACAAAGTAGATATATTTTAGTTCCTGCATGCATATATTACGAAAAATAGTTTATAAAAATACCTTTGACATGTAATATACGCCTCCCGTATACACATTAGCTTGGCTCTAAACCAAGCGATATTCATATCAAGCTTAATTTAAATTAATTAATTCTAGCCCTGTAAGTATTCAAACGTGGGGTGTTGTAAACAGAATTGATACCATTTCTCATATGCTTTCAGATAAACCATGTTATAATGGATTACATATCGTATCTTTTTTTTTAAATATCTCGGTCCCTGCACGATATCCAACAATGGTGCCATATAATAAAATAATCCTGTGATTACGAGCTTTAAAACGAGACACGTCTCAACAGTATACATCCATGGTACACTCCCCATACAAATATGCCCATTCTCTTTTGCCTGAATAACTAAAGCTCCAGGTTTGAGGTCGGCTATCATTTTTTGTTATTACTAGGTTGATTAGTATTATCGAATTTCATAAGGTTCAAGTGGCTACTCGATGAAGTAGATTTTATATTGATGTTATTGCTGACTGTACAAAGTGCTCCAGGTTTAGCTCAGGCTACCAAGTGCTAGCTCAGACTACCAAGTACTAGCTCAGGCTACCAAGTACTAAAATACATAACTTTACATAAGCTGAATTCTGCTCCTCATCGAGGCAACCGCCTACGGCCTATATGGGCTGACATCTATCTCAATCCAAATCACGGCCGGGTAATCCAAACTCACCATATTTTACCAACTGAAAAAAACTGTTGCAACTTTCTCCTTGAAGGGTCTTTATAGCAACCGGTCGTCCGCAGCCTCATACAGTAGTTTTTTAAAGCTCGTCGTTTTGCGATGCGGTAAGTTTTTTTTAATATGGTCTGATAATGTTGTTTAGAGAATATATAGTATCCGCTCCCTGCCTGTAACATTACCCTAAGTGTTTATCATAACGTAAGTAACTTATTGTTAGTATGAGCTGTATCAGAAGGCAAACAATTTGGCAAGTATACAATGTATCGGGCTTTAGTTGGGAACATGGAACATGAGGAATCTTCATATCATAACTCCTGTTGTTTAAAAAACTGGCAAGTGCTGAGCTGTTTAGCATACGGTAAATTCGATTTTGCACACTACAAGTAGTGCTTTTTTACTTTTCCGTTGAAGATAAAAATAAGTGGTTTTGCATAAAATGAGGTGTTGTGATATTTTTTCAGTGAGCAGATAATGTGCATAAATTTAAAAATGGTAACTCTATAGTAGCTAGGTACTTATAGGTATGTAACAGTATTTGTGGTAATTCAAATCAAAAGGGCCTTTATCGCCTTCATGATATTTATTTCTTAAGCAATAAAGGCGTTAAAGGGCCCTTTTGTTTTGGATTACGGTTATTCTTGGGAGTTATAAATACTTAAGGGTTTCACTTCCTTGGCCTATAAAGTCAAAGTACTGATTTGGTCACTATCACTGTGTTTTGCTCGCGCTGTTGTAGCAAATACGATACTCGTAAGCGTACACAAATCAACATCCATGCAAATGTTTGTTTACATAATTCAATGATTACGTGTTATGATGTTACCGAGCGTGCTAATCAGCTCTTAACATTTCAATATTAATAATAGAATGTCGTCAAAATTATGTTTATGATGCAAATTATTTTTTCTCAAACATGCAATGAAATATTCTCTTTACGTTCCTTATAATAGACTCGGAAGTATCCTTTTTCGGGCGCAGCATATCGAGGCGGCCTGAAATGGGATTTCATACAACTTTTCAAGCCTAGGCCTGCAAAGTAACTTTTTTTTGTTTCAACGTCCAACCTCATTCAGACAGCGTCAAAGATGGCGGCAGGTTTTACGAACAGCTGATTTTAACTTTTTAATTTTTACTTCATGGTCGTTTCTTAACAATAAAGCCCGTTACAAACGTTACCAATTTATTTCGCTATTCACCCGTAACGTACCTACCACCAATCATGGTTAGACTTGGTCACTTTGTATAAAAATACAAGTTTGCTGTAAGCCTCTCTTTTTAACCAAATTTGTTAGAAATTGATGCATAAAGCTGAATTATAAATTTATGCAGCGCAGCCCCGGTCGAAATTGTCAGTAAATTGGTTGGTGTAGCACGGACTTAAGAATCTTCACTTTTTTTGGTGGGAAATTGGAAAATTAATTTCTTACGAGTATTTCGATTTCATTGTTAGTTGTGATTTTGTAAGTTGGATCGAAGATTCTAAATATGAGTTCAATTGAAGAACATAGTGATGACGAAATGTTTGTTGACTGTACACCGCCTGAATTAAGAGCGGAGGCGAAATTAGCCATGAACAACTTGCTCCCGCCGAAATCAAAAGAGAGGTACATGACTGCATATGACAACTTCATAAGCTGGAAAATAAATAAAAACGCACACAATTTCTCTGAAAATATATTCAAGAACTGGGAAAAACAAAGAAATATTCAACATTGTGGTCACTGTACTCTATGATTAAAGCAACAATACGTCTTAAATACAATAAAGACATAAAAAACTACAATAACTTACTTGTATGGCTAAAACGGCGATCGGATGGATACTCTGCAAAGAAATCTAGAATTACCAGTGAAAATGTTCAAACATTTTTAAACCAAGCACCCGATGAACAATATCTGGCCATAAAGGTAACTTTACCTACCCGTAGTATTTAGTTATACCTACTTATTGTAATCATCAAAATTATATTCCTATATTTACATATGAATCAGACAAAAATGTGATGAATTTAGTTTGGATAGCAAAATATCTTAAAATATGACTATTTATTCAGTGCTAAGCCACTTTAGATACATTTCATTAAAATAAGTGGTTCACAGCAAGATTAAGTATATTTATTGATGTTTTCTACAACTTTTATTACATGCTATACATAATTTTATACAAGTGCTCACTTATCAACTTATCATTTGCAGGTTGCTTTGATCTTGGGCATAAATGGTGCATGTCGAGCAATGGAGTTAACAAACATCACCACAAAAGACATTGAGTTTCAAGTAGGGTGATTGTGCTCGTTTCCCGTCCATGGTCAGTTTCCGTCCACCTGACGGTTCTGCTACAAATATATGGAGAAAACTTGAACGTAAATGAATTTTCCTGCGGAAGTTTGGTCTTGTTGCGATCCATAATATCTAAGAAACAATTCTACCATTATAAAAAAGTAATTTGACAAATAGTGCCTTTAAAAATAAAACATTAATAGCCGCCTCGAATTCGGCCCTAGCAAATGTCATCGCAATGAAAAAAAAAAACTTGTGGCGGGAATTGTTTATGGTGAGTTTTATTAATGATTTAGGCAGTGCACTAAAAATGTTTGGCACGAATTAGCTATTTTAAAGTTAATTGTACGAGATTTTACGTGGAGATTAAAGTTTTAGCATATAATTTATATATAATCTTTGTGGACGAAAACGGGCAGAGCAATTTGGCATATATTTCAGTTTTGCGACCACCTGATCCCGGAAACCCAAACAGCTAGGTAAATATTTCTAATGGTTATTTTACTTCAAAAGACGTAATTAATACGTAATATTGTAGTATAGTAATATTATATTAGATTATACACTTTCGTTTCTGTCCATTCCTCGTATAATGTTACGTAAATAAATGTAATAAGTAAAACATTTAAATGACTTGAGCAGACTAAAAATAGCTCTTGTTTTGCATTGTTATCGTTGATATACGAGTTATTTGTGAGTAAACGAAACTAAAATTAATATTAGAATGACCAGAGAGTAGTACAATAACAATAATAACCTCCATAGGCTCTATACTATGGCGTGCTCTGCTTATTTCACTTCAAAAGAAAGCTTTGTAATCGGGCCATTGCTATCGTCCGTACACAGACACACCCGTACATCTTTCACAATTAATATTATCCGTTATTTTCACTAAACACTATCACATCACCTTTATCTATTTACCGGCAATTTAAACCACACGAAAACAAAACAAACAAACAAAAACATGCGATACAGTAAATATTTGAACCAATACATCCGAAAAAAGGAAGTCTCGTGTTTTACGCTGGTCACTACGAATAATGCGACTTTTTTAAATAATGCGGCTATTTAAAAAAGTCGCACCTTTGGATCTGACCGGAACCAATCGGAAACCTTCGGCAGCACGATTCCGGGTAATGCACGACCCAATAATGTACGATCCAATGCGCGGTTGACTACGCTAGTCATGTCAATTGCATTAAGGTACAAGTTGGAACCCGACCACAGACTGCAGCAGTACGTTAGCGTATGAAGTACTATTCATTGATTCAAAGTCAGCGACTCGAAGTCAAGCGATATGTCGTCGCATGGCAGACGAGACGTCGCCCGACCGCAGACGACGTGTCGCTGCGACACTACTGGTTTGTATGTATTTCTATGATGTATCATTCGAAGTCAACGACACGAAGTTAGACGACACGTCGCGCGACCGCAGATCCATCCGATCCGACGCCACGTTTCTTGTCGCTCGACGACACGTCGTCTGCTGCTGCCGTCTGCAATCGGTTCGAAATTATAAACACAACGACATGACGCGACGATGTGTCGCTCGATGACACGTCGTCTGCTCTGTAGCTGCGGTTTGCGGTCGGGTTCCAACTTGCACCTTTACTGAGTGGAGAGTGGAGACCGTTTCGGCTTCGCATCTCGATTTATTTGTTTTATTCCTGATGTGTTGTTTGTAAGATGTCTTGCGTGAATAAATGTTTTCTATTACATTCCTTGTACAATAAGTGGCTTTTGATTATTGCCCCGGATCAAACTTGTACGAATCAATAAGGTGTCATTAATTTATTACATAAGACAAGTCTAGCCACTTTTTGACCCCTTCCACTTTCCTGGGTTCGAAATTATCAAGATAATTATGATCTTTGTTAGTCTATCCGATAATTATCGGATACTTATCCTCGGTATGATTTTTTTTTTCAACTACTAACGCTAACATTTAAATTCCTTTTTTTGTGCATTCTGCCTTTACGAATTTTAGATTATTATCAAATTGATAATTATCAGACGGTAAAAATCTCAGGTAACTATTGTTGTAATAGTAAGAAGTAAGACATCCTATCTCCCCCCCCCCCCCTTATCTTAGGTAATCTTCATCTTAGGTAATAAATGAATGACGCCTAACCCTCATCTCAATAATCCGTGTACATCCTGGACACTGATTATTGGGTCGTACAGGCATGGTTGAGTGTTATTTGGCCGTGCAATATGAGTGCGCATTACACTGTATCCTTGTAACTAAAGCGCTCCACACACATAGCGGAATTCAGTACTGAATTTATCAATATCAATTCATAGACAAAATCAGAAGGAAATGGTGAAGTTTGTCTATGGTTGCGGAAATATGTCTATGGTAACTGAATTTTCGGCACTCCACACACAACGGAATTCAGTACTTAATTCATATACAAAATCAGGCGGAACTGATGAAATTTGTCTATGGCCTCCATAAAAAATTCAGGTACCATATAGGACATATTTCATCATTTCCGTCTGATTTTCTTTATGAATTGATAAATTCGGTACTAAATTCCGCTGTGTGTCGAGTGCCTACAACGTCACATAAAAAAAGCATAGACCGAAACTTAGATAATTCAACCAACCGGAGTCGCCATTGACAGGTGTTCCCCTCTGCCGAAAACATATGACCGGTGGTCATACACATGTATGGAATGACGTTTATCTGACGTGGCTATTTGTACGTTACCTACGAATAGCCATAAATTTGACGTATAGAAAATGACAGACATGGCTACTCCGGGTTGAATTCTCTAAGGACCGAAACTACGGATCGAAATGTTTTCTCTCTTTGCCGTGAACTCGTGAACGGCGCGTAGCGGCGCTACTGTCGCGTGCTGCGACATATGCGAATAAACCGATAGATAGAGCGGTTATAACTTATCTAATTCCGTTTATAGATTACTCTTGCATGTAAATTATAAAAGGAATTATCGAAATTGTAAAAGGGTGGGCAGAATATTTTGGTTTCATTAAATACACGGCACTGGCTATTCCATTCAGCGCCGAGTACCTCATCAGCCATCATAATTAGTTGGCGTTATTTCGGCGAAAAACACACTTAGCAGTCGATCAATGACGAAAATCAGCCAGAAGGCGGAAAATACACGTTTTCTGAATTCCGCAAAGGGTCCACCTAGCAAAGTAGTCATATAAGTATGAGCTTATTAAGCTAATAAGTCGTATAAAAGTCATTTAAACGTGAATTATACAGAACCTGTCATATAAAGCCAGCTAATACAGCTTTTTAATTACTCAGCATAATAGTCATATTATTTATTTCTATTACATATAAATCACGTTTAAACGTGGCTTATATGACTATTTACTCGAGTAACAGTGACTTATATAACTGTCTTACGACATGTCGAGTAAAAATAATGTAGTTGCTATTATATGTCCTCATGTAACACCCAGCACAATAGCTATATAAGTTTAATGATGTCATATAAATGCGAATTATATAACATGTTATATATGAGTATCTTACTCGACTAAAGAGTCATATAAGATATTGCTGAATAAGCTACTTCTACACGATGCTCATGTGAGGTTATTCGGTCGAATAATGACATATTATACGACTTATATGTCCGAAAATAGGTGGAATGGCGCTTGGACCGCTAAACATGCTATATAAGAGAAGTGATTATATACATTTTTACTGGTATAAATGGCGTATAACCGTACCTTTCAAAATAATCAAAAATATTTTTTAAATTTATATTTCATTAACTAAGAATTAAAGTGGGGCATTAAATATTTACAATTAAACCTAGTTTACTTCATCAATAAACTGACCTTCGCAGTATATTTCTACCATACACCGAATTTATTAGCTTTCATATCGTACGAGTTATAATATGTAACAGTATGGCTGATTAAAAAAACACTTACTGTCATTAATAGTTATATTTTCATTCGACAACCAATCACTCTTATCTTATAGTATCGGCACACTTTCAAGTTTTTCTGTTGTTTAGTAGCCTAGGATGCGATTTCCCCACTAATTCGTCAAATAACTTTTAATAATATATCAATTTAGTTATATAAAAGTCATATAAGTTGCTATTATACACCTAATTTGTCATAAGACAGTCACGTCAGTGATTATTATAAGATCAGATAAGTGACCGAAGTTGCAGTTAAATAACTTTTATTATGACTGAAATGCTGATTAAAATGGGCCCAAATCGCGTTATATAAACGTGTTAATGAAGTTTATTTGACTAATATTATGAGCTAAAAGTTAGAATATGTTACGTTGCCTATACACGCCGCGGCATTTCAAGTTCAAGTATGTATGTATGTAAACACTTTATTGTACATATATGAAGTAACAATACAAACATGATACAAGAAAAGAAACAAGTACAAAGGCGAACTTATCCCTGTAAGGGATTTCTTACAGTTAACCTTTGAGCAATTGGGAGAAAACTATAAGTATAAGATAGACAAACGAGCACTATGTACTTAGTGTACTTACGGAAATAAATATGTAAATAAATTATCTACTTAACCTAAGAAATAATAAATACGCATGTAATATATAATGATACAAATAAATACATACATATCTTATATATATATACACGGTGCCCGTGAGCATTGCGAGAGACTTTAACAGTGTATTCATGATCATATTTAGAAAACAAAATGTCCTTTAAACTTTTCCGAAATTCGCCATAGTTTCAGAGTAAATACTACTTACAAAAAATTGCATTTTGAATTGTTTCTCAGTGTAAAATGATTTTTTGATGGCGATCTCACCGGTATGGGGCATAGTCTAGACATCTCTTATTGACTGATATCAAAGACCTAAGAAACACTTTGCATGGACTAGTTTTTACGAGAAAAAATGTAGCAATTTACTTTTTCCGTTACTTTTTTCTAATGACATTTACTTTTTATATAGAACAGCATTCCAAAAAAGTGAAAAAAAAGTAAAAAAAAAAAATATGTTTTGGCATTTTACAACAAAAGTCATATAATGTTTTTTCATTCTTTTGACCTCAGAAATGCGTGGTTAAAATCTCTCGCAATGCTCACGGGCACCGTGTATACTAGGTAACTAGTCAACTAGAACACAAATCATTGGGAAGCCACAATTTATGTAACTTTCCCTTTAGTGATGCAACCGACTGGGATCAAGTTGCCACAAGTGCCACAATTTGACGTTTCATTTTACGCGCGTTTTTACAACAAAGCTAATCCTACATAACGTAACACAGAATTCACGGTATTAATTTAATAGTCTCATGCGAATAACGGCGTTGTCAAAAACACCATAAGTTGTATGGGGCCTAACCGTATTGGCTATTTTACTACTCTCTGGCCGCCCCGATAGTCTAAAAAATAGTGTCCCCACTCTAAACTTTTGAATCAGAGATCCAAAAATATGCCGGCTTAATGCCTTAGACGAATGCTTTATTTTTTTGTTCCATTATGCCATTGAACTCATATAACAGAATTACAGTTACCACTCAATAATAGCACAGAAAAAGTGGTCAAAATCCTTTTCTTTTATCTAAGAGAGCCGAACAGAATTAACTGTAATTATGTGTATTATATAAGTTTTATTTCATTTTGTCCACGAATAATGCAGTATTATTTTTATTACTTACTGAGAATACTCTATAATTCTAATTGGTTTTAGATGGCATCCAACAAGTCAAAAAAAAAAAAACAAAAAAAAAAAAATATCGTACACGATGGATTCACTCTCAAACGCATTGAAAGCAATTAGAGAACAAAAGGCGTCAGTTAGAAATGCCTGCAGAGTGTACGGGATTCCTAAAAGTACGATTCTCGATAGAATACACGGAAAAACCACCGACGGAATTAAGAAGCGTGGGCCAGATCCTGTGTTAGGAATAGTAGGCGAAAAGAAAGTAGTGGAATGGCTGATCAACATAGCTAAATGCGGATTTCCTGTTAAAAAACAAGAACTCTTAGATTCAGTTCAAAAAATTATAAAAGATTTATCGATACCCAATACATTTAAGGATGACCGGCCTGGTGAAACGTGGTATCGCAAGTTTTTAAAAAGACATCCTGAAATTTCGTGTCGATCTGCCGAAGGTGTTAATATGGCCAGAGCACAAGTCAGCGAAGCGTCCATAAGAGATTGGTTCAACGGCCTCGAGACATACTTAAATGACAATAATCATAATGATATTTTAAACCGTCCTTCGAGCATTTTTAACGCGGATGAAACTAGCTTTTCGCTATGCCCCAAGACTGGCAAAGTATTGGGGCCAAGAGGTTACCGCAACGTATATCAAGTCAAACAAGGAAACGAAAAAGACAACATAACCGTCCTCATGACATTTAACGCCAATGGAGATATCTGTCCCCCATGCGTAGTACTTCCATATGTCAAACCACCAAAGTCAGTGACAAAAAGCATGCCACCCCATTGGACTTTGGGTAGGTCGGAGTCAGGATGGATGCGGGGAGAAGTCTTTTATGAATTCGTCGCAAATGGTTTTAATAACTGGCTAGAAGACAATAACATTCAGAAGCCCGTCCTCTTGCTTGTAGATGGACACAAATCGCATATGTCAATGATGCTCAGCGAAATATGTGAAGAGAAACAGATTATATTATATGCTCTTCCGCCCAACACGACGCATATTCTTCAACCTGCTGACGTCAGTGTATTTGCTCCTCTCAAAGCAAGCTGGAAAAACAGAGTGCGGAGATTTCTGGCAAAACCAGAAAATATAAATACATCTGTTACTAAAACTAACTTTTGCGAATTACTTGCAGACATCTTGCACGAAACAAATTTTGAAACGTGCATCAAACACGGGTTTAAGCGATGTGGCCTCTACCCTTTCGATCCAAATGCGCCTGATTACTCTAAATGTGTCTTTGACACACTGGCAAAATTAAAAAAACAGACAAATTCCTGCCGAATCAGCCATAAGTAAAGCAGATATAGCAACAACCAAAAAAATACTAGAGAAAATTAAGACTAAGCTGATAAATAAAAATGTTAACTACAGAATTTTAATAAAAGAACTCAACACATTAAAGAAAACATTGCCCGCAGAGACGGTAATTGCAGAACTGTCATTAGACTCTGTATCAGACAGCACAATGCAAGACGTTTCCAGTGATACTTCTGTTGCCGGCGTGCTTGAAGTCAGCCAGCCAATAAATGAAAACTACCTAGAAGTTGGATCAATGGTCCCCCTTGATGACATTTTAATAATGTCTTTTGATGCCACTGATAAAGCGACGTTAGACATATGCGAAATGCTGCCTGAGATGAACACAGTAGACGTTGAGCCTATTTCAGTCGAGTCTGCGCGTTTAATGCCAGAAATACTTACAAAAGAAAACACGAAAAACCAGGCTGCATCCGATGTAGTATCTTCGATTATTTTGGCTCCACCTGAAAGTCCTGAAACACTGAGTCACGAAGCCATTATATCTTCAACTCCGATCCCAATAGAAGAGGAAACTCCTACTTACAGACACTATTCACATACAGTAACAGATCCATTTGAGCGCCATCTTTATTTGCCAGATCACATTCCAAAAAAGTCAAGGAATAGTAAATTTCCCGCCGCCATTTCCTCTGCAGCTTGGAGAGAACATTATGAATTCCAAGAACGATTAAAATATCTAAAACAGGAAGAAATAAGGAAGAGAAAATTAGAACGTTTGGAAAAACAACAACAAGCAAAAATATTAAAAGAAAATAACTCTAAGCCAAAGCCCGGCTCAAAATCAAAAAGAAGACGAAGGAACTATAGAGATATAGCTATGGTACAAAAAGAAAATTACGTTGCGCCTACATCTGCACCTGGAAAAATATCTTGTTCAGCGTGTGATGAGGATTTAATTTCTGATGTAGAGGAAGATGAAGATAAAAATATAGGATGTGATGTCTGTCCTCGGTGGTACCACCTTAAGTGCACAGTATTCCAAGGACAAGCTTATCATGATATAAAAGATAAATCGTTTAAATGTAACCGTTGTAATCAATAAGAAAAAAAAAATTGTTGTAATACCGACCGCCTCTAGGTAGCGTACCTTAGGGCCGTAGCCAGAAATGAGAACATGTGTGAAAAATATTTCATCGAATTTGTCAATATACACGTTCAGCAACACCAAATTAATATAAAAAAGTGGAAATCGGTAATAATATTTTCTTAAATTTTTGTAAAGATATTGCGGTTTAAAAACGTAAAATTTGAGCCATTTTTTAATACCCGAAATGTATTTTTAAAATCTCAATTCGATTACTTGTGTTCTAACAAGAAAAAAAAATTATAACACTATATAGGTAAACGCAATTTTTCGTGCCTAAAACTACAAAAATCTTCCAAAAACTGATTCCCTCCAAACAGTTTTCCGAAACATTGAGAGCGGTGACGTCACGACTTTCACGATTTTTGTAAGGGGCGTTTTGACGCTCGGCGCAGACGCCTAACGTATTTTCGCATTTTGAGGTTTCGGGGCTACAATAGATAGTAGGTTTATTAATTTAAGATAGGGCATGGCCAATTTTAAGATAGGGCATTATTGTTTTAAGGTGGGCATTGCCCCATAATGCCACCCCGCCCCCCCCCCTAGCTAAGGCCCTGGCGTTAATTGTTATAGTAGTAGGCTATGAGTATCCTATATCCCTTATGTTTGTATACACACACCTACCTACCTATATACATTGTATACCATTGACGATTCATCGGTGTTGTATAGGGTTTAATATTCTTGATAACTATATACGTAGGTATTTAACTTTTAAATAAATTTAAGAAATTATTAAGATGAAATAAAAGCATAATAAATATATCGGTACACCGCATTTTTTTATTTCCTATAATTTCAATGGTACATTCCCGAGTTTAAAGTAAGTATATTTTCAAAGATACCAGTGTCCTAATTAGCTCCGGTTCTGAGATAATCGACGGTAATGTTTTGTCTTTTTGATTATAAATCTACATTTAATTATTCTTGTACTTTGAGCCACCGCAATAAATGATGCACCTGTGTGTTAAGTCAAATATGCTTCCTTTTCCAAGTAACAAAATTTGGTACTATAAGAGTCCTGAGAACATTTTAGAACGTGCTTATTAGTGTTCATGATTAGCATTATAATAGTGTTATAAACCTTGACCTGACCCTAAACAGGCCTTAGTTTTATCACTGATTTATTCTATAAACATTACATAAACACTCTTACCGGTGATGAATCAGCTCTATGGTTGAAATGTAAGTGACGAGAAAAGCGTGTTTGCAATTATAAAGTAACCAAAACATGTTTATAGTGCTATTTTGTACTGTAACCGATTCCAATGATCTTTTTTTATCACCAAGAAAGTTCCTGTTGTGTTGCTGTCGTCGTCGCGAGGTTCTACAAAAAATTAAACAAATATTGGTAAGTCATTCGCCATTGTTGCTTAAAGTGACATATGTATATAGGTAATAAAAAGGAAATACTAAAAAACATTCGTGAACCGTAACTCTGCTGGTACTTGCGTTTATGAAAATAATTTTATTGATAAAATCATTGTTGATTTCAAATTATACAATGCACCCTCATAATTTTCGTGTTTTAATTAAATAGAAATTAATAAAATAGGAATTTGTCCCGACTGTGGCTGCTATAGTACACATGGGCTCCAGCCGTGCTGTCAGTTGTAATATACTATCAAGGCAGATAATAGCAGCCATATGTAGCTATCTTTATAATTTAAGTTATTTAGCAACTGTACCATGTAACGTATGGTACTATTTAGTACTATATAAGAATTTTCATGACTTTTACAGAACTAGCCCCATAGCGATGATGAGGGAGTTTAAATATAAAAGCTAAAACGTTACGTAATGGTCGTTCAAAGTCCTTTTATAGTGCTGATTGATCCTTTAATAGTGTTTACTAGTACTATAAAAGTTAGTTTGACGCATTATTAGTGCAAAATAAAAGTGTTAGTAAAGTCGTCTATGGTATTACATAGTAACATAATCGCTTTTGCATATCTATTACGATGCAACACTTAAATTCATGTTTATGGTCCTTTAAGCGTCCTAAGAGCTAAATTATACAACTGAAATGTTCTTTAATGGTATAGAACTAAAACGCTCTGTCAAAAAACCTTTATAGTACAAGCAGTCATAGTGGTTAACATTAAAGGCCAACAATATCATTGTTTGGTGATAATGATAAAGTGCCTTAGTTATAATATTCGATTGTTTGGTTGAGTTAATTATAATACCGTGATCGATTTAACAATATATGTATGAAAAAAAAAAACAAATATATAAAACCTAACTACGCCAATTTGTTTCCTAACTGTTTGCTAAAATTAACGGAAATAAAGAAACACGGTGTTAATCCTTACTATCATTAGTTTTTAGGATTCCGTAGCCAAAATGGCAAAAACAGAAACCTTATAGTTTCGTCATGTCCGTAGTTCGTCCGTATGCCATGGCCATTTTTTATTTGGAGACTATAACTAATATTGATGAAATTCTAACAGAAGGTGTATTTTGTATACCCCTACTTAGTATTGGAGTAAAATTGGTGAAAAAAATTTTTTTAAGGGGTAGCCACAAGGGGTTTTCCATACATGTAACAATTTTTTTTTACCAAATATCATCATGTTGCACATCAATCGATAGGACTTTAAAAATAAAATTGAGGTTTGTTTTATCATTTTTTGATTAAGTGAATATTTTCAGAAATAATCGCCCTACTCAGTGGACGAAAACTAGCAGAGCCCAGGACGGAAAACTGACATTTATGGACGAAAACCAACGAATACCCCACTTTTTCAAATAATATTTTTTATACAAAATCTCGCAAGTATGGATAATTATCGCGTAATATTAACATAAACTAGACTATATAAGCTATAAAATGAAATATAATACATTTAAGTCAGGGTACTTTAAGATATTCTTTTTGCATCACAAAGCTGGCAAAATCGATAAGTGGACGAAAAGGGGCACAATTACCCTACCAAAAAAAAAAAACCTGCCTAGCAACGGAGAAACACGGCCTTGCAACGATCTTCCCTAAAAAAATATTTTTATCCAGTTTATCCCAAGTTTATAATTATCACATCCTCGCATATTTGTTTTTCTTTCGCAATAGACAACGGTCAACGAAACCTCCACGCGAAGACCGCAGCCCGAATATACAAAATGCACCTTTGCAAGCTACGGGCGACATGACAGCTGTTTGTCAAGCGATACAATATTTACTCACAAGATATTTCACAATCAAACAGGCAATATCTCTATAAATCGGTGCAGTGCTAGTGAAAAGCGTAATCAAATATATCGCCTACTCGATCAACGGCAACAACCAAAAGGAAATCACCTATCAAGAGGTTCTGCCGCTAGGAATCCTGCAGCTAGACAGGTGGAACCTCGAAGCTACCCTGGACCCCCTGAGGATTGCGCCAATTTGTGCAGTAATATTTATATAGTGATATTTTTATTTAATTTTATTTGGTAGAATATACTAGCCTTAAGCTTATTCTTATTTATATTAGATTTACTTTTATTATAATATTGTATTCATTAAGTGTGAATGCAGCCCGCGACGCAACCCGGCAATAGCACGTCAAACAACGATTGCCAGTTATGCAACAAATCCTTTAAAAGTAAAAAAGGACTCAATATACACATTGCCAAAGCCCACAGACATTGCGTTAGTCAAAATGCTACACCTATTAATAGCAACCAAATAGACCCACCCTCTTCCGCAGTATCCCAACATACCACTCCATTCCACATCCACCTTAGTCATAGGAAAAGTAATGTTTCTGTTGTTAAAAGAATACCCCGCGGGGCTAGAATATCCGTCGCCACTCATCTTGCCCATCTAATAGGCAAATGCACCGAATATAATACTACCGCAGACTGGCACCAACTCCTACTTTTCCCTTACCAGACCCTCCACGCAGGAGAAGACGACCCAAGCATATCGTTAACACAAAAAATAAAAAACAACTGTATTAATAACCCTTCGCCACCCGTACATAATACTCATAGTAAGACGAACTTAATTTTCAATCGTCAGAAACACATTGAGGGCAAGATCAGTGACGGTGACCTTAAGGGGGCCGCCCGCCTTCTATTTTCGAGCGACGTGTTATCGCCGGAGACCCCCGACACTCTTTTGGCCTTACAATCTAAACATCCCCCAGGAATAGAGGGATCTATTCCTCACTTTTTGGAACCACCAACGGCAAACCAGGCCTGCCTACAAATAAAAAATAGAGACGTCATGGAAGGTATTTCATCATTCAAAATCGGTTCCGCTGCAGGCCTGGATGGACTCTCACCCCAACATTTGAAGGACCTCACATCCCACATTGCGGGCGATGCCGGTGAGCGCCTTATCGAGTCAATTACGAAATTAGTCAACTTTATGTATACTGGCAACGTCAACCCTGAAATAGTTCCCATATTATATGGGGCTAATCTCATCGCCCTCACCAAAAAGGACGGAGGGGTGAGACCCATAGCCGTTGGTTCTACACTCAGACGTCTCGCCTCTAAGATTGCAGTTAGGTATATAGCTTCCAAATTAAAACCCCTTTTCGAACCTATCCAGCTCGGTTTCGGCATTAAAGGAGGTTGTGAGGCAGCCGTCCATGCCTTACGCACTTACCTCCCAAATTCACCGTGTGATGTACTGGTCAAAATTGACGTCCGGAACGCTTTCAATTCAGTCAATAGGGACACCTTGCTGACAGAAATTAAAAGCAACATACCAGAAATTTACAACTACCTTTTACATTGCTATGCTGACCCTACTAAACTAGTTTACCGCGAAAACGTTCTATCTTCTGAAATAGGCTGTCAACAAGGTGATCCTCTCGGGCCGGCAATATTTAGTTTGGCCATTAACCCAATAATTCAAAATTTAAAATCAAAATTTAATGTGTGGTATTTAGACGATGGAACCCTGGGAGGCGACCTGGAGTCCGTGCTGTCTGACCTCTCGACCATCCAATCCAAATTCCATTCCATTGGTCTAGACCTTAACTACGCGAAATGTGAACTTTACATCCATAACACGTCTTTGAATGTTAGTGATGTAAAACAAAAATTTGATTCTCTGACTCCTAACATAAAAATTGTAAACAAAACCTCACTCTGCCTCCTAGGGTCCCCCATCTTTGAAGAATCCTTCTCGGATTACATATCAGATACTATTTCTAAATTCCAAAATTACGAAAGTCGTCTACTTGAAATTAGTCCCCATTTTGCTTTAGCTGTTATAAAATTTTGCCTTTTTGTACCAAAATTAACATATGTACTTCGTTGCTGCTCGTTCGAAAAATTTCAAAATTTATTAATACCTATGGATGACTTGATTAAATCTAGTTTAGAATCTATTTTGAATTTACAGCTAAGCAAAGAGTCCTGGACCCAAGCATCCCTTCCCATCCGCTATGGTGGGATAGGGATACGCAAAATTTCAAGTGTTTCTGCACCGGCGTTTTTGTCTTCCGTTCATAGCTCGGCAAGTCTCGTAGGAAAAATCCTAAGGGCCTGCCCTTCAAACTATGAGATTGCAGGCTTGACGGAGGCCAAAAACGCTTGGTCCATTGCCTGCCCGGGTAAGGATTTTCCCGATAATTTGACCTCCCAACGGACCTGGGATGACATTTTATGCAAAATTACTTATGACACTCTCCTTAGTCACAGCACAGGTTCCGAACGTGCCAGACTCCTAGCTGTGGGGACCAAAGAAGCCGGTGCCTGGCTGCACGCCTTTCCGTCCGTGCATACTGGCACTTTTTTGGAACCCCACACTCTGCGCGTTGCGGCCTGTCTGCGGCTTGGCGTCCGGGTTTGCGCACCACATAAGTGCCCCTGCGGCACAGATGTAGACGTCCTCGGGCACCACGGTTTGTCTTGTCAGAGGAGCGCGGGGCGCTTCTCCAGGCACGCCGCACTCAATGACATCCTACGTCGGTCTCTTGCCAGCATTAATGTTCCCGCTCTTCTGGAGCCCGCTGGCATTCTCAGGGATGACGGCAAGAGGCCGGATGGGATGTCGTTGGTTCCGTGGAAGATGGGTCGGGTGCTAGTATGGGACGCCACATGTGTAGACACGCTGGCCCCCTCCCATCTCCACGGAACTTCCACCAGGGCCGGCGCGGCTGCAGAGGCGGCCGAAAGACTTAAAAAAGTTAAATATGGGGGCCTCGGCGTCGAATACAACTTCGTTCCTTTCAGCGTCGAGACCCTCGGCCCGTGGGGTCCTAGCGCCCAAGCCCTCTTCAAAGAGATTTCTAAGAGGCTAGTGGATTCCACCGGTGACCGTAGAGCTGGCAGCTTCCTGGCCCAACGTATTGGTATTGCCATACAGAGAGGGAATGCTGCCAGCATCTACGGTACCATGCCGCGGGGGTATTGGTTAGTTTAGTATATTTTTTAGTAGGTTTTTTATTTATATTTAAGTTTACTGTATTAATGCACCAATTTATTATGTTTTGTAAATAAATATAACTTGTTTCAAGGTGACTTAATCATATTTAAGTTGTGTGACACAAAAAATAAAACAGACAGATCTTTTGTGATTCGAGATGAGTTCATGAACATTTTCGAAAAATATTATGCCCTTCGGCCTAAGGATACAGCAACAGAACGACTTTTCTTAAATTACCGAAATGGTAAATGTACCAGACAAGTTATTGGACGCCACAAAATTTTAGTCATGCCGAAAGATATAGCTACATTTTTAAAATTAGATAGCCCGCATCTGTACACTGGGCATTGTTCCCGGCGAACATCAGCCACCCTCCTCGCTGACTCTGGTGCCAATCTTTTGGCTGTTAAAAGACATGGTGGGTGGAAGTCTGACAGAGTGGCAGAAGGCTACATTGATGAGTCGGTTGGGATCAAAAAAGAAACTACAAAAAATATAACAATGAATATAAAATTAGCAAGCACTAATAATACAACCACGTCTCATGAAGACATCCATTTGCATCTATCTCTACAGCCAGGTTGTTCTCGTGACCCTCCAGTATTCATCCAGCGCCATAGTCTTCCCAAATTCAACATTGATTCCATGCCGGCCACAAATTTACTGTCATCTGTCCATTCTCTGCCAGTAACCCGCAACCAGAATCAAGATTTGACACAGTCTGGTGCATCAAATCCTCAGCTACCATTGCCTCCTCAGCAAGAAGAGAAGGCAAATGAACAGTCCACCAGTCATATTGCACCATCACAGCCAGTTTTGTCTTCCGAAATTCAGCAAACTAATATTAGCGTACCTGGAAAAACCATAACAATATCCATAAGCAATTGCCCTAACATGTCAAACTTAACTTTTAATATCAACTAAATCATACATGAAATATTTCTTCTTTTAGAAGCGATACTTACGTTAAATGTTTGAGTCCATCGAGTTTGAATATTTTTTAATGAGATGTACTTATTTATGCCTGTAAACTTCGATTCTCCTATTTTAACAGTCGTAGAATAAGTGTAATTTACGTCACACCTGGCATTATGGCCAGGTGGAGACGTAAAATTGTGTACTCACCACAGGCAGTAAAAAAGAAAGCCCTCTATCGCATATTTACAACCCTCGCCTGCGGCTCGGGTCACAAATACCTGCGATTTCGGGCTTTCTTTCTTTTACAGTCCTTGGTAAGTAATGTACTAATGCAGTATGTAGTTTTTTTGGTAGGACAATCTTGTTCTATTGTATTTGTTGTAATATAATAATGTACAAATTTAAACATAAGTAAGGTTGGGTTTGAAAAAATTCGGAAGCTGTCGCTGTCACAATCGACGTTTGATTTTATTCCCAACGTTTCGTTCAGAAACATGCTTTGTAATTTCAAAATGACTTTTTTCAGTTTAGCATATTGCACGCCGAGTATAACGCTTCCATACATTGTTACTGTCAATTGGGTGTAAACCTAGCGTAGATAATTTTAGATTGAATAAAACGTTGTCCTTTTGGCTTTTTTTATTTTATTTCATTGCATGTTTGAGAAAAGCACTATACATACCTCGGCGTGAAAACGGATTCCCGGCCTCGTATCACTATCCGGCCTCGCTACGCTCGGCCGTCTATACCTACTTGGCCGGAAATCCGTGTTTTCCCGGCCTCTGATGTAATGTACTATTAAACTAGCTGTGCCCGCGGCTCCGCCCGCGTGGAATTCTGTCTTTTTCAGTAAGCGGCTAATTCACCCCTAATTTCTCTCCCTCCCCCTGGAGGCGGAACTTGATGGTCTTTAAGTAAAGTTGACAGATGGATACGCTAGAGGACAGTAGTCCAGATAAAATATTTTACAATGACCACTAAATAAAACTACACTCCAAAATCAATAGTTTTTTTCGTCCTTATTAAAAAAAATTATATGATTTAAACGACATTGGACGATACAGTACCACTTTTGTATTCATACGTCCTTGACTGTATCTATTCATATCATGTCCATGGCAAATATCATCCAAATCGATCCTCCAGTCAAATCAGTTTAAGAATGAAAAGGTAAGAACAGGCCCGGTTACAGCCTAAAATTTGGGCCGGGGGGGGGGGTAACTATGAAATTGGGGGGGTCACTAATGCAGAAATGATTTTTTGAAGGGGTAATGAATTTTTCTATTTGACGTGTACGGTTCAGGTGCAAAATTAACTCAATCGAGCGTAGTGGCTACACCTTTTTAGAGGTTGAATTTTTATAGCCTACCTATACCTGGCTGAGGATTTTCTTGACAATTGGAATTAGTAATCCTTAAGGGGATAACAATGGAAAAAAAACCGGCCAAGAGCATGTTGGGCCATGTTCAGTGTAGGGTTCCGTAATTGCCGCCCTGTTAAAAAACCATCCGTTCAAAAGGTCGTTTATTAAGGCATTATAAACGGTACATCTCATTAACATTTGAATTTTACGTAAGTATGTACATATTTCACAAACAAAGAATTTAGCATAATCAAGACACAAAAATGCTCTTACAGATAAAACATAGGCGTATATTTGGCGGCGCTTCCGTCATAAACTAATAATTGCGTGGTGGGTTAATTGTTTGGCGTTGTAATTCTAAGCTATCCGGTACTTACGTCCTTTCACTATGCGTTTTTGACTGACAACTCAAAAACAGCTGAACCGATTTTATTCAATATAGTTTTTATTGAAAGTACCTTTCAGGCTTCACTTCCGTTATTTTTTTGGACCTACGGTTCAAAAGTAAGATGGGGGGGGGGGGGGGGGAGCGGGACTCAAACTATCTCTATACAAAATTACGTCAAAATCCGTTAAGCCGTTTTTACGTGATGCGCGGTCAAATAAACAGACAAAAATTCTAAGAATTGTTGTGATTCTAAGTATCCCCAGCCAACTTTTTTTCGATTATCTTCCATGTACAGACTTTCGACCCTCTTCAGCTTAATTATATGTATAGATATAGATAGAAGATATGTATAGATAGAAGTAGCTTTGTACACCGTAGCGCGTAACAGCTATTTTCTGCAGGCGTAGGTACCTGTTTGTTCTGAAACGTTAAATATAGAACGTACTAAGATGACATATTCTATACCAGTTTTAGGGGCTACAGTCGTTATACTGAAAATGGTTTTATGCAACTGGAACAGTTTTATGAAATCGGGTTTAAGTCTATTAGTTATTATAGTTACGTAAAAACAGATATTGGTTAATTAAAACGTTATTTTCTACACAGTAATTTATAAACATTAGGAGACCACTTTTTTCGGCGCTAGGTTTCCAAGGGACTGTAAGTAAATCTTATGGCATGCGCATTATATTTGTTACCAGAACTATCTTATGTCCATTCTACCGAGATTTGTGTCCCAAAAGACCCACCACCTCATTGTATCGCATCCACGCTTCCACTTGTAATGCAAACCATGACATGCAAACTGTAACACCCGAGGGATGCTCGGAAATGTACAAGCGCCTATATTGGGTTAGCGTGCCACTTCCAGCATTGAATGATGCCTGAATATACTTATCTGAGCCTTTGACAGGACGTGAGACGGCTGAGGAAGGCTTACTCATATAATCATTTATATAAGATTTTAGGAACTTTCAGGTACTAAACGTCTATTTTCAGGACCTCAAAAGAAAAAAAGCAAAACCCTTTTAGGATAACTCGTGTGTCTGTGCGTCTGTCAGAGCCCATTTGAAAACTACAGGACCGATTGTGTTTAAATTACTCACATGTAGATAAGTCTGTGACCTAAAAACGGACGTATGTTTCTTTATAATTTTGAAAATATTTAAACATTTTCCATTCCCTATCTCAGAAAGTACTAAGTCGTCTAAGTACCTTGCAGGCGTCAATAGGCTACGGTAACTGCTTACCATCAGGCGGGCCGTATGATTGTTTGCCACCGTCGTGGTATAAAAAAAATACTAAACCTAAGTATTTGAAGTAACGTGAAATGCAAATACCTTCGAATGAAAGCTTCATTCTCAAAATCCGTAATGACTATAGATCTTTGAAGATAGCACAAAGAGCACTTCCAGGCAATCGTTTTAAATACCTTCGCACTTAAGCTTTTTTCTGTATTTTTTTTTACTTGACTTGCACTTTCTGAATTTCGAAATTTACTCTTTAAATATGAACTACATACCAGGGTTGTGTCTGAGGTCAGTTCTAATCGGAACTGCTGTTTCCAACCGACTTCAAGATTTCGAAGGACGAGGTTATCAATTCGTCGGGATCTTTGATTTTGCTATTTTTTATTTTTATGTATGTTCACCGATTATTCGAAGACGGCTGGACCGATTTGGAAAATTATTTTTTTGTTTGAAAGTTTGTTTAAAGTATAAGTTGGTCCCATTCTAACCAGGTGAGGATCTGATGATGGGATCCTGGAGAAATCGAGGGAACTCTTAAACTATTATAGGCACACCTATAGTGATTTGAGTATTTTTTACAGCAGCTCGAGCATTTGCTTTTGGAAAGGTGGATGCTAAATGAAGTCGGTTCTTTTTTTTTTGTTTAAAATTATTGTATTCAAGTGTGCGTCTAAACCCGTACGTGACGCGCTGATAAGCTCGTTATATGCTTGTTCTTGAAATTTATAGATAGCTTTAGGATATCCGACGGTTAAATGACATTTGTTAGAGAATATATTGGCCGTAAATTGACACCTATATTAATATAATAACCGTCCTTCGGCAGTCGGGTAAATACGATACACGAGTAACATATTTATGGCCATCCAGGTACCGGATTCGAATTTTAAAATACATTAACAATACAATAAGAACACAACCTATTTCAAACATAACTCCAACACATAACAAACAATCAACCAATAATGAAGTTGTATTGGAGTTGCGATGGAATATTTCTCAAGCAAATTCTGATATTTCTGATTCAGATGTTTATGCCGTAGCTGTGTTGCGTTGTTAATGCATTGGAGTTGTATGAAGTTGGATCATGTCTATACGTGTTTTAAAGTTAGGATACGGCCCCAGGTCAGTTGGTTAAAAGTATATTAAAATTATACAGGTTGTACCAAAAATACTGGTGATCCGTTTAAGGGCATTAATTGGTATCGTATGGCGACGAAGAAAAAATTGATGAAAAATTATTTGGACGCGAAAAAAATTTTTTTTTGTATGGGGCACGTTGTCCCGGCGGCCCGGCAACCCGCCGTACAAACATTTTTTATTTGCTAGAAAATTCTTTTTCTTACTTTTTTTTTTACAATTATGCCTTTAAACGGATCACCAGCGTTTTTGTTACACTTGTATAGGTAAAACTACCGGAACACGTATTGTATGTTAACTCTGCTGCTGAAAAAATGATATACTCATACTTTTTTTTATGAATTTCATGATTTAATTGTTTAAAAAAACTCTGACTCACACTTGAACTTTGATAAACAGTATCTTAGTAATAATCTCAATAGTATCTTAGTAGACATTAACGGTAGAGCATCCGTAAAACCCGATTCCCACCGGCTTGCCTAATTTTCAGTAATATGTAAAATTTTGCTACAGCTCACGAAGAAAAGAAAAGTACAAATTAGCGCCGGCTTGTCTACGAATATTTTTGTCTGGCCGCGACTGCAGACATAAGTTATGCGAAACAAAACATATCACCAGGTGAGATTTACCTATTATTTTGACAAAAAGGGGATTTAATCGCGTAGGTACAATTACTTTTATTATTTTACAAAAAAAAGAAAAGTAAAAGATGAAGTCCCGTTTGTTTAAAAAAAAAAGTGAAAATCGTGTGAGGTTAAATCAGTATAGATTTACCTATACTTAGTGTTAGAAGAGAGTTAGTACTTATAAATAAACACAAAAATAAATTTGGGCCCAAGAAGCATAAGAGTTAGTGCAGCATGCGCAATCACGATATTTCAGCATGTCATGTCATTATCCAACCTAATTCATATGGTAAGCTTAAATGGGAACACACGAAATTCCCGGCTAGGGTTGTCGCAATGAAAATAATAAAGCCTCAGGTAATTTCGCTAATGCACGCGGTTACCCTATCTAGATCGCACTTACACTCCCCCGAACCGAAGGTTCGTATTAAGAGGGTCGGCATGTTGTGTCAGCCCCTCAATGGAGATGACTATTTTGGTGTGTTGACCATGTCTTGTGTTAAGGAATGCCGACATTGGTAATTTTGATGAATGCACGAACTTGATCCAGTAGGAGAAGGAATGCCTGTTTTAGGCTGCATAGTTTACCACAGGCCTATGAAGCGCGGTTGCTTATTTAACATGTCCAGTCACCATCAGGTATATCGGAGCGGCCAAGTTGGTCACAAGTATCTGAACAACGCCTCTATTTTCAAGGCAATAAAGTGCATGTTCAGTTATTTTTGAGTACCCTAGCAGCTCCGATATATTTGATGGCGACTGTCCGAAACACGAATCATTTTAAAATGTGAACTAAAACGGAAATATTTTTTCGACTGTAAGTTTACTTAGCTTTCATTAGAAGGAACGAAATTTAAAACGAAATGTATGCTTATTAGGAATATCAGTTGAAGTAATAAATCCTACATAATTAGGAACATGCTAGTGCTAGTAGGTATACTTATTCGGCAACCATAAATATTTGATAAATTGCTTTAATGACTTGCACAAAAAATGTGGAACTTGTCTGTAAACGGATGGTAGGTACGTGTAATAATTTTAACCAAAAAAGAACCGACTTCACTTTGCCTTCGCCTATCCTAAAGCAAATGCGCGAGCTACTGTATAAAATACTCAAATTACTATACGTGTGCCTATAATGTGTGCTGAAGAGTTCCATCGATTTTTCCAGGATCCCATCATCAGATCCTGACCTCATGACAATGAGACCAACCGTGAACTATTTCAAACAAAAAAATATTTTCCAAATCGGTGCAGCTGTCTTCGAATAATCGGTGAACATACATTAAAAAAAAAGCAAAAACAAAGATCCCGACGAATTGATAACCTCCTTCTTCGAAATCTTGAAGTCGGTTAAAAACTTCCTATATCAGCAGTATTATTGCTTTACACCTGAAAAAAATCGCAACCCTGTACCAATTACATACTAATTCTACTATATTATGCACTTTTTATAGAATAACTGTTTCACTTCTCCAATTACTTAAGCGAGGTTTAGACTAGAAAGAACTGGCATGCAATTTTCTTTACATTGCTACTACTGAATGTAATGCAATGATTTGAATAGGTTAATTACAGCAATGTAATGAAAAATGCATTTAAGTTCTTGCTAGTCTAAATTTGCTTTAGGATTAATACAATGTTGGTATAAAAAAAACTCTTTCCGTTATATATTTTATTTGTTTTTGCGGACAATATCATACATTAATTTCAGGCCACTAAGTTAAAGATTGGCGGCTTACTTAGTTTTGATTTAGTACAACGTATAAAACCAATAAACTATTTTTGACAAGAGAGTACTTTAAATATGTTATCCGTAAACTTAACTACAATAAGTATAAGCTCAAACAATAAGTATTCATAAAATTCAACAATTTAAAAACGTTAACAATTAGAAAATTACCTTTTTTACCATTAATTTTACATTCATACAACTAATGCAATTTAATTGTCGACGTTGTGTGGTTTATAAATAATTTATTATGCAACCTAATGCAAATTATATATTTATTGTTAAACAATATATTTTCTGCAAAGCTATTTATATACATTTTAACTTGTATAAATTCATGATGTACATGTACAACTTGTAGACATGAATAGTATTCATATTGTATTACAATGTTTCGTTAAACGTTTTTATTTGAAACGAATATCTATGCATTTATTAGAATAATTTTCATAAATGAACTTGTGGTTTGAGTTGAATCAATATATCGTACATAAATAACAAGGATTAATAATTTAGGAAATATAACAATTCAATTTGAATAGTTTTGAAAAGCTGCGGAAGTTCGAAATCATATTGAACACTAGCGAACACATGTTTCTGAATATTGGACTGCAAAACACAAATTCTGAAACTTTATATATTCTTATTATAGTAATTTTTTTTCAAACATGCGCGTAAATGTTGTCATTAATTTGGTGAAAATAGACGCGGAAGCATCAGCGTCAGGTGCCTCAGTGAAACTTGATATGAAAATGTATTTCATACTTACTTTGCAGGCCCTATTCCCGGCCTCGTATCCCTTCTCGGCCGGTAATCCCTATTTTCCCGGCCTCTGCTGTAATGTACTATATATTTTGAAAGAAAGCATGTATACATACTGTAAAGTATCGAACATGCCGCGTTCGACCATGGCAAAATAGTAAACATGTATACAGGGTGTTTGGTAACCGGATGCAAAGCCGAAAGTAGGAGATAGTCTAGGTCATGTAGAACATTTTTAGCCATACTTGTCTTAGACAAATGTTATTAGTTTTTTTTTAATTTAAATTTTAAGATTTGTCGGAGAAAACTGCAAAACTTCAGACTAAATCGATAATTAGAACTTTTTTTACTGCAGGTAGATTTTTTTTTGTTTTATTTCGTATTGTGCAATGTCTATCAAACACTATAAAAGTGATTTCAAACATCTGTGTCTAAAGAAAACAAGTTGACAGCGATTTAAAATTTTAGTTACATGAAAATGTAAACGATTTAAGTGATTTCAAAGTACGATAAAAAAAAACTAAAATAGCCACGAATTTTCAAACCATTTTAAAAACATCCTTGGCTTTTACCCTTTTATTTAAGCTATCAAACACGACTGTAGCTACTGTATCCTTGAAAATAAGCCACCTAAACCAACTGGGTAGCTAAAATGTTTCACTCTACTTGTGATACTTGTGGTAGTTGTGGTGACGAATCTCATTATGATTTTACAATAAAACATTGGTTCTGAATACTAAGTTGGCATTGACTTGACATTTGACTTGTTTTAAAAGGGTTAAGTGTACTGGACAAAACTACCACATGCAATTTTAACAAACAAAGGCTTGCGGCGGTGAGAGACAAAAGAGACTGATAGCGGCAGGCGGTGAGCGGCGTTAAACAAAGATGATCGGTTTTGTGCTTTATTGACAAAGATAAACTGATTAGCTACATGAGTATTTGTGCAAAAACTAGTAATTTAGTCTAGTTACAACTTCAGTTGCGATTAGACGTTCATTGTGGTTTAATTTCCCGCTCTCATCTCAATTTACCGTGTCAAGTTGTAGCTGCCGTAGGCGCTCCTTCACGTGTAATTACGACTTCTTCATTGTAAACATGGAGTTTACGAACGAAGAATACGCCGACATTATCTACATGTACTGCAAAGCTGACAGTAATGGAGCGATGGCCCGACGGATGTACCAAGAGCGTTTTCCAAACCGGAGATTGCCTAATGTGAGAGTGTTTTACAATTCATTCCGAAGGCTACGTGAGAATGGTATTGCTGTGCAACATGGAGGGAATCCAGGACGTAATCGCCCTGAAGTGGAGGAAGACGTTCTACAGGCATTTGCAGAGGATCCGAATACGAGCATCAGAGTGGTAGCTCGTAATCTGAACTTGTCCACATGGAAAGTATGGGCCACAATGAATCGTGAGGGAAAATATCCTTTTCGCGGCATCGGAGTTCAAGGTTTGGACGAAGGAGATCCTGCACGCCGAGTGGACTTCTGCCGATTTTTACTCAATGCGGATATCGAAGACCGACGTTTTTTGCGAAGCATTCTTTGGACCGATGAATCGAAATTTTCCCGGGAGGGGATCACAAATTTCCATAACCTACACCAATGGGCTGACAAAAACAACAATCCACATTGGAAAAAGCAAGTGTCCTTCCAAAGAAAGTTTTCCGTCAATGTGTGGGCTGGAATCATCGGCAGAGTCCTTATTGGGCCACATTTTTTGCCAAATAATTTAAATGGGGCAAATTATTTGGAATTTTTACAAAACGATTTGCCCAGGCTTATTGACGAAGACCAGCTGCCCGGTGCAGTGACATTTCAACACGACGGTTGTCCCGCCCATTACTCTCTGGCTGTAAGGGAGCATCTGGATAACTGTTTCCCGGACGGTTGGATCGGCAGAGGCGGACGAATCCCTTGGCCCGCTCGGTCACCTGATTTGACACCATTGGATTTTTTCGTTTGGGGCCGAGCTAAGGAGCTAGTCTACACACAAGAGGTCATTAATACCGTAGAAGAGCTGAGGGAGAGGATAGAAGCGGCGTTCGAAAGGATGAGGGAAGAAATGATATTCGGAACAACCACCACAGAAGTAAGAAGACGGGCTCGTGCTTGTATTCGAAACGGCGGGTCACATTTTGAAAACGAGCGATGATGTGTAATTTTAATGTGTTGATCGTAAAAATAAATAACTTATCTTTTATGCTTTTATTTTAATTTACCCTAAACATTCCCTCTTATTAGTACAGGTAGCCTATTTTCAAAGATAAAATGGCTTGAGACATGATTGTCTTATCGCCCGCCGCCTGCCGCTATCAGTCCCTTTTGTCTCTCACCGCCGCAAGCCTTTGTTTGTTAAAATTGCATGTGGTAGTTTTGTCCAGTACACTTAACCCTTTTAAAACAAGTCAAATGTCAAGTCAACGCCAACTTAGTATTCAGAACCAATGTTTTATTGTAAAATCATAATGAGATTCGTCACCACAACTACCACAAGTATCACAAGTAGAGTGAAACATTTTAGCTACCCAGTTGGTTTAGGTGGCTCATTTTCAAGGATACAGTAGCTACAGTCGTGTTTGATAGCTTAAATAAAAGGGTAAAAGCCAAGCATGTTTTTAAAATGGTTTGAAAATTCGTGGCTATTTTAGTTTTTTTTTTTATCGTACTTTGAAATCACTTAAATCGTTTACATTTTCATGTAACTAAAATTTTAAATCGCTGTCAACTTGTTTTCTTTAGACACAGATGTTTGAAATCACTTTTCTAGTGTTTGATAGACATTGCACAATACGAAATAAAACAAAAAAAAATCTACCTGCAGTAAAAAAAGTACTAATTATCGATTTAGTCTGAAGTTTTGCAGTTTTCTCCGACAAATCTTAAAATTTAAATTAAAAAAAAACTAATAACATTTGTCTAAGACAAGTATGGCTAAAAATGTTCTACATGACCTAGAATATCTCCTACTTTCGGCTTTGCATCCGGTTACCAAACATCCTGTATATGGTCAAGGCTTGAACTATCATGTGCGGCAAAGATATCCACATTGCTAGCGGCTGCTGTGAAAATACGTACCGCGCTCCTTGCCGCTCAAGTATAACAGCATGATATACGTACCAGCAAACGAGAATATAAATCTAGCCATTGTAATATCACTACTCTTGCATACTGTCACAACACAATCACTTAGTATTCACTTTAAAATCATAACTTTACTTGATAAAACAGTGAGTTCTTGATGTACACATGTCGTTATAGACAACGATTCTAAATAATATATTATTACAATAACTGTACATTATAAAAACCATGTGCAAAGTAAGATTAATAAAAATAATAAACTCAATAAACACAAAATTTTATAGGACAAAAATATTCCGTAGACATTTAAAAATGCACCGAGATTCTTTATTGAAAGAGATACCTTAAAAGCGAAAGACGAGAAAATCATGTTCAAACTCGCAAGTCCAATAAAGAGATGAGAAATCGTGCGTTTGTTTTAGTCAAGCATTCTTAACTTTGCACATGGCTTTACGGGAGAAGTTTACCACATGACGTAAACTAAGGTTGATATTAAAAAGGTCGCGTACGGAGCAGACCGAGCCGCGGCGCCGGGGGGCGGCCGCCCCAGGAAGCCGGCGTCCTGCGTTCGCGGGCCGCCTTCCCAGCGCGAGCCTTGCAGGCTGGAGTGCACATCGTTTGTTTCTTCCTTAGTCGAGTCTACGTCATCGTCGTCACGTGACTTGCGGTTCGGTAACTCCATTTCTGTTAGACAAAATTACCTTTTTACAGTACTATAGAATAAAACTTTTAAAGGCATAGCATTAATGGCGCGACGATAGTTATATTTATTTTCAAGATATTGTAAAAAAATACGATGTCTAGATTTCGCATCACTATTGTGTCTTTTCAGACAAAATCTGGCATATTAATAGTTAAAGAAGTAGCTTCTCAGCAAAAATACGTAAAAAACTTGCAACGTTCTTCAAAAGTACCACATACCTATTAAAATAATATATGTAATGTACTCTTGTGACCTTACCATACAATCTAATGTTGCCCTCGGCATCTCCTATAGAATTCTTCGAGATGCACTTGTATCCACCGAGGTCGCTGCGGTGGATATTCTTTATGATCAGCCGCATCTGTACGCTGTACGCTGAACTGTTGATCTCGCTCATCTGGTATTTGTCGTTTGTTATTATCATTTCCCCTGTGAGACAGACATACAAAAATTATTAGGTACTTCAAGTGAGATATCATTAACAACAAAAATCTTAGTGGAGTTATGTTATACGACCTTGGTCCCAGCCATACAAAATGATTCCGCCGCTAAGACCAAGAAACCTGTTTCGTTTATTATAGAAAAACCGGCCAAGTGCGCGCGGACCACGCATAATGGAAGGTTCCGTACCTTCAATGAAATAAGAACTAAACTAATATTAAAAGGTATCGTATCTGATGCCTATGGTGGGAGTAGTTTTTTGGAGATAACTCAAAACCGGCTGAACCTATAAGGTTCAAAACAATTTCCGAAGAAAGTATATAATAAGGCATGCGCCACAATCTCCTAAAATTTTTTTTGACCTACGGTTCAAAACTTACAGGGGGGGGGGACACAATTTTTCTAACTTTCGAAGCGATTATTTTTGAAAATATTCACTTAATCAAAAAAAATTCTATAAAATCTCGATGTTATTTTTAAAGAGCTATCGATTGATATGCAACATGTTAATATTAGGTAATTTATTATTATCATTATTTAGTTACATGTGTGGAGCAGCCCCGCCGCCTAAAAATATTTTTTTATGCAATTTAACGTCATAACTAAATAGCGGCATGCGGAATACACCTTATGTGTAAATTTTATTAATAAATTCTATAGTTTCAGAGTAAAATGGCTGTGACATATGGACGGACGGACAGACGGACATGACGAAACTATAAGGGTTCCGTTTTTGACATTTTGGCTACGGAACCCTAAAAATGCAACTGTGTATTGGTACCCGTATACGAGTATTATAATTGTCTTTGATCATAGACACCGAAAAGAAAAGGTTATCTTACTCGTACTGTTTTAAGACCAAATCGATATAGTATTGACCATTTCTAAATTTAAAATGGTAGGCTGCGGTGACATGTCTGTTTTAGGTATTTCGGCCAAGAAAAGCGACTTTAATTATACTACTAGAGAACAAATGAAATTATATTGAGTGTCTTTTACCGCGAATATCGAAGACGCTGGTTTGATTCCAGTCTAGGCACCGGAGGCCTTGGTCACTTTCTCCTTTGTATATTGACATCATATAACTACTATTTAAAGACAACTATTACGTACCTATATGCTTGGGTCAAAATACGTATGTCCGTAGTTGGTTTGATCTCTGAACTAAGTAAGATATCAATATTTTAGCGAGTAGAAACTAGGGAATGCTCCCGGTTCTGATTTTGTATGGCGAGAACCGGGAATTCCCGGTTCCGGTACTGGATTTGTATAGAAAACGAGTACCGGGAGCAAACCCTAGTAGAAACAAACCATCTTTAAAATTTGCGTCCATCCAAAGAACGTATGCCCAAATCAAAAGTGATGTAATTGACGCAACGCACACAAACTGAACATAAATTCGGTACTTTTGTCGTTTTGTGCGTTTCGTCTATAAGATTATTTTATTGTGGGATGTAGTAGTTTGCGGAGCGACACGCGTTAAAAATATATCAACTACCTTATTTTTAGTAGGTATATTGTTGAAAATAAACATCAGAATTGCCAGTGTGACTCTGTGAGGTGCGGCAGCTTCACTCATTTTTGTTTTATGTAAGTTGAACAAAACGTAGGGTTACGGTTTAGTTGGTTGGCCTGTTTGTGTTGTCCATTTTGTTTGCAGCTCATGAGCAGTTTGTTTTTACTAGCAATGCTGACTGCCTCGTCTAGATGATATTCAATGAACCATAAATTACATAAATACCTAGTAAAACACCTGCTCTTGATTATACTATCGTTGCATATAATATTGATTGTATGAATATGGTATATGCATTACTATAGATAGCATACCCACTCGCTTTCAGACTAATTTATATTCCGACGCTTCCGACCATTGTCCGCCGGTATCGAATTGAAATATGTTGTTTCGCATAAACGAATAATATGCGTATTCCACACTGTGGACATTTACACAGAATAGTTTTGTTTAATTTAACATGAACAATCAATAACGTAATTAGAAACGGCTGTCTTAAACTTAAAATACCTAACTATATTTTTAATTAATGTAGCTCGTGTCGTGTCTTACATTTGGGTATTTGGGAACCTCCGGTGTATACAACAAAAAATTTTTTGACCTTCCATATAAAAGCATTTTTTTTTTGAATACCCTCTAAACATCTTCGTTGCAGTAAATTGCATGAGGTCTTTGGATTAATTTAAAATATAAATATTTCAACCAAAGCAGATGTTTTAAATGTAGGTGGTATCTAATGAAATGTCTCAGGTTGTCCAACCAGCGACGAAAAAGCGACAACTGATCGATTTTTCTTCAAACGTACAGGAACCTCTTGCATATTGAATACCTAACTCATCGCTTCACCTGGGCTATGATTCGACATGGCATAACTGACAGTCGCTTGCGAGACAACTATGATATCACACTTTTGTGACAGTTGAAGTTTGGGGTGGAATCACTCAAGAGTGATATCTAACATGGTGGCCATAGCCATAAACAAAACGCTCTAGCGAGACCTACTGACAGCTTGACAGTTAGGTGTGGACACGTGTGGACAGATGGATTTCACTCTATCCACTAGCGATACAAGTGTGACATCCACGTCTCACAGGTTGGCATGTCGAATCGAGGCCCTGTTATTTTTTTGACAAATATTATTACATAAGTAAGTTGAACATGTAGAGATATTTCTGCAGATGAGCATAGTTCGAAACCGATTTTAAACCACAAGTTGATTTTAGACCACAAGTTGCTTTGATTAGTTACTTAAGTATTCAGAGGAATGACGCGTAGTTTCAGTGACCGCGAGGCAACCGGATGGCTCGCGGTATTTAAGCTCCTTAAGTGATGAGGAACTGCCTTGTGCAACCCGAACTGACCCAACCTGGACTGGAGCGAAAATTGAGGGGGAGTGCAAGTTTTTTTTTTCTATCGGTGGAGGAGAACTTAGGAAAAAAGCACTTACAATCATCGAAATCGGATGGCATTTGTTTTTTGAATTTTGTATGATGTGGCAAACGATATGCCTAAATGCCATCCCTCTCCTATGAAATTTCATCCCTCTGTGGCCACCCTTACAAACGAGAAATTCGTCAAATTTGAATACGCGCAATAAAAAATTTTTGGAAACAATTGCCACGGAGGGATGAAATTTCATAGGAAAGGGATGGCATTTGGGCATATCGTTTTCTACATCATATAAAACTCATAAAACAAATGCCATCCGATTTCAATGAGTGTAAGCTCGTTTTTCCTAAGTTCTCCTCCACCGATCGAAAATTAATCCAGCCATCCGGTTGCATCATATGATTTGAATACATTAGGAAAGAACCACTATTTTTTGCGACAATATGTTTAAACGTCTAAAGGGTAAGTTAGGCCTGAGCGATTCCGTTGAATTTTCGTCGTTAGATACATTATTACCACGGCCGAGGGTCACGTAGCTTTCTACTCGTTCTATATTAAAAATTGCTTGCATTCTTCTTGCTCCGCTTTATTTTGCGGTGGAGTTTTATTTTTTATTCCAAACATAGCTCTTCGCGTAACAAAGATATTAATTGAAATTTTTGATATCTTTTTGCAGGAATATTTTTAGTTAAATTATACACAACCCAGTTCTCCTTTGTTCAGTTTTTTGTTAAGTTAATAAACCCGTCATATAGTTAGATAATATATTCGTCCATGCAGAATACACTTTAGTTAAGTATTAATATTTATTAGATATCGCCGTTCCAATTTTAACGTTTGACACGTTCGTGAAGGTTGTCAAGTGAAACGAATATCATCTATTTTGAATTATTTTGCAATGGAGCAGCATTACCTCCGTCTTAATATAATTGAATCCGTGATAATTGTTAATTCTGTAGTATAAAAACGCAAATCTAAACAAATCACAATACAAAAGCTATTAACAGCCTTTAAAGTACATTCCGTTTAAAACGACAACAAAAAATTATCGTAGGCTGCGGCCGGACAGAGGGACACACCCATTCCATGTCGGCGCGGACGCCCCGTCGCTTGTCAGTCCTGTATTACCTAATTTAATTTGTACTCGCCACAATTTATAGCCACAGAAGAGCGGGGCCTCCGCTGGTTAGTAATGTCTGCCAACGTTTAATGTTGCGCGTCTGATTGAAACTGCTATGTTTATGTGTATTTTATATAGTTTAGACTGACAACCTGATTAATCATTGAAATACATTATTTTACAACAGGTAAATACACAGGAAAAAAGCATTTTTGTCAAGCAAAATGGTAATGTTTACTTTTTATTAAAAAAAGGTGACTTCAATACACACGGAGTTGTCGACCGATTCATGCAACTTCTGGCTTTAGATCACTTTCACCACCTAGAAAAGTAAAAATCTTCGGTTTTTTTTAAAATTAAGGTACAAATTAGTCCAGCAATTACCTATGTACTTTTTACCTGGAAAGTATTCCAAACTTTTTGAACTTTAACGGGTTGTTTGGGGTACAATAGGAAGACTATCCTAAGTTTTCGACCTCGCGGATCCAGTACTGACTTGAAGGGTAAAGGGTAAACCTATAAACATCTTACTTTTGTTAGTTTTTAGCTCATATAGTTAAATTATTATACATTTGTATATCATACATTTTTAAAACGTTGGCATTTGTGATAGATCAACACAGAGTAGCCAGAACAATAACGCTTTTTTTTTAATTACAATCAGCTATATTTCCGCAAATATTGAGCCTAAAAGTCTGTTCTGCCAACATTTTTTTTGAAAATATAATTCTTCATGCAACGTGGAACACCAAAAGAGAGTTTTTGGACCCCGTTAAAGTTCCATTAGGTTCGGAATACTTTGCAGCTACCCCCACCATTTTTTGTCATATCTGCTGGATTCAATAAAAAATTGAGTTTTTTTCACCTTCCAATAATTATTGTATCACGTTGGAGACACGAATCCAAAGGTATTGTATTCACATAATCGCACTGGCTGTTTTATACAACTGATATCCCTGTGCCCATCATGATATAATAATTTATATAAATACATAACTCGTTTATCCAACCTTACTTAAATTCTAAATTTGCAGTTTGTTGCCTGCCCAGGAAACCTTAACTCCTTCATCAAGCAGGTTCACTACGAAGTCGCTGGTCACTAGTACGTATGCGTAATAGTGGCGTATAAGCTTAATCGTGCTTATAAATAAGTACGCAGCGAAAGGGTTACGTTTACGCTTGCATTGGAGACTCAGGACTCACATAATGCTGCTCAAATCAGGACACGGCTTTGTACCACTGTAATTTCTCGCATACTTTATTGCTACTAGTTTCACTTGAGAACTTTATGAATAGCCGATGCAGGCAACTGTTGCAGTCGAAGTGCAAACTTGTAATCCGCGTCGGAAATTATTGCTTAATCGTTTCCCTACTATTTGAGCTGCAACTAGTTTAGTAATATTAGACTTTAGGGACATTTTAACAAGTAATTATTACTATCACAATCTATGAAATATATTAACAAAAAGCTCTTTAATTTGCCTGATGAATGAAAACATGGCGTACCTACTGTTCCATTTGTATGGCATCAAGAGACGGAAACGAAGAAATATTTGTACTAAAACCGTGTGCATTGAGTTATAGGAGAGAAAAAGCTTACCAGCAACAACCAGCTAAGTGTAGTTGTATACGTAATAGTAACAAAAATATACCTAAAAAAAGTCTGATCACTCCATTACCTATTTTGTATGTCGCATAGTGTATCTTACATATAAGTTAAGTTAAAATCTGAAAATAAAATGTAGAGACTCTATCCCGTGGGCTATTCAACTTTACCTAAAACAATTGACATTGCCTAACGATCGTTTCAATTAATAAAGTTGTCAGGCAATAAACAAAAGAGGGCGGCACTGGCGCCGGGCGTACAGAGGTGTCAGTTGCATCGTTCGGCCACAGATTTGTGGTCAATTCACAAACATGGCCGGCCTCATCTTGCTTGTGATCTAGACATCTTCGGCAATACGATGGTTATTAATGGCTTCACTGAAACTACGTACTATTTGAAGCAACAGAAGCTTGTTAGTACTTTCACAAAATACCCATTAGCATTTGGGTGAAATATACTATTTGTACAATTGTAGTTTTTTTTAACCTTCGATATTAATGTGACCCTGGAGTTACGCATCGTACCCTACGCCTATACCCCTTCTCTTAGAGTGAAAAAATTACGCTCGACAATTAAAAACAAAACATTTCGTCGCTTGTGCTGACGTTTGACTTGTCAAGCAAGAATGGATACGCGATCCGTTGTGCTGACACTAAGTATTTCATCTAAAAAAATACTTCTTCCCCTGTTTAGGAAAGTTCAAAAAGTTTAACGCAGCGGACAAAAATGGAGTTTCATACATTAATTTTGCTCCTAGGAGTAAAATAATTACTGAGTTTTAACTTTTCAACCGACTTCAAGATTTCGATGGACGAGTTCTCAATTTGCTATTTATTTTATTATGTCCACCGATTATTCGAAGACGGCTGGAACGATTTCGAAAATTCTTTTTTTGTTGGAAAGTATACAATTGGTCCCATTGTCATAAGGTCAGGATCTGATGACGGGATCCTGAAGTAATCGAGGGAACTCTTCAAATAGGCACACCTATTTTTACAGTAGCTCGGGCATTTGCTTTTGGAAAGGTGAAGGTTAAGTGAAGTTGGTTCTTTTTTGTTTAAAATTTTAAAATTGAAAATATTGTAAAGAACAAAGTTAGGCACTTTCCGTATTCGATTTGCGAATAAAATGTGACCATTTCCGAAAATGTTTGAGAAAAAGCTATTTTCGGCCAGCGCAGCGGGCGGTAATTGGTGATGTACGGCCTAGGGTGACAAAAAAACTGCTCATACAGACAGATTTTTCCTATCTGTATGTGTACCCAGCGAAGGGTCTCGATTATGCTTCAAAAAGCGTAATTCAAAATTATGCAGTGTTTTGTCCATGTCTTTTGACCAAACGTCATTGGGAGTCATGACAAAAGAACAGAGTAAACAGAATAAAACCATTGTTATCATCAATTTTGATTCGTACGAATGTTTTAGCCGGCGAGTAAATATTGTCAGCGTAGCCTAAAGCAATTTGAAGCGGGCGGGCCAGCGGTCTTTGTTGCATATCCGCGGTAATAGAATTTGGTCCGCTTTTTGCGCGGTGTCGCTAGCTGTAGCTAGGTATTGCTTTGTAATGTCGGCTCGGTTGCGTCCATAACTGCATCTAAATCTACCTACGCTCTGTATCTGGTGGTTATAAAATAGCCAATTATTGTGCAAAGGCTTACCGCCGCTTCCGTTGTTTAATTTTATATTTCTCGTCCATGAGAATTTATACTTGTTATTAGTTATTGAAATGTCCGCAATATTGATTAGCATATATGACTTAGTGGAAATTTTCTTATTTAACCATCGTATGAGCTTATCGAGCTATATATAATTTTTTTTTGCTACTTCATTGCTACTATGGCAATGTGTCTCATGTAACTGTTTTTGCTCTTATTCTACAGTATTTAAGTAGTGAGTTCCAGTGTTACTGACACTCAATATTTCTTATACATAATTATTTGGTAAGTAATAGGTTTAAACAGCGTGATTAAGGGTTCACGAATAACTTGTAACATGTATTGCGCAAGTACGAAATGTAATTGTTTTTGTATGAATCACAGCTAACTACGTGATCGTTTAGTAGGTACATACATATTTTTACAAAATTTCAACATTTTCTATTCTGACAATGATGTCAGCGGCATGAGACATTAGAATAAGGGAACAGAATTGGAACAAGTTTGATTTTGAAATTAAAGTGAAGAAGAATTTTATACTTCATTAGGTACATAGTTTAAAAAAAAATCAGCAAAATCTCCAACGACGAGAGCTTCCCAAAACATTGTTAGCCCACTATTTACCGGTGCCGGTGTGGCGCTGATTCTTGTTTTTTAAAGTTGTGGCTGCTAATGTTGACACAAAATGTTATTTAAAAGAAAAAACCGGCCAAGTGCGTGTTGGACCACGCATAGGAGGGTTCCGTACCTTCAATGTAATAAAAACCAAACTAATACCAAAAGGTCGTATCTGATGCCTATGGAAGAAGTTTTTTGGAGATAACTCAAACATGGCTGAACCGATAATGTTCAAAATAATTTTCGTAGAAAGTATATGATAAGGCACATCGCCTCAAAATTTTTCATATTTTTTAGACTTACGGTTCAAAAGTTACCGGGGGGGCTACACAATTTCTGACTTTCGAAGCGATTATTTCAGAAAATATTCACTTAATCACAAAATGGTCAAAGAAACCTCAATGTTATTTTTAAAGACCTATCGATTGATGTGTCACATGTTGATATATGGGAAATTTTTTTTTTTAAATTTAGTTACATCTATGGAGCGCTCCCCTAAAAATATTTTTTTTTTTCAAATTTAACTCCATAACTAAGTAGCGGCATACAAAATACACATTATGTGTAAATTTTATTCAGATACGTCGTATAGTTTCCGAGTAAAATGGCTGTGACATACGGACGAACAGACAGACAGACATGACGAATCCATAAGGGTTCCGTTTTTTGCCATTTGGCTACGGAACCCTAAAAAGAAAACACCAGGACGTGGAGATTAACATATGGTAGTTTAAAAACACTATTGTAACTGTAGGTGCATTCTCAGTGATTAGACTTTCTAAATACAATTTTATCAAAATGGAATAATTAGTCTAGCCTTTGAAAGGTAACAGACATGCAGACAGAGTAACTTAATTATTTATAATATTAGTATAATGTGATTACAAGTAGGCACCTAGTAGTAGTAGTAGGTATACATCATATTATGCTAGAATCATGTCCATTTCTTACAAACAACACTTGTTATATTATTAAAACAGTTCAGTTTCCGCCACTACTTAACAAGATAGTTATTTTTAATAGCCCAATAGCCCTACCGGCATAATCCAGCGGTACAGTGACCATAAACTGCATGATTAGCTGACTGAAAAATGTGCTTAAAGACCGCACTGCGAAAAACTTTTGTTCGTTTTGTCGGGATTTGGTCGGTCGACCGGCAGCTGTGGCGCGGGCCGTTCACACATGTCGCGGTGGCCGGGCAACAAGCGTCGTAAATCCGCCCCTAACTCGACTTTAGTGGCCACTTGGTCAGGGTTCTCTTGCACTCGCTAACTGCAATCGCATTTTGCTGCGGAGTATTGGATGCGTTGATATGTCAGGATATTGATTTGTAGGTTTTTGTTACTTTGGTAGGTACTGACAATACCACACACGCTACGCATATACAAAATTATACGATCAATCCAAATGGGTCAGTATGGAGAAGTCAGAAACTATGAGAGATAGCGAAATCTGTTCTTAGGAACCTAGGCGTCGATTTTAGATTTAATAATAATGACATTTAAACTTTTCTAACACGCTTTTATTTTAAACTACATAACCGGGAATCGAACCTGGTCAATTTATTCCTAACATTGTTTACAGAGACTTCGACCAGGTTCGATTCCGGTTATGTATGAGAGTTAAAAAAAATGGTATGCCATTATTATTAAATCTAAAATCGAAGGCATATGGTTCCTAAGAACAGATGTCGCTATCTCTCATAGTTTCTGACTTCTCCTTACTGACCCATTTGGATTGAGCAGCCTGTATATAGGTTAAATTCCGGTTACGATGGAATGAAAGAGGTTTGAGGAGATTTCATTCTAATGTGTGATAGCATTACAGTGCAGCATTTCTATACTGCATCACCTGGTTAATTGACTTTTCCTGCAACTCCTCCGGTATTCAGAGTTAATTTAACAAGAAAATACCACCTTATAATTCAAACTTGTCTTTCTTATTGTCCCTGACTCGACGTCAGGAGTGCCTTTGCTCATCTGTCATCAGAGCACTAAATAAGCAACTTTTATTCTCCGAGCGCCGTTTTAATGAGAAATAATGAAGTTTTCTACCCCTGTTTGTTTTGCAAGTTTAAGTATGCTTATTTGTTTTACTTTGCATGTGCTTTATTTGTTTCAAACAATTATTTTTTACTCGTATTGCGATATTGTTGCCACATCAATGCCAGTATGTAATTATAATTGACGTTCTACAAAATATAATTACATACTGGCAGTCTGTCTTGCAGTAAATAATTAATACTTTATTTCGTTAGGTGATAACCAAAACGAACTAATTGCAAAAAAATCATTGAACGAAAATCGACCTTATTTTGTTACAAGTTCGGTTCATTATGGCTATGTACGTACTTAGTGAGTATAAGTTGTCACTCGACGATTTGACTCTTAAATATTTATTTAATATACAAGCGAAAAGGTCTTTATTTCTCGTGTTTACACTCGTACATGAGACCTAAGTAAGCGAAAGAGTTCCAAAATTAAACAACGAGTCTAGCAAGTATGAGCTATCTCCAAAATTTTTGTGAAATACCTGACAGATAAGGAAGACAGGAAATACATAGGGACATTCAAATAATTCGAACACTATGGGTTAAACTCATCAATGAACAAAGTACATTAAACTGTCAAAACTTTAAGAAGTGCAAACCTTAATTTAAAATGTCACAAGTTCTCAGCGAAGAGTGCAGCGATAAAGCGATGAAGGGGCGATAGGCGGTCACTTCCGCCGACCCTTACACACGGATTACCTACCCACTAGAAGGAGCAAGTCGGATCTGTCTCTATCAGTCGTTGGCGCTCTCAAAGTGTTCAATGTTTAAAACAGTTGCGTTATATAAAGACTGGTAGATAACGTACAGCCTAAATCTAATCTAAGTGTTGTAAGTGTTAATCCGATATAAGAGCGCAGCTGCTTAGCATCCACATTTGTGACAATTATCAAAAATATCAAGAATGATGCACTCCCAGAAATCGATTTAGATACATATAAAGTGGTGTCAGATACAAATGCTCCCGGCATAACTACGAAACATGACAAATAGCGCCAATGTGTAGAAACCCCGTGCCCGTGTACTTGCTTCATAATCCAGACTCTATAGGAGGGAGTCTATGTCATTACACCATCGCGCGGCCATATTTAACGCTGTCATCTTGTCGGAGCATTAATGGGCTCCTTGATAAGCGCCAACATCGGCGCCGTATAATCAAAGTCGCGATAAATCCCGTCGAAATGAAAAACGGTCATGAAATAATCGCATATTTTTTCCTTTAAATACAACCATAAAAACGCCATAACTTGTAAGCAAGCACTAGCCCCTGCGGCCTGTCATAGAAGATAGTAGGAGCGTGAATAACGGGCCGTTTAATGAGTACTTTAACGCTTCCAATGTGCTTTATGAATAATGAAATTAGTTGGTTATTCCGCCCTTGAGTTTCGTGTCTGTGACTAAATTAATAAGGATTATTAAGAGTTACGCGGAGCTCATAAACATAGAGTTGCGCTTGATGACGCAGAGTTTGATGTAAGTGGCTTATAAATTGTTATAGATGGAGTTAGTGCGTCTCCAGTGCCGTCATCATACCGATGACGCTAAACTGACTAGATTTTGGTTTATTAGCAACCAAGTAAATAAAGATAAAATAATAATTATTAATAAAACTTTACTTAACAGCTTTATCGATTAAGTTACAGGGGACGTGTTGGCTGCGGGAATATTGCAACTAAATTGAAATATCTTCCTTATTTTACATACATCATAACTATAGTCTATAGTGCGGAAAAGCAGTTTTCCGCTATCTGGACATATATGACACTAAAGTTAATGATGTAAAACACGGAAGATATTATGATTTAGTTGAGATTGAAGAGGAATACTGTTTATTTGCTAAAACATCTTCTGAGTCTTCATCACATATTTTCAGAGTGTTTACTAGATTGTTTAGTGGTACGGACAGGTCTCATGATATGGATACATGTTTTTGTCACATTAAATGCATCCATATTTTCAGACGAGATCGTACCTAATTGTGATCTGTTGTGTACTAAGCGGTTAGAAGCCGGAGCCTCACCCTCTCACACAGGACTCCGTATTGTAAAAAGCCTTACCGTTCTCTCTTGTCCAGTAGTTGATGGCTTTGGGAGACGCTTCGACGTGGCACTGGAGAGTGACGTCTGTGCTGGTCGGCGCACCGACCAACTGGTTTGGCACTTGCACCAGCGGGTGAACTGAGGGCAAAAAACAAATATTAGTACACAGTAGAGGCCGGGAATGCGTTTTCACTCCTTTCAATAGTGTTTTTCTAAAATTAGCGATGAAATTACAAGAATTAAAATCATACTAGTAGCCCGCCTCGAACTGAGAACTCGCGATTTACTTGCAAACGAGATTACCAATATAACAAGACACTTCTGTAGATTTTTTTATGCCGTCTAGTTCAACAACCCCTAGATCAATCCTGCTCATATACGAACTCTCAAGTTGTATTGAGCTCTACTACAACCCCAACAATATTCATATTGTAGATCAGAAGAACGTAAATAAAGTTATCGCGCGACAACTATTCAAGATTAATAAAATAAACCTTTTAACAAAAAATAAAACCGACTTCAAAAATAACCCGTACAAAAAGATTTACAAATAAAAGCTTACAAAAAAAGGGTTTAGAAAAAAACCCTGCCCTAAACACTAAAAAGAACAAAATAATTTTATTTCACACAAAATATTTAAGCTACGCTAATTTGAATCTGTACCTATGTTATTTATTTAGTTGTTTGAAAGAACTTCACTTCGCTTACGCTCCGCTCGTTCGATAAAACAATATACCGTTCATATTATTTTCACTTCAGATATGATAATTATCCTCTCACGTGAGACAATAAAAAAATGAAAATCAGGAATATTTAATAAGGAACGTAACGGCAATATTTTATTGCATGTTTAAGAATTTTTTGCAATGCACACCACATGTATTTTATTTTATTTATTTCTACACTTACAACTATCTTTACAGGTACTAAACCTAAGACAATAGTGTAACTATTAACAAATTCGTCTAACAAATAATCTTAACAAAATCTAATCTATAAATCTTAACAAATTATTCTAATTTATGGCGCAAATAACATAATATGAACAATGTGGACTTTGTGAATTCAGTCAGAGAACACCAAAATAAATCAATGTAGCTAGGCAGCCAGAACTTGCCTTTTTCGTCCTGGAAACTAACGATAGCAAGTTTAATATTTAAAAATGATTTATTAATAAATAAAAGGTCCTTGAACATCTTACATCATCCTTATTGTAAAAGAGGATCGGCTTCGTAATAAAAATTGTCAATAAATTATGAACTAATTCCAATCCTTGTACCTACGATGTATCTACCTAATAAGTAAACACATTACTAAATGTAAAGGAAACACTTTTTTGAATAAAGTGCTGTACAAAACATTAGTAATTTTAATGTTTACAAACATTAAATAGATTAACAACTGTAATCACACAACCTAAAAAGATGAGACAAGTGAATGAAATAACTATACCATAAAACATAAAATATGGCTGACGAAATTCGAGTAAACCGATCGGGTAACTCACTCGTCTAGCCCAATTTCGCCAACAAACTACTAACGAATCCACGGCTCACAGACGCGTTTGCCCTAAAGCTGCTCACTAATTTGACTTGTTTCTACTGCATAGGAATTGTATTAAAGTACGGTTCTACTCATAGATTTAAATAATTCTTCTACTGTTGATTTTATTTAATAACTCATAATATATTACGCTGAGGAAAGTTGTATATGAAATCATCCCAAATTGGAATCTTAATAATCTTTTTAGTACTTATATTTTTGCAGGACCTCGTAAAGATTTTAGAAAATAAATAAATATAGTGAATCCAATATTCATCGATAGCAACCCGCGCGGCAAGCACATCACATTAAATGCTCGCAATGTTTGCAGTATCAAAACTACTCGCGTTCCACCACTTTGGTGCTAAAACTCTGCAACTGTCAGATGTTGACTTTGAATATTATCCCGCTACTCGCCGCTACTCGTATTTGCTAAGCAAACCGGACTAAGTTACTTGATGTCTGCAATTAAAATTATGTTAATGACGATTACCGGTGGATTACCGGTTCTGTTTACAGAATTGTGGTGTTTTCCTTGTGAATACTAAATGAAACTAGATAAAAACTAAATGAATATTTGTCGTCCTGACATCGATATAATTAATGTAATGTAAGTATCTTCAGAAAGTCTACCGTTTAGTTATTACTTAATTAATAATAATTATAATTAATCGGTTGTAGTCCCTGAAATTATAAATACATTCTCAAACAGTCTAGCTAAAATCCGTATGATAATGGTTAAGATTTTTTTCACTTTTGCCGTTCAGTAACTAAGTGAGTTGTGTTACTTACCTAAACACCTTGAAAGCCAATAGTTAAAGTAAATCACCAGCGCAGAAGTAGCTTACTAATAACAATTAAACAAAAGATCGCAGCATTTCAAGTTTTAAAAGCGGGCATGTTAAAAAACCGCCGCTAAATGCCGCCAAAAGAAAGACGCTGCTCTCGAAAAGGAACGGATTATTTCACAAACTGTAAACAAACGTACAAAAACATTCACAAAAGTCCGTTGTGGGGGTGAATTAAGGAAAACGGAATTTTCTTCCGCCTCCAGATCGGAGCTTATTTGCGGTTATGCTCTTTGACCGTCGTTAAGTTCCTTTGGACGGCTTTTACGAGTTTAAGTGGCCAATTTAGCGCACAAAATCTGAACGATTGGAATTTTTGTTCTAATTAATAACTTGAAGAGGCAACGAGGGCAGCCTTTTGCTTATTAAACAAAGCGGAATAATTACTCGTAGAGATGTTAATGTAATTGATACGACGAAGCTCCTTCAGCGATACGACTGCGGATTAGTGTCACTGATTAAGCAGTATCCGCCTAAATATGTATAGGAATCCTCGGCAGCAATCAAAAGTTGTAGGAAGTTTACTGGGGAAGGATTTCGCGCGGAATTCTTGAAGTGACAGTTTGATTAGCGGGGCGGCGCGGTGCACACGCCTCGGGATCGCGATTTCTTCGTCCAGGTACACAGTTTTTGTAATTCAAGGAATTCGCTTAGTCCGTGGTACAAAAAATAACTTAGAACTAATTTAGTCTCAGTTATTTATACTATTTAGGTTATGATGTACATCTAGTCTCCTTTCTTATTTTGTTTATTAGTAACAAAATTGAATTATTAAAAAAAAATCGCAAAAGAGTGATGGACTCTTACATTTTGTGGAATTAATATAATGCGAATTCTCTAGTGCTCGAAATTCATTTTATGCTTTTAATAAATTGCCCAGTAATCACTGAAACTTAATTACAGAAGTTCAGTAAATCGTTAAAGTGAGAGAAAGTTAGCGCTGGATTTTAAGACCGATAGTTTAAAAACTTAATCTTCAGTGAACCTGCCTATGTGCTATTAAAATAACCTCTGTCACACTGTCTATAAAACATTATGATTGCGACATGACAGAACAGCTTTTCTTCAGCAATCGTGTTTTTCCTCCCACAAAAACCTTGATTATAGTCTTAAATAATTCTTGAAAGTATCAAAGTCGTATCTCAAATATGTTTCGAGAAAATTGAAATCTGCTGAGCACCCATCACCCATGTGTCAGTAGTATAAATAAATCGGTATTTATTGGGGAATATTTATGTACACAATAAGACTACAATAACAATAAACTAAAGAATTAAAATAAACTTATAAATAAAAGATGCTCCCCAAGTCGACTTCGTGGGTCATGGTACCCAAAAGGCTGGCAGAGTAACCTCATTGGATGGTCAGGCTTATCCTTTGGCCGGAATAGCTGCCAGCCTTCTGGTTACCTGAGGCATCGACGAGACGCTTGAAGAACTTGAAAATCGTCTTTGCGCTGGGCCCCCAAGGTCCCACGGTTCCAGGGTTTCCACGCCAAACAGCACAAATATGTAGCCTTCACCGAGAACAGAATATTTGCGCCGCTTGTTTTGTTCCGCAATTGTAGTCGCTCCCGCCTTGGAGGAGGTCGCCTGTAAGTGGGACGGTGCAAGCGTGTCAACACAGGTGGCGTTCCACAAGTCCACACAAGCGTCCTCCCCAGCCTCCACGGAATGAGTGTCATACCGTGGAGTCGCTTGCCGTCGTCGCGTACGATACCGTTTGGCTCAAGAATAGCAAGCACGCTAACGGAAGCAAGCGCTCTCCGGATAACATCATTCAGGGACGCGTCGCGGGTGATGCAGACTGCGCTTTGCTGGCAGGACAAGCCGTGGTGGCCTAGCACGTCAACCATGGCGCCACGGCGGCATCGGTGGGGTTCATTGGGTTTGGCGCCTAGTCACACTGCTGCTGACAGGTGGCTAATTTTAAGGTGTTTTTTTCTAAAAAAGTACCGATATTTGGTGACGTCAACGCGTGTAACCAGTAACCAGCTTCCGGCTCTGTAACTGCCAGCAGACGATCTCGGTCTGCTGAATTTTGGAGCGTGTCTATGAGTTCTTTTAGAGTGGACTTACAGAGCGGCTCGTCCTACTGTATTTGTGATTTGGGGGAAACCAGAAACTGGTTACCCGGGCACGACTGTGCTCAGATATCTTTAGCCTCGCTTAAGGTGATGGTACGGTTCACCTTAAATTGGTCATGTAATTAATTTAGAAGGTTTTTCGTAATATAATTAGGTAAATAATTTAAATAAATATGGTCTCATTTCATCCATAATATGAAAACGAACTGAATAATTAAGAAAAGTCCTTTAAATATTACTCAAAACTGATATAATGGGTAGGCCAAATAAGTGCGCCTGTAATCCTTTCTCGCAGTATTAGCCTTTTGAAAGCGCTTACGTAATTGATTGCGATTTGTGCCGTTTTATTTTGTTTGTTTAAACTCGATTTGCCGTCTGTCAGCGCCAGTGAGACAAGTGAAAGATACTCGTCGCATTACGAAGCACTTGTTACAAATGAATTGCATCAGTCTTGCCTTTTCTGTGAAACTTCCCGCTCAGCCACAATTCAGGAGTTTTTTTACTTCACTTTTACCTAGAAAGATAAAAGCATGCATTTTTTTAAATTTAACGTTTTGGCTTTTTCTGTCTCGCATATTTATATTCCACAAAAAAAAAAATCATAACGACCCTTTTGATTGGAATGATGATGAAGGTGTAATAATAATACCGTTACAATTATGTTAGGTGTAATTCCCTCCAGTCTTTTTGTCCAAGGTGGGGGGGGGGGGGGGGGGGGGCATTATGGTGCAATGTCCAACCTTAAAGTAGCACTGCCCTGTAATTCTGTCAAGCAGCTGGCATATATTTGTTTTACAAAAAAGAGCCATTCGCTTTGTGTATAACTTAAAGGCAGGTGCATCAGTTAGAGAACTATTCAAAGAAATTAATATTTTAACTGTTGCGCCCCAATATATCTATTACAATATTATTTTTGTTGTAAAGAATATAAGTATTTACATTTAAAAAAAATCTGATATCCACAGCTATAACACTAGAAATACAAACAAGCTTGCTATCAGAAGTAGTCGTATCCGCAGAGCATATAAGTCATTTTTTGGTCAAGGTATTCACATTTATAACAAGTTACCTGTCGATGCTTTAAATTTATCATTTCCCGCTTTAAAAAAATATTTGAAATAAACTTTAATGTCAAAGGATTATAACAGGGTCGAGGACTATATGACGCACAAAGATGCATGGCCCCAACCAGAAACTACTACAAAATCATCTAACATTTAGGGGACACAGTTCAGATAGGAAAGCATATCAAACGTTTTTGTGAAGCAATCAGATTTGGATTTTATTATTATTATTTCATTTTGTTTTATTTTAATTAAACAATAGGTACATTGTCTGTCTCTCAAGCTGTTTTGATATGTCTTCTTATAGAAATACGCATTATTGTGTATCTTTAAGATCTAATGTATTTCTCTTTTGAAAAAATATGTCCCGCCAAGTTTCTTGCCGGTCATAATACTTCTCGGGTCAGAGGTGTAGGGTTAGAACCGGTGGTAGTTTTTTTTCTCTGACGTTCATAAGTGCATTGTAATGTGCCTAAATTGAAGAATAAATATCATTGCGAAACAACAGCATTAAGATCATGATAATTATCAAAATGGGACTTATATAACCGCGTATGAACATTTTGAAAATTAGATGCGACGTTTCGATAACGATATAGTTTCGGGAGAGAAAGACTGGCTAAAATTTACGTCAACATCTTTCAGCATCTTTTTCGAAGTATCCGAACTTGGCCTGCACTATGACAAGATCAAGATTAAGGTCTAGTCTAAATATTCCATTTTGAAATAAACCGTTTAAAATATTATCTAACTGCAATACAATTCCAATATATATTAAATATATTGGAGTTGCATAAAAAATCTTAAACCTATATTAGTTATGATACTTATGTTATGATTCAGGCCCTGGAGTGCGATTTTTGAATCTCACCAAGTGACTAATTCTCACCGATGTGAGTGATTTACTATCGGAAACCACTCACATCGGTGAGAATTAGTCACTTGGTGAGATTCAAAAATCGCACTCCTGGTCTTGTTCTAGTTAAAATTTTATTTCATATAGTTACTCAAACTAGTATATTTGTATGTCAAAAAGTCACGGCTTCACGGCGCTGTGATGGAAAATATGGGACTATTTTTTAGGCATAAATGGGTGAGCACTAAAAAATTTATGAAGTTCATATATCTTTTTAATGAAAGCGATTCACAATTCTTTTATTGTTCCAAGCTCAATCAATGAAACGGAAAATTTAGTCAATGCTGAGACAAGTCATACAACTCATACAATTACTGTAATCAAACTGCGTAATAATATTTAAAAAAATTACGAAATTTAGTCGTACTAAAAATTGAAACGTATTTTTAAAATATTTAGTACATAGCTATTTACTTGTATTGTTTTGTTTATACAAACGCACATGACGTGATGTACGCACATCACGTCAGAGTCGGTTTTTACGTGATACCATTACTAAATAGGCACCAGGATATATTTAATGATTTGGACAATTTAAGGCGGGTTGTGAGAACATAACATTTAATAAAGTAGCTTACCTACGTAGTTTTATATTTAGCAAGATACAAACAACATCGGTTTTCTACATCCTAATTCGGAAGTATACCTACTTACCTAAAAGCCACAAATATAAAAAGCTCCTTTTGTATAAATAAACACGAAAACGAGTTCCACTTAATATAATTAAAAAAAATAAATATGATATCATCAATAAAAGAAGTAACTGTAGCAGCCGGTCAGTTAGAACAAGGCTGTTATTTGCTATTTCCAGTATCTAAAAACTAGACCAGTACACCAGTTTATAGAACAAAGTTTATTGTTGACTTGAAAAAACGAATTCAAATAAAACATTTCAAACAAAACGCGATGTGTCATCACCATCAGCTCATCGCTACCGGCAACGAATTGATCTGACAGGTATGGAGCGGGTGACGTACGAGTGCATATTGTTGCGCATGATTTGGGTTATAGTAACTCGTAATGACTAACAAGTTTCGTCGCCACCGGCTTAAGCAATGACACCAGCCACCAGGGGCCGTATTCTAACTTTAGAAAACGTTAAGACACGATCCAACTTCAATAAATACAACTACAATGTATTAACTACGCAATACAACTAACGCGTAAACGTCTGAATCAGAAATATCGGAATTTGCTTGAACATTATTCTGATTTATTTATTTATTTAATCGTATGGCAAAATACAGAAGCATAATATATGTATGGACCCGGAGTATGTCCTAAAACTACGGCCAAGACCACCGGGGGATGGGCAGCAGCATCCCCGGAGTGCGGTAGAGATACTGCGATCGCCAACCTGCATGCCAAGCGTGGCGATTACGGCATTCACCCCCCATGGAAAGAACACAAAAACCACGGCCCCGAGTGTCCGGCGACCCCCGGTGCCCTGGTTATGGTAGCGGCCAGGGTACTAGCGGGATCAGGGGTGCTAAGAATCTCCGGCAAAGATCCGGCTACCACCACCAACGACTTCTGGCCCTGGCAACATATAACACGCGTACACTGCGGACCGACGAAAAGATAGTGGAACTGGAGGAAGGATTGAGCAAGCTGCGTTGGGATGTCATAGGGTTATCTGAAGTCCGAAGAGAGGGGGAGGAAACGATAATCCTAAAGTCCGGCAACTTGATTTATTTCCGGGAGGGCGACCAACAGTCCCAGGGAGGTGTCGGGTTCATCGTCCATATGTCCCTCGTGAACAACGTGGTGAAGATCGAGAGTGTGTCGACTAGGGTGGCGTACCTTGTACTCAGAGTATCCAAGAGGTACTCGTTGAAGGTCATACAGGTGTATGCGCCGACTTCAGCACACTCCGATGACGAGGTGGAGGCTATGTATGAGGATATATCGAAGGCCATGCATAGCTCCAAAACCTACTTCACCGTTGTTATGGGGGACTTCAACGCGAAACTGGGCAAGAGAGATGGTGTAGAGCTGAGAGTGGAGCAATTTGGATTTGGAAGTCGGAACCACCGGGGCCAACTACTGGCTGGCTTCTTGGAGAAGGAGGGACTCTACATGATGAACTCCTTCTTCAAGAAACGTGAGCACAGGAAGTGGACCTGGATGAGTCCCGACGGTGCAACTAAAAACGAGATTGACTTAATCATTTCGACGAAGAAGCATATATTCAATGATGTCTCTGTGATCAATACGGTTAAAACCGGAAGTGACCACCGTCTGGTAAGAGGCACATTGAATATATGTGTTAAGCTAGAGCGCTCTCGACTGATGAAGTGTACGCTCCGTCCAGCCGCACTTCAAATCCAAAACCCTGAGAGCTTCCAGCTGGAACTCCAAAACCGTTTCGATTGTCTAGGCGTCGATGTGGACGAATTCAACGACGGGTTTGTGGAAGCTGTCCATAGTACTGGGTCTAAGTTTTTTAAGGCCCAGCGGAGCAACAGAACCAAAAAGGCTCTCTGACTCCACTCAGAAACCCATCGAGGAAAGGAGAGAAATGGTTCTGCAATCCTCAGCAGATGCGTCATTATACCGGCAGCTCAATAAGCGGATCTCTAAGTCCCTTACCCGTGATTTGCGTCAATTCAATACAAATCGTATTGAAGAGGCCATTGAGCAGAATAAGGGCTCTAAAGTTTTCGCAAGAGATTTGTCTATTGGGCAGAGCCAGCTCGCCAAATTAAAAACTGAGGATGGTAGAATCGTTTCATCCAGACCCGAGCTTCTGGGGGAGATAGAGGACTTTTATGGACAGCTATACACATCAACTAGCAGACCTGAAGTTGATCTGGCGGAAGACCCTAGAGCTAGACTGACCCGACATTATACCGAAGACATTCCGGACATCAGCCTGTACGAGATTAGAATGGCTCTTAAACAGCTCAAAAACAATAAGGCACCTGGTGTAGACGGAATTACAGCCGAACTTCTGAAGGCGGGTGGTAAACCGGTCCTTATGGCCCTTCAGAAGTTGTTCGACTCCGTTTTACTAGAAGGGAGAACGCCTAAGGCATGGAACAGAGGTGTAGTGGTATTGTTCTTGAAAAAGGGTGATAACGCGTTACTGAAGAACTACCGACCCATTTCACTTCTGAGCCATGTCTATAAGCTGTTTTCAAGAGTCATTACGAATCGTCTCGCACGCAGGCTAGATGACTTCCAGCCTCCCGAACAAGCCGGTTTCCGAAGAGGCTTTAGTACCGTAGACCACATCCATACGATCCGTCAGGTTATACAGAAGACTGAGGAGTATAACCTGCCCCTCTGCTTAGTGTTCGTGGACTACGAGAAAGCATTCGACTCGATCGAAACCTGGGCTGTACTACAATCTCTCCAGAGGTGCCAAGTGGACTACCGCTATATCGAAGTGCTGAAGTATTTGTACGAGAACGCCACTATGTCAGTCCGACTCCAGGACCAGAACTCGAAGCCTATTCCGTTGCAGCGGGGAGTCAGGCAAGGAGATGTTATTTCTCCTAAACTGTTTACCGCTGCACTGGAGGATGTTTTCATGACTCTGGACTGGAGAAGGCTAGGCATCAACATAAACGGCGAGTACATCACTCACCTTCGGTTTTCTGACGACATAGTAGTCTTGGCTGAGACCATGGAGGATTTGAGTACGATGCTCGATAACCTCAGTAAAGCGTCCGAGCGAGTTGGTCTAAAGATGAACATGGATAAGACGAAGATCATGTCAAATACCCATGTAGCACCAACTCCCGTTACAATCGGAGACTTTATACTCGAAGTTGTGGACGATTATATATACTTAGGACAGACTGTCCAGTTAGGTATATCCAACTTCGAGAAAGAGGTCAATCGACGAATCCGACTCGGTTGGGCAGCGTTCGGGAAGCTACGGAACATCTTTTTGTCCAATATTCCGCAGTGTCTCAAGACGAAAGTCTTTGACCAGTGTGTGTTGCCAGTGATGACATATGGAACTGAAACGTGGTCGCTTACAATGGGCCTCATAAGAAAGCTCAAAGTCACCCAAAGGGCAATGGAGAGCGCTATGGTTGGAGTCTCTCTGCGTGATCGCATCAGAAATGAGGCCATCCGCAGCAGAACCAAAGTAACCGATATAGCCCTCCGAATCGCTAAACTAAAGTGGCAGTGGGCGGGGCACATTGCTCGTAGAACCGATGGGCGTTGGGGCGGAAAGGTTCTCGAGTGGCGACCACGAACCGGAAGGCGCAGCGTGGGTAGACCCCCCGCAAGGTGGACTGATGACCTGGTGAAGGTCGCGGGAGTCCGCTGGATGCGGGTGGCGCAGGACCGGTCATTGTGGCACTCTTTGGGAGAGGCCTATGTCCAGCAGTGGACGTCTTTCGGCTGATATGATGATGATGATGAATATATGTATCCATACTAATATTATAAATGGGAAAGTGTATGTGTGTGTTTGTTTGTTTGTCCGTCTTTCACGGCAAAACGGGGCGACGAATTGACGTGATTTTTTAAGTGGAGATAGTTGAAGGGATGGAGAGTGACATAGGCTACTTTTTGTCTCTTTCTAACCCCCCACTTCCCTAAAATGGGGGGTGGAAGTTTGTATGGTTTGTTACCCCGAATTAAACGCGAGCGAAGCCGCGGGCAAAAGCTAGTATTCAATTTACAGCTAGTATACAAATTACCTACAGAATTAAAAACAATTTCAAGTAGTAAAATTTTCAATACTAGACTCAAGACTTTTCTTTTACGAGTAAGAAAGTCGTATTATTCCATAACCGACTTTGTAGCTGATAGTTGTAAATAATAATTCTATTTATATTTCTTGACATCTTGCAATAATGTATCATTATTTTGCTAATTAAGGGACATGTAGTACTAAATTAACGATATTTTACTATTCTATCTTAGGATTTATAATTACATTAACATTTATTATTTTAATTAAGTTGACATAACACTAATAGATTGATTTAAATTTTTATTTCTTTAATTTTACATCTGCGGTACCTACCATTAATTTGTACATCGTCAGTTTGTTTCGATTGTATTTATATAAGCTTTTTCCTTGTTATTTTGTTTCACATGTTACTAAGTTCAACACAATATATATTGTTTAGAACGAATAAATAAAAAAAATAAGGTATTAAATGTCAACACTAAGACCAGTCAGCCACTTAATGGGTTCGTCGCACAAGGTGATCAGGTCATCTGGAAGACCGGCGGTATAGCGTGATATAGGGCAGACTTCAATTATGTGCTGGATGGTTTGAGCCACAGCACCGCAAGTGCAAGCAGGAGAGTCGACTCATCCGCAGCGGTTTCTGATGCAACGCCAATACAACTTCAATATTGGTTGATTATTTGTTGACTGTTGGAGTTATGTTTGAGATAGGTTGTGTTCTTAATGTATTGTTAATGTATTTTAAAATTAGAATCCGGCACCAGTTCAGCACACAGTATTTTACTATGATGACATGAGTTTAATACTCGGTGAAAAGAACGTCTTTCTGATAGTGTCCTTTACTGGTTTACCGTAGGCAATTGTTTGATAAGCAAAGGCAATAAAAGTCCAGATCTGCAAGCCACCCTCACTGTTATCATTCGTTTCGGGGGCGAAAATTTAAATTAAATATTTGAGAGCGTTAATTTTGTCTCCTCATCGAGGCAAGGCGACGCATTCTTTGTGAAGTAATTAAACTGAGTGGAAGGGTTCCAGCAGTAGTTTGTTTGTTCACTTGAAATTGCGTTTCCTATGAAGTGTTCTTGGGTTGGCTTCAATTCGTTACATTATCTGTCATGGTATAATTTCCGAAGTTAGTTCTAAGAGTATAACTGTGCTTTTGGGTGCGTTTGATCTTCGTAATGTCTTTGTGGTACCTTAGAGGAAATATAGGGCAATTTTATGCAATGTAGGGTAATTTAAGTTTTTTGAACTAACACACGGATCAAATTTAAAAAAATACCAGTTTATCCACAAGTTTTACAGATTTATAAATCTCAATTACGTATTCCAGCCGGCTCTAGGTTTTAGTATAAAAGTTTTACTAGCCAGCCCGGACACTCGAGCGCGGTTGTTCGCACTGTATTTGCATTCTGTTATTGGCAGTCCTGGTGTAAACACTCGTCTGATTGGACACTATTTATATGTAAGCACGTACACATCCACCAGCTTATTGATCGTGCGGGTCGAGCGATATTAAACTTTTTGCCAACATAATAAGCGCTCCCATGTGTCACATTTAAGTTGGTGGGTCGGCCGTAGTGATATGTCAAACACACATGTTTTAGTCGCCGTGGATTTATAACGCGTCGACGCCATAAAACGGGACGCAGCGAAAGTAATTTAAACCTCTATAATTTAACGTAGCTCTTGCTACGGGTTAGTGCTACGCTGTAGCATCGATTTCGTAGCGCCTCTTTAAGTTTTTACGATGTTTTGATAGGGTATAGGAAATTTAATTATACTGGAACTTCGATACACTGCGCCATAGGTATTATGTGCTCTACTGCTCTAGAATAATAGATAAAATGAAGAAACATTCAACTTAGGTAAATACAGGACTTACAAACATATCTGAAGGGGGGAATAATGGTCATTAACGCAGTTACATAGATATATTAACTTCTTACCTTTGTACGACTTGTACGTAAGACGATGACTATTTCGAATATCGTATACCTGATACCGGACTATTATCTCCAAAGCCAATCAAGACGCTGAATGCGACAATATTTAATGTAAGATAACTTTGAAAAGAGACCATGGCCGCGATTCGAAAAATAAACACACACACTGGACAGACACAACTCCAACCCAACTCAACCCAACTCAACTCAACGCTATAACGACATTGACATTTGCTATTCGAACAGATTTTCATTCAACATTGTACCAATGTTGTACCAATGTGAGACTAATGTGTGACCAATGTGTGACCAATGTGAGATCAATGTTGAATGAAAATCTGTTCGGATAGCAAATGTCAATGTCGTTATAGCGTTGAGTTGAGTTGGGTTGGAGCTGTGTCTGTCCAGTGTGTGTGTTTATTTTTCGAATCGCGGCCCATAGTAATTTACAACTTACCTGTGGAATTGAGTACATGCATGAATTTTTTTTATTTTTTTATTTAACTGTTTACATTGTTTTAACACTAGGAAAAACAAAAATTCGTTCAAAAAGCTTTTCGTTATTTAATAAAAAAAGATTGAAAATCTTAAAAAAGTTTGAGCGGTTGAAACGCTCATAATTTTTGGCGCGAAAATGACAGTGTGATGACGTCACATCTCACAAAATTTTATAGGTTAGTATCAAGTTAGTATGAGATTAGTTCCTACTTCAGTTGGTGTTTCAAATATTTCAAAGTTATTTTCGCTTAAACCATGAATGAAACTAAAAAACCCATATATACGGGTATTATCTAGTGCCAAAGTGCATGAACAATATAATAAGTGCACCCAATAAGGTGTTTTATATCTGTCGAAAGACGTGAAAACTTGTAAACCATGGTGCAAAATGATGAGAAGACTACGACTTTTTATTGCTGTGAAGATCGCTTCAACGTAAGTAAATACCTATTTATCTTGTATTCAAATATATTTATACCTAGTTAGAGTAATGTCGTGTCTACAATTATACATATACCTTAATAACGTTACTTGCAAGTGTAGGTGCACTGGGAACGGTGCGTAACTTAAGAATTATATAATGAATGCTGCGAATGCAGAAGACGCTGGTTCGATCTCAGCCCTGGGTACCGGAGGCCTAGGTCACCTTTTTCCTTTGTAAATTCGCCATCAGGTATATCGGTGTGGTCAAGGTGGTCACAAATATCTGAACAACGCCTATATTGTCAAGGCGATAAAGTGCATGTAGAATGATGGCGACGGTATATGACATACCTATATAAGATTATAATTTATATTCTATGTCCTGCTGCATTTTTTTTATACCTTGTTACTAACAATGAATAAGGATTACCAACAATGGAGCCAATTTTGGAACAATGTAGGACCATATTATTACGATATTGTACCAACTACTAACATTAAGAAAGGTTTTCTTTTAAGACTTATTTTCTGGTACAGATTTGTAAAATAAAAATATGTATTCATTTCAGGTCGAAGAGGATACAGAAAATGACATTCAACATAAAATAATGAAGGAAAGTGTGGTAAAAGTTCCACTTCAATTAAAAAAAAGGAGTTTTGCTATACTTAAATGCTATAGGCTCCGAGAGCTCCACATGTTGAAGCCCCACGCTACAGTAGACCATAGTTTAATATCTGTAATAGACAAGGTAATAATGGTAGGCTGTGGATAAGTTAAGTAAACATGCAGGTTGTGTTTAATAATAAAAAGATTTTTATTTTACATATCTTTTATTTTTATTCAATAATAGGGGTAGTAGGTAGGTACATGAAAGCAGCTAGAAAGATAGTGTTAGAAATAGTAAGTACTGCACATAAATCTTAATTAACATTACTTGAAACTAGCAGAGACTAGTTAATTTATAAAACTAACAATGTCCATTCAATAACTTGCTTGCTCTTGCTTCAGACTTGGCACCTTGGAGCCTCAAAAATTTCTTAGACGTTGCGTCTCTATTTAATACATATACTCTGTAATAGTACTACATATATCCTTGACCTTAATCAATTTAAGGCTAGTACCAACTGATGATAGTTTGGATTTCTTGCAATAATATTTGATGCTAGTTGTTGGTTGGTCCGCTGCACTGGTGTAGCCATGCAATCTTCCTAAAACAATATAATAAACTAATTAATATCTTTCTGTACTATATTGTTGTACGGTTATTATAAAATATACCAGAGCGACCAAGGTACTTAAAAATATCTTATTACGGACTTTATCACCGTGACAGGCGTTGTTCAGATATTTGTGACCATCTTGGGTGCTCCAATAAATCTGATACTGTACTAGAGTCATAGATTTATTATAAACACTGCCATATGTATCTATATAGCATCAGTAATGCAGACATAAATGGGATTGGGCATTTGGCATGTTTAATACAAAAAAATTAACTATGCCCTGGCAAATCAGTTCACATGACAATTATATAATAGCTCTAATAATTAGACCATTCATATATCCTTGTTATGTCTGAGGCTGGAATGGACACAAACTCAAAAGCAGCAGCGGTGGGTGACTCCATCAAAATTTAGATTTTAATTCATCTATCTCGGGTAACCTAACCACATTTGCTCACAACACTAAGCCGAACTCCTACTATAAGATGGCTCTAGCCAGTCAGTTACTCTCCTTACAGAAATGAAAATCAAATATGTATCCTTACCCACGTGTGCTGCACAATGTTTTCACTGTTTACAGATTTAACTTTTCCTTCTGTTTTGTTGCAGTACAATTTTTGATTTGGTGGCTCCGGGGTGATTCTAGCTTTTACATATCACCATCTCAGCATACTTGCACATAGCCAATGGTCATGTCATGTCTATTGTAACATCATTTCAAGTACCTGTGTTTCACAAAGAAAATAATGATTATAATTATACAATAACACTTCACATCACAGCTCACAAAACATTACATGCCTGTTACGGTTTTTGGAGTAGGTAAGTAATTTATATAAACGTAGGACAACAGTTTAAGTAGCAGTTTCAAAATAAAGACAAGGTTACTTATAGGTTATTGTTTTGGATTTACAGTTTTAATCATTACACATAAGTAAGTAATAGATTAAAAATTATAATTACCTTGCAGTTTTCGCTACTTTCATCTTGGCAGGCATTAACATTGTTATTATTGGTGAAATACGACGACATCATAAATGCATTATATTCGGCAAATTGTCCAGTTGCGTCTTTACAAATCCGCTATCCGTAGTATCCGTCATTGTACCTGCGTTGTTGTGTATTATATTATTATAAATGAGAAATGGCAGTGCTGCAGTATCTGGGCATGTGCTGGGCATTGATGTATTATGTATCTATCTGGGTATTCTGGGTGTTTTAGTTTATAGGACGATTACCGGCGAGGATAACGAGTCGTTATTAACGACATTGACTTGACATTAGCACAACTGAAACTGACTGAACTCATGGACTGAGCGAGCGAGCGTTCGTTCAGATACTAAGCTTTAATCTACATATTACAGTGTATAATGCATATTCTAATCATCGGATTACATAATCTACCATTTACCAACCTCATTAAAAAGTATAGTATCATCTTACTTATGCAAACTAGGTTAGTTCTAAATAAAGCTAGCTTGACGTATTTGTAAGGAACCAATGGAGGACATTTATTTAAGAGCAAACTTATTGAAATCCAATGGAAACCCAGCATAATGCGTACCTCAAATTCATCTTTAAGTGCCGATATTTGAATTATAACCACAAAAAGCTGCTGAATCACCACAGAAACAATTTTTAATCAGTTTTCGTCTAAATCCAGTGTCAGCCACGAACAAAATAACAAATCTGCCAAGTATGTGACGTCACGAGTACGTTCGACCAATAGCGTTGCGTTTAGATTATTAGGTTTTTGCGCGAAATTTTTACACTTTTTAAGTATTATTTTAAGCAAATAAATGTTAACTAAATTAAAAAAATGTGTTTGTAGAATAATATTATGGCAATAACCATCATAATAAAAAATATTTCGTTAAAATTTAAACTTCATGCATGTACCTAATTCTTACGGAAAAATCTAAAGAGATGACGATATTAAGTAAATAATCCATATCCATACTAATATTATAAATGGGAAAGTGTATGTGTGTGTTTGTTTGTTTGTTTGTCCGTCTTTCACGGCAAAACGGGGCGACGAATTGACGTGTTTTTTTAGTGGAGATAGTTGAAGGGAAGGAGAGTGACATAGGCTACTTTTTGTCTCTTTCTAACCCCCCACTTCCCTAAAATGGGGGGTGGAAGTTTGTATGGAGCATTCGGCAATTTTCAAGGTAGAAAGCTAAAAATTGGTATGCGGACTATTTATGTGCGATTTATCACATAATCAGGAAAGGGGAACCGTGTTCCCCCGAATTTAATGCGAGCGAATGCGAGCGAAGCCGCGGGCAAAAGCTAGTTAATTATAAATGTATATCCGATCCGATTGAGGGCCGCAGTCATTTGATAAATAAACCAACGATGTAACGATGCTCAGCAGTTGAGGACGTGTTAAGTACCAAATTAAAAGAGAAAACTTTACAACAGCAACTATGTATACAGTAGGTATACAGCACACGCCGGGCAACGTACTTTTAACCGTGGTACCACAGATTTTGCGCAAAATGACCACTCATAGATAGGTTAGGTTCGTTAGTTATCTTCTAATGGCCGAAGGCCAAACCGCACAGAAATAGGAGCCCCGCGGGGCTCCGTCGACATCGCTAGCGTAAAGATAAACCCATTTTGGTGCAGTGGGTCTACGGGGATAAAAAATACCCGTGGTCCCCTGTGGTACAAAAGCCGTGGTACCAAGGTTAAAACCCGCTGGAAACGGCGTCAATGTGGTCAGGACGAAATGAAAAAGATTTTTTCGACCAGGCAACGTGTGTTGCTCGTCACTAAACTTGCCCTGCGCTACAGAGTTTTGGTCACGTTTTGTCATCGTCTAGTCCTCCGTCTTTTTGGAATTTCGTCACGTATGTTATACTTTGACGTTGAAACTAGATTTTCGAGCAAAGCGAGCACTCACTTACCTACTTACCGAGGTTATTTCCACTGACAGAGTGATAAAATAAACAAGTATAAACATTATGACATCATTTTACAAAAATCGATTAAGGTACCAGTAAGTTTAATAAGATTTGCGTTGTGGGTACTAACGGATTTGATTCTAGGTCCACCAGTATACAGGTTAAACTAACTACTAGACTGTAGTGTCTTCAGGAAATCAGGAAATACAACCGTGTAGTAAATAAATGCTGGCATCTGCTTCGTTAGTATATTTCACTGTATTAGCGTACAAGTGAAGAAACCTTAAAAATACCTTTAAAGCAATCTTCTTTTGGCTTGACCTTGAAAATCGTGTTGGAGCTCCTAAGATATATTACAAAGATCTGTGGACGCGCCTAATAGAGGCTTCTGGTGACCTGGGGCCGTATTCTAACTTTAAAACACGTATAGACACGATCCAACTTCAATACAACTCCAATGCATTAACTACGCTACACAGCTAGCGCCTAAAATTAGAAATATCATACTTTGGTTGGAAATTATTGCGATGCAACTCCAATACAGCTTCAATATTGGTTAATGTTGGAGTTATGTTTGAAATAGATTGTGTTTGTAATGTGTTGTTTATGTATTTTAAAATTAGAATATGGCACCAGAGGGCTGGCTACTATTTTGCACAACGAGTAGCCATCGTCATTTAGCGTGGCTATACGGCCAGCCTTCTGGGCTCCTGGCCCATTGACAGCGATCTGGGCCAAATTTTTTATCTCTAATTTTAAGTAGTCTAGACTGTTAGGGTAGGGAATCTGTTTATAATGTTTTATTGTATTTTACTGCATTGTGTTTCAAATACAATTTTTCACTTTAGATATATTTTAATGGAAAAAAAAACCGGCCAAGTGCGAGTTGGACTCGCGCACCGAGGGTTCCGTACAAACCTATAGGTATATAGGGGTAGTAACTTTAAAATTATTAAAAATATTTGATTATATGATGTAACTAAAAGTTTACGGTTTTCGCAATTTTTCCTTTATCTGTGCTATAAGACGTTGCTTTGTACCAAATTTCAAGATTCTGAGTTCACGGGAAGTACTCCGTAGGTTTTGCGAGTGCTGAAAAATTCTAAAATTTGCAGCATAAACGACTGTATCTTTTGATTGCGTTGGCTTTTAAGTTTGATTTTTTCACAGTTACAAGGGACAATAGACTTAGAGTATTTGATATAAATTTCAGCTTGATACCTCCACGTGTTCCTGAGAAAAATGGTTTTGACAGACAGACGGACGGACAACAAAGTGATCCTATAAGGGTTCTGTTTTTTCCTTTCGAGGTACGGAACCCTAAAAATAACATAAATCTAACGTCCCAACCGTACAGGAAAACGTGATTTATAGGTTATATCTAGATAAAGTATACAACTTTTGTTTACCTACCGCCAATGAAAAATAATAGTTTTACCCTTTAAGGATAACAAATTCCAACTCACACGTCCCTGGCCACGATGGATGGGCGGCGTGATACCGACGATCCTATCTCCGATGCTCGCGATGGGCACTCACGCAAATTAGGCCCTATCTTCGATGGGGATCAATTAGTGGGGTTCGGTACATGCGTGCGGAATTTCAAGCGAGTATTACGCACGTGTACCTATTTATTATACGTTCACTGAGTGGAGTGCGCCGTGAGTTATTTATTAAATAGGCTGTAAATTGTAGTCAATTGCTGATTGTTGACTATATAGTGATGAGACATCGTTAATTACTTATGCACACATAGTGCGCATAAGCTACAAATGGTGAAGTTTTTAAGCTAACATGGTTATTAACATTACAAAAACTATTGAAAAGGGGTATCACAACTAACACTCGCATAAAGTTCAGTTACTCCGTGATAATGGCGCATGCAACTGTACCGAAATATCGGGAACTCAACAAAACGAATACACAGGGTAAATACCCCGTTTTAAATAGTTTTTGTAATGGCGAAGTTGTCTTATCTTATCGTATTGCCTTATCACTAAAAAGCTATTTCTTCCAGCCTACCTTTGGGAAGCGGAAATCCTTGCAAATTACGGATTGCACTACTTGGGATGTAAAAGTTTATTTAGTGAACCGAAGTTAGAAATGGCCGAAATTTATTTGCTTATTTTATCATTATCAATGATTAGATTTCATGTACATGTCTGTAGGGCTACATACATCTTACAAGAAATTTCGCAATTTGACATCCATTTAATTTATTTTCAACTATCACTAGTGGAGGACGGGAGTATATTTTTAACCTATAAAAATGAGATAACTCACAAGTCCGATTTTCTTTTGTGACCTGTTAGAATACGTTAAGTACTAAATAATGAAAAATATTTTCTAACAATTGTTAGCATTGCGCTAGGTATAATATACATGTATTTATTAAATACACAAAGATAAGATTATGCAAGTTTTATTTTTTTTCACCAGGCTATCGTTTTTATTATTGCAACATAACTTCACACTTTATAACGGTATTGTCAAGAGCATATATTCGTTTTAGCCAAATTGCCATTCATTTAGAATTCAAGGTCTTTTATATTTTTACAAATTGTTTTATTATGCTCACATTATCTATTGACCACACTGTTATAAAATGACAGATGATGTTGAATAGTTGAATACAATAGTATGGTAAGGAAAAATATTTCTTGTATAATCTTTTCTTGGTGTTATTAACATATAATACCTAGTGCAACGTCAAAAACTGTTAGAAATTATTTTTCACTAAAAGTAATCAGATTATATTTTCCAACAAATAAATAAAATAGCACTTGTAAATTATCGAAGCTCAAAACTGTTCGCGTACTGTAGTATATTATTCGCGATGATTTGAACTCAGAAGTTGACGCCCAGCGTGCAAGCCAGAGTCGAAGGCACCCGAACGATGCCGGAGCCGCCCGAACGCAACAATTTCTGATGCAAGCCACGCTTCCCAGATGATACGTGATAACACGAAAATCTCCCAATTGCTTACGTGTCTGGTCGTTCAAGACTAACCAAGCATTGAATAGCTCCTGGTTATAAATTAGCTTCTGTGATAGCCCGATAAGTGTCAGTACGCGTTTTGTGCCCGTATTATACCTACCTTTATCTATAGGCGAATTTATATTGTAAATTCCGTTATTAATGTGGTTTATAGGTTATTTCACGATTAATTCTGCTTAAGGAAAAGGTCCGTTATAAAAAACCGGCCAAGAGCGTGTCGGGCCACGCTCAGTGTAGGGTTCCGTAGTTTTCCGCCCGTCACAGTAAGTGTCCCCACTTAAGAGTTAAAATAACACCGCCAAACCGCCATGTAGGATATGATATGAGCGTTCCACGTACAGCGACATCTATCGGCAAATTAAGTAAACTATTGGGCGCGAGCTTAAAGTATGGAAGGTGATTTTTATGGGATAATTCTTTATTGTGTGAACCGATTTTCACCGTTTTTACTTTATGTGAAAGCATGTCATTTCATTGTGATTTTGTAGAAGTTACAGGTACAATAAACACCTGCTTATATGGTTAAATTACAATCTTAGTTCAGAAATTATTTTGTAATTTTTTTTCAAAAAGTATTCAACCTATCAAGTTCAAAATAATTTTCCTAGAAAGTTTTTATAAAGTTCTACTTTTGAGATCTTTTTCATATTTTTAAAATTTATGGTTCAAAAGTTAGAGGGGGGGGGGGACACATTTTTTTTTACTTCTGGAGCAATTATTTCCGAAAATATTTACATTATCAAAAAATGATTTTAGCAAACCTTTATTCATTTTTGAATACCTATCCAACAATATATCACACGTTAGGGTTCAAATGAAAAAAAAAATCACTCCCCACTTTACGTATAGGGGAGGTACCCTAATAAAACATTTTTTTCCACTTTTTATTTTACCACTTTGTCGGCGTGATTGATATACATATTAGTCCCAAATTTCAGCTTTCTAGTGCTAACGGTCACTGAGATTATCCGCGGACGGACGGACGGACGGGCTGACATGGCGAAACTATAAGGGTTCCTAGTTGACTACGGAACCCTAAAAACGTAATATCCCATATTCCATAAAAAATACATGTTTTAGTAAAAATACAAAATAGAGCTCTTTTAGTAAAAATCTTAATACCTACTTGTATTCAACCTTCTGTCCGCTTTATTTTATCAATTAAGCTATTATAGCAAAAAATATATACTTGACACGTACGTGTGTACTCGCAAAAATAATATGCTTCTACTTATTAACGTTTAAGGTTTTTAAAACACTAGTAGGTCATGGGTCTACCAATAGATATCGTTACATGGCTAGGGAGGAGCAGACACACTCCCTTATTGATAAACGTGTTACAAGTCTCATAATAATCGTTTCTCCTTGTGTCCCTTTGAGAGTTTTTTAGAAACAGACTAACCTTAATTGTACTAACTAATGAGGCTTGTAAGATAATTTGTAAAAGGTTTATGAATAAGAGGATAGATTCTAGATGCTCTATCGAGCTGTAATCGTATACTCACAATGTACGTGCAGCATTATCCTCTTGCTCACGGAGGGCGGCACGCCGTTGGCCGCTATGCACAGATACGCGCCCATTTCCGAACGCGTCACTTTAGTCAGGTTCACTATGTCGCCCTCCAGAGAAATCACTGTCAAACAAAAACACGTCTGGTTTATAATACATACGTTACTAGAACATTACATTAACCCATTTTTTTTACCAACGACGTAAAATAAGGATTGACTCGAAATTTAGTGAAATCGAAGAACAAATGACAATTTGAATGTGAATTTATGCTTGGGTTCTTCCGTAGTAGTAAAGCACCATCATATAGTAATTATAGTACGTCGAAATAAAGAAAAATATATTAAAAGTTTCAATCAATATTTAAAGAATTTTGGAGTTACTTTCTGAATATATTTCCTGTGCAATTATTTATTTACACTTCAAGATTGACAGCAGTTTTCATTGACATGGTAGCGTTGTAGTAACTAGTAGGTAGTCTAATCACTTAATTTTACACATTAGTACATTACATATCAATACACAAAAGAGGGAGTATTAATTGATTGATAATTTGTTTCTTGATATCTTCTTGTTCAACGGCCAATTATAATTTATTTCAAAGGGCCAGAAGTGCATACGAAAGAAGAGTCTCAACAGTCATCAGTGAGTGCATAAATAGTCTATTAAAGACTCGGTCATACCAGGATTTAAACCTTAATCGCTAGTTTCGTAGACAAGATCAAATAAAAATATTGGCTTTGCATAGTTGACAAAGAGTAAGAGTTTTCCTAACATGTAGCATGAAAGTATGTGCAGTGTGCACACCGTTCAACTTCAGCGTCTTCAACTAACATGCGCGCACTATTGGTTATACGGTAGTGCTTACTTTACATTTTGCGCTGAGTGTTGGAAAACATTTCATCCATAAGTTGACGGGTTTTCGTAAACAAATGCCGTTAGCGGTTTGAACTCGAGCTGTTTTCCTAACACCTTAGAGAAGTACGTTTACAGTCATTACTCAAACAAGATGATAAAAAACAGGGGCAATATTTTCCGAAGGAGGTGAGGGAGCTGATGGTTAAAAGTGTAGAGCTCTAGAGCTCGCTCGACGGTTCGTTAGCAAACAATGCGGTCACAGCGCCAGCCATGGAGTGCTCACGCGTTCCTAAATATATTATTATAACTTTTACATCGAAAAGTATGTGAAACTTTCGCAAAAGGAAATTTATTAGTAAATTGCAGTGTTCGAACATATAGCTCTAAACACGATCCTTATGTTACGCTGTTACTGAGGATATGACGTTTAAAAATTGATGACAAAAAACTCTTACATGATATTATGAAGGTGATAGATATATATTAATATACTTTTGAGTTACCCAACGTTGATTGTTATGATACTTACATGGAAAATAAATAAAAAACAAAATTTTAAACAAAGAGTCCTTAATAATCGCTGTGGGGAGTTCTGTGTTCTCAGCACTGGATCAATGGAAACATTGAATCGATTACATCTATTTCATTCAACAGTCAATAAAGTTCAAACTCAATTATCGCCAGATATCTGAACATTAATGCAAATAATTTATCCCGGTCGAACGCGAAAGTTTCCCGAGTGCGACTCCACGACTCCGCAAGTCTCCTTGAAGGCGGCCGCTGAATAAACTTGCCCTGTCGATGTGTCATAAGTCAAGTGACGCTCGAGCCGCAGGACCCTAGTGGTTTCGCCATAGATGTACGAACTTTCTTGAGACAGGAAACGCGTTCTCTTTGGAAACTAAACAACTTTATAATTATGCTTTAAGTAGTTTTTTGTTTGCTTATAAAATAACTTAGTGCATATTGAAACATTGTTTATTACATACATTTTATGATTACTACTACCAATTATACTTTCAATTAGAATGAAAGGATACTCAACATTTAATTCAAGTTTATGTAAGTGATATTTATGGGATTGAAATATTAATCACAACATTTTTGGTTTTTTCAAAATAAAATAATAATATGTCTATGTATAATAGTATATTACTTAATATTACGCACTATCAGTACTAGGTGAATATAGCATTCTCTTTTGTAGTGTTGTGTTGTGTGTTAATGTTGACATTGTCTTATAAGTCATTAAATATTCCTCACAAACTGACCCATTCATTTGCTATCACTGCTGCACTGTTAGAACATTTAACATAGTTAAACCACGTGCGTGGAATATTTTACACGATTAAACCTTAAATAAAACTATTTTAGGAATACGAACTGAATAAAACAAAACATCCATTTACGTTATTTAATCAAGGCATAGACGTGGGTATACTACAAGTATACATTGTAATCAGTACATATAACGTGGGCGATAAAGAGTTCCTGATAGGCTCAGGGTTAATTTATAATAAGTACGAAATTTTCCTCGAATTTTAATTTTCATTATAAACAGCGATACAAGGGCTGCTATTTATATATCCGGAAACCGGGATTACAATCTTCTTAAATAGCATATTTGACCTCCATGGTAAAATTTGAACTTTTTTAAGTACTGGCCGGTATATTTTTTCTTTCTTATTAACGCTCGTGTTTTGTTTTTGACGGGTTTTAAATGTCATCTCGCAGCAAGAATGGAACTCACTCGTGAAAATATTCGTGCTATGATTTATTATGATTTTCTGCGTGGTTTAACGCAACAACAGTGTATAGATCAACTAACTTCAACTTTTGGTGATGAAGCCCCATCTGAACCTACTGTGTATCACTGGTTTAGTGAGTTCAATCGTGGACGTAGTATGCTTACGGACGAAGTTAAGGCAGGTCGCCCGAAATCGGTCGTTGTACAACAAAATATCGAGGCTGTGCGAAAACTTATAATGGACGACCGACATGTTACGTACCGCGAGATAGAGGCGACTCTGGGTATTTCTATGACCAGCATTAATAGCATATTACATAATTATTTGGCTGTAAAAAAAATTTGTTCGCGTTGGATACCCCACAACTTAACAAAAGAGCAAAAAGATGCTCGCGTCGAATGGTGCAATAAAATGTTAAAAAAATATAACCGTGGTGACTCAAAAGCCGTTTATAACATCTATACAGGTGACGAATCCTGGATCTATGCATACGATCCCGAAACGAAGCAACAATCAACGGTATGGGTGTTTCAAAATGAGCCGAACCCTACGAAAGTTACTCGTGCAAAAAGTACATTGAAACAAATGGTGGCCTGCTTCTTCGGTATTCATGGCCATGTAGCTACAGTGCCACTAGAAAACCGTAGAACGGTTAATTCAGAGTGGTACACGACCATTTGCTTACCGGAAGTATTTGAACAAATTCGTAAAACTAACCAGCGACGAAGAATCATTCTTCATCATGACAATGCCAGCTGTCATACGTCACGCGAAACAACTCTATTTTTGGAGGGTCAAAATGTGGAATTAACGGGTCATCCGCCGTACAGCCCTGACTTGGCACCCAACGATTTTTATTTATTTCCAAATATAAAGAATAAATTACGCGGTCAACGATTTTCGACCGCTGAAGATGCTGTCGATGCATTCAAACAATACGTTATGGAGGTACCTCAGGCGGAGTGGCAGAAGTGCTTTAAAAATTGGTTCACGCGAATGCAAAAGTGCATAGATCATCAAGGGGAATACTTTGAAAAACAATAAAACCATTTTCAGCCGAGTACGTTTGTTTGTTTTTTTGTTTCCGGATATATAAGTAGCAACCCGTACTTTAATTAGATATTCATAATCCGCTTTAATTGTTAAAATATTTCCTCTCATACAGGTCGCAAAGTTTCCGAAGTCTACGTTACGTTAACCAAAGTCCATGGGCCGGTACTTTCGCAGAGAGTCCTCGAATTAAATGAAAGAGCAATATTTTGCCACAGCGCCTTGTTTTCAAGTTATCATTTTAATTAAGAACTTGAAACGTGTCGCCTCAAGTTGCTAATCATTATTAGAACGATTCAAGGAATAAATACAATGTTACTTTGTTACCAAGGATTTTGATGTACATCAACATTGTAAGGTAGCTAGTAACAATGTCATTTCATTATAATTACCTACTTCTGATTTAGTTAACGATGGGACGTTTGTTGCAATAAATTTGATTATGAACAAATATTTTACAATTTAGTATGAGTGTATAATATTATAATGTTAGTTTGATATTGTGGTGCCCTTTCTTTTCAACCGACTTCAAGATTTCGAAGGAGGATGTTCTCAATTCTTCGGCATCTTTGTTGAATTGTTTTTATGTATGATCACCAATTATTCGAAGACGGCTGGACTGATTTGGAAAATTCTTTTTTTTCACAGTTGGTCCCATTGTAACCAGGTCAGGATCTGATGATGGGATCCTCGAGAAATCGAGGGATTTCTTCAAAATATAGGCACACCTATAGTGATTCAAATATTTTCACAGTAGCTCGGGAATTTCCTTTCGGATAGGTGGAGTCTAAGTGAAGTCGGTTCTTTTTTGTTTAAAATTATTTAAAACTTATACTTCACGCGCGCGACACGTGATTGGTCTTTCGTCAGAATTAAATAAAGCGTTACACATACGAGGCTGTCAGGAACTCCATATAAGAGGATGCAGTTACGGCTAAAGTGACAAGAGGGGTCCAGCATCGACAACACAGTAAATCCTCCTATATATTAAATGGTCGGAAACGCACATGTAGCATATTGCAGGCGTCCATAGGCTACGGCAGCTGCTTACCATCACACGGGCCGTGTGTTTATTTGCCACCTTCGTGGTACGAAAAAGGTATTGTTTCTTATATTAAAGGCCATGAGAAGAACAATGGTAGTGTAAAAATATCCTACTACTTAGTAATATCTATCTAAATATTATAAGTATCGGCCGGAAACTCTGCAGAAATGAAATTGTCAAATAGAAGGATTCTGGAGTTAATTTGCATCAGTCTCGGAGTAAGTTCCCGCCATTCATTCGCTTATCTGCATAATTTGCTGTACAACATGAAACAAATAGGCACGCGACATGCCGCAGTTTCCACCAGAACATGTTTTATGAGAAACAATAAAGGGCAGATTTTGAATAATACTCCTTTGTTGGGCACCACTGTTTACTGCCCTCTTTATTGTTATATTCCGCTTATTATTTGCTGAGGATTCGTGAAAGGTGTCTTTGTATTACTTTTTGTCGACAAGGAATAATTATTAAAGGAAGCGAGGGATTTCTGTTCATACATTTTTAGTTTAATCTTTACAGTGTTGCTTATTTTGCTTTTGATTTTATAATTTGATGATACGCTGACATGCCATTTCGGTAAGTGATGAAGAAAAATATCTTAAGTAGTATTTTTAAGTAATCTGACAGCTTTTGCCATACAAAGTGGTTTACAATGTATTAATATTAAATACAGTCATAATAAAATACTACTTTAAAATGTACATATTCATCTTCTTTCTCCTAGCGTTTGTCCCGGCTGGATTGGCGTAGGCATTAGTTTTTACGAAAGCGACTGCCATCTGACCTTCCAACCGAGAGGGTAAACTAGGCCTTATCGGGATTAGGTCCAGTTTCTTTACGATATTTCCCTCTTGTTCCTTTAGCCGTTATCACAGTGAATCCTCCTTTTTGTAAAGGGTCGGCAACGCGCATGTGATACCTCTGGAGTTGCAGGCGTCCATAGGCTACGGTAGCTGCTTACCATCAGGCGGGCCGTATGCTTGTTTGCCACCGTAGTGGTATTTTAAAAAATATGTTTTCCTTCACCGACAAGCGACTGGTAAATATCAAATGATATTCCGTACATAAGTTCCAAAAAACTCAGTGGAACGTGCCGGGGTGAGAACCCGAGGCCTCTGGATTGAAAGTCGGCCGTCTTACCGCCAGGCTACCAACGCTCTAAAATGTACATATTCATCGTTCTCTTTTAATTTCGTACAACTATTAAATTCAACTAGAAAAAAACATGTTGAAATAACTACAGTGAAACAAGCTCACGTAATTGCAGAAGCTGTAGTATAAATTACCGGGTTTATGTAAAACAATACTGAAAACTTATAAACTATAACAGTCTTGGTGCGATATTCCGAGATAATATTTTTCTTCCAAACTGATTTATTAACAGGAAGTTTCCTATAAGTTTAGAGTAACAAATTTGAAAATGCCCGGCGCCATCATTGAAAAACTATATTTCTCGAGTCCGACGTCCTCGAACTTTCCTCATTGGAATATTCTCTGAAGAAACATCGCCTACGTAATGGATAGCCTGTATTGTTTCACTTCAGATTTATGGAGGTAACTTGTAACGGCTTCTTTAATTAGACTTCTTCAGTCAAATTGATGATTGTTATTGATGCCGGTTAATTTGGAATAGGTTAGGGCGAGGTTTCACCTTAATACCTTTTCAATTATTTAGAAAGTTTTTCGCTTTTTGATGAGCGATCGGTTTGGTGATGTAGTGAAGGAATGAATTACGGTAACTCATTGAATGTTCAAATTGTGTGGAAGTAAAGATGAATTGACGTAGTTGCACTTTGTCTTAACAGGTTTGTATGGGGAACTCGCTTCGTCGCAGTCATTATGGGCGGTGCTATGTTTGCCTTAATGAATTGACTGATGGCAAGCGAAGGCTTGAACGGAGGGTTGAGTGGGACCAACTGATTAATAACTTTGATACTAGTTTACGATTGCTTCTATAAATAGGTACAAATTTTTATATTGTTTGCATAATTTTTGACATAAATAATAATTTAAAATGCCTACAATTTAATAAATATTGTGAGTCAATCTCATTTCGAACCCAAGACTTCCAGTTTCGTAGACAGAGTATTTATTACTCATTAGAATATATACGAGTACATAATACTCAGGCCATAAATATTTACATTTATATTTTTTGTACCCTTGAATAGCTAAACTACACATTTATGTTAAATTGATTGATGTTGATTTAAGAAATTTTCAGTTATGTACTATTATTTGAAACGCATTTCTCTGTGAAAATACTACTGGCTAATATTTAACCCATTGTATATTTATGTAAACAAACAAGTTGCGCAAAGTGCCGACCAAACAGTTAAAATGCGCGGGAATATTGTTTCAATTATGAAAACGGGGCAATAAAATTTAGCAAAACAAATGACTACAAGCGAGTAGTATTCTAACTTTAAAATTACAATTAGTTACGGATTTGATATCAAAATGACCTTCTTCTGTCAGTAAACTACATTAATACAAATTGTAATTCTGATAAGTAATGTCACGTTTGATGTACCATTTTGACATTAGGTAGTCTCTTTTTAATATCTTTGACATGAACTTGATAATCTAATTTAAAAAAAAAAGGATGTTCAGAACAAGGCAATGATCAGTTTTGACAGACCTTTTATCAACTTATATAGGTGCCCAGGGCAGGGCTTTGCCGCGAATGCAGAAGACGCTGTTTCGTTCCCACCCCTGGGCACCGGAGGCCTAGGTCACTTTTCCTTTGTATAGGACATCTATACAAGTTTATCTTCTATCTTCTCTATTCTCTATACATATAATAAAGCTGAAGAGGGTCGAAAGTCTGTACATGGAAGATAATCGAAAAAAAGTTGGCTGGGGATACTTAGAATCGATAACAGAACAGGTTCCAACAAATTTTAGAATTTTTGTCTATCTGTTTGTCTGTTTATTTGACCGCGCATCACGTGAAAACGGCTGAACGGATTTTGATGAAATTTTGTATACAGATAGTTTGAGTCCCGGGAAAGGATAATATATAGTTTTAATCCCGAAAATCAACCCTGGTGGGGGTGAAAAGGGGGTTGAAAGTTTGTATGGAGAATTTTTAACCGCTGAAACGATTTAGATAGAGATAATTTGAGTCCCGAGAAACGTCATAGGATAGTTTTCAAACCCTTGTGGGGGTGAAAAGGGGTTCGGAAGTTGGTATGAGGAATTTTTTACAGCTGAACTGATTTAGATTAAATTTGGTATAGAGATAGTATGGGTCTCGAGAAAGGAAAAAGGATAGTTTCATCTTCAAAAAAGGGCGCCCCCCATCTTACTTTTGAACCGTAGGTCTGAAAGGTACTTTCAATAAAAACTATATTGAATAAAATCGGTTCAGCTGTTTTTAAGTTGTCAGTCAAAAATGCATAGTGAAAGGACGTAATTGTGCTGGATAGTAAAATGACGGAAGCGCCGCCAAATATCCCGACCTTTTGAACGGTTGCTTTTTAACAGGGCGGCAATTACGGAACCCTACACTGAACATAGCCCGACATGCTCTTGGCCGGTATTTTTTGCATTGTTATCCCAGAAGTCACCCCTTAAGGATTACTAATTCCAATTGTCAAGAAAATCCCTGGCCAGGTATAGGTAGGCTATAAAAATTCAACCTCTAAAAGGGGGGTAGCCACTACACTCGATTGAATTAATTTTGCACCTGAATCTTATCTTATGGCGCTACTTAGGAAGGAAGTGCAAACTTTTTTTCCAAATATGTCCTAAGACTAACGAGCCTAAGAAGATGGCGCTGAAATTAATACGTTGTGACATGAATAATCCACTTAGGAACGATTTTGCCAAATTAACTTTAAGTTTAGAAGTGGGGGTACGGATATCAACAAATTTAAATGAATTATTGACTTAAGAGGCCTTATTCCCAAAACGCGCGAATTTCACGAAATGCTTCATTTTCTTTGAAGGCTATGGCGAAAATACTAAGTTTTTTTAAATCAACTATTAATGCACATAATATTTCACATTTTAACGAGTGAAATATGAAAAAAATTGGTTGTCTTGGAAGGCCTTTCCGGATTTTCCAGTTAGGTGTACCGTTCATTTTCAGATTACGCAAAAAAGGGTAAAAATTCTTATTCAATTTGAATTAAATTCAATTAAGTATATCATGTATGAGACGGCCATGGAAATAGAAATCGAAGATTCATCTTGGATTATCGACAAAATACCTTCTGATTATATGCCAGTTTTTTGATGAAAACACGGTTACATTTCATTTTTTCCACGAAAACCCTATGAATATTTTGCCCCAAAAATATTACCATTGCAAAGTTAAACTATATTTCTATCACGATAAAAAAAAAACATTACTATAGCAGTTAATTTCAAATTACTATGAATTTTTAAAAATGACACTTAAAACACACTTCACAGGACACTTTTTGTAAGAATCGTATTTTTGGGTACTTAATAATAATAAACATGGTTCAAAATTATTTTTTTGTATTACTAATACTTCAAACTATCTTATAAATAGCATTTTATGCGGCTTTTTTCATTAATAGAGTTTTTCGACCTTTTAGGGAATAAGGAGCCTTAATAGTACAAAAAAATTAAAGTGTCCGCCCGTCCGTCCGTCCGCGGATAATCTCAGTGACCGTTAGCACTAGAAAGCTGAAATTTGGTACTAATATGTATATCAATCACGCCGACAAAGTGGTAAAATAAAAAGTGGAAAAAAATGTTTTATTAGGGTACCTCCCCTATACGTAAAGTGGGAAGTGATTTTTTTTTCGTTTCAACCCTAACGTGTGATATATTGTTGGATAGGTATTTAAAAAAACCGGCCAAGAGCGTGTCGGGCCACGCTCAGTGTAGGGTTCCGTAGTTTTCCGTCCGTCACAGTAAGTGTCCCCACTTAAGAGTTAATAACACCGCCATGTAGGATATGATATGAGAGTTCCACGTACAGCGACATCTATCGGCAAATTAAGTAAACTATTGCGCGCGAGCTTAAAGTATGGAAGATGATTTTTATGGAATAATTCTTTATTGCGTGAACCGATTTTCACCGTTTTTACTTTATTTGAAAGCACGTCATTTCATTGTAATTTTGTAGAAATTACAGGTACAATAAACACCTGCTTATGCGGTTAAATTACAAACTTAGTTCAGAAATTATTTTGTAATTTTTTTTCAAAAACTATTCATCCTATCAAGTTCAAAATAATTTTCCTAGAAAGTTTTTATAAAGTTCTACTTTTGAGATTTTTTTCATATTTTTAAAACTTACGGTTCAAAAGTTAGAGGGGGGGGGACGCATATTTTTTTACTTCTGGAGCGAATATTTCCGAAAATATTTACATTATCGAAAAATGATTTTAGGAAACCCCTATTCATTTTTAAATACCTATCCAACAATATATCACACGTTAGGCTTGAAATGAAAAAAAAAATCACTCCCCACTTTACGTATAGGGGAGGTACCCTAATAAAAAAAAAATTCCACTTTTTATTTTACCACTTTGTCGGCGTGATTGATATACATATTAGTACCAAATTTCAGCTTTCTAGTGCTAACGGTCACTGAGATTATCCGCGGACGGACGGACGGACGGACGGACGGGCAGACAAAGCGAAACTATAAGGGTTCCTAGTTGACTACGGAACCCTAAAAATGAATAGGAGTTTAGTACAATAATTTTTTGATAATGTAAATATTTTCGGAAATAATCTTTCGCTCCAGAAGTTAAACAAAATGTGGTTTACCCCCTCTAACTTTTGAGCCATAAGTTTTAAAAATATGAAACAAATCTCAAAAGTAGAACTTTATAACAACTTACTAGGAAAATTATTTTGAACTTGATAGGTTTAATAGTTTTCGAAAAAAAATACAAAATGTCCTTTGTGGGCCCGTTTTTAGGGTTTTAGGGTTCTGTACTTAGTATGTCAACCTAATGTAACAAATAGCCCATTTTTTTAACTCTTAACTGGGGACACTTACTGTGACGGACGGAAAACTACGAAACCCTACACTGAGCGTGGCCCGACACGCTCTTGGCCGGTTTTCTTACTTCTAAGTCTTCTAACTAATATTAGACCTAAATTCGTTATTAGTAAATTCGTTAATAAGTTGTTAGGTTATGATATGAAGTATGGATTTTTATATGCATATCGTTTAAATCATGTCAAAAAAATTTATAAGGACGAAAAAAACTTGATTTAGGAGTGTAGTTTTATAAAAAAAATAATAATAATAAAACATTTATTTACGTAACAACCCTTGGTTTACAAACTTTTCTTCTGCCAAACTGCAGGACAGTTTGTTTATTTAGTGTTAATTGTAAAATATTTTATCTGGACTACTGTCCTCCAGCGTATCCATCTGTCAACTTTACTTTAAGACCTTCAAGTTCCGCCTCCAGGGGGAGGGAGAGAAATTAGAGGTGAATTAGCCGCTTACTGACAAAGACCGAATTCCACGCGGGCGGAGCCGCGGGCACAGCTAGTAGTTTATATATGGTAGTGTGTCTACTTAAAAATAAACAAATCAAAATATTTATTAAAATAATTTCATTTGTTCTTCAGTTGTAGACTTTTTGTCCCCTATCCTGCTGGAATATTAAAATCAAATCAAAGCATTGACAAATCATATTCTTCAAAATCTTCAAATAAATCTCTACGTTGTTTAATTTGTAAATTCTATAACCCTTTTAGGTCTTTCGGCCGAATGTGGAGGGAAGTAGGTAAGTAATTATTCCCGGGCCTTCTAGTGGTAATCCGGTGGGATTAGAAAGGGCCTTGAATGGTAATAGGAGTTCCCGAGATGCTGTGCCGCGATTTAGTACTAAGATTCAATAGTGAATATTTTAAGCTGTGATTTATTTGGGGCTCTTGCCGTTATTAAAAATGGACCTTGCGGTATGCGGTGTTTCTAGTTTCGAATATTACCTACGTGGAGTATAGTTATGCATTTTCTGTAATGGTTTTCTTTTTGAGGTATTCCAAAATAATATTTGAATTGTATAGTCAGCAAAAACCCCTGAAATTTATTTCACGTGGTATACACATTTTATACCCAGGAAATATTTTTGAGTAAGTTAAGGAGATAATAGGTTATAAACAAAAGCATATTCGTGACTACATTTACATCAGTGTCAAACACTATTATTATAATATGCTTGATAAATCAACGAATAATGTGAATGTGTTATAAAATTATTATTTAACATGATTAATTAAGATAAATGTATGTTAAAATACGATATGAACAACACCCACAGCGTTCCATCCTTATTGAAGTGAAAAGTAGAGAACTCAATATTTGCAGTTAACGTAAATAGAAACGTTGGGCGCACGCTTCATTAAATTAAATGGATATGGCCGGCAAACACTCCGCGCACGTGAGACGTGGCTAATTTGAGCGGCGAAGGCTACTGGCTCTCGTTATACGGTCTTCATCTGCTTTTACGTTATTTTTTTGTCCTTGAAGAACGGCAATGAAACATGACAGGATATATGGGTAAGTAAATAATACGTCTTATAGCATATGTATCTTGTTTTAGAAAATTGGTATATTGGCGATCCCTTACGTTTAAATTTATACTCACGGACAATGAAAACGGCTCACTTTGTATAGACATTTCCATACAACGTGACCCGTTTTGATTTTCCGTAAGTGCAAATGCAGTGCACACAGTGAGTGGCGTATCGTAACTATGTGTTAATTGTAGGTAATCAAATTTTCCCCAAAAAATATTCTGCAAAGCTGCAGTTTAGTCAATGTTTATAGACTCCATCAGTTACACAGACACATTTCATCAATTACATAAAAAAACATTATTTAATGTTAAGTTACCTTTTGTTTTTCCCTGTGGTCCACCTCTGGAGATAATGTCTCCGCCGTCCTCCCTGCGCCAAAGAATCTTCGGCGGAGGGAAACCTCTGGCCTTGCAAACCAGCTTGGCAGATCCGCCTTCGGGCACCATCATGTCGCCCGACGTCTCTTCGTAGATTATGTCTGGTGGTATAACTACCTCCAAAAATGCTGTCTAAATGACGGGAAAGTTTAAGAAATTAATTTTACATAAAAAAAAACGATAAACATTAACTAGATATAAATTGTGTAAATAAACAAATGCAAGTTTTTTTTTAACTTAATAAAGTGCATAGGTAGAAAAAGTTAATTGGCAAAAAGTTAAACTTTTAATTAAGTGCCTTCGATATTATTACCTGCATTTTCATCGGATCAGTGTTTACTTGGCACATGTATTGTCCCCTGTCTTCTCGTTTAACTCCTCTTATATTAAGTGTCCACGTATTATAGTCATTATGTGTGACACTTAATCGTGCATTATTCGTAATCACGTGCTCGTGAATCGCTAGAATCGCCTTTGTATCCGCCTTTATCCATGCGACCTGATCCACCAAAACGCCAACCAGAAATCCAAATGTCACCATGGAATGCATAAATTAAAAAAGATGTAAGTACGAGTACCTTCATGTGTACACAACAGTCAATTGAATGCCACGTTTCAGTTTTATTTCCGTTTCCATTAGTAAGCTAAGGCTTTAGTCGCAATAAAAATACAGGCAATGGAGACTTTCAGAGGGAACGACTCTAATTACAAGCGAATAGTTCCCAAGAGGTAGTCACGACAACGATCCTCCGGCACCAGCACTATCTTGTTGCGAGCGCCGCGCAAAATACTCTCGGAATTTTTAATTACATTTTCGTCTGGTGGCCGCTATGAGGCTGCGGGCGCACTGTGAAACGCCCCTCGTTCACCCACTTTACCAAAAGCGTCGACATCGCAATAGAAGCTAATTTCCTGCATAGCGCTTGGCAAAAAATGAACAAATTGTCCACAGAAATATGGCATTTAGTTATGAACCTGTACTACAATAGATTAAAGTGTAATTTAAAAGTTAATATATTTTTATCAAAAATATCACTTGCTAGTGTAAAACGTGTTTACTAGATACTAACTTCAACTCTAACATAAGAGCTTAAGATATTCATTCAAGTTCTTACTTAGACTTTAAACTAATTTAGAACATGTGAATACGATACATTGTGCAAGGAACAAGTGCTTGGAAGAGGTGCTATTGAACACTATAACATACATATTATAAACAATCACATTAACAATTATGTGCTTGTGCATAAAATACTAATTGTGTTATTATTAGTAATGGTGCCTACGATATAGAAATTAACTAATTAAATTAATACAGACAAAGAAAACAGAAGCATTACAACAAACGGTATGCTGTAATGTTTACATTCAAAACCAAATTACAAAGTCTAACAATCTTTTAATCGCATTGTAAATTTCAGTGAGCACATTCTCTGTTCACTTAATTCATTTATTAAATTAATTAAAAGATTGTTTCATTGCATCATGAAAATGTGATTTACTTTTGGACTACAAATATCAAAATCACAATTTCAAAGTATAATACGACACAACCAAATAAAACACCTATTATAATTTATAACTTTTGCTTTCAAAACTGTGCAGTACAAATAACAACGTAAGAAAATATAGATTCTAAACGGAAGTGCCGTATTTGGTTGTTTAATAAAGACACAATCACTAGTAATAGTATTTTACCACCTTCGGGACTCCAAATCCATCCATACCAGCGGTGCATATCTAAACTAGTGTAAGTTAACATATCGCTTTGTGTAATTTGTAATGATAACGACTAAACCCTGACGTAATTTAATTATTTGATCGACTCTCAAATTGATGAGGTTCTCTAGCAAATGGCTTTAGAGAGATGTAGTTACAAAGATATTCGTGTCGACCTTGTATGCACGAGGGAGCTGAATACAAGTCCGGACGGTGTCTTGTGAGTAGTAATTACTTACGGAGAAGCTAGTCGGGCAAGTATATATTGATATAGAGACTTCCTTCCTGAGGATATCGCAAAGCATGTTCAACGGTCCCTACAAAACTAGGCACCTATTCTTGTAACAACGTTTGAAATGTGCTTTGTAAAATATATAATCAATAATAAACTTTAAAATTTGTCGATCAAAATAACGCTAAAGCCATTTTCTGTATAATTTTTGTAACTTGAAATTTAGACCCTTTTTATAATTATATTGATGTATTTGGCTACTGGATGGACAAGGTATTGTAAAAAATTATATTAAAACCAGTGTACAAATCGTTGCCATACATATAATATCGACTGCTCTGAGAATGAGGACAGGCACAGAGACAGTCTGTGAGAGCTTCTCGAAATGATTGAACAGGGACCAAAGAGGTTTATATCCATTTTAATTTGCTTAAGTGAGGCTGTATAATATGTAAATCTAGTAGATAAACACGATTTGGGAAATCCTTACTCGATTTTTTTTGTGGTAAAAAGAAAGATGACGATTAATACCAACAAGTGCCCAGTAAAAAAAACACAACGAAGAAAGTGAGAGTGCAGTGAGAATTAGCATGCTCCCGTTTCGTTTTGTGACCATAACACGTTTAATTTGGTGCAAGTTAAACTTATTATACCCAAGAATACTGCTATTTAATGCTAAAAATATTCGGTTTTTTATTAAGGAGTTTATACAAAACGCATAGTGCTTCATGGTATTCTCTTATTCATGTATTTTTTCACAAGAATATGATTTCCTTAGTTTAAAACTTCAGTTTTTCATCTTGGTGCGCAATAAAGACTATCGTTTCTGCTACCTAGCTAATTATTCACTGTGCAAATATTGTATCGTGTACATTCACAAGGCTGGAAAACGCAATGCAATTTTTCAATAAACTGTTTTAAATTATTTTTTATATTAAAGTTAACAACTTAATTAAATTTATAGAGCACATTACAAATTAAGATGTTTTAGTCGGTACCTATAAATGAAATTACGTGCAAATATTATCGGAGATTAAGTTTTCGAAAGCAACACTACCGATCCGGTTTGGTATATTTCAACTTCTTTTTAATAAATGTTAATATTTGATGTATCCATTGCGAAAATTCTATAACAAATGATTTTAGTTACTTAATAAAACTCGTTACTTTTCATTTATAAAGTGTTTTTCTCTTTGACGCAATTGACTACGCGTAATGCCTAAAAATTTCCCGAGCGTTTTACGATTTGTTCACAAAAAACGCAAAGTAAAATTGACAAGGGTGCTCATACGTTTTCTTCACACGCTTGCCGCCGAAAGCGTCAAATCGAACCGATATCGCTCGAAGCGTTTGTGGTTCTACGAGTATATGGTTCCAGAAGTATTCTAAGATGCTAACCATAAAATACAACGATGCTCCAATCGAACATGCTAAATCGCAAAAGTTTAAATTTCGAATAAGAGCCGAAGCAGTTGCGCTGTCACTCGAGAAAGTTTAAAATTTGCTTCTGCCGTATTCTTGGGTTAGTTCCATGTGCAATTGTCAAGTGTCTAGTGCAAGTGGTGCTTCGTGTGTTCTAACTCTAAGCTATTTCAGACAAAATTACAATTTATTGTGCAATTACAGTTTTAGTGTTGCTCTATTCTAGGATAGAGATAGGTCTATATAGTAGTGCGAGTGGGGTGTAACGTTCAACAGGGAACTAAAGTACTACTTAAAGTTTTGCCTTGGAATTTGGTTTTTACCTATTTGATACATAACTGCCATGTAGACTACATTTTAATTAAAATTTCCTCAGTACATATTAATTTCTCCAGTCAAGATAATAATGTGTATTTTATTATAAATCAGAAATTGCAATGAATTTAGTAAATTATTAAACCAAAAATATCACACCTCCATTTTTATTCTTATAGACGAAATTCAACATTTTTTGCAGTTTGGTAGCAACATATTTATTTTCTTTGAGTAACTTATAATTGCTTATTTAAGTTAGATGAGGGCTTGCAAACTGAGCCCAATTTGGTAGTGTATTTTTCCTGTTTATTTATAATACTTTTCATAAATTAAATATTTTGTGAATCTTATTTCTTTAACTATGTAATAGATATTTTTTTAAATAAAATGTAGAATCACTATGAACTAAACTTCATAAATTGGCAATAAAAATAGCGAGAAACGCATTGTCAAATGTAAAAAGAGCAACCCCTTTCCCGTAAAAAGTAAATGCCGTACTTAGTTCAGTGCCAAACGTTACTAAGTGCTGAAGAAGTGCATAGAAGGTTGTGTGCTAAAGAAGTGTGCAAGAAGTGTAGGAGTCAGTGCAAAAGACTATTTATTGGCGAGATCCATAATTAGTTGCCAATAATGATATATAAGTGTAAGAAAAATGTAAATCCAATTCAGGACGATAGCTCCATCAACGAGTTGATCAAATAGGTATATAAAATACCGATCTTTGTTGTTAAAAAAAATATAGACACTAATCTGGTTTGCTCTTCTGTTTGGAATTTACAGTCAAAACTAGTAATGTACTACAACACAACAAAACTCGTCTGGTTAGATTGCTATACTATCCTTATTGCTAATTCAGGGCATCTTGCAGCTTTTAATGGGTGGAAAATAATACCAAAATAGGTAAAACTGCCGAAGTTGTCTTGTTATAAAGAACAGGGCCTATTTTTCAACATAAGAACAAAACACATTGTATATTATTACGGACACAAAATTAGTAGGCCACAAACTGTGAATTAAATTATACGTCGTTTGGCACTACTTTGTCGCAACAGAATTTATTGGCCATGATGTAATTTAATTATTTATATAATTTCTCATAATATTGCATCACACCCAGAACTCTAGGATTTGTTTTCTTGAAGTGGTTTGCATTATTTGACCTCCACCACTTTACAGCTCCCAGATGTCCAGATCAAGAAATATACTATGCTGTATAGTAAACTGACTAAAGGGGTATCATTGCTCTCATTATTGGGTCATATCTGACGTGGCTAGCTCTCCGTCTATAAGGCTAAGTGGACGAGATCTTTAAAATGAACTTGAGAAGCTCTTGTTCCCTTATCAATAAAGTCGTGTCATGCACGTTTTGAACAGCTCGCTTAGCTACTTCTGACGCTGACTGGGTATACTAAAGGAGAGAAAACTTGTGTCCTTTTACCCTTAAGGCAAGAAATAAATATGTATTTTGTAAATCAGAGATTATCAAATCAAAAATATCACACCTTCATTTTAAATCGTTGATGGGGCTACATTATACTATGACACATTTGTGTTGTTTAAATTTAACCAGTTTTTGTTCCAAGTTGAGTAAGGTTATTATAGATCTCAAACCAAAGGTGCTGGTGCTCCTCTATCAAGTGGTTAGCTGGACTGAGTCGGTTTGATACACACCCTGGCAGTGGCGGAGTCGCCACTCACCCTATAACCGCCAAGGTTATTTACGACGCAGGTGAACATCGCGTCGCGGCCCTGGGCGATGGTCACGTTCTCCAAGGGGAACGTGAAGTCCGGTTCCAGACCTAGAGCTGAAACAAACAAAAACTTGAGAATGCATAGAAAAACGTAAAACATTAATGTCGTTCAACCAAAAGCCCATAATTTATGAGGAAAATGTGTAGGTCATATTGATGACCTTTCACTACGGGAACAACCCAGATATTACGATTTTTTTAATGCCCCATAAATAATAATCCGATATCTGATTGAATGAAGTGTGAGATACGGGTACAGCACAATAGTTTGTATTTATATTGAATACAAACATTCGTTCACATCAAATAAAATGAATTGTCTGAATTTACCTAACATAACCTTAACCTAATTCTGTATTAGGTAGGTAATTTAATTATAAAATAAATGTATGCAATGATATATATAATATAATACGTTCCTACGTAACTTAAGTGAATTATACCTATACATATATTAAGAACATGAATTGTAAATATCTTATATTTATGAATAAATGATCTGAATCTGAATCATTACATTGAATAAAAACTGATACCCATACCCATAGTTTAATTAATAAAGCGTCCGAGCCCCGGCAAGGCATCGATGTAAGTTCAAGTCTTAGTGGGTTAATTACTATTATTATTATCATTTCATCTACACTCATATTGTAAGTTCTCTAAAACGTGTTCAAAAACGGTAGGCAATGGCTAGCATTACCACGACCGATTTTACTGTGATAAGCTTTTTATCTGTGGCAGTAACGTAATTTTAACTTTACATGCTCAACTATTGATGTGCTATGAGTTTTGATAACATAATGTACACCTGCACCCTCCCGCGCATCCGCCGACAGCCCGACACGCGCGTCCCCGACCGCCGGCACAATCGAGTTGGCCATGGCGGTGCAATGGCGGCTATTCTATGGTTTCCGAATACGGCATTTTGGATAAATAATATGAGTGTAGATAAAGCAGTGTATGCAACTGTACGTAATTAGGCCTTAAAACACTCGTGTGATCTTATTACTTAAACCACACTCACGTTTTAAGGACCCTTATTACGTAACAGTTACATAAACTACTATTTAATGCTTGTATTTTATTTAATAACAAACTATCTTATAGACGGAGAGCTAGCCGCGTCAGATATGACACAATAACGAGAGCAAGGAAACCCCTCTAGTCAATTTGCTATACTATGCTTACTTCTTAATGGCCTCCTAGCCCAGTCGGTAGTGACCCTGCCTCAAAGCAGAAGGTTCCGGGTTCGAATCCTGGTAAGGGCATTTATTTATGTGTTTGTCACAGATATTTGTACCTGGATGATTTCTATGTATTTAAATATTTATCTATATCTATCTATTACTTATATATACCCGGAGTATGTCCTAAAACTACGGCCAAGACCACCGGAGGATGGGCAGCAGCATCCTCGGAGTGCGGTGGAGATACTGCGATCGCCAACCCGCATGTCAAGCCTGGCGATTACGGCATTCACCCCCCATGAAAAGAACACAAAAACCACGGCCCCGAGTGTCCGGCGACCCCCGGTGCCCTGGTTATGGTAGCGGCCAGGGTACTAGGAATGGGTGCTAAGAATCTCCGGCAAAGATCCGGCTACCACCACCGACGACTTCTGGCCCTGGCAACATATAACACGCGTACACTGCGGACCGACGAAAAGATAGTGGAACTGGAGGAAGGATTGAGCAAGTTGCGTTGGGATGTCATAGGGTTATCTGAAGTCCGAAGAGAGGGGGAGGAAACGATAATCCTAAAGTCCGGCAACTTGCTTTATTTCCGGGAGGGCGACCAACAGTCCCAGGGAGGTGTCGGGTTCATCGTCCATAAGTCCCTCGTGAACAACGTGGTGAAGATCGAGAGTGTGTCGACTAGGGTGGCGTACCTTATACTCAGAGTATCCAAGAGGTACTCGTTGAAGGTCATAAAGGTGTATGCGCCGACTTTGGCACACTCCGATGACGAGGTGGAAGCTATGTATAAGGATATATCGAAGGCCATGCATAGCTCCAAAACCTACTTCACCGTTGTTATGGGGGACTTCAACGCGAAACTGGGCAAGAGAGATGGTGAAGAGCTGAGAGTGGGGCAATTTGGATTTGGGCGTCGGAACCACCGGGGCCAACTACTGGCTGGCTTCTTGGAGACGGAGGGACTCTACATGATGAACTCCTTCTTCAAGAAACGTGAGCATAGGAAGTGGACCTGGATGAGTCCCGACGGTGCAACTAAAAACGAGATTGACTTCATCATGTCGACGAAGAAGCATATATTCAATGATGTCTCTGTGATCAATACGGTTAAAACCGGAAGTGATCACCGTCTGGTGAGAGGCACATTGAATATATGTGTTAAGCTAGAGCGCTCTCGACTGATGAAGTCTACGCTCCGTCCAGCAGCACTTCAAATCCAAAACCCCGAGAGCTTCCAGCTGGAACTCCAAAACCGTTTCGATTGTCTAGGCGGCGATGTGGATGAATTCAACGACGGGTTTGTGGAAGCTGTCCATAGTACTGGGTCTAAGTTTTTTAAGGCCCAGCGGAGCAACAGAACCAAAAGGCTCTCTGACTCCACTCAGAAACTCATCGAGGAAAGGAGACAAATGGTTCTGCAATCCTCAGCAGATGCGTCATTATACCGGCAGCTCAATAAACGGATCTCTAAGTCCCTTACCCGTGATTTGCGCCAATTCAATACAAATCGTATTGAAGAGGCCATTGAGCAGAATAAGGGCTCTAAAGTTTTCGCAAGAGATTTGTCTATTGGGCAGAGCCAGCTCGCCAAATTAAAAACTGAGGATGGTAGAATCGTTTCATCCAGACCCGAGCTTCTGGGGGAGATAGAGGACTTTTATGGACAGCTATACACATCAACTAGCAGACCTGAAGTTGATCTGGCGGAAGATCCTAGAGCTAGACTGACCCGACATTATACCGAAGACATCCCGGACATCAGCCTGTACGAGATTAGAATGGCTCTTAAACAGCTCAAAAACAATAAGGCACCTGGTGTAGACGGAATTACAGCCGAACTTCTGAAGGCGGGTGGTAAACCGGTCCTTATGGCCCTTCAGAAGTTGTTCGACTCCGTTTTACTAGAAGGGAGAGCGCCTAAGGCATGAAACAGAGGTGTGGTGGTATTGTTCTTCAAAAAAGGCGATAACGCGTTACTGAAGAACTACCGACCCATTTCACTTCTGAGCCATGTCTATAAGCTGTTTTCAAGAGTCATTACGAACCGTCTCGCACGCAGGCTAGATGACTTCCAGCCTCCCGAACAAGCCGGTTTCCGAAGAGGCTTTAGTACCGTAGACCACATCCATACGCTCCGTCAGGTTATACAGAAGACTGAGGAGTATAACCTGCCCCTCTGCTTAGCGTTCGTGGACTACGAGAAAGCCTTCGACTCGATTGAAACCTGGGCTGTACTACAATCTCTCCAGAGGTGCCAAGTGGACTATCGCTATATCGAAGTGCTGAAGTGTTTGTATGAGAACGCCACTATGTCAGTCCGACTCCAGGACCAGAACTCGAAGCCTATTCCGTTGCAGCGGGGAGTCAGGCAAGGAGATGTTATTTCTCCTAAACTGTTTACCGCTGCACTGGAGGATGTTTTGAAGACTCTGGACTGGAGAAGGCTAGGCATCAACATAAACGGCGAGTACATCACTCACCTTCGGTTTGCTGACGACATAGTAGTCTTGGCTGAGACCATGGAGGATTTGAGTACGATGCTCGATGACCTCAGTAAAGCCTCCGAGCGAGTTGGTCTTAAGATGAACATGGATAAGACGAAGATCATGTCAAATACCCATGTAGCACCAACTCCCGTTACAATCGGAGACTTTACACTCGAAGTTGTGGACGATTATATATACTTAGGACATACTGTCCAGTTAGGTAGATCCAACTTCGAGAAAGAGGTCAATCGACGAATCCGACTCGGTTGGGCAGCGTTCGGGAAGCTACGGAACATTTTTTTGTCCAATATTCCGCAGTGTCTCAAGACTAAAGTCTTTGACCAGTGTATGTTGCCAGTGATGACATATGGTACTGAAACGTGGTCGCTTACAATGGACCTCATAAGAAAGCTCAAAGTCACCCAAAGGGCAATGGAGAGGGCTATGGTTGGAGTCTCTCTGCGTGATCGCATCAGAAATGAGGCCATCCGCAGCAGAACCAAAGTAACCGATATAGCCCTCCGAATCGCTAAAGTGGCAGTGGGCGGGGCACATTGCTCGTAGAACCGATGGCCGTTGGGGCGGAAAGGTTCTCGAGTGGCGACCACGAACCAGAAGGCGCAGCGTGGGTAGACCCTCCGCAAGGAGGATTGATGACCTGGTGAAGGTCGCGGGAATCCGCTGGATGCGGGTGGCGCAGGACCGGTCATTGTGGCACTCTTTGGGGGAGGCCTATGTCCAGCAGTGGACGTCTTTCGGCTGATATGATGATGATGATGATGATGATGATGACTTATATATATCGTCGTCTAGTACCCACAACACAAGCCTTATAGAGTTTACTGTGAGACTAGGTCGGTTTGTGTAAGATCATATTTATATTTATTTATTTGTTTCTAGATCTGGACATCAGGAAGCTGTAAAGTGGTGTAGGTCAAAGAATGCAAACCACTTCAAGAAAACAAATCCTAGAGGCTTCTTTGATTCTGGCTTTGATGCAATAATGATAATATTATGAGAAATCTATACATTCTTGTTCCTTTAGTCGTCAACACAGTGAATCCTCCTTTTTGTAAAGGGTCGGCAACGCGCATGTGACTCCTTTGGAGTTGCATGCGTCCATAGGTTACGGTAGCTGCTTACCATCAGGCGGGCCGTATGCTTGTTTGCCACCGTCGTAGTATAAAAAAAAAAAAAAAAAAAAACATATAATAAAGCTGAAGAGGGTCGAAAGTCTGTACATGGAAGATAATCGAAAAAAAGATGACTGGGGATACTTAGAATCGATAACAGAACACGTTTCAACAATTTTTAGATTTTTTGTCTGTTTATCTGTTTGTCTGTTTATCTGTTTATCTGTTTGTCTGTTTATCTGTTTGTCTGTTTATTTGACCGCGCATCACGTGAAAACGGCTGAACGGATTTTGATGAAATTTTGTATAGGGATAGTTTGAGTCCCGGGAAAGGATAATATATAGTTTTAATCCCGAAAATCAACCCTGGTGGGGGTGAAAATGGGGTTGAAAGTTTGTATGGAGAATGTTAACCGCTGAAACGATTCAGATAGAAATGAGTATGGAGTAATTTGAGTCTCGAGAAACGTCATAGGATAGTTTTCAAACCCTTGTAGGGGTGAAAAAGGGGTTGGAAGTTGGTATGAGGAATTTTTTACCGCTGAACTGATTTAGATGAAAATTGGTATAGAGATAGTATGGGTCTCGAGAAAGGACAAAGGATAGTTTCAACTTCAAAAAAGCACCCCCCCATCTTACTTTAGAACCGTAGGCAAAAAAAAATTGAAAAAAATAATGGAAGTGAAGCCCGAAAGGTACTTTCAATGAAAACTATCTATACATATAAAAAAGCTGAAGAGGGTCAAAAGTCTGTTCATGGCCTCATGGGATATATTCGAAAAAAAGTTGGCTGGCGATATTTAGAATCGATAACAGACCACGTTCCAACAATTTTTAGAATTTTTGTATGTTTGTCTGTTTATTTGACCGCGCATCACGTGAAAACGGCTGAACGGATTTTGATGAAATTTTGTGTAGAGATAGTTTGAGTCCCGAGAAAGGACAAATAATAGTTTTAATCCCTAAACTCAACCCTGAAGGGGGTGAAAAGGGGGTTGAAAGGTTGTATGGAGAATTTATAATAGAAATTAGTATGGAGATAATTTGAGTCCCGAGAAACGACAGAATAGTTTTCATCCCAAAAATAAACCCTTGTGGGGGTGAAAAGGAGGTTGGAAGTTGGTATGAGGATTTTTTTACCGCTGAACTGATAAAGATGAAATTTGGTATGGTATGGGTCTCAAGAAAGGACAAATGATAGTTTTCACCCCGAAAATCAACCCTAAAGGGGTGAAAAGGGAGTTGGAAATTTGTATAGGGAATTATTAAGCGCAGAATCGATTTAGATAAAATTTGGTATGGAGATAATTTGAGCTCTGGAAAAGGAAATAAAATAGTTTTATCTCGGAAATTATCCCTTAAGCGGATGCAAAAGGGGTGGAAGTTTACAGGAGGGTTTTGGGGAAGAAACAACCAATAACCGCTGTAAGTATTTAGATGAAATTTGGTATTGAAATAATTTGTAATTTTTTGGTCAAGGTGTTCATATTTATAACATGTTACCCGTCGATGCTTTAAATTTATCTTTACTCGCTCTTAAGAAATATTTGAAAATGTCATGAATGTCAAAGGGTTATTGCAGGTTCGAGGACTATATATGACGGACAAAGATACATGGCCCAAACCAAAAAACTACTACAAAATAATCTAACATTTATAGGACACCGTTTAGGTAGGAAAACATATCAAATGTTTTGTGAAGCAGTCAGATTTGGATTTATTTTTCTTTATAATTAAACAATAGGTACATTATCTGTCTCTCAAGCTGTTTTGATGTGTCTTCTTGAAGAACTACGCATTATTTTGTATCTTTAAGATCCAATAATGTATTACTGTTTTGAAAAAAATAAGTCCCGTCGAGTTTACTTTCGTCATAATACTTCTTGGGCCAGAGGTGTAGGGTTAGAACAGGTGGTAGTTTAATAAAGTGAAGTGAAGTGTAGTGAAAAGTGAAAGTGACAAAGAGATAAAAGTGGAAAAAGTCGAGAACCTAAAAGTAAAAAATGTCAATAATGGCAAAATTTCTAAATTTCAAAAATTTCAAAAATTTCAAAAATTTCAAAAAGTTCAAAAATTTCAAAAATTTCAAAAATTTCAAAAATTTCAAAAATTTCAAAAATTTCAAAAATTTCAAAAATTTCAAAAATTTCAAAAATTTCAAAAATTTCAAAAATTTCAAAAATTTCAAAAATTTCAAAAATTTCAAAAATGTCAAAAATTTCAAAAACAAAAAAATTCTAAAATTTCAAAAAAACCAAAAAAATCAAAAATTTCAAAAATAATTAAAAGCACAAAATTTACGAATAAGTCAAAAATTAAATAAAATTAAAAAATACATAACTAAGTAGCGGCATACAAAATACACCTTATGTGTAAAATTTATTCAGATACGTCGTATAGTTTCCGAGTAAAATGGCTGTGACATACGGACGGACAGACAGACAGACAGACAGACATGACGAATCCATAAGGGTTCCGTTTTTTGCCATTTGGCTACGGAACCCAAAAAAACATTTCTACATTTGTGACCCCCCCGCACCCCAATTTCAACCGCGCCTATTCTTACCTTTCATGCTTAGACTGATTTGACGGGAGGATCGATTTGGATGATATTTGCCGTGGACATGAACGTATAAATGCAAAAGTGGTCCTGTGTCGTCCGATATACACCTACTACTCTAAGTCGTTTAAATCATGCCATAAAAATTAATAGGATAAAAAAAGTATTAATTTTTGAGTGTAGTTTCATTTAGAGGTAATTGTAAAATATTTTATTAGGACTACTGTCCTCTAGCGTATCCATCTGTCAACTTTGCTTCAAGTTCCGCCTCCAGAGTAGCGGGAGAGAAATTAGGGGTGAATTAGCCGCTTACTGACACAGACCGAATTCCACGCGGGCGGAGCCGCGGGCACAGCTAGTTATATAAATAATTAGATTATATCATTGCCAAAAGTTTCGGTTGTGTGGGTGTAATTAATAGTTTGTCGCCTACTGTTTTTCTTTCCGAAACAATACGCAATGGTTTTTGTTCAAATGTTAAAATATAGCCCCTGCCCTTTCTGAGACAACTTCGGCAGTTTTTACCTATTTTGGTATTACAATTTTCCAATCCAAAAATTTTCCTAGCCTGTCACTCTGTCCTCCACCCATTAAAAGCTGCCAGATGCCCGGATCTAATAATAAGGATAATATAATAGCAATCTAACCAGACGGGTTTTGCTGCTCTCATTATTGTGTCATATCATATCTGACGTGGCCGTGGGCAGTATTCTTTAAAACACGTTTTAACACGATCCAACTTCAATACTTACAACTTCATTGCATTAACTACCCAATATAGCTAGCGCCTAAACGTCTGAATCAGAAATATCGAATTTTGTTGAAACTTGTTCCGATGCAACTCCAATACAACTTCAATATTGGTTGATTATTTGTTGTGTGTAGGCGTTATGTTTGAGATAGATTGTGTTTTTAATGTATTGTTTATACATTTTAAAATTAGAATACGGCACCAGCTTTTAGTCCATTATATCATGCTACATACGAAAAGAACGTTATGCGCTACGGCGTAGCAGAAAACGCTACGTAGCCTATTACGCGAATGCGTTCTGCAGTTCGCTACGCACGTGGCCGATGCCAGCGTTTTCCCACTTTGTATCGGAAATCGCTACACACGGAGAGCCCGCCTAGCGGGTTTCTGGGGCCTTATTCTAACTTTAAAAGACGTTTAGACAAGATTCAACTTCAATATAACCCCAATGCATTAACTACGTAATGCTAGCGCTTAAACGTCTAAATCAGAAATATCAGAATTTGCTTGAAAATTATTCCGATGCAACTTTCAATACAACTTCAATTTGGGTTAATTATTCGTTGTATGTTATTAGTGTTATTAGGTAGTTATGTTGGGGATGGTTGTGTTTTTAATGTATTATTTATGTTTGTACAATTAGAATACGGCACCTGGTGCGGAAAGTTATAAAAATACTTTATAGGTAAATGTCAATAAGTGTATTATAGGCTGATGGTATTTTTCGTTTAAATTTATATTTGTTATTTTGGTTAAAGTTCTAAAAATCTTCGTTAATAGTATAAGTAGTCAAAAAGTTGACTGGTGTTCCACGGAAAACATAATTAATGGATATCGTGAAAAATGTGGCACATTTTTTTATTAGTAAAAGGCGTAAAATAAATTATCACATGCAATTAAAAAGTGTGCAACTAGAAATAAATATATTACAATCACCCACCTATAAAACTGCTTTTAAATAAACAAAGTCAATTATTACAGAGCATGAATTTGCAAATCTGCTTAATAAATTCTAAATTCATAGCTGAATTTGCCATAGTCGAATTGACTTAATCACACATCAATGTTTGCATCATTGCTCGTTGGTTTAATTAATTAGTTGAATATAATAGCTATGGATTGGATCCTAAAATAGAGGCATTGTGAATCGTTTCGGGTCGTTGATGCGAAACTGATTTAGTCAGCGATATCATCATTTGCGTAAATACATAAATTGTATGTACGTGAGTTGCTTACTAATGCTAGTCTACATAGTGAGGTGTGCCGTTTATGAATAATTAATGAAACCTTATGTAAGGGATTCTTGGTGATACGAATTTCTTGTAGTATTTATTGGAAAGAACTAAAATCAAACAACGAAAAGAATTAATGCAAACTTTTAAACGTATTATATCGTTGATATAGTGAAACTAATTGTAAACCAAAATTCCCATACTGATACGTCTCCAGTTATTGAAGCCTAGTCAAAGAAGTGGACAGCCCCGCTTGAGGGCAGCCAACGCCTGAAGCAGTCAATTTAGCGTACTTTACTTAGGTATACACACTTGAAATAACAAGAGTCTCACTGAGCATTTCTTAAGTGTTAGGTTCAGAATGTATCCTTGCAAACCAATCCAAGACAATATATTTTAGTAGGTATGTTGATTTTCATATGATTGCAAAATTGTATGTACAAAGATTTCAAATAATATCAGTTTTATAATGCTACTATGAGTACAAGAGTCCGTTGAGATAAAGAGTATTTACGTGCCGTGCGCGTCCGTAAGTTTCGTCTAGCATCGCTTACGGACAGACGAGCGTCCGTTGGAGAAAACCCAGTATAACTGTACCCCTAGTTCCGTGACAACTATGCTTATTAGGAGATTACTTTTATATTGGATGTTCTCTGCGTCACCCATAGAGGGTATGCTGTAGAAATGACAGCCCAGAAGACGGTGTCGCCGGCTTATTGAACCGGTAAGTGATTTTTGCTCCCGACGGCTCCACCGCGCCGTTACCGATTTGCATAAATGGAGAACCAGCAACTTTGGCGACGAATCTACTCTATTTTTAAGGTAATGTGATACTGATAATCACTGGCTTTTGTTTTGTTAACGGCCAAATTTATATAAAAATTCAAAAATAAAAAACTTTTCTAACAAATCAGAACTTGACGGTACAGTGTTTCTGGAGCTCATTCAGTAGGTACGCAATTTTTTACCTACATGCTACGCTCGCGCGTTGTGTTTATTTACCCCTTCTTACTATAAAATACCTTGCGAAACAATTTACATAAAGTTTACCATTACTAGGCGCCATATTCTAACGTAACGTAACGTTTGGACACCGATTCAACTCCAATACAACTCCAATGCATTAACTATGCAATGCCAGTTAACGCCTAAACGTCTGGATCAGAATTTGCTTGAAAATTATTCCGGTGCAACTCAAACACAATTTGAATATTGGTTGGTTATTTGTTGTGTGTTGGAGATAGTTGTGTTTTTAAACTATTATTTATGTGTTTTATAGTTAGAACCCGGTAACTAGTTCTAAACAAATTAAGGATTCTCAAAAAACGTTTAGTCTCGATCACTCACCCTTTCCTAAGAAAGCGATCTCCAAAATATAAAAGCTAAAAGTGTTTTTCAGCGAAAAAGGTATCTTAAAAAGCAGCACCTACATAATATGCTGTAAATTGGGTGAGTGTAGGTTGCCGGCGAATGGATAGCTGGAGGCGTCAATATTCTACGTGACCAGTTCCCTGCGCCGCGCCAGGAAACATGTGTCGGAAGTGACGACTATCTATTTGCCCATAGAATGGCGATCATGCCTCTGAATTGTTTGCGTGGACCCGTGCGTGGCGGCTAGTAGCTCAATCGTATCTACATTTTTAAGTGACAAGATAATATTGAGCGGCCGCCTACTTCAGTCGGTAGTGACCCTGCCTACGAAGCAGGACGTCCCGGGTTCGAATCCTGGTAAGAGCATTTATTTGTGTGTTTATCACAGATTTGTTTCTGAGTTAGTGTAGAAAACATCCTTCTATATATTTTAAGTATTCATCTATATCTATCCGGGTGAAAAGATCGAATGCCACATGGATGGCAACTACCTTAAATATTGTAAATAGCACATTCTGTGTAAAGGAGACTTTCCTTTGTTTTTAAAAACAATAAATTCTGCATTTATGGATTTATGAAAAATCGCTTGCCTCAGTCGGAACTCGAACCGGTCAAATGTGACAAAAAATAACGTGCTGTATTTTATGATGCAGATTGAAAGGGTTACTGATAAGGTTCATTTTTCTCTAAATAACAAATACAATCAAAATAACGGAAGGCTATGAAAACTAACAATTACTTTTTAATTTTGTTTTCACCCGTCACGTGAAATGCACCGCAACTGAGATCGGTGATCGAATTCAAGATCAAAAAGTAATTTCTGGATTGCAAGGAAAATAAAGATGTTTAAATAACATGACAATGATGAGCTACACTTATGTTTACTTATCAGTTTAGTTGCGATTACTAATGCCACTTCTTTAGTAACCTACTTCCTTAGATAAGAAAATTGCATCAATTATTAATATTATTATCATTATAACTAGTCATCATAGTAGCTTGGATAGATATTTAAAAATGGAACATTTTAACGGAGCCGTTTTTAAATGTATGCATACGAGAAAACGGAGCTCATTTTGAACAACTGCTTTAGTTAGCAAGGTTTTAGTAAGTTTATTAAATGAATATTGTTTTCTTTTGTGTGTTTTAATTGTTGCTTTTCAATTTTCATGGCCTCTGTTATTTTGATTGTATTTGTTTTTTAGAGAAAAATGAACCTTATCACAGTAACCCTTTGAATCTGAATCATAAAATACGGCGCGTTATTGTTTGTCAAGCGATTTTACATAAATCCATAAATGCAGAATTTATTGATAGATAGATAGATAGATAGTTGTTTATAGTTATAACATAAGCCTGATTGAGCTTACCGTGTGCCTAGGTCAATTTGTGTAAGATTGTCCTTAATAAAATAAAAAAATAGATTGAATTAATAATTAGTTCTGAAACTTGATTTATTTATTCTAATTAAATTGATACAAGGTGTTTTAAAAGCATCACCAGGGGCCGATTGCATAACAACTTGTAACTAATGATATTAGCGGAAGACTTCCGGTAATATTATTAGTTACAAGTTGTTATGCAATTGTAGTAGTAGTAGTAGTAAAACACTTTATTGTACAAGAAAACACAACGAAATACATATAACACAACATATACGTACAAAGGCGAACTTATCCCTTTAAGGGATTTCTTCCAGAATTGTCCCCAGATCCACTAGATGCTATTTACTATTGGTATCGTATTCTAAGTAGGTGCACTTTTTCCCAAACAAGATAATAATACCTATTCTCTTTTGTATACAAACTTCTTATAGTTTGACGATGTCCCTCATATTCTACATGTATTAAATAATGTTCTTAGCTATCTTTCTATATTGGATGTGACATTACTCCGCAGATCTTTAGGTGGATCGCGAGCAACTCCTACATCTTGTCATGTAATGTCATAAGGGTAGTTGGACGTAACCTGAGCTCATTTAAGGTTTGCACTTTAAGCGAGTCCACGAGGCAGTAAGATAAGTAAAACAAATTGTGAAAAATGTAAAGGATTTTTTGTTGGTTAAAACAACGAGCAACAACATAAAGGAGGTACAGACTCAAACAAGATTTACTGAAAATATGGTTTCTGAAAATTTGTAACCGGCCAGTCTTGTACCGTAATAAGACTATCAAAGAAACTGTTGCACGATTAGTTCTTGAGACAGTATTGTGAAGCCATTTTTTGGGCTGATAGTGTAGTCCTAGAGTTATTGATCGGTGGTTGAAATATATTGTTTCATACTCTTAACCTTTTCGCCACTTTGACAAACGTTTACACACTCATTCATATAATCATATGCCAAACCATCATCAATACTCATGTATAGAAAAAAAACCGGCCAAGAGCGTGTCGGGCCACGCTCAGTGTAGGGTTCCGTAGTTTTCCGTCCGGCACAGTAAGTGTCCCCACTTCAAAAAGAGAGGTATGGGCACTGCGAATGGCATCTCGCTTAGTGTGGTAGGGCACGTTCAGTGAATGTCATCTCGCTCAAATCTGGAGCAGAGCCCGACTGGGGAAGTACCTCCACCTTACAGAAAACCACAGCCAAATAGCACTAGACCCTACTCATAGTGTTGTGTTCCTGCTGGTGAGTAAGGTTGCCAAAGAGCTCAAAGAGGACCCAGTGTGTTGACGATGAGGGACCCTCTTGTTCCTTTAGCCGTCAACACAGTGAATCCTTCTTTTTGTAAAGGGTCGGCAACGCGCATGTGACTCCTGTGGAGTTACAGGCGTCCATAGGTTACGGTAGCTGCTTACCATCAGGTAGGCCGTATGCTTGTTTGCCACCGTCGTGGTATAAAAAAAAAAAAAAAACTTAAGAGTTAAAAAAAATGGTTTTTTTTTAAACTTTATTTGAAAGCACGTCATTTCATTGTGATTTTGTAGAAATTACAGGTACAATAAACACCTGCTTATACGGTTAAATTACAAACTTAGTTCAGAAATTATTTAGTAATTTTTTTTTTCAAAAACTATTCAACCTATCAAGTTCAAAATAATTTTCCTAGAAAGTTTTTATAAAGTTCTACTTTTGAGATTTTTTTCATATTTTTAATATTTATGGTTCAATAGTTAGAGGGGGGGTGGGACACATTTTTTTTTACTTCTGGAGCGATTATTCCCAAAAATATTTACATTATCAAAAAATGATTTTAGTAAACCCCTATTCATTTTTAAATACCTATCCAACAATATATCACACGTTAGGGTTGAAATGAAAAAAAAAACCACTCCCCACTTTACGTATAGGGGAGGTACCCTAATAAAACATTTTTTTTCACTTTTTATTTTACCACTTTGTCGGCGTGATTGAAATACATATTAGTACCAAATTTCAGCTTTCTAATGCTAACGGTACTGAGATTATCCGCGGACGGACGGACGGACGGACAGACATGGCGAAACTATAAGGGTTCCTAGTTGACTACGGAACCCTAAAAACGAATGGTATCTTATGACGGATATAATATATCCGTCGTTGGCGTTGAAAAGTTTAAATGCGAAACATGTTTGAACGGTTACTTTGTTGCGCTCATTGAACTTAGTTTCTAAATCCTAATAATAAAATATGTAAGTTAACACGTACACACGTAAACTTCCTAGTGAAATCTCACTTGTTACAGAATTTACTCACAATCAGTCTAGGTTTCAAGAACCAAAAACAACAAAGAGCATTTCGCAAACGAACAAATACCCACGAATAGAACTTTCGTTCATCGATTGGCTGCACTGGCCTCCACACCGAAATGGTTCGTCGAATAAAAATAAATTGTAAACACAATTCACTTCGGTGTAGATACTTGGGACACACTACTGTGTGGCTAGCCGAATCGGTCAATTGAAACACCAGTGCAAATGTCGCGGGCGAGATAAACATACAGTAGGTCATTGTATCTTAGAATTAGGACACAAGAAATCTAAGATCACTACGATCCCAGGTGTTAATCCTTTTTTATGATGATCCGGGTATCAGGGAGAACCAATGATAATACCATAAACTTTGACTCGGTATTTATTAGTAACACAGTAATCATTAAGCACACTATCAATCTCACTAGGTTAACCTTAATTGTAACACTTTAAATCTTTCCATGTTCATAGCTTGAGTGATCGTAACAGAATGAACGATCGAGCAGACCTCCAAAGTAGCCGCAATGCAAAACGGCGCCATGCGGCCCGCGAACCAATAGGAATCGAGCATCGATCACGTCATTCAAGCAATGACCAATGACCACAGAACATAAGTCGTTTTAACACTCTTTAACTTAAAAAGTCAAGTAAATTGCCTTAAATCATATTACATTAAAAGAGAAAACATTTAATATCGATAAATCATTATAAAAATAATATAAAATGCTAACACAGGCATTCTATTTATAATAAAAAAATAGACCACTAATATTCAAAGGGTCACAATGACATGTTAGTTAAATCCAGTGGGGGTTTTCTATACTTTTTGTATGTAATGTTTTTGATGGGATCTGTTATTAACGATACTGATTTACTTAATCAAAAACCCATTTTACTTTATACATACATATGTATATTGGTCTGTTTCGGTAATAAGCAAGCCTGACAGTCTAACTCGTCTAAGACTGTCTGGGCATTCCTAAGTACCCCTAGGCACTTGAAGCGCAAGAACTGAAAGAGCTGGGCGCCGTCGGCGTCGACTGAACAGAAATGGCGTTGAAAAGAGGGGTGGCTGTTACTGCTGTTGGAGGGCAAGATCAACAACTTCGTATCGTTGCGCCAGATCGGTAACCTTTATATCAAATACTCATTTGGTTTATGTTAGTTTCACTGACTCAGTTACTAAATAAAAACTTTGTATAAAGCCTGTAATAAGTTTATTTAAAGTTCTACTGTTGGTTTTCCACTGTTCAGTTCCCAGCCTGATGCTGTCGATACACACGTGTCCCACATCCTATATTGGGAAGCTACTAGCACACTGCATGTCGTAACTTGTTTTTGTAAAAGAAAATACTCGTCCAGACGTCCGTTTTTCCGGTTCTCAATAGCACTTCTCGGTTGTATTTTGATACTTCGTTTTACGTTCAGTTTCCGCCGACATGCATCAATTAAAGTAATTTTATTATATTTACAGCCCCAGTAAAATAAATATTTTTCGTTTTACAGAAATTTTGTACATGTTTAAAAAAGACCGGCCAAGTGCTAGTCAGACTGAGAATAAAATAAATATTTAAGGGGACTTCCATACAGCAGACATGTTTTTTTTGCCGTTTTTGTCTGTTACCAGGCTGTATCTCATGAACCGTGATAGTTAGACAGTTAAAATTTTCACAGATGATGTATTTCTATTGCCGCTATAACAACAAATACTAAAAAACAGAATAAAATAAATATTTAAGAGGGCTCCTATACAACAGATGATTTTTTGCCGTTTTTATAGATAATGGTACGGAACCCTTCGTGCACGAGTCCTACTCGCATTTGGCCGGTTTTTTTAGAATTTGTTGTTATAGCGGCAACAAATATACTTATAAATCATCAGTGACAATTTCAACTGTCTCAATAACACGGTTCAATAGTGACAGACAGACAGACGGACAGCCGAGTCTTAGTAATAGGGTCCCGTTTTCACCCTTTGGGTACAGAACCCTAAAAATTATAAAGATGAAATGTAACCAACAGCATACATATTTATCTTACGAATGCAAAGCCTTCTTTGAAGCATTTTTGCAAAATAAAATACCTGTTTCACAAACGTTCCAGCATATTACATAGCGGAAACACCCTGAAACGCGTACGTTGCTTACATTCGGATACGATTTTGTAAGCGAACCGATATCCGCGCCCGTTTTGAGCTGCAAGTGTCCAGGCAGAGTGGAATATTTAGAAAGGGCATAAGTGCTTTGAGGCATTAGAGGAATATGTGCCTTTATTGATTAAGAAGGCGAAGTAGATGTTATGAAAGTAAATAGGGCCGAATTTGTATAGCAAGCGATCGGACTGCCAATAACCGGATAACTGGCGACGAGGCCGCGTTCAGCGGAGCTGAGCAAAGTTAGACTCGTGTTTACATTTTACGTTGTTGTGTTTACGTTGCCGGCATGATCGTTTTTGTGTTTATTTTATAGACATATGTGTTTGGTAAGTTCTATTTTGGCAAGCTGTATTTTTTATTGTGCATGATTGTGTGACAAAGACAAATCATGCTATTTTGTATATACATAGTTTCAAGTATTTTATCGTCCTTGTTTAATCACAATAATCAGTTAAACAAACTGCTATATTATTATAATATTCGATGTTAAAATTTGTAATATATGTAGAGATATTCATATTGTTCATACCTATGTAAATAAGGTGCAATAAAATCGCGACAATTACTCTTTATTACTACTTATCAGTCACCTATAAGTCAAAAGTTATCCAGAATACATTTCTTTACAGCGACCGCCTTATGCTACCTTTATAAAATATTTTTTATTTGAATTCTTATCATTAGAATTAATGATGCAATGTGGAATATATTACTTTTAGTGAACTTTAAAGAGTTAAATTTTTTTGTTAATAAGATACGCGTGCAGTAACTACCACAAACCTGAATTCGACTATGTATTAAAACTCGCGAAGTAAGCTTGCGGATTGAAACAACAATAGGGCATAATTCTCTTCGTACAGTGCGGACCGTCCTGTCGAGAAGTCTAACAGGATCACTGAACCAAATTGCAAATGAAGCCGCATAACGGCGCCATATCTAGCCTATAACCGCCAACCATTTCGTTCATCGAATCCTCCATTTGCATCACTCTCTTTCGAATACGCAAGAGCTATAGAGACGGAGGTACCCAAATTTAGATTTACGATCGCCCACTGATCTTGGTGGTACACTGCGCACCGTCGAACACTGGCAATAAGTGTGCTCCCGGTACTCGTATTTATACCAATCCAGTACCGGAACCGGGAATTTCCGGTTCTGGTACAGAACCGGGAGCATTCCCGTACTACCCCACAATAGGAAAATGCTGCTGGGCCGTTGTAACTAGTTACGGGCTTGGTAAACTGTGTGTGTGTGTGTGTGTGTGTGTGTGTGTGTGTGTGTGTGTGTATTCGACAAAGTAAATTATTCACAGAGTTGGTGAAATTCTCGTATTGCTACTTATAGCGCACACATTATCCACGCTACTTTACAATATGTTACGAAATTTAAACTTGAGTACTTACTAATTCATGCGGCAAATTTGGACACCATTAGAATCATTAGAAAACATGGGATCGACTATTACTCCGACAAGAGCATAGCTCTCAAGTAATATAATGATTATATAGGTACAGTAGTTTTTAGGTTGTTACTGATATTAATGTAACTTACACTTTACATTTAACTTACAATTAAGTGCCACTTACATTTTGTTTGCCACTTTCATTTACATTTTGTTTTGTATGCTAGTTACGTTCCCTTCTTTCCTGCAGACGTCGCAAAGTTTACAAGGCAATCAAGCAAAACATATTCATAATAATGACTGGAAACGTTATTAAAAAAAAATGTGTTTTTATATACTCAAAAATCGTGGTTCAATCCATAAAAAAAAAACATTTTATATATGTACATAAATTGCTGTATCAGCGTACGCTTCCCCTTTCGAGTAAAGCCAGATTCATGGAATTATTATATGAAATTACAGTTTATTACCGATCCGAGTGATATCAATTGACTAAAATTACATACATATTGTAATCATGCCAATAAAATGAGCGTGAAAATTGAACACACTGCGTAACTACGTGTAAGAGCTTAATTTATGCTTGTTCGAGCACATATGAGATATTATTTAAAAAAGGTCACTCTCGATTGATCTACTTGTATATCAGTTGATAGCCTAATCATATTAGGTTTTACCTCGGAATAATAGCTGGAATCTCGTAAATATACCTATTATCTTAAAGTTGTCTCAAAAATCTCTTAAAATCTCATGTCGGAAGGAGTTTAACGTCAAATTTAAAGAAAATCGGTTTATCCCTTCATTCCGAGGTTGACCCTTTAATACAGCTTTGTCTTAAGCACGCTTTGTATCTTGTAGGTACTATTTAGAGACTTCAAGCATAAAATAAGTAGGTTAAGTGCTCGTCCAGATTTAAAAATTAAAAGTTGAATCTTCCGTTAAAAGAGGGGAATACAGGTTGTTTTAAGAAATCTTTTATGGAAGTATAATAAAATAAGGTCAGCACAAATAATCGATAAATACAAGTTCTTTCGGGGGAAACGGTGATCACGAAGTAAGGCATGTTAACTTGATGCTTTTTCACACCTTTTACTACAACCTTAAGTGAAGTTTTTAACATCAAATACCTATATAGTTATAACTATATAGGTATTTGATGTTAAAAACTCAAATACCTATATAGTTATAACTATATAGGTTTTACTACAACCTTAAGTGAAGTTTTTAACATCAAATACCTATATAGTTATAACTATATATTTGATGTTAAAAACTTCACTTAAGGTTGTAGTAAAAGGTGTGAAAAAGCATCGAGTTAACATGCCTTACTTCGTGATCACCGTTTCCCCCGAAAGAACTTGTATTTATCGATTATTTGTGCTGACCTTATTTTATTATACTTCCATAAAAGATTTCTTAAAACAACCTGTATTCCCCTCTTTTAACGGAAGATTCAACTTTTAATTTTTAAATCTGGACGAGGACTTAACCTACTTATTTTATGCTTGAAGTCTCTAAATAGTACCTACAAGATACAAAGCGTGCTTAAGACAAAGCTGTATTAAAGGGTCAACCTCGGAATGAAGGGATAAAGATTAAATTTTTTAGTTATAACTGTAAAGTGACGAAATTTTAAATACAAAAATGTGTTTTGACAAAAACGGGACTTACGGTAGAATTAATAATTTAGTGGAGTGATTTGACAGCTCTCGGCATACAAAGCGGTTGTCTAATGTATGTAAAGTTCTGTCAAATCACTGCGCTGAATTATTAATTCTACCGTAGGGTGGGTTGCACCACGCATAACTAACGAACTGATCGACGTTAAATATGGCGACGGAGCTGTCATCCCATAGAAAACTGTAAACCTTTTTAAAAATTGTAAAAAACGATTTTTTTTAACGATGACGTTGACGTTAACAGATGGTTTGGTGCGGCCCTTAATCTCGTACACTTACTATTATTTACCTGACATTTCGAGCGTGCCGTAACGCTCGTGGTCGATTAAGTCTCGCTTTTGTCAAAATAATGAGTGAAAATCGTGTGAGTTTAAATGTGTTTACTGTTTAACATTTGAAAATACATAAATTATGAGTAACCGAGCTATACATTCTTAACTAAGTACGATTAGGTACTTGGGATCTTAAGTTATTTCATGTTCAATCTTTATCGTTGGCCCTCAAAATTATATATATAGTCACAATACGGTGTAGTATGTCATGTTCACCGCTAAATCAGTACAAGTTTCGTCGCTTTGTACCTACATATAGACAAAAATAAAAATAATTACTTTACACTAGAACTCGGTAGGTCAGTTATTTTTATAAGACACCTAGTTAGTGAGAAAGTAGGTTCACCGTAATATATTTTTAGAAATCGTTATCGTCCGCCTATTCAGTATGAATTGTAACGCGATAATTGGCGGAGCGGTATCCAAAACTCGATCAGCGGAGGCTGTTTGGGCTAGGTAGGTGTGAGTGTGACTACATTTTGGCCGGTTTATGTTTGCCGTTCGTCCCAATCAAGAGTTATCTAGTCTACGAATTGGCGAAGTATGGACAGCAAACATATTTGTTACTATGTGTTTTGCTTAACACTGTGGTGTCAAGTGATATTTGAGAAGTATATTCAATACCTATTACAGTTAAGATCATAAAAATACATTCATCAACAAGTTAGAATCGAAAGTTTTATGGATATTACAACCAAGATGATACAAACAGATAGTCGGTGTAAAAAAAAAACAAAATTTATAAAATTTAATTTTAATTCCTCCAAAATTTAATAAAATATTATTCCCACGCTTACTTAAAATTGTCTCGTATGTGTACTCAAGGAAAATAAAACGAGTCGCTCCGTTTCCATTGTCATTCTGTCTAAGTGAATAGGCAAGTCATTTTTATATCAACAACTTCGTGTTTTCTTTAATAAACATCAGTTGTAACTATTGTACTTCCGGAACAAGACACAAGTCCAATCTAATTTGCAGTGTAACTTTATAAAATATTTCTGTGGACGTTTTTGGAGTCACTACGGGCAAGTTAGTTGGACGGGACGGTCCGACCCGGGCGTAGTTCGCGTCACTAGAGTCGCACTCCGGATTTGTTTGTTCCAACTAGTTAAATGTTGGCCCAAACTTTATTTCGGATGTCAAACTCCAAGTCTTCGAGATGTTGTAGCCTTGTTATTGTTGTTCAAGTCTATTTTAGATAGTTTTAGAAGAAGCCAAACGCATTTAACGGCAGCAGTAATTGCTATATTAAATATTATTATATACAAAGTTTAAATATAGTGAAACCAGAAAACCGCGTACATAGAATCATTAACTAAGCTTGCAATTAGGAAACAATCTGAAACATAACCAAGAATTCTGGCAACGATTTTGAGAGAGCTTACTTCGAGTAAAGAAATTCTTGTACAACATTGTTTCCAAATTAAAACAATCTTATAATTGCACATTCTCCAACTTCATTGATGCAGCGTATCTTCTTCGGGGTGCGGGCAAGGTTCGAGAGGGAAGAGGAAGATGGCTTGGGGTAAGTTTTGAGGCAAAGTTAAGCCGATTAAGTGTCATTTCCGGCGCGAAACTAGCACTGTTCATTAAATATTTCGAGCGACTTAATTGCTAAGGTCGGTCCTCTGCCGAGTTTCGCTATGCGAACAGATTCTTACCTTTTGTTTAACAACTTCACAGCCTTTTTACGACACATTTGATGCAGCTTATTCGCGGAACTAATTTGTCATAGCAATCTCAACATTGTATTTTACAATTTCTCGTTCGAAATCTGAGGATGATCACGCAATATTTTCCGGTTTGCGGAAATTCGAACAGAATAAATATTTCCTTCTTAGGTTAAACACACGGAAAACGGGCCGCATTCGTGCGGGCGCAAAGTCCATTACAGTCAATTCGTCTAGACGCAGGCACGTGTTGAAACTATTCTCACGGGTAAACGAATTACCTGCGGTAGATAAATAAAAGGAACTGCCTAGCTGAGGGCCAAACTGAATAACAATTAAAGAAAGGCAGTTGAAGTGATGTGAGGCTTCATTATCTTTACTTTACTTAGCTAACTGAATTTTATTTAGGAACAAGATTTCATTAGGTTTACGGTTATTACTGTGAGTAAAAAAGGAAAATTGCATATTTAACAAATGTGTAAATACTTCGAAATTAGCGTTAATTTATGTTCAGCTGTGGGCAGCTCACATAATTTACGCAAATTGAAATACGACTTCACGTAGATTTCTATAACTAAAAACTTTATTTTATACATGAATTTTAGAAAGGAGGTATCACTTCTGTCACGATTTTAATATGCAGCATTGCACTAGTCATAATGGGAACATGGGAATTAACTTGCCCCATCTATCCCACGGAGCATCTAAGACGGCTGTGACCTGCATCGTAAGTTGTTCCATCTACGTGATTTGTGCTTGCTACATGTTTGCCGATATCAACCAATTTGCGCCCAATTATTGCGTTAGCCGAATTATTGGTTATAGCCGTACTATTAGAAAGAAAATATTGAGGGAAAGAGATGTGCTGAAATAGTATTTCGATATAATAGATAATTTGGAGAAATAATAGAGAGCAAAAAAATCAATATCCTTTGTAGGTAGGTCAAAATGTCACTAAAATAAGGTAAAATGGTTGAATCCGCTTGCGTGAAATTAATTTCAATTACAGAGTCAGACAGGCACTCGACTGTTGAAACTGCCGCTTCTTTCATTTATTTGAATCGACGTTTACGTTATCGAACGAGCGAAGTGAGTTCTTACAAACAACTTCGGCTACTGGGACGTTTCAGTATTTCGATGGCTTTTTGATTTTGAGAGTTTGTTCCGCGATAACTTTAGTAACGTTTTTCTGATCTTTATGAAATTTGTTGGGGTTGTAGCAGAGATCAATATAATTTGAGAGTTCGTATATGAGCAGGATCGGTCAATGGGTTGTAGTGCTAGAAGACGCGAAAAAATCATCATACGGGTCTTGTTATACTGGTCATCTCGTTTGCAAGGAAATTGCGAGTTCTGAGTTCGAGGCGGACTACTAGTTATAAAGTGTTAGTCCAGTAGACGCATTAGCTTCTCCCATTTAAGGCACCTACATATATTTAGATAGCACCTGTGTAAAATACAGAACGAATTGCCTACATTACAAAGAAAATTACTTAGTGTTAATACTATTGGCTCTTCATAGCCCTTTTCTGAAAAAGCCTCGCCTCGTGTAACATCAATTTAAATAAAATGTTTGCTCCTAACTCGGACGAATATTTTATAACTAGTCTCTATAAAAGAGTAATTACTTACGAATAGATAATTTAAACAGTACTTACCTACAACGCCAAAAATGTACACGGGTACATATTTTGCGTTTTTTAGGGTTCCGTACCTCGAAACGAAAAAACGGAACCCTTATAGGATCACTTTGTTGTCCGTCCGTCCGTCCGTCCGCCTGTCTGTCTATCAAGATACTTTTTCTCAGGAACGCGTGGAGGTATCAAGCTGAAATTTATATCAAATACCTACTCAGGTCTGCTGTTCCTTGGAGCTGTGAAAAAAATCAAACTTCTAAGCCAAAGCAATCAAAAGATACAGCCGTTTATGCCGCAAATTTCCGCAAATTTTCGAAACTCGCAAGGGAATCAAAACCTACAGGGTACTTTGAATGGACGTGGACTCAGTTTTTGAAATTTGGTACGAAGCAACGTCTTATAGCACAGATAAAGGAAAAATTGCGAAAACTGTAAATTTTTAGTTACATCATATAATAAAAATATTTTCAATAATTTTAAAGTTACTACCCCTATATACCTACAGGTTTGTTCATAACACTCGGTGCGCGAGTCCGACTCGCACTTGGCCGGTTTTTTATTTATTTAACGGATTTCTTCTCATTGTCCATGATATTGAAGCCATTCTATGCGGACACTCTGATATCTATCTACACATGTACTCGGCTATCTGTTGGCCGACCGGTCCAGCGGCTCACTTTTTCAATATCCCGAACCTAATGGCCGCCAGATGGCAAGTTGGGTAAAGTGATGCTATCAAAAAGCGATAGGCTGCGGCTTCGCCGGTTATCGGGGCACTTTGCGCCGCCACCGTGACATGGGTTGACTTATATACAGCGTGTACACGAATTTACACGATCCGATTCCGATGTTCTTAGTGCTTTTTATTTATTTTAAATTCATATATGAATTTGTATTTTGTTATGTATCTTGGCTTGATTGAATTGTCATGTTTGGCTTTAGTGAATTGAGGAACCCTAAACTTTTTTAAATATTTTTATGCAGATTATATCGCCAATGGTTTTACTTTTTTATGTAACTAGATGATTGTCTATATACCGTGTTTTTTTATTTCCGTTAATTTTAGATATGTTTAGGTACGAAAAGAAAACAAATTGGCATAGTTATTAAAAATTCTTTTTTTTTTCACACAATAATTGTTATATCGGTCTCTAATAGAACTAGGGTATCATGATTAACTCAACCAATTAATTGAAAATTATGACATGTCAATGTAATTTGGGACTTTAATAGTCCGATATACAAAGGAAGCTTATTTTATTGACTTAACACACAGGTGCATCATTTTGTAGCGGTGTTTCAGAGTGCAAGAATAATTTAATTCAGGTTTACACAATCAGAAAGATAAAAAATAACTATTGATGATAATCAATAGTTATTTTTTATGTCCTAATTAACTCCAGTTTGAGATATCAAACTGGAGTTAATTAGGACATTGGTGTCCTTGAGAAATATACTTAATTTAAGCTCAGGAATTTACTTTTGCAATTAAAGGAAATAAAAAAACACGGTGTATAACCATAATAATCTGTATGCTATTAATATTATGCTATCATAATAATATCCTATCTTTTGATCCTACCTACCTATTACCTATGATCCTATCTTTTGGATGTAAAGTATCAGTCATCCATTAAATACGTCAATGGGTCAACGTGTTATGGTTACAGACTCTGATTTTATGTAGATAAAAATGTGTGATAGTAAATTAAAGTGTGAAACGTCATCAATCCATATTTCTTCGGGATCACGAGTGCAATGTTGTGTTTGAAACGTCAGAGGTCACACGTCCTTAAGCCCAGTTCTTCTCCTTAAACCCACTAGGAGCCACTTGCCTTCATTACATTTATAATTATAATTTATGAGTGACTAGTTTTGCCGTGACTTTATAGGTATTGGCATATAATTAGCTCTTCCATAGTAAATTCTTCCCTCTTCTCGCTTCTGTGATAAAAACTATTATGTACTTATCTCCGGGACTCAAAACTGTATACCAAATTTCAACAGAATCGGTCTAAGCGAAAAGAGGTTAAAGGCAGTCATACGAGTAACTTTCGCATTTATGAATATGTTTTCTTATTCAAGAGGTCTACTTAAAAAAAAAACTACTAGTAAATACCTAATCCGTTTTGATGACAGTGACTTTTTTTTAATACCACGACGGTGGCAAACAAGCATACGGCCCGCCTGATGGTAACCAGCTACCGTAACCTATGGACGCCTGCAACTCCAAAGGAGTGACATGCGCGTTGCCGACCCTTTACAAAAAGGAGGATTCACTGTGTTGGCGGCTACAGGAACAAGAAGGTCCTTTGTCGTCAACACACTGGGTCCTCTTTGAGCTCTTTGGCAACCTTACTCACCAGCAAGAACACAACACTATGAGTAGGGCCTAGTGCTATTTGGCTGTGACTTAGTAGTACTTGCAAAGTATTTGCAATATACATAGTACCTATCCTGTAGAATGTACAATAACCGCCCATACAAATAGCAATCGAAGCGCTCGTATTACCTGTAGGATTAACTTTTATGAAATGGAAAAAGTACAGCGTTAAAAAACAACTAAACGGCTGTGCACTTTAAACTCGCTATTATATTTATTCAGCACATTGCCATGCGCGGTAAACTCCCGCCGTCCGTAATAAAAATTCATGCTAAAGAGAAAATTAAATTTACAAGTATCCGGCTAAAACAGCTCGTCGTCTTTCTCGGTAAGTAGCTGCTAATTTTCCGCTAAGTCTGGCACCGTCCCACTTTTCTACTTTTTTCAGTAGAGAACTCTTTTAAACGTAATCTTATTACATGTCAGAGTTCCGTCATAGTTAAATTTAGGAGGTCTGAACAATAAAATGCCGCTGTTAGTCGTTGGGAGGTTGAAATTTAGGAGTTCTCTCGTGCTTTAGCTTACGAAAGAGTAGGTTTATATGAAAGCCAGCGGCATTTTAGCAGCCCGGCTGCATTGTTATTCAGTCGACGAAGTCGGCGGCGCGCACGCCCCGCAGCTTATCGCCGGCCCCCAGTCGTTGTAAATTAAATAAATATACACCTAATGAGCGGAAATACAATGCATGACTAAGCTAAATAATTACTTCATCTCCTTATTCGCAAAACGTTCTCTTTATTCACACGCGTTTGTGTAACGTAAACTGTGTTATTTGAATGCCTGAAGGGAAATTATAATACTAGCATAGTTGGCTCGGCGAGAATTACCGCAATGGTAGCGTTTACACTGTAGCAGATATACAAATTTGTTGTTTCCTGCATCAGGATGTTGTGTTAATTCGTTTTATTTTTAAGTATAGACGTAATATATCTTAGAATATCATCATTGTCTCTAATGGACCTTAATTAAGTGTATGTATATACTGTGTTATTTTTTAGTATATCGTAGATGTACCTAGTCATATTTTAATAAAATCATTTTTACTGTTACTTACCTACTTGCTTGTATGAAAATGCTAAAATTATACTGGTAAATATAAATCAAGCAATTGAGAGTATAAAAGCAGCAAACTAAATTTGATGCGCAAATTTAAAATATTACACGGAAACGTAGTTATTATTTATGGCCAACTTCCTTTAATGTTTATTCAAAGGAGAAAGACAAGTTGAAAAATGTTGGGGTTCGAAGTCTACTTGTGCTCAGACGCAAAGTTATGATCGAGGGAGACTTTATGTGATCTGACTGGTTAGTCAGAAGTTTGTTCTCTGGACGGATTACTCGTCCGTGTCCCATCCAGTTGAGCCCAACTCGTCTGGAAACATTTATCACGAGAGATGAATTGTGATTTTATTAGGTTTGGCGCCACTGAAAAGTACCCATTTTAACATATTAACGATAGGGCTGTTTTGTTTTTTTGGAAAATAACAACGAAACTAGTATAACTTCCCATCTCCAGTAAAACAATGATTAGGAGTCAGTGGATAATCAAAAAATAATTTTAATCTCCACTGTATGGAGTTTGGGTTTGTACCTAATGTTTTATTGCCTAAAAAAATAGTATTTTACATAAGACTCAATAGTTAATTCCACAAATATATTACTTTGCATACTAGTATATAATAATACGAGCGTCTAGGTACTCTAAATTACGAGTAGTTAGTTACGACTTTTGCTTCTTAATATTGTTTCGTTTGCAAATTAATATATTAGCATTGTCTGAAAATTGCACCGCATGTGTCACAAAATGCAGACGTCGGAATTAAGTCATTCACTTTCAAATTTCAGTCTAAAATATTTAATTAAACGTAGGAAGTTAGAAAATAATTCTTGTTAATAACAGTTTTTATGATGTAATACTTACTGATATAGAATAGGTAGATGAATACTGAATACATAATCATAACCTAAAATAGATCTGCGAGAGAGAAAATAGGGATTTTCTTTGATTAACCTCTTAAGATAGATGTTTCTTCCTGATTATAATGTTTCATGTAATTTACAGTTTTAATCGATAATTGAATTGTTTTATGTAGATAGCTTAAATTAGTGCGGATGAGTTTTTACAGGCAAAAGGGTATCAAAAAGAAATATGCGCTGCTTTTAAATGAAGTATGTGAATGGTCTTAATCAAGATTGTCTGTAGTGTCTTAAAAGAGCACTAAATAAATAATAATTAATGTTATAAATTGAACAGAGCTGACTCTTGACTCAGCGTCTAAAAACCTTGGATAGATTCGGGTAAAGGATAAGAAAGGATACATTTTACTTCGAGTGTTCATGAAAGTAGAGGAAACGTGATCTCTTACACCATTGTAGGTATAGATCTGTGAACGAACGGCTTGTTTCGTTCGAGTAGATCCTTTGAGGCGAACTGGTGGACGGCCTTTGAGCAGAGCTTGGGCGCATTTTGATAGCGGTATAGATTCCAGAATTGAAAAGATTTTTACTCTATTTCTCACTTATTCGTGGCATGAGTAAAAATGACCGTTTTTAGTTTGAATCAGTTTTTTTAATTTAATAATGTAGATTTCGTTTTTTTGTTAATAAAGAAATGCTGATACGTGCATAAATATTTTTTCGCATAGCGTTTGATTACAAAAAAAGTTCTGTTTAAATTTCAATTCTTAGTAATATAAGTAGCTCTTAAATATAATAACGCAATTTAAGTTTCATAACACCCACCTAAGTCTAACAGTCAACGTTGCACTTTGATTTAAAAATATACATGCATGACTTTGTTTTTCGTGTATGGTATCAATCGTTTCGTTTTGTTGTGAAGATCAAATGCCTATATAGGGCCAATTGTGTTAAAATAACACAAAAGTGAGAAATAAAAATCAAAGTCTGCGATTCGCACAATTGTTTCTCAAAACGCTCCCAATAAAATGATTTACGCAAAATTGACCTCACGTTTTAATTTTCACGTTAATTTGAATTTTTGAACCCTGATATCCTTGAACCATTTCTATATATTTTTAAAAATTTTCACTTTATTTAGATATATTACTAATTTTTCATCCATTTAACTAAATTCAATTACAAAATTGTACATGTGTCATCACTATTTAACTATAGTTACTACATAATAAACACTGTACAAGAAAATACAACTGACAACCAGAATGCCTCAAGGCATTCTGAATTAGTCAGCTATTGCGCTAAACATAAACAGTTAATGGCATGTCTAACATCAGACATTACCAGGGGGGCGATTTTTGACAATCGAGCGCTCGAATTCTAAGAATTTAACCTCGGATATAATCGCACACAAAAGTTTGTCGCCATTATTTAAGCATGAAATTACTGAATAATAAATAAATATTATAGGACAATCTTACACAAACCGACCTAGTCCCACAGTAAGTTCAATAAGGCTTGTGTTGTGGGTACTAGACGACGATATATACGGGCGTCCCACGGTCATGCCACATGGAGGGAAAGTACCTTTAATATTGTAGATGGAACATTTTACTGAAAGAAAACATTATTTTAATTTCAAAAACAATCTAAACAGCATGTATTCCGATGTAAAAACATAATGAACAATCATTATATTATAATTAGATAACCAACTCATGTATGTGGGCGATGGAAACGTAGGTTTTTGAATCCCACTTGGTTCATGGGTAATTTTGGCTTCCACTAATTAGTGAGTACGATGTAAGTGACGTATCTACTTCACAACAAAACTAAACTATCAAAAAGGCGGTTGACAAAATAATTTTAGTGTAAAATATGAAGCGTACTAATACTATGAATAATAATGTTAAAATTATGTAACTTTTCACGCCACTGTTCGAAAATGTGACAAAAGATGGTCTTAATCCAAGCTGGAAAGTAAGCATTAGCTATGACACCTGAACAACACTACTATAAAAATATTTTTGTAGCATTTCATTGGTTGGTGAGAACCACTTAGTGACATTCGATCAATCGTAGCGTAAAGTAGATTCCTCGGTGCTTGGGGAGAAATATTTTGTTTCTATTAGATATTTATTCGTAAATTTGGGAGACATATTTTAAATATTTGGTGGTCGATCTACTTTTCTGGTACCAGACCGAATTGTGGTACTTATATTTCCTCACAGTTGTTGTGAAAAGCGCTATGTCATGCCTCGGCCGAAAACGCTAAAGATGTCCATCCCCTAACGGCTCGGCCCTCAAACTCCCTCGTCCATCTTAAGCGGTTTTCCAACCTCTCGGACAATGTACTATTATTAGTAACAATTTTAAGTTTTCTTTTATATTATTTATTATTGGTGAACAATAGAATAATTGTAATGTATGTTTAGAATTGGGCCCTTTTTATTTGTAAATATGGCAAGTAAAGCTTTTGGTACCTACTTTTTTAACTCACACATTGTATACCGAGGTGCCCTATAAGTACCTTTAAGATTTTAAGAAGACAAGTAATGGTTTCTTAAGGAAAAATAATATTTGATCACATTAATCGAAAATTCTATTTGTCTTTTGACTCCTGACCCCATCCCGGCAGCGAGGAGCGTTCGAGAATTTCAATTTAGGAGAAGAATGTGCCGACATAACGTGTGGACCGAGATATTTTGATAGCACATGTTCCTCGTGAATAAATTTCTTCTACGCTTTAAAACTTTTAAACGATTTTTTATTTTACCAATATGTTAAAGGTGTTTTCAAAGAGATCATGACTGCTTTTGAAGGAAAGTCAAAAACCAGTAGTTGTATTGCGGTATAGCCGGTATAGGATTTCTTGATAAAGTGAAATCCAAACAAAGATTTTATTCGATTTTGATTTAGTTGAGACCTATTTCAATTCTGTGATAAATGATATAATATTGATTTGCAATATCTGTGTAATTTAAGATTTTAAATCTGTGAATTACTTTTGTCAGAGTATTCATTTAAACTATTTACGTCTTTCTCATTAAACACAAGAAAAAAATGGGGACAGATTTCGAGTTACAAAAGTCTTTCTACCATCTCATAACACCTACGAGATTCAGTATTATGCTTGTTTGGAATTATGCCATACTAGCGACCCGCCTCGGCTTCGCACGGGATAAAAAATGGTTATTGTGGGTTATCCCTAAGAGATAGACATATACCATCACGGACTTTTTTGTAGACCTTTTTAAGATGTACAATACTGTAGTACATTATTTTGATTTATCTCTTAGGACTGAGCCAGCGTTTGCAATGTAAGCGACAAAAAATGGGTTTATTTACGACATCACATTAGAAACCTCTAAAATCATCAGTGTTTCTCTACTATATTATGCATGTATTATACAAATACCTATAAACTCTCTTGAATCAAACTATCTATTTAAAAAAACCGCATCAAAATCCGTTGCTTAGTTTTAAAGATCTAAGCATACATAGTAGTGTGGCCCACACATTATGAAAAAAATTTTTTTTTTGAAATTCGGGTGGGGCACCCCCCAGTTTTTTTACACTACCTTATAGGAAAACTTTGCTAAAGTTTCAATGTCCTGGTATACGAGGAAGACGGTGCTCATAGATGCTTTAGCCTCCAAGAAATTGAAATTTTTGCCGGTTAAGGACCTAAGTTTAGAATCGAAATAAAAGTCACACAATCATTTAAACAAGCAAAATATCATTTATTTAGGTCGTTCTGACTATCAAGACACAAAAAACACAAACTAAAATAAAAAAATAATCTTTTAATTAAAGAACTGAAACCATACAAAATCAACATTATACCAAAATAATACCACCAAACTCCATTGCATTACTTGGAAACTGCTTCCACTATAGCCCGCTTTGTTGCAGATGTTGGGATCATTTTCCTGTTGGCCTCTACGACTTGCAATAGAAATTGTTTATCTTCCTCATCGTGAGTTAGCAGCTTGTTATATTCATCAAACAATTTAACTCCTCATTCAGCTGTATCGTTAACTACTCTTAACTGTGACACTCGTTCTTTTCCCTTCTTATAACTTTGCTCTTCTTTCCATTTTTGTGGTGGTAATGACAAAAATGAGTCGTCAATCATCAGAAGATTAAACAATCTTCCTGTTCGCGTAGAAGCAAAGTCACCAAGGGTGACTCCTTTTTTGAGAAGAGATGAATTTCCTCTTACCGATCGAGTACTTGGCGTTGACTTTGTCATTCCCTTGACAATTTTTTCCTTGTCTTGATCGCTAACTGTGTCGGAAAAGAGAGCGAGCCCGACTAATTCATCTGATAGATACCACAAATGCCGTTGCAGGACCTGTTTAGCACATTTAGAGACTTCAGGGTCCACGGAGCTGTACTTTTCAAGGTTCGACCATAAGTGAAGGTCCGACGTAGCAGCTTCTGTTGCCAGAGCGGCATGAGTCCATGCTCTTGTATAAAATAGGGCTCCAAACTTGACGAAACGCTCCAGCTGTGCCAATTCTCGCTTTGTAAGCTTGAATATGTCATTCTGACCACGGAACAAAAATATTTTCATCGTATATAGCAATTTTGCCATCCAGCGTGCGTGATGAATAGGCCCGGGTGCTCTCCAATGCATTTTACTCGGAGTTATTTGAAAAATAAGCATTGTCAACTCTATTAGCTCCATATAATCATCTCGCATATTCAGCTGGCTGCTTTTTTCATTGGCATACTGATTTAGCCATATTAACATCGGGTCCAAAAAATCTCCAATCGCGGAATCTGGTGGCAGCGATTGAAAGTTATCTCGATCTATATTGTCCCAAACAACTTTGAACCTTTTGAATAAAGGAATGTCTGGAGAGCTAGAAGGGCCAAAGCATAAGGTAAATACTTTGGATAGAATTATTTCTAACATATGATGTCGGCAGGCTAACCACAAAAGCTCACGGCCAATCATTCTCTCGAGAAGTATACAAGCTCCTTTATTTATGCCGGTGTTAACTGATGTAGTATCAAAGCTCATGGCTTGTACAGATTCAGTTATATTCCATTTCTCCAGTAAACTATGCACAGCATCAGCTTCGTTTTCACCTGTACCAGCTGTTAGTTTTGGCACTCCAAGAAGTTTCTCGTTGCCATCGCCGGACACTAACACTGGTAAACGATCGACTTTTCCAGAGCCGAATATATTTGGCAGGATTTTGCCATCCCAGTGAACAACTAGAGGGCATTGAGGTTGGAATGTGCCTACAATTGAGTCAGCATATTGTCTCCTAGCTTCTTTTCGTTTTCGACTAATAGTGTTTCGCGAAATAGCAAGACATGCTGGGTCATATCCGAGAGCTGCTGCGACGGGCACAATTATCTTAACGGCTTCTCGGTCCGATACTTTATTTCTGTCCAAAGCACTAGTGACATGCTGACTCAATACATCCAGTACAGTAGTTGAACTAGCTTGCTCCTGAGGGGACATTTTTGCCTTTTTCGTCAAAGACTTCGGTTGGAATTCGTCGTCGTTATCTGAAGACGAAGTATTACTTGCAAGATCTTCTATTTCAGTAGCGGTTGAACACGAGGGTTGGATAGAAAGAGCATGTCGGTTCCGTCGGTTTTCTTCTGCTAGCGTACGTTGTAAGGCTCTTTCATTCTTCTCGGCTAACTCCTTATCTACAGTCGACATAACCATTTTTCTGGGTCCTCTTTGGTCCTGAAGAAACTCCCAATCCTCGCTTATTTTTATAAGCGTAAACGCATCAGAATGAGATACATCAAAAAGTTTATCTAGTTCTTTTGTGAACTCAATTTCCCGTTTTCGCTGAGCTGGTGAATTTCTATGTTTATTTTTTTTTAATAAACACCAATCAGAATGAATTTTCTCGAGTTTATCTTGACAGTGTTTTTTCAGACGCGTAGGAATAGCAGCTTTGTTCCAAACAATTAAAAGCTCGTCGACAGTCAATTGGGATGCATTTCGGATTAAATTTACCTCGTTCAGATAATGGTGAAATCTTAAAAATACTTGTCTGATAGTTGGAAGTTTTATTAACGACGTAAGAGGATCCAAATCTCTCACTCCTACTAGGAATACAGTATCCGATTTTCGGGTTGTTGTCATGATTTAAATATGAACTATTGACGTTTGAAAACACAACAGGGGCTTAATTAATGGTATTTACGTCTTAAATAATACTTTATAAACAAAAAGATTTCTTCGAAACACTTTAAAAAGTAAGCTTACAAGACAGTTAACCGAACTTCAGTATACAGCCAATACACTTGCTAATGTCAGTTATATAGAAAAGTTGAGGGTAGTTGAGCACCGGGTCAGGCTTAACGTAGATTGTTGAAATTTGGCATGGATTATCTTATGGACTAATGAAATAAAATAAGAGGGTGCCCCGATAAAAAAATAAAAATTTTTTTTTTTGGGCCACACTAATACATAGGGACAAATAGCGGAAAGAGACTTTGTTTTATACTAAATGTAGGTAGTGATTAACATTTCCTCCAGGCTGAACTAAAAAAAAAGTGTAGGTACACAGCAAATAAAGTAGGTAGGTTGCCAAAGAGCTCAAAGAGGACCCAGTGTGTTGACGATGAGGGACCCTCTTGTTCCTTTAGCCATCAACACAGTGAATCCTCCATTTCGTAAGGGGTCGGCAACGCGCATGTGACTCCTTTGGAGTTGCAGGCGTCCATAGGTTACGGTAGCTGCTTACTATCAGGCGGGCCGTATGCTTGTTTGCCACCGTCGTGGTATAAAAAAAAATGCTTTGGTAACGTTAATGGTAATTGCGATTTATATTCTTGCAGTTTCCTATCTACTGTTAATCGATACCCGTATTTTTAAAGTGCTGCTAAAAATCAATGACTAATAGTATGTCTATAGTAATTTATATAAAAGTGCGCTAGTGAATAGAACTTTCTATATTACCGGTTGGAATTTTCAATTTGTACGCGGAATGCGGCCGAGTATCGGCTAAGATCTGCATGTGGAGGTTTTCTCAATCGGTTCAGGATTTATACCAGTCATTTTTTATCCTTGTTGCTAGTACTTGCCAGCTTTTTAATATGACTTCTTATTGCATTCTTGTCTTGTCAGATGCATAAAATTTTGTCTAAGGCATGAGTACTTTCACTTTCTACTTAAATAAATAATTTTAAACAAAAATTAACCGACTTCACTCAGACTCCACCTTTCCAATGCCCGAGTCGAGCTACTGTAAAAAATATTTAAATTACTATAGGTGTGCCTATAATATTTGAAGAGTTCCGTCGATTTCTCCAAGATCCCATCATCAGATCCTGACCTGGTTACAATGGGACCAACTGTAAAGACAGAATATTTCAAAGAAAAATATAATTTTTCAAATCGGTCCAGTCGTCTTCGAATAATCGGTGAACATACAAAAAAAATGCAACAAAAATCCCGGCGAATTGAGTACGAAGGAGGAGAAGGAGGAGGCTCCTTCGAAATTCTGAAGTTCGTAGAAAAGATAAAAATGTATCTTCTCGTAGGATTCAAAAATCAATTTGCTACTTAAATATAATATTTAGGTATGGTACGGAACTTATTTCTACCTGTTATTACTATTACTGTTATTCTTATTATTGGCTTACTAGCCAATTAAAAATTTCCACAGGTAGAAATAAGTTCCGTACCATACCTATTATATTTAAGTAGTAAATTGATTTTTGAATCCTACGAGAAGATACATTTTATCTTTTCTTCGAACAGTAGTTCCTAAATCACCACTTATCTTAACTGTAGCTGTAAGTTTTCCTATGAAATAAAATAAAATAAATATTGTTGGTAGGTAGTGGATAAATATCTTAGCCCAAATTCTTCTTGTACAGTCAGCAGCAGAAGTTGGTAAGCGGGTGAGGTGTTGAGAATGACCTCCACACGCTCTTATACTCGATACGATACGATACGATACGATACGAGTGGTAATCCCAGCCAGAAGTACTTCTGCAAGGACTCGGAAGAGGAGACTACGAGAGGGAGGAGGTGTTAGGACAAAACGGCATTAGGAGCTCGGATTACCCTCCTGGTTCAGCATAAGCGATACAGAGCCGGCCGAGTGCGTTAGTATCATACGACCCCGACTAAACCACAAATGCTAAATAGGACCGGGTACTCGGAGCCCCCAGCCAGTAAAGCACCAACTTCTGCCGCCCTGCCGCATGCACCAACAACCTGCCCAAGACACCGGGATACCGAGTAGATAGGTCTGGAGTGTAGGTTTGCAGTCGGGATAATAGGAGAGACAGGAGATTGGAGCCGACCCGAATACAAGCATCGTGAAGCCAGCGTGGGGTAGATAGATACTATAATTGGTGAGTAATATATAATAAATTTGTGACTGCTTTAGTCCCCCCTCCCCAGGTCCCCTTTTTTTTTCCCACCCCGGATTGTTCTTTGCAAATTCCTCGTATATTGCTCTGGTGTTTAAAGCCCTCTTCTTATGACGTTCTCCGTTCTAGTTTGCGTGACGTAGTCTTTTTCCTCTGGTGCGGATTCGGTGTCTGTTTCCGGCTGTTTATATATTTTTTCTGCTTCTTTCTTTAGGCGACCTCTGTTTGCGGATAGGCGTTCCCAGGAGGAGCGGGATCTGTTGGTGTAGTTTCTAATATCGTGATTGAGTGAGTTTACCCACGTATATATAGGATGTCCTTCTTTTTTCCCGCACTCTCTGTAGTTCAGGGCAGCGTGAAGTAGGTGAGGCTTGGCCCGTCTGAGCACATGGCCATAATATGAGAGCCGACGGACTTTGATGATTTTTGTTATAGTTTTCCCCTCTAAAGTTTGGCTGATCTTTTGTTTAGGGGGATCCCTGGCTGCTAAAAGCATTTCCTTGAGGATGTGTCTCTCATAGCGTCTGAGGCGGGACCTGTTGGCTTTAGTCAGGGCAGCTACGTTTAGCCCGTATGACATGGCGGGGGAGATGACCATTTTATACATTAGCCTTGCTATTTTCCAATCTATTTTCTTGTCCTGTATAAATCTAACAAGTATCTTAGAATTTCTTACGGCTTGGTCGCAACGGGACTTTACCGTAGCGCGCCTATCGTGTGCTGAAGTGATAAACGTACCTAGATATTTTATATCTTTTATTGGTTGTATAGGTGCGCCGCCTAGATGTAGAGTCTGTTGGCCTTCTTCGATGTCTCCTATTGGGTTCCTTATTATGAGTTTGGTCTTAGTCGCGTTTATTGTGAGTCCTACAGTGTTTAAAAGAAATCTAAGCTTTGTTACTATACGGTCGATTACGTTTATACATGGCCCTAATACAATTAAATCGTCCGCAAAGGACAGTATCAGAGGCAGCTGGATTCCGTTATCCTGATCTAGTTTGACTACTTCATCTTCTTCCTCTAGTGTACGTAGTACATCGTCCATTAGAATTGTGAACAGCCGGGGAGACAACGGACATCCCTGTTTCACTCCCTTTCCTTTTTGGACCGTTTCCGAGCTTTGACCGCACCAGGATATGAATGTTTTCTCATTCATGCAGGCTTCTACTATTCTATTAGTTAACGGGGCATTCGTACGAGAATATACGAGTATTATGTCTCTAAGGGCGTTTAGATCAACGTTGTCGAACGCCTTCTCTATGTCGAGGGCCGCGATAAACAGCCGGTTACCTTCCCTCCAGTTTTTGTCTAGGACCCGGCGCAGTGTAAAAATATGGTCATCGGTAGATCTATTGGCTAAAAAGGCTGCCTGGTAATTACCAAGTGGTTTAGTAGCGGCATCTAATTTTTCTAATAGGAAGTTTGCATATATTCTATAGCCTACGTTACATATGGAGATTTTCCTAAAGTCACCTATACTCTTAGGATATGCTTTTTTTGGAATAGGGACCTGTTTTGTTTGCGCCCATTCGGCCGGTACCTTGTTGGTGGCCCAGGCTTCCTTCATGATGTTAGTTACATGCGCGATAAATTCGGGAGGGGCCGCTTTGTAGAGTTCCGGTGCTATTTGGTCTGTACCAGGTACGGTCCCATTTCTCATACGGCTAATTATGCGGGTTATGGTTTCAGAGTCGGGGCCGTCCGAGTCCGGCAACACGTCATGCTGGCATTCAATAGCTGCCACGGCCGGTCCCGCACATTTTTTCAAATCAGCGGTCCACTGAGCCATAGGAATGTAGTATTTATGTTGCGACCGGGTCATTTTTGATCTGTGTTTCTGCAGGTATTTGTATGTTATTTTCATGCGCACTGATCGGTGGGCTTCGCTCAACCAACTGAAGAAGCGAGTGCATTCTTCATCATCGTCTTGTTCCTCAGTTATGCGAAAGAGTTTTCGAGCGGCTCTAAGTTTGCTGGCATATATGGGTACATCAGGAAACTTGTTTTTGAGAAAGAGTGCCCTCTGTAATTGTTCTTGGGCAATTTTACTTGCTTCTGATCTTATTCTTGAATTTTGCGGGATGACTTTCGTTGATCTGATTAGGATCTTATTGAGATCGTCCCACGTGGGGTTCTTATTAGTTTTCTCGCTATCACGTGCGATTGAGTCTAAGCAGTATAGAAGATTTTTATTGACTTCTTTTTGAAATTGTGTTACGTGTATTGCGTGTTGTAGGGCCTCGTAATTTACGTCCTTGTGGTTAAATCGAGTGGTGAGGTTGTTTGTCAATTGCGAGACATTGTTTTGGAAGTTACCTTTTGGGGTTTTCAGCTTCGCGGGGCTTTGGATTCTCATGGATCCCCAGATAATCTTGTGATCTGATTTAACCTTTTTTGACCAGTTACCTTGAATGAACGAAAATGTGATTGGGCTGGATCGGCTACATATAATGTGATCTATTTGTGAGACTTTTGTTCTTACGCTCCACGTTACCTTGCTAGATGAGCGACCCCACGAGCTTTTTATTACTAGGTTGTGTTGCTCTATGAAGTTTATTAAGAGTGTCCCGTTAAAGTTAGAGATTTCGTGTATTAGGTTTTTTTTATTGATATGGGGTGATTTTTGAGTGACGTCGTTTTTACCAATGCGTGCATTAAAGTCTCCTAATAGAATAGGAGTCACTTTCTTTGTTACGCGTCTTAGTATCGTCCCTATTATCCCTAAACATGTCGTAGAGCCGGACGGTACGTGAGTGTTAATCAAAAGTATCTCCTGCTCCTTTTGATCCCCGAGCTGAATTTTAATGTGTATGCCAAGTACGTTGTTATATTTATTATATGTGTTAATTATTTCGTACCTCGCCGCTTTGTTAATGAGTATGGCGACGCCTCTCGTTTCTAGCGCGCATTTGCTGCCGCTTAAAAACCAGTCATAGTTCTTTGACGAGAATGATCCCCTTGCCGGATGGGTTTCCTGGAGGCCTGCGATCGTAATCTGGCGCTCTGAGAGCTCTTGATCGATATTTACTTTATCATACGGCTTGGCGCAGCCCCTAACGTTCCATGTTGCTATGCCTAGATTTTTGCTGGCGATGGGTGACGGTTCGGTTTTGTCTGGCGTTTGCCTAATCAGTCTTTGGCCAGTGGCGTCCGTTATCTGGGGCCCCATAGAATTATTAATGCTGGGCGTTGTTTGAAAGCTGAGGTCGGCTTCCGTGTTATTCATACAGGAGGACCCGCTAGCCGATCGGCTATCTGTAGGTGTCAGATGGGCGCTGATGTCGTGGATTATTACGCTTTCGTAGTGATGATTTTGAAAGTGTAGGTGTATAGGTCTGGCTGGGGCGAAGGATTCCGACGGTGCTTTATAGACTAAAGGTTGATTATACGCTCCGTGGACGTAAACGTCAACGACAAAGAATTCCGATGCGGCAATAATAATGTCTTCGCCTCCCCAAAAGCCCTCTGTGAATTGGTTGCTGATGTAGGCGTCTATTTGGTCCTCACTTGGTTGTAGCAAGCTGATCCTGTCGTTACTCTCATAGTTGAGTGTTTCGAGTACGCTGTTTAATAGGGCTTGTTTTATTCTGGCGTCATTACGATTGGCCTCGACATAACTTGCCAGCTCGTTTCTGACAATTCTGTGGTCGTACTGATCTGGGGAAGATGCCAGAACCTTGTTGAGTTGATCCGCTATTGACCTGTATAAGCAATTCCCGTCCTTTAGGATAGGTACGATATCCATTATAGCGGTATGTTAAGTATTTATAAAGTTTACGCAACGGCCTATTGATTTGGTGCTCGGCTGTCCCTACGGTGGGAAAAAACGAAAAAGCACGAAAACAAAGGAGCTGATTTTTTTTTTTTTTTTGTGTGTGACGACCTGAGGTAATAAACTTTTTCTTGTTGTTGTAAATTATCTAAGGGTCTCTGGCCTGCTGCCTGAGAGCTCTTGATCGATATTTACTTTATCATACGGCTTGGCGCAGCCCCTAACGTTCCATGTTGCTATGCCTAGATTTTTGCTGGCGATGGGTGACGGTTCGGTTTTGTCTGGCGTTTGCCTAATCAGTCTTTGGCCAGTGGCGTCCGTTATCTGGGGCCCCATAGAATTATTAATGCTGGGCGTTGTTTGAAAGCTGAGGTCGGCTTCCGTGTTATTCATACAGGAGGACCCGCTAGCCGATCGGCTATCTGTAGGTGTCAGATGGGCGCTGATGTCGTGGATTATTACGCTTTCGTAGTGATGATTTTGAAAGTGTAGGTGTATAGGTCTGGCTGGGGCGAAGGATTCCGACGGTGCTTTATAGACTAAAGGTTGATTATACGCTCCGTGGACGTAAACGTCAACGACAAAGAATTCCGATGCGGCAATAATAATGTCTTCGCCTCCCCAAAAGCCCTCTGTGAATTGGTTGCTGATGTAGGCGTCTATTTGGTCCTCACTTGGTTGTAGCAAGCTGATCCTGTCGTTACTCTCATAGTTGAGTGTTTCGAGTACGCTGTTTAATAGGGCTTGTTTTATTCTGGCGTCATTACGATTGGCCTCGACATAACTTGCCAGCTCGTTTCTGACAATTCTGTGGTCGTACTGATCTGGGGAAGATGCCAGAACCTTGTTGAGTTGATCCGCTATTGACCTGTATAAGCAATTCCCGTCCTTTAGGATAGGTACGATATCCATTATAGCGGTATGTTAAGTATTTATAAAGTTTACGCAACGGCCTATTGATTTGGTGGTCGGCTGTCCCTACGGTGGGAAAAAACGAAAAAGCACGAAAACAAAGGAGCTGATTTTTTTTTTTTTTTTGTGTGTGACGACCTGAGGTAATAAACTTTTTCTTGTTGTTGTAAATTATCTAAGGGTCTCTGGCCTGCTGCCTAAGCTTACAGAAGGGAAAGAAAAAACGTTTGGCACGTGGCCTTGCTGGGGAAATACAGAACGGGAGTAAAGGCTGCTACAACAATGGGAAGACAATTTCTAAACAATTTACTGGCTAGCCATGTGCGGTCGCAGTCCCTAAGTTGCGTCGTCAATTATAGCCTGCAATGTATCTTGTAAACTTTCTTTTTTTTTTTACTACAGCTTTATGGTCTTAGAGTCTTTGTCTTGGAACGGTGAATAAGGGTTGTGTCGGCAGATATTTGATGTTACTATCTACAAACGCAACGACAGTAGGCAGTTATGCCTAACGGCTTAGGCTGTGTTATTTCGTGAGAAAGCGGCCTCCTTTGCGTCAATGGTCCCGTTCGTCAATCTTTGTCCCTTTGTTTTTTTTAAAGCTCACAGATGGTAAATAAATGTTTATAGTGTTATTCTCTTGGTAAAAATTATACAATGATTATTTATTGTGCTGTTTCTGCTATCCGGATTCCCAGGCGGGCTGACCGCCAGATGTTGGCGGCTGGCTTACTTTCGCGTGGTTATTTCAGTTTGATTAAATCAAGGATTTTGACTAGCAGAAGGGCGTAAGAGTCCCCGTGACTATTGTACTCGCCCCCAGCCGGTAAATATGAGGAACATATACTGTGTTAAGTTAAATAGTTTGCTAATGATGACTTTGGTGTAGCCGTAGGCACGGTTTTCGTTGATCGGCCCCTTTTATGGCCTTAAACTGATTAGTCCTAAAATTGTCGGTTAATTAATTATTACTAATCGACTCTCTCCATTTACCGGTCTTGTTCTTTTTTTTAAAATGAGTAAGTAGTTATAGTATTTAGGCCTAGTAAAGCTACTTTATTAATATTTGACGTAATTGGGAATTCTGGTGTTTTTGGGATTTGATTAATGAATGAAAATTATTCTCCGCTTGGGGTTTTTGTGAAGTGTCTATAGAATCGGAACCAGGAGTCGAGTATGGTTACCACTCACTTTTTTTTTTTTTAATTACTATGTCTGATAGCTAACTATTGTTTATTTTTGATTGAATATAGAAGTATGGAGGCTCGGTATGCTTATCTGATATTGAAGAGGCTACCTGTAGGCCCTTTATTAAAGTAGGTATACTTAAATAAATAGCTACGGATCTCAGTAACTGCTATTTGTTTTATACCTAATGTGCCCAAGCACACCCCAAGGTATTTACTTGTTAATTTAATTATTTAGTTTTATTTGCTGTAATTTGTATGGAGCCGGTCTTTTGGAGATGGTGATGGCGAGTTTGTGTTGTTTTTAATGTGCCAAAGGGAAAGGAAAGGACTAGCCTGAGCCCGCGTATAAGGTTTACGTTCCAAGAATCGGTTATTCCGCGTGAGCAGTGTATGTTATAGTGTATGGGGGTTAGTGTGATTGTAAATTGATCAAGTTGACGATGTCCAGACCCGATTATAAGGGACGCGCGGGGTACGGAGACAGAAATAATAGATACGCCAGAGGATCGTAGCTTTGCAACTGCATGGGGCTTACGAATAGTTAACTAAATGCCCTTGCTTTGCTTGGCCTTTTAGCGCGATGCATAAGAAGTCTTGAGGCCAGAAAAGAAGCGGGTTCAACGAGTTTTCCACTAAGGTAGGTGGAGATATTTAATTGTCTCCGCGTCACAGCAATTGGATGCTGGTAGGCTGCGGTGCAGCAGCACGCAATTCAGCCCGGTTGGTGTGGACACGGACCTCAGGCACTTAATATCACTCACTGGTGCACGGCGTGCACATAACTAGTATATGGTATGGACGCACCTGCCCTATTGCAAAAGTACATATAGGTCATAAAATGCGGCGTTGAATTAGGCGCGTACATATAAGTGTTAACTAGCCAGGGGTGTAGCTTATTTACAAAAGAATATTTACCTCCAGGAAAGTCAAGGCTTGTGTAGGGGCAGCCGATGACGTTACCGAGGTTAACCGTGGCCTAAGGTAAGGTTGGGGTTGACGGAAGTTCTCGATCGTTACAGTTCTGGTTCGACTGGTACCTATAGTATGGAAAGGGCTCACCCGAGACTGCCGTAACGTGGAGGAGGGCGATATCCGCAGGCGGTACACTGCCTCTGCGTTGGGTCTGTGACGTTGGTATGTTGGTGTGCGCGCCGACCGACCACACTAGGTTTCACTCACTGGTACTGGTTAAATTTATATGAACGCGCGTAGATATGTGGATATAAACTATTCACGTAAATATTCGCACTTCAGGTAAAGGTAACTGGCTGTTATGGTAGTAAAGTAGCGCGGTACTGTCGTTGTGGCTCGAAAGTTAGCACATCTGGTGCGACGACGGGTCGCTATTGTTTTTTAGGCGGGAATTGAGGAGCTCAATAGCTTTCGCAGGCAAGCGACCGTCCCCGACGGGATGCAGGACAAGACTCCGACCTCCACACGCTCTTATACTCTTAACAATAAAGAAGTATGAAGATCATTTTGAACACCTCACCCGCTTAGATAGCTACTTCTGCTGGTCACTGTATGTTTATAATGACCTGTTTCACAATCTCCAGTTAAAGCATATCTGTCAGATAAATGTTTGCTGTCCTTTTTTTTTATATGACTGGAGGAAAGTATAGCAATAATTTTAACTGGCAGATAAGTTTATCTGGAGATTGTGAAACAGGCCCTAGGTATATACTTTTTCAAAAAGTTTGATTAATTCGGCCCATTAATTAAATGGTCACGAAAATTTAAGACCAATAGATGTCAGTTCAAGCAATAGACGGAGAGCTAGCCCCAGAAAATGTGACACAATAACAAGAGAAAGGCCTTTAGTTAGTTTGGCCTTTCTAGATCCGTGCATCAGTGTAGGTCAGAGCGAATGCAAGCTACTTAACGAATACCTACAATTCTTAGAATTCTGGATTTGATGGGTATTAGATTATTTAATTAATGACAAAGTTAGTGACGTATAATGTTGTATATATTTTGTCTACTACTGTTTTATTTCTGCGATAATACGCAATGTTTTTGTCCTAATGTTAAAATATAGGCCCTGCCCTCTATTATAGATAGGACAACTGAGGTAGTTGGTACGTCCTTTTTTCCAACCAAAAGTTTTGCTGGCCTGTCAGTCTGGTCTCAACCGATAAATAGCTGCCAGATGGCAATAACGATAATATAGCAAACGAACTAAAGACTAAACTGTTCTTAGTTATCTATCAGGTACCTATTTGACTTTTTGTAAATTGACACAAAGGTACTTACTAATAAGCGTTTACCTATAACATCATTAGCGTACGGACAGGTGGTGTCATTATTGAGCAGAGAGGGCACTGGAGTCTGGAGTCGCCTAGGTTACATTTTATGATTGAATGATTAATGATTGAATTAGTTTTTGTCTAAAACATACATTTCTTATTCAAGTAATGCCAATATTTCAAATTATTGTATTATTTTTAATGTTATTACTCGATTTAATTAGGCAGACCAAAAAAATTTCGAAACATCAGCCAAAGGTCTAATGGAGAAAACGAGGGGGATTTAATAATTCGAACCAAAAATATTGGCACTACTTGAATAAGAAATGTATATTTTAGACAAACAAATAATTTAATCATTAGTCATTTAATCATAATATATAACCTAGGCGACTCCAGTGCCCTCTCTGCTTAATAATGCCACTACTTGCCCGTACGCTAAAAATCACTTGCATGTAGGATTTAGTTCAACATAAAAAAGAAAGGACTGTGTTTACAGAAATAAATTTACAAAAAATTCCTTTACCACCAAATTACCTACTTATTTTAGAGTGTTAAGATTGCGACCGGAATCACTACAAGATATATATGTTTTATACGCCGTATCAAATTCATTACGACTATAAACCCCAAATGTATTTAGGAGGGATCATACCATGAATAAATTTCCTCAACGAAATTTCGATGCGTGAAATAGCGGTGGTAACAGTGACAAAGCTTTAAATAACTTTCCATCCCAGCTTTTCACGAACCTTCTATTTTAATTATATTTTGTGAAACTAATATTAGAGCGCTTTTTAAAACTATTCGAAAGTAAACTTCTATTTTTTTAGTTGTTTATTATAATAAATACAACATTACCTGTACCAGTACAAATGAAAGACCCTTAATATTCTTCCATTGCAGAATTTACGCAAATAGGTACATACGTACCTGTAAGTTAAGTTAAAGATTAATATTAAATCTTCTGTGGTTTTACTGATTTACTAGGTAAATACCAAGTTTACATTTAATATTTTGAGCTACTTTTCCTTGGACACTATTAAAATTTATGTTCAAACAAGTTACCACCAATTTTTTTTTGGTTTAAGCTCTTACTGCTGACTGTACGTGCTGTTATTTACACGTCTGCCAATAATTATTGCTCCTCGCGACTTTTCGAGTGAGCCCTAACTTGGTGCGGTTGCATTCCTTCCTTCAGATTTTCCTTAGGTGGCCTTTCGACTGCATCATCAGATCAGCTCCGTGATAGTTTATTATTGCATTATGATGAACTTATAAATGGCGAAAGTGTACCAAGTTATTGCGCAATTAGACACCGGTAAGTGGTTGAAATTTAACTTACAAGATTTGAATCAACAACAACGGCAACATCAAATACGGAGTAAAGCTAAATAAAAGCGTGTAAAAAATTAATAAACAGATGGATCTTTAAAATATAAGTAGGTATAAATACAAAAAATTGTGTGTAAAAATTCGGAATAATAAATAACCTCAAGAGTAACTTGTTAAAACTGTTGAAAACTCGTTTAATTCAGACACGAATACGTCACCTATTAATTGAGCAGCCAGAAAACATAAAAGTTAGGCTCTAATAAACAACCGCGCGGGTGCGCCAAGTAGATAAACCCTTACAAACGCTCAAGACAAGTGACGACGGTCACGTTTTTAATTACCCGCTCGCCATCCGTAATGTGTCACTGGAGGCGTTTGCACTGTGTACGTGGATGGAACGCGATTTTTAAGCGTTCATTGATGGATCCCTAGACAAACATAGCTAGGTTATTTTTTTGTAAGATAGAACTAACCTTCGTAAGAGGTAGTTGTTAATAAAAATAAAATATATATTCTCACATAAATAATGCAACTGTTGTGTGTGTGTGTTTAATGTTATGAAAACTAATTTTATTTTATTTCAAAATATACAAATTAGTTGCCACTGATTGAAACCATTGATTGGGATATACATGTACCTACAGTACTATATTTTTGATTTTATTTTTCCTTATATTATATCCTTTTCCCTGTATCTTGTATAAGTCCTTTATGCTTTTTATATCAAACATCTCAAATATTTAAAAGACTGTAAGTGAAATTTCACAGAGGAACCAGGATTGTGAAACTTTAATAACAAACATAATCATGTCAGAGGCTTTCCCTATAAATCTTATCTAAGGAAGAGTATTTAAAATAAATAATAATAATAATAATAATAATAAGCCCGCAGGGCAGCTTGTGGCGAGCTGTCGGGGAGTGACGACCCCGCGGACCCGAGTGCTCCAGAGAGTCGATCAGGGTCTCCGTCTCCGGCGTGTCTTCGTCGGTCGGAGTGGACCTCAAGGGGACCCGCAGGACTCTCAGCTCTGGCTTGCCTTAATTGGCCGTCCAGAGAGGAGCCGTCAGAGCTATATGCTCGCAGGGTGGAAGTGAAATTTGCATAAGTCGCGAGTTGGTACAGTGGCTGGGCTTCCTACAGTCACTGGCAGAAAGCGGTGTACACCTCTCCACACCCTGAGCCGCTCACACCGATGTTGCTCCTGGTCATTTTTGCAACGGCAGTTTCAGGGGCCCATCTAGTTGGCGGCGAGTCACCGCCTGCCTCGATAACATGTTATAAAATTGTTATGGCAGGTGTCCGGACCTCTTTACAATAGCCTAATCTTTGACCAGCCAAACTTCAATACCATAGCCCTTTACTCTGTCCATTTTATTTACAATATCTACAACGCCTGCTGGAACCGGTTCACGGGTATCTATTAATGTACCCGTGAATGGGTTCTAGCAGGTGTATAACATAGCAAATTTCTCCAAGGGGCCTCTGCGTGTTGGATCTGTATCCCCACGCAAGCCTATCAAAAGACCGGGATATAAAGGCCCGTGATTCTCAAAGGAGATACAAATAATAATAATAATAAATACTCTTTATTGCACACCTCATACAGTTACAAGCACAAATTTTACAATTAGATAAATTTAGGTAGAGGTAACAACAGGCGGTCTTATCGCTAATGAGCGATTTCTTCCAGACAACCTTTGGGTAGTGGAGACTAGAGAAAAACAATAAGCAGTAGGTGGTGCATAGAAACAAAAGAGACGAAATAGATAACACAGCACATTCATATGAATATACATACTTAAATAAATACAAAATAAACATACATATACGTACATATATACATATATAATACACACAATAAGAAACAACAGTGTCAACTTAAAAACCTAAGGAAGAGATAAATAGTATTCCTTAAGTTGCGATTTAAAGCTACCAATAGATTGCGCGCGTTTAATGTTGAGAGGGAGAGAATTCCACAAACGAACGGCCTGGAACGTAAATGAGCAATTATAAAATTTGGAAGATGAAGATGGCACTTTTAGGAGCAATTTTTGAGAGGATCTAATAGAATTAAGATAAGAGAAACGCTCTTTGAGGTAGCGGGGAGTTGCAGGGTTAAAAAGTATAGAAAAGAGTAAAGAAAGTATGTGAGAGTTATGGCGGTGACGGATAGGGAGCCATTTGAGTTGAGAACGAAAACTAGAAACATGGTCGAATTTGCGTAATCCGAAAATGAAGCGAATGCAGGCATTTTGAATACGCTCAAGCTTATTAAGTTGCTCCTCGGTTAGGTCTAAATAGGAGATATCTGCATAATCAAGAATGGGGAGAAGTAACGACTGAGCAAGCGCAATTTTAGTAGCATTTGGCAGGAAATTCCGGAGCCGTCTGAGAGACCCTATGGCAGCAAACATCTTCCTGCTCACTTCACTCACCTGAGGCACCCATGATAGACAACGATCCATGATTACGCCAAGATTTTTCACTTGGTTGGAAAAAGGAATTTGGATACCATCGAAGACTATCGGAGGGAGCCTGAGAAAGTCAATTTTGGAGATTTGTTTAGCGCTACCCATCACAATTACCTGTGACTTTAGGGGGTTTACTTTTAAACCGTAATTTTGACTCCAATTTGATATGCGGAGCAGATCAAGATTCGTGGCTTCTATAACTGAATTGAGATCGCTATGCATACCCTGCGAATATATTTGAAGGTCGTCGGCATAGAGGTGATACGAAGAGGAGAGATCAAGAGTTATGGAATTAATGAAGATAGAAAATAAAAGAGGAGACAGCACACCACCCTGTGGAACACCAGCTGATGTGCTGCACCAGGAAGAATACGAAGAATCTAGTTTAATTCTTTGCCGACGACCAACCAAATAGCTGTGGAACCAGTCAATCGCTGCAGCCGATATGTTAAGAGACTGTAAGAACGCGAGCAAAATGTCAAAAGCGACCGTGTTAAAGGCATTACTGAAATCTAGAAGTGCAAGAACTGTAAGCTTCTGGTCATTCATACCCAAACGGATGTCATCGGTAACCTTGACAAGAGCCGAGGTAGTACTATGGCCCGGACGAAAACCAGATTGAAATGGGTTTAGGAGGTCATTTCTATTCAGGAAGGAAGTTAGTTGCTGATGCACTAGCCGTTCGAGGACTTTGGATAGGAAAGGAAGAATGGAGATGGGGCGATAGTCAGAGAAGGAACTGGGGTTGGATTTTTTGGGTAAAGGAATAATATTGGCATCCTTCCACAGACTGGGAAAAGTACTTGATGAAATGGAAAAATTCAGAATACCGGTGATAATAGGAACAAACAAATCAAGGAGAGGGAGTATCATATTTCGGCTAACACAGTCAACACCAACGGCGTTAGAAGTGATATTCAATATACCCTTCCTAACATCACTCTCACAGAAATGGCTAAAATAGAAAGAAGAGAAATCTAAGGCAGGAAGTGATGAAAGATGATGAAGTGAGTTAGATTTCTTAGGACCACTGAAACAGGTGGACGATGAAAAATGCTGGTTAAGCTGGTCAACGCTAATATTGTTTAAATTGGTTGCCTGTTGAGATTTGCCAACTCCGAGACCTTTCAAAAATTTCCACACTTTGGCTGGATTTCCATCTTCAACAGAACTGTGAATATGACTCCTCTGAGCATCTCGACATATAGTGCTACAGCGATTGCGCAGGGTATGATATTTAAGTTTATTTTTCTCAGAGTTGTTAGCCTTATACTTAGATTTAGATTGATTCTTCCTCTCTATAAGGGCTTTAATATCCTCAGTGAGCCAAGGAGCAGGGAGATGCTTGACTTTTATTGCACGAACAGGAGCATGAGCGTCATAAAGTTGTATGAGGAGCGAATTAAAGAGAGAAACTTGATCGTCTACCGAACCCGCTCGAGCGATACTGCTCCAATCGATTGTTAAAGCGTCATCTCGAAGCTTTTCCACTAAAATTGCGCTGCAAAAGAATTTTTGATTTAGATTTGGGAGGACGAATTTTGTAAGAGAGATAGAGCAGATCATGATACATAGATAGAAAATTAAAATTATGTCTGAATACAAAAGGTCAATCAGATCAGATACAACGTCGCATCTATGAAATAGAGCAAATCTATGAATCAATGGAGAATCAAATAAATCTAAATGTAATGAGAAGAAGAGCCAAGAGAATCTTGAAAATATGTAAAATAAAAGACATCTTCAATATCCTCTCAACATGTTAGCATGAATGAATTAAATGATTAGGTTGCCTCGGAATGTCACAGAATCTTAAGAAGTATAGGTATAAAAAACCTATAATTATTTTTAATCTTTCTGCTAAGTATAGTATATAAATCGTTGTGAAATTATTAAGTATCCAGCAACAATAATTGATGTAAAATAATATATGGTAACATTTAATCAGAAAAAGAATGAATTTCTTGAAAACATGTAACATTAAAAACATGTGTTGTAACTCTTATCTAGTCATCTCAACATCATTTTCATCCCCCAATCGTTCCAAAGCCATGCCCCTCCTCTTGTCAATCAATTATTTTATATCGAGTTAACATGGGATCCAGTTCCCTTTTATATGTGGGGCTTAAGTCATGTAATGTTGCCATAATGTATAATGGTCGTAATAAGGTTTTTCTTATGACTATTTTTAATTTTATTTTATAGAAACCAATGTAACTGTGACTCTGCTTAATGTTTATAAAGGCATGAATGAAAATACAATCCTACCTAGCTAACCTACCTACCAGTAGCGGCGCGTCAGAATTATTCTCAGGGAAGCCGGAGGTAATTTGAGATTCCTTTTCTACTCGAGTCTTAATGGAAATACTATACTGACTGAAAATTAGGCAAGCCAGTAAAAATTGAATTATATGGATGCTGCGCCACACCTACTTACTCCAAATGATTACCTATCTACCTCCCGTTAGGTCTAGCCAGCTCTGTCAGGGCGCACAAACAATAGTCTTTTAAATGAGGAGAATATAATAATATCCACCTCCTATATCACCCTTTAAATGTAGTATTGGCTTTTATATTGTGCCATATTTACAGGATACAAAGTGTGTACCTAGGTTCAAAACACAAATAATTGGTATGACTGTTTGAAAAAAGAAGAGCAAACAAATGAATATGTTCTTTTTAAATCAATGATTGACTGAGAGTAAAGGTTTTAACTCAGTTATTTTTATTATAATTTGTAATAAAGGTGTTATTTTTAATGTAATTTATACCTACATAATTTAAACAAAATTTATTTTGAGGTTCAGTCAAAATATGTACATATAACCTTATATATGTCAATTATATCCGTACATGTTAGTTGAAAACATGCCGTTTTATAAGGTATGTTTTTATTTAAAAGGTATTTATATATCTGTGTAGGTATATTATGTGATTAACTCTGATTCATTTTTCCCATACATTAAAAAGGTAAAAATGTACCAGTTTTTGCACAAGATAATTACTTGATGAAACAAGCAGCAACCCTCTGTTATGTTCTTCTTTTATAAGCTTTAAACTTATGACTTTGTATATTTATTTTAAGTAAAGATGGCTCACAAAATGATTTTATAACTGATCCAACCAGAAAACCTATAACCTGTATATGTTTTGTTTAAAAAACCAGCCAGCGATGCATATAATATGTTGGGTCCTTATTAGCCCGATGCATATAATATGTTAAGGCTATTTTCCTTATTAGCCCATTGTCCAACGGACTGAAATGTGGCCACATAATATTGTGTCAGTGGGGCCCGTGGTAATAACCGTAACATGGTAGGTATTTGGGTACTAGACCTTGTAAGGGCTGCATGTTTGGGCTCATGTTAGTAGCACCCATTATTATTATTTTACTAGAATCATTATATGTGAGTATGAGCCCTCTTGTTTTTGAGTGGATTCCGTAAAATGTCTATCCTAATATGGATTTCTCTTGGTACTTATAAGTATATGTAAGTAAAATGCTATATCTTTCACTATTAAAATAGTTATGATAAGCTTATAAAAAGAGTACCTGATACACAAGAAAGGTACAATTTGCATTATACCGCTGGCAAGATTCTTTAGTTCTGATAAAACTTAGGGTGCATCGGGATAAAAAATTGGGTTAGGCTATGGCCGTAACTGTGGGAGCTTGCACTATTTTGATAAAGCAGTTTATTTAGGCCTTTAACATTAAGACATTATTTTTAGTTTAACAGGCTTTTTGTCTTTTGACAGACATAATGTGTAAATTAAATTCTTATCACAGAAGAAGCATTTTGTTCAACGGACCTTTAGCTAGACATCACATGAAAAGCGAGAGTTCCTAGATATCCTTGGTATTGAGGTGTTAATTAACTTCTTATCATAGAAGAAGCTCTTTGTCCAACGGACCTTTCGCTAGACATCACATGAAAAGCGAGAATTCCTAGATATCGTAGGTATTGCTGTCACAGTTAGCAATATCGTCCCACGGACGCAGAGTTTATTAAGGGCTCATTATAGGTGATTATTTTATCGTTAAACTGGCCTCAGACTTGCCTCACAGACAAATTCGCTTGACGTCACACGAACAAGCGTTTGAAAATTTCATACACACGTATTTTGTAATGTGCTTTCCCCACGGGAAGCTTTCCCACCGGCAAAAATGTGTGTGAAAATTGTTAGACCTTCATATTTCCCACGGAAATCAGACATTATTATTCAGGATAATTGAAAAATATTACGATTATGATCGATTATATTACGTACTTACGCTTACATATTGCACTTTCATATTCACTTGTCTTACACTAAATACAGATTTTTCCACACTTTATTACCTATTCTGGCTCGATCATAATGATTATTACGAGGATTTACGGAAAAATCCATTAAAAATCAATAAAATAACATATATCGCATCCATTGCGCTACGCGCGGAAAATAAAAGCTAGCAAAGTAGATTCCTTTCCGTAGCCTTAATTGCGCGGATTTTAGAGATGCCTTAATTGAAAAAAGAAAAAACAAATGTCACTGTTACTGACAAACGTCACTTCACTTCGTTTAGAGTATTCATTTCCTTACATAAATGGGGAAGTAACCCATCATGGTTACTCGAGGAGGGTGGGAGTCTCCTTATATCGCACTGAATGTTTCATATAATCAGGATTGAACTTCACTTTAGGTAAGTTCGTTTAATCCTATCATTATATTCACATTCAGTGCGATATAACTTATTGTAGATGTTTAGAGGTCACTTAAGAATTTAAATAAAATGGAAAAATAATTAGTATGGTACTACACAAAACAATCAATGTATGGCTTCATGAGAATCTTAGCCATTTATATTATCTATTTAACATAAACAAAGGTTAATTGTGCTGATAAAAACCCGTTCAAAGTCAAAATCGTGCCCCTTGTCACATTGACTTGAGGTGTTACTTTGACAAACTTTTCCACTCAGTAATTATTAAAAACTACATAAAGCTAAATCCAACTTTTATAAGAATGTAATTAATTATCTCATATACTATTGGGTATAGCCCTAATATTCACACAAATTCATAAGAAGAATTAGGTTAAAGACCCTATTCTAGACCGAAGAACATAGTGACTTAACTATTTTGATAGAAACTTGAGAATTAGTAATTCAATTTACACATTATTATCTGTCCATAATGGGGAACCTATAAATTATATAAGTTAATCCACTACCTGTGGTAAAATCTGCCCTGTGATCTTAGAGAACAATACAAGAAAACAAAAAATAAAATAAAATAATGTATGCTATGATGATGGGTACTCTATGTTGAATGGCACTCATTTTCAGTTAAATACTATTATTGTATCACTCTGACAGCCAGTAATAAACGGTATTTATTTAAGTTTATGTATTTATGAGGCAAAAAGAAAATGAATATATTGCATGATTATTTTGAACTTTATTTACAGATAATTGGGTTCAATATTGCGTATTTTCTGACGCCATTATGCCCTTCGAAGAGTTTAGCAAGTTTGCTATTTATATACATATGAAACGTTACTATTTACATTAAACATAATTACTCTTGTCTATCTAATTAGAGTATAAATAAACAAACTGGACAAAAAATAAAATAATAATAATGCTGTGATCTTGGACGAAAAAAATTAAAGGACGGAGCATGGCTGTACAACAAACTGTGACGCAAGATGGCGGCTGGTTTGAATGTGTGTGTCCAGACGAGTGTTGCCATGTAATACAAATTTTCCCGATTAAGAATATAGTATTTTTGAATTAAAAAAAAATCGATTATTAATATATATGTTTAAATAGAATTAATAAGCACCTGTTTTAATAAATTTGATGAAATATATTTCTGAAGAGGCGGATAAAAGAAAAAATAATGATGTAAAAAATCTAAATTTATAAATTAATAAAAGGACACGACTTGAGTGTGTCCGGCCTCTCTTCTCGACCCAATATTATTATTTTAAGCATTTATCATACCTTTTTAATATGGCCAAGGTGAACCCAACTAAAAGCGTATTATTATAAACTTACCTTATCTCAAACCGTTTCACACTAGAGAACCAAAATTCAGTCAGGTTGAGCTTCGTCGTCAGCCTTGTTGGCAACCATCTAGCAGACGCTAAAGCGTTATGAGCTTGTGTTGTGAGTCTTGGCCGCTAATTTTACATGGCTTGCTTTTGGTAAGATTAGGCGCAACACACACTTAGCGGGATTCAGTTCAGCCAGGTCTATGGGTTCTGGCTTTTTTTATATGGGGCCCACTGATAATTTTCCATCGTGCAAAACCTACTTACGACAGCCTTCTAGCCACAGTCGTGGACAGTGGGCTTTCTGGCATAATTATAAGATGTTATTAATTTAGTAGAAATAAAATGTACTAATATAATATGGAAACTTTCGAAATAAATAATCATTAAATTGAATTGAATTTATATTTATATCAGGCACGTGGAGTACAAGGGCAAGTACACCTATATTATTTGTATGTTGTCTATAACACTGTCATTCCTAAACTACAAAACCGATTTCGATAAGAAGGTGGCATTTGTCGCTCGACACGATTGATCTGAATTCATCAATTCATAGACAATTGTCTATGGTTGCGGAAATTTGTCTATGGCCTCCATAAAAAAAAACAGTTACAATCTTACAATAGACAAATTTCCGCAACCATAGACAATCGCCTCTGAATATGAATGATGACTATCGCGTACGAATTTCCGCTAGAGGCGTTAGTGTAGACGAAGGTCTTCGAACCGTTAAATTCCATAGTAATTCAATGGAATTCACAAAATTATTTTTAATTTGAACAAGGTTGTGAAAATTTTATAATACCTGATATTAATTATGGCAAATATGAGTTACGAATCATTGAATGTGAATCCTTTAAAAGCGTAGCTCAGAAAATTCTCCTTTTTTCGAAAAATATGGAACTACGCAATGCTGCGGCGTGGTAAATTTTATTACAGTAAAGTTCAGTGTATTAGATATTATTTAAACGTATATTTTGTTTTCACGAACGCGATAGATAAAAAATACAGCTGTATATAAGGACCGCATCAAAATTGGTTCAGCCAAACGCGAGATAATCGTGAACAAACATATATACACACACATAAACTGAGAACCTCCTTTTTTTGAAGTCGGTTAAAAATGCTCCTAGATCGATCAACACAACCGGTTTGACAGCTAACCTCTCATTCTACTATAGTTCAATTTCGTTCTAATCGCTTGACCAGTCGCTTACTAAAGCGACTAGACAACCGATTAGAGTGAGAGGGAGCGATAGTTAGAATGAGAAAAAAGTTGGACAGATCACTCATTGTGGCATAATTTAGCGCATTCAACCTACGACTTGATAATATATGAGCTTTATGTTTCAGGCAATTTTAGTAATTATTTTAAGAAATATATAATTTAATTTATTAACTGATTTTATTCAAAAAATACTAAGGAATATAATTTGCTTTCAAAAACTTATAATTTATGAACTATTAGGTAATATGTTAATATTAGTTGAAAACGTGCGTGAAATAAAACATCAAGTTGTGTTTGGTTCATATCGTGTTGACACCATATCGCGGCGGTTATAGACCCCTTTACATTCGGGAAGTTTCCCTATTCAACCACCTGGCAACACCGCTACCATGAAGTTAATAGTTTATGAAATTACTGATATTTAATGTGATTACGCAATTAATTGTTTACTTAACAGTGAAAAGTTATCCCATCCGTTTTTTTCTTTCGACCGGTGGCATTTCTGCAGCATTTGACAACGCACGACGGCATATTTTAATTATTTTTTAACTGCTCTTGACTGCATAGACGTTTGGACACGAATGGCGGGGGAGCGGCTCATTATTGCTGTGCGTATGTGTGTGTAGTGCGTAACGACGAGGACACTGGCTCTTTATGGAATCACAAAATTTTGTTAGCCGGACTCTATCTGGGACTTATATAATCTATGGCTGTGATTAAGTAACATAATTTTTTAAATGAATCTCCTGGTGCAGATGACAATGATTTCTTGTGAATTTGTTATAATTATATATATATATATATATATAGTCCTTTTAATCATAAATAACATATTTCTTAACATTAATGTTGCCTGTGTGGCAATCTTTACTATGAATTAAACCATGATGTCTTGTGATAGTATAGTTCACATAACTATAGGAACTTGGTTCACAAACAAGCCTTAGTAGTAAATGTCCATAATTTAAGAAAGTAACTTAAAGTAAGATAGAACTAACCTTAGTAAGAGGTAGTTGTTAATAAAAATAAAATATATATTCTCATATAAATAATGCAACTGTTGTGTACATGGTTTAATGTTATGAATACTTATTTTATTTTATTTCAAGCTAGCTGACCTATTTGTTCACTTTTGAATTATTAGTGTTTCGTACCAATACTTGTTTTTTAGTGGGAACATACTAATTTGCATTATACAGTATTTCTATTGAATACAGAAATCAGTTCCTGCCATACACTGTAAAGCACTTTGTATGACAAGAGCTGTCAGATACTAAAAATACTACGTTAGGTCTAAAATTGCAGGCCAGGTGTAAACAAATTGTGGGTTTGTTGAAGGAGCATGTTAAAATGTTGGTATTTAATATGAATACGAATAACGCAAGGTATTTTCGTGTAAGAAAAATAGTGCCAGATGACATCTAATGTTATTCGTAATCGTCGCCTGCAGTATTGACCGGTGTGAAGTTAGTAGCCAAAGTTAGCAGCCGCCAATAACCCAGCCAAATTAAGGAGTCAATATTCTATATCAAATAAATCGTCTTAAAAAGCTAGTGAAATAGCACGTGTGACACTTGTATTTACTATACTTACTTATAGCAAACATGATAAATTATTAAATAAGCACTGAGCACATTAATCATGGTCAGCCGCTCCGGCCGCTAACTTTGTAGTTCAGCGGCCAAATTCGATCTTTGATGCTTATTTTATTTTCACATAATAAATTATGTAAAAATGCACATAAACATAGATACATCTGCTGTTTATCCTGCACACAGGTACTTGGCATAGCCATATCATGTAAATAAATACGATTACTATAGTAATCTAATCCCAACAAGGCCTAGTTTCCCCTCTGGGTTGTAAGGTCAGATGGCAGTCGCTTTCGTAAAAACTAGTGCCTAGGATTAGGTTGCCAAGCGGACCCCAGGCTCAATAAAGCAAAAAGCTGGGACAAATGCTAGGAGGAAGAAGAAGTGACTTATAGTAAAACCTAGTAGGCGAAGCGTGGAAAGAATGCAGATATCAAGGATTTACAACTCGAAGGACGGCAAGCAAGGGATATTTCACAGAAGCAGTAAGCTAGTAGTAAAAGCTAAAACCGTTTGCATATGTGATACTCAATCGTAAAGACAAGTTAAATTACCTACTGACAAAATAAAACGTGAAAAAGTCATTCTATCTTTAATATTGCCAAGTAAAACGGCCAGCAAGAGGTTTCTGAAACCTGATTCAAACAGCTTGATACTCAAGCTGAATGGCTGCTGAGAGCTACAAGTGATACCCAACTGATAAATTAGTGCAAAGGAGAGACCAAGGCAAAATGTACCCAAAATATTCTGAAAATTTTCAGTTTTGACCGATTCTTCCCATGACGGACGGCAAGCAAGGGATTTTCGACCTAAGTGACAGTTAGCTAGTGATATTACCTAACAAAGTTGATAAATCGCAAGTTGATACTCGATCGATAAGACAGGTCAAATATTGCAAAACTTAAAAAATAATATATTCATATTCAAATGGCTGCTGAGCGATACAAGTTATAAAACGGCCAGCAAGAGATGTTTATAACCTGATACATAAAGCATGATAGTGAAGCTAAATTTACGCTATTAGCTTCAAGTGATACTCGACCAGTAACTGAGTGAAAAGGGGAGATCAAGGCAAAATGTACCCAAAATATTCTGAAAATTTTCAGTTTTGACTGATTCTTCCCATGGCGGACGGCAAACAAGGGATTTTCGACCTAAGTGACAGTTAGCTAGTGATATTACCTAACGATGTTGATAAATAGCAAGTTGATACCCTATCGATAAGACTGGTCAAATATTGAAAAACTTAAAAAATAATATATTCATTGTCAAATGGCTGCTGAGCGATACAAGTTATAAAACGGCCAGCAAGAGATGTCTGTAACCTGATACATTAAGCTTGATAGTGAAGCTAAATTTACGCTATTAGCTTCAAGTGATACTCGACCATTAACTAAGTGAAAAGGGGAGATCAAGGCAAAATATATTCTGAAAAATTTCTGTTTTGACCGATTCTGCCCTTGACGGACGGCAAGCAAGGGATTTTCGACCTAAGTGACAGTTAGCTAGTGATATTTCCTAACGATGTTGATAAATCGCAAGTTGATACTCGATCGATAAGACTGGTCAAATATTGAAAAACTTAAAAAATAATATATTTATTGTCAAATGGCTGCTGAGCGATACAAGTTATAAAACGGCCAGCAAGAGATGTTTGTAACGTGATACATAAAGCATGATAGTAAAGCTAAATTTATGCTAGTTGCTTCAAGTGATACTCAACCATTAACTGAGTGAAAAGGGGAGATCAAGGCAAAATGCACCCAAAATAGTCTGAAAATTTTCAGTTTTGACTGATTCTTCCCATGACGGACTGCAAGCAAGGGATTTTCGACATAAGTGACAGTTAGCTAGTGATATTACCTAACAAAGTTGATAAATCGCAAGTTGATACTCGATCGATAAGACTGGTCAAATATTGAAAAACTTGAAAAATAATATATTCATTGTCAAATGGCTGCTGCGCGATACAAGTTATAAAACGGCCAGCAAGAGATATTTGTAACCTGATACATAAAGAATGATAGTGAAGCTAAATTTATGCTGTTAGCTTCAAGTGATACTCGACCATTAACTGAGTGAAAAGGGGAGATCAAGGCAAAATGTACCCAAAATATTCTGAAAAATTTCAGTTTTGACTGATTCTTCCCATGACGGACGGCAAGCAAGGGATTTTCGACCTAAGTGGCAGTTAGCTAGTGATATTACCTAACAAAGTTGATAAATCGCAAGTTGATACTCGATCGATAAGACTGGTCAAATATTGAAAAACTTGAAAAATAATATATTCATTGTCAAATGGCTGCTGCGCGATACAAGTTATAAAACGGCCAGCAAGAGATATTTGTAACCTGATACATAAAGATTGATAGTGAAACTAAATTTATGCTGTTAGCTTCAAGTGATACTCGACCATTAACTGAGTGAAAAGGGGAGATCAAGGCAAAATGTACCCAAAATATTCTGAAAAATTTCAGTTTTGACTGATTCTTCCCATGACGGACGGCAAGCAAGGGATTTTCGACCTAAGTGACAGTTAGCTAGTGATATTACCTAACAAAGTTGATACTCGATCGATAAGACTGGTCAAATATTGAAAAACTTGAAAAATAATATATTCATTGTCAAATGGCTGCTGCGCGATACAAGTTATAAAACGGCCAGCAAGAGATATTTGTAACGTGATACATAAAGCATGATAGTAAAGCTAAATTTATGCTAGTAGCTTCAAGTGATACTCAACCATTAACTGAGTGAAAAGGGGAGATCAAGGCAAAATGCACCCAAAATAGTCTAAAAATTTTCAGTTTTGACTGATTCTTCCTATGACGGACTGCAAGCAAGGGATTTTCGACATAAGTGACAGTTAGCTAGTGATATTACCTAACAAAGTTGATAAATCGCAAGTTGATACTCGATCGATAAGACTGGTCAAATATTGAAAAACTTGAAAAATAATATATTCATTGTCAAATGGCTGCTGCGCGATACAAGTTATAAAACGGCCAGCAAGAGATATTTGTAACCTGATACATAAAGATTGATAGTGAAACTAAATTTATGCTGTTAGCTTCAAGTGATACTCGACCATTAACTGAGTGAAAAGGGGAGATCAAGGCAAAATGTACCCAAAATATTCTGAAAAATTTCAGTTTTGACTGATTCTTCCCATGACGGACGGCAAGCAAGGGATTTTCGACCTACGTGACAGTTAGCTAGTGATATTACCTAACAAAGTTGATACTCGATCGATAAGACTGGTCAAATATTGAAAAACTTGAAAAATAATATATTCATTGTCAAATGGCTGCTGCGCGATACAAGTTATAAAACGGCCAGCAAGAGATATTTGTAACGTGATACATAAAGCATGATAGTAAAGCTAAATTTATGCTAGTAGCTTCAAGTGATACTCAACCATTAACTGAGTGAAAAGGGGAGATCAAGGCAAAATGCACCCAAAATAGTCTGAAAATTTTCAGTTTTGACTGATTCTTCCCATGACGGACTGCAAGCAAGGGATTTTCGACATAAGTGACAGTTAGCTAGTGATATTACCTAACAAAGTTGATAAATCGCAAGTTGATACTCGATCGATAAGACTGGTCAAATATTGAAAAACTTGAAAAATAATATATTCATTGTCAAATGGCTGCTGCGCGATACAAGTTATAAAACGGCCAGCAAGAGATATTTGTAACCTGATACATAAAGATTGATAGTGAAACTAAATTTATGCTGTTAGCTTCAAGTGATACTCGACTATTAACTGAGTGAAAAGGAGAGACCAAGGCAAAATGTACCCAAAATATTCTGAAAAATTTCAGTTTTGACCGATTCTTCCCATGACGGACGGCAAGCAAGGGATTTTCGACCTAAGTGACAGTTAGCTAGTGATATTACCTAACAATTTTGATAAATCGCAAGTTGATACTCGATCGATAAGACTGGTCAAATATTGAAAAACTTAAAAAATAATATATTCATATTCAAATGGCTGCTGCGCGATACAAGTTATAAAACGGCCAGCAAGAGATGTTTGTAACGTGATACATAAAGCTTGATAGTGAAGCTAAATGTATGCTATTAGCTTCAAGTGATACTCGACCATTAACTGAATGAAAAGGAGAGATCAAGGCAAAATGTACCCAAAATATTCTGAAAAATTTCAGTTTTGACTGATTCTTCCCATGACGGACGGCAAGCAAGGGATTTTCGACCTGAGTGACAGTTAGCTAGTGATATTACCTAACAATGTTGATATATTGCGAGTTGATACTCGATCGATAAGACTGGTCTAATATTGATATACTTAAAAAAAAATTATATTCATAGTCAGATGGCTGCTGAGCTATACAAGTTATAAAACGGCCAGCAAGAGATGTTTGAAACCTGATACATAAAGCTCGATAGTGAAGCTAAATTTATTTTATTAGCTTCAAGTGATACTCGACCATTAACTGAGTGAAAAGGGGAGATCAAGGCAAAATGTACCCAAAATATTCTGAATAATTTCAGTTTTGACTGATTCTTCCCATGACGGACGGCAAGCAAGGGATTTTCGACATAAGTGACAGTTAGCTAGTGAGTTTACCTAACGATGTTGATAAATCGCAAGTTGATACTCGATCGATAAGACTGGTCAAATATTGAAAAACTTGAAAAATAATATATTCATTGTCAAATGGCTGCTGCGCGATACAAGTTATAAAACGGCCAGCAAGAGATATTTGTAACCTGATACATAAAGATTGATAGTGAAACTAAATTTATGCTGTTAGCTTCAAGTGATACTCGACCATTAACTGAGTGAAAAGGGGAGATCAAGGCAAAATGTACCCAAAATATTCTGAAAAATTTCAGTTTTGACTGATTCTTCCCATGACGGACGGCAAGCAAGGGATTTTCGACCTAAGTGACAGTTAGCTAGTGATATTACCTAACAAAGTTGATAAATCGCAAGTTGATACTCGATCGATAAGACTGGTCAAATATTGAAAAACTTGAAAAATAATATATTCATTGTCAAATGGCTGCTGCGCGATACAAGTTATAAAACGGCCAGCAAGAGATATTTGTAACCTGATACATAAAGATTGATAGTGAAGCTAAATTTATGCTGTTAGCTTCTAGTGATACTCGACCATTAACTGAGTGAAAAGGGGAGATCAAGGCAAAATGTACCCAAAATATTCTGAAAAATTTCAGTTTTGACTGATTCTTCCCATGACGGACGGCAAGCAAGGGATTTTCGACCTAAGTGACAGTTAGCTAGTGATATTACCTAACAAAGTTGATAAATCGCAAGTTGATACTCGATCGATAAGACTGGTCAAATATTGAAAAACTTGAAAAATAATATATTCATTGTCAAATGGCTGCTGCGCGATACAAGTTATAAAACGGCCAGCAAGAGATATTTGTAACCTGATACATAAAGATTGATAGTGAAACTAAATTTATGCTGTTAGCTCCAAGTGATACTCGACCATTAACTGAGTGAAAAGGGGAGATCAAGGCAAAATGTACCCAAAATATTCTGAAAAATTTCAGTTTTGACTGATTCTTCCCATGACGGACGGCAAGCAAGGGATTTTCGACCTAAGTGACAGTTAGCTAGTGATATTACCTGACAAAGTTGATAAATCGCAAGTTGATACTCGATCGATAAGACTGGTCAAATATTGAAAAACTTGAAAAATAATATATTCATTGTCAAATGGCTGCTGCGCGATACAAGTTATAAAACGGCCAGCAAGAGATATTTGTAACCTGATACATAAAGATTGATAGTGAAGCTAAATTTATGCTGTTAGCTTCAAGTGATACTCGACCATTAACTGAGTGAAAAGGGGAGATCAAGGCAAAATGTACCCAAAATATTCTGAAAAATTTCAGTTTTGACTGATTCTTCCCATGACGGACGGCAAGCAAGGGATTTTCGACCTAAGTGACAGTTAAGACAGATAAGACTGGTCAAATATTGAAAAACTGAAAAAATAAGATATTCATAGTGAAATGGCTGCTGAGCGATACAAGTTATAAAACGGCTAGCAAGAGATGTTTGACACCTGACACATATTTTTTTTTAAGTTTTTCAATATATGACCAGTCTTATCGATCGAGTATCAACTTGCGATTTATCAACTTTGTTAGGTAATATCACTAGCTAACTGTCACTTAGGTCGAAAATTCCTTGCTTGCCGTCCGTCATGGGAAGAATCAGTCAAAACTGAAAATTTTCAGAATATTTTGGGTACATTTTGTCTTGATCTCCCGTTTTCACTCAGTTAATGGTCGAGTATCACTTGAAGCTAATAGCATAAATTTAGCTTCACTATCAAGCTTTATGTGTCAGGTTTCAAACATCTATTGCTGGCCGTTTTATAACGTATCGCTCAGAAGCCATTTGACTATGAATATCTTATTTTTAAGTTTATTAATATTTGACTAGTCTTATCGATCGAGTATCAACTTGCGATTTATCAACATCGTTAGGTAAACTCACTAGCTAACTGTCACTTATGTCGAAAATCCCTTGCTTGCCGTCCGTCATGGGAAGAATCAGTCAAAACTGAAATTATTCAGAATATTTTGGGTACATTTTGCCTTGATCTCCCCTTTTCACTCAGTTAATGGTCGAGTATCACTTGAAGCTAATAAAATAAATTTAGCTTCACTATCGAGCTTTATGTATCAGGTTTCAAACATCTCTTGCTGGCCGTTTTATAACTTGTATAGCTCAGCAGCCATCTGACTATGAATATAATTTTTTTTTAAGTATATCAATATTAGACCAGTCTTATCGATCGAGTATCAACTCGCAATATATCAACATTGTTAGGTAATATCACTAGCTAACTGTCACTCAGGTCGAAAATCCCTTGCTTGCCGTCCGTCATGGGAAGAATCAGTCAAAACTGAAATTTTTCAGAATATTTTGGGTACATTTTGCCTTGATCTCTCCTTTTCATTCAGTTAATGGTCGAGGATCACTTGAAGCTAATAGCATACATTTAGCTTCACTATCAAGCTTTATGTATCACGTTACAAACATCTCTTGCTGGCCGTTTTATAACTTGTATCGCGCAGCAGCCATTTGAATATGAATATATTATTTTTTAAGTTTTTCAATATTTGACCAGTCTTATCGATCGAGTATCAACTTGCGATTTATCAAAATTGTTAGGTAATATCACTAGCTAACTGTCACTTAGGTCGAAAATCCCTTGCTTGCCGTCCGTCATGGGAAGAATCGGTCAAAACTGAAATTTTTCAGAATATTTTGGGTACATTTTGCCTTGGTCTCTCCTTTGCACTAATTTATCAGTTGGGTATCACTTGTAGCTCTCAGTAGCCATTCAGCTTGACTATCAAGCTGTTTGAATCAGGTTTTAGAAACCTCTTGCTGGCCGTTTTACTTAGCAATATTACAGATAGAATGACTTTTTCACGTTTTATTTTGTCAATAGGTAATTTCACTTGTCTTTACGATTGAGTATCACATATGCAAACGGTTTTAGCTTTTGCTACTAGCTTACTGCTTCTGTGGTGAAATGTCCCTTGCTTGCCGTCCTTCGAGTTGTAAGTCCTTGCACATGATAACTGCATTCTTTCCACGCTTCGCCTACTAGGCTTTACTATAAGTCACTTCTTCTTGAGCCTGGGGTCCGCTTGGCAACCTAATCCTAGGCACTAGTTTTTACGAAAGCGACTGCCATCTGACCTTCAACCCAGAGGGGAAACTAGGCCTTGTTGGGATTAGATTACTGTAGTAATCGTATTTATTTACATGATATGGCTATGCCAAGTACCTGTGTGTAGAATAAACAGCAGATGTATCTCTGTTTATTTGCATTTTTGCATAATTTATTATGTGAAAATAAAATAAGCATCAAAGATCGAATTTGGCCGCTGAACTACAAAGTTCGCGGCCGGAGCGGCTGACCATGATTAATGCGCTCAGTGCTTATTTAATAATTTATCATGTTTGCTATAAGTAAGTATAGTAAATACACGTGTCACACGTGCTATTTCACTAGCTTTTTAAGACGATTTATTTGATATAAAATATTGACTCCTTAATTTGGCTGGGTTATTGGCGGCTGCTAACTTTGGCTGGTAACTTCACACCGGTGCAGTATTGTTCTCCGCAATAATGCATAATGATATTTGTTCCTAATATGGTAAAAACCACGCCCTGCCCCTTAAAAATGCGACAACTTTAGCACACTTTATTTAGTTTAGCATTCCTTTTTCCAAACAGAAAAGTTTTGGTCATCAGTCCCTCTCATCTCTACCAATGAATAGCCACCAAAAGTGTGAATTCAGTAAAAATGCAATAAGTATTGAATTAGGTACCTGATTGAATGTGGTACTCGTAATGTAGATAACTTTGCTTTCGTTCGCGTAGTGTGTTTGTAGTGTATATGGTCTAAATAAGTGTATTAAAACCATTTGATTTTCATAACCCTTTCATAAATTAGCCAAAGCAAACCTACGGCTATTTCTCTCAGTACTTTTCATAAAAACGGAATTAGCTTCCCTTCTTAAGGAACTCCAAGGCACCCTTTTTATTTAATATTCATAAATACAGGTCAAGCAGTCTTACTGAGAAGGCCCCGGCTTTAAAACGTTTAGACGGCAGCGGTAAAGAAAAACACTCCTAAATAGACTTCTTAGCGAGTTCGCGGAATAAAACATTAAAAGCAACAAAATGGAGCTTAATGTGTTGTTATGAGGCGGCACGGTGGAAAACTATTTGCCGGATTATTTGTGTAACTTCTCCAGTCTGCCCAACGAGTTGTTATGAAAGAAGTTATCGCGCTTGAAAATTTTAAAAGCTTTTGCATTTCTTAGATATAAAGTAGAGAAGTTGAATAGTTCCTTTGCTGTGTTTTAATTTTTTCACAAGGTGCAAAATTTGTGTAGTGAAGAAACTGTTTACTTTCGTAGTACTTATGTAATTTTCTAGGTTTTACAAACATCATTTCGTTGCTTAAAAGGGTTTCGTAACCAGATTTTGAATATTTAATAAACAAGTCTCCGTCGTTTTATAAGATGACATAAACTGTATTATCAATAAATAAAACAGACCCTCCAAGCTGTGTCGGACAGCATCAATAAAAGTCTTATTTCGATTCAGCGTGAAGGGGACGACGGTTAAATATCCTTTGTTTTCGAGATGAATCACGAAGTGGAAAATACGATCAGATGACTATTCAATTTTTCTTTATTCATAAGTCAATACATTTTCAGAACCGCGGAAGTATCGACATTTGTAAGTACCTATAAATCGAAAAATGTTCAGCGCTTTCCAGTAAATTTCATATTTAGTCAATTAAAAATGATCAAGTAAAATTCTATTCTAAAATATGAACCTGACCCAAAGACGTTTTCAGATACGTGCTTAACACTTCAAATGGTGTAATTGACAACTAAAACGGCTCTGAACATAATTCCTCTAGCAATCTTCAATAAAAACGTGTTCGCCTCGTCTTTGGGGGCTGGGCAGTGAGCACAAACACGTAGTTAGTCAGCAAGCCAAGTCAGACCAAGTCCCAAGTGATTTAATACAATTTAGCCACTGCAAACCAGCAAAGTTTTATCTTCTGATTTTATCTAACACTGAAAATTAACTACATTCGTAGAAAGGGCTGGTCTTTGTGCTTTCAGGCAAATTGGGTAATGTAAGGTGAACTTCTGAATTTATCTTGTTAATCATAGTATTAATGTGATACAAGTTTAAACTTAATTCAAGATAATCGCAGATAAAAATAAACACGTGCACGTGAATAAAATACACTCAAACAAAGTAAACGTTATAGAGAATTTTATTAGCAGATTTAATTTTCTAACATATGGGAAGCAATCTTTGTCCGTCAACAGCGGAAGTCAAGAGGGTGATAAATAAAATAGCTTCCCCTTTCCCCAATTTTATATAAACACGCGTCCCATCCGCAATCTGCATGTTTATGAGCAAATATTCTATAAACAAGTCGGAAGGCAGAATTGTAGTAAAGGCAAGTGACACAAATCTGCCTGTTTTAGTTACCGTAAATTACTTGCGAAATGTGCGTTATACAAGAGAAGTAATTATTTTCTTATCAACACACACACACACACAGGAAGTCTGATTATTATCAAACATTTTGATATTTATCACCTCGTGACCTAAATATATTTTTGATTATTTTATTGAAACTCGACAACCATATTTTAAACCAGTTTTCATATTGTAGTGACTGCATATAATTTATTTCGAGATTGCCTGCCAGATAAAATAACATAATATTATTTTAAATACGTATATCCCGAGCTTTATTGTACGAGGTATAACCATCCACAGACAGCAATTCAGAGAATTGCATGCAAATAAGCTAAGAGTGGGCCATAAATACCCCCATTGTTTCGTTATATTTAGCCCCGACTCCATTTCCTTATTGTCAAGAATGTCAAAATATTTTATGAGTTCGTTGACTGTAGTTTGTTTGACTTTGAATAAGTTATTGTACATATGTTCTTGGCTGATTTTAGTCAAGTTTATACGGAAAACTTTGTGGCCCTTACAGTTTCTGATTCAATAGAGAATGTCATTGTGATGTACGTATATGTAAGGTAGTTGTAAGTATTTGTTATGAAATAGGTGGAGGGTAGTTTTGTCTCTGTCTTGTCGAAATAAATGGTTTTTGGTACGGACGTGTTTTACTGTTGCTCCTGGAAACCTGGATCTAGCAGGGTTTCCTATATCCTGGATACAGACTTAACAGTGGCGACGATAAAGGAACTTACTCGCGAATGTTTTTGTGACGTTGAACAATAAATAAGTGTAAAAACAATGGCAAGTCAGGTCGGAAAAATTGGGCCATTCGACTTGGATAAGGACAGTTGGGATTATTACATAGATCGCTTGGAGCAATCGTTTATTGCGAATGCAGTGGATGATACAGTGAAAGTGGCAACGTTGATTACTGTAATTAGCGGTGACGCGTACGCGTTAATGGCAAATTTGTGTATGCCATTGAAACCGTCAACCAAAACATTTAAGGAGTTGGTGACGGTCATGAAAGACTATTTACAACCTAAGCCCAGTTTATTGGCAGAACGATTTAAGTTTAGGCGCCGGGTACAAAGTAGTGACGAAAGTGTTGGGGAATACGCAGCCGCACTAAAAAATTTACCAAAGGATTGTAAATTTGAGGGTGACAGTCTGCAGGAAAACTTACGAGATCAGTTCGTATGTGGGTTAGCGCGTGACAGCATACGGCAGCGACTGTTTGCAGAAGATAACATTAAATTCGACAAAGCATTTAGGCTCGCGGTAACGCTTGAGATGGCAGAGGCGGATGCAGCACTAGTGGAGCAAAAACAACAAAAACAGTGGACCGAAAATACAACGCCAGTACACCAGCTAAGGAATACGGGGCGGGGCCGGGGGCGCGCTAGTGGGCGCGCGCCGAACCATGGTACTGGTACTTCGCGCGGCTCGGCACACGATAGCGCGGTCGGTCGCAGCGGCGGCGGCGGCGGCGGCGGCGGCGGCGGCGGCGCCAGCGGTTGGAGTGGCGGAGGTTGGCGAAAAAAGAACTCGGTTACAGGCACTGAGGGCGCAAAAGTGGATTGCCGAGTTTGTGGAGACCAACACTTGACAGAAAGCTGCAAGTTTAGAATGTACGTTTGTCGAGTATGCAATCAGGAAGGTTATTTGAAACGCGTATGTCCAAAGATGAAAGGCGGCTCGGCAGTGGTATACAATATGCACAGTCGGGATGTAAATAGATACACCTCCAGCGATAGTGACGAGGTAACTAATTATTCAATAGATGCAGCGGGTTTAAAAAAATATAAACCGTACTTATTAAACATCTGTATAAATGGCAAGCAATTAATGATGGAAATCGATACTGGTTGTGCGGCAACTTGTATTAGTTTAGAGTGTTACAAGAAAGTTTTTTCTAAAATACCAATAGCGGACAGTGACTTAAATTTAATATATTATACAGGCGATTAGTTTCACCGGTGGGTAAAATAACACCGCTGGTGAATTATAACAATATAAGTAAATACTTAAATTTATATATTGTGCGCAGTGGTAAAACCAGTTTATTAGGACGACAATGGTTGGTGGAACTAGGTATTTTTAGGTTGGTGGAACTAGGAAAAAGAAGCTTTAAGTATAATTTTCGGAATTAGGAAGTTCCATCAATATCTTTTTGGAAGAAAGTTTATATTGAGGACCGACCATAAACCGTTAGTTACCATTTTTGGCGATAAAGTCGGCATTCCGGTTATGGCGGCTAGTAGAATGCAACGTTGGGCAGTAATGCTATCGGGGTACGACTACGATATTGAATATGTACGCAGCGACAAGAATGCCGCTGACGCCTTATCAAGGTTACCTACCGGAGAAACAGCAAAAGAAAAGAAGGAAGTTACATATATAAATTTTATTCAAAACTTCCTTCCTATCACTAGGAAAATAGTAAAAGAAAATACGTTCAAGGACGAGACCCTGCAAAAAGTAGTATTGCATATACAATCAGGTTGGCCCAATCAAGATAGTAGTGACACTTCTTTGAAACCGTACTGCACTCGAAAGACGGAATTATATCTCGATAGAGGATGTGTGGTTTGGGGATACCGGTTAGTGATACCTAAAGCGTTACAAAAAACGGTTTTAAGCGAATTGCATACTGGTCACATGGGGATAGTGAAGATGAAAAGTATTGCGCGTAGTTATGTATGGTGGCCGAGTATCGACGCGGACATAGAACACATTTGTCATGAATGTATCACATGCGCAGCGGAGGGGATGGCGCCCCCGCGTACAGCACCGCAACCGTGGCCATACATACCGGAAGCTTGGTCTAGGCTACATTTAGATTTTTTGGGTCCTCTCGGAGGGAAAACGTATTTAGTGCTTATAGATGCTAGTAGTAAATGGATAGAAGCATTTGCAATGCAAAAGACCACGGCTTCTGCAGTAATTAAGGTTTTGGAGGAGACGTTTGCGCGCTTTGGTTTACCACTCCAGGCGGTTTCAGATAATGGACCGCCGTTCACGAGTAGGGAATACAGAAATTTCCTACTTCACAATGGAATTAAAATGACGTATTCTCCAGCCTATCACCCATCGTCGAACGGTGCGGCGGAAGGAGCAGTTAAATTATGTAAACGGACGATTAAAAAAGCCATTAGGGACGGTAATAATGTGGATTCGGCTTTACAGGCCAAATAGGCCTGGCCTGGGGGCTGTGGATTGGGCTTTAATGATGTATAGAAATGTCGAGCACAGCAGTACAGGCATCTTGCCGGCTATGCTGTTACAACATAGGACTTTGCGGATGAGATTAGAGTTATTGAAAGACGCACGGGAAGTAGAAAGTTGTGTACATGAAGCACAACAGCAGCAGGTGCGAAATACTGGCGGGACGGATAGACATTTTAACGTGGGGGATAGGGTATGGACACGAGATTTTAGGGAAGGACGGAAGTGGATTAGGGGGCAAGTCGAACAACAAATGGGGTCACGTAATTATATAGTATCTAGGGAAAGCGGTCCACCTATGAAACGACATACAGATCAGATTAAAAGTAGATGGAATTCGATATTGGAAGAACTGCCTTCCCCGGATGAACCGTCCCCAGAGCCGGCTCGGGACTCCGTCAGCGCACCGACACCAGGATCGGGTGAACGGGGAACCGACCCTCCTTCGCAGTCATTTGTTACAGGTCCCACTTTGAGGCCACGCCCTACTCAACCACCCAGCCGACTAGGTTTCGAAATAGATTAATGTAATAATAGAATATTCTATGTTATGTATACCTTTATTTTGTATTTACCTATACATTAACTACGTTTAAGTATAGTTAGATAAATACTTGTGTTAAGATAATATTGTTAGAGTGAAAACATCTTAATGTCAGGCTAGCATGACCATAGCTTAAAGTATCACATTTCTAGATTGGTCGAATGGATATTTTAGTCATAATTCAGTGAGAGGGTGTGATGTACGTATATGTAAGGTAGTTGTAAGTATTTGTTATGAAATAGGTGGAGGGTAGTTTTGTCTCGGTCTTGTCGAAATAAATGGTTTTTGGTACGGACGTGTTTTACTGTTGCTCCTGGAAACCTGGATCTAGCAGGGTTTCCTATATCCTGGATACAGACTTAACAGTCATAAGCACACCATTGCCATTGAGAACACCATGGTGGATGTAGAAATACCTACCAAAATTACAAAAGTAAAATTAGTACTTATTTCACATAGTTTTACGAGGTTTTCGGCGCTGTGGTTAAGTTTTCTCTCAAACAGTAGTCTTTGTCTATTTTTGGTATATGTAATTTAATATATGTATAGGTATCGCTGGGGCGACTTTGTGGAATCGGACCTGCGCGAGTCGCTCAATTTGCGAGGCCGAGACAACTGGCGTAAACTTGTGTCGGAGGCCGGACTCATTTTGGGTCCGCCATTAAGTTAGTTAATTGATAGGTAAAATTCTGGAAAACTAAAGTTTTTTATTGATTCAAGGATTTTTTTTATACCACGTCGGTGGCAAAATAAGCATACGGCCCGTCTGCTTACCAGCAGCTACTGTAGCCTATGTACGCCTGTAACTCCAGAGGTGTCACATGCGCGTTGCCGACCCTTTACAAAAAGGAGGATTATTAGGATACATCCATAACTCCATAAACTCTTATACGTTCTTCTTGCTAATTTTGATCTAAAATTGCTTGCTACTCATCCTAAGATACAACTAACTCTATTATACTATTAATTGACACTTTTTTATTTATAGGTAACGATTTAAATAAAGTTCTTTAAATTTGTTTTGTAAAACCTAAATCAAGTATATACTTACCTTATTTGGCTTTTTTATACAATGCAGCTGATCAGATGCCATTGTTTTTTACGTTCCAGTCGATATTTTTTGCTAAATTTTGGTTAAATTACCTCGCAGAGTATGAAAACCACATAGTACAGTACTTTTACTATAAAATAAATGTCCCCAATCAACTTTGATCATAGTCAACAGAACCCTTAACTGTTTTAGTAAAGTGAACCCATTAACATTCAGAATGTCTGTCCCTTCGTGAAATAAAGTCGTTCACATTTCATGCACAACATTCACAGTCTTGGTCTGATAAGATAGTTTATGTAGTTGATACGCAGTTGTTATTTTTAATGTACATTTATGACATCCAAAATCGTAAACAATATTGTGATTTTAGCGGCCGGTTTCATGTCGGACATAGTATAAGTCGGTAGTCAGTCTTCCATGAATGAAGGAAATTGCGTAATGTACGATTGACGATTGCTCCATTAAAACCAATGTGGTAAAATGCTGAAAATTTAAAGTAAAGTCATAATTACTCTGTTAACAGTACTCATTGTATTTGTAAACACTGCCAATAATTTCCCAAAATTAATTTAATTTTGTAATGATTTTCTTTTTTTTACTCACAACCTGACATTTCGTGAATTAACCGGCGCCCAGCAACCACTCTCAATTAAGTTAAATAAGCTGAAAATATTAATGCTTGACAGTAAATCACTGGGGATGGCTTCTTCATCAGGCTATGTCCAAACAAAACGGCTCATTGCTTTCCTGATTAATTGCAGAGAGAGCCGCGGCGACATTACGATGTGGAAAAATAATATCTATACATAAAATATATATCGTTTTCACAATTAGCCGTAACGGCATTACACTGTATAGGGGGCTAAAGGGTGACATTACTATAGCATAGGAATTATTTCCTTATTTTTTTAAAATAAAGATTGTTGAATGGTTAGTAGCGTGACTAAAACCAACCAAGTTAGACATAGAAACGCTAAAATATATCAAGCAACAAATTCCAACAGTCAACTCTGTAAAATGGACAAGTACCTACTTGTCACTTTAAGCACACGAGCCTGTCATGTTTCACACAAGTAGGGATTTGGCAAAAAGGTGGTAATAAGGTATGCAAGCCCTCTTTCCTTTGTCGGCCACTCGCTCGCAACGTGAGTGGAATCTCCACGTGCGGCGGAGATTTGCTAACTCCACGTTAAGAAGTCGGTGCGTGAAACGTAGACGCACTCATGAAAGTGTTCAATCATTCATACTTTATATGTTGGCTTTTTACACATTGCCCATATTAACGTGATACTCAAAATTGCGGGCTGAATACATTTGTGTTATTTAATATACGAGTGTGCGTCCTCATTTATTATAGAAACTCAAATTTGTATCACAGCATAAAGGTAAGGTCGGGTGTACACGGGCGGGGTCGAACGGCCGCATCATTGTGCGGGCGGGCCGCGGGCGCGTGACTACAATGCCGTCGCACTGACATTTTCGCTAATGGTTCCAGGGTAGGCACAATAAAACGACAATACGACGCGAGATAAGGTGGCAAGTGAAAATTTTAGAACGAGATTAATTTAATTCTTGCGCCAGTTTATAGATACCTACTCGCCGCGACACGCTCTGTTCCGGGGGCTCCTGAGGATATAAATTATCTTAAGGAATTTTGGCAAGAATTTTTCATATCAGGGTTTAACCTTCATTTTAAGGCCTTATAAATAATATGTACCTCGTTACGTACATAGATATTAAGGAAAATAAAATGTAAGCCTTTTTTTTGTAATGTTAAAGGGTAACGTTTACAAATAATCATCAAAAAGGCCATAAATGCGTAATCCGTTTAGAAAATACACGCTATGACGGCCCGAAGCGCTAACGAAATTGTATTCTAAAAAAATATTCAAGGATCGTCCCCGCATTCTGCCGAACATTGTGACATTTTGACCCGCACACCGTTTTTCAATGAGGATTTTGCAACCAATGCTTTTCAGCCCCCGAAAGGGTTGTCCACGTTATTCATGCTTTTATATTTTTATTATCGTCGGCGAATGAATGCTTCAAAGTGACTACTGAATATCCATTTGCAAATGTCTCTATGTTGTTTGTGGGGGATAAATTTAGAAATTTACAAAAGTAGACAATTTTAATCAATGAATGAATTAAAACAGTAAGTGTAGATTATGTAGTGTTAAAATATCTGAATTAGGCGCCAGTTGGTCGATATCGAACGTTAAACCAGAAGGCCTTGCAAATGTCTCCGCGAACGTTAAGGTGGCCGTTACGGCCTCAGAGTGCTGACTTTACCCACGCATCCTAGCTAAACAGATATCTTAGAGTCAGCTATTTGCTTAATGTGCTTCGTGTAATTTAATTACAAATGTAGGTATCTGGTTTAATTTAATAGCGGTCTTTGCTTTGGCCAAAAGATATGGGTATAAAAACAAATAAAGGCATGGAAAACAAAGCTAAAACAGCCACAGGTTTTACATATTATTATAGGAAGAATAAAATAAGTTAAATCGTAGACACATACACAAACAAAATACATTGATAAATAGGAAAAAAAACGTGATAGTGCCACGAAATGGCTTCATCTCAGCATAGTGCTGGCAATTGTCAGTGTTGATCTTTCGATAAGATCAGCAGGTAAAAAAAAAACACGACAGGTAACACGAAAAAGTAACATTCAATAAAACAATCAGTTAACATAACAGTGAACAGCTGGTGCCGGATTCTAATTTTAAAATACATTAACAATACATTAAGAACACAACCTATCTCAAACATAAATAACTCCAACACACAACAAACAATCAACCAATATTGAAGTTGTATTGGAGTTGAGTTGGAATATTTCTCAAGCACATGTTGATATTTCTGATTCAGATGTTTATGCCGTAGCTGTATTGCGTTGTTAATGTATTGGAGTTGTATTGAAGTTGGATCGTGTCTATACGTGTTTTAAAGTTAGAATACGGCCCCTGAACAAAATACAACATAACATTCCAAATGTATACAACTATAAAGGATCTGTCCGAACTTGTCTTGCTATTGCTATGCTAGGCAGCATTATGCGTATGCATAACCAAGTGTGTACACGCAAATAAACTAATCAATAAATTGCAACCTGAGCCACCAGCCAGCCAGCAGCCAGCCAGTCAGGTTCAGCACTTTGCGTAATAACGTTCGTTTGAACTGTTGCCCTAGAGCGGGGCCAGGAGTCTCCAAACCTTTAAAACCCGAGGCTGTGCCTGCGCTTCCTCTTCGCCGGCCGGATTGTATAGAATTTAACTATTTTCCTCTCTGGCCCGATTGGCAGGCCCGCGGGTCAGATTCGGCCTAAGACACCTACCCTAGAGCCGTAGTCAGAGTACATGTCAATAATTGCTATTGTTAGACAATGATCTTTCTGAGCGATGCCTAAAGTATAATCTATTTGGTAAATAATAACTTATTTGATGACAACTTACCAATAAAATTGACGTGTAAAACGGCTAACACGAGAAGGCGTGCGAGGGGTCGGCCGCCTCGCGTATGCTCGCCCGCCATCTCTTAGCGCGCTAGCCTGTGCTGCCATCTACTGCCCTCCGACTGCAAGCTCCACATGTTGATCGATGAGATTACTGTCTTCTTGATATCTTCATTGTGTGGTCATCAAGTCTGTAGCCAAACTTGATATCTGAAAAAAAAGTACAAACTATAGGTAGATATGTTATAAAAGCTCAGGGATTTTTTTAGTTGTGCAACTGAAATGGACGAAGTATGAGGTATTGAGGAATGTACAGGTATCTAAATTTTTTAAATGTACTAATGTTATGTTTTTAAATCTTAGATCTCGAGCGCTATTCCACCTTTATCATAAAGATTTGTTACGCTTTTGACTTTTGCCTTGTTTTATAATCAAAATGACTTCTAAACAAATTGTCACTAAAAAGTTCGATTTGATGTATTTAATTTACGTAGGTACCTAAGCAATCTCTTTAGATTTTTTATTTGATATGAACTTGATAGCCATTTTATAACAACTACTTTTCATATTAAAATCATACCAATAACAGATTATATTTATTTGAACCTCGACTGTAACGAAAAATTTAACCATGCACGCTAGGGATACGATAATAATTTACCAGTTACATACTTTATTATATTCTTGTTGATACGAAATCTAAAATATATTTAAAAGTAAGATTCAGCGCGCTCCCTGCGCTGCTTTCATAAAATTAAAACGACGTTTTGCCGATAGTGCCCCGTAAGGTATTCACGTGACACTAAATATTCGTATTTTTATTTGTATTCAGAGTAAACTATGGTCGAAAAGCATTCAAATGCTATCTAAAATATGAAGCGGGTTACGTGTGAGATGCTCTAAAAGAATTTTATATGAAAGATTCGCCCGCGGCGCGGCGCCAGAAAACGCGCTTGCCGATGCGATGTAAAGATTGACTAGAAGAGATAAAGAAAATATGACTTGTTGGCAAAAACGGTCAAACTTTGCTTATGGAAATATATCTTATTGTCTATTTGAATGAGCATTGTTTTTTAAGGAGTAACCTGAAATTTTCGCCCATGAAAAATTGCTTTTTTTATGTTTTCTAACAAACAAACACAAGTAGAATGTCGAACGCCGTTTATACAAGCCTATTTAACCTCTCTTTTTTAATATTGTTTTGAAATTACTTATGCGATTCAAAACAAACATACTTCCTACTTACTACGTACGGGCGCGTGATATCAAAAGGAGATCAAATTGGAATTTAATTTAAGTTTGAATTGGCTTAACCCAAAGCAGAATGTTTTTTTGAATAACCCAGGCCCAGGTACCAGTATAGAGACGTGCACGTTACGATAACCCTTAAATGTGTAAGAATATAGCAAATTGAATTATGCATTGTAGACCTAACAAGTTTTTCCTTTGTATACATTGTTACGAAATCCGTTTTGGGAACCTCTTCCAGAAGTCTTATTTATTATGAGATTGCCGTCTACATATTTCAAATAAACACAGCTGTCTTGCCCCTCTCGCTGTTAAGTAATGGGTATTACATTTTTCTACTTAGTTAATGGGTATTTTTCATGAGCTTTACTTTTGTAGTTCTCGATTCAATAATGGAAAGAACATTATTATATTAAAATATTATGCCGTTTTTTAGGTGTATCAAGTAGCCCATTACTATTAGGTACTTACTTTAATTAAAATTGTAGTTCTTAAAATATTTAGAACATTGATGAATTCGGAGTATGATACCTAATACACATTATGATACGAGGAAATAAGGTGACATTTGAATGTAAACAATTCATTACTGTAAGTTCACTTTTACTCGTACTTTTTGGTGTTTGGTATGCATTAAATGCACGAGTTGTAATTTTTAAAGTTTGAAAGCTAGGTATGCCGTGGAATGATAGTTTTATAACGTACCGTATTAATAAAATTACATATTACACCTAATAAAATATATCTAACTGCCTGTATAAATCTGTCGTTTGTGACCCTGCCGACAAGACTCCGTCCTAGGGTAGATTCCGGTTAGCGTTTATATGCGTCTCTACCGCAAATATTTTTACCTGAGTTATTTCTATGTGTTTAAGTATTTATTTACATTTATCTGATATATTAATAGTCATCAGTACCCATAAGTACAGTACAAGATAAGCCTTACGAAGCTTACGCGTGGGGCTAGGAAGATTTGCGTAAGATTGTCCCATAACATTTATTTAAATACCTAAACGTAGAACTGAAAAGGTTGAAACTAGGAGCAGACTACAGACGAGAAAATGAAAAAGCATAGAGGAAGCTATCACGGATACAGAATGTTCCATTCATTTCCTTGAAATAAGAATTAGTGTAACTAAATAATTAAAAATATTGACGTAAATAATTTACCATATAATTATATTTATTGCAATTTAGTATGCGAATTCATTAAATTAAAACTAATTAATAAAAATAGTACCTACTAGAAGAAATCCAATGTTAGGAATATCAAAAGTGAATATATTTTTATTTTTACGTATTTATTTATAACCTTAATAAAAACGCTTCGTATTTGTGATTTTTTCAAACTTCTCACTCTCCAAGCATCAAAGTTTTCTATTAAAATACAAGTATTATGTCACCATCATCATCATCATATCAGCCGAAAGACGTCCACTGCTGAACATAGGCCTCCCCCAAAGAGTGCCACAATGACCGGTCCTGCACCACCCGCATCCACCATCCCGCGACCTTTACCAGGTCATCAGTCCACCTTGTGGGGGGTCTACCGACGCTGCGCCTTCCGGTTCGTGGTCGCCACTCAAGAACATTTCCGCCCCAACGGCCATCGGTTCTAGGTGCAATGTGCCCCGCCCACTGCCACTTCAGTTTAGCATTTCGGAGGGCTACATCGATTACTTTGGTTCTGCTGCGGATGGCCTCATTTCTGATGCGATCACGCAGACACTGCAAGCATAGCTCCAAATATTATGTAATTGCTACATTTTGTAATGGATATTAATTATACATACTGTAACTATGATAAGTAAAAAAAGCTAACACGACATCTGCGTATGATAGTCTATTTGCTGTTCATTTCTATGAATCTCTTGACACCTGCCAAAAAACAAGCATGTAAATGGAACAACAAATTAAAAAAAAACAAGAGAGGTAAATCTCCTATTACTCCGCACTAAAACATCAATTATGAATTTTAATTATAACTCATTGTGGTAACAAATCCAGTTTGAATTATAACATAAGGTGCCTAATTCTGGAACGTATTTCGATAGTTATCCGGGCAAGGATTGGCAATAACAAACGTAACGATAAACAGAGCTTAGAGATGACAAATCGTCCCCGAGCGGCTGCTGCGTGAAGTTGAGATAACGCGATCGCCAACGGAAAAGGATCTCGCAATTTTATCCTAACACCACATTACTGAGATGGATTAAAATATCGTTGTCAGTGCATGCCTCTTGCTTCAAGAAATAGTTAATGGTTTATGACGTTTGTGTCATATTTTTCAAAGCAACATGAGCCTTTATGTAAGTTTATTTCCATCGGTTTATCCATTTAGAAATGATATCGTTAAGAGTCCGGTAACGATTTGAAAACGAAAATCGCTAATAATGAATCTGTTAATTTTAATAATTAAAAATATTACTTTTTTCACCTCTCCAAGCAAAATTCGCGACAAAGCTGTTAGATTAAGGTGTACTTTTCATAAATGAAACATAAATTAAAAAAAAGCGTTCCACTTATGCAGTTTAAAAGGAAACGATATTTAAAAATATGTACTTATATACAAACTAATAGAAGTTGTCAGTTACTGCAAAATGCTATGGACAAGTTGAGCGGAATCAAAAATCACCGGTACTGGACTCTTAACTTTAAGAATAATAAGATGACTAAATGTTATGTTGTACAAAATATAGTTTCAAATAAAAAATTATGCTTGAACGTATTCAAAATAAATTTACAAGGTTTTATATTTAAAATTTTACGGCGTATACCCGTTTTACCCACTTATGTACCCAACATTGTTTGTACTGGGAATGGTAGGGTATTACCAGTTGGAAGTTAGGCGGGAGTTAGCCCTATCATCCCTTATTTTTAAACTCCTGCGAGGTAGGATCAGTAACCCGGGGTTACTGGCCACAGTGGGTCTGTATGCTCCAGCACGGTACGTGTGGCGCCGGCGCAGGCCGCCACTGCTAGCCGAGCCGCACGCGCGCACTGGCCTGCTGAAATGGGCGCCATGGACTCGGGCCCTGCGCACGCTTAATAAGGTTGCTACCCGGATTGATTTATTCCATTGTTCAGAGAATGACTTCACTAAATTGACTTTGTTTGTACTGTGTTATAATTAAATGTATGTCTGTATATATATTTGTATCTAGGTTAAATTTACTACACTATCGCATTGGGAAACTGTAATGTTAGTTGTATTGTTATTGTGAAATAAATAAATAAAAAAAGTAGTTTTAGCGTGATCGACTCAATTAATAATAATAATAAAGTACAATTAAAATCTTAATAGAAGTATGAACACTAAAACGAGTCTGTGTCTGCATAGAATACTTATTTCTCAAATAACTACTGCGTGATTTTAACTATGTAACAAATAATTAATGCTGTCCTTCTTCAGGGCTAAACTATCGCCATTCAACATTTTAAGAAAACCAGTTCAGCGGTTTAAGCATGAAGAGGTAAAACATCACATATATAGGTACAACGGTAATTTTACTTTAACATAAGTTAAGGCAGGCAGTAGTTGTGATTTCGAGCTATTAAGTACTTTGTTATGGAAAAAATAATGGCTAGATAATGCTTTGGATAATGATGAGGAGACGGATGCTACCAACATTCCTGAATGTCATGACTGAACTAAAATTTTATGTCTTTCCTAGTTCAACTGTGCCCCGATTCATTTGCGTGTTTGCTAAACACTATTATCGCTGCATGGCGCCTCTTTGTAACCGCTCGTAATTAGGCCGGAGTTACAGCACACGCATTATGTATGCAAAATAGTTTTCAAGTGAAGTTTTTAGTACGGTGGTGAAAAGACTGGGTGTGATTTTGCTTCAAACACATATATTTAATCTTTCTTTGTATTTGTACACTATATTAGTATTTGTGGTGTGGTGAGGTCATTATGAGGTAAATTTCACAAGTTGTTTCTGAATGCCTTTACTTTAAATAATACAAATATTGCATGTGTTCATGTGTAGTATGTATACCAAGATTTCTGGTTGATATCGCAGCACTGTATTTCAAGTTCTTACGGGTTTTCAATTAATATACACCGTGGGCTGGAATAATCCGACAGATCTTAACCACGAATTTCTAAGACCAAAAGAAGGAAAAAATATTATATTACTTTAGGTCAATTTCGCCAAAAAAAAAATTTTTTTTTCGTTTTTTTTTTTTCCATGTTTTGAATGTTTATTGCACATGAAAAGCAAATTAATAAAATAATGGACTAAAAAAAATTGGTACATTTGAAAAATTTAGTTTCTGCAAAGTTTTCCTTGTCACTTTGATATCTGTCAATAACGACGTGTAAACTATGTCCAATAGTAGCAACAACGCCATTAGAAAGGCATTTTGTGATGAGTTATAATAAAAAGTGTATTTAAAAAAAAATTGGTATTAACTCTGAAACTAGGCGTATTCCAGAAAAGTTTATAGGACATTTTAGTATCTAAATATGATCAGGAATACACTGTTAAAATCTGTCTAGTTATATGGGCCCACGGTGTATAAAAAAGTAACGTACTTTTTTATATATTAATTGAAAAGTGGTTTTGGCCGAATACCCAATATTTTGCCTTGTTGTTGGATAAAGCGCCAAAACATGTGTTATATTTTAGTTAGCTATCAGTAGAGTGAAAATAAGGGTGCCTAGAATTGACAAAATTTACTCAGATTAAAATCTCGTTTCTTAGCAGGTAGGGGAAAAAGTAAAACTCAAGCCAATATATACTTTAAAAAAATATTTTGCTGTCAACGCTAAAAAAAGTTTTAAAATTTATTTTATATCTATTCAAATACACATTTTATGAATAGGCTGTATACCGAATAGTAGCCAAATATTTATGACATATCCAATAGTTATTTAGTAGAAGGGTTTACTATGCGCTAAGCCAAGGACTATGCGCTAAGAATCCTAAAAAGGAATATTCAATTAAGGAATACAAAAGATATTGTGAGGGTATTTATTCGCGGCATGTTTTGATGGCTATTTATTTACGTGTTTACTGGCATATTTTAGTCAATAATACCCCTACATTGTCCCTTAGCACGGCATTCAATCAAATATTCCACACAGTGCACCACAAATCACAAGAACAAACGAATTAAGCTACGGCCTAATCTCTCTGTCATTAGACTGCCAATAGTTAGCAATCAGCTGATGGTTGCATCATACATTCATTGATTAATCCCTCTGGTAAAGGATTATATTGCACATTATTTTTTATTATTAAGGAACTATACACTACTTTGTTAAAATATTCGTATAGTCAAGATAGGAAATTTACTAAAGTTTATCAAATAACTTACAACCTCACTATATATGAAAAAATCGTTTAAAACAATATTAATATAGAAGTGTCTTTCCCACCATTTTCACCACTTAAATAGATGATTTCCTTGTAACAAACTCTGTCTATTCATAATTATATTTAAATCGGTTGACAGCGGTATAAGCCTGAAGATATATCAAACGGACAGAGTGACTTTCGCATTTAAAATAATAAATTGACATTGGCTTTCGGTACTGTTACATTGAAAACTCAAAAAGATAGACTATTAATTCTTACTAGCGCAAAGCATATGCGGACAGAAGAAGCTTGTTTTGGAAAGTGTTTGCATTTTAAGGTTTTGTCATATCAAGCTGCAAAGGAGCTAGGAACATTTTCGTAATACGCTTCTGCATAGTTCTCCAGCTTCTCTCGTATTCATTATTCGCCACGTGCACACGCTCTACTTTTAGCATGCAATCATGTGCTAGTGCATCCTTCGTAGGACCGTTTTGAGGTTCTTTCGTTTAAATTTCAAGGTGTTCTTAGTGATCCATGTAAATCGTAATTGTCAAGGTGTGTTGCCTTGCATTAAATCAGGCATGGCTTTTTATATGGTAATAGTGATAGAATGCTTAAGTTATATAAGAGTATTCGACATCGAAAATATTTCCATCATTCATGATTTATATTCATTTAGAAATTCTTGAAAAATAAAAATAAATCGGATCTTTTCTTGTTTGTGACACTTTTTGATTACTAAAAATGTATGCTATGACAAAAGTCACATAATAAATTTTTATATTTGTAACATAACTTTTGAACTCAATTAGGTCTTCATGGACTTCATAGTTCTAGAGATGTATATTTACTTTACTATTCAAAGTTTCACGTAGGTACATAATTTTTCGAAATCTATGTTGTAGGTATTGGTTGTATATGAAGATGAGATTAAACTTAGTTTAGATCCAGTTACCAGTACTGACTCTTTAAGTATGTTGCTAGGCATAGTATTAAGTTCTTAAAAATGTCTGCAAATACTCTTGGAGGAGACATACCTGTATCTTACAATTGATCACTTGAATTATCTTATAAAAGTTGATTACCTAAGTAGGTCGTTCATATTTATTATTGTTAACTAGCTAACCCGGCGAACTTCGTACCGCCATCTATATTATTTTCTAATTTCTCCAATATTTTAATAGTTATTCTGCTATTCGGGGCAGAGATAAATCCAAAAAAAATCAAACATGTTTAAAATCGATGTAGCCGTTCTTGAGTTATAATTATAAATGGTGTAACCAACACGACTTTGTTTTATTTATTATGTTAATTTTAAAAGTAGCCGATTGTTTGAAGGTAAGTTATGATTTTTCGATGAAGACATACACCACAAAACCGTTAAATCACGCTCGTGTTCGAGCAAACTCAAATTACAAAAGGTAAACTAAGATCTAATGACAAGGCACGCAACTAAATCTTCCTGACACCGCGCTAAATTCGATTAATATCGGCCGCCACTGCGCATCGTACTCGCACGCTAATTTCCAATTCCTTTAATTATAGCCAAAATTCCAATACTAAACTCCGATACAAATCTGCGAAACTCCACTTTATCAGACAGATGGTCTGATTAACACAATACACACAAATTAATGAACGATCAACTGAAAACATTTTCGAATCGACGATTTGGCAATTCCATGATTTCGGATTCGTTTGTGATGTGACGGCAATTATAAACACGTAATCAGGGCGCACACGGCCGTACATGGCCAATAAACTGATTTCTGACCCAGCTGAATTAGAGAATGATTAATTTCTATCAAACAAGCGAATTTTTGTTACGGAACGTAGGTAAATTTATGAACAAGAATTTATTTTATCTGATTTCAAAAGATATATACGCTAAAGCAAGCCAGTAGGTAATTATAAAGATAGCGATGCATACATTCAATGACAATGAATATGGTTTACATTGTATGGACGTTTTATACATATTATTGTATTAAATATGATGGTATAGTTGTATAGTATGCTAGTTATGTTATTTATATTATAGTTCTAGTACCCACAACAAAGGCCCTATTGATCTTGTGATATTAAGTTTATTTGTAATATTGTCCTAAAATAGATACATAGGTATTTTATACAAATATTTAACACTAGCTGTGCCCGCGGCTCCGCCCGCGTGGAATTCGGTCTGTGTTAGTAAGCGGCTAATTCACCCCTAATTTCTCTCCCGCTACCCTGGAGGCGGAACTTGAAGTAAAGTTGACAGATGACGCTAGAGGACAGTAGTCCTAATAAAATATTTTACAATTACCACTAAATGAAAGTACACTCAAAAATGAATACTTTTTTTATCATATTATTTTTTTTGGCATGATTTAAACGACATAGAGTAGTAGGTGTATATCGGACGATACAGGACCACTTTTGTATTTATACGTTCATGTCCACGGCAAATGTCATCCAAATCGATCCTCCCGTCAAATCAGTCTAAGCATGAAAGGTAAGAACAGGCGCGGTTGAAATTGGGGGGGGGGGGTCACAAATGTAGAAATTATTTTTTTCTATTTGAGGTGCACTTGGAGCGGGGAGGGGGTCAATGACCCATGCAAATTTAACTCAATCGAGTGTAGTGGCCACCCCCCTCCCCTCTTTTAGACGTTGAATTTTTATAGGCTACGTATAACCTGGCTGGGGATTTTCTGGAATTGGAATTAGTAATCCTTAAGGGGTGATTTCCGGGATAACAATGCAAAAAAAAACCGGCCAAGAGCATGTCGGGCGATGCTCCGTGTAGAGTTTCGTAGATGCTGCCCTGTTACAAAACATCCGTTCAAAAGGTCGTTTATTTGGCGGCGCTTACGTCATTTTACTATTCGGCACTTCCTTTCAATATGCGTTTTTGACTAATAATTCAAAAACGGCTGGACCGATTTTATTCAACATAGTTTTTATTGAAAGTTCTTATCAGGCCTCACCAAATTTCAGCTTTCTAGTGCGAACGGTAACTGAGCTAGCTAGACCGCGGACAGACGGACGGACATGGCGATATAACTGTTACGTAATAAGGCCTAATTATGTACAGAAGCATACACTGCTTTACCTACACACATATTAAAAATCCATTGAATTCATTAGAATGACCGTCATTACACCGCCGCTAAAAGGGGGGGGGGCTTTTAGACGTTGAATTTGAGCATGATGAGATGAGAACCGGCCAAGACCATGTCGGGCGATGCTCAGTGTAGAGTTTCGTAGAGGCCGCCCTGTTACAAAACATCCGTTCAAAAGGTGGCGCTTACGTCATTTTACTATTCGGCACTTCCTTTCACTATGCGTTTTTGACTGATAATTCAAAAACGGCTGAACCGATTTTATTCAATATAGTTTTTATTGAGAGTTCTTATCAGGCCTCACCAAATTTCAGCTTTCTAGTGCGAACGGTAACTGAGCTAGACCGCGGACAGACGGACGGACATAGCGAAACTATAAGGGTTCCTAGTTGACTACGGAACCCTAAAAAGAGATAAATAGTAGTTATGTAACTGTTACGTAATAAGGCCTAATTATGTACAGAAGCATACACTGCTTTACCAACACACATATTAAAAATCTAGGGGGGGGCGGGCGTGCCGGCGGTCGGGGGTAATGAATTTTCATACGTTTTTACCATAGTGTGGTAACAGATAAATCAAAATATTTATTTATCAATGTAAGCACATTACACTGCACTAATTAACGTCAGAGAAAAATAAAATACGTGAGTGTCGTGGAACACGCGATTGGAACGAAGTTATGTTATTTAATTTTAATTTTTTTTGGAAATTTTTGAAATTTACGAAATTTATGAAAATTTTTGAAAATTTTGCCATTGTTTACTTTTAGGTTTCCGACTTTTTTCACTTTTATCACTTTGTCACTTCTCACTTTAACTTTTCACTACACTTCACTTCACTTCACTTTATTCTATTTTATATATTTTTTGTTTCATTCCATTTTACATGTTTCTCAATCGTATGGGTGTCGCGTTTTCGTGACGTGACGCTTTTTCGTGACTTTTTTTCGCCTAGCCTCCCATCCGCGAACCGTCCGATAAGGAACTTCGTTCCAAAACTACCACCGGTTCTAACCCTACATACACCTCTGGCCCAAGAAGTATTATGACATTTATGACCGAAAAGAAACTCGACGGGACTTATTTTTTTCAAAACAGTAAGTAATACATTATTAGATCTTAAAGATACATAATAATGCGTAGTTCTTCAAGAAGACATATCAAAACAGCTTGAGAAACAGATAATGTACCCATTGTTTAATTATAAAGAAAAATAAATCCTAATCTGACTGCTTCATAAAACGTTTGATATGTTTTCCTACCTAAACGGTGTCCTATAAATGTTAGATGATTTTGTAGTAGTTTTTTGGTTTGGGCCATGCATCTTTGTCTGTCATATATAGTCCTCGAACCTGGAATAACATTCATGACATTTTCAAATATTTCTTAAGAGCGGGTAAAGGTAAATTTAAAGCATCGACGGGTAACATGTTATAAATATGAACACCTTAACCAAAAAATTACAAATTATTTCAATACCAAATTTCATCTAAATACGTACAGCGGTTATTGGTCGTTTCTTCCCCATGTAAACTTTTTGCATCCGCTTAAGAGGCGATCCCAAAACGCGCGAATTTCTTAAAATGCTTCATTTTCTTCGAAGGCTATGGCTAAAGTACTTAGTTTTTTTTAATCAACTATTGATGCATATAATATTTCATTTCTTTATCTATAGATAGACGGCCATCGGAGCAAATATTAAATTTTAAAGAGTAAAACATGAAAAAAATTGGTCGTCTTGGAAGGCCTTTCCGGATTTTCCAGTTAGATGTACCGTTCATTTCCTAATTACGCAAAAAAGGGTGTCAATTCTTATTCAACTTGAATAAAATTCAATTGAGTATATCATGTCTGAGACGGCCATAAATATCGAAGATTCATCTTGGATAATAGACAAAATACCTCCTGATTATATGCCAGTTTTTTGATGAAAACACGTTTACATTTAATTTTTTTCACGAAAACTCTATGAATATTTTGCCCTAAAAAGATTATCATATGAAAGTTAAACTATATTTCTATCACGATAAAAAATATCATTACCTACTATAGTGGTACGTTTTAATTTAGTATGAATTTTTAAAAATGACCTATAAATCACACTTCACAGGACACTTTCTGTAAGAATCGTATTTTTGGGTTCTTAATAATAATAAATATGGTTCAAAAGTATTTTTTTGTATTACTAATACTTCAAACTATCTTATAGATAGCATTTTATGCGGCTTTTTTCATTAATAGAGTTTTTCGACCTTTTAGGGAATAAGGAGCCTTAAGGGATAATTTCCGAGATAAAACTATTTTATTTCCTTTTCCAGAGCTCAAATTATCTCCATACCAAATTTTATCTAAATCGATTCTGCGGTTAATAATTCCCTATACAAATTTCCAACTCCCTTTTCACCCCTTTAGGGTTGATTTTGGGGTAAAAACTATCCTTTGTCCTTTCTCGAGACCCATACTATCTCTATACACATTTCCATCTAAATCAGTTCAGCGGTAAAAAATTCCTCATACCAACTTCCAACCCCCTTTTCACCCCCACAAGGGTTTGAAAACTATCCTATGACGTTTCTCGAGACTCAAATTATCTTCATACTCATTTCTATCTAAATCGTTTCAGCGGTTAAAAATTCTCGATACAAACTTTCAACCCCATTTTCACCCCCACCAGGGTTGATTTTCGGGATTAAAACTATATATTATCCTTTCCCGGGACTCAAACTATCTCTATACAAAATTTCATCAAAATCCGTTCAGCCGTTTTCACGTGATGCGCGGTCAAATAAACAGACAAACAGATAAACAGACAAACAGACAAAAATTCTAAAAATTGTTGTAACGTGTTCTGTTATCGATTCTAAGTATCCCCAGCCAACTTTTTTTCGATTATCTTCCATGTACAGACTTTCGACCCTCTTCAGCTTTATTATATGTATAGATAGATAGAAGATTGGCTGTCCAAAGTGTCCATTTTGATGGTAAACATCAGTATTAAAGTGTACAACATTTGACGGTCGTAATTTATAATGCATTGACTTAACCAACTGTTTGACTTGTTTACTTCACTAATTGATTGCAGAGGTCATAGTAATTAATTTAAAACTGCCTATGTAGCCTGTTAATTGCGCGGTCAGAATAATTACTCTATTGTTACTGATGGAAGCCTGCTCAATAGTTAATCACAATAAATCCAAATAACGCTACTGCACTGACGATCAATATCGAAAATGTGGTCGCAAAACCGGCTTTAGTTTAGAAGTGTATAAAATATCGATATTTTTTGCATACGTAGGTATATTAATCGACTCGATCTTTGATACTGTCTCTTCAGTGACTAGCAGTATGTGTTTTACTCATTTACGAAGAAAATATCCATAGGTAAGGAACTTATGAAGGCAATTGAACACAGAATCTGCAGTTTCGTAGGCAGGGTTATTACCGACAAGGTTAAGAGGCCGTTTAAAAATATTATATTGCCCAGCTTTAGGGTCAGACCAACGAATTTTTTATTGCTATTTCTTCTGCACAACAGTTAGGTACCTGAGCATGATTTAGTATTTTATTTACAGTTTTATTTCAATAATCTTCACTTAAGGACCACAGATTTCTTGGGAAAGTAATATCACCGGGCATTAAATAAGTAATGCTAGAGATTTATGTCATGACTTGCGTGACAGATTGACCACGAGTCAATGGGTCAATGACGAAAACTTTTGTATTTTGCAAATCAGTACTTGCATACAACTAACGCTATATTATTTAAATTACATTATATATTATATGTATTAAATACAATCTTCAATGTTTTATGGTAACAGGAAAAAGTTTAAGTAAAAATAAAAACTCTAATTATGTACTACATTTACTTACTAAAGTGGGCACCAGTTGAAAACGAAAAAAATGTAAACAAACCTATAAACCTGCATTATTTCGCAATCACGCACTTTCAGAACACAATCTTGGTCTTATCAGCTTATCACCAACTTAAAACCTTAAACCTTGAGTTCACATACATTTTTAGTTAAAATATCTGATATTTATTAGTATTAAAGTAAAAAGAAATCTACGAACGTGTTTTACGATATGTGTCAAAGGCTAGGCGAGATTTTTTACTCATCGAAATCTATATTGTCTATGAAAAAACTTCAATTGGTAATGATGGGACATGAACAGTGTCATTTCGTTATCGATTCGATGTAGACACGAGCCACCCCCGGCGAAAAGGTGCCTATCACGCTCGCCGCGTTGCCGCGCTGAATCGCGATGGACAGACGTTGCGCCAGGAATGACCCGGAACGGAGACATTACACTTAAACAAGCTTTAATATGGATAAATATGAACTTTGAAAAATACAGACGGCCGCAGTAACACATTTTATAGATATACTTAAATTAAGAACCTCAAATTAATTGAACAAAATGTTGTCTATGATCGGGTAAAAATTGATAGAATAATTAATAATACCTACATATTTATTTTGTGTTCCTTCCAAGTTCGTAAGTATTTCGCGAAGGATATTTTTAGTCGATGAATGTTAATACTATTCCCATCACTATTATCATAGACAACTTATGCAATTGATGGTCAGCCATATTTGTTCACATTTTTTTCGTTTTCAACTGGTGCCCACTTTACAGACTTGTATTTTATGTGTTTCTTTATTTTGAGGTGTGCAATAAAGAGTATTTTATATTATGTTATGTTTAAATTTAAATCGCGCTTGTTTTACTTTTGCTTGTTTTTTCACTTTTGTTTTCAGTCTGTTAAAGCATAATGATAAAAAGCAGTCTTTGATGGTCATTATTGAATTAATGTCAATAATATCATGTCGCTAAAACGAGATGAATGTACACGTATCGTCACTATGTTAGAAGAAGGCAGAAGTCAGAGAAGTACAGAGAGAATAACAGGCGTGTCATTTTCTACGGTGCAGAAACTTATCCAACGTTTCCGAGAAACTGGGCAGAACATTAGAAGACCAAGGACCGGCAGGCCGAGATGTACTACGGTTCGAGTAGATCGTATTTATTGTAACAACCATACTCCGAAATCAGCACCTCACGGCAGTTTAAGTAAAAAAACAATCCAAGAGACCCAAAGAGATGACGTGACCGAGCGGACTGTGAAGCGGCGGTTCCAAGAAGCTAATTTGACCCCACATATACCGGCAAATGGCCCAAAACTTGAAAGGGGATATCGAACAGCAAGCAGACTTTACGCCCGCGAACACAGACGATGGAGAGACTAATAATGGGCAAGAATTATGTTTTCTGACGAATCCAGATTTATGCTCTAAGAACATGACGGGTGGCGAAGAGTTTACAGACGGCTGGCTGTCTGCAAACTCGACTGTGAACGTCTTATTCCAGCTTATTTTAAGGAAAAAGTGTCGTTTGGCGGTGGGTCTGTTATGGTTTGGGCTGGAATCTCTTCAGAGAGTCGCACGTCGTTCGTATTGCTAGAAAATGGTACGTTAACTAGGGCAAGATATGTGGAAGAGATTCTTAATGAGCATGTAGGCCTATACTTAATTAATATGGGTGAAGATTACATACATGTTCAAGCATGACAACGCCCGGCCACACACAGTTCAAATTGTAAATTATTTTGAGGACATTGGCATCAATGGTATGAACTGGTCCTCGAGAAGCCCGGACTTAAATACGATTGAGCATGTATGGGACGAGCTGGGGTGGCGTGTAAGAAATCGAAACCCCATCCCAGCTACACTTAGAGACCTAAAACATGCGTTAGTGAAAGAATGGACCAATATCCCGCAACATCGCACAAGAAACTTAATAAACAGCATGGAAGCTGTAACAAGAACCCGTGGAGGTAATACGAAGTATTAATTTGGTTTAAAGTTTTTTTTTGTGTTGTATGTGTGAGGTACTAAGTTCGTTTTCTTACGTAAAATTTGTTAATATTTTTCCTCATCCGATTTTAATAAACAGATGAGTAACGTTGCAAACTTTTGGTGTTGTTTTAATAACTATAGAATGTTCTACAATATACAGTTTCATTTGCCCTATTATATAGCTCTTTTATTTTAGGAGATATTCTAGTTTTTCGTACTAACCCGTATTCTTTGATCGCGAGTGTATGTTTAAGTACCATTCTCCATCATGTCAAATATATGAACAAAGATTTCCGTAGCGCAATTTTTAGCTGATCATAAAAATAGACATTAAAAACATGGGCACTAAGGAAATTTGACCCGTTCACGTATTGCAGTGTTTTAAAAATTCGAAAATTCGCATGGCGCATTTTTTAGGGGAATCCTGTAATTAATGCGGGCACGGACACTGGAGAGGGCATAATGAATAGGGGTGTGTGACGCAAAAACTGGCCAGTCACAAAATACGGTGAAAACCCGGCCAAAACTCAGCCAAAAAATAACCCTATGTCATAAGCCAGGCAGCTCTAGATGGCGGAATGATAGCCGCATATTGGCTATTGATTTTCAACGGACAGTGACTGACGCTGTGGATTTATTTTTAGTGAGGGAAGTTTAAAGCAGCTACCTTCTGTGATATCTAGTCTTATCCTATGTCTTACTTAAGAGTTCTGTAACATTTTTTTTCGATTTCGCACAACTTTTCGATACTTTTTAGAAATAGAAACATTTACAGTAACTAGTAAGACTACTATTATAAATAATTCACCTTAATCTAACAGCTGTTTTGCGATTTTTTTCTCAGACAGTCATTGAGTTAAGATAAAATAGTAGAGGTACAGTCTCAATCAAGATTTCCGAAAATATGGCTCGTGAAAATTTGTAACCGGCCACTGTTATACCGTATTATAAGACAACATACTGGTAGACAAAATTTACATGTACCCATTGTACCCACAAATAATCAGAATCTGCACAAATTGCAAATTGCAGCCAGCCCTATCCCGTTAATAAATTAAACAAGGACTTCCTGTTTCACAGTTTGATAAAATCTTTTTTAGTATTCAACTCAAATAGATGAGCGAATAAGTATTCTGCTATAATGTATACCTTCCCACTCCCCGCTAGTGGGGAATAATGGATGCGTCCGCAGATATCAGTGGTTGCCGTCTTTAAATTACTCACTGTTCAGGAAATATGGCCTCACTCGCGACTCGAAATCCACTTAACTGTATTCTTCGCACTATTAAGATAAGAGTCGAATTAAAAGTAAGTTTATCACCTCGCCGAGGTGTAATTGATTTTTATTACGTCCGGCCAGTAAGGTAGGAGTGCTTAACATTATTGTGTGGAGATAAGGGTTGAGCTACGACGGAATATGTGATGAAAATCCTGCGTCAGTCCGGTTTGAAACAAAAACGGGTGGTGAAACAAAGATATAAAAGATTCGTTATTTAAATGGATTAAAACTTTAATACGTGATTGAACTACATAAATACTCGTATTAGTGCTAAAGTTTGTCTTTTCAGTTGTTTGGATGTATGTTTCTTTCATGCGCAAAAATTCAAGGTACATTATATTCTAACTTAAAACGTGAAAAACGATATGTTTTATCCCAGAATTCATTCAATAGGGTGGTAAAATTTAAAATACTAAGCGAGAGGAGAGCGGCGAGATGGTAATAGAAATAGAAATAGAAATTTATTATAATAGTTAATGTTGTGTGACTTGGCCGTTGAAGGGTACACAAGGGTACAAAACTAGGTGCTCCATGACACCATTGCACCAATCTGTCGCCAGAACCGCTACCCATTGACGATGGAAAATTGCCACTTGGGAAACATTGATTCAATAACTGGTTATTGAATCTAGTGTCTGCTGGAGCACCTGGTTTTGTACCCTTGTGTACCCTTCAATGGCCAAGTCACACAACATTAACTATAATAATAAAGAAATCGCAGTAAGGAACCTTAGACTTGGCACGACTTTGTCTAGATTTCATTACTTTTTAGAGATAAACAAGCAGCTCCATCGAGACTTGGCTAGTTTTTTACAGAATGTTTTTGGTGGGATTTCACTTCTTTTTGTAGAAACGTGGGCTTATTGATTTATTTAGACGACAACGACAGTCAGCGCCGTCTAGCGACGTGTGCGTGTATCACCGCCACTCTTAGTCCAATGCATTATATTTTGACCAAATTGTGTTTTCTAATCAGGGTCACCAGGTACTCCAGATCTTCGATTATCCTAGTTATATAGTTTTCCCTTTATGTGCCCATTAAACCCTAACTCTGTACCAAATTTTAGCTCTCTGAGTTTATGGGAAGTACTAGTTCTATTTTTATGATCATGAGTGAGTGAGTGTCATAAATGCGAAACTTTGCTTTCGCTTAACTTCGGAAATAAATGACCTACAGACTTGAAATTTTGGATTTTAAGTATGTGATTATAGCTTACTGGATGACGAAAATTTCTGCGTTCTGGTCTTATCCAGAGGTTCTCAAACAGGGCCCTGAAAATGCGGCGAAATGGTTCCAGTAAATGATGGTACGGCAGTGTTTGCTTCGCGCTCGACTTGGCGGGGGCACTGCCGTGCCCCCAGATCGTGAAGAGTACTTGAAAAAAATACTGCTGCCTCTCATTAATAAAAACACAGAATGCGTACTTTATTTTGGTCTGATTTGGGATCATGCCATTGCTCGAAATTGACACAAGAATGGTGCAAGGTGGCCCACAAGGTTGATGAAACTAGAAAAAGACATGAACCCTCCCAACTACCCCGAAATCCGCCTTATCGAAAGGTACTGGCTATTATGAAGCGGCAGCCACAAATTACAAAACTGCAACATAACAAATACTAACAAATACTCTCGTCCAAAACTTGATGAAGGACATCAACAAGAAAGTAAAATTGCAGGCTAAATAGTTAGTTAGTTAGTTTTTATTAGCTCTTAAATACAATTTTCATACATAATGTAAGAGTATACAGGCATTACTTATCGTATATCGATCGTCAAAACAATTTTTATAATTAATACATTATTTATGTGAATAAATATATCTAACAAAAAACATTTAATTATTAATGTCAAAGAATACTTAGGTATATGAAAGTCATAAAATAACAATTTATACAATGTCAAAAATAATTAATAGTAATAACAAAAAACAATAGTACCATAAAGTACCTATCAGGAAATACAATGTCAGTTTAGAAAATAATAATTAATAGAAAAAATAAAAATAGGAAATAAAAGTAAAAAGCGTAACAGAAGTAACAATACACTTTAGATAATATTAACAATTTCAATGATATAATAGGTCAAATGTCAAGTTATTTAGCTATTATAATATATTCTTCTACTGAGTATAGTGACTTCTTTGTGAAATAGGCCTTTGTTTTGCACCTGAATGTTTTAATCCAATCATTGGGGAATCATCTCCATACATTGCCTTACAAAAGGTGGAGTAGAAAATGTTTTAATGGTTATTGGTAGGCTACAGGCTGGTAATTAAAATACTAGATTTGAGACCTTGAGGGGGGGGGGGGGGGGGGCGCGGCCTCCACCTTGGTTTAAAGGTGCCAAAAGTCCGTTTTTAAACCTTGGCGCTTAAACGGTTATCAGTATGCCTAAAATGTCTTTGGAACGTATGAAGAAGATAAAATTGTCTTCAATATTTCCATACACAATACATCTGTAAGTCTTACAGATATAAAGGTACAGGGGGTGAAAAAGTGTATATTTTCTTATATCGTAAGAATTTTATTTTTTAGCTTCAAAGTTTTGTACTTCGAGATAAGGAAATGAAGTCTCTACCACAGTTTTGTCATCTTCTAATGATTCTTTTAAAATATATTCAAAAGTTGAATTCACCCCTAGAGCGCTTATAGGGGGGGTGAAAGTAGTAATAATCCAATCATTGGGGAATCATCTCCATACATTGCCTTACAAAAGGAGGAGTAGAAAATATTTTAATGGTTATTGGTAGGCTATAGGGTGGTAATTAAAATACTAGATTTAAGACCTTGAGGGGGGGAGGGCGCGGCCGCCATCTTGGTTTAAAGGTGCCAAAAGACCGTTTTTGAACCTTGGCGCTTAAACGGTTATCAGTAATGAAGTCTCTACCACAGTTTTGTCATATTCTAATGATTCTTTTAAAAGATATTCAAAAGTTGAATTCACCCCTGGAGCGCTTATAGAGGGGGTGAAAGTATTAAGTCTCACACACAAATTCAATGTTCTATTACTCATCATAAAATACTACTAGGCGTTGTCAGGTATAGCAATCGATCAATTCGGGTATAATGAATTTAGATTTGACAAAAAACATATACGCTTTCATAGAAAAAAAATTTTTTTTTAAGAAAGTGCTTGAATTTTTATTATTTTTTTTAAACTTCATATAACTGTCAACTTATTATTAAAATATCGTACAGGCTTTAGCATTTTTTACATAATGCCTGAACAGCTCTCTTTATGACAAAAATGTCTACGAAAATTATAAAGACTCTATTTTTTTTTTGTATTTGTATTTATTATGTACGTCTTAGAAGATACAAAGTTACAGAAAGGAAAAAATTACTCATACTCATTGTCTTTATACTTCTCGTAGACATTTTTGTCATAAAGTCAACTGTTCAAGCATTATGTAAAAAATGCTAAAGCCTATACGATATTTTAATTATAACTTGACAGTTATATGAAGTTTAAAAAAAGAAAAATATTTTCAAGCACTTTCTTAAAAAAAAATTTTTTTTGTATGAAAGCATATATGTTTTTTGTCAAATCTAAATTAATTATACCCTAATTGATCCATAGCTATACCTGACAATGCCTAGTAGTTTTTTATGATGAGTAATATAACAATGATTTTGTGTGTGAGACTTACTACTTTCACCCCCTCTATAAGCGCTCTAGGGGTGAATTCAACTTTTGAATATCTTTTAAAAGAATCATTGGAAGATGAAAAAACTGTGGTAGAGACTTCATTTCCTTATCTCGAAGCACAACACTTTGAAGCTAATAAATAAAATTCTTATGATATAAGAAAATATACACCTTTTCACCCCCTGTATCTTTACATCTGTAAGACTTAGAGATGTATTGTGTATGGAAATATTGTAGACAATTTTATGTTCTTCATACGTTGCATAGACATTTTAGGCATACTGATAACCGTTTAAGCGCCAAGGTTCAAAAACAGACTTATGGCACGTTTAAACCAAGATGGCGGCCAACGCTCCCCCCCTCAAGGTCTCAAATCTAGTATTTTAATAACCACCCTATAGCCTACCAATAACCATTAAAACATGTTCTACTCCACCTTTTGTAAGGCAAATGCTCCAATGATTGCGCAATTTTTTCACATTGCTCACTTTTTATGTCATCAGGTAGATGCTCGTAATAAGTTGGACCTATTACACGCGGGTTTCTTTCGTGGAAAGCTGTGCGACGCGGTACGGATTGAAGCTTTCCCGTGTTACGAAGGCATTTGCCCACAACTTCAACCCTCTTAAATTGGGATATATTTTTCCGTGTGAACATAATGACTTCAAAAATGTATTACGAGTAGTGGGTCATAATCTGATGCTCAGCAAATAACGCTTTACACGAATGTCCATACTTTAGACCGAGTATAGTTCTTAGCGCTCTTTTTTGCATGAGCAACACCCTGTCGGCATCAATCGAGTTACCCCAAAGAATCACGCCGTAGGTCATAAGCGAGTGGAAGTATGCGAAGTACGCCTGTCTCAGCGCAGCACTTGAGATCAATGGCCTCAATTTGCGTAGTGCAAAGACCGCACCGCCCAGCTTGTCACACAGCGAGTCTATGTGTTGCTTCCAGCTCAATGTGGGATCTATTGTAAAGCCTAGAAACCTGCATGTATCGCTTGTTGGAATAGGACATTGAAAGTTCGTGTCCGGGACGCGCTTACCTGAGAATAGCATACTGTTTGATTTATTGACGTTCAAAATCAATCCGTTTGCCGAGAACCATCTATTAAGCTGGTCGCTTACTGTGGTGACTTTGTTATTAAGTTGTTCATATTTGGGTGCACTAACTACCACCGTTGTGTCGTCGGCAAACAGAATGATTTTGCCGTCTGTTATAGCAGATGGCAGGTCATTTATGAATGCGAGAAATAAGGTATTTCCCAGGGCAGAACCTTGAGGAATTCCTACCGTCACACCGCCAGTGCTCGATCTCATTCTTTTGCCACCTGACATCACTTCAACTGTTTGGGTTCGATTTTCTAGGAAAGATTTTAATAGCTCGCAACTGTGTCCTTGCAGCCCATAACATGAAAGCTTTTTAACTAGTAGGTCGTGGTTTATGACATCGAAAGCTTTGGAGAGGTCGCAAAATATACCTGCTATTTTTTGCTTTTTATCAATGCCGGTTGTGATGCTATCGATCATATTATATGCCGCGGTTTCAGTGGACATATTCTTACGGTAACCGAATTGTCTGTCAGTCAGTAAGTTTGTCTCGAGATGTTTCATTAAGTGTTGAGACAGAATGGACTCAATGATTTTGGAAATATTTGGTACTATTGAAATGGGTCTGTAGTTGTCGACAGAAGCTTTGTCGCCCTTACTTTTGTACACTGGACAAACTCGTGTGCTGTCGCGTGTATGTCAGGATATATACCTTCCAGAAACATCTCATTGATGAGAGTAACCAAGATATTTGAAAGTATAGGCCTAATCGACAGGAGCAGGTTTATTGATACGTCGTATATGTCCAGGGTATTCCGACTTTTAAGTATGGTTTTAAGAGTCCTTCGGCAGTGTGCCGGTCCAGTTGGCGTAGTACGTGTGGTGCGTGTGCTAGTGTAATATAGGTAATCATCACGCACCTATCTTGTTAAGATTAATTATCATGTCATAGATTAGGAGCGTAGTGTAAGATAACTGTTGTATATAAGCACTAGTTGTTAAGGAATAAAACAGTCTAAGTTTACCTGACAAAGGGACTTTTACTCATCACCCAGTCAACCCCTACAGTGGTGACCCCGACTGGAAGTAAGAAGCACGCAGTTGTCGGATCACTCAGTTTAAGGCGATCGTGGGGTCACAGATACAGGGAGATGAATACAAGTACAACATGGTTATTGCCAAGCTTACAAAGGAAGAGATACAACAAATAAGTGATATAATTACCAATCCTCCCGCTGTCGACAAATACCAAACTATCAAAAACCGGCTAATTGGTTGCTATGAAGAGTCGGAGCAGAGCAGGTTCCAGAGATTATTGTCGCAAATAGAGTTAGGAGATCAGAAGCCTTCTCAGTTATGGCGTAAAATGCGTGATTTGGCGAACGGAAAAATAAACGACCAGACGGTTAAACTCATGTGGTTTCGGCAACTTCCTTCGGCAGTTACGACAGTGTTGGCGGTGACAGACCAGCTGTCGGATGACAAAACTTGCGAGTTGGCAGACAAAATTTATGAAAATACAAAAAACACGGAAGTGTCCGTAGTGAGTAATCAAGTGTGTAAGGCAGACGACGTCGCGACTTGCTTAGCTAGCGTAACGGCACAGCTGGCGAAAATGCAATTTGACATAAATGAGTTACGTCATGAGCGCGGGAATTGTAGACGCAGCATAGAGCGGGATGCATACCGTCAGCGTTATTCTTCAAGATCAGCGTCGCGAGGTCGTGGCGATAGGTTATGTGTGTATCATCGTAAGTTTCGAGGAAGAGCACGGCAGTGCCAGCAACCGTGTGCATGGAAGAGCGAAAGTTTCAACAACAAGTTTCAGGGAAACTAATGCGCGCACAGAGAACTGCGGACCTCTGTGCAATACATCCTAGTTCCCGCCTCACAATTATAAGTAATATATAGATAAGAAGAGTGGAATACGTTTCCTGGTGGACACAGGGGCTGCAATTTCTTGTGTTGGAAGGTCCTATGGTAAAGCGAGAAATGATTCAAGGTACATGCTGTATGCGGCTAATGGCACTAAGATTAAAACGTACGGCGAGAAGGACTTAACTCTCAATATCGGCCTTCGACGTCCTTATACGTGGACGTTCGTGGTTGCTGACGTCAGGCACGCGATTTCGGGTGCAGATTTTTTGGAATATCACAGGATTTTGGTAGATATTCATGGTCGCCGATTGATAGACAAGGTTACAGAGCTTACAACGCCTGCAACTATCGTTAAAGTGGAGCAACCATCGATTATCGCAATCAAAACTATTGACGGAGAGATAGATTCTCGAGTAAAGGAAATTTTGGAAAGATACGTCGATATAACTCGGCCGTCGTCAATGAAGAGGCCGCCAAAACATAATGTTAAGCATCATATTATAACGACGGGACCGCCGATTGCGTCACGTCCCAGGCCGCTAACTCCCGACAAGTATGACATAGCAAAAAAGGAGTTGGGAATTTGTCAGCCATCTGATAGCCCATGGGCGAGCCCGCTTCACATGGTTAAGAAGAAGAATGGTGAATGGAGGCCGTGCGGGGATTATCCCATGTTAAATAAGGTCACTGTGCCCGATAAATACCCTCTTCCTAGACTGTTGGATTTCACATATATTATGGAAAATAAGGGGGTTTTCAGCAAGATCGATATTCGTAAGGCCTATCACTGTATTCCTGTCGCAGATGTGGAGAAAACCGGACTGGTTATTTTCCTTCTCATATATGCCATTTGGGTTAAGAAACGCGGGCCAGACGTTCCAGAGGTTCATGGATTTCATATTCAGGGATCTAGATTTCATATTTGTGTACGTGGATGACTGCTTAATAGCGTCGCGGAACGAGGCTGAACACTTGAGGCATTTAGACATTGTTTGTTCGCGCCTTCACGAGAACGGGATCACGATCAATACCGAGAAGTGCGAGTTTCTCAAGGCAGAGATTTCTTAGGTTATCATATAACGAGCCAAGGAATTCGACCAACGAATGAGAAGTTTGAGGCAATCGCCGATTTCCCAAAACCAAGAACAATCAAGGAATTAAGGAGGTTTTTGGGCATGGGGGTGTCCATTAATCACGTCATATTGTATAGGGGGGGAGGGGGTCAAGAAAAAATCACCATGATCACCACAGGGGGGAGGGGGGTCTGGACACATATCACGTGTAATTTTATTGTTCTTTGTGCTGTACTGTATTATGGTCAATAAAACAAAAATTATCAACTTTTAAATGAATCAATCTGTCAAAAGCAGAATAAAATTGCACTAGCACTATGATTGTCAAGGTTTTTAGGGTTCCGTAGCCAAAGTGGCAAAAACGTAACCCTTATAGTTTCGTTATGTCCGTCTGTCCGTCCGTCCGTCCGTATGTCACAGCCATTTTACTCGGAAACTATAAAACGTATCTTAATAAATATTTAAATATGAGGTGTGTTTTTGTATGCCGCTACTTAGTTTTGTCGTAAAATTGCTGAAAAGGATATTTTAAGGAGGGGCGCTATTCCATACATGTAATTATTTGTCAACAAATTTTTTTTTTCCCAAATATCGACATGATGCACATCACTCGATAGGTCTTTCAAAATAACATTGAAGTCTGTTTGAATTTTTTTTATTTAGTGAATATTTTAAGAAAAAATCACACCGTAAGTCTAAAAAACTTGTGTCCCCCCGTCTCTTTTGAACCGGAGATCCAAAAAATACGAAAAAAATTGAGAACATTATCGGCTTAGGAATTATTGAGTTATCTCCTAAAAACTCATTTCATACGAAGATACGACCTTTTGATATTACTTTTTCGATAGTAGGTACGAAACCGCGTGGTCCGACACGCACTTGGCCGGTTTTTTTCTATTAAAGATAATTTTATTTTATATGTAGGTATACATGTAGTTTCATTTTTTTACCCTTTACGTGTACGTACGTTACGTAAGTAGGTTTACGTGTTAGAAAACTGTACTTACTTTAGTTAGCAAAAAATTACACGTCATATTGGACAGGGGGGGGAGGGGTCATGAAAATATCACCAAAGATCACCATGGGGGAGGGGGGGTCTAAAACAAGCCAAAAACGTATGACGTGATTAATGGACGCCCCCCATGGTAAATTATTATCGAAGTAATTTGCCCAACGCAGCGAAGAATCAAGTTTGTTTAAATAAATATCTCAATAACTCATGGAAGAATGCCAATGCTCCGGTTGTATGGACGCCTGAGTCCGTGCAGGCTTTTGAGCAGTGCAAAAAAGACGTCATGGATGCGGTAACGGTCGCCTATCCATTACGAAACGTGTAATTGGCACTTTTCACTGATGCGAGTGCTTCGTGCGTAGGCGCGGTGCTTCAACAAAAGATGGGCGATGTATGGCAGCGATTAGGTTTTTTTTCAAAAGGGTTAAGTGAAGCCCAGAAGAAATATTCAACTTTTGACCGTGAACTTTTGGTGATCTACATGGAAGTGCGACATTTTCAGCGGCTTGTAGAAGGGAGAGAGTTCACTATTTTTACGGATCATAAGCCGTTAACGTTTGCATTTACAAAGAAGCCTTCAATTAACGATACTCCGCGTCGTGTTCGGCAGTTAGATTTCATTTCTCAGTACAGCACGGACATACAGTTTATCAGTGGTCAAGACAACGTGGTAGCTGACAGTTTATCACGTACGATTGACGAAATATGCATGCCATCACCGATCGATTTGGCCGAGTTAGCAAGGGATCAAAACGCTAGCACCGAGTTAGCTAGGTTGTATAGCAGTAGGAAATTAAAAATGGAGAAAGTGAGGATTGCGGCGACGCCAACAACAATAGAATGCGACACCTCTACAGGAATTGATCGTCCATATATACCAGAGAAGCATAGGAAGCTACTTTTTGATGCGATTCATAATATCAGCCATCCTGGGAAACGTTCGACCAGGAAGCTAATTACGGAGCGATACATTTGGTTTAAAATGAAATAAATCAATGGTGTCAAGCTTGTGTCATGTGTCAGAAATCAAAAGTTTGGAGACATACAGTAGCGCCGGCAGGGGAGTTTGTTCCGTCGGCGCGTTTTGAGCATCTACATTGCGATATCGTGGGGCCCTTGCCACAGTCTCAGGGGAAAAGATATTTAGTAACAATGATTGACCGTTGCACTTCGTGGCTGGAAGCCGTTCCGGTGGCAGACATAACTGCGGAAACGGTGGCTCGCGTGGTATACGAGGGGTGGATAGTGAGATTCGGATGCCCACTCCGTATTACAACCGACCAGGGTCGACAGTTTGAGTCAAGGACGTTTGAGTGTCTCACGCAGTTTTTGGGGGTGCAGAGAATCAGGACAACGGCATACCATCCAAGTTCGAATGGCAAATGTGAGCGTGCTCATAGGGCAATTAAGGCGTCCTTGATGGCGAGAGGTTCTCGGAATTGGGTCCGGGAGTTGCCTTCTGTACTAATGGGAATAAGATGTGCTGTCCGCGATGACACAGGTTTTAGTGCAACGGAAATGCTGTATGGCGCACCAGTTAAGCTACCAGGGGATTTTTTTACAAATTCAGGAGAATCAGAGACATATGATGAGCTCGTAAAAAGGATTCGTCAAAACATTGCGATATTTACCGCGGCGCCACCGCGTAAAAAAACGAACCAGACAATTTTTGTGCATCCTGAATTAAAGCGCTGTTCACACGTGTTTGTTAGGTGTGATATTCTTCGTCCTAATTTAACGCCACCGTACGAAGGGCCATACCCAGTAATTTCAAGATCAGATAAAGTTTACTTGATTCGAAGGGGCAGAAAATATTCGTACGTGTCTATTGACCGGTTGAAACAGCGTTTCTTTTAGATAAGGCAGATGCCGATGATGCGGAAACGCGGGAGTCACGCACGTGTGTCACAAACGCAAAACGTTCAGTGCGGTTTAGAGAGTGAATAGAGGTACTATACATGTATTAATAAATGCTGGATTAACTTAAAGGAACATCAGTCGACCGGCACATCTCAAACCTTTGACAAACAGTCATGGGCGTAAGCAGCTCGAAAGATCAAATTAATTATAACAACGATAATGGCTTACAACAGCAGGAGATGGATGAGATCAAACAATTGCTTCTCGAGGAGATACGAGGGAATCGACACATCGTGTTTGTGCAGCTGGTCGTCACATGCATCATATTGTTTGCGATCATGGGACTCAAGTTGTTGGACAAGAGAGTGAAGGCCGTCGTTGACAGCCGGAATCATGCCCGAGGATGATTTTTAAGAGGGGAGCCATGTGCCGGTCCAGTTGGCGTAGTACGTGTGGTGCGTGTGCTAGTGTAATATAGGTAATCATCACGCACCTATCTTGTTAAGATTAATTATCATGTCATAGATTAGGAGCGTAGTGTAAGATAACTGTTCTATATAAGCACTAGTTGTTAAGGAATAAAACAGTTTAAGTTTACCTGACAAAGGGACTTTTACTCATCACCCAGTCACCCCCTACAGGCAGTTTTTTTTTGTAACTTGTTTTGAATTGGAAAATAGTAATACGAAAATAGATAGAAACTGCCAAAGTTGTCTCGATTATAAAGGACAGGGCCCATATTTTAACATTAGAACAAAACACATTATTTATTGAAAATAGATGTCATATACTTCAGAAAAAGTGACCAAACCCTCCGGTGTCCGAAGCCAGACACCGGAGGGTTTGGTCACTTTTTCTGAAGTATATGACATCTATTTTCAGTTTATATATAGTAGTGTAACTACTTAAAAATTGCAAATCAAAAAATATTGAACAAAATAATTTGATTTGCTTCAAAATTCACATTATTTATTATTACGTTGCGTATAAACAAAAACAGTATTTAGGTGACGAAATATGCATTTCATTAAACGTAATTTGTCACTACTTTACCCAACAGAAGCTTTTGGAAATGATATAATCTAATTATTTATATAATTTCTCATAATATTGCATCAAACCCAGATCTCTAGGATTTTTCTTCTTTGAGTGGTTTGCATTCTTTGACCTCCACTTAATCGATTAGTTTTAACAAGCGGGTAAGTATAGAAAATGAATGGTGATGTATTAAATTACCACCTTGTTCTACCATAAATAAAATTAAGTAAATACATTCATTTTGTAGCTTATTAAAGAGCCTAGCTTTGTGAAAATTTTGGAGGTGTTGCTGACGTGAAAGTACTTAAAAAAATGAAAATTGAAATTGTATTGTTTGTGTAAAGCAATATATTTATTCTATAGTTGATGTCGTATAACTGTATTTATTACTCGTATATGCACAATATACGAGTTTGGTTTATTTCCATGTTCTTGACATACGTCGCCCCCGCACCAATGATGTTTCTCTGATTATCCTAAAGCTTGACTGTTAGAGAATGCCTTACGGCATTGAGTCCGCATTTTGTAACCGTATATTTGTTACTGTGCAATAAAGTTTAAATAAATAAATATAAAGAGCTTGACACGGGTCATAATCGCCTGGCTAGAAAAGAAAATCAAGAAAGATCATACTTCGTTTCTAGGGTTCCGTAGTCAACTAGGAACCCTTATGGCTTCGCCATGTCCGTCCATCCGTCTGTCCACGGTCTAGCTCAGTGACCTTTATCACTAGAAAGCTGAAATTTGATATGAGACACTGACAAAGTGGTAGAATAAAAACTGAAAAAATATTTTTTATTAGGGTACCTCCCGTACACATCAAGTGGGGGGTGTTTTTTTTGGCTCCAACCCTTCGTGATGGATATCGTTAGATAGGTATTTCCAAAAGAATAGACGTGTTCCAAAACAGTTTTTGGATAAACCTAATAGTGTCGTAATTAATAGCTCTGAAAGTTCAAAAAAGGCGTCCCCTCATCTAACTTTTGAACCGTGTGAAAATCATGGAAGTTTTTTTGAATAAAATCGGTTGAGCCGTTTTTGAGTGACATAATGAAAGGACATAAGTGCCGGATAGTAAAATGACGTCAGCGCCGCCAAATATCCCTTAATAAACGACTTTTTGAACGGATGTATTGTAACAGGCCGGCACTGAGCACTAAGCATGGCCGGACATGTTCTTGGCCGGTTTTTTTAGAAAAAGCTATAAAGTTTGGGTGGCTGAAATTTTGCATACTCGTTACTAATACAAAGCCACATCATCAAAAAAAATTATTACAAGCCATAGCTGGGGGCAGATTCACTTAGCTTATCCTGGTATGGCCTTTGCTATTTCCTCCTCTGAACTCGCAGGAAACGTACAAACGCCAACATGTATCTGTGGTATTTTGTTTTTAGTTTTTTTTCCTGGAAACGCTGCGTTTATTTAGGTTTCTTAAATTGGCAATAATTAATATGTCTTAAATTCGTGTCTGCACGCGATATTATTTTGGCGATTTTATAGCACAAGTGCTATTTTGGGGAATAGACTAGTCTTCAAGCATACCGTCAACTGTATAATAATAGAAAACTACAAATTTGGCGAGCATGCAGGCTATTATTTTTTTCTAAAAATTTAAGACAAAAAAACTGTCCAAGGTAGAACAGTTTCCCCCCTACTCCTAGAACCTAGTACTACCAGCTCTAAAATAGTGTACTTAAATTATTAGCACATTAAAATCACAGATAGCAAGAAAACTAGACGTATTCAAATATTACCCCAATTTACAAAGTGATTAATCTCATCGAGCGTATCTCAAATGCTGAGTAGGTCAGTCAGCCTATTAATTTGTAAAAGTTTGCCTTTAAGGAACATGAGTTTAGCGGAGGCACTAAGTGAAAAAGTTTTACTTTGGTAGTAACTTTACTTAATTATCTTGTTAACGAACAAGCCATTTCCTATTTATACTTTTTGACATTATTAAGATTACTTAAGTTATTACTTAACTATAAAAAAAATTACTGTGGTTGAACAGGTAGGAGCATTTGATAGTCTCCAAACTCTAACTCGAAACTCAAAATATTTTATTCAAAATAGATTCTTACAGAATACTTTTTGAAGGTCAAGCATGCAAATTCTTAATCCTAAAGTGCAGTGAAGCAAATTAACATGTATATTGTATCTTATATATCCTCGTAAGGCCCAATGGCCTATTTTTAGGACGGTAAAATTTAGTCCTAACGGCCCACGAGGTAAATTTTTTGTTCAAAATTAGATTTTGTTCCAGAAGCTGAAAGTTTAAAATATGATGTACTATTTTTAGGACACTGGGTCACTATTTCACTTGTCCTAAAAATAGGACTGGGCCTTACGAGGATATAGGTACTTTTGTGTCACTAATTAAAATCACCAGTGATGGCTAACATTATTTCCAGGTAAGTACCGACGTTAAATTATAATTCAGATATCATATTCCATTTCAAAAAATCTGAGCAGTGTGTATGGTATATAGGGGCCAGAATATACAACCGGCTGCCTGACAACTTAAAAATATATGAAATGTCTGACACCGTATTCGCAAGCAAGCTCAAGGAGTATTTGATAAACAAAGCTTTTTACTCTGTAGATGAATTTATTAATAAATTAGATTGACCCTTATAATACTTTAATGCATGTATAGCGAACCACACATAATGTAATACAATGTATTAATTTCTACCGGACATAATTATAATTTTCATTGTTGACATACAACATTTATTACATAATTATGTTTAAATAAAAATTTATTGTTAATTCGTGCATGTGTAATATAGTCCTAAATTATAATTTCTGCATGTGTACAAAACATGTTAAGTGTTAAATGACGTGTAATATTTATCAATAAAGAATTGAATTAAAGATAAGGCATCCGACTATATGTGTTTATCAGTTAGGTAATCATCTACTTTGTAATAGGCTTTCTTGATTAAAGTGTCTTTTATTATGGCCTCCAATCACGATTACCTATTATTTTATGAGGTGAGTTGGAAGATGTCTCTTAAAATGATAAGTTATTCTTTGTACTTGTAATGTACAAATTTTTTGCTATGTAGACTGGTAAATAATGATTCTGTTAGCAGACTTGTATTATAAGTTACTAAAAATAAATGTTTTAAAAACAATATTTAGGTACCATCATTTAACACAATTTATAATATTCACTAGCTGTGCCCGCGGCTCCGCCCGCGTGGAATTCGGTCTGTGTCAGTAAGCGGCTAATTCACCCCTAATTTCTCTCCTGCTACCCTGGAGGCGGAACTTGAAGTAAAGTTGACAGATGGATACGCTGGAGGACAGTAGTCCTGATAAAATATTTAACAATTACCACTAAATAAAAGTACACTCAAAAATCAATCCTTTTTTGTCCTCATAATTTTTTTTGGCATGATATAAACAACATAGAGTAGTAGGTGTATATCGGAACGATACAGTACCACTTTTGTATTTATACGTTCATGTCCACGGCAAATATCATCCAAATCGATCCTCCCGTCAAATCAGTCTAAGCATGAAAGGTAAGAAGAATTTGGGGGCGGGGGGTCCCAAATGGAGAAATGATGTTTTGTTTTTTGAGGGGGTCAGTCATGATTTTTTTCAATTTGAGGTGTACTTGGTGGGAGGGGGTCCATGACCCATGCAAATTTAAAAATTTAACTCAATCCCCCTCCCCCCCTTTAGAAGTTGAATTAATTTGTATAGGCTACGTATAACCTGGCTGGGGATTTTCTTGTAATCCTTAAGGGGTGATTACAAAACATCCGTTCAAAAGGTCATTTATTAAGGGATATTTGGCGGCGCTTACGTCATTTTACTATGCGTTTTTGACTGATTATTCACAAACGGCTGAACCGATTTTATCCAATATGTATATTTATTCTTCAATGTAAGCACATTACAATGCACTAATGAACGTCAGAGAACAAAATACGCGAATGGTGTGGAACACTTGGTTGGAACGAAGTTATGTTATTTAATTTTATTTTATTTTTGACTTTTTCGAGAAGTCTCTTTTTTGAGTTTTTGAAATTTTTGAAATTTTTGAAATTTTTAAAATTTTTGATATTTTTGAAATTTTTGAATTTTTTGAAATTTTTGTATTTTTTTGAAATTATGAAATTTTGTCATTTTTGACATTTTCGAAATTTTTGACACTTTTTACTTTTAGGTTCTCGACTTTTTTCACTTTGTCACTTCTTACTTTCACTTTTCATTACACTTCACTTCACTTCACTTTATTCTATTTTACATTTTTTTCATTTCATTCCATTTTACATGTTTCTTAATCATATGGGTGTCGCGTTTTCGTGACGTGACGCTTATTCGTGACGGTCACGTGACTTTTTTCGCCTAGCCCCCATCCGCGAACCGTCCGATAAGGAACTTCGTTCCAAAACTACCACCGGTTCTAACCCTACACCTCTGGCCCGAGAAGTATTATGACCGAAAAGAAACTCGACGGGACTTATTTTTTTCAAAACAGTAATACATTATTAGATCTCAAAGATACAAAATGATGCGTAGTTCTTCAAGAAGACATATCAACAGCTTGAGAGACAGATAATGTACCTACTGTTTAATTATAAAGAAAAATAAATCCTAATCTGACTGCTTCACAAAACGTTTGATATGTTTTCCTACCTAAACGGTGTCCTATAAATGTTAGATAATTCTGTAGTAGTTTCTGGTTTGGGCCATGCATCTTTGTCCGTCATATAATAGTCCTCGAACCTGCAATGACCCTTTGACATTAATGACATTTTCAAATATTTCTTAAGAGCGGGTAAAGGTAAATTTAAAGCATCGACGGGTTAATAAATATGAACACCTTGACCAAAAAATTATAAACTATTTCAATACCAAATTTCATCTAAATACGTACAGCGTTTATTGGTTGTTTCTTCCCCATGTTAACTTCCACCCCTTTTGAATGAATGAATGAATGAATGAAAGGTTTATTCATGACAATTACAAAAAACATAATAAACAATAACATATACAACCCGAAACATTAATTGCCACGAAATGGTCGCAACTCAGCGTTAAATGCCGGCAGGGCCAGCGCTGGTCTTCCGTTGCAACCATTTGACGACACGGCGCATTGACGCCACGATCACATCCCCAAAGTAAGAATATCCTAATCAAAACAAGAGAAAAAAAAACAATAAAAACAGGAAAAAAAAAAATTATAAACATAAACACAAAAACAATTTAAAACTTCGAACGTTTCCTAATTCCGTCCTATGGAGGCCGCTTTAATACGGTCTACAGATTGACTCAGATAATCGCGCGACAAAATGCCACGTGTGTAGAGCCCCCCTAGGTTGGATTTTGGAACAGCCGTGGCCATCGACAAGCGTCGATGACAAAGGAAGCGAAGCATTTATAGCCTGTGGTTTACTACTTTTTACTACTATGATATCGTCCATGTCATTCATCCCGACATAGACGCCGACGCCATATTACGTCATGCAGCAAAAAGTAGGTCACGGACACAGGACCAAACTACTTTAAATTACACTTATAACAAACAAAGTAAGACATATTGCGAATTTACGACAGTGAAACCAATAAAACTAAACAGGATCTTTTTTAACTACAGTAAGTACCCAAGTATCTTGAATTTGCAACAAAGCGAGTTTATGTCTTAAAATTACCCTTAAAAAAATAACAGTGTCACAATATCATCTCCAGGTCCAAAGAGGGAGTATACTAGGAAGGAACTAAAGCCAGCAATAAAACACCACAGTGATATGCCGCGGGATACCTCCGATGTATAAAAAATGGGACTTTTTCTCTGAGCTCCGATGCCTACGGGACGCAAAACGCAGGTGTGTAAACACAATCTCGTATTGTATATGAATAAATACTATGACTATGTAAGTACTCATCAAGTTTAGAAAACAAGTGAATTCTTTGCCCAATACTTTAGAAACAGGTTGCGAGCATATTGAATTAATTGATTCAAAACATGGGTTATCTTACCGTTTGTTGTATAAATAAGACTTAAGTAATAATTAATAAATATATAAGTAAAATGAGATAACTGTGACGGCAAATATCTTACCGCTGTTTACTAAAGGGTTCGAATAAGGAGATGCCAAAAGGTTAAAAACAACTTGTATCGTGCCTTAGATTTTCTTGCCTCAGTTGGTGCTTGAATAAAAAATTTCTAATATTGACCCTAAAACTATGTCTACATTTTAGGTCCCGAATAGGCGGAGGCAGGTTGTTCCAGCATTTGGTAGCAAGATATCTGAAACTCCCGCGGAAGGCAGCAGAGGAATGTTGATGAGTGAGAAGCTGCGGCCCACATAGTCTTATACCACGTGGCTTCCGAAATGACAATTTCTCAAACAGATATGAAGGGATCTGATAGTTTATAACACCGAAGAGAAGGCATGCTAGGTGCATCTTGCGTCTGTGTAGCATCTTTAAGGTATTACTGTTGTTCAAAAATGGAGTGACATGGGCCCTAGGCGGGATGTTGAAACAAAATCTTGCACATGCATTTTGAACTCTTTGGACCAGACGTTTGGTTTTAGAGAGCAGACGTGGGCCATATACAAGGTCCATATAGTTTAATTTAGACATAACTAGTGATTCTACTAACTGGATTCGCAAAGTTTCACTCAAAAAAGGTCTAATCTTGTACAACACTTTTAATTTATAAAAACATCCTCTTACTGCGTTTAGAATGTGTTTTTCGTAACGTAGTTCATGATCAATCAAAAGGCCCAAATTACGCGCTTCCCAGACTCGTTCTATGGGCTCACCCATCAGCTCAATCTGTACAGATGGTCTAAGTTTAGTCAACTGCTGTTGGGTGCCGAAAATTAGGTACTTTGTTTTAGTTGGATTAAGCAACAAACCATTCTCCCTTGCCCAGGCAGCTATTCTAGTTAGATCAGAGTTTAGTTTACCTATGGCGCTATCAGCCTCCGACTGTTCAAATGAGATGTAGACCTGTATATCATCTGCATATATATGGAATTTACAATCTCTAATATGTATAGCGATGTCAGCAGAGTATAAAATAAATAAGATTGGGCCAAGTATGGAACCCTGTGGGACACCTCTAGTGAGCTCTAATTTGTTAGATTGACAAGAGGACCCATCAGGTAATGTCATTCTTACGTACTGGGTTCTGTTAGTAAGGTAGCTGTTGAACCACTTTATTGCTCTGCTGTCAAAACCGTAGTATCTCAACTTAGATAGCAACAAGCTAATATCAATGCAATCAAATGCCCTAGAGAAATCAAGGAGGACTAAGAGAGTGCACATGCCTCGGTCCTGAGCTTGCAGCAGGTTATCAGTGACATCAAGCAAAGCCGTTACAGTGCTTCGACCCTTCCTAAAACCTGACTGGACATCTGGTAAAATATTGTTTCGTTCAATGTAATCTGTCATCTGCATGCATACAGCTTTCTCCACTACTTTAGACAGGCATGGGAGGATACTAATTGGTCTTAGGTCTTTAAGCTCCAATGGACTAGCCACCTTGGGCAGTGGACGCACAATTGCAACTTTCCAGACGTCAGGAAAGGTAGATGTTATAATGGATGTATTTATAAGATTCGTAATTACATCTAGTGTATATGGTAAAGTCATTAGCAACATTTTCAAAGTTATGCCGTCACATCCCTCTGCATTAGACTTGAGGTCTCTTATAATTTTGATAATGATATCGGCCTTGATTTGCTGTATCTGAAATACTGAATTACTAAACCTGTGGAATTCAAAATAAGTTAGCTGAGATATGGAGACATGCGAGACACTAGACAGGTTTAAGAAATGTTTATTAATCACGTCAGGGTCATTAAAAGTAGCTGGAAGCTCTGTTTCGTTTTTTGGTAGCAAGGTAGACTTAAGATTTTTCCATAACAATGTTGGGTTTTTAATTTTGCTGTTAATGTTTTGTTTGAAATAAGCAACCTTCTCATGATACAGGGCTTGCGCCACAGTAGATTTCATTTCCTTGTAGAATAGCCTCTTACCATCAGACCCAGATTTATGATAATCTATGGCTGCTCTATCACGCAGCTGCATCATGAGCCTGATTGTGTCAGTGATCCACGGGGGCTGGGCAGCTTTCACCACAGTTGTCCTAATAGGTGCATGAAGATTAAACAAGGATATAACACATTGATTAAACTCATTAGCTAGGTCGTTGGCAACACCCGTGGGTATCAGATCCCACTTTATGCTCTGCAAGTCCCTGTCGACATAGGTAGGGTTGATGCTATTAAGTGGTCTACATGTTATGGTAAACGGCTTCATTTTATTGCGCTTAAGATTAAACTCACAGCTTATAAGGAAATGACCATGAAGGGACCCCAGAGGTACTACGCCAACCTTCTTGGCCTGCAAATCGGTGCAGACTATATCAATCAGAGTTTGACTAGATTCTGTGAAGTGCGTAGGCTCAGTGACTAACTGTGCAAGGCTGAAACTGGTTAAAAAGATATTTAATTTAGCGAGCTTAGAGTCAGTTGCCAAAACATTTATATTAAAATCACCCAACAATATTATATGATCATATTTTCTGAAGGAGCTAATCGTGTCAGAGATAGCATCAAAAAACAAATCAACGTCCATTCTTGGAGATCGATATGCTGTGCCTATAAACAGTTTCTTCCCACTAAGGCTCAAAGTCACCCACATTTGTTCAACCGCATTATGCCGGGGGTCAACTGGGTATTTTAAGGTGCGGGCACTGACGCCTTGCTTTATATAAAACCCAATACCACCCCCACGGGTGCACGGGCCCGGCGGGCGGGGTTTGTGCCGTAGCTTGAATCCTGGCAGCACTGGCGCTCGCCCCTCCTCCCCAACTTTTAGCCAAGTTTCGTTTATAGCTAAGATGTCGAATTCCTGTTGGGTGCAGGCCGCAATGAAATTGTCGTGGTTTGTGCCTAGAGAACCCGCGTTTAACAAACCAACCTTGAGTTGTTTATCCGCCATTAAAATTTGCGAGTGGAAAATACTGGAGAGCATTAAAATTGTTAAAAATAAATCTTGAAGCAAATCAAATTCTTTTGTTCAATATTTTTTGATTTGCAATTTTTTTTTTTTTTTTTAAGTAGTTACACTACTATATATAAACTGAAAAGATAGATGTCATATACTTCAGAAAAAGTGACATTTTTTTTTTCTGAAGTATATGACATCTATCTTTTCAGTTTATATATAGTAGTGTAACTACTTAAAAAAAAAAAAAAAAAAAATTGCAAATCAAAAAATATTGAACAAAAGAATTTGATTTGCTTCAAGATTCATAGATGGCAGCACCATCTCTCTCGCTATACCAGAATCACGTAAGAGATTCGGATAGGAGGTGCAAGCACGTACTGCGCATGCCCTTAGAGTATGGTCAACGGCGCCTAGCCGTTTCAAATTCAGAGATTGCATATACATGAGAAAATTTGTCAAGTTCCGCCGTGACCGGGTGGTCTAGTGGTCAGGACGTCAGCCGCGAAAGCTGAAGACGCCAGTTCAAATCTGGCCTCGGACACCGGAGGGTTTGGTCACTTTTTCTGAAGTATATGACATCTATCTTTTCAGTTTTTTTTGTTAAAAATATTCATTTCCCATTTAGACCTGTAGAGAAAAGTAGTCACACAAAATAATTGAGCCTTACTGCATGTCGCCCTATGATAGAAACATATGAAAAAATTTATTCTAGAGTAAGAAATAAATAAACGCCAAATAGTTGTTAAACCACTAACCAATAAACCTATTCCAGTCCAAAAACCTGTTTTATTTGGCCTACGGATTTAATCCGCTTTGCAGGCTCCCCGCTTTGGCGACGCACGTAGACACGCCCGTCCTTGGTCCACGAGTAGCGCCAGTCGAGCCTTTTGCACTCCTGCCGAGCGCCGTAGAGTAGCGTCCGGTTCAGCCTCGTCAACCGCTCGTTCACATAGAAACGAGAGGCTCCTCCAGGCAGGCCGAGGTCGGATGTGTCAGCCCCACGGTGCACCCGTGCGGCGCGCAGCAACTCATTGCGGGTCCCGCGGCGCGCGAGCCGTATGACCAGCGGGCGCGGCCGCCCGCCCGACACCGCAGGCTGCGCCGCCGCTTCGAGTGAGGTCCCCTCCGCACCGGCTCCCGACGCCGACCTTCTCGGACCCACCCTCTCGGCGAAGACGATGTCTCGCTCCTCCAAGTTGACACCCAACTTCTTCGCAATCAGGCACGTGAGGTGCGCGGCGTTCTCGCTCAGTTGTTCGGGAATCCCAGTCACCTCTACGTCGTTGAGAAGCAGGTCCTGGTCGCGATCGGCAAGCTCGAGCTTCAGCTCGGCAACGGTCGCAGCTAAGTCACTGTCAGCCGAGCCAGCCATCACACGCTGCTCCTCCCGCTCCTTCGCCTGCTCCTCTAGACGCAGCACCCTATCTTCAACTGCCTGCATACGTGACTCAAACCCATGGACGAGTTTGTTCATCTCCGCCACTTCGTGCCTGAGGGCCACAATATCTTTACTCGTCGCAGTGAATTCCTCCCGCAACAAGCGAAGCTCCTTCGCAATGTCCAGACACTCCTCAGGGGACAGTGCCATCGGCGCCACCGCAGCAGCGGCCTCTTCTCCAGCCTCGCCCTTAATTGGAGTGCCGTCTGCATTGTCCCGTAGGCGCTTCGATCTGCATGATGGGCAGGCCCAGGCGGCAGGGACGCGGCCGGTGATCGGAAAACTCACACACGCCTTGTGATACATCAAGGGGCATTCCGTACACCTAGCGACACCTGTCGACCCTAGTGGTCTACCGCAAGCCGCCCCGCAAGCTGACATGACGAACGATTCAACAACCAAATCCGTGTCTACTGTATTTGTTCAGGTTATGTGCGCTAGATGGCACGTTACTTAAGTTCCGATGTTTTGTACTAGGTGGCACCACACGCTAAAAGGAAATTAAATTAATTAATTATTTCCTCGATCGTCACTTTGCAGCGCGAGATGCAACTTATTCCACTAATCTGCACGCAGCAGCACAGTTTCCTTTAAGCTTCGAGAACTATACACGCTATTTAATATTCGGCACTTATTTAACGCGTATATTGGCGGGTATTTGTCAAACAGATTTGGTCACTGAATATAATTCACCACAATACGTATATTAGTCTTCTATATTACGTAGAGAAAACACTGTTCGTTAAAAGTCACTATATGAACTATACAATAAATCCATGTAACGATACTTCCGACTGATTATTTATTATTTTAACTTCTATCAACACTTCGGATCGACCGCCCTCGTCAACGTCCGTGACGTCATCCCGTCTTTTGCATCCGCTTAAGGGATAATTTCTGAAATAAAACTATTTTATTTCCTTTTCCAGAGCTCAAATTATCTCCATACCAAATTTTATCTAAATCGATTCTACGGTTAATAATTCCCTATACCTACAAATTTCCCACTCCCTTTCACCCCTTTAGGGTTGATTTTCGGGGTGAAAACTATCCTTTGTCCTTTCTTGAGACCCATACTATCTCTATACCAATTTTCATCTAAATCAGTTCAGCGGTAAAAAAATCCTCATACCAACTTCCAACCCCCTTTTCACCCCCACAAGGGTTTGAAAACTATCCTATGACGTTTCTCGAGACTCAAATTATCTCCATACTCATTTCTATCTAAATCGTTTCATCGGTTAAAAATTCTCCATACAAACTTTCAACCCCATTTTCACCCCCACCAGGGTTGATTTTCGGGATTAAAACTATATATTATCCTTTCCCGGGACTCAAACTATCTTTATAAAAAATTTCATCAAAATCCGTTCAGCCGTTTTCACGTGATGCGCGGTCAAATAAACAGACAAACAGATAAACAGATAAACAGATAAACAGACAAACAGATAAACAGACAAAAATTCTAAAAATTGTTGGAACGTGTTCTGTTATCGATTCTAAGTATCCCCAGCCAACTTTTTTTCGATTATCTTCCATGTTCAGACTTTCGACCCTCTTCAGCTTTATTATATGTATAGATAGATAGGTGCGTAGGTAATTATTTTAGTAATTAGCAACTTTGCACAAAATAACTAGTAAGACAGGTGTCTTTCTACTATTATATTGTTTTTAAAACATTTGTTTTTAGTAACTTATAATACAAGTCTGCTAACAAAATCATTATTTACCAAATAATTCTAAACAACATTATGACTTTGTGTCGTGATTAGACAACGACAATCAATGTGTATGAGTTTATTTTAGAATTCCTAAAATGCATACTAAATAATACAATCAAAATACGTCAAAAGTCGAGATCCCTCGGACAGTTTTGAAATCTGGTGTATATGCTGATTATAGGTCCTGTTTTCGTGGTCAGACCATTTGACGTTTAAGGACGTCGAGGAACCGCCAACACCTTGGAAAATGTCCTTCACCTTTTAGTAACTCGTTTTTCCCTCCGAATCTAGGCACTCTTCACAACATACTTTTGTGTATATGGTGTCGTACACTTTTTTGTGAGGAATTTAATGCAGTTTCGTATGGCATACACATGCATTGCATAACGATTACATTTTTTAACCATGCAAAAAACTAAACATGGATATACTTTCCATGATAGCAACCGACTCTGGTAGTATGGTAAATATGTATGGTAGGTATGTTAAATATGTTTAGTATAAGGAAATGATATGATTGCCATACCCTACAGGGGTCCATGAGACTCTATTTTAATTATAACAGCTTGTTTTTTTACCATGGTGCAATAAATAATATTATGATTATGATTATAGTCCTGGAAGCTCTTGTTTTCAGACATGCATACTAGAATCCCAGAGAACATAGGTGTCAAATTTCATTGCTGCCACTATTGGTTGACCTCTAATTAAGACCAAAAATAGGGTTTCATCATCAAATTATTTAGCTTTAGTGATTTATCCTTAATATGTTAAAAAAATTGCATTGCATGGCACTGGTGTGTTGATTACAAACCTCCTGGTGTATCTGTTATTGAAATCCGCGCAATAGTTTAGGCACCAGGGAAAAAACATGATTTCATATTTGGTAATCTTTTGTGGCCGCCATATTGATTTTTTTTTTTAAATATATTAAGTGTGAATTCATTGTTCAGATCAAGTGGAATTAAGGGATATGTCACTTGTAGAAATCCGCTTAGCATCCTAGGCTACAGGGTGTATTCAGACTCAAACTCAAACATTTATTCAGTAAGTAAGCCACAAGGGCACTTTTACACGTCAGATAGTTCAAAGTAATCAAAGTAAAAGAGAAAAAAAAACAAACTACACCGGTTCTATTCTAACCCTACACCTCTGACCCGAGAAGAATTATGACCGGCAAGAAACTCGGCGGGACTTATTTTTTCAAAACAATAGTACATAAAAACTTAGAAATACATATAAATGCGTTGTTCTATAAGAAAACATATCAAACCAAGGCGAGATTAACCAAATAGGTTAATAGTTTATGAAAAATACCAAAGAAAAAAGACGATTATGACTCCAAATCTGACTATTTGAAAATAAATTTTACACTAGCTTGATATACTTTCATACCTGAACTGTGTCTTCTAGTTAAATTTCCAAATTATAATAATCCATCATCAACAGTTAGAAACATATTTTGAAATTATATAATAAAAAAAACATAAAAAATGTGATTCTAGTATACAAAAACCATACTATTTCCAAATTATGCTTAGAGATGTATAAGGTCTCCAAGTGTCTTGATCTATATATTCTATATAATAAAAAAATATGGATAAACAAGCACCGAATGTTGTTTCTAAAGCCAATTAAACTAAAATTAAATGTGATCAATAAAAATTTGTGTAATTGTGTAGCCCCAGTTAGCTTAAACAGATCGGTCTCCACAAACAGCACCCGTTCACGAGCACGAGTATGACGCATCTCTCAGCCATCGCCTCCCTCAACCTTTCTTCGGGAAAGTGGCGACCCGATCAACGACGCCACCATAAGCAGAGACTTCTAAGCGAGCATGACATGTTCAAGCTGGCGGGCTTTATTAATTAATAAAAACTAGGCATGTTTCAGTTTTCAGTTTTGAAACTGATTTTGTCGCTGCCGATGCCGGTTGAAATGTTGATATTGGTGTAGCTAACATACAAAACTATAAATAAATGTTCTACTTACTGTTTTTGTCGCTGCCGGTTGAAATGTTGATATTGGGGTAGCTAACATACAAAACTATAAATAAATGTTCTACTTACTGTTTTTGTCGCTGCCGGTTGAAATGTTGATATTGGTGTAGCTAATATACAAAACTATAAATAAATGTTCTACTTAATGTTTTTGTCGCTGCCGGTTGAAATGTTGATATTGGTGTAGCTAACATACAAAACTATAAATAAATGTTCTACTTACTGTTTTTGCGCTGCCGGTTGAAATGTTGATATTGGTGTAGCTGACATACAAAACTTTAAATAAATGTTAACTTTGTATACTCACAAGTTTCATATCATGAGAATATTGGAAAGGCATTGACGATATATTTCACTCGAGTGCTATCTCTTAAGAGGTGAATTTTTCCGCAAAAGTGTATGCATGTTTCTACGTAGAATTTAATGAGCTTTAATATTATCCTAGATCATATTTTGCATAGAGTGCCTAGATTCGGAGGGAAAAACGAATTACTTCAAGGTGAAGAACTTTTTCCAAGGTCTATTTGTAATAACGGGACTTAACCGCGTATATATAGGAACATATAGCAGCTGTCAAAAATCGTCAGGTGAACAAGTCTGCCGTTGCTGAGCATTTACTGGAGTCAGGACCGGACCATTGGATTGAGCTTCATAATCCTAAAATCCTTTCTACGGATCGTCGGTTTTACAGTAGAAAAGTTCGTGAAGCCATTGAAATCAAAAAACACTGCAATTTCAATCGGGACGATGGTTTTAGGATCTCATCTACATGGAATCCTGTCATTAGTAAATGTAAGCGTCAACGAATACCGCCGGTTCGAAAGCCGGACATTGTGAGTGTTGTATGTCGACCGAGTGACATCCCTAGTGTGCAAAACGTTCAAGTTGATAATCAAGACCAAGTGCGGGTAGTTCGAAAAACTCGCGCGGCTAGAAGATGTTGATGTCAACTGGAGCCAGTCTTTCTTCGGGACCACGGGGACAATGTCGTCCTCGAAACGTCGAAGGTAATTTTTAGAAATATATACGCGGTTAAGTCCCGTTATTACAAATAGATATGTGTAAAAACCGTGAAAGTTTAAATCAGTGTTTTTCCAAGGTATTGGCGGTTCCTCGACGTCTTGAAATGTCAACATACACACCAAATTTCAAAACTGTCCGAGGGATTCCGACTTTTGTCGTATTTTGATTGTATTATGATCAAAATGGATAATTTCGGTATAATAAAAAATCTTTCCTCGATAATGTAAGGTTAATTCTCAGGCGACAAAATTTAATTTCACATAAATAGCTAAACTCCAACTCATAAAACTGGTATACTGACATAAACGTCAAAACCTTCTAATAATGTTAATTATAACAAGTCTGGTGACATCTTGTTATTCTGACACGTCATATGCCGCTGTCGTAAACACTCAGAAGAAGAGAAGACGAAACTTTATACATAACGGCGTAGGTATCCAGCCTACTCTGGGTCTACGCAAATCGCACTGGTCTGTACTACCCAACTTTATCCCCTAAAGACATGATTTTCGTGATAAAAAGTGTCTAAAACAAATCGAGGGACGTCGAAATCGCGATATATTATTTACGGTGCTACACTTGAAGTTACTGGATATAGTCGTAGTCCACTCGTAGTTACATACATTATCATCATCATTCTCTTCTCACTGTTTCCGGCGACTCCGTTAATTATCAGCCCGAGTATGAAAGGTGGTTAGCACTTAGTAGTCACATACCAAGGCATCTAACGTCAATCTTAATCCATCTTTGTAGCCTTGCAGTAGGTACAGTGAGATTCAAAATTCCATGGACACATTATGAATGAATCCATTCATAAATTGTCCATGCAATATTGAATTTAGGTGTACCTAGTTGTGTAAAAAAATATTATATTGAAAGTGAGGCGACACTTTTTACCTCAACAAGTATCATAATATAAAATATTCATACAACTTAATTAAGTTGTATAAGGGTGTATGTACAAACCATAGAGAAAAAGTAAGCTTTACTTAACGTAACTTTTATCAATGCTCCAGACTCATTTCTAGGATTAGTAGTGACTCAAAGGGTAAAACACTGTCACTCTGCTGTCTGTCCAGCTGTCTGTATTTCACTGGACTTTGGCTCGTAAACAGAATGCGTTACAGACCTGCAGCCTACTCGTAATTACGAAACGTTCGCACCAATATGGGTCCAACGTGGCATTCGAATTATATAAATTTGATCTTGATTTGATAGGATCTCACTCGCACCAATATGTAAGTGCGTTTTGACTAAATATGTTTTATAGGTGAAAAATATTGGATTCACTTCGTTATTAGTGTTGTGTAAATTATCCTTGTTGATCTGGCATCAAATGAGCCTAAAATGAAGGCAATCCACTGAACCAAGACACAAATCCATTAAATTTTATATGATTCTATTTTAATTAACTGGCTATCTATAAAGATATAAATGCTGAATTTGCTATTGTTGATTATCTGTATTAACTACTAATCAAGCGCAATAGGGATGATGACACATGTTGAATTTTGTAAAAAAATGTATTGAAATGGTTCAAGACTTCAAAATTTTAAAATATTACGATTTTTTAAAAGTGTGATAATAAAAAAAAACAATGTCACCATTCGATTTCTTACAGTTTGTCGTAAAGTAAATTGTAAAGCAACCATATACATAAACGCATTATTTTACATACTTTAAACAGGGCGACTATGCAACCGTGACGTCACTGTTGCATAATATATCCAATTAGCCCCATATACAGGGTGTTTGGTAACCGGATGCAAAGCCGAAAGTAGGAGATAGCCTAGGTCATGTAGAACATTTTTAGCCATACTTGTCTCAGACAAATGTTATTAGTTTTTTTTTAATTTAAATTTAAAAATTTGTCGGAGAAAACTGCAAAACTTCAGACTAAATCGATAATTAGTACTTTTTTTACTGCAGGTAGATTTTTTTTTGTTTTATTTCGTATTGTGCAATGTCTATCAAACACTAGAAAAGTGATTTCAAACATCTGTGTCTAAAGAAAACAAGTTGACAGCGATTTAAAATTTTAGTTACATGAAAATGTAAACGATTTAAGTGATTTCAAAGTACGAAAAAAAAAAACTAAAATAGCCACGAATTTTCAAACCATTTTAAAAACATGCTTGGCTTTTACCCTTTTATTTAAGCTATCAAACACGACTGTAGCTACTGTATCCTTGAAAATAAGCCACCTAAACCAACTGGGTAGCTAAAATGTTTCACTCTACTTGTGATACTTGTGGTAGTTGTGGTGACGAATCTCATTATGATTTTACAATAAAACATTGGTTCTGAATACTAAGTTGGCGTTGACTTAACATTTGACTTGTTTTAAAAGGGTTAAGTGTACTGGACAAAACTACCACATGCAATTTTAACAAACAAAGGCTTGCGGCGGTGAGAGACAAAAGGGACTGATAGCGGCAGGCGGCGGGCGATAAGACAATCATGTCTCAAGCCATTTTATCTTTGAAAATAGGCTACCTGTACTAATAAGAGGGAATGTTTAGGGTAAATTAAAACAAAAGCATAAAAGATAAGTTATTTATTTTTACGATCAACACATTAAAATTACACATCATCGCTCGTTTTCAAAATGTGACCCGCCGTTTCGAATACAAGCACGAGCCCGTCTTCTTACTTCTGTGGTGGTTGTTCCGAATATCATTTCTTCCCTCATCCTTTCGAACGCCGCTTCTATCCTCTCCCTCAGCTCTTCTACGGTATTAATGACCTCTTGTGTGTAGACTAGCTCCTTAGCTCGGCCCCAAACGAAAAAATCCAATGGTGTCAAATCAGGTGACCGAGCGGGCCAAGGGATTCGTCCGCCTCTGCCGATCCAACCGTCCGGGAAACAGTTATCCAGATGCTCCCTTACAGCCAGAGAGTAATGGGCGGGACAACCGTCGTGTTGAAATGTCACTGCACCGGGCAGCTGGTCTTCGTCAATAAGCCTGGGCAAATCGTTTTGTAAAAATTCCAAATAATTTGCCCCATTTAAATTATTTGGCAAAAAATGTGGCCCAATAAGGACTCTGCCGATGATTCCAGCCCACACATTGACGGAAAACCTTCTTTGGAAGGACACTTGCTTTTTCCAATGTGGATTGTTGTTTTTGTCAGCCCATTGGTGTAGGTTATGGAAATTTGTGATCCCCTCCCGGGAAAATTTCGATTCATCGGTCCAAAGAATGCTTCGCAAAAAACGTCGGTCTTCGATATCCGCATTGAGTAAAAATCGGCAGAAGTCCACTCGGCGTGCAGGATCTCCTTCGTCCAAACCTTGAACTCCGATGCCGCGAAAAGGATATTTTCCCTCACGATTCATTGTGGCCCATACTTTCCATGTGGACAAGTTCAGATTACGAGCTACCACTCTGATGCTCGTATTCGGATCCTCTGCAAATGCCTGTAGAACGTCTTCCTCCACTTCAGGGCGATTACGTCCTGGATTCCCTCCATGTTGCACAGCAATACCATTCTCACGTAGCCTTCGGAATGAATTGTAAAACACTCTCACATTAGGCAATCTCCGGTTTGGAAAACGCTCTTGGTACATCCGTCGGGCCATCGCTCCATTACTGTCAGCTTTGCAGTACATGTAGATAATGTCGGCGTATTCTTCGTTCGTAAACTCCATGTTTACAATGAAGAAGTCGTAATTACACGTGAAGGAGCGCCTACGGCAGCTACAACTTGACACGGTAAATTGAGATGAGAGCGGGAAATTAAACCACAATGAACGTCTAATCGCAACTGAAGTTGTAACTAGACTAAATTACTAGTTTTTGCACAAATACTCATGTAGCTAATCAGTTTATCTTTGTCAATAAAGCACAAAACCGATCATCTTTGTTTAACGCCGCTCACCGCCTGCCGCTATCAGTCTCTTTTGTCTCTCACCGCCGCAAGCCTTTGTTTGTTAAAATTGCATGTGGTAGTTTTGTCCAGTACACTTAACCCTTTTAAAACAAGTCAAATGTCAAGTCAACGCCAACTTAGTATTCAGAACCAATGTTTTATTGTAAAATCATAATGAGATTCGTCACCACAACTACCACAAGTATCACAAGAAGAGTGAAACATTTTAGCTACCCAGTTGGTTTAGGTGGCTTATTTTCAAGGATACAGTAGCTACAGTCGTGTTTGATAGCTTAAATAAAAGGGTAAAAGCCAAGCATGTTTTTAAAATGGTTTGAAAATTCGTGGCTATTTTAGTTTTTTTTTATCGTACTTTGAAATCACTTAAATCGTTTACATTTTCATGTAACTAAAATTTTAAATCGCTGTCAACTTGTTTTCTTTAGACACAGATGTTTGAAATCACTTTTCTAGTGTTTGATAGACATTGCACAATAAGAAATAAAACAAAAAAAAATCTACCTGCAGTAAAAAAAGTACTAATTATCGATTTAGTCTGAAGTTTTGCAGTTTTCTCCGACAAATCTTAAAATTTAAATTAAAAAAAAACTAATAACATTTGTCTAAGACAAGTATGGCTAAAAATGTTCTACATGACCTAGACTACCTCCTACTTTCGGCTTTGCATCCGGTTACCAAACACCCTGTAGACATTTGATCCTTACAACAAAACGAATCGATTGATACCATATATGAAATAAATTCATCATGCCTATTTTAGTATATCGCCTGTAGAGTATATGACTTATATTCTTCGAGTCCTTGAAACTAAACGATAATTAAAATACCATTAAATGAGTAATGGGTACTAGTTTATTCAATAGCAATTAGTCGATTTAAACAGACATTTTTAAATAAAAAGTTACACGATTCTTTTTCTTCGAAGCTTTTAAACATCATCTGTTACATAGGCATTCGTTCGTACAGAAATGAATTGAATATTAAATTATGTTGGTCCGTGTTTTCTAAAACTGACGAGGCTTCTTGTTAAGCTTTCAAGAAGCTTTTAAGTTAATGAACAACTTAGAGAACATTCTATTGACTTTTGTATAGGGTGTTTTATACAAATTAATATTATTATGATAACTGCCCCACGTTCCGAAATTACGAAATGGAGTTTTTTTATTTGATAAAAGTATAGGCTGGAATAATATTAACAACATTATGGTTTATTAAAAATACGAACGAGCTTTTAGATCAATATTAAATATTAATAAAGCTTCCTATTAATAAGTAAAAGTTCTCATTTAGGCCATTGTTAACTTATGACTTGGGTAAGAACTACTTTCAAATATTTTTTCAAAAATATTATAAGATAGATATGTTAGTACTAGCCCCGATAAGTTATCTTCTAGACAGAGCAGCAGAGAGTTATCTTCTTAGGCTCTTGTATTTGTATGGAAAAGTTTTTTTAAGTCAAAATTCAACACCGTTTAATAATTTGCATAATACATGGAATTATGCCACATTAATACAATTATAGTAGAAGTAATACCATTCTGAAAGGTATTTAAATTTGAAGGAGTGTAAGAAGGGTCATTCCCAAATTGTAAAAGTAACATGGCTTACTGGCCGGCTGGCTGCTGGAGGTCAGAAGTGCAATAGGAGACCACTACCTAATTTGTATAATGGTTTTGGAAAATATTTTTTCAGCAACAAAAGTCTGTTAGTGTAACAATCAAATAAAATTCGATAAACATGACTATTATTAACCTCATTATCAATACCTACATATAACCCCAATATACTAATTATAAAAATAAATGTGATAGTTGTTTTGTACTAGCCGAAATCTTTTGCATCGGAGTAAGTATCATAATTTAGGTACTGTAGATGTTCGGGATTGTTTGAATCGTTTAATTATCTTAAATTTTAAAATAGATGAACTATCTGTTCTCAGGCTTTTATAGAATTATAAAAATACTATATTTATAAACATTGTAAGAAAAACTTATCACATGAAAAACATTACATGTAAAAAAGCCAGTCTCAAAATTCAAAGGATCACAATGACATGTTGTTAGTAAACTCCGGCGCACCGGCCTGGTTTTACATTAGATCTCAATACTTTTTGCAGTATTTAGGAGAACTGCGTTGCGAGACTCGCATTTTATACATGTAATGTTTTTGATGGGGTCTCATTCCTTTTCGTAAGTACCTAACCTATACTATCTAATTATGTAGTGTAAAAAAGCTAAAATTTTAGCATCAGAAAAAATAACTCTGTTATCGCATATGGGATTACAATGTTAACTGTGAGGTTTATAAAACTAGACAACCCGACTGATACTGCGGTATGTTTAAATTTTTAGTGGCTTAATAGCCTAAACCCTAGAAGTGTTCAAAATTTGGAGCTTGTGGGACTGCGAGAAGTACCATACATATACGCTGATCGTGATCAGTGAATCAGTGAGTCGGTGACATAATTAAAGAATTTTGACTTGCAATCATTCTTAAAGCGTATGTTGAAATTCAATGATATTGGGAATATATCTTCCTTGTGTTATGGCCTCTTGGTCACAGAAATTTCAGCCTTCTAGCTTTATCGACAACAGAATTAGAGGTCGGTCGAAAATGGCCTGAATGGCTTCGGGAATAGGATGGTACGGCCGTGCCTTTGTTGTTTGTTTTTTACTACCGTGCCCCCAGATAAAAAGTAATAATTCATTTTGGAAATAAATGCGTTATAATAAAGATTTGTTGCTATCACTTCAAACATCAATTAGGCAGTTAGTTTATAACTTTGAACCCTTAGTATAAATATGACGATTGCATGAGATGGTTAGATGGATTTAGAGACTTCATCCGATCCAAATTGAATCAAAATTCAAAATCTAATGTAGATAAACTCTTTTAGATACAAAAAAGTGGGTGGGTGGGTGTAACAACCCCTCAATAAAAAAACAGATTAACTCGAAAACTTAAACTTAAACTCACATACCAATCTTTTCAATTTGTATTAAAAAAAAACCGGCAAATTAAGTAAAACCAGGCCAAGTGCGAGTCGGACTCGCGCACCGAGGGTTCCGTACAAACCTGTAGGTATAGAGGGGTAGTAACTTTAAAATTATTAAAAATATTTTTATTATATGACTAGCTGTGCCCGCGGCTCCGCCCGCGTGGAATTCGGTCTGTGTCAGTAAGCGGCTAATTCACCCCTAATTTCTCTCCCGCTACCCTGGAGGCGGAACTTGAAGTAAAGTTGACAGATGGCTACGCTAGAGGACAGTAGTCCTAATAAAATATTTTACAATTACCACTAAATGAAACTACAGTCATAAATGAATCCTTTTTTTTATTAAATTTTTTTGGCATGATTTAAACGACATAGAGAGTATAGTCGGTGTATATCGGACGATACAGGACCACTTTTGTTTTTATACGTTTATGTCTACTGCAAATATCATCCAAATCGATCCTCCCGTCAAATCAGTCAAAGCATGAAAGGTAAGAACAGGCACGGTTGAAATGGGGGGGGGGGGGGAGGGTCACAAATGCAGAAATGATTTTTTTCTATTGGAGGTGCACTTGGAGGAGGGAGTTCCATGACCCATGCAAATTTAACTCAATCGAGTGTAGTGGCTACCCCCCCCCCCCCCTCTCTTTTAGACGTTGAATTTTTATAGGCTACGTATAACCTGGCTGGGGATTTTCTGGAATTGGAATTCGTAATCCTTAAGGGGTGATTTCCGGGATAACAATGCAAAAAAAAAACCGGCCAAGAGCATGTCGGGCGATGGTCCGTGTAGTTTCGTAGATGCTGCCCTGTTACAAAAATCCGTTCAAAAGGTCGTTTATTTGGCGGCGCTTACGTCATTTTACTATTCGGCACTTCCTTTCACTATGCGTTTTTGACTAATAATTCAAAAACGGCTGGACCGATTTTATTCAATATAGTTTTTATTGAAAGTTCTTATCAGGCCTCACCAAATTTCAGCTTTCTAGTGCGAACGGTAACTGAGCTAGACCGCGGACAGACGGACGGACATGGCGATATAACTGTCACGTAATAAGGCCTAATTATGTACAGAAGCATACACTGCTTTACCTACACACATATTAAAAATCCATTGAAACCATTAGAATGACCGCCATTACACCGCCATGACCAACATTATTGCGCCGGCGGTCGGGGGGGCGAATTTTCATTACGTTACCGTAGGTAATGAATTTTCATACTTTTTTACCACACTGTCACAGATAATACACTGATGTTACGTTACTGGTTGCAATAATGTTGGTAATTAATTACATACGGTTCTGAACGCGGAATAGAGGATTTATGATGTTGGTGTAGATCAAGATATTTATTCGTCAATGTAAGCACATTACAATGCACTAATGAACGTCAGAGAAAAATAAAATACGGGAATGTCGTGGAAAGTATGTGAATC